>OX244040.2:39094311-41494311 GCA_945859785.2 Tridacna gigas
GTACCAGTAGTTTGCACAACATTCTTCTCAAACCACTGGCTTCTTTCCTACACATCCATTCTTCAGACTATAATTAGTAGCTATTGGGAAAAAAGAAAAATCCTTAACCAAGTACTAGATGGCGCAACCTACCCTGTGGAACAAAGTGTGGTGCTGAAAAGACAACAGAGAACAGTGAGGAAGTGGAGGCCAAGATGACCATGAAGAGCCCAAGCAATGGTACAACTCACACATTTTATAACAAAGGTATGCATGAATGTTTAGCTGTATAGTGCAAAATAAACAGATTTAGCATTTTTTGTAAAGAAGAAAAGAATCCTAGCTTCAGTGTTTCAGCTAGCTCATGAATTTTGGGGATCATCTGTCCGTTTGGCATTAAAGATTAACGTAAAAAAATGACTTCCTAGGCTCGTTAAAACTGTGTCGTCTGTCATCCCAAGTACTCAAGCGAGTTGGTGGCCATGACCAAGCAGGGTCTAAAACTCTGACAAAAAGTTTAAACAGGGAAAAATATGAGCGCTTGCCCACTCGCCCATAGCGACTAGAAATTCGACTTGGCAAGTCGAAAATGCCTGTCGGGCTCAGATGGCAATCCCACAAAACGGGACGAGTTTTCATGTTAATTAAATATTCGGACAGAATAGTGACCAAAGTCAGGTTTCTGTCCAGTGTTTTATTCGAATCCAACCAGATTCTTGTACATCTGTGACTCATATTGTGTACTTATGGTATTTCGACCATTCTGACTGTTCTTATCTCTATTGAGACTTTTCATTCCCGCTTCAATAAGGTGGGCCCCTTGATCTTTTAAGTAAGGGGCCCAGTTGGCCTCTTATGGAAAAATATAGTCTTTGTCCCTGTTTAAGGATGGATTCCATACAGTAATATAGGCAAGACGACAGCAATGTCGCACAAAATGATGTTGCTTTCTAGAACGATACTGTATTTACCTAAATCAGCAGCCTGTTATCAATCTTTGTACCTATTGGTCTGTTACAGGTGATACAATGGGCAGCCGTCTATTGTAAACTAGAAACAAATAATTCACTGGTAAAAAGTGGATTCAATATGATTTTTCAGTTATAAACTTGATGATTTTGTTAGATATATCAACTGAACCAATCTTTTACGCTGCTTTTAAGCCCATTTTACGTTGCATCAAAGAAGACGCGATATATTATTTTGTTGCATCAGCCTTTCATTTTCTGTGTGAAAGATGCAGATTTGCTGACTTCCTAAAACAAAGTAGATTTGCCTTGTTCTTCTTGGTGACACACAATCCTGAGGAAGAAGCCTTTTGAAAACATTGAGGAAAAAGGAGAAAATGCTGGTCACCAGCATTTTCTCCTTTTCTCACAATGTTTCCTACCCTCCCAAAAGCCAATTTTTATTTTTGAGTCACTATTATTTTGTCATCTGCAAAACATTTCATTATAGGCAATTCTGAAAGTTTGTCATGTGGTAAAGGCTTAAAGCCGTCCTTATCATATTTCGGTCATATCATGCTTCCAAGTTTCTTTTACTGCTACTTCTAGCCACTGCCTTTTCCCCCAATTGAAAATCACCAATACAATGTTCAATAGTGAGATGGGAGTAAATCATGACACAATGATCATGATCAATTTCGTAAACAAGATTGGGATTTGATTTTGAGACCCCTTGATTACAAGCTAGTAAGTAGCTGACAAAGATACCTGGCTGGTCCCCTTTTTCTTCTCTTTTTTTGCCACATTATCTTCACATCAATAGCTGTTCTGATTCAAAATCAGACAGCAACTTCAATGTTCTCTGATCTTGTTATTGCAAAAGGTGTAATTGAGCAACAGACGGTTGGCAAGTCAGACTTGTGCTCCTTGTGAATACATGCAATGCATGGCATCAGCATTGTTTTCAAACTTTGTGACTTGTTTGTTCTAGGAAGGATGACCAAGGACAACAGCGTGGAAGTGGAGGCCAAGATGACCGTGAAGAGCCTGAGCTCAAATACAAAGGTATGCATGATATCTATGTCTTATTTGCACTGGTAAGAGCACCTATCAGAGCCAATGCCTTTTTATACTTTCTAACACCATCAAAAATAACGTTAAATAGTGAGATAGGAATGAATCTTGTCAAGATGACTATCAGCAGTTTACGACAAGAGATTATGCAAGCTGAGATTCCATCTTTAGACCCTCTGGTTACTATCCAGTTAGTTACTGAGCTTCTAGGCTGGTCCCCTTATTTTTTCTAATCTCCATGCGTTTTTTTGCCAGATTATCTCCAGCCTGGATTCAAAATCAGACAGAACCTTCAATGTAGTCAGATCTTAACCCTTAAAGCGCCTTTCACGACTATAGTTGCATTTGCGGCCAGTGTAGATCAAGATCAGGCTGCACAAAACATGCAGTCTGATCTTTGATCTACACTGTCCGCTTTGATGAATCACTGTAGACAAATGCTACCATGAAATTGCAATTATTTGGGTCATATTTCTAGGATGAAAATGTCTGGCAGGTTTATTCAGCGCTCTAAGGGTTAATACGCAAATAATGTAATTTAGCCACACAGGTTGGCAAGTCAGGCTTTTCCCCGTGGATTAATACTATGCATGGCACTAGCATGTTTTTTAAAATTTTAACTTGTTGTTTCTAGAGAAGATGGCCAGGGACAACAGTGAGGAAGCAAATGCCAAAAAGACCATGGATGAGCTCGGGCAATGGTGCAACTTCTCTAGAACAAAGGTATCTATCATAACATTTAGCCCTTAGAGTGCTGAATAAACCAAATGACCATTTTCAGTCAGCGAAAAAGAATTTGGTCTTTTATTTTGTGTCAACATGCTAAACATGTGTTTGTCATATCCCAATTGCCTGTCTATGCATTACTGAAGTTCTGTTTACCAGTCCTTTTCACACTACTCTGTCTCAATCTTCCTTCACCCCCTCCCCCCCTCCACACACACACACACAATACTCAACTGTGCACTTCATTGAGAAATTTCTTGAATTTTGATATTTTTTTCTTTTAGAGTGGATGATGACCTACTGACGAAGCAAATGCAGACAGACTTCTATAGATGTGGCCAGAGAGTTCCGATTTGCCAAGGAAGGTGACAGGTTTTCATACATTTTTCATCTCTTTCAGTTTTGCTGTTATCTGGCTGGATACAAAATTCTTTGGCATATAATGCTGAATCAAATGATTTAAATAGAAGAAACATCTGCCATTTTCCAATACTCAGTAGTTGCTTGCAATGGCACTGTTTACACAAGAAGTGTGGAGTGGGCACTTTGATGAACACTTCCTGGTCAGAGTTTATCATTGGGCTCATGTAACACCACTGCTTATGGGTTGGGTGTTCCATACCTCTTTTGGTGTCATCAGTATCATTGGCCTGTTTTTTGATTGCAGTGTCTGGGAAAAAATTAATTGATTATGTTAGGTGAGGAAATGTCCAGCTTAACTGATCTACTGTCAGTCTTTGTATTTGTTTGCGTAATTTACATGTTGCCAAGACCCACACACCCAAATGCCTTTGTTCAAAGCACAATCTTTTCTGAAGAGGAAAGTAGTCGATACCACAAACTTTCTATGGGTCATTGTTTAACCTTTGGTCACTAGAAACATGATAGCATTCTAAAGGTAGTCATGGTCGTACTCCGTCCAGTGTTGATACCAAGGAATAGGTCAGAAATAATGTCCGCTTTAAAGGGTCAGCAGTAAAGGAAGGGATATAGGGCCTTAAGCTCTTTCTTTTGCATTTTTCGGAATGTAGGATTATGTGGTACTATGTGTCTGCCTGTGATGCAGCCCATGGATCAAGTCGGTCAGGATTGGTAAGCGACCTAGTGCAGAAAAACAGAATGAAAGGTCAAATGAGTTGGGTTCTTAGGTCAAGTAGTAAATCTGTGTTGTAGTATTTTCTTGTCTTAAAACATCAGATAGAGTGGTGTTTACATCATTTTCAACATTATCCCTGTTATATTGTGGTGGCATGCTGCCCTGGAATTTAGTGTACCAGTAGTTTGCACAACATTCTTCTCAAACCACTGGCTTCTTTCCTACACATCCATTCTTCAGACTATAATTAGTAGCTATTGGGAAAAAAGAAAAATCCTTAACCAAGTACTAGATGGCGCAACCTACCCTGTGGAACAAAGTGTGGTGCTGAAAAGACAACAGAGAACAGTGAGGAAGTGGAGGCCAAGATGACCATGAAGAGCCCAAGCAATGGTACAACTCACACATTTTATAACAAAGGTATGCATGAATGTTTAGCTGTATAGTGCAAAATAAACAGATTTAGCATTTTTTGTAAAGAAGAAAAGAATCCTAGCTTCAGTGTTTCAGCTAGCTCATGAATTTTGGGGATCATCTGTCCGTTTGGCATTAAAGATTAACGTAAAAAAATGACTTCCTAGGCTCGTTAAAACTGTGTCGTCTGTCATCCCAAGTACTCAAGCGAGTTGGTGGCCATGACCAAGCAGGGTCTAAAACTCTGACAAAAAGTTTAAACAGGGAAAAATATGAGCGCTTGCCCACTCGCCCATAGCGACTAGAAATTCGACTTGGCAAGTCGAAAATGCCTGTCGGGCTCAGATGGCAATCCCACAAAACGGGACGAGTTTTCATGTTAATTAAATATTCGGACAGAATAGTGACCAAAGTCAGGTTTCTGTCCAGTGTTTTATTCGAATCCAACCAGATTCTTGTACATCTGTGACTCATATTGTGTACTTATGGTATTTCGACCATTCTGACTGTTCTTATCTCTATTGAGACTTTTCATTCCCGCTTCAATAAGGTGGGCCCCTTGATCTTTTAAGTAAGGGGCCCAGTTGGCCTCTTATGGAAAAATATAGTCTTTGTCCCTGTTTAAGGATGGATTCCATACAGTAATATAGGCAAGACGACAGCAATGTCGCACAAAATGATGTTGCTTTCTAGAACGATACTGTATTTACCTAAATCAGCAGCCTGTTATCAATCTTTGTACCTATTGGTCTGTTACAGGTGATACAATGGGCAGCCGTCTATTGTAAACTAGAAACAAATAATTCACTGGTAAAAAGTGGATTCAATATGATTTTTCAGTTATAAACTTGATGATTTTGTTAGATATATCAACTGAACCAATCTTTTACGCTGCTTTTAAGCCCATTTTACGTTGCATCAAAGAAGACGCGATATATTATTTTGTTGCATCAGCCTTTCATTTTCTGTGTGAAAGATGCAGATTTGCTGACTTCCTAAAACAAAGTAGATTTGCCTTGTTCTTCTTGGTGACACACAATCCTGAGGAAGAAGCCTTTTGAAAACATTGAGGAAAAAGGAGAAAATGCTGGTCACCAGCATTTTCTCCTTTTCTCACAATGTTTCCTACCCTCCCAAAAGCCAATTTTTATTTTTGAGTCACTATTATTTTGTCATCTGCAAAACATTTCATTATAGGCAATTCTGAAAGTTTGTCATGTGGTAAAGGCTTAAAGCCGTCCTTATCATATTTCGGTCATATCATGCTTCCAAGTTTCTTTTACTGCTACTTCTAGCCACTGCCTTTTCCCCCAATTGAAAATCACCAATACAATGTTCAATAGTGAGATGGGAGTAAATCATGACACAATGATCATGATCAATTTCGTAAACAAGATTGGGATTTGATTTTGAGACCCCTTGATTACAAGCTAGTAAGTAGCTGACAAAGATACCTGGCTGGTCCCCTTTTTCTTCTCTTTTTTTGCCACATTATCTTCACATCAATAGCTGTTCTGATTCAAAATCAGACAGCAACTTCAATGTTCTCTGATCTTGTTATTGCAAAAGGTGTAATTGAGCAACAGACGGTTGGCAAGTCAGACTTGTGCTCCTTGTGAATACATGCAATGCATGGCATCAGCATTGTTTTCAAACTTTGTGACTTGTTTGTTCTAGGAAGGATGACCAAGGACAACAGCGTGGAAGTGGAGGCCAAGATGACCGTGAAGAGCCTGAGCTCAAATACAAAGGTATGCATGATATCTATGTCTTATTTGCACTGGTAAGAGCACCTATCAGAGCCAATGCCTTTTTATACTTTCTAACACCATCAAAAATAACGTTAAATAGTGAGATAGGAATGAATCTTGTCAAGATGACTATCAGCAGTTTACGACAAGAGATTATGCAAGCTGAGATTCCATCTTTAGACCCTCTGGTTACTATCCAGTTAGTTACTGAGCTTCTAGGCTGGTCCCCTTATTTTTTCTAATCTCCATGCGTTTTTTTGCCAGATTATCTCCAGCCTGGATTCAAAATCAGACAGAACCTTCAATGTAGTCAGATCTTAACCCTTAAAGCGCCTTTCACGACTATAGTTGCATTTGCGGCCAGTGTAGATCAAGATCAGGCTGCACAAAACATGCAGTCTGATCTTTGATCTACACTGTCCGCTTTGATGAATCACTGTAGACAAATGCTACCATGAAATTGCAATTATTTGGGTCATATTTCTAGGATGAAAATGTCTGGCAGGTTTATTCAGCGCTCTAAGGGTTAATACGCAAATAATGTAATTTAGCCACACAGGTTGGCAAGTCAGGCTTTTCCCCGTGGATTAATACTATGCATGGCACTAGCATGTTTTTTAAAATTTTAACTTGTTGTTTCTAGAGAAGATGGCCAGGGACAACAGTGAGGAAGCAAATGCCAAAAAGACCATGGATGAGCTCGGGCAATGGTGCAACTTCTCTAGAACAAAGGTATCTATCATAACATTTAGCCCTTAGAGTGCTGAATAAACCAAATGACCATTTTCAGTCAGCGAAAAAGAATTTGGTCTTTTATTTTGTGTCAACATGCTAAACATGTGTTTGTCATATCCCAATTGCCTGTCTATGCATTACTGAAGTTCTGTTTACCAGTCCTTTTCACACTACTCTGTCTCAATCTTCCTTCACCCCCTCCCCCCCTCCACACACACACACACAATACTCAACTGTGCACTTCATTGAGAAATTTCTTGAATTTTGATATTTTTTTCTTTTAGAGTGGATGATGACCTACTGACGAAGCAAATGCAGACAGACTTCTATAGATGTGGCCAGAGAGTTCCGATTTGCCAAGGAAGGTGACAGGTTTTCATACATTTTTCATCTCTTTCAGTTTTGCTGTTATCTGGCTGGATACAAAATTCTTTGGCATATAATGCTGAATCAAATGATTTAAATAGAAGAAACATCTGCCATTTTCCAATACTCAGTAGTTGCTTGCAATGGCACTGTTTACACAAGAAGTGTGGAGTGGGCACTTTGATGAACACTTCCTGGTCAGAGTTTATCATTGGGCTCATGTAACACCACTGCTTATGGGTTGGGTGTTCCATACCTCTTTTGGTGTCATCAGTATCATTGGCCTGTTTTTTGATTGCAGTGTCTGGGAAAAAATTAATTGATTATGTTAGGTGAGGAAATGTCCAGCTTAACTGATCTACTGTCAGTCTTTGTATTTGTTTGCGTAATTTACATGTTGCCAAGACCCACACACCCAAATGCCTTTGTTCAAAGCACAATCTTTTCTGAAGAGGAAAGTAGTCGATACCACAAACTTTCTATGGGTCATTGTTTAACCTTTGGTCACTAGAAACATGATAGCATTCTAAAGGTAGTCATGGTCGTACTCCGTCCAGTGTTGATACCAAGGAATAGGTCAGAAATAATGTCCGCTTTAAAGGGTCAGCAGTAAAGGAAGGGATATAGGGCCTTAAGCTCTTTCTTTTGCATTTTTCGGAATGTAGGATTATGTGGTACTATGTGTCTGCCTGTGATGCAGCCCATGGATCAAGTCGGTCAGGATTGGTAAGCGACCTAGTGCAGAAAAACAGAATGAAAGGTCAAATGAGTTGGGTTCTTAGGTCAAGTAGTAAATCTGTGTTGTAGTATTTTCTTGTCTTAAAACATCAGATAGAGTGGTGTTTACATCATTTTCAACATTATCCCTGTTATATTGTGGTGGCATGCTGCCCTGGAATTTAGTGTACCAGTAGTTTGCACAACATTCTTCTCAAACCACTGGCTTCTTTCCTACACATCCATTCTTCAGACTATAATTAGTAGCTATTGGGAAAAAAGAAAAATCCTTAACCAAGTACTAGATGGCGCAACCTACCCTGTGGAACAAAGTGTGGTGCTGAAAAGACAACAGAGAACAGTGAGGAAGTGGAGGCCAAGATGACCATGAAGAGCCCAAGCAATGGTACAACTCACACATTTTATAACAAAGGTATGCATGAATGTTTAGCTGTATAGTGCAAAATAAACAGATTTAGCATTTTTTGTAAAGAAGAAAAGAATCCTAGCTTCAGTATTTCAGCTAGCTCATGAATTTTGGGGATCATCTGTCCGTTTGGCATTAAAGATTAACGTAAAAAAATGACTTCCTAGGCTCGTTAAAACTGTGTCGTCTGTCATCCCAATTACTCAAGCGAGTTGGTGGCCATGACCAAGCAGGGTCTAAAACTCTGACAAAAAGTTTTAAACAGGGAAAAATATGAGCGCTTGCCCACTCGCCCATGGCGACTAGAAATTCGACTTGGCAAGTCGAAAATGCCTGTCGGGCTCAGATGGCAATCCCACAAAACGGGACGAGTTTTCATGTTAATTAAATATTCGGACAGAATAGTGACCAAAGTCAGGTTTCTGTCCAGTGTTTTATTCGAATCCAACCAGATTCTTGTACATCTGTGACTCATATTGTGTACTTATGGTATTTCGACCATTCTGACTGTTCTTATCTCTATTGAGACTTTTCATTCCTGCTTCAATAAGGTGGGCCCCTTGATCTTTTAAGTAAGGGGCCCAGTTGGCCTCTTATGGAAAAATATAGTCTTTGTCCCTGTTTAAGGATGGATTCCATACAGTAATATAGGCAAGACGACAGCAATGTCGCACAAAATGATGTTGCTTTCTAGAACGATACTGTATTTACCTAAATCAGCAGCCTGTTATCAATCTTTGTACCTATTGGTCTGTTACAGGTGATACAATGGGCAGCCGTCTATTGTAAACTAGAAACAAATAATTCACTGGTAAAAAGTGGATTCAATATGATTTTTCAGTTATAAACTTGATGATTTTGTTAGATATATCAACTGAACCAATCTTTTACGCTGCTTTTAAGCCCATTTTACGTTGCATCAAAGAAGACGCGATATATTATTTTGTTGCATCAGCCTTTCATTTTCTGTGTGAAAGACGCAGATTTGCTGACTTCCTAAAACAAAGTAGATTTGCCTTGTTCTTCTTGGTGACACACAATCCTGAGGAAGAAGCCTTTTGAAAACATTGAGGAAAAAGGAGAAAATGCTGGTCACCAGCATTTTCTCCTTTTCTCACAATGTTTCCTACCCTCCCAAAAGCCAATTTTTATTTTTGAGTCACTATTATTTTGTCATCTGCAAAACATTTCATTATAGGCAATTCTGAAAGTTTGTCATGTGGTAAAGGCTTAAAGCCGTCCTTATCATATTTCGGTCATATCATGCTTCCAAGTTTCTTTTACTGCTACTTCTAGCCACTGCCTTTTCCCCAATTGAAAATCACCAATACAATGTTCAATAGTGAGATGGGAGTAAATCATGACACAATGATCATGATCAATTTCGTAAACAAGATTGGGATTTGATTTTGAGACCCCTTGATTACAAGCTAGTAAGTAGCTGACAAAGATACCTGGCTGGTCCCCTTTTTCTTCTCTTTTTTTGCCACATTATCTTCACATCAATAGCTGTTCTGATTCAAAATCAGACAGCAACTTCAATGTTCTCTGATCTTGTTATTGCAAAAGGTGTAATTGAGCAACAAACGGTTGGCAAGTCAGACTTGTGCTCCTTGTGAATACATGCAATGCATGGCATCAGCATTGTTTTCAAACTTTGTGACTTGTTTGTTCTAGGAAGGATGACCAAGGACAACAGCGTGGAAGTGGAGGCCAAGATGACCGTGAAGAGCCTGAGCTCAAATATAAAGGTATGCATGATATCTATGTCTTATTTGCACTGGTAAGAGCACCTATCAGAGCCAATGCCTTTTTATACTTTCTAACACCATCAAAAATAACGTTAAATAGTGAGATAGGAATGAATCTTGTCAAGATGACTATCAGCAGTTTACGACAAGAGATTATGCAAGCTGAGATTCCATCTTTAGACCCTCTGGTTACTATCCAGTTAGTTACTGAGCTTCTAGGCTGGTCCCCTTATTTTTTCTAATCTCCATGCGTTTTTTTGCCAGATTATCTCCAGCCTGGATTCAAAATCAGACAGAACCTTCAATGTAGTCAGATCTTAACCCTTAAAGCGCCTTTCACGACTATAGTTGCATTTGCGGCCAGTGTAGATCAAGATCAGGCTGCACAAAACATGCAGTCTGATCTTTGATCTACACTGTCCGCTTTGATGAATCACTGTAGACAAATGCTACCATGAAATTGCAATTATTTGGGTCATATTTCTAGGATGAAAATGTCTGGCAGGTTTATTCAGCGCTCTAAGGGTTAATACGCAAATAATGTAATTTAGCCACACAGGTTGGCAAGTCAGGCTTTTCCCCGTGGATTAATACTATGCATGGCACTAGCATGTTTTTTAAAATTTTAACTTGTTGTTTCTAGAGAAGATGGCCAGGGACAACAGTGAGGAAGCAAATGCCAAAAAGACCATGGATGAGCTCGGGCAATGGTGCAACTTCTCTAGAACAAAGGTATCTATCATAACATTTAGCCCTTAGAGTGCTGAATAAACCAAATGACCATTTTCAGTCAGCGAAAAAGAATTTGGTCTTTTATTTTGTGTCAACATGCTAAACATGTGTTTGTCATATCCCAATTGCCTGTCTATGCATTACTGAAGTTCTGTTTACCAGTCCTTTTCACACTACTCTGTCTCAATCTTCCTTCACCCCCTCCCCCCCTCCACACACACACACACAATACTCAACTGTGCACTTCATTGAGAAATTTCTTGAATTTCGATATTTTTTTCTTTTAGAGTGGATGATGACCTACTGACGAAGCAAATGCAGACAGACTTCTATAGATGTGGCCAGAGAGTTCCGATTTGCCAAGGAAGGTGACAGGTTTTCATACATTTTTCATCTCTTTCATATTTAGTCCATCATTCATTTGCCTTAAGGGATGTGCTTGAAGTTATTAGTTAAACAAGAGGGCCATTGGCCCTTATTGGCCCTGAAATGCTCACATGAGTACGGTCAAGCTAGGACTGATAAAGCTGACAGGACCCTGGTTGTGATGACGTAGAACACAAGTGTAAGTAACTTACTTTTTGACCGACTTGACATATCTTTGAAGTTGTCAGAGATATCAAGACAAACATTTTGACAAAGTTTCATGAGTATTGGGTTGAAAATGAGGCCTCTAGACAGCACAAAAGGTTTTCCTAAGATTTGGCCCCGTCACCTACTTTTTCATGACCGAATTTCCCACTTGTCCAAGATTTAATTAAGACAAACACTTTGACCAGCTTGCATGAGTATTTGGCTGAAAATGTGGCCTCTAGAGTGCACAAAAGGTTTTTCTAAGATTTGGCCCAGTGACCTACTTTTTGATCTAACATGACGGTTTCAAACTTGTCCAAGATTTTATCAAGACAAACATTCTGACCAACTTACATAAGTATTGGGCTGCATATGTAGCCTGTTGGGTGCAAACAAGGTTTTTCTAAGATTTGGCCCAGTGACCTACATTTTTACTTGACATGACTGAATTTCACACTTGTCCACTCGACATGACCAAATTCCACACTTGTCCAAGATTCTATCAAGACAAACACTCTGACCAGGTAGCATGAGTATTTGGCTGAAAATGTGGCTTCTAGAGTGCACAAAAGTTTTTTCTAAGATTTGGCCCAGTGACATACTTTTTGACCTAACATGGCACAGTTTCAAACTTGTCCAAGATTTTACCAAGACAAGCATTCTGACCAACTTACATAAGTTCTGGGCTGCATTTGTGGCCTGTTGGGTGCAAACAAGGTTTTTCTAAGATTTGGCCCAGTGACCTACATTTTGACCCAAAGTTACCCAATTTCTCACTTATCCAAGACTTTATCAAGAAAAACAATCTTACCAATTTTCAAGTGTGTACGATTGAAAATGTGGCCTCTGGAGTGCATACAAGGTCATTGTTGACTCACGACGGACACAGCACAATCCCAAAAGCTCACATTGAGCACTTTGTACTCAGGTGAGCTAAAAAGGCAAATATTAATTGTGTCTGTCTTCTTAGATGTTTTCAGAAAGAGAACCGTGTTCAGTTTTGCTGTTATCTGGCTGGATACAAAATTCTTTGGCATATAATGCTGAATCAAATGATTTAAATAGAAGAAACATCTGCCATTTTCCAATACTCAGTAGTTGCTTGCAATGGCACTGTTTACACAAGAAGTGTGGAGTGGGCACTTTGATGAACACTTCCTGGTCAGAGTTTATCATTGGGCTCATGTAACACCACTGCTTATGGGTTGGGTGTTCCATACCTCTTTTGGTGTCATCAGTATCATTGGCCTGTTTTTTGATTGCAGTGTCTGGGAAAAAATTAATTGATTATGTTAGGTGAGGAAATGTCTGGCTTAACTGATCTACTGTCAGTCTTTGTATTTGTTTGCGTAATTTACATGTTGCCAAGACCCACACACCCAAATGCCTTTGTTCAAAGCACAATCTTTTCTGAAGAGGAAAGTAGTCGATACCACAAACTTTCTATGGGTCATTGTTTAACCTTTGGTCACTAGAAACATGATAGCATTCTAAAGGTAGTCATGGTCGTACTCCGTCCAGTGTTGATACCAAGGAATAGGTCAGAAATAATGTCCGCTTTAAAGGGTCAGCAGTAAAGGAAGGGATATAGGGCCTTAAGCTCTTTCTTTTGCATTTTTCGGAATGTAGGATTATGTGGTACTATGTGTCTGCCTGTGATGCAGCCCATGGATCAAGTCGGTCAGGATTGGTAAGCGACCTAGTGCAGAAAAACAGAATGAAAGGTCAAATGAGTTGGGTTCTTAGGTCAAGTAGTAAATCTGTGTTGTAGTATTTTCTTGTCTTAAAACATCAGATAGAGTGGTGTTTACATCATTGTCAACATTATCCCTGTTATATTGTGGTGGCATGCTGCCCTGGAATTTAGTGTACCAGTAGTTTGCACAACATTCTTCTCAAACCACTGGCTTCTTTCCTACACATCCATTCTTCAGACTATAATTAGTAGCTATTGGGAAAAAAGAAAAATCCTTAACCAAGTACTAGATGGCGCAACCTACCCTGTGGAACAAAGTGTGGTGCTGAAAAGACAACAGAGAACAGTGAGGAAGTGGAGGCCAAGATGACCATGAAGAGCCCAAGCAATGGTACAACTCACACATTTTATAACAAAGGTATGCATGAATGTTTAGCTGTATAGTGCAAAATAAACAGATTTAGCATTTTTTGTAAAGAAGAAAAGAATCCTAGCTTCAGTATTTCAGCTAGCTCATGAATTTTGGGGATCATCTGTCCGTTTGGCATTAAAGATTAACGTAAAAAAATGACTTCCTAGGCTCGTTAAAACTGTGTCGTCTGTCATCCCAATTACTCAAGCGAGTTGGTGGCCATGACCAAGCAGGGTCTAAAACTCTGACAAAAAGTTTAAACAGGGAAAAATATGAGCGCTTGCCCACTCGCCCATGGCGACTAGAAATTCGACTTGGCAAGTCGAAAATGCCTGTCGGGCTCAGATGGCAATCCCACAAAACGGGACGAGTTTTCATGTTAATTAAATATTCGGACAGAATAGTGACCAAAGTCAGGTTTCTGTCCAGTGTTTTATTCGAATCCAACCAGATTCTTGTACATCTGTGACTCATATTGTGTACTTATGGTATTTCGACCATTCTGACTGTTCTTATCTCTATTGAGACTTTTCATTCCTGCTTCAATAAGGTGGGCCCCTTGATCTTTTAAGTAAGGGGCCCAGTTGGCCTCTTATGGAAAAATATAGTCTTTGTCCCTGTTTAAGGATGGATTCCATACAGTAATATAGGCAAGACGACAGCAATGTCGCACAAAATGATGTTGCTTTCTAGAACGATACTGTATTTACCTAAATCAGCAGCCTGTTATCAATCTTTGTACCTATTGGTCTGTTACAGGTGATACAATGGGCAGCCGTCTATTGTAAACTAGAAACAAATAATTCACTGGTAAAAAGTGGATTCAATATGATTTTTCAGTTATAAACTTGATGATTTTGTTAGATATATCAACTGAACCAATCTTTTACGCTGCTTTTAAGCCCATTTTACGTTGCATCAAAGAAGACGCGATATATTATTTTGTTGCATCAGCCTTTCATTTTCTGTGTGAAAGACGCAGATTTGCTGACTTCCTAAAACAAAGTAGATTTGCCTTGTTCTTCTTGGTGACACACAATCCTGAGGAAGAAGCCTTTTGAAAACACTGAGGAAAAAGGAGAAAATGCTGGTCACCAGCATTTTCTCCTTTTCTCACAATGTTTCCTACCCTCCCAAAAGCCAATTTTTATTTTTGAGTCACTATTATTTTGTCATCTGCAAAACATTTCATTATAGGCAATTCTCAAAGTTTGTCATGTGGTAAAGGCTTAAAGCCGTCCTTATCATATTTCGGTCATATCATGCTTCCAAGTTTCTTTTACTGCTACTTCTAGCCACTGCCTTTTCCCCAATTGAAAATCACCAATACAATGTTCAATAGAGAGATGGGAGTAAATCATGACACAATGATCATGATCAATTTCGTAAACAAGATTGGGATTTGATTTTGAGACCCCTTGATTACAAGCTAGTAAGTAGCTGACAAAGATACCTGGCTGGTCCCCTTTTTCTTCTCTTTTTTTGCCACATTATCTTCACATCAATAGCTGTTCTGATTCAAAATCAGACAGCAACTTCAATGTTCTCTGATCTTGTTATTGCAAAAGGTGTAATTGAGCAACAAACGGTTGGCAAGTCAGACTTGTGCTCCTTGTGAATACATGCAATGCATGGCATCAGCATTGTTTTCAAACTTTGTGACTTGTTTGTTCTAGGAAGGATGACCAAGGACAACAGTGTGGAAGTGGAGGCCAAGATGACCGTGAAGAGCCTGAGCTCAAATACAAAGGTATGCATGATATCTATGTCTTATTTGCACTGGTCAGAGCACCTATCAGAGCCAATGCCTTTTTATACTTTCTAACACCATCAAAAATAACGTTAAATAGTGAGATAGGAATGAATCTTGTCAAGATGACTATCAGCAGTTTACGACAAGAGATTATGCAAGCTGAGATTCCATCTTTAGACCCTCTGGTTACTATCCAGTTAGTTACTGAGCTTCTAGGCTGGTCCCCTTATTTTTTCTAATCTCCATGCGTTTTTTTGCCAGATTATCTCCAGCCTGGATTCAAAATCAGACAGAACCTTCAATGTAGTCAGATCTTAACCCTTAAAGCGCCTTTCACGACTATAGTTGCATTTGCGGCCAGTGTAGATCAAGATCAGGCTGCACAAAACATGCAGTCTGATCTTTGATCTACACTGTCCGCTTTGATGAATCACTGTAGACAAATGCTACCATGAAATTGCAATTATTTGGGTCATATTTCTAGGATGAAAATGTCTGGCAGGTTTATTCAGTGCTCTAAGGGTTAATACGCAAATAATGTAATTTAGCCACACAGGTTGGCAAGTCAGGCTTTTCCCCGTGGATTAATACTATGCATGGCACTAGCATGTTTTTTAAAATTTTAACTTGTTGTTTCTAGAGAAGATGGCCAGGGACAACAGTGAGGAAGCAAATGCCAAAAAGACCATGGATGAGCTCGGGCAATGGTGCAACTTCTCTAGAACAAAGGTATCTATCATAACATTTAGCCCTTAGAGTGCTGAATAAACCAAATGACCATTTTCAGTCAGCGAAAAAGAATTTGGTCTTTTATTTTGTGTCAACATGCTAAACATGTGTTTGTCATATCCCAATTGCCTGTCTATGCATTACTGAAGTTCTGTTTACCAGTCCTTTTCACACTACTCTGTCTCAATCTTCCTTCACCCCCTCCCCCCCTCCACACACACACACACAATACTCAACTGTGCACTTCATTGAGAAATTTCTTGAATTTCGATATTTTTTTCTTTTAGAGTGGATGATGACCTACTGACGAAGCAAATGCAGACAGACTTCTATAGATGTGGCCAGAGAGTTCCGATTTGCCAAGGAAGGTGACAGGTTTTCATACATTTTTCATCTCTTTCATATTTAGTCCATCATTCATTTGCCTTAAGGGATGTGCTTGAAGTTATTAGTTAAACAAGAGGGCCATTGGCCCTTATTGGCCCTGAAATGCTCACATGAGTACGGTCAAGCTAGGACTGATAAAGCTGACAGGACCCTGGTTGTGATGACGTAGAACACAAGTGTAAGTAACTTACTTTTTGACCGACTTGACATACCTTTGAAGTTGTCAGAGATATCAAGACAAACATTTTGACAAAGTTTCATGAGTATTGGGTTGAAAATGAGGCCTCTAGACAGCACAAAAGGTTTTCCTAAGATTTGGCCCCGTCACCTACTTTTTCATGACCGAATTTCCCACTTGTCCAAGATTTAATTAAGACAAACACTTTGACCAGCTTGCATGAGTATTTGGCTGAAAATGTGGCCTCTAGAGTGCACAAAAGGTTTTTCTAAGATTTGGCCCAGTGACCTACTTTTTGATCTAACATGACAGTTTCAAACTTGTCCAAGATTTTATCAAGACAAACATTCTGACCAACTTACATAAGTATTGGGCTGCATATGTAGCCTGTTGGGTGCAAACAAGGTTTTTCTAAGATTTGGCCCAGTGACCTACATTTTTACTTGACATGACTGAATTTCACACTTGTCCACTCGACATGACCAAATTCCACACTTGTCCAAGATTCTATCAAGACAAACACTCTGACCAGGTAGCATGAGTATTTGGCTGAAAATGTGGCTTCTAGAGTGCACAAAAGTTTTTTCTAAGATTTGGCCCAGTGACATACTTTTTGACCTAACATGGCACAGTTTCAAACTTGTCCAAGATTTTACCAAGACAAGCATTCTGACCAACTTACATAAGTTCTGGGCTGCATTTGTGGCCTGTTGGGTGCAAACAAGGTTTTTCTAAGATTTGGCCCAGTGACCTACATTTTGACCCAAAGTTACCCAATTTCTCACTTATCCAAGACTTTATCAAGAAAAACAATCTTACCAATTTTCAAGTGTGTACGATTGAAAATGTGGCCTCTGGAGTGCATACAAGGTCATTGTTGACTCACGACGGACACAGCACAATCCCAAAAGCTCACATTGAGCACTTTGTACTCAGGTGAGCTAAAAAGGCAAATATTAATTGTGTCTGTCTTCTTAGATGTTTTCAGAAAGAGAACCGTGTTCAGTTTTGCTGTTATCTGGCTGGATACAAAATTCTTTGGCATATAATGCTGAATCAAATGATTTAAATAGAAGAAACATCTGCCATTTTCCAATACTCAGTAGTTGCTTGCAATGGCACTGTTTACACAAGAAGTGTGGAGTGGGCACTTTGATGAACACTTCCTGGTCAGAGTTTATCATTGGGCTCATGTAACACCACTGCTTATGGGTTGGGTGTTCCATACCTCTTTTGGTGTCATCAGTATCATTGGCCTGTTTTTTGATTGCAGTGTCTGGGAAAAAATTAATTGATTATGTTAGGTGAGGAAATGTCCAGCTTAACTGATCTACTGTCAGTCTTTGTATTTGTTTGCGTAATTTACATGTTGCCAAGACCCACACACCCAAATGCCTTTGTTCAAAGCACAATCTTTTCTGAAGAGGAAAGTAGTCGATACCACAAACTTTCTATGGGTCATTGTTTAACCTTTGGTCACTAGAAACATGATAGCATTCTAAAGGTAGTCATGGTCGTACTCCGTCCAGTGTTGATACCAAGGAATAGGTCAGAAATAATGTCCGCTTTAAAGGGTCAGCAGTAAAGGAAGGGATATAGGGCCTTAAGCTCTTTCTTTTGCATTTTTCGGAATGTAGGATTATGTGGTACTATGTGTCTGCCTGTGATGCAGCCCATGGATCAAGTCGGTCAGGATTGGTAAGCGACCTAGTGCAGAAAAACAGAATGAAAGGTCAAATGAGTTGGGTTCTTAGGTCAAGTAGTAAATCTGTGTTGTAGTATTTTCTTGTCTTAAAACATCAGATAGAGTGGTGTTTACATCATTGTCAACATTATCCCTGTTATATTGTGGTGGCATGCTGCCCTGGAATTTAGTGTACCAGTAGTTTGCACAACATTCTTCTCAAACCACTGGCTTCTTTCCTACACATCCATTCTTCAGACTATAATTAGTAGCTATTGGGAAAAAAGAAAAATCCTTAACCAAGTACTAGATGGTGCAACCTACCCTGTGGAACAAAGTGTGGTGCTGAAAAGACAACAGAGAACAGTGAGGAAGTGGAGGCCAAGATGACCATGAAGAGCCCAAGCAATGGTACAACTCACACATTTTATAACAAAGGTATGCATGAATGTTTAGCTGTATAGTGCAAAATAAACAGATTTAGCATTTTTTGTAAAGAAGAAAAGAATCCTAGCTTCAGTGTTTCAGCTAGCTCATGAATTTTGGGGATCATCTGTCCGTTTGGCATTAAAGATTAACGTAAAAAAATGACTTCCTAGGCTCGTAAAAACTGTGTCGTCTGTCATCCCAATTACTCAAGCGAGTTGGTGGCCATGACCAAGCAGGGTCTAAAACTCTGACAAAAAGTTTAAACAGGGAAAAATATGAGCGCTTGCCCACTCGCCCATGGCGACTAGAAATTCGACTTGGCAAGTCGAAAATGCCAGTCGGGCTCAGGTGGCAATCCCACAAAACGGGACGAGTTTTCATGTTAATTAAATATTCGGACAGAATAGTGACCAAAGTCAGGTTTCTGTCCAGCGTTTTATTCGAATCCAACCAGATTCTTGTACATCTGTGACTCATATTGTGTACTTATGGTATTTCGACCATTCTGACTGTTCTTATCTCTATTGAGACTTTTCATTCCTGCTTCAATAAGGTGGGCCCCTTGATCTTTTAAGTAAGGGGCCCAGTTGGCCTCTTCTGGAAAAATATAGTCTTTGTCCCTGTTTAAGGATGGATTCCATACAGTAATATAGGCAAGACGACAGCAATGTCGCACAAAATGATGTTGCTTTCTAGAACGATACCGTATTTACCTAAATCAGCAGCCTGTTATCAATCTTTGTACCTACTGGTCTGTTACAGGTGATACAATGGGCAGCCGTCTATTGTAAACTAGAAACAAATAATTCACTGGTAAAAAGTGGATTCAATATGATTTTTCAGTTATAAACTTGATGATTTTGTTAGATATATCAACTGAACCAATCTTTTACGCTGCTTTTAAGCCCATTTTACGTTGCATCAAAGAAGACGCGATATATTATTTTGTTGCATCAGCCTTTCATTTTCTGTGTGAAAGACGCAGATTTGCTGACTTCCTAAAACAAAGTAGATTTGCCTTGTTCTTCTTGGTGATACACAATCCTGAGGAAGAAGCCTTTTGAAAACATTGAGGAAAAAGGAGAAAATGCTGGTCACCAGCATTTTCTCCTTTTCTCACAATGTTTCCTACCCTCCCAAAAGCCAATTTTTATTTTTGAGTCACTATTATTTTGTCATCTGCAAAACATTTCATTATAGGCAATTCTGAAAGTTTGTCATGTGGTAAAGGCTTAAAGCCGTCCTTATCATATTTCGGTCATATCACGCTTCCAAGTTTCTTTTACTGCTACTTCTAGCCACTGCCTTTTCCCCAATTGAAAATCACCAATACAATATTCAATAGTGAGATGGGAGTAAATCATGACACAATGATCATGATCAATTTCGTAAACAAGATTGGGATTTGATTTTGAGACCCCTTGATTACAAGCTAGTAAGTAGCTGACAAAGATACCTGGCTGGTCCCCTTTTTCTTCTCTTTTTTTGCCACATTATCTTCACATCAATAGCTGTTCTGATTCAAAATCAGACAGCAACTTCAATGTTCTCTGATCTTGTTATTGCAAAAGGTGTAATTGAGCAACAAACGGTTGGCAAGTCAGACTTGTGCTCCTTGTGAATACATGCAATGCATGGCATCAGCATTGTTTTCAAACTTTGTGACTTGTTTGTTCTAGGAAGGATGACCAAGGACAACAGCGTGGAAGTGGAGGCCAAGATGACCGTGAAGAGCCTGAGCTCAAATACAAAGGTATGCATGATATCTATGTCTTATTTGCACTGGTAAGAGCACCTATCAGAGCCAATGCCTTTTTATACTTTCTAACACCATCAAAAATAACGTTAAATAGTGAGATAGGAATGAATCTTGTCAAGATGACTATCAGCAGTTTACGACAAGAGATTATGCAAGCTGAGATTCCATCTTTAGACCCTCTGGTTACTATCCAGTTTAGTTACTGAGCTTCTAGGCTGGTCCCCTTATTTTTTCTAATCTCCATGCGTTTTTTTGCCAGATTATCTCCAGCCTGGATTCAAAATCAGACAGAACCTTCAATGTAGTCAGATCTTAACCCTTAAAGCGCCTTTCACGACTATAGTTGCATTTGCGGCCAGTGTAGATCAAGATCAGGCTGCACAAAACATGCAGTCTGATCTTTGATCTACACTGTCCGCTTTGATGAATCACTGTAGACAAATGCTACCATGAAATTGCAATTATTTGGGTCATATTTCTAGGATGAAAATGTCTGGCAGGTTTATTCAGCGCTCTAAGGGTTAATACGCAAATAATGTAATTTAGCCACACAGGTTGGCAAGTCAGGCTTTTCCCTGTGGATTAATACTATGCATGGCACTAGCATGTTTTTTAAAATTTTAACTTGTTGTTTCTAGAGAAGATGGCCAGGGACAACAGTGAGGAAGCAAATGCCAAAAAGACCATGGATGAGCTCGGGCAATGGTGCAACTTCTCTAGAACAAAGGTATCTATCATAACATTTAGCCCTTAGAGTGCTGAATAAACCAAATGACCATTTTCAGTCAGCAAAAAAGAATTTGGTCTTTTATTTTGTGTCAACATGCTAAACATGTGTTTGTCATATCCCAATTGCCTGTCTATGCATTACTGAAGTTCTGTTTACCAGTCCTTTTCACACTACTCTGTCTCAATCTTCCTTCACCCCCTCCCCCCCTCCACACACACACACACAATACTCAACTGTGCACTTCATTGAGAAATTTCTTGAATTTCGATATTTTTTTCTTTTAGAGTGGATGATGACCTACTGACGAAGCAAATGCAGACAGACTTCTATAGATGTGGCCAGAGAGTTCCGATTTGCCAAGGAAGGTGACAGGTTTTCATACATTTTTCATCTCTTTCATATTTAGTCCATCATTCATTTGCCTTAAGGGATGTGCTTGAAGTTATTAGTTAAACAAGAGGGCCATTGGCCCTTATTGGCCCTGAAATGCTCACATGAGTACGGTCAAGCTAGGACTGATAAAGCTGACAGGACCCTGGTTGTGATGACGTAGAACACAAGTGTAAGTAACTTACTTTTTGACCGACTTGACATATCTTTGAAGTTGTCAGAGATATCAAGACAAACATTTTGACAAAGTTTCATGAGTATTGGGTTGAAAATGAGGCCTCTAGACAGCAGAAAAGGTTTTCCTAAGATTTGGCCCCGTCACCTACTTTTTCATGACCGAATTTCCCACTTGTCCAAGATTTAATTAAGACAAACACTTTGACCAGCTTGCATGAGTATTTGGCTGAAAATGTGGCCTCTAGAGTGCACAAAAGGTTTTTCTAAGATTTGGCCCAGTGACCTACTTTTTGATCTAACATGACAGTTTCAAACTTGTCCAAGATTTTATCAGGACAAACATTCTGACCAACTTACATAAGTATTGGGCTGCATATGTAGCCTGTTGGGTGCAAACAAGGTTTTTCTAAGATTTGGCCCAGTGACCTACATTTTTACTTGACATGACTGAATTTCACACTTGTCCACTCGACATGACCAAATTCCACACTTGTCCAAGATTCTATCAAGACAAACACTCTGACCAGGTAGCATGAGTATTTGGCTGAAAATGTGGCTTCTAGAGTGCACAAAAGTTTTTTCTAAGATTTGGCCCAGTGACATACTTTTTGACCTAACATGGCACAGTTTCAAACTTGTCCAAGATTTTACCAAGACAAGCATTCTGACCAACTTACATAAGTTCTGGGCTGCATTTGTGGCCTGTTGGGTGCAAACAAGGTTTTTCTAAGATTTGGCCCAGTGACCTACATTTTGACCCAAAGTTACCCAATTTCTCACTTATCCAAGACTTTATCAAGAAAAACAATCTTACCAATTTTCAAGTGTGTACGATTGAAAATGTGGCCTCTGGAGTGCATACAAGGTCATTGTTGACTCACGACGGACACAGCACAATCCCAAAAGCTCACATTGAGCACTTTGTACTCAGGTGAGCTAAAAAGGCAAATATTAATTGTGTCTGTCTTCTTAGATGTTTTCAGAAAGAGAACAGTGTTCAGTTTTGCTGTTATCTGGCTGGATACAAAATTCTTTGGCATATAATGCTGAATCAAATGATTTAAATAGAAGAAACATCTGCCATTTTCCAATACTCAGTAGTTGCTTGCAATGGCACTGTTTACACAAGAAGTGTGGAGTGGGCACTTTGATGAACACTTCCTGGTCAGAGTTTATCATTGGGCTCATGTAACACCACTGCTTATGGGTTGGGTGTTCCATACCTCTTTTGGTGTCATCAGTATCATTGGCCTGTTTTTTGATTGCAGTGTCTGGGAAAAAATTAATTGATTATGTTAGGTGAGGAAATGTCCGGCTTAACTGATCTACTGTCAGTCTTTGTATTTGTTTGCGTAATTTACATGTTGCCAAGACCCACACACCCAAATGCCTTTGTTCAAAGCACAATCTTTTCTGAAGAGGAAAGTAGTCGATACCACAAACTTTCTATGGGTCATTGTTTAACCTTTGGTCACTAGAAACATGATAGCATTCTAAAGGTAGTCATGGTCGTACTCCGTCCAGTGTTGATACCAAGGAATAGGTCAGAAATAATGTCCGCTTTAAAGGGTCAGCAGTAAAGGAAGGGATATAGGGCCTTAAGCTCTTTCTTTTGCATTTTTCGGAATGTAGGATTATGTGGTACTATGTGTCTGCCTGTGATGCAGCCCATGGATCAAGTCGGTCAGGATTGGTAAGCGACCTAGTGCAGAAAAACAGAATGAAAGGTCAAATGAGTTGGGTTCTTAGGTCAAGTAGTAAATCTGTGTTGTAGTATTTTCTTGTCTTAAAACATCAGATAGAGTGGTGTTTACATCATTTTCAACATTATCCCTGTTATATTGTGGTGGCATGCTGCCCTGGAATTCAGTGTACCAGTAGTTTGCACAACATTCTTCTCAAACCACTGGCTTCTTTCCTACACATCCATTCTTCACACTATAATTAGTAGCTATTGGGAAAAAAGAAAAATCCTTAACCAAGTACTAGATGGCGCAACCTACCCTGTGGAACAAAGTGTGGTGCTGAAAAGACAACAGAGAACAGTGAGGAAGTGGAGGCCAAGATGACCATGAAGAGCCCAAGCAATGGTACAACTCGCACATTTTATAACAAAGGTATGCATGAATGTTTAGCTGTATAGTGCAAAATAAACAGATTTAGCATTTTTTGTAAAGAAGAAAAGAATCCTAGCTTCAGTGTTTCAGCTAGCTCATGAATTTTGGGGATCATCTGTCCGTTTGGCATTAAAGATTAACGTAAAAAAATGACTTCCTAGGCTCGTAAAAACTGTGTCGTCTGTCATCCCAATTACTCAAGCGAGTTGGTGGCCATGACCAAGCAGGGTCTAAAACTCTGACAAAAAGTTTAAACAGGGAAAAATATGAGCGCTTGCCCACTCGCCCATGGCGACTAGAAATTCGACTTGGCAAGTCGAAAATGCCAGTCGGGCTCAGGTGGCAATCCCACAAAACGGGACGAGTTTTCATGTTAATTAAATATTCGGACAGAATAGTGACCAAAGTCAGGTTTCTGTCCAGTGTTTTATTCGAATCCAACCAGATTCTTGTACATCTGTGACTCATATTGTATACTTATGGTATTTCGACCTTTCTGACTGTTCTTATCTCTATTGAGACTTTTCATTCCCGCTTCAATAAGGTGGGCCCCTTGATCTTTTAAGTAAGGGGCCCAGTTGGCCTCTTCTGGAAAAATATAGTCTTTGTCCCTGTTTAAGGATGGATTCCATACAGTAATATAGGCAAGACGACAGCAATGTCGCACAAAATGATGTTGCTTTCTAGAACGATATCGTATTTACCTAAATCAGCAGCCTGTTATCAATCTTTGTACCTATTGGTCTGTTACAGGTGATACAATGGGCAGCCGTCTATTGTAAACTAGAAACAAATAATTCACTGGTAAAAAGTGGATTCAATATGATTTTTCAGTTATAAACTTGATGATTTTGTTAGATATATCAACTGAACCAATCTTTTACGCTGCTTTTAAGCCCATTTTACGTTGCATCAAAGAAGACGCGATATATTATTTTGTTGCATCAGCCTTTCATTTTCTGTGTGAAAGACGCAGATTTGCTGACTTCCTAAAACAAAGTAGATTTGCCTTGTTCTTCTTGGTGATACACAATCCTGAGGAAGAAGCCTTTTGAAAACATGGAGGAAAAAGGAGAAAATGCTGGTCACCAGCATTTTCTCCTTTTCTCACAATGTTTCCTACCCTCCCAAAAGCCAATTTTTATTTTTGAGTCACTATTATTTTGTCATCTGCAAAACATTTCATTATAGGCAATTCTGAAAGTTTGTCATGTGGTAAAGGCTTAAAGCCGTCCTTATCATATTTCGGTCATATCACGCTTCCAAGTTTCTTTTACTGCTACTTCTAGCCACTGCCTTTTCCCCAATTGAAAATCACCAATACAATGTTCAATAGTGAGATGGGAGTAAATCATGACACAATGATCATGATCAATTTCGTAAACAAGATTGGGATTTGATTTTGAGACCCCTTGATTACAAGCTAGTAAGTAGCTGACAAAGATACCTGGCTGGTCCCCTTTTTCTTCTCTTTTTTTGCCACATTATCTTCACATCAATAGCCGTTCTGATTCAAAATCAGACAGCAACTTCAATGTTCTCTGATCTTGTTATTGCAAAAGGTGTAATTGAGCAACAAACGGTTGGCAAGTCAGACTTGTGCTCCTTGTGAATACATGCAATGCATGGCATCAGCATTGTTTTCAAACTTTGTGACTTGTTTGTTCTAGGAAGGATGACCAAGGACAACAGCGTGGAAGTGGAGGCCAAGATGACCGTGAAGAGCCTGAGCTCAAATACAAAGGTATGCATGATATCTATGTCTTATTTGCACTGGTAAGAGCACCTATCAGAGCCAATGCCTTTTTATACTTTCTAACACCATCAAAAATAACGTTAAATAGTGAGATAGGAATGAATCTTGTCAAGATGACTATCAGCAGTTTACGACAAGAGATTATGCAAGCTGAGATTCCATCTTTAGACCCTCTGGTTACTATCCAGTTTAGTTACTGAGCTTCTAGGCTGGTCCCCTTATTTTTTCTAATCTCCATGCGTTTTTTTGCCAGATTATCTCCAGCCTGGATTCAAAATCAGACAGAACCTTCAATGTAGTCAGATCTTAACCCTTAAAGCGCCTTTCACGACTATAGTTGCATTTGCGGCCAGTGTAGATCAAGATCAGGCTGCACAAAACATGCAGTCTGATCTTTGATCTACACTGTCCGCTTTGATGAATCACTGTAGACAAATGCTACCATGAAATTGCAATTATTTGGGTCATATTTCTAGGATGAAAATGTCTGGCAGGTTTATTCAGCGCTCTAAGGGTTAATACGCAAATAATGTAATTTAGCCACACAGGTTGGCAAGTCAGGCTTTTCCCCGTGGATTAATACTATGCATGGCACTAGCATGTTTTTTAAAATTTTAACTTGTTGTTTCTAGAGAAGATGGCCAGGGACAACAGTGAGGAAGCAAATGCCAAAAAGACCATGGATGAGCTCGGGTAATGGTGCAACTTCTCTAGAACAAAGGTATCTATCATAACATTTAGCCCTTAGAGTGCTGAATAAACCAAATGACCATTTTCAGTCAGCAAAAAAGAATTTGGTCTTTTATTTTGTGTCAACATGCTAAACATGTGTTTGTCATATCCCAATTGCCTGTCTATGCATTACTGAAGTTCTGTTTACCAGTCCTTTTCACACTACTCTGTCTCAATCTTCCTTCACCCCCTCCCCCCCTCCACACACACACACACACAATACTCAACTGTGCACTTCATTGAGAAATTTCTTGAATTTCGATATTTTTTTCTTTTAGAGTGGATGATGACCTACTGACGAAGCAAATGCAGACAGACTTCTATAGATGTGGCCAGAGAGTTCCGATTTGCCAAGGAAGGTGACAGGTTTTCATACATTTTTCATCTCTTTCATATTTAGTCCATCATTCATTTGCCTTAAGGGATGTGCTTGAAGTTATTAGTTAAACAAGAGGGCCATTGGCCCTTATTGGCCCTGAAATGCTCACATGAGTACGGTCAAGCTAGGACTGATAAAGCTGACAGGACCCTGGTTGTGATGACGTAGAACACAAGTGTAAGTAACTTACTTTTTGACCGACTTGACATATCTTTGAAGTTGTCAGAGATATCAAGACAAACATTTTGACAAAGTTTCATGAGTATTGGGTTGAAAATGAGGCCTCTAGACAGCACAAAAGGTTTTCCTAAGATTTGGCCCCGTCACCTACTTTTTCATGACCGAATTTCCCACTTGTCCAAGATTTAATTAAGACAAACACTTTGACCAGCTTGCATGAGTATTTGGCTGAAAATGTGGCCTCTAGAGTGCACAAAAGGTTTTTCTAAGATTTGGCCCAGTGACCTACTTTTTGATCTAACATGACAGTTTCAAACTTGTCCAAGATTTTATCAAGACAAACATTCTGACCAACTTACATAAGTATTGGGCTGCATATGTAGCCTGTTGGGTGCAAACAAGGTTTTTCTAAGATTTGGCCCAGTGACCTACATTTTTACTTGACATGACTGAATTTCACACTTGTCCACTCGACATGACCAAATTCCACACTTGTCCAAGATTCTATCAAGACAAACACTCTGACCAGGTAGCATGAGTATTTGGCTGAAAATGTGGCTTCTAGAGTGCACAAAAGTTTTTTCTAAGATTTGGCCCAGTGACATACTTTTTGACCTAACATGGCACAGTTTCAAACTTGTCCAAGATTTTACCAAGACAAGCATTCTGACCAACTTACATAAGTTCTGGGCTGCATTTGTGGCCTGTTGGGTGCAAACAAGGTTTTTCTAAGATTTGGCCCAGTGACCTACATTTTGACCCAAAGTTACCCAATTTCTCACTTATCCAAGACTTTATCAAGAAAAACAATCTTACCAATTTTCAAGTGTGTACGATTGAAAATGTGGCCTCTGGAGTGCATACAAGGTCATTGTTGACTCACGACGGACACAGCACAATCCCAAAAGCTCACATTGAGCACTTTGTACTCAGGTGAGCTAAAAAGGCAAATATTAATTGTGTCTGTCTTCTTAGATGTTTTCAGAAAGAGAACAGTGTTCAGTTTTGCTGTTATCTGGCTGGATACAAAATTCTTTGGCATATAATGCTGAATCAAATGATTTAAATAGAAGAAACATCTGCCATTTTCCAATACTCAGTAGTTGCTTGCAATGGCACTGTTTACACAAGAAGTGTGGAGTGGGCACTTTGATGAACACTTCCTGGTCAGAGTTTATCATTGGGCTCATGTAACACCACTGCTTATGGGTTGGGTGTTCCATACCTCTTTTGGTGTCATCAGTATCATTGGCCTGTTTTTTGATTGCAGTGTCTGGGAAAAAATTAATTGATTATGTTAGGTGAGGAAATGTCCGGCTTAACTGATCTACTGTCAGTCTTTGTATTTGTTTGCGTAATTTACATGTTGCCAAGACCCACACACCCAAATGCCTTTGTTCAAAGCACAATCTTTTCTGAAGAGGAAAGTAGTCGATACCACAAACTTTCTATGGGTCATTGTTTAACCTTTGGTCACTAGAAACATGATAGCATTCTAAAGGTAGTCATGGTCGTACTCCGTCCAGTGTTGATACCAAGGAATAGGTCAGAAATAATGTCCGCTTTAAAGGGTCAGCAGTAAAGGAAGGGATATAGGGCCTTAAGCTCTTTCTTTTGCATTTTTCGGAATGTAGGATTATGTGGTACTATGTGTCTGCCTGTGATGCAGCCCATGGATCAAGTCGGTCAGGATTGGTAAGCGACCTAGTGCAGAAAAACAGAATGAAAGGTCAAATGAGTTGGGTTCTTAGGTCAAGTAGTAAATCTGTGCTGTAGTATTTTCTTGTCTTAAAACATCAGATAGAGTGGTGTTTACATCATTTTCAACATTATCCCTGTTATATTGTGGTGGCATGCTGCCCTGGAATTTAGTGTACCAGTAGTTTGCACAACATTCTTCTCAAACCACTGGCTTCTTTCCTACACATCCATTCTTCACACTATAATTAGTAGCTATTGGGAAAAAAGAAAAATCCTTAACCAAGTACTAGATGGCGCAACCTACCCTGTGGAACAAAGTGTGGTGCTGAAAAGACAACAGAGAACAGTGAGGAAGTGGAGGCCAAGATGACCATGAAGAGCCCAAGCAATGGTACAACTCGCACATTTTATAACAAAGGTATGCATGAATGTTTAGCTGTATAGTGCAAAATAAACAGATTTAGCATTTTTTGTAAAGAAGAAAAGAATCCTAGCTTCAGTGTTTCAGCTAGCTCATGAATTTTGGGGATCATCTGTCCGTTTGGCATTAAAGATTAACGTAAAAAAATGACTTCCTAGGCTCGTAAAAACTGTGTCGTCTGTCATCCCAATTACTCAAGCGAGTTGGTGGCCATGACCAAGCAGGGTCTAAAACTCTGACAAAAAGTTTAAACAGGGAAAAATATGAGCGCTTGCCCACTCGCCCATGGCGACTAGAAATTCGACTTGGCAAGTCGAAAATGCCAGTCGGGCTCAGGTGGCAATCCCACAAAACGGGACGAGTTTTCATGTTAATTAAATATTCGGACAGAATAGTGACCAAAGTCAGGTTTCTGTCCAGTGTTTTATTCGAATCCAACCAGATTCTTGTACATCTGTGACTCATATTGTGTACTTATGGTATTTCGACCATTCTGACTGTTCTTATCTCTATTGAGACTTTTCATTCCCGCTTCAATAAGGTGGGCCCCTTGATCTTTTAAGTAAGGGGCCCAGTTGGCCTCTTCTGGAAAAATATAGTCTTTGTCCCTGTTTAAGGATGGATTCCATACAGTAATATAGGCAAGACGACAGCAGTGTCGCACAAAATGATGTTGCTTTCTAGAACGATATCGTATTTACCTAAATCAGCAGCCTGTTATCAATCTTTGTACCTATTGGTCTGTTACAGGTGATACAATGGGCAGCCGTCTATTGTAAACTAGAAACAAATAATTCACTGGTAAAAAGTGGATTCAATATGATTTTTCAGTTATAAACTTGATGATTTTGTTAGATATATCAACTGAACCAATCTTTTACGCTGCTTTTAAGCCCATTTTACGTTGCATCAAAGAAGACGCGATATATTATTTTGTTGCATCAGCCTTTCATTTTCTGTGTGAAAGACGCAGATTTGCTGACTTCCTAAAACAAAGTAGATTTGCCTTGTTCTTCTTGGTGATACACAATCCTGAGGAAGAAGCCTTTTGAAAACATTGAGGAAAAAGGAGAAAATGCTGGTCACCAGCATTTTCTCCTTTTCTCACAATGTTTCCTACCCTCCCAAAAGCCAATTTTTATTTTTGAGTCACTATTATTTTGTCATCTGCAAAACATTTCATTATAGGCAATTCTGAAAGTTTGTCATGTGGTAAAGGCTTAAAGCCGTCCTTATCATATTTCGGTCATATCACGCTTCCAAGTTTCTTTTACTGCTACTTCTAGCCACTGCCTTTTCCCCAATTGAAAATCACCAATACAATGTTCAATAGTGAGATGGGAGTAAATCATGACACAATGATCATGATCAATTTCGTAAACAAGATTGGGATTTGATTTTGAGACCCCTTGATTACAAGCTAGTAAGTAGCTGACAAAGATACCTGGCTGGTCCCCTTTTTCTTCTCTTTTTTTGCCACATTATCTTCACATCAATAGCCGTTCTGATTCAAAATCAGACAGCAACTTCAATGTTCTCTGATCTTGTTATTGCAAAAGGTGTAATTGAGCAACAAACGGTTGGCAAGTCAGACTTGTGCTCCTTGTGAATACATGCAATGCATGGCATCAGCATTGTTTTCAAACTTTGTGACTTGTTTGTTCTAGGAAGGATGACCAAGGACAACAGCGTGGAAGTGGAGGCCAAGATGACCGTGAAGAGCCTGAGCTCAAATACAAAGGTATGCATGATATCTATGTCTTATTTGCACTGGTAAGAGCACCTATCAGAGCCAATGCCTTTTTATACTTTCTAACACCATCAAAAATAACGTTAAATAGTGAGATAGGAATGAATCTTGTCAAGATGACTATCAGCAGTTTACGACAAGAGATTATGCAAGCTGAGATTCCATCTTTAGACCCTCTGGTTACTATCCAGTTTAGTTACTGAGCTTCTAGGCTGGTCCCCTTATTTTTTCTAATCTCCATGCGTTTTTTTGCCAGATTATCTCCAGCCTGGATTCAAAATCAGACAGAACCTTCAATGTAGTCAGATCTTAACCCTTAAAGCGCCTTTCACGACTATAGTTGCATTTGCGGCCAGTGTAGATCAAGATCAGGCTGCACAAAACATGCAGTCTGATCTTTGATCTACACTGTCCGCTTTGATGAATCACTGTAGACAAATGCTACCATGAAATTGCAATTATTTGGGTCATATTTCTAGGATGAAAATGTCTGGCAGGTTTATTCAGCGCTCTAAGGGTTAATACGCAAATAATGTAATTTAGCCACACAGGTTGGCAAGTCGGGCTTTTCCCCGTGGATTAATACTATGCATGGCACTAGCATGTTTTTTAAAATTTTAACTTGTTGTTTCTAGAGAAGATGGCCAGGGACAACAGTGAGGAAGCAAATGCCAAAAAGACCATGGATGAGCTCGGGCAATGGTGCAACTTCTCTAGAACAAAGGTATCTATCATAACATTTAGCCCTTAGAGTGCTGAATAAACCAAATGACCATTTTCAGTCAGCAAAAAAGAATTTGGTCTTTTATTTTGTGTCAACATGCTAAACATGTGTTTGTCATATCCCAATTGCCTGTCTATGCATTACTGAAGTTCTGTTTACCAGTCCTTTTCACACTACTCTGTCTCAATCTTCCTTCACCCCCTCCCCCCCTCCACACACACACACACAATACTCAACTGTGCACTTCATTGAGAAATTTCTTGAATTTCGATATTTTTTTCTTTTAGAGTGGATGATGACCTACTGACGAAGCAAATGCAGACAGACTTCTATAGATGTGGCCAGAGAGTTCCGATTTGCCAAGGAAGGTGACAGGTTTTCATACATTTTTCATCTCTTTCATATTTAGTCCATCATTCATTTGCCTTAAGGGATGTGCTTGAAGTTATTAGTTAAACAAGAGGGCCATTGGCCCTTATTGGCCCTGAAATGCTCACATGAGTACGGTCAAGCTAGGACTGATAAAGCTGACAGGACCCTGGTTGTGATGACGTAGAACACAAGTGTAAGTAACTTACTTTTTGACCGACTTGACATATCTTTGAAGTTGTCAGAGATATCAAGACAAACATTTTGACAAAGTTTCATGAGTATTGGGTTGAAAATGAGGCCTCTAGACAGCACAAAAGGTTTTCCTAAGATTTGGCCCCGTCACCTACTTTTTCATGACCGAATTTCCCACTTGTCCAAGATTTAATTAAGACAAACACTTTGACCAGCTTGCATGAGTATTTGGCTGAAAATGTGGCCTCTAGAGTGCACAAAAGGTTTTTCTAAGATTTGGCCCAGTGACCTACTTTTTGATCTAACATGACAGTTTCAAACTTGTCCAAGATTTTATCAGGACAAACATTCTGACCAACTTACATAAGTATTGGGCTGCATATGTAGCCTGTTGGGTGCAAACAAGGTTTTTCTAAGATTTGGCCCAGTGACCTACATTTTTACTTGACATGACTGAATTTCACACTTGTCCACTCGACATGACCAAATTCCACACTTGTCCAAGATTCTATCAAGACAAACACTCTGACCAGGTAGCATGAGTATTTGGCTGAAAATGTGGCTTCTAGAGTGCACAAAAGTTTTTTCTAAGATTTGGCCCAGTGACATACTTTTTGACCTAACATGGCACAGTTTCAAACTTGTCCAAGATTTTACCAAGACAAGCATTCTGACCAACTTACATAAGTTCTGGGCTGCATTTGTGGCCTGTTGGGTGCAAACAAGGTTTTTCTAAGATTTGGCCCAGTGACCTACATTTTGACCCAAAGTTACCCAATTTCTCACTTATCCAAGACTTTATCAAGAAAAACAATCTTACCAATTTTCAAGTGTGTACGATTGAAAATGTGGCCTCTGGAGTGCATACAAGGTCATTGTTGACTCACGACGGACACAGCACAATCCCAAAAGCTCACATTGAGCACTTTGTACTCAGGTGAGCTAAAAAGGCAAATATTAATTGTGTCTGTCTTCTTAGATGTTTTCAGAAAGAGAACAGTGTTCAGTTTTGCTGTTATCTGGCTGGATACAAAATTCTTTGGCATATAATGCTGAATCAAATGATTTAAATAGAAGAAACATCTGCCATTTTCCAATACTCAGTAGTTGCTTGCAATGGCACTGTTTACACAAGAAGTGTGGAGTGGGCACTTTGATGAACACTTCCTGGTCAGAGTTTATCATTGGGCTCATGTAACACCACTGCTTATGGGTTGGGTGTTCCATACCTCTTTTGGTGTCATCAGTATCATTGGCCTGTTTTTTGATTGCAGTGTCTGGGAAAAAATTAATTGATTATGTTAGGTGAGGAAATGTCCGGCTTAACTGATCTACTGTCAGTCTTTGTATTTGTTTGCGTAATTTACATGTTGCCAAGACCCACACACCCAAATGCCTTTGTTCAAAGCTGAAGAGGAAAGTAGTCGATACCACAAACTTTCTATGGGTCATTGTTTAACCTTTGGTCACTAGAAACATGATAGCATTCTAAAGGTAGTCATGGTCGTACTCCGTCCAGTGTTGATACCAAGGAATAGGTCAGAAATAATGTCCGCTTTAAAGGGTCAGCAGTAAAGGAAGGGATATAGGGCCTTAAGCTCTTTCTTTTGCATTTTTCGGAATGTAGGATTATGTGGTACTATGTGTCTGCCTGTGATGCAGCCCATGGATCAAGTCGGTCAGGATTGGTAAGCGACCTAGTGCAGAAAAACAGAATGAAAGGTCAAATGAGTTGGGTTCTTAGGTCAAGAAGTAAATCTGTGTTGTAGTATTTTCTTGTCTTAAAACATCAGATAGAGTGGTGTTTACATCATTTTCAACATTATCCCTGTTATATTGTGGTGGCATGCTGCCCTGGAATTCAGTGTACCAGTAGTTTGCACAACATTCTTCTCAAACCACTGGCTTCTTTCCTACACATCCATTCTTCACACTATAATTAGTAGCTATTGGGAAAAAAGAAAAATCCTTAACCAAGTACTAGATGGCGCAACCTACCCTGTGGAACAAAGTGTGGTGCTGAAAAGACAACAGAGAACAGTGAGGAAGTGGAGGCCAAGATGACCATGAAGAGCCCAAGCAATGGTACAACTCGCACATTTTATAACAAAGGTATGCATGAATGTTTAGCTGTATAGTGCAAAATAAACAGATTTAGCATTTTTTGTAAAGAAGAAAAGAATCCTAGCTTCAGTGTTTCAGCTAGCTCATGAATTTTGGGGATCATCTGTCCGTTTGGCATTAAAGATTAACGTAAAAAAATGACTTCCTAGGCTCGTAAAAACTGTGTCGTCTGTCATCCCAATTACTCAAGCGAGTTGGTGGCCATGACCAAGCAGGGTCTAAAACTCTGACAAAAAGTTTAAACAGGGAAAAATATGAGCGCTTGCCCACTCGCCCATGGCGACTAGAAATTCGACTTGGCAAGTCGAAAATGCCAGTCGGGCTCAGGTGGCAATCCCACAAAACGGGACGAGTTTTCATGTTAATTAAATATTCGGACAGAATAGTGACCAAAGTCAGGTTTCTGTCCAGTGTTTTATTCGAATCCAACCAGATTCTTGTACATCTGTGACTCATATTGTGTACTTATGGTATTTCGACCATTCTGACTGTTCTTATCTCTATTGAGACTTTTCATTCCCGCTTCAATAAGGTGGGCCCCTTGATCTTTTAAGTAAGGGGCCCAGTTGGCCTCTTCTGGAAAAATATAGTCTTTGTCCCTGTTTAAGGATGGATTCCATACAGTAATATAGGCAAGACGACAGCAATGTCGCACAAAATGATGTTGCTTTCTAGAACGATATCGTATTTACCTAAATCAGCAGCCTGTTATCAATCTTTGTACCTATTGGTCTGTTACAGGTGATACAATGGGCAGCCGTCTATTGTAAACTAGAAACAAATAATTCACTGGTAAAAAGTGGATTCAATATGATTTTTCAGTTATAAACTTGATGATTTTGTTAGATATATCAACTGAACCAATCTTTTACGCTGCTTTTAAGCCCATTTTACGTTGCATCAAAGAAGACGCGATATATTATTTTGTTGCATCAGCCTTTCATTTTCTGTGTGAAAGACGCAGATTTGCTGACTTCCTAAAACAAAGTAGATTTGCCTTGTTCTTCTTGGTGATACACAATCCTGAGGAAGAAGCCTTTTGAAAACATGGAGGAAAAAGGAGAAAATGCTGGTCACCAGCATTTTCTCCTTTTCTCACAATGTTTCCTACCCTCCCAAAAGCCAATTTTTATTTTTGAGTCACTATTATTTTGTCATCTGCAAAACATTTCATTATAGGCAATTCTGAAAGTTTGTCATGTGGTAAAGGCTTAAAGCCGTCCTTATCATATTTCGGTCATATCACGCTTCCAAGTTTCTTTTACTGCTACTTCTAGCCACTGCCTTTTCCCCAATTGAAAATCACCAATACAATGTTCAATAGTGAGATGGGAGTAAATCATGACACAATGATCATGATCAATTTCGTAAACAAGATTGGGATTTGATTTTGAGACCCCTTGATTACAAGCTAGTAAGTAGCTGACAAAGATACCTGGCTGGTCCCCTTTTTCTTCTCTTTTTTTGCCACATTATCTTCACATCAATAGCCGTTCTGATTCAAAATCAGACAGCAACTTCAATGTTCTCTGATCTTGTTATTGCAAAAGGTGTAATTGAGCAACAAACGGTTGGCAAGTCAGACTTGTGCTCCTTGTGAATACATGCAATGCATGGCATCAGCATTGTTTTCAAACTTTGTGACTTGTTTGTTCTAGGAAGGATGACCAAGGACAACAGCGTGGAAGTGGAGGCCAAGATGACCGTGAAGAGCCTGAGCTCAAATACAAAGGTATGCATGATATCTATGTCTTATTTGCACTGGTAAGAGCACCTATCAGAGCCAATGCCTTTTTATACTTTCTAACACCATCAAAAATAACGTTAAATAGTGAGATAGGAATGAATCTTGTCAAGATGACTATCAGCAGTTTACGACAAGAGATTATGCAAGCTGAGATTCCATCTTTAGACCCTCTGGTTACTATCCAGTTTAGTTACTGAGCTTCTAGGCTGGTCCCCTTATTTTTTCTAATCTCCATGCGTTTTTTTGCCAGATTATCTCCAGCCTGGATTCAAAATCAGACAGAACCTTCAATGTAGTCAGATCTTAACCCTTAAAGCGCCTTTCACGACTATAGTTGCATTTGCGGCCAGTGTAGATCAAGATCAGGCTGCACAAAACATGCAGTCTGATCTTTGATCTACACTGTCCGCTTTGATGAATCACTGTAGACAAATGCTACCATGAAATTGCAATTATTTGGGTCATATTTCTAGGATGAAAATGTCTGGCAGGTTTATTCAGCGCTCTAAGGGTTAATACGCAAATAATGTAATTTAGCCACACAGGTTGGCAAGTCAGGCTTTTCCCCGTGGATTAATACTATGCATGGCACTAGCATGTTTTTTAAAATTTTAACTTGTTGTTTCTAGAGAAGATGGCCAGGGACAACAGTGAGGAAGCAAATGCCAAAAAGACCATGGATGAGCTCGGGTAATGGTGCAACTTCTCTAGAACAAAGGTATCTATCATAACATTTAGCCCTTAGAGTGCTGAATAAACCAAATGACCATTTTCAGTCAGCAAAAAAGAATTTGGTCTTTTATTTTGTGTCAACATGCTAAACATGTGTTTGTCATATCCCAATTGCCTGTCTATGCATTACTGAAGTTCTGTTTACCAGTCCTTTTCACACTACTCTGTCTCAATCTTCCTTCACCCCCTCCCCCCCTCCACACACACACACACAATACTCAACTGTGCACTTCATTGAGAAATTTCTTGAATTTCGATATTTTTTTCTTTTAGAGTGGATGATGACCTACTGACGAAGCAAATGCAGACAGACTTCTATAGATGTGGCCAGAGAGTTCCGATTTGCCAAGGAAGGTGACAGGTTTTCATACATTTTTCATCTCTTTCATATTTAGTCCATCATTCATTTGCCTTAAGGGATGTGCTTGAAGTTATTAGTTAAACAAGAGGGCCATTGGCCCTTATTGGCCCTGAAATGCTCACATGAGTACGGTCAAGCTAGGACTGATAAAGCTGACAGGACCCTGGTTGTGATGACGTAGAACACAAGTGTAAGTAACTTACTTTTTGACCGACTTGACATATCTTTGAAGTTGTCAGAGATATCAAGACAAACATGTTGACAAAGTTTCATGAGTATTGGGTTGAAAATGAGGCCTCTAGACAGCACAAAAGGTTTTCCTAAGATTTGGCCCCGTCACCTACTTTTTCATGACCGAATTTCCCACTTGTCCAAGATTTAATTAAGACAAACACTTTGACCAGCTTGCATGAGTATTTGGCTGAAAATGTGGCCTCTAGAGTGCACAAAAGGTTTTTCTAAGATTTGGCCCAGTGACCTACTTTTTGATCTAACATGACAGTTTCAAACTTGTCCAAGATTTTATCAAGACAAACATTCTGACCAACTTACATAAGTATTGGGCTGCATATGTAGCCTGTTGGGTGCAAACAGGGTTTTTCTAAGATTTGGCCCAGTGACCTACATTTTTACTTGACATGACTGAATTTCACACTTGTCCACTCGACATGACCAAATTCCACACTTGTCCAAGATTCTATCAAGACAAACACTCTGACCAGGTAGCATGAGTATTTGGCTGAAAATGTGGCTTCTAGAGTGCACAAAAGTTTTTTCTAAGATTTGGCCCAGTGACATACTTTTTGACCTAACATGGCACAGTTTCAAACTTGTCCAAGATTTTACCAAGACAAGCATTCTGACCAACTTACATAAGTTCTGGGCTGCATTTGTGGCCTGTTGGGTGCAAACAAGGTTTTTCTAAGATTTGGCCCAGTGACCTACATTTTGACCCAAAGTTACCCAATTTCTCACTTATCCAAGACTTTATCAAGAAAAACAATCTTACCAATTTTCAAGTGTGTACGATTGAAAATGTGGCCTCTGGAGTGCATACAAGGTCATTGTTGACTCACGACAGACACAGCACAATCCCAAAAGCTCACATTGAGCACTTTGTACTCAGGTGAGCTAAATAGGCAAATATTAATTGTGTCTGTCTTCTTAGATGTTTTCAGAAAGAGAACAGTGTTCAGTTTTGCTGTTATCTGGCTGGATACAAAATTCTTTGGCATATAATGCTGAATCAAATGATTTAAATAGAAGAAACATCTGCCATTTTCCAATACTCAGTAGTTGCTTGCAATGGCACTGTTTACACAAGAAGTGTGGAGTGGGCACTTTGATGAACACTTCCTGGTCAGAGTTTATCATTGGGCTCATGTAACACCACTGCTTATGGGTTGGGTGTTCCATACCTCTTTTGGTGTCATCAGTATCATTGGCCTGTTTTTTGATTGCAGTGTCTGGGAAAAAATTAATTGATTATGTTAGGTGAGGAAATGTCCGGCTTAACTGATCTACTGTCAGTCTTTGTATTTGTTTGCGTAATTTACATGTTGCCAAGACCCACACACCCAAATGCCTTTGTTCAAAGCACAATCTTTTCTGAAGAGGAAAGTAGTCGATACCACAAACTTTCTATGGGTCATTGTTTAACCTTTGGTCACTAGAAACATGATAGCATTCTAAAGGTAGTCATGGTCGTACTCCGTCCAGTGTTGATACCAAGGAATAGGTCAGAAATAATGTCCGCTTTAAAGGGTCAGCAGTAAAGGAAGGGATATAGGGCCTTAAGCTCTTTCTTTTGCATTTTTCGGAATGTAGGATTATGTGGTACTATGTGTCTGCCTGTGATGCAGCCCATGGATCAAGTCGGTCAGGATTGGTAAGCGACCTAGTGCAGAAAAACAGAATGAAAGGTCAAATGAGTTGGGTTCTTAGGTCAAGTAGTAAATCTGTGTTGTAGTATTTTCTTGTCTTAAAACGTCAGATAGAGTGGTGTTTACATCATTTTCAACATTATCCCTGTTATATTGTGGTGGCATGCTGCCCTGGAATTTAGTGTACCAGTAGTTTGCACAACATTCTTCTCAAACCACTGGCTTCTTTCCTACACATCCATTCTTCACACTATAATTAGTAGCTATTGGGAAAAAAGAAAAATCCTTAACCAAGTACTAGATGGCGCAACCTACCCTGTGGAACAAAGTGTGGTGCTGAAAAGACAACAGAGAACAGTGAGGAAGTGGAGGCCAAGATGACCATGAAGAGCCCAAGCAATGGTACAACTCGCACATTTTATAACAAAGGTATGCATGAATGTTTAGCTGTATAGTGCAAAATAAACAGACTTAGCATTTTTTGTAAAGAAGAAAAGAATCCTAGCTTCAGTGTTTCAGCTAGCTCATGAATTTTGGGGATCATCTGTCCGTTTGGCATTAAAGATTAACGTAAAAAAATGACTTCCTAGGCTCGTAAAAACTGTGTCGTCTGTCATCCCAATTACTCAAGCGAGTTGGTGGCCATGACCAAGCAGGGTCTAAAACTCTGACAAAAAGTTTAAACAGGGAAAAATATGAGCGCTTGCCCACTCGCCCATGGCGACTAGAAATTCGACTTGGCAAGTCGAAAATGCCAGTCGGGCTCAGGTGGCAATCCCACAAAACGGGACGATTTTTCATGTTAATTAAATATTCGGACAGAATAGTGACCAAAGTCAGGTTTCTGTCCAGTGTTTTATTCAAATCCAACCAGATTCTTGTACATCTGTGACTCATATTGTGTACTTATGGTATTTCGACCATTCTGACTGTTCTTATCTCTATTGAGACTTTTCATTCCTGCTTCAATAAGGTGGGCCCCTTGATCTTTTAAGTAAGGGGCCCAGTTGGCCTCTTCTGGAAAAATATAGTCTTTGTCCCTGTTTAAGGATGGATTCCAAACAGTAATATAGGCAAGACGACAGCAATGTCGCACAAAATGATGTTGCTTTCTAGAACGATACCGTATTTACCTAAATCAGCAGCCTGTTATCAATCTTTGTACCTATTGGTCTGTTACAGGTGATACAATGGGCAGCCGTCTATTGTAAACTAGAAACAAATGATTCACTGGTAAAAAGTGGATTCAATATGATTTTTCAGTTATAAACTTGATGATTTTGTTAGATATATCAACTGAACCAATCTTTTACGCTGCTTTTAAGCCCATTTTACGTTGCATCAAAGAAGACGCGATATATTATTTTGTTGCATCAGCCTTTCATTTTCTGTGTGAAAGACGCAGATTTGCTGACTTCCTAAAACAAAGTAGATTTGCCTTGTTCTTCTTGGTGACACACAATCCTGAGGAAGAAGCCTTTTGAAAAGATTGAGGAAAAAGGAGAAAATGCTGGTCACCAGCATTTTCTCCTTTTCTCACAATGTTTCCTACCCTCCCAAAAGCCTATTTTTATTTTTGAGTCACTATTATTTTGTCATCTGCAAAACATTTCATTATAGGCAATTCTGAAAGTTTGTCATGTGGTAAAGGCTTAAAGCCGTCCTTATCATATTTCGGTCATATCACGCTTCCAAGTTTCTTTTACTGCTACTTCTAGCCACTGCCTTTTCCCCAATTGAAAATCACCAATACAATGTTCAATAGTGAGATGGGACTAAATCATGACACAATGATCATGATCAATTTCGTAAACAAGATTGGGATTTGATTTTGAGACCCCTTGATTACAAGCTAGTAAGTAGCTGACAAAGATACCTGGCTGGTCCCCTTTTTCTTCTCTTTTTTTGCCACATTATCTTCACATCAATAGCTGTTCTGATTCAAAATCAGACAGCAACTTCAATGTTCTCTGATCTTGTTATTGCAAAAGGTGTAATTGAGCAACAAACGGTTGGCAAGTCAGACTTGTGCTCCTTGTGAATACATGCAATGCATGGCATCAGCATTGTTTTCAAACTTTGTGACTTGTTTGTTCTAGGAAGGATGACCAAGGACAACAGCGTGGAAGTGGAGGCCAAGATGACCGAGAAGAGCCTGAGCTCAAATACAAAGGTATGCATGATATCTATGTCTTATTTGCACTGGTAAGAGCACCTATCAGAGCCAATGCCTTTTTATACTTTCTAACACCATCAAAAATAACGTTAAATAGTGAGATAGGAATGAATCTTGTCAAGATGACTATCAGCAGTTTACGACAAGAGATTATGCAAGCTGTGATTCCATCTTTAGACCCTCTGGTTACTATCCAGTTAGTTACTGAGCTTCTAGGCTGGTCCCCTTATTTTTTCTAATCTCCATGCATTTTTTTGCCAGATTATCTCCAGCCTGGATTCAAAATCAGACAGAACCTTCAATGTAGTCAGATCTTAACCCTTAAAGCGCCTTTCACGACTATAGTTGCATTTGCGGCCAGTGTAGATCAAGATCAGGCTGCACAAAACATGCAGTCTGATCTTTGATCTACACTGTCCGCTTTGATGAATCACTGTAGACAAATGCTACCATGAAATTGCAATTATTTGGGTCATATTTCTAGGATGAAAATGTCTGGCAGGTTTATTCAGCGCTCTAAGGGTTAATACGCAAATAATGTAATTTAGCCACACAGGTTGGCAAGTCAGGCTTTTCCCCGTGGATTAATACTATGCATGGCACTAGCATGTTTTTTAAAATTTTAACTTGTTGTTTCTAGAGAAGATGGCCAGGGACAACAGTGAGGAAGCAAATGCCAAAAAGACCATGGATGAGCTCGGGCATTGGTGCAACTTCTCTAGAACAAAGGTATCTATCATAACATTTAGCCCTTAGAGTGTTGAATAAACCAAATGACCATTTTCAGTCAGCGAAAAAGAATTTGGTCTTTTATTTTGTGTCAACATGCTAAACATGTGTTTGTCATATCCCAATTGCCTGTCTATGCATTACTGAAGTTCTGTTTACCAGTCCTTTTCACACTACTCTGTCTCAATCTTCCTTCACCCCCTCCCCACCTCCACACACACACACACAATACTCAACTGTGCACTCCATTGAGAAATTTCTTGAATTTCGATATTTTTTTCTTTTAGAGTGGATGATGACCTACTGACGAAGCAAATGCAGACAGACTTCTATAGATGTGGCCAGAGAGTTCCGATTTGCCAAGGAAGGTGACAGGTTTTCATACATTTTTCATCTCTTTCATATTTAGTCCATCATTCATTTGCCTTAAGGGATGTCCTTGAAGTTATTAGTTAAACAAGAGGGCCATTGGCCCTTATTGGCCCTGAAATGCTCACATGAGTACGGTCAAGCTAGGACTGATAAAGCTGACAGGACCCTGGTTGTGATGACGTAGAACACAAGTGTAAGTAACTTACTTTTTGACCGACTTGACATATCTTTGAAGTTGTCAGAGATATCAAGACAAACATGTTGACAAAGTTTCATGAGTATTGGGTTGAAAATGAGGCCTCTAGACAGCACAAAAGGTTTTCCTAAGATTTGGCCCAGTCACCTACTTTTTCATGACCGAATTTCCCACTTGTCCAAGATTTAATTAAGACAAACACTTTGACCAGCTTGCATGAGTATTTGGCTGAAAATGTGGCCTCTAGAGTGCACAAAAGGTTTTTCTAAGATTTGGCCCAGTGACCTACTTTTTGATCTAACATGACAGTTTCAAACTTGTCCAAGATTTTATCAAGACAAACATTCTGACCAACTTACATAAGTATTGGGCTGCATATGTAGCCTGTTGGGTGCAAACAGGGTTTTTCTAAGATTTGGCCCAGTGACCTACATTTTTACTTGACATGACTGAATTTCACACTTGTCCACTCGACATGACCAAATTCCACACTTGTCCAAGATTCTATCAAGACAAACACTCTGACCAGGTAGCATGAGTATTTGGCTGAAAATGTGGCTTCTAGAGTGCACAAAAGTTTTTTCTAAGATTTGGCCCAGTGACATACTTTTTGACCTAACATGGCACAGTTTCAAACTTGTCCAAGATTTTACCAAGACAAGCATTCTGACCAACTTACATAAGTTCTGGGCTGCATTTGTGGCCTGTTGGGTGCAAACAAGGTTTTTCTAAGATTTGGCCCAGTGACCTACATTTTGACCCAAAGTTACCCAATTTCTCACTTATCCAAGACTTTATCAAGAAAAACAATCTTACCAATTTTCAAGTGTGTACGATTGAAAATGTGGCCTCTGGAGTGCATACAAGGTCATTGTTGACTCACGACAGACACAGCACAATCCCAAAAGCTCACATTGAGCACTTTGTACTCAGGTGAGCTAAAAAGGCAAATATTAATTGTGTCTGTCTTCTTAGATGTTTTCAGAAAGAGAACAGTGTTCAGTTTTGCTGTTATCTGGCTGGATACAAAATTCTTTGGCATATAATGCTGAATCAAATGATTTAAATAGAAGAAACATCTGCCATTTTCCAATACTCAGTAGTTGCTTGCAATGGCACTGTTTACACAAGAAGTGTGGAGTGGGCACTTTGATGAACACTTCCTGGTCAGAGTTTATCATTGGGCTCATGTAACACCACTGCTTATGGGTTGGGTGTTCCATACCTCTTTTGGTGTCATCAGTATCATTGGCCTGTTTTTTGATTGCAGTGTCTGGGAAAAAATTAATTGATTATGTTAGGTGAGGAAATGTCCGGCTTAACTGATCTACTGTCAGTCTTTGTATTTGTTTGCGTAATTTACATGTTGCCAAGACCCACACACCCAAATGCCTTTGTTCAAAGCACAATCTTTTCTGAAGAGGAAAGTAGTCGATACCACAAACTTTCTATGGGTCATTGTTTAACCTTTGGTCACTAGAAACATGATAGCATTCTAAAGGTAGTCATGGTCGTACTCCGTCCAGTGTTGATACCAAGGAATAGGTCAGAAATAATGTCCGCTTTAAAGGGTCAGCAGTAAAGGAAGGGATATAGGGCCTTAAGCTCTTTCTTTTGCATTTTTCGGAATGTAGGATTATGTGGTACTATGTGTCTGCCTGTGATGCAGCCCATGGATCAAGTCGGTCAGGATTGGTAAGCGACCTAGTGCAGAAAAACAGAATGAAAGGTCAAATGAGTTGGGTTCTTAGGTCAAGTAGTAAATCTGTGTTGTAGTATTTTCTTGTCTTAAAACATCAGATAGAGTGGTGTTTACATCATTTTCAACATTATCCCTGTTATATTGTGGTGGCATGCTGCCCTGGAATTTAGTGTACCAGTAGTTTGCACAACATTCTTCTCAAACCACTGGCTTCTTTCCTACACATCCATTCTTCACACTATAATTAGTAGCTATTGGGAAAAAAGAAAAATCCTTAACCAAGTACTAGATGGCGCAACCTACCCTGTGGAACAAAGTGTGGTGCTGAAAAGACAACAGAGAACAGTGAGGAAGTGGAGGCCAAGATGACCATGAAGAGCCCAAGCAATGGTACAACTCGCACATTTTATAACAAAGGTATGCATGAATGTTCAGCTGTATAGTGCAAAATAAACAGATTTAGCATTTTTTGTAAAGAAGAAAAGAATCCTAGCTTCAGTGTTTCAGCTAGCTCATGAATTTTGGGGATCATCTGTCCGTTTGGCATTAAAGATTAACGTAAAAAAATGACTTCCTAGGCTCGTAAAAACTGTGTCGTCTGTCATCCCAATTACTCAAGCGAGTTGGTGGCCATGACCAAGCAGGGTCTAAAACTCTGACAAAAAGTTTAAACAGGGAAAAATATGAGCGCTTGCCCACTCGCCCATGGCGACTAGAAATTCGACTTGGCAAGTCGAAAATGCCTGTCGGGCTCAGATGGCAATCCCACAAAACGGGACGAGTTTTCATGTTAATTAAATATTCGGACAGAATAGTGACCAAAGTCAGGTTTCTGTCCAGTGTTTTATTCGAATCCAACCAGATTCTTGTACATATGACTCATATTGTGTACTTATGGTATTTCGACCATTCTGACTGTTCTTATCTCTATTGAGACTTTTCATTCCCGCTTCAATAAGGTGGGCCCCTTGATCTTTTAAGTAAGGGGCCCAGTTGGCCTCTTCTGGAAAAATATAGGCTTTGTCCCTGTTTAAGGATGGATTCCATACAGTAATATAGGCAAGACGACAGCAATGTCGCACAAAATGATGTTGCTTTCTAGAACGATACCGTATTTACCTAAATCAGCAGCCTGTTATCAATCTTTGTATCTATTGGTCTGTTACAGGTGATACAATGGGCAGCCGTCTATTGTAAACTAGAAACAAATAATTCACTGGTAAAAAGTGGATTCAATATGATTTTTCAGTTATAAACTTGATGATTTTGTTAGATATATCAACTGAACCAATCTTTTACGCTGCTTTTAAGCCCATTTTACGTTGCATCAAAGAAGACGCGATATATTATTTTGTTGCATCAGCCTTTCATTTTCTGTGTGAAAGATGCAGATTTGCTGACTTCCTAAAACAAAGTAGATTTGCCTTGTTCTTCTTGGTGACACACAATCCTGAGGAAGAAGCCTTTTGAAAACATTGGGGAAAAAGGAGAAAATGCTGGTCACCAGCATTTTCTCCTTTTCTCACAATGTTTCCTACCCTCCCAAAAGCCAATTTTTATTTTTGAGTCACTATTATTTTGTCATCTGCAAAACATTTCATTATAGGCAATTCTGAAAGTTTGTCATGTGGTAAAGGCTTAAAGCCGTCCTTATCATATTTCGGTCATATCACGCTTCCAAGTTTCTTTTACTGCTATTTCTAGCCACTGCCTTTTCCCCAATTGAAAATCACCAATACAATGTTCAATAGTGAGATGGGAGTAAATCATGACACAATGATCATGATCAATTTCGTAAACAAGATTGGGATTTGATTTTGAGACCCCTTGATTACAAGCTAGTAAGTAGCTGACAAAGATACCTGGCTGGTCCCCTTTTTCTTCTCTTTTTTTGCCACATTATCTTCACATCAATAGCTGTTCTGATTCAAAATCAGACAGCAACTTCAATGTTCTCTGATCTTGTTATTGCAAAAGGTGTAATTGAGCAACAAACGGTTGGCAAGTCAGACTTGTGCTCCTTGTGAATACATGCAATGCATGGCATCAGCATTGTTTTCAAACTTTGTGACTTGTTTGTTCTAGGAAGGATGACCAAGGACAACAGCGTGGAAGTGGAGGCCAAGATGACCGTGAAGAGCCTGAGCTCAAATACAAAGGTATGCATGATATCTATGTCTTATTTGCACTGGTAAGAGCACCTATCAGAGCCAGTGCCTTTTTATACTTTCTAACACCATCAAAAATAACGTTAAATAGTGAGATAGGAATGAATCTTCCTGTACGAAAAAATCCAGGCGGAATCCACCCGGACAGGAGACGGAATAATAAATGAAATTCCGGGCGGACAAGAAAAATCACTAATTATTGCAAGAAGGGGTGGAATCCTATCTTTAGTAACAAAATGAGGCGAAATATTTAAATTAGTCCGGGCGGAATCCAGGCGGACAATCGAAATGTCCGGGAGGAATTGGACATAGAGGCGGAATCATAGTCCAGGCGGACAAAATTTCCAAAAAGGGGGTGGAATCCTATTTTTAGTAACAAAATGAGGCGAAATATTTAAATTAGTCCGGGCGGAATCCAGGCGGACAATTGAAATGTAGAGGTAGAATCAAAATCCAAGCAGAATCGAGGCAGAAAAATTGCTGCCTGGAATCCGGGCGGACATTTCAAATGTCCAGGCGGGCTTTTATATTGTCTGGTGGAAAACTCAATGGAGCAGCTTGCAAATCTGTTGTAAGACCTGATAGACAAACTAAATGGGCTGTTATTTCATATGAAGAATAATGCATAGTAAATATCTTTTACAAGCCTTCACAATTGGTGATACAAAATGTTAAAACATTGGCTAAAATGCACTTTTAAAATCACTAAGTTTAGGACCTGATAGAGTCAAATCTTTTACTTCATCTAAACAATAAATCCTCTTTTATCAAGAAAAATTGTTTTAACCTTTTACCATATGACAAATCAAACGTGACTAAAGACAGGATTGTTGTTTGAAGGGGATAAAACATTGTTTGAAAAGGGGAAAATGGTGGTTACTAGCATTTCCTCCTTAACACCTCACATTTTTCAAAAGCCCTTCTCAAAAAATTACTCAGAATTGTTTGGGTTAAACATGTGAACCATGCTGTAGCAAAAGGGGGCTTAATGCATCTCCGTAATGCATCATACGCAGCAAGGTATCACACAATCAGGGATCCATAAAATCCATTATGTCTGCCAACCGACTGTATCATAAGGTAGACTGGTCCTTTGACATACAGAAAATTGGCCAGTAGCGAAAAGTTTCTGCCCAGCTCAGCCTGCGTGGACTGCACAGGCTGACCTGGATCGATACTTTTCACAGGTGCATTAACCCCGCTTTTCTCAGAGCATGGCTCATATTTATTTTACACCGATTGGGAAACAAGTTCTTGCCAAAATTTTGGGCAAATGAAAAATCCCAAACTTGACAGCTGCTACTGGGTATCGAACATGGGACCTCATGATTATGTGGCCAAAACTACCTCACCACCACAGACGCCATAATTGTTTGGTTTAGGGTTAAAAAAAAATGTTGACCCAACAATTTTACCTATATAGGACCTATACAAACTCATCTCAGCACTAACTTTATAATGTTTACCCAGCAGACCATTTTTAGGGCACTTATCTCTTTATCAAATGACAAAATTTTGGACTGGTCCAAAATGAAATAATAAATTTTGCAGATGACAAATATGGCTCAAATGCTGATATTTGTCTGTGAAAGGTTAGGAAACATTGTGGGAAAAGGAGAAAATGCTGGTTACCAGCATTTTCTCCTTTTCCCACAATGTTTTCAAAAGCCTTCTTTCTCGGGGTTGTTAAAACTCTGAATTGAGTGGTAAATGGTTGAAGGCTTTCAAAACTGCAGAAAGAATGAGATATTAGAATAAAAAGACACTCCTTAACATATCTCACAAAATCTCTGTATAATGTTACTGTCTTTAAAAAAAAAAAAGCAGAACAAAATGAGAAGTATATGAGCCTTTTATAAATAACAGATTCCTCATTGCCAATAAATGTTCCAAAAATACATAAAACTGAAAGGAATGTGTCGTACAGCGACACTGGGTAGCTCTTTACAAGATGACAAAATTTTAGCCTTGTCCAAATCAAAAGTAATTGCAGATGACAAATTTAATGATACTCAAAACATGAAGTTTGTCTCAGAAAGGATAGAAAACAATGCCGCAAAAGGAGATAATGCTACTTATTAGCATTTTCTCATTTTCCCACCATGATTTCTGAAGTCTTCTTCCAGTCAGGGTCTTCTATAGTCAGGATTACTTGGTAAAGGGTCAACAACTAATTTCACAATTAGAAGAAAATTGCGGAAGAAAATTGCTCTGTGATGGCATCATTTGGCCGTGTTTCGCTTGATGATTGTAAGTGTTTGCTTTTCATTCAACCTTCTACATATTCTGAAACAAAAAAAAAAAAGAAATCATCCCCAATGCTTGCATTTGACTTCAAAAATTTTCTACCTGAAATTTGAAGTTACGCTTGACCTTCTGTCCGATATGATTAATGTACATTCCTAGGCGGCTCAGATCACAAACAAGCCCTCGAAAACACCACATAAGTACAATATAGTAAGTAATATATGACATTCCACATTTTGCCGAGCCCCAGTAGCTCAGGTGGTAGGCTAGAGGACTTGAAAACAGGGGGGACTGCTGGTTCAACTCCTGGCTCAGCCACTTTCTTTCTAAGGATTGATGATAGTCAACTGTCATTGCAACAGGATTCATTCCTCTCTCACTGCTGACCATTGTTTTGATGATGGTTATTTGGGAAAGCAGCCACTGGCTTGGAAAGAATATTATGCAGAGTACTGGTAAAAGAATTGTGGGAAGAGGAGAAAAGGCTGGTTACCAACAATTTTTCCTTTTCCCACAATGTTTTCAACCTGGGTGAACATGAGCAGATTGTGTAGGGTAACTTGGAGTCAAAATACTACTCTTAAATGTCTGAGGACCCACTTTCTCATGACACAGCTCATATCAAAATGGTATATATGGCACCAATACCTCTACAGGCTGTTACTTGGTTGGTATTCAAAGGTTCTCTCAAGTCTCCTCCTTTTGCCTTTCCAATGCCAAGACTCCTTTAAAAAGCAAGCTTCCTTGTAGTGAAAAACACCTGATATAAAAAATCCTCCGGTTTATCAAACAAAAAATATCTGGAGGAAATCAATTTAATAGTAACAAGCAGGGAAAAAAAACCTTGAGTTACAAAATCAAATATGTTTGCCATGTAAGCAAGTATATAACTCATATGAGAGTTTTTCAGTCTGCTCACAATCCAAAACTGGTAGCTTTAATTGTCGTTTAAGGTTTTACACTTTTTTCATGTTGTTTTTTTCTAAAATACAGCCATCAATAATAAGATGGTGTTAAACTGAAAGCATTTGCAGACAACAAGAAAATGGAGTACAAACGATAGTATCTGTCTTTGAGATCATTGAAAACTGGGGGAAAAGAAGAAAATGCTGGTTACCAGCATTTTCTTCTTTTCCCACAATGTTTTCAAAGGCCTTCTTCTTCACAGTTGTTAAAATTTAGGATTGTGTGGTAAAGAATTAACATGATATTTAAAATTCTGAAGTTTACAACAACACTCACCTCGAAACAAACAAAATCTGACAATATGCAAAAATACAAAGTGCCAAGCATTTGTAACAAATGAGTTTTAATTGAATTTCGACTTTGACCCTATATTATGATATTGACCTTTAAGCATCCTGAGCAACCTGGGTCTGTAATCACCAACCATTCTTAAGAATTTTCTTAGTCTTAATCTTAAGAACTTTCTGAAAGTAACACTTCTGATTGGCTAAACCATATGACATTGTGTTCCTTTCTAAACCTGGAATTAGTGGCTGAAGAAGCACAGACAAGCCATTGTTGGACTGACAGACAGACCGATGCCAGAGGCGAAAAATATGTAATCTTTAGACTAGGGAGAAATAATGAAAGCATTATAGATACCTTTTTCTATAATATGACATTTCATGTATCAAGAAATGTTGAAGTTATCCCTTAACATCTCTGCTGTTGAGGTGTGATTGCATCAACTTTTTTCTGTGAGCTGCAGAGACTGACTTTTCAACATCTTTCTCACTGTACATACTGGATCAACACAGATACAGGGTTAGGAAGAACCTCTCACAAAAAAATAAGACACTTTCCTTCTTGACCTCTGGCTCCTTTTCTGAAAATGAATTATTTTTAGCGTGTAAAACAAGGATCTAGGTCTACATAAATGCCACTGTTTCCGGTTAAATTGATTATCTTTCATACAGAATAACATTGTTCTGTTTGATAAAAACATTTGAAAAGTTTGATGCTAAACTATACTCTACTACTCTTATGGTTAATACTTATAGATGAGTACTTGATAACTACGGGGGGTGGGGGGGCTGCCCCCACCCCTGCTTATTTTCGGTTTAAAAGTCCTGTGTCAAATCAAATCAGTAACAAATAATGTGCAGCCATTGTTGACAAAATGGTGGAAGTATGTCCGCTACAGTATAGTATACAGTAGTGGTAGTGCATTTATCCCAAATTACTTTTTCTTCAAGTCACAAATTTATGACTTTTTAACAACTGAACATCATCTGCAGATGAGGTATTCTCCTTCTCCCTAATGTTTCCAAAAGCCTCTACTGGTACTGTACTGCCCGGCGCAATATCTAAAATAGGATTACCCGGTCCCTTCCCTTTTTACGATGAATAGACACGGAGTTTTCAAATGTAAGAAATATAATGCTTTCGGGCTGGGTGGGGAAATTATCGAGTGTTGAAGCTGAAAACTCAAAATCAAGTGCCAACTTCAAATTTTCAAAAAGCAATAAGTGATTGCCACTCAGAGATTGCTGGTTACATGTTGAAACTGGGATTCAAACTAAGATTGAGTCTACAGAAAAAAATAAACTTTACTTACCGCTCGTGTGCATGATCGTGTTCTGGTGTTCCTTTGGATTAAATTTGCCTTTCAAATTTGCCTCAGGAATGTGACGTCACACAGTCTGATACAGCAGCCTCGATATGGGGGACACATAGAGGTGCGAAACGGGGTGCATCACTATTACATAGTTGTGAAAATCGGTCCTAAACTGTCGCCGATATTGTTTTTCGTAATTTTTAATTCATAGTACTACTTTTGCTAATCTAGCGATAGAAAACTACTTCGATTGATTTAAAATTATTTCCGGAAAAAACCAGAAATTCTGTTACCAAACCCCGTTCCGTACCTCACGCTAAACGGAAAGAAGCTGTGTTATCACTGGCGGTCCACTCTTTGTTTACACTTCGAATCAATGCCAGCCGAGAAGGATTATACGTGTAATTATTTAATTAATCACCACGTCAAACATTACGGGAAAAGAGAGTCTGTATATAGCACTAAAGATGTTTCCAAGAAGACAAAACTGACCAGCGCGTTTGGGGAAAGCACCAACGAATACGTCATCAACAAATATCAAAACAGAAAACAGCGCTGGTCAGCAGACTTTTGATGACTCGTCGGGAAGGGTGTGTAAGAATTTCTTTTGACTTACTTTCGTTACCCCTTTCCTTCCTATAGAAGCAGGAACAAAAGAAGTTGTTGTAGCGTTATTAAGATTAGACTACACAGAAGTGCAATCTGATCTTTCCTGACCACTTGATTATAACCAAACTGTCTCTCTTATCTTGTACCTTCGATCCGGAAGCTCGCTCCTATGTTACTGTGATTGTTTCGCTGGCGGAGATAAAAAAAATAGAGTAGCGCATCAACATTTCTGCTGATGAAAAAAGCGATTACGTCATTGCTGTTCTAAAAATAACATCGGAGCAACCACTAAAGTGGGGATTATCTATCTTACAGCCAATTTTTTTTAGCCCTCGCAAATTTCATTTATTTGCAAGTGAAAGAGTTTAGAATGGATTATTTTTGTTTTACCTTATTCTACTTGATTTTTTTTTTGCGCCTTTTGATGTTGTCTAGTACAGACATAGTTGAACATAAAATTTTTACATGATTTCGTTGAGTTTTCTTGATCGTCCTCACAAAACAAATTGGTAAAGAAAAAAAAAAAACAAACAAAAAAAGAAATAGATTAAAAGAAAATGAAAAGGTGGGGGGGGGCGGTTGTTTGTGTTGGGCACGTTGTGGTTCAATGGAGTGTGATGTATCCATATTCTGTCAATATCCTTTTCAACATTATTCATTTTTTGTACTAAAAATGAGATTGGTTGGATGCATCTTGAAAAAAAAAAAAAATATGTTAAGCACATTTTAATATTTCCTTATGAAAACTGTAATATTTTTTTTAATGACAATTTCAGGAAGAACATATGGGTGAATTTACTGACATGAAAGTGAGAAGTGGCCATAGATAGTGAAGACAGGTATAGTACATTCTTTTTATTCTACTTATTCTTTTGACATCTACTATGTCAGTGTTTGAGAAGAGAATGTACACAAGTGTACATTATTGATTTGGTTATGATAAGTCACGACATTATACATGTAAGTTGTAAATCAATCTTTTAATCATCAGCTAAATAATCGATTGTTTTTGTATCAAACAAGAAGATCATGATTTTCTGGGTAGATACTACTATTTTGGATTCAAAGTTGAATATATTTCACAATTTTCTGGAAAAAGTCATGCTTTTGGTTCAAACAGGGATTGTAAATTACATTTTTATATACGATCCCTGGTTCAAATTAAAACTGCCTTATTCAGTCGATATTCATGGGTACAAACACCAAATTGCATGGAAGAGAAACAGGAATTTGGATGTCCCTACCCCCTCTTACGTAGAGTACTGTCCTTGCTCTGTTAAAAGGGGGCTCATTGAATCCTGGTAAATCACTGAATTATGTAAGGTTTAGTTGTCTGAACAGGATTTCAATCCTCGAACATTCAGAAAATTTTGGAAAAAAAAAAAGTTTCAAAATGTAAATTGTATGACGTTAGCATTCTCTTTCTTTTTAATGTCCATCTGATAGTGATTTTATGGTGTTTAACACTGTTTTCAACATTATTTTAGCTAAATTATGATGCTGCAGTTGGTGCACCTGTCCATGATTTCTTGGAATTTTTCTTTACCAGTCTTTCGCACGATATTCTTCCCAAGCCACTGGCTGCTTTCTCACAATACCATTGTCAAAACAATGATCAGGAATGAGAGAGGAATGAATCCTATTGCAACGACTATCATCAACACTGGGAAAGAAATTGGCCCAGCAGGAGATTTAAACCAGGGACCCCTCTGGTCTCAAGATCAATAAAATGAAATGTTTGTTTTTTCCAGACATCAATAGTACCAATGAACAATGGAAAAGAACATGAAGTGCTGAGGACCATCTAGGAATGCAAAGACTAATTTTCGTCCAGATGAGAAATATGAATTAGATCTACCATCTGACAGCTTTGAAATCTTATACTCTTTATCAAACATTCTGGCGTTTTTAGTGTTTTAGTGAGCCTGAAGAAGAAGGCTTTTGAAAACATTGTGGGTAAAGGAAAAAAAAAATGCTGGTAATTAGCATTTCTACTTCCCTCAGTCTTTTCTATAAAAAGAGTTAAGGTAATATGCTTTATTACAGACAATGAAAAAGGAAAAAAAGTGAAGAAAGCGAAAGTTTTTTATGTAATAATGTGCATATATTTTTTCAATAACATTGGGTTACTTACAGAAATCTATGTAAGTCATTCTATCACCATTACAATTCAGTTTGAAATTTTCATCTTATGTTTTTTTTTCTTTAAGAAATTAAATAACCATCTGTCTTTTTCCAAGACCATGATTTCCGCCTTTTATGATTTTCAAGATTTTAATTCTGCCTGTTGAATTTTCTAAGATTGAAATGTCCGCCACATTGCCGTTTCAGAGTTAAACTTTTCCGCCAGCAAATAATTTCCAAAACTGCCTTTGAATTTTCTAACACTGAAATGTGCGACTTGTCTCAGTTCTAAAGTTGAACTTTTCCGCCAGCAAATAGTTTCTAAGTAAGAAAATTCCGTAAAAGCACTAGATTCCAGGCGGACTTTTTAGTAAGGTCTCTTGTCCAGAGACGGAATTCAAAATTTTTCAGCTGGGTAAGAGGCGGACATCGGCACAGGTTTCCGTGTCCGCCTGGAATTTTGGGTAAAAAGTTCAAATCCGCCTATTTTCCGCCTCCAGTCTGCCTGGATTCCGCCTGGAATCTGCCTGAAATTTTCGTACAGGTTGTCAAGATGACTATCAGCAGTTTACGACAAGAGATTATGCAAGCTGAGATTCCATCTTTAGACCCTCTGGTTACTATCCAGTTAGTTACTGAGCTTCTAGGCTGGTCCCCTTATTTTTTCTAATCTCCATGCGTTTTTTTGCCAGATTATCTCCAGCCTGGATTCAAAATCAGACAGAACCTTCAATGTAGTCAGATCTTAACCCTTAAAGCGCCTTTCACGACTATAGTTGCATTTGCGGCCAGTGTAGATCAAGATCAGGCTGCACAAAACATGCAGTCTGATCTTTGATCTACACTGTCCGCTTTGATGAATCACTGTAGACAAATGCTACCATGAAATTGCAATTATTTGGGTCATATTTCTAGGATGAAAATGTCTGGCAGGTTTATTCAGCGCTCTAAGGGTTAATACGCAAATAATGTAATTTAGCCACACAGGTTGGCAAGTCAGGCTTTTCCCCGTGGATTAATACTATGCATGGCACTAGCATGTTTTTTAAAATTTTAACTTGTTGTTTCTAGAGAAGACGGCCAGGGACAACAGTGAGGAAGCAAATGCCAAAAAGACCATGGATGAGCTCGGGCAATGGTGCAACTTCTCTGGAACAAAGGTATCTATCATAACATTTAGCCCTTAGAGTGCTGAATAAACCAAATGACCATTTTCAGTCAGCGAAAAAGAATTTGGTCTTTTATTTTGTGTCAACATGCTAAACATGTGTTTGTCATATCCCAATTGCCTGTCTATGCATTACTGAAGTTCTGTTTACCAGTCCTTTTCACACTACTCTGTCTCAATCTTCCTTCACCCCCTCCCCCCCTCCACACACACACACACAATACTCAACTGTGCACTTCATTGAGAAATTTCTTGAATTTCGATATTTTTTTCTTTTAGAGTGGATGATGACCTACTGACGAAGCAAATGCAGACAGACTTCTATAGATGTGGCCAGAGAGTTCCGATTTGCCAAGGAAGGTGACAGGTTTTCATACATTTTTCATCTCTTTCATATTTAGTCCATCATTCATTTGCCTTAAGGGATGTGCTTGAAGTTATTAGTTAAACAAGAGGGCCATTGGCCCTTATTGGCCCTGAAATGCTCACATGAGTACGGTCAAGCTAGGACTGATAAAGCTGACAGGACCCTGGTTGTGACGACGTAGAACACAAGTGTAAGTAACTTACTTTTTGACCGACTTGACATATCTTTGAAGTTGTCAGAGATATCAAGACAAACATTTTGACAAAGTTTCATGAGTATTGGGTTGAAAATGAGGCCTCTAGACAGCACAAAAGGTTTTCCTAAGATTTGGCCCCGTCACCTACTTTTTCATGACCGAATTTCCCACTTGTCCAAGATTTAATTAAGACAAACACTTTGACCAGCTTGCATGAGTATTTGGCTGAAAATGTGGCCTCTAGAGTGCACAAAAGGTTTTTCTAAGATTTGGCCCAGTGACCTACTTTTTGATCTAACATGACAGTTTCAAACTTGTCCAAGATTTTATCAAGACAAACATTCTGACCAACTTACATAAGTATTGGGCTGCATATGTAGCCTGTTGGGTGCAAACAAGGTTTTTCTAAGATTTGGCCCAGTGACCTACATTTTTACTTGACATGACTGAATTTCACACTTGTCCACTCGACATGACCAAATTCCACACTTGTCCAAGATTCTATCAAGACAAACACTCTGACCAGGTAGCATGAGTATTTGGCTGAAAATGTGGCTTCTAGAGTGCACAAAAGTTTTTTCTAAGATTTGGCCCAGTGACATACTTTTTGACCTAACATGGCACAGTTTCAAACTTGTCCAAGATTTTACCAAGACAAGCATTCTGACCAACTTACATAAGTTCTGGGCTGCATTTGTGGCCTGTTCGGTGCAAACAAGGTTTTTCTAAGATTTGGCACAGTGACCTACATTTTGACCCAAAGTTACCCAATTTCTCACTTATCCAAGACTTTATCAAGAAAAACAATCTTACCAATTTTCAAGTGTGTACGATTGAAAATGTGGCCTCTGGAGTGCATACAAGGTCATTGTTGACTCACGACGGACACAGCACAATCCCAAAAACTCACATTGAGCACTTTGTACTCGGGTGAGCTAAAAAGGCAAATATTAATTGTGTCTGTCTTCTTAGATGTTTTCAGAAAGAGAACAGTGTTCAGTTTTGCTGTTATCTGGCTGGATACAAAATTCTTTGGCATATAATGCTGAATCAAATGATTTAAATAGAAGAAACATCTGCCATTTTCCAATACTCAGTAGTTGCTTGCAATGGCACTGTTTACACAAGAAGTGTGGAGTGGGCACTTTGATGAACACTTCCTGGTCAGAGTTTATCATTGGGCTCATGTAACACCACTGCTTATGGGTTGGGTGTTCCATACCTCTTTTGGTGTCATCAGTATCATTGACCTGTTTTTTGATTGCAGTGTCTGGGAAAAAATTAATTGATTATGTTAGGTGAGGAAATGTCCAGCTTAACTGATCTACTGTCAGTCTTTGTATTTGTTTGCGTAATTTACATGTTGCCAAGACCCACACACCCAAATGCCTTTGTTCAAAGCACAATCTTTTCTGAAGAGGAAAGTAGTCGATACCACAAACTTTCTATGGGTCACTGTTTAACCTTTGGTCACTAGAAACATGATAGCATTCTAAAGGTAGTCATGGTCGTACTCCGTCCAGTGTTGATACCAAGGAATAGGTCAGAAATAATGTCCGCTTTAAAGGGTCAGCAGTAAAGGAAGGGATATAGCGCCTTAACCTCTTTCTTTTGCATTTTTCGGAATGTAGGATTATGTGGTACTATGTGTCTGCCTGTGATGCAGCCCATGGATCAAGTCGGTCAGGATTGGTAAGCGACCTAGTGCAGAAAAACAGAATGAAAGGTCAAATGAGTTGGGTTCTTAGGTCAAGTAGTAAATCTGTGTTGTAGTATTTTCTTGTCTTAAAACATCAGATAGAGTGGTGTTTACATCATTTTCAACATTATCCCTGTTATATTGTGGTGCCATGCTGCCCTGGAATTTAGTGTACCAGTAGTTTGCACAACATTCTTCTCAAACCACTGGCTTCTTTCCTACACATCCATTCTTCACACTATAATTAGTAGCTATTGGGAAAAAAGAAAAATCCTTAACCAAGTACTAGATGGCGCAACCTACCCTGTGGAACAAAGTGTGGTGCTGAAAAGACAACAGAGAACAGTGAGGAAGTGGAGGCCAAGATGACCATGAAGAGCCCAAGCAATGGTACAACTCACACATTTTATAACAAAGGTATGCATGAATGTTTAGCTGTATAGTGCAAAATAAACAGATTTAGCATTTTTTGTAAAGAAGAAAAGAATCCTAGCTTCAGTGTTTCAGCTAGCTCATGAATTTTGGGGATCATCTGTCCGTTTGGCATTAAAGATTAACGTAAAAAAATGACTTCCTAGGCTCGTTAAAACTGTGTCGTCTGTCATCCCAATTACTCAAGCGAGTTGGTGGCCATGACCAAGCAGGGTCTAAAACTCTGACAAAAAGTTTAAACAGGGAAAAATATGAGCGCTTGCCCACTCACCCATGGCGACTAGAAATTCGACTTGGCAAGTCGAAAATGCCTGTCGGGCTCAGATGGCAATCCCACAAAACGGGACGAGTTTTCATGTTAATTAAATATTCGGACAGAATAGTGACCAAAGTCAGGTTTCTGTCCAGTGTTTTATTCGAATCCAACCAGATTCTTGTACATCTGTGACTCATATTGTGTACTTATGGTATTTCAACCATTCTGACTGTTCTTATCTCTATTGAGACTTTTCATTCCCGCTTCAATAAGGTGGGCCCCTTGATCTTTTAAGTAAGGGGCCCAGTTGGCCTCTTATGGAAAAATATAGTCTTTGTCCCTGTTTAAGGATGGATTCCATACAGTAATATAGGCAAGACGACAGCAATGTTGCACAAAATGATGTTGCTTTCTAGAACGATACCGTATTTACCTAAATCAGCAGCCTGTTATCAATCTTTGTACCTATTGGTCTGTTACAGGTGATACAATGGGCAGCCGTCTATTGTAAACTAGAAACAAATAATTCACTGGTAAAAAGTGGATTCAATATGATTTTTCAGTTATAAACTTGATGATTTTGTTAGATATATCAACTGAACCAATCTTTTACGCTGCTTTTAAGCCCATTTTACGTTGCATCAAAGAAGACGCGATATATTATTTTGTTGCATCAGCCTTTCATTTTCTGTGTGAAAGACGCAGATTTGCTGACTTCCTAAAACAAAGTATATTTGCCTTGTTCTTCTTGGTGACACACCATCCTGAGGAAGAAGCCTTTTGAAAACATTGAGGAAAAAGGAGAAAATGCTGGTCACCAGCATTTTCTCCTTTTCTCACAATGTTTCCTACCCTCCCAAAAGCCAATTTTTATTTTTGAGTCACTATTATTTTGTCATCTGCAAAACATTTCATTATAGGCAATTCTGAAAGTTTGTCATGTGGTAAAGGCTTAAAGCCGTCCTTATCATATTTCGGTCATATCACGCTTCCAAGTTTCTTTTACTGCTACTTCTAGCCACTGCCTTTTCCCCAATTGAAAATCACCAATACAATGTTCAATAGTGAGATGGGAGTAAATCATGACACAATGATCATGATCAATTTCGTAAACAAGATTGGGATTTGATTCTGAGACCCCTTGATTACAAGCTAGTAAGTAGCTGACAAAGATACCTGGCTGGTCCCCTTTTTCTTCTCTTTTTTTGCCACATTATCTTCACATCAATAGCTGTTCTGATTCAAAATCAGACAGCAACTTCAATGTTCTCTGATCTTGTTATTGCAAAAGGTGTAATTGAGCAACAAACGGTTGGCAAGTCAGACTTGTGCTCCTTGTGAATACATGGAATGCATGGCATCAGCATTGTTTTCAATCTTTGTGACCTGTTTGTTCTAGGAAGGATGACCAAGGACAACAGCGTGGAAGTGGAGGCCAAGATGACCGTGAAGAGCCTGAGCTCAAATACAAAGGTATGCATGATATCTATGTCTTATTTGCACTGGTAAGAGCACCTATCTGAGCCAATGCCTTTTTATACTTTCTAACACCATCAAAAATAATGTTAAATAGTGAGATAGGAATGAATCTTGTCAAGATGACTATCAGCAGTTTACGACAAGAGATTATGCAAGCTGAGATTCCATCTTTAGACCCTCTGGTTACTATCCAGTTAGTTACTGAGCTTCTAGGCTGGTCCCCTTATTTTTTCTAATCTCCATGCGTTTTTTTGCCAGATTATCTCCAGCCTGGATTCAAAATCAGACAGAACCTTCCATGTAGTCAGATCTTAACCCTTAAAGCGCCTTTCACGACTATAGTTGCATTTGCGGCCAGTGTAGATCAAGATCAGGCTGCACAAAACATGCAGTCTGATCTTTGATCTACACTGTCCGCTTTGATGAATTACTGTAGACAAATGCTACCATGAAATTGCAATTATTTGGGTCATATTTCTAGGATGAAAATGTCTGGCAGGTTTATTCAGCGCTCTAAGGGTTAATATGCAAATAATGTAATTTAGCCACACAGGTTGGCAAGTCAGGCTTTTCCCCGTGGATTAATACTATGCATGGCACTAGCATGTTTTTTAAAATTTTAACTTGTTGTTTCTAGAGAAGATGGCCAGGGACAACAGTGAGGAAGCAAATGCCAAAAAGACCATGGATGAGCTCGGGCAATGGTGCAACTTCTCTAGAACAAAGGTATCTATCATAACATTTAGCCCTTAGAGTGCTGAATAAACCAAATGACCATTTTCAGTCAGCGAAAAAGAATTTGGTCTTTTATTTTGTGTCAACATGCTAAACATGTGTTTGTCATATCCCAATTGCCTGTCTATGCATTACTGAAGTTCTGTTTACCAGTCCTTTTCACACTACTCTGTCTCAATCTTCCTTCACCCCCTCCCCCCCTCCACACACACACACACAATACTCAACTGTGCACTTCATTGAGAAATTTCTTGAATTTCGATATTTTTTTCTTTTAGAGTGGATGATGACCTACTGACGAAACAAATGCAGACAGACTTCTATAGATGTGGCCAGAGAGTTCCGATTTGCCAAGGAAGGTGACAGGTTTTCATACATTTTTCATCTCTTTCATATTTAGTCCATCATTCATTTGCCTTAAGGGATGTGCTTGAAGTTATTAGTTAAACAAGAGGGCCATTGGCCCTTATTGGCCCTGAAATGCTCACATGAGTACGGTCAAGCTAGGACTGATAAAGCTGACAGGACCCTGGTTGTGATGACGTAGAACACAAGTGTAAGTAACTTACTTTTTGACCGACTTGACACATCTTTGAAGTTGTCAGAGATATCAAGACAAACATTTTGACAAAGTTTCATGAGTATTGGGTTGAAAATGAGGCCTCTAGACAGCACAAAAGGTTTTCCTAAGATTTGGCCCAGTCACCTACTTTTTCATGACCGAATTTCCCACTTGTCCAAGATTTAATTAAGACAAACACTTTGACCAGCTTGCATGAGTATTTGGCTGAAAATGTGGCCTCTAGAGTGCACAAAAGGTTTTTCTAAGATTTGGCCCAGTGACCTACTTTTTGATCTAACATGACAGTTTCAAACTTGTCCAAGATTTTATCAAGACAAACATTCTGACCAACTTACATAAGTATTGGGCTGCATATGTAGCCTGTTGGGTGCAAACAAGGTTTTTCTAAGATTTGGCCCAGTGACCTACATTTTTACTTGACATGACTGAATTTCACACTTGTCCACTCGACATGACCAAATTCCACACTTGTCCAAGATTCTATCAAGACAAACACTCTGACCAGGTAGCATGAGTATTTGGCTGAAAATGTGGCTTCTAGAGTGCACAAAAGTTTTTTCTAAGATTTGGCCCAGTGACATACTTTTTGACCTAACATGGCACAGTTTCAAACTTGTCCAAGATTTTACCAAGACAAGCATTCTGACCAACTTACATAAGTTCTGGGCTGCATTTGTGGCCTGTTCAGTGCAAACAAGGTTTTTCTAAGAGTTGGCCCAGTGACCTACATTTTGACCCAAAGTTACCCAATTTCTCACTTATCCAAGACTTTATCAAGAAAAACAATCTTACCAATTTTCAAGTGTGTACGATTGAAAATGTGGCCTCTGGAGTGCATACAAGGTCATTGTTGACTCACGACGGACACAGCACAATCCCAAAAGCTCACATTGAGAACTTTGTACTCAGGTGAGCTAAAAAGACAAATATTAATTGCGTCTGTCTTCTTAGATGTTTTCAGAAAGGGAACAGTGTTCAGTTTTGCTGTTATCTGGCTGGATACAAAATTCTTTGGCGTATAAAGCTGAATCAAATGATTTAAATAGAAGAAACATCTGCCATTTTCCAATACTCAGTAGTTGCTTGCAATGGCACTGTTTACACAAGAAGTGTGGAGTGGGCACTTTGATGAACACTTCCAGGTCAGAGTTGATCATTGGGCTCATGTAACACCACTGCTTATGGGTTGGGTGTTCCATACCTCTTTTGGTGTCATCAGTATCATTGGCCTGTTTTTTGATTGCAGTGTCTGGGAAAAAATTAATTGATTATGTTAGGTGAGGAAATGTCCAGCTTCACTGATCTACTGTCAGTCTTTGTATTTGTTTGCGTAATTTACATGTTGCCAAGACCCACACACCCAAATGCCTTTGTTCAAAGCACAATCTTTTCTGAAGAGAAAAGTAGTCGATACCACAAACTTTCTATGGGTCATTGTTTAACCTTTGGTCACTAGAAACATGATAGCATTCTAAAGGTAGTCATGGTCGTACTCCGTCCAGTGTTGATACCAAGGAATAGGTCAGAAATAATGTCCGCTTTAAAGGGTCAGCAGTAAAGGAAGGGATATAGGGCCTTAAGCTCTTTCTTTTGCATTTTTCGGAATGTAGGATTATGTGGTACTATGTGTCTGCCTGTGATGCAGCCCATGGATCAAGTCGGTCAGGATTGGTAAGCGACCTAGTGCAGAAAAACAGAATGAAAGGTCAAATGAGTTGGGTTCTTAGGTCAAGTAGTAAATCTGTGTTGTAGTATTTTCTTGTCTTAAAACATCAGATAGAGTGGTGTTTACATCATTTTCAACATTATCCCTGTTATATTGTGGTGCCATGCTGCCCTGGAATTTAGTGTACCAGTAGTTTGCACAACATTCTTCTCAAACCACTGGCTTCTTTCCTACACATCCATTCTTCAGACTATAATTAGTAGCAATTGGGAAAAAAGAAAAGTCCTTAACCAAGTACTAGATGGCGCAACCTACCCTGTGGAACAAAGTGTGGTGCTGAAAAGACAACAGAGAACAGTGAGGAAGTGGAGGCCAAGATGACCATGAAGAGCCCAAGCAATGGTACAACTCACACATTTTATAACAAAGGTATGCATGAATGTTTAGCTGTATAGTGCAAAATAAACAGATTTAGCATTTTTTGTAAAGAAGAAAAGAATCCTAGCTTCAGTGTTTCTGCTAGCTCATGAATTTTGGGGATCATCTGTCCGTTTGGCATTAAAGATTAACGTAACAAAATGACTTCCTAGGCTGGTAAAAACTGTGTCGTCTGTCATCCCAATTACTCAAGCGAGTTGGTGGCCATGACCAAGCAGGGTCTAAAACTCTGACAAAAAGTTTAAACAGGGAAAAACATGAGCGCTTGCCCACTCGCCCATGGCGACTAGAAATTCGACTTGGCAAGTCGAAAATGCCTGTCGGGCTCAGGTGGCAATCCCACAAAACGGGACGAGTTTTCATGTTAATTAAATATTCGGACAGAATAGTGACCAAAGTCAGGTTTCTGTCCAGTGTTTTATTCGAATCCAACCAGATTCTTGTACATCTGTGACTCATATTGTGTACTTATGGTATTTCGACCATTCTGACTGTTCTTATGTCTATGAGACTTTTCATTCCCGCTTCAATAAGGTGGGCCCCTTGATCTTTTAAGTAAGGGGCCCAGTTGGCCTCTTATGGAAAAATATAGTCTTTGTCCCTGTTTAAGGATGGATTCCATACAGTAATATAGGCAAGACGACAGCAGTGTCGCACAAAATAATGCTGCTTTCTAGAACGATACCGTATTTACCTAAATCAGCAGCCTGTTATCAATCTTTGTACCTATTGGTCTGTTACAGGTGATACAATGGGCAGCCATCTATTGTAAACTAGAAACAAATAATTCACTGGTAAAAAGTGGATTCAATATGATTTTTCAGTTATAAACTTGAAGATTTTGTTAGATATATCAACTGAACCAATCTTTTATGCTGCTTTTAAGCCCATTTTACATTGCATCAAAGAAGACGCGATATATTACTTTGTTGCATCAGCCTTTCATTTTCTGTGTGAAAGACGCAGATTTGCTGACTTCCTAAAACAAAGTAGATTTCCCTTGTTCTTCTTGGTGACACACAATCCTGAGGAAGAAGCTTTTTGAAAACATTGAGGAAAAAGGAGAAAATGCTGGTCACCAGCATTTTCTCCTTTTCTCACAATGTTTCCTACCCTCCCAAAAGCCAATTTTTATTTTTGAGTCACCATTATTTTGTCGTCTGCAAAACATTTCATTATAGGCAATTCTGAAAGTTTGTCATGTGGTAAAGGCTTAAAGCCGTCCTTATCATATTTCGGTCATATCACGCTTCCAAGTTTCTTTTACTGCTACTTCTAGCCACTGCCTTTTCCCCAATTGAAAAATCACCAATACAGTGTTCAATAGTGAGATGGGAGTAAATCATGACACAATGATCATGATCAATTTAGTAAACAAGATTGGGATTTGATTTTGAGACCCCTTGATTACAAGCTAGTAAGTTGCTGACATAGATACCTGGCTGGTCCCCTTTTTCTTCTCTTTTTTTGCCACATTATCTTCACATCAATAGCTGTTCTGATTCAAAATCAGACAGCAACTTCAATGTTCTCTGATCTTGTTATTGCAAAAGGTGTAATTGAGCAACAAACGGTTGGCAAGTCAGACTTGTGCTCCTTGTGAATACATACAATGAATGGCATCAGCATTGTTTTCAAACTTTGTGACTTGTTTGTTCTAGGAAGGATGACCAAGGACAACAGCGTGGAAGTGGAGGCCAAGATGACCGTGAAGAGCCTGAGCTGAAATACAAAGGTATGCATGATATCTTTGTCTTATTTGCACTGGTAAGAGCACCTATCTGAGCCAATGCCTTTTTATACTTTCTAACACCATGAAAAATAACGTTAAATAGTGAGATAGGAATGAATCTTGTCAAGATGACTATCAGCAGTTTACGACAAGAGATTATGCAAGCTGAGATTCCATCTTTAGACCCTCTGGTTACTATCCAGTTAGTTACTGAGCTTCTAGGCTGGTCCCCTTATTTTTTCTAATCTCCATGGGGTTTTTTGCCAGATTATCTCCAGCCTGGATTCAAAATCAGACAGAACCTTCCATGTAGTCAGATCTTAATCCTTAAAGCGCCTTTCACGACTATAGTTGCATTTGCGGCCAGTGTAGATCAAGATCAGGCTGCACAAAACATGCAGTCTGATCTTTGATCTACACTGTCCGCTTTGGTGAATCACTGTAGACAAATGCTACCATGAAATTGCAATTATTTGGGTCATATTTCTAGGATGAAAATGTCTGGCAGGTTTATTCAGCGCTCTAAGGGTTAATATGCAAATAATGTAATTTAGCCACACAGGTTGGCAAGTCAGGCTTTTCCCCGTGGATTAATACTATGCATGGCACTAGCATGTTTTTTAAAATTTTAACTTGTTGTTTCTAGAGAAGATGGCCAGGGACAACAGTGAGGAAGCAAATGCCAAAAAGACCGTGGATGAGCTCGGGCAATGGTGCAACTTCTCTAGAACAAAGGTATCTATCATAACATTTAGCCCTTAGAGTGCTGAATAAACCAAATGACCATTTTCAGTCAGCGAAAAAGAATCTGGTCTTTTATTTTGTGTCAACATGCTAAACATGTGTTTGTCATATCCCAATGGCCTGTCTATGCATTACTGAAGTTCTGTTTACCAGTCCTTTTCACACTACTCTGTCTCAATCTTCCTTCACCCCCTCCCCCTCTCCACACACACACACACAATACTCAACTGTGCACTTCATTGAGAAATTTCTTGAATTTCGATATTTTTTTCTTTTAGAGTGGATGATGACCTACTGACGAAGCAAATGCAGACAGACTTCTATAGATGTGGCCAGAGAGTTCCGATTTGCCAAGGAAGGTGACAGGTTTTCATACATTTTTCATCTCTTTCATATTTAGTCCATCATTCATTTGCCTTTTGGGATGTGCTTGAAGTTATTAGTTAAACAAGAGGGCCATTGGCCCTTATTGGCCCTGAAATGCTCACATGAGTACGGTCAAGCTAAGACTGATAAAGCTGACAGGACCCTGGTTGTGATGACGTAGAACACAAGTGTAAGTAACTTACTTTTTGACCGACTTGACATATCTTTGAAGTTGTCAGAGATATCAAGACAAACATTTTGACAAAGTTTCATGACTATTGGGATGAAAATAAGGCCTCTAGACAGCACAAAAGGTTTTCCTAAGATTTGGCCCAGTCACCTACTTTTTCATGACCAAATTTCCCACTTGTCCAAGATTTAATTAAGACAAACACTTTGACCAGCTTGCATGAGTATTTGGCTGAAAATGTGGCCTCTAGAGTGCACAAAAGGTTTTTCTAAGATTTGGCCCAGTGACCTACTTTTTGATCTAACATGACAGTTTCAAACTTGTCCAAGATTTTATCAAGACAAACATTCTGACCAACTTACATAAGTATTGGGCTGCATATGTAGCCTGTTGGGTGCAAACAAGGTTTTTCTAAGATTTGGCCCAGTGACCTACATTTTTACTTGACATGACTGAATTTCACACTTGTCCACTCGACATGACCAAATTCCACACTTGTCCAAGATTCTATCAAGACAAACAATCTGACCTGGTAGCATGAGTATTTAGCTGAAAATGTGGCTTCTAGAGTGCACAAAAGTTTTTTCTAAGATTTGGCCCAATGACATACTTTTTGACCTAACATGGCACAGTTTCAAACTTGTCCAAGATTTTACCAAGACAAGCATTCTGACCAACTTACATAAGTTCTGGGCTGCATTTGTGGCCTGTTCGGTGCAAACAAGGTTTTTCTAAGAGTTGGCCCAGTGACCTTCATTTTGACCCAAAGTTACCCAATTTCTCACTTATCCAAGACTTTATTAAGAAAAACAATCTTACCAATTTTCAAGTGTGTACGATTGAAAATGTGGCCTCTGGTGTGCATACAAGGTCATTGTTGACTCACGACGGACACAGCACAATCCCAAAAGCTCACATTGAGCACTTTGTACTCAGGTGAGCTAAAAGGGCAAATATTAATTGTGTCTGTCTTCTTAGATGTTTTTAGAAAAAGAACAGTGTTCAGTTTTGCTGTTATCTGGCTGGATACAAAACTTTTTGGCGTATAATGCTGAATCAAATGATTTAAATAGAAGAAACATCTGCCATTTTCCAATACTCAGTAGTTGCTTGCAATGGCACTGTTTACACAAGAATTCTGGAGTGGGCACTTTGATGAACACTTCCTGGTCAGAGTTGATCATTGGGCTCATGTAACACCACTGCTTATGGGTTGGGTGTTCCATACCTCTTTTGGTGTCATCAGTATCATTGGCCTGTTTTTTGATTGCAGTGTCTGGGAAAAAATTAATTGACTATGTTAGGTGAGGAAATGTCCAGCTTAACTGATCTACTGTCAGTCTTTGTATTTGTTTGTGTAATTTACATGTTGCCAAGACCCACACACCCAAATGCCTTTGTTCAAAGCACAATCTTTTCTGAAGAGGAAAGTAGTCGATACCACAAACTTTCTATGGGTCATTGTTTAACCTTTGGTCACTAGAAACATGATAGCATTCTAAAGGTAGTCATGGTCGTACTCCGTCCAGTGTTGATACCAAGGAATAGGTCAGAAATAATGTCCGCTTTAAAGGGTCAGCAGTAAAGGAAGGCATATAGGGCCTTAAGCTCTTTCTTTTGCATTTTTCGGAATGTAGGATTATGTGGTACTATGTGTCTGCCTGTGATGCAGCCCATGGATCAAGTCAGTCAGGATTGGTAAGCGACCTAGTGCAGAAAAACAGAATGAAAGGTCAAATGAGTTGGGTTCTTAGGTCAAGTAGTAAATCTGTGTTGTAGTATTTTCTTGTCTTTCAACATCAGATAGAGTGGTGTTTACATCATTTTCAACATTATCCCTGTTATATTGTGGTGCCATGCTGCCCTGGAATTTAGTGTACCAGTAGTTTGCACAACATTCTTCTCAAACCACTGGCTTCTTTCCTACACATCCATTCTTCAGACTATAACTAGTAGCTACTGGGAAAAAAGAAAAATCCTTAACCAAGTACTAGATGGCGCAACCTACCCTGTGGAACAAAGTGTGGTGCTGAAAAGACAACAGAGAACAGTGAGGAAGTGGAGGCCAAGATGACCATGAAGAGCCCAAGCAATGGTACAACTCACAAATTTTATAACAAAGGTATGCATGAATGTTTAGCTGTATAGTGCAAAATAAACAGATTTAGCATTTTTTGTAAAGAAGAAAAGAATCCTAGCTTCAGTGTTTCTGCTAGCTCATGAATTTTGGGGATCATCTATCCGTTTGGCATTAAAGATTAACGTAAAAAAATGACTTCCTAGGCTGGTAAAAACTGTGTCGTCTGTCATCCCAATTACTCAAGCGAGTTGGTGGCCATGACCAAGCAGGGTCTAAAACTCTGACAAAAAGTTTAAACAGGGAAAAATATCAGCGCTTGCCCACTTGCCCATGGCGACTAGAAATTCGACTTGGCAAGTCAAAAATGCCTGTCGGGCTCAGGTGGCAATCCCACAAAACGGGACGAGTTTTCATGTTAATCAAATATTCGGACAGAATAGTGACCAAAGTCGGGTTTCTGTCCAGTGTTTTATTCGAATCCAACCAGATTCTTGTACATCTGTGACTCATATTGTGTACTTATGGTATTTCAACCATTCTGACTGTTCTTATCTCTATTGAGACTTTTCATTCCCGCTTCAATAAGGTGGGCCGCTTGATCTTTTAAGTAAGGGGCCCAGTTGGCCTCTTATGGAAAAATATAGTCTTTGTCCCTGTTTAAGGATGGATTCCATACAGTAATATAGGCAAGACGACAGCAATGTCACACAAAATAATGTCGCTTTCTAGAACGATACCGTATTTACCTAAATCAGCAGCCTGTTATCAATCTTTGTACCTATTGGTCTGTTACAGGTGATACAATGGGCAGCCGTCTACTGTAAACTGGAAACAAATAATTCACTGGTAAAAAGTGGATTCAATATGATTTTTCAGTTATAAACTTGATGATTTTGTTAGATATATCAACTGAACCAATCTTTTACGCTGCTTTTAAGCCCATTTTACGTTGCATCAAAGAAGACACGATATATTATTTTGTTGCATCAGCCTTTTATTTTCTGTGTGAAAGACGCAGATTTGCTGACTTCCTAAAACAAAGTAGATTTCCCTTGTTCTTCTTGGTGACACACAATCCTGAGGAAGAAGCCTTTTGAAAACATTGAGGAAAAAGGAGAAAATGCTGGTCACCAGCATTTTCTCCTTTTCTCACAATGTTTCCTACCCTCCCAAAAGCCAATTTTTATTTTTGAGTCACTATTATTTTGTCATCTGCAAAACATTCATTATAGGCAATTCTGAAAGTTTGTCATGTGGTAAAGGCTTAAAGCCGTCCTTATCATATTTCGGTCATATCACGCTTCCAAGTTTCTTTTACTGCTACTTCTAGCCACTGCCTTTTCCCCAATTGAAAAACCACCAATACAATGTTCAATAGTGAGATGGGAGTAAATCATGACACAATGATCATGATCAATTTCGTAAACAAGATTGGGATTTGATTTTGAGACCCCTTGATTACAAGCTAGTAAGTTGCTGACAAAGATACCTGGCTGGTCGCCTTTTTCTTCTTTTTTTTTGCCACATTATCTTCACATCAATAGCTGTTCTGATTCAAAATCAGACAGCAACTTCAATGTTCTCTGATCTTGTTATTGCAAAAGGTGTAATTGAGCAACAAACGGTTGGCAAGTCAGACTTGTGCTCCTTGTGAATACATACAATGCATGGCATCAGCATTGTTTTCAAACTTTGTGACTTGTTTTTTCTAGGAAGGATGACCAAGGACAACAGCGTCGAAGTGGGGGCCAAGATGACTGTGAAGAGCCCGAGCAATAGCGCCTTTTCTCAAATACAAAGGTGTGCATGATATCTGTCTTATTTGCACTGGTAAGATCACCTATCTGAGCCAATGCCTTCTTTATACTTTCTAACACCATTAAAAATAGCGTTAAATAGTGAGATTGGAATGAATCTTGTCAAAATGACTATCAGCAGTTTACGACAAGAGATTATGCAAGCTAAGATTCCATCTTTAGACCCTCTGGTTACTATCCAGTTAGTTACTGAGCTTCTAGGCTGGTCCTCTTATTTTTTCTGAACTCCATGCTTTTTTTTGCCAGATTATCTCCAGCCTGGATTCAAAATCAGACAGAACCTTCCATGTAGTCAGATCTTAACCCTTTAAGTGCCTTTCACGACTATAGTTGCATTTGCGGCCAGTGTAGATCAAGATCAGGCTGCACAAAACATGCAGTCTGATCTTTGATCTACACTGTCCACTTTGATGAATCACTGTAGACAAATGCTACATTGAAATTGCAATTATTTGGGTCATATTTCTAGGATTAAAATGCCCGGCAGGTTTATTCAGTGCTCTAAGGGTTAATATGCAAATACTGTAATTTAGCCACCCAGGTTGGCAAGTCAGGCTTTTCCCCGTGGATTAATACTATGCATGGCACTAGCATGTTTTTTGAAATTTTGACTTGTTGTTTGTAGAGAAGATGGCCAAGGACAACAGTGAGGATGCAAATGCCAAAAAGACCATGGATGAGCTCGGGCAATGGTGCAACTTCTCTAGAACAAAGGTATCTATCATAACATTTAGCCCTTAGGGTGCTGAATAAACCAAATGACCATTTTCAGTCAGCGAAAAAGAATTTGGTCTTTTATTTTGTGTCATCATGCTAAACATGAGTTTGTCATATCCCAATGGCCTGTCTATGCATTACTGAAGTTCTGTTTACCAGTCCTTTTCACACTACTCTGTCTCAATCTTCCTCCTCCGACCCCCTTTCCCCCCTCTCCACACACACACAATATTCAACTGTGCACTCCATTGAGAAATTTCTTGAATTTCGATATTTTTTTCCTTTAGAGTGGATGATGACCTACTGACAAAGCAAATGCAGACAGACTTCCATAGATGTGGCCAGAGAGTTCCGATTTGCCAAGGAAGGTGACAGGTTTTCATACATTTTTCATCTCTTTCATATTTAGTCTGTCATTCATTTGCCTTAAGGGATGTGCTTGAAGTTATTAGTTAAACAAGAGGGCCATTGGCCCTTATTGGCCCTGAAATGCTCACATAAGCAAGGTCAAACTAGGACTGATAAAGCAGACAGGATCCTGGTTGTGACGACGTAGAACACAAGTGTAAGTAACTTACTTTTTGACCGACTTGACATATCTTTGAAGTTGTCAGAGATATCAAGACAAACATTTTGACAAAGTTTCATGAGTATTGGGTTGAAAATGAGGCCTCTAGACAGCACAAAAGGTTTTCCTAAGATTTGGCCCAGTCACCTACTTTATCATGACCGAATTTCCCACTTGTCCAAGATTTAATTAAGACAAACACTTTGACCAGCTTGCATGAGTATTTGGCTGAAAATGTGGCCTCTAGAATGCACAAAAGGTTTTTCTAAGATTTGGCCCTGTGCCCTACTTGAGACAGTTTCAAATTTGTCCAAGATTTTATCAAGACAAACATTCTGACCAACTTACATAAGTATTGGGCTGCATATGTAGCCTGTTGGGTGCAAACAAGGTTTTTCAAATATATGGCTTTTACTTGACATGACTGAATTTCACACTTGTCCACTCGACATGACCAAATTCCACACTTGTCCAACATTCTATCAAGACAAACACTCTGACTAGGTTGCATGAGTATTTGGCTGAAAATGTGGCTTCTAGAGGGCACAAAAGTTTTTTCTAAGATTTGGCCCAATGACATACTTTTTGAACTAACATGGCACAGTTTCAAACTTGTCCAAGATTTTACCAAGACAAGCATTCTGACCAACTTACATAAGTATTGGGCTGCATTTGTGGCCTGTTCGGTGCAAACAAGGTTTTTCTAAGATTTGGCCCAGTGACCTACTTTTTGACCCAAAGTTACCCATTAGAAGTTTGGCTTAGTGAGCCAAAAATTCCTGTCAGGGGCTCAGGTGGCAATCCTACAAAATAGGACAAGTTACATATTAATTAAATATTCGGACAGAAGAACTTGTGTCAAATAATGAAGAAGTTATGAGGTAGGGCTCAGTTATTTTTGACTTACCCTCATAGATCAAATGATGATTTTGGTCTTTGATAGGATTAGAAAACATTTCGGGAAAAGGAGAAAATGTTGGTTACCGGTATTTTCTCCTTTTCCTACAAAGTTTTCAAAATCCTTTCTTTCCAGGGTCGTTAAAACTCGGGACTGTGTGGTTAACGGTTAAACACATATTTCATATCTTTACATGATATTATTATGATCACTAAAATTGGCTTATTCAGTATCAGAACCTTTATTGTCAGATATTTCAATGCAGAGATGCATTAAACTTTCTAGATAAGGTACCTGGAGATCAGCTGACTTGCAATGAGCTTTAAAAACGAAATTTGGAAATTTGGAAGGAGTAACACCCCCCCATTTAGACAATTTGGGGAAATGACCTATTTCATCCCATAATGATACGGAAAACTTTCACCCATGTAATCATGTAATTCACATTCTGTTTTTCTCAGATGTCCATTGGGTTTATTTGGTATTTCAAGGGTTAACCTTGGAGGCTGCTAAGCACTACTTTTGCAGACAGTGTAGATCAAGATCAGACTGCACAGAATGTGCTACACAGAATGTGATCTACACTGTCTGCTAAGTTATATTTTCCCCCTACAAAACTAACTTTGAATTGTCAAATTCAGGATTTCACTTACTATCCACATTGTTAACTTTTTCATCTAAAACTTTGAGTAGGCAAGGATTGCCCAGCCACTCAATATTATATTTTATGCACATTATCAGTTACACATAACCTTTCTTCATTTAAAGATTCCTTTGTTATCAATTTGAGACTGTTCAAATCTTTTTATTGCAATTTTAACATTATTATTCAAAACCTTTTGAGTTAATAGGGAGGCCATGTTGCTCAATTATATCTTTTATGCATACTAAGATCACACATGATCCTTCTTAATTCAACTCTTTTACTGTCAGCATGTCTCAAATCGTTTTAGAAAAAAAATCTGTCTTAATCCTTCCTTCAACACATATATGCACGCTAAATGACCAAAGCTGTCAATGCGCCATAAAACAACATTCATTCATTCATTCAGGATTTCACAATTGGCTTGAACATTTTTATTAACCCTTTACCACACAATCTCATGTTGTAATGACCCTGACAAAGATGCTTTTTGAAAACATTTTGAGAAAAGGAGAAAATGCAAAGCCATGAGAGAAAATATTACCGATGTTCAGAGATGAAATAAATTTTGATTTTTCACCGAAAAAAAACTTTCTATTTATTTCATGCTTCTAACCCCACTTTTGTTTGGACTTTCATCAAAATCCAGTACAGTTGTTTTTGGTAATTCCCTGTGGCGTACCCCCCTCACATGACAATGCTTTACAATATTACATAAAGCATGAGAAATAGAGCATATATTACATTATATTTCCCTCTATTTGAATGGCACACACTGTTACCTAGGTAACTACTATTTCCACCTTCAATTCAAGAGTTAAAAATATGAAATCGGTGTTTTCACTGATCGTAACCATGAAATAACAAACCATAATCCACCATTATATAATTCAAATCTCAATAAACTATCAAAAAGCATGAAATAATGAGTACTGTCTTTTTCAGATAGAAGACCTAAACAGATTGGGAACTCTTCAAGTCAAACTGTCTGTTTTCACACTTTGGAATCTTGAAGTCAGATTGTCTGTTTTTGAGATCTTCTTAGTGAAATAACAAGTTATTGCTGTTTCTTTTTCTCATTGTTTCTACTTGGGAAACTCTAATGGTTTCCATTTCTATTTATTACTTTCATTGCAGTTCACTGGAAATGTATCTGGAGCAGAGCTCCAGAGAAGAGGGAATGATGGTATTCTAAATCCATTATTTCTCTTCCAAACACTATGTTGTGGGTACTCATTAGGATTGTCTCAATGAGATGATTCTAATGAATATCCATAACACACGGTTTTCTGGAGAACAATTAATATTTTCAATTTTGAAATCAAAATCATTTCCTCAATCTGGAGCTCTGACTGGAGTATTTCATGGCTCCATGTTTAGGTGAAACCCAAAACATACATGAATATGTGAGTTATTGCCATTTGGGTTCTTATAACTCTTTTTAAACTCTTTAGCACACAATCCTGACTTTTAATGACCTAAAAGAAGAATGCTTTTGAAAACATGTGGGAAAAGGAGAAAATGCTGGTAACCAGCATTTTCTCCTCTTCCCACAATGTTTTCTACCCAATCTAAAAGATATATCATCGTTTTAGTAACACTGAATTTGTCTTCTGCAAATGCTTTCAAATTGGTCCAGTCCAAAATTGTCATTTTGTAGAGAGTTAATTCTTTACCACACAACAAAATTTTAGACTGGACCAATCGAAAACATTTTGCAGACAACATAATGAACCATTAGATTGCGAAAAAAAAACAAATTGAGATTTTCAGTCTAGAGATATGACCCAGATCATTGCAGTTTCAAAGTTGCTCTTGTCCAGAATGTTTCAGCAAAGCTCGTTTTGTGCAGTCTGATCTTGATTTACACAGGCCACAAAGGCAACTATAGTTGTAAAAGGTACTTAAAGGTTTAAATCTAATTGGCTTGATGGTAATTTTCTGTGAACATGTAGAAATCCTTGTGGGAAAAGGAGAAAATACTGATTACCTGCATTTTTCATTTTCAAACACGGTTTTCAAGAGGCTATTTCTCAGATTTGTTAAAACTGGGTATGTGAGGCAAAGATTTAACAGGAAATCCTAAAAAAAGGACCAGTTTTTTTTTCTGTAATATTTACTTCATAACTGATCATTACAAATTAAAGTGCTCAGTAGAAATCCTTGCCCACAAAAATTTTCTTGACCCTTTGCCACACAATCCTGAGTTCTAATGACCTCAGGGAAGAACGCTTTTTAAAACATTTTGGGCCAAAGAGAAAATGCCTGTAACCAGCATTTTCTACTTTTCCCTCAATGTTTTCTATTCTTCCCAAAACTTTCAATTTTTGAGTCACATTTGTCATCTGCCAATGCTTTCCATTTGGACTAGTTGAAAACTTTGTAATTTGTTAGAGTTAAGCCTTTACCACACAATCCCAACCCTAAAGAAGAAGGCTTTTGAAAACATTGTGGGAAAAGGAGAAAATGCTGGTAACCAGCAATTCGTCCTTTTTCCACAATGTTTTCTATCCTATCAAAGACAGGAGACATCATTTGAACTACATTTGTCTGCAAATGCTTTTATTATTCTTATATAGTGGTGAAACGGTTTACCGATTAACCGATTAACCGCGGTCTATTCAAAGAAAAAACCGAAACCGGTTCGAATTTTACCGTATCGGTATTTCTGCAATATGTCAACTTCTCTTAATTGCATCAGAAAGTCCGGTTTTCCCAAAAATTCTGTCAGAAATCGATCGTTTTTCAACTTACAGTTCTAAAGATTTCCGAAAGCGAAAGTTGTTTATTTTTTTCCACAGGCGGTGTCACCGGTGTTTAGGTAAAACTATGACCACATAAAATTCACGACACGAACTCCAAATAAACGTCGAGCTTTAATGCTTTTGGATCAATGGAGTTTGTATGTTATTCATTTCTTATAACTTTGCTCACACTTATTTTTGCGTTTTCCAGTAGTTAAGCTGCAAAGTATTAGTGTTAGTGCAGTAAGCAACTGAGTAAGTTAGTGCATCGCACTGTCTACTCTGTTGAGCCATGTCCCGAAGTTCGGTATAGTAGCGCTGGTTTTTATATAAACAAGTACGCTCTTGAAGAAAAAAAATGGCAGACGAAAATCGTCAAGATAGCGAGTGTTAAAGACTAGTCAATTTTAGTTTGTTTTTATTTGTTCATGCGAAACAATTGATTTTTAGTTCATTATCTTGAAAGAATGGAAGAGTTCCAAGCACATGTACTAGTTTTCTTTATCACCTTTTGAGCATATGCTACCCTAACAGTGACTACAAGTGGTCAGATATGCTAAATGTCAAGCATATACAGCATATTGCAATACGTATTGCAATACGGGTCAGCCGTATTGCAATATATTGCAATACGCTTTTTACCGTATTGTTTCACCCCTATTCTTATATAGTGTTTAACGCCATTTTCAACATTATTTCAGTTATATTGCGGCGGCCAGTGCACCTATCTATGCTTTCCTGGGATTTCTTTTACCAGTACTCCGCACAATATTCTATCCAAGGCACTGGCTGCTTTCCCACATATCATCGAAACAATGGTCAGTGGTGAGAGAGGAATGAATCCTGTCGCAATGACTATCATCAATCCTCAGAGAGAAATTGGCCAAGCTGAGGATCGAACCAACGACCTCCTGTTCTCAAGTTCTGTATGCTACCAACTGAGCTACAGGGGCTTGGCAACAAATGCTTTCAATTTGGTCTAGTCAAAAATTTTGTAATTCAGTAGAGAGTTAATCCAGCAGATTTATTGGCTAATTGATTGAGTGGTGTTTTACACCATTTCCAACATTATTTCAGTTGTATCATGGCAATAGCTCACATATTCATGTTGTTTTGGGTTTCACCAGTACTAGAGTGGTGCTCTCAAGTTATCTGGCCGCAGGACACCCCCATTAAGAACCAAGTGCTTCCAGTTAGGACAGAGCCCAAGCCCTCCAGGTTACAAGTCCCACACTTTACCACCCACAGATTTAATCTAGCAGATGATAATGTTCATGTCGGTTACAATGCAGTCTTCTTTAGTGTAACTTGTATAAAACCATTTAGTAGTAATGTAAATATTACAAAACTACCTGACACAAGAAACCTGTTTACTGGTTGTTAACCCCTCAAACACCTTTCACACCTACAGATGCCTTTGAGGCCAATTTAGATCAAGATCAGACTGCACAAAATGTGCAGTCTCAAAATGTGCAGTCTGATCTTTCATCTAAACTTTCTGCTTTACCGAGACAATCTGGACAATAACAACCTTGGCATTGTGATAATAAGGATCTTATATAGGGAATAAACATGCTTCTTGAGTTTATTCAGCTCTTTAGCTCTTTACCAAATGACAAATTATTAGACTAGTCCAAATTGAAAGCATTTGCAGACGACAAAATAAGTGTACCTCAAAAATTGAAATTTGTTTTGGGAAGGCTAAAAAACATTGTGGGAAAAGGAGAAAATGCTGGTTACCAGCATTTTCTCCTTTTCCCACAAAATTTTCAAAAGGCTTCTTTCTCAGGGTTGCTAAAAGTCGGGATTGTGTGGTAAAGAGTTAAGGGTTAGTCAGTGAGCCACATCAAATTGCAGTCAGACACATTCCCTACATAACCAGACAAAAAATGAGAAACCAAACTGTTACAAACACCAAAAAAAAATGTGATGAAACCCATGTAAAACAAAGATGTCACAAAGTTTAACCCTTTACCACACAATCCTGAGTTTAAACAACCCTGAGGAAGATGGCTTTTTGAAAACAATGTGGGAAAAGGAGAAAATGCTGGTAACCAGCATTTTATCCTATTCCCACAATGGTTTCCTCCCTATCAAATTCCATCACTTGAGCCATATTTAAGCTATCATCATTACAGGATTTTAACTTGGACAGGTCTACTTTTTCGTTGCTTGGTAAAGAGTTAATGCTTTACTACCCAATCATGTGTTCTAACAACTCTGATAAAGAAGACTTTTCTTTTGAAAGCATTATGGGGGGGGGGGGGGCAAAAGCTGATTACCAACATTTTCTCTTCTTCCCACAATGTTTTCTAATCTCTCACTTGAAGACCCAATAGCAACCCCCCCCAAAAAAAACAATGCAGGTGTTCAAATGTATCTAGGTTTAAATCATGTCATTTAAAAGCATGGAAAATATCGTAAAGATGATAGTCTGTTATTGTGTGGTCGCTCAAGAGTGTTAGTCCCTGGCAGCAGAATGAATTTAAATCAGGCAAAAAGTAAACAAAATATAAAGTAATCTGGCAACTTTTAAACTAGTTTTGCAATTAATTTCTCTGCCGGTGACTAACATTTGGACTGACAATACAATAGCTGACTGTCATTTCACAATAATTTCCATAGTTTTAGAAATTAAAATGCATTTCATCACCTGCTGTGTATACGTTTGTCAGTTATTGTTACTCTAACCCTTTACCACACAATCCTGACTTTTAACAACCCTTAGGAAGAACTGTCACAAACACCAAAAAAAAAAATGTGATGAAACCCAAGTAAAATGAAGATGTCTCAAAATTTAACCCTTTAGCACACAATCCCAAGTTTTAACAACCCTGAGGAAGATAGCTTTTAGAAAACATTCTGGGCAAAGAAGAAATTGCTGATAACCTGAATTTTCTCCTTTTCCCACAATGTTTTTTTTTGCTTTACAAGACAATTCTAATCATTTAGCCACATTTAATTTCTTGTCTGAAATTTCTTTCAATCTGGACCAGTCTAACACTTTTGTTGTTTGGTAAAGAGTTAAAAGACTTTAATGACCCCCCCAGGAAGAAAGCTTTGGAAAGCATCGTAGGAAAAGGAGAAAACGTTGGTAACCAGTATTTTCTCCTTTTCCCACAATCTTTTTTAGCCTTTCAACTTTCAAAGGGAGATATCATAAGTTTAACAAATATTAATTTGTTGTCTGCAAATGCTTTCAATTTGGACCAGTCTCACTTTTGTTGTTAGTAGAGTAAAGCATATGCACACAGAGAGCAACCCTTTAGCACACAACAAACCTTAACCCTTTACCGCACAATGCCACCTTTTAACGGCCCTAGGAAAGAAGCCTTTTAAAAACGTGGGAAAAGGAGAAAATGCTGGTAACCAGCATATTCTGCTTTTCCCACAATGTTTTCTTCCCTATCAAAGAAAAATTGCACCATTTGAACCACAATGAAATTGACGTTTGCAAATGCTTTCAATTTGGACTGGGCTGAAATTCTGTCGTCTGGTACAGGGTTAAAGGGTTTAACTTGTCCATATTGAAACCATCAGCCAATGACATGGGTAAAATGATAGAATCTGTCTCTGATTTAGTAGAAAGCCTTGTTGGAAAAAGAAACTACAGGATACCAGCATTTCTTCTGTTCCAAAAATGTGTACGAAAGCCTTCTTCCTAAGGGCAGTGAAAACATGGAACCATTTTGGTAAAAACAAATTGAAGGTATTTGCAGACCATAAATGAAATGAGGTTCATCTGAAGGGATTGGTCTTTAACAAGGTAGAAATCATAAATGGTTGAGGAGAAAATGTTGATTACCAGTACATTCACCCTTTCCGACCTAACAACGGATGATCATTTTCCTCAGGGTCATTAAAATATGGGATTGTTTGGTTATGGGTTAAAGAAAATTATAGCTCTGAGAAAACTGGGCTTAGTTAACACAGTTGACCATGCTAGTCTCAACGATTGATACAAGTCATTGCAACAAGACTCATTCACCTCTCATTCCTGAGCCCCCCTCCCCCCCAAACTATATTATGTTTATGTTGGAAAGGAGCTGATGGCTTGTACGTCAGTGTTGTACATAAAATACATGTAATGGTAAATGGAAACACAAGAAAAACATGGAGCAAGTGCAATGACTGTTTATAGTTCTGAAATACTGATAACGAGAGGGCCAAGATGGCCCTGTATTGGTCCACTGGCTAATAAGTACAAACCATGCATGACCAGAAGACTTACAAAGCCTATGTGAAAGCTGTGACCCCAGGGCGAAAGCCACATGCCAAATAATACTGGTCTAGGCTGTATGGTTACAAACATGCAGATTTTCAGTTTCCCCAATATAAAGACACAGTAAAACATGAGACCCAGAGGTGGGCAAATTTCAATTCCACAGCTAAAATTTCTACAGGTGATCCAAATTTGGTAGCCCTATGATTTATGGCAATTTTTAAAATTTTTACTAATATAATCAAATGTTAAATTTATAAATATATGCTCCCCAAACGGAGAAGGCTTTTGAAAACATATGCTGGGACCAATTCTAACACCAGGACTTTAATTTGAACAATTCTGGAAGAGGCCTGTTACATGATAACACTCACAAAATATTACAGCTGCTGTATCTCAAAGCTGGGACCAGGAAGATCTTCTCTATATAAGACTATGTATAGGTTCTGGGTGGGTCAGTTTTGACGCCAGGGCTGCAATTTAAACACACTTGGTAGATGTCCATCAGATAGATACACATACAAAATTTGGTAGCCCTAGGTCTTCTGGCTAGGAACGAGAAGAATCTTAAATTTTTCACTACATAGGACCATGTAAAACTTGTGACTGCCAGGGCAGGGCCAATTCTTACCCTTTGGCTATAATTTGGGCTGTCTTGGTAGAGGCCCACTAGATAATACTACATGCAATATTTGGTAGCCCTAGGCCTTATGGTTAGGAACTACAAGATTTTTAAAGTCTTCACTATATAAGCCAATGTAAAACTTGTAACCCCCAGAGCACAGCCAATTTTGACCCGAGGGCTGTAATTTGCAGTACATTAGCAGAGGTCTATTTGACAACGCTACATGTCGAATTTGATAGCCCTATGCCTTATGGTTTGGAACCAGAAGGCTTTTAAACCTTTCTCAAACAATCTCAAGTTTTAGCAACCCAAACGAAGAAGGCTTTTGAAAACATAGGTGAGAAAAGGAGAAAATGCTGGTAACCAGCATTTTCTCCTTTCCCTACAATGTCTTCTACCCATCAGAAAACAAATTTCAGTTTTGCGTTACATTTGTCGTCTGCAAATACTTTCAGTTTCGAAGAGTCTAAAATTTTGTCGTTTGGTAAAGAGTTGAAATTTTCATTATATTAAGCCCATGTAAAACTTGTGACCCCTGGAGTGGGTCCAATTTTGACCCCAGGACTATAATTTAAAGAAACTTTGTAGAGATCCATTAGACAATGAAGCTACATGCCAAATTTGGTACCTCTAGACCTTATGGTTTTGGACAAGAAGATTCTCAAAGACACAATATTTTTCCGTTTCTTGGCCATGGCAAACAGAGTTTTTAAAGAAATTGAATTATTTTAAGAGATTCTGAAGCAGATCATGGCAGGATCATTTTTGGGAAGTTTGGTCAAAATTGGATGGGTAGTTTCAGAGATGTTTGAAATAAAAGTTAACAAACACATGCATGGACAGACACACGACAGACACAGGGTCATGACATAAGCCAGTGGAACTAAACTTGTATTTACTCTATACCTGATGACACCATTATAGACTGCTAAAATGAAAGAATCTAACGATGACAAAGAAAATGTAGCTCAAATGATCTGATTGGTTTTAGGGTAAAAAGATTGTCTAAAAAGGAGGAAACACTGCTCACTGGTCAGCTTTTTCTCTTTAATATTTTCAAAAACCAGTCAAAAGCCTCAGGTTTGGTTAAACAGGATTGGTTTGTAAAGGTTTTTAGTTTTCTTGTGTTTCATCCCATTTTCTTCTCGTACTTTAGCCCTCTTCTGCACTCGCATTGTCGGTAGCAAAGATGATCATAATGTAACCTTATTGTATTTGTGCGTCCAGTGATGCCATATTGAAAAAAAATACGGGTCATCTTCCTTAAAAATGCGTCAAAATGCACAAAATCGTGCGTCAAGGAAAACCCTGGGTAAAACTCAATTTTTACTCTACCATTAGAATTTTCTAGCTTAAAAATTTGCTGATTTAGCAGTCATTTCATTTTACCCCTATCGTAAGAAAATAATGCTTAACTCTTTACTAAATGACAAAATTTTAGAGTAGTCCAAATTGAAAGCATCTGCAGACCACAATTTGACTCAAGTGATGGAAATTGTCATTGATAGGGCAGAAAACGTGGGAAAAGGAGAAAATGCTGGTTACCAGCATTTTCTCCTTTTCCCACAGTTTTTTCAAAAGCCTTCTCTTTCCAGGTCGTTAAAAGTCGGGATTGTGTGGTAAAGGGTTAGATACTCCTTGGCTCCAAATATTATACGGGGCTCTGTCTTACCGTAATTAGCCAATGTTTTCGAACACCCTAATGTTTGGACACATTAAACTATTGTCAATTTTTTTTTCTTGGTCCTTACTGCAGACACTCCAATAAAAAAAAAAGTTTTCCTAAATATTTGGACAGTCTGTACATTAATTTTCCAAAATATCGGACAGTTTTTTTTTAGAAAATATTTTCGCTCATTATTGGCTGCTTATTTCTACAGACCAACCTGCATAGTTCAGGTGGTAGAGTGTAGGACTTGTAATATAGTCTTGGGTCACTTGAGGATGTGGGTTTGAGCCCCATGGCTTGCCATCTAAAATTACTAAGTCTTTTTGGACGAGACGTTAAACCAAGGTACCTTGTGATGGTGCTGTACACTGAGCATGTTAAAGAACTAGGCATCACTCAGGATGGGTTTTGTCCTGTATCTTGCACTATATCCTGTGACAAAAGTAACAGCCTTCAGAGGGGCGTTGCCTATATAGCCATCCAGTGGTGACAATAAATAAATGCAAATTTAATCACTCAATCATTTCTACACCATAATGTAAACATGAATCCTTTCAGAGACCGTAATTTTAAGTTATAGCAAAACTCCAGATAAGATCTGCATTCACACAATTTACGGGTAACGATCTGATGTTATGCATCTTTTTTCACAAAATTCTGTACTCAATACAAAACGTTTTTCCGGGTAAATAAAATTTAAGGTACGAATCCGTAAACAATGAAAGGTACGTGTGTATCATTACACCACTAAAGAAAGCCATAGTGGATTAAGCTATTTTCGATAAAAAGGAAGTAGTTCAACGATCGATGGCCTAATCCAATTTATTGTAATATGTCATTTTCAATTTTATATCTGAGCGCAACTGAAACACTTATTTGTCTCAGAAAAATTTTAATTGGGTTTACTTCCTTTGGTTTTGCACAAACTACGATGCATTATTTTCAAAATGCTGTATTGAACTCATAGTGGCATTGTCTTCCGATAAATGCCACAAAAATGAATTTTGATTTTAATGAATCTTGATCCCCATATGCTGGTACTGATTCAATTCATTTATCTTCATCTATAGAATTAGACCAAAATAATTGCAACACAAAATTGTTTTTGTTATAGAATTCTCACCAAAGTGAACAGCGTAGATTTAGATCAAAGATCAGACCAAACATTCTGTCCACAATCTGATCTTCAAGATCAATCTACATAGGCTGCCAAAGCAACTTAAGTTTTAAAAGATGCTTTCAGAAGGGTTTAATCTTTCCTGGCTTTTTCATGTTATATAAGCAGTTTCTCCTTTTTAGCGGATTTGTATAGCAAATCTGCTTACTGTGATCGTTCTGACTGGAACCAAATACATCATGCATAACAACGCATGCACATCCTATGTTATCGGTTTGACCTGAACCAAATACTGTCATACACACGCTTGCACTCTACCTATTCTACTTTCAGTTTTAGCTAATACACCTCAACATCGCTTTTGTCACTACCGTATATATGGTCCTACATGTGTATACCTATAGTCTGAAATCTAATACCAGCCAAAAACTGCGTCAGATTGATGGATCAAATCACCACTCCATAACAAGCAATGAAATAACAGTTAATGCGCGACCCGCTCGGCAAAACAACTTTCCTTACCCTTACTGACTCCATTATATGATTATACATAGATACTCCTACATGTGTTGAATATAAAATTATTTTTTATTACAACATACATGTATTACAGCTTTAGGTTTCTCCACAAATCCACTTTCAAAGACTTTGACTCCTTGAGTCCTTTAATTTCATAACGTTTTCAAAAGTCAATTTCTGCAGAAGCATGACAAGTTGTATCTGTGTCTGTGAGGGAAATGACAAAATTTTTAATTGGTCTAAATTGAAAAGATTTGCAGATGATAAAATTGTTTTGAGAAGGGTGGGAAACATTGTTGGAAAAGGAGAAAATGCTGGTTACTAGCATTTTCTCCTTTTCCCACGTTTTCATATGGCTTATTTCTCAGGGTCGTTAAAAGTCTCGATTGTGTGGTTAAGGGTTAACCCATAAAGAGTTGTCCCTTGATAAACAGAAGACCTATTAAAGAACCAAAAAATACTAAACCATTTTGTTTCTTTTCTTTAGTTGTCAGTAATCCATTTATTACGGCTGTCACGATATACCAATATACCGGTATATTGCAATATAATTCAAAGTCAATACGTACTGTGATACAAACTTCACGTACCGGTTTTTTGCGATATTTTCTAGTTTCTACGTACTTTCGCTTTCTTTCGATATGGTCATTTCAAAAACGTGGCGGTCATGCAAACGCTTATCACTAGTATAACTGTAGTGCGTATGAAAGTAACCTGGATGCCTGTTATCTATTGGACTGTTACTGGTACCATGAAAGCAGACTGGAACATACTTGATTTGTGATTGTCAATATTTTATGGTCAGAATCAATCAATCCAAGCCATGCAATGCTGAGTTGCCAACGTGATGTTTAAAACATCAAAAGTTACAGATTTTTAAACACAAGAATATGAGAATGAAATTCATTAATACGATAATTAAATTAATGGAAAATATGTGCAAATTATACTGAAGTATTTTTTTGTAATCCTACTATATTGCATCTGCATTTTCTGAATCCAGTACGACCATATCAACAATGGCTGCCTGTGCTAATGCTATAGACGCGACCGAGGACGGTTACGGTAAAATACCAAATAACAAGGCAAAATCCGGTATTTCGAATCACTTTTGTTGAGACTGGATGATTTAATTGATTCACCTTCTCTTGTTTTGGAAGAATTAAACCTGAATTATGAATAACAAAGGTTTTTTTTAAAATAAATATTAATTTTAACATGGACGTGATATATTGTGGTACATATCGCAATACGGTTTCTGTGTATATTGTGGTACACTTAAGGCGTATCGTGACAGCCCTACCATTTATATCTTAAAGTAACACGTGAATTATCCTATAGATGCATTCTTTTTTATTTTGGCTGCAAAAATTTTTTTTAAGGAAATAGCCGAACTCATTTTTCTGCTGACAACACAAAACATGTGACACTCTGCCCAGGTGTTCAAGAAACAACCATCAGTAAACACAAAAAGGCCCTATCAGCTAATGTAAAGCAGGCATGATATTGGCTTATTGCTTGAGCATTTTGTGTTGACTGGCATTAACTGGGTACAAATTTCTTGGAGCAGATCAGTTGTAAATATGTACAATAAATGCTTGATTTACACCCCTATCGCTTCAAATGATTTGCACATTACATCACACCCCTAATCAAAATTTTACTCCAAACATTTGTGTACCCGGACATCTTGTTGACAGATAGTTCGTTACAGTTTTGGTTGTTCTATTTTACTCTACTGATGGCTGTTTTCAATGTGTTGGCAGATGCTGTAGATATACATTGATGATCAGACTAAAAATAGAATGCAATCTGATCTTGGAACTACACCATCCACAGCTGAATTATGACTTAACTTGTGTTAGAAAGCTATTTCTTTTAGGTAACGATAATGTCCACAGTGACAATATTAATTACACAGTTATTACTTATACTGGACCAACCTGGAAGTTGATAAAAATAGGGATATGCCGATGCCGCTATGCCACAATATTATTATGGAAAAATCAAAGAAATCTCATTGAAACTCTCCAAACATGAGAAAAAAAATTGCATACAAAATAAAAAAAAATCAACAATCACCAAACATGAAAATTTACTTTTGATCAGACCACAAAATATTAGACTCATCGAAATTGAAAGCATTTGCAGACACCAGGGTTTTCCCTTGGCAACAAAAAAAAAGGGGGGTCAATGTGACCCCCTAGTCATAAATAATGGGGGTCATTCTGGACTTTAAGAGGGTCACAACAAAATACAATTAAGTTAGACATTAAAGACTACTATTATATGAAACAACATGTGTTTCTGTGTCTCTTATTCACTCCAAAGCGTTATATAGCCTATTTATGTATTATTGCAAATATGTTAAATACATTGTAATACCAGGGATTCTCTATATAGAGGGGGCTTAAAGTCTAGATGGCATCTGTTTTCATACAGAATACCTCGAGTATGCATTATTAAAAGCATGTTCTTAGCAGGTAAAAATGCTCTAGCTCCAGACAAGCTGCCATACCTTTGCGTATTTTAACCTTTCAATGGCATCAAAGTGACTGCTAGAGTTTGGGGGACACACATGGGTTGAACTGCGCAAGTTTGTGCAGCCATTCTCAGTGGTAAAATTGCTATTGTGTTTTGTTTTTATCACAGAATCAACTGTTTAATTGGTGAGCATGGATCAGGTAAATTGCAATATTACGGGCGTCACAGAAGTTTTTTTTAAATTTGTAAATTCCATCAAATGTGTTGTTTGGTGGGTTCTTTATTGACTATTGTAGTCATTTTAATCAGATAAAAGATAATATGTGTACGTTATAAAGATTTTTTTTCATCAAAAGAGGGAAGGGTGAAAAGTGACGGGCGTAACATTGACTGATTTCAAACCTTTTTTTCTCTTCTATTTATTTAAGCATGTCAGAATCTGTTAACTTATAAGGGAACAATCACCAAATTATTCATGTTTATCATATTTCGAGATGGAAATACATATTTTAATTTATGAAATGGGTAATTTTGTTAGTGTGATGGCCGTTACTCCAGAAAAGGGGACATTATCGTATTTGTATGAAGAATTTGGCACCATGAACAAGAGATGAATTTATCTTTCCCTTTTCAGGTATGGGGAATAAATGAAAAATGCTTAATTTAGCTGTGATTGGAGTAGTTGTTTAGACTGTGTATGCTGACAGAGTATATTTTGTGTTTGGACGTAACTTTTGACATATTGACATGCCAAATTGGTATGGATGTAACATCTTGACACCTGACTTTGTTGGGACACAACAAGTTGATGATTGTTAATTGTTTTTAGTTATTATGTATTTGAAGTCTAAAGAAAATTATGAGTTAAAAACAAATATGTGTTGAAAGACATGAAATCTTTATAACATGTAATCTATTGAAACTTTTTGTCATTATTCAACTAATATTTAAAGTACAAACCAAGCGGGCTTAAAAATTCTCCTACACACATATAGGTTTTCCATTTATAAATTAAAATTTAAGTACTGAAATGTCTGGCAGCTTAAGTACTACTTCAAGCAGTCCTAATATTCTTTTCAGAAAAACACTGAATTTGAAAGTAAAATGCCTGCAGTAAACAGATGATAGGTTTTCAATTACGGAATATCTGATATAGTTCTAACCATATGTACTGTCCATCTCTCTGTTTGTACCCTCTGGCTGTTAGTCAACCACTGTAGAATGCTTCTTCACAGTTAAAAGTCTGTATGGTGAGTGGTAAACATGCCTTTTAGTTAGATGTCATGGGGTTTAACGCCACTTTAACATCTACGGTCATATCATGGCGGTCGGTGATGCACATCTGTTTCCTGGCTTTTTCATACCAGTACCAACACAACTTTCTTTCCAAAAGCCACTGACCACTATTCTCACATGCTTTAGCAGAGGTGAGAGGCGAAAATACGCCAGAAAGAACCGGTATGGTACTCACAACCAACACGTCATGAGTCAGATACGCTCACCACTGAGATACCCAGGTCGGGCACATGCTTTTTGAGAATAAGGTAATGACCAAGGTAAAATGCTTGTTGCCTCAACATCAGCAACACCAGGGTCATAACAGTCCAGCTTAAAAGGGGTTTATTGAAAAAAAAAAATCTGCTTAAAGCAAACTTTTAGAAAAATGAAACTTTGTTGATCTAAATGACCTGAATAAAAAACTGACATATTGCACAAATCCGCAAGATTTAGTTTGTCAAATTTATTAGCTGAACTCCATTTTTTCACAATTACACTAAGTAATAAACATCAGTTCTGAACCTATTAAGGCAAGATCTGTGTAATGGAAAACAGCTATTTCCACTAAAATATCATCCTGCCAAATTAGCTATAATTAAAAATGAGTATTATTGAACTACTTTCACCGATTCATTTTTTCTGGTTTTTCCTTCTTTGAATTATCATTTATAAACTAAAACCACTATATTCTCAATTCAAAAAGAGATAATAATTACCTCCCTTTTCAGAAAACTAACAAGGGTATCAACAAATAATTTCAAGATAGACATAAACGGAATTTCTGATTTGTCAGAACTGTGCAAAAATATTATTTCTGCATAAATCCTTATTTATCCAAGGTTATTTATCTACCAATCAGAATTTTCACCGGAATTGCATTACACAGGTCTTACCTTGACTAAATGGACTTTAACAAAAACCGAATCTTGGCAAACCAAGAGTATTATCTTCTCTCTGTTCCTGTGATTAGGAACAAAGTTGAGTTAGTAACCTTTGCTTTGCCAATATTTACAACCCATAGTACAATTATTACTGATAAGTTTCTAAAAGCTTCTAGCAATGATGTACCACAATGAACATATTTTAGCACATGTAGAACTGCCAATATGAAAAATAATCTTCATGTTTGTATTCATATACTGCCTTAGATTACCAAAATTATCTTTAATCAATTTTTAAACACATTACCACACAACAAAATTCAAGACTGGTCCAAATTGAAAAAAGCTGCAGATAGCAATTAAAAGTACAAGTAAACTGAAAAAAAAAAAAGAAAAAAAGTGCTATATAAGGTAGAAAACATTGTGAGATTAGGAGAAAATGTTCATTACAAGCAACTGCTTCTTTTCCAACAATGTTTTCCTTAATTTTATCTTCAGAGGCATCTATACATGGGATTGTGGGGTAATTGATTAAAAAATAACAATCTTTGTGAAAAGAAAGAAAAATAAAAACCATATATATCTTAACATGGCATTCTTAGTCATTGAAACCTATGTTCATTGCCGTACATCATTTCAACAAAATTTCAACAACAAAAAAACTAGAGCTGTCACTGAATGTAACTTGATACCCCCACCAGTGCTTTGACAGAAAGTAGTATTTTGTACACAGATGGACACACAGACAGATGGACGGACTGACACACGGACGGACGGACAGGCCGATTCCAGTATACCCATGAAAACATTCCTTTTGCGGGGACATAAAAACTCTTCTGTCCATAGTCCTCACTGCTACAATGAATTGTTCAACATCTGGTTGGTTGTTTGTATTGAGGCCACTTAACAGCTAAGGTCATATCATGGCGTTCGGTGATACATACCTGGCTTTCTCAGACCAGTACTAACACAACTTTTCTTTCCAAAACCATCGACTTTTTAGCTCACCTTAGCACAAAGTGCTAAAGGTGAGCTATTGTGATCGCCCGATGTCCGGCGTCCGTCAACAATTTCTTTAAACATCTTCTCCTCCTGAACCACTAGGCCAAACTTCATGAAATTTGGCAGGAATGTTATAAAGGTTCTCTATAACTAGAAGGCATAGAGCTATGATATTTTGCATGTAGCAATTCCTAGTGGATCTCTACCAAGTTTGTTCATATTGTGCCCTTGGAGTCAAAACTGGCCCTGCCTCGGGAGGTCACAGGTTCGAACATAGCAACAAAGGAGGAAAACTTTAGAAATCTTCTCTGAAACTTGAAGGTGCACAGCTTTGATATTTGGTATGCAGAATTTTCTAGTGGACCTCTACAAAGTTTGGTCATATGATGTCCCTGGCGTTTAAACCGGCCCTGCCCCGAAGGTCACAGGTTGGAACATAGGAACAAAGAAGGAAAATTTTAAATTTCTTTTTCTCTTAAACGGGAAGGTGTAGGGCTTTGATACTTGGTATGTAGCATCTTTGAGTGAACCTCTACCAAGTTTGTTCCAAGGATGCTGCTTGGACACCATATCGAGCTTTACATCTGCAAATATAATAGATATATTTAAGTAAGTTCAGAACTACATACAAACATTAGTTTTCAACATATTTTGATAGACAACATAATGTGAAACAAGATGACACAATTTGCAAAGCTCTAGATAAGGGGTATTATTATATTTTAAATTATTTGATTTTTTAGCCTTATATTGTGAGAACTCCTGACATTGATAAAGAATACTCACTACAAATGGTTTCACAAAGAATAATAAACAAAATGGCTTACAGTAAACAGGGAAAATCTTTTACCATGATTTCTCTCATCCTATCAACAAATCTGTACTTATGCAGATGCCTTGAATTTGTAAAGTTCAACAGTTTATCATTGTGTAAATAGTTGCGGCTTGTTCAATGTAATTAACTGACAAAGTTTAAAAACAAAAGACCAATGATCCATAACTTTACCTTAAATTTGTAATAAACTCTAGATCCCGTCATTAAAAGCTCAGGAGCTTCCAATCGGCATACAACATCTTGCTTCCCAATTGTAAATTTTAGCTCATCCAGACACCATAAATTGTTTTCTTTTTTGGAAAAAAATCTAACGTAGGGCCAGTCGTCAACCTGAAAAAGCAACAGCATTATAAATGAGCAAACCAAAGCAAGTGTAAATTGAGAAAAGTCACCCATGTTTTGAGATTATAAAGCTGATTACCATCTGTAATTACTTCCGTAGTTTTGAGGAAAAGACCATGCCCCCACAAAAGGACTATTTTCAGATAGTTTTAGAGTAGTTTCAGATAGTTTTAGAGTAACACGAAATATTAAGTTTTTACGTTAAGTTTTAGACAGACAGACAGAAAAATAGACAAATGGATACCGATAAAAAAATATGCCCCCAATCAAAACAATATGCCCCAGACCTTTTGATGCGGGACATAAAAAATTTTAAGCTCAGCTGTTTTTGTGTCTTGTAATTTAAACAAACCATTATTAGTTAATAAGAAAGGCTTATATTGTTGTCTTTACATTTGTATCATTTTTAACAATTAATCATACAAATCATTGCTGCTGGAAAATGAACTCAATATGAACACAAAAAGCAAGATTGAACCATAAACAAAATAATGAACTATGAAACAGAACAGTGAGCATGATGTATGCTTTTCATGAAAAACAACAAAAATTAAATATGATCAAGAAATCATTTGGTAGAATTCTGAAAACAAAAACCATTTTTAACATGTTAAAATGGAAAAACCATGTATCATTTTCAACTTTTTTAGCCAAAAACCAACATAACCTTTGCTCACACTTTTGATTTTATGACAAAATGTAATACAAGTAATATAAAGTACTGATAAATCATAGTTCTTTTCTAGAGCATTTTTACATTGGTTTTTTTGCATGGCGAATTTGGTTTTCTTACATGTGTACTTACAACAGCAGGAAGAATATTGCACCCATGCTTCAGTTGTAAAAAATCTCCTGTCTGATATCTATGGGAAGCATTATCACAATTTAATTTTTGTCATCAGCGTTAATCCAAATTAATTGCTTAAAAATCTCTAAAAAAACTTATACCTGTGAATGTAAACATGTTCCTTTGATGAGGGAAAATATTCAACCTTCAAAGCATTCTATAATATTGGAAAATACTCAAAGAAAAAAAAAAGATATTACCCACAATTATAAATTTATGCTCACTATACGAGGAAAACAGTGAGAATGATACTTTTGTATATGGAGTAGATTTCAACAAATTTACCTGATAAAAAGTTTACTGCAAGACTACTAAACCAAAATACCTAGGTCTTAACAAATATATGACAACATGTTTACCTGTCATTCTCAATCGGTGGGCAATCCACAGTGGGGTTATCTTCTTTCACTTGGATGTAATCTTCTTTCACTTGGTTATATAAATCATCTTGAAGCTCAACTTGTATAATTGGCTGGAGTTCATCAAACTGAAATCATTCCAAAACTTGGTATGAGATTTTAACCAAATCCCACACAATCCCATTTTTGTTTTACAACCCTATGTTTCTAATTATTCAAGGAAACATTGTGGGAAAAGAAGAAATTACTTGTAAGAAGCAATTTCTTCTTTCTCACAATATTTTATCCCCTAGTATACTTATGTTTTCAAATCACACAAACTGTATATTGTCATCTACAATCTCTTTGAATTTGGTCCAGTCTAAAATTTTGTCGTCTGTTAATGGGTTAAACAGATTCTAGTGTTAGAGTGTTTTAGGTAAAGGATAATGTTCAATATACCCCAGTGTTAGGTTGTTTCAAGTACTTGCAAAAGACTGAAAACTTATTTTCTAAAATCAGCACTTGACAGTTTACACAAAGAAAATACTACAATTACCTGTAGATTTACTTGATCAAATTGTAGGAAATCAAGTATTGTGTTTACACCAGACACATCAGAAATGTCAGCAATATCACTGAACTCTTCTACATCTGTCTCTATCTTTTCTGTGCTATATATCTGTTCAGTTGTTTTTCCCTCGTAAGAGCTGCTGCAATGGTTTGAACATTCTCTCTTGTCAAAGCTGCTACTGGAGTCATACCTCTCTTTCTTATCTGAGGTGCTGTCTGGGTCGAATATTTCTGCCTGGTCAGAGCTGCTATCAGAGTCAAAACTTTCTTCATCGTCAGAGCTACTTTCCTGGTCCTGTCTGTATCTGGCATTGCCACTCCCTCCTCTAGTCCTGACTCTTACCTGTGTTCTTGCAATTCTAGCTGCACCATGCTGGGCACAAACCCCTCCTCTAGTTCTGACTCCTATCCTTTTTCTACTGGATCTTGCTTCACCACGCTGAACAACTCCTCCTCTAGTTCTGGCCCCTCCCTTTAATCTTCTCTGTCTAACTTCATTGACAGTGGCACAATGACCTCTAGCCCTGGGTTGAATTCCATTGATACCTCCAACAACTCTAGTTCTGGCACCTATAGTTTTCAGCATGTGTGTTGTCCATTTATCCACATAAGCAGAATTTTCACAACCTTCTACTTCTGTCAGGCATGGTTTGCAGAAACAAGACAGATTTCTGGTAGCTATGTGGTCTTTCTGAATTTTTTTACACACTGCAGTTTTCTTGTACCCACCAGTGTTTTTTTGTTTGATTTCTCGGGTCTGTTTCTGTTAATATCTTTCACAAAAAATAAACTTCTTTTGGAATGTGTGTCATCTTTAGTTAGTTCCTTTGCATACTCATAGAAGTCTTCTGCATTGTTTATAATGACATTATTTCCCATGACACCTCTTCTAACGAAGCTCTTTACCACTGCCCCAGCCCCGTCAGATGGCCCTTTTCCATGCCTTGATCCATAGAAGTGACGCTCAATGGGAAATCCATTATCTAAAATGCTGCATGAGATGTCAGAAAAAGGTATCTTGGACTTGTACTGAGCAGAACATCCATCAGTCATTTGAATTTCCCTTTTGATATCAAGGCCTCTCTTTTCTTTAGGTGTTCATTTGCAGTTTTTGTAAATGTATTCACAGCATGTGAATCATGTATTTTGTCCTCCGATATAAAAATTAGAGATTCAGTGACAACTTGATCGCATCCATCATCTTTGCATTTGTAATATGCCACAGTGAGGTGAATTGTGACTTGTTCGTGACCCCAATGAGCAGCTTGGACTTCATTTTGTGCAACACAGGAATAATTTTCTGCAAAGTCCATATTCAATAGTACGAATCCTTCTGGCACGTCCTTCCGCAATTCTGTAAATTGTCTTTGTTGCCAGTTTGCAACAAACAAGTGCTGGGCTAGCAATTGTAATTCTTGAGACAGGTCTATAATAATGCTTGTACAAGTTCCGGTCTTTTTCACTGGCATTACACGCACTGCTTCTTTCCCATTTATATCTTTTTTGACATGCTCCCATTTTGTGTAAGTAATTTCATCAGATGTATTCTGCTCTGCCAAGGGCTGGAAAAAAGCTACAATTTTGTCAACTCCACATACATCGCATTGCCTATTTATGCATTTCCTTTCATTGTATTGTGATAGTTTTTGGCACATAGTCAGACCTACTGCCTCATATTTGTCCTTGACCTTGACAGAACTACCTTTCCTTGTAGCTAGCTTACTAAGAGCTTTTAACTTATTCTCTACATTCTCACAGGCTTCACATAGGCATCCCTCCCAGTGTTGTTTTCTTGTTGATTCTATGCTCTTTGGTTTATTCCGTTTGAATGTTGAGAGGCTAATATTTACATTTGGATTGTTTTCTTTAAATTCCAAATGAAGTGATTTTAATGGTTTGTCTAAGACCCTCCTTTCCATGTTGTCCCTCTTCACTCTCTTGGATGATGGCAGGTTTGTTGAAACATCAGGCCTAAGCATGAAATCTTGAATCTTGTCTTGTACATCTTGGCCGATAGCATCCCTTCTCCTCTTTCGTTGAAAATCAATTTTTGCACCCCTGCTAATAACAGATTCGCTTACTCCTGTGTATTTGGATAACTGTTTTGACAATCCGTATTTTATGAGAAAAGAGAACTTGTGAATTAAGGTGTTCCGAGCTTTTTTGTCCTGAACAATTTCTTTAAATATTTCAGAGGTTTGTTTGAAAAAGTGAAGATGTCCATTTCCGGAATTTTGAGGCCTCCGGCATCTTTTTTTCATAGACCCATTTGATAACTCTCTCTTTTTATGCCAATACTTCAGATCCTTTTCCCTTATTCTCCTCTTCTTTTGGCTAGAGTGCCGCTCTCTAGACTCCCTCTTCTTCATCCGCCAATATTCCCGCTTTTTCATTCTTTCTGTTCTAGTCAGGACTGAACTAGCCGGTGGTTTTGGCTTTATGCCCTTCTCTCTTTGTCTTTCCCTATACCTTTTCAAAAAGTAAATAAGATGCTCGAATGTCAAGTGCTGGACAGTGACTAAATGTTCTAAGTAAAAAAAAAAAAGGGCATATTTTGCTAAAAGTTGCATTTAAGATACATGTATCTTTAGTAATAGCAGAGATATTACAAATGTCAAAGTTTTTGCATGACACAGACAACACAGATGACACCAAGGCTTTAGATTAAATTAGAAGCAGGTAGTACAGCTTAAGATCATACTGCAGGTTTATGCAGAATGGTCTTTGTTTATTCTGCCTGCAAAAACATGAATATTCCTCCATCAGCATGAGACGGGTCAAGTTAAAAAGTATGGTCTAAGACTTGACACTGACCCTGATCATTTGACTACCAACAGATTAGTATTGAAGAGTGGTACATAAATGCCAACTACCATCATTTTTGCTTGAATACTTTATTAAAGTAACAGGAGCATTCATGCTATTTCTCAAGTGAAAGCTATTTCTCAAGTACAAGCAAATGTGATTTCTATAGGTCAATTTTTTGTGTCTAAGTGTAACTCTTTAGCACACGATCCCGACTTTCAACGACCCTAAAGAAGAAGGCTTTGGAAAACATTGTGGGAAAAGGAGAAAACGCTGGTTTCCCAATATGTTTTTCCCCCTTCTTAAATCAAATTTCAATTTTTCATTCACATTTATTTTGTCGTCTGCAAATCCTTTCAATTTGGACAAGTCCAAATTTTTGTCGTTTGTTAAAGGGCTAAAATTTCATCTTAATTCTCATTATTTGGCTGTCTGTATATATGGGCTTCAAACTTGTGACTTGAGAGACGTCCAGAGCAAGAGGTTTGGTATAAATTGGCCCAGCAGTTAAGGAGGATTGATGTTTAAAGAATTGTTGACGACGCACGATGGACACCGGGTGATCCTAAAAGCTCCCCTTGAGCATGTTGTGCTCAGGTGAGCTAAAAACAGTTGCAAACAAATAGGTTAAAAACATACCTCTTTTGCCTCTCCTTTGATGCCAAATTGTCTTTCAGAATTTGCTCTCCAGTTCTTTCTTTTCTTTGTCTTCTTTTTCTTTCTCTCTCTTTTTCACTGTATTTATTGTATTTTTCTGGGTCCTTTTTCAGTTTCATTCTGTATCTGTTGATATTCAACCAAATACCAAGTTTACTAGACGACAAATTTCAACACAAATCAAAATTGAAGAAAGAAACAGACAACAACTGAAAGTGCGTGAAAACTGTAATAATCTTAATGGGTAGAAAATATTGTGGGAAAATATTGTGTTGCATGCACTTTCTTAATTTCCCAAAATATTCTTGACCCATTACCACACAAACACTATAATGGCAATCATTATTCATGTCTTTCCTAGGTTTCACAACCAATGCCTTCTTTTTTCACAAAGTTTTCTACCCTATGAGGCACTTATTTTTCTGTTTATACTGACTTTAAATTGTTGTCTGCAACCTCATTTAATTTGGTTGATTGATTGAATGGTGTTTTACACCGCTTTCAATTGTATTTCAGTCATATCACATTATTCATACCAAGGGCTCCACCAGTAATAGGCTGGAGATCTTAAGTGTCTTGCCCAAGGACACTCTCACGAAAAACCTAGAAGATCCAGTGTGGCTCAAACCCAAGACCTCTGGATTACGAGTCAAACACTTTACCACTGAGCCACACAGGACCCCTCCTTCCATTTTGACCAGTCTTAAATTTTGTTGTCTGCTAATGGGTTAAAATATTTATTCATTGTATTGAAAGGGGTAGTAAAAATGGAGGATTATTAAATGAACCTTTAACCTTTGGTGTACAAACAAACATATATGATAAAGCCAGTGGGTTGGAAAGAATGATGTAACTTACTAGTTCATAACTACATAACTCACTTGGATATGACCAAATCTTGGAAATTATTAAAAGAACATTTCTGCCTTATTCATCAACATGAAGATATTCTGTACATTAGATCTAAATTTGTAATCAACAGAAATTACAAATTTTGAAAAATAACCCATTACCACACAATCCCTTTTCTTGACACCCCTGATGAATACTGTAAAGGAAAACATTGCAGGAAAAGGAGAAGAGCTTGTAACAAGCGATTTCTCCATTCTCAGACAATGTTTCCTACCCTATGCCGCACTAATGTTTTTCAATTCACACACACTTTGAAATGTTGTCTGAAACTTCTTTATTTTGGACCAATCTAAAATTTTGACATCTGGTTATTGGTTAAAAAATCAACCAGCTAAATAGTTATTCTTGTGCTCTCAGAATTATTTCAACAGGATAAGTTAAAATCTTGTCGCTTGAGATTTCATGCCTTAGCTTTTTAAAGTGACAGAAAATACTATAATGATACATGTATACTTAAATTAATGTAACAATAATTTTGATTTTTCATCTATTTATTTTGACCTACTTATATGCTCTCTCTGCAGAAGTCATTGCATGTGGCTGTGATCTTTCTATTGCTGGCTTCAAATTCAATGCCTTGTCCTTCTTGCGTAAATCCTGAAATTGATGTTATTCAGTTGAGCAAAACAAAAAAAAATACAGATGTAGGGGAAATCCAGTTTAGAAAATATCTAGTATTTCATCCATCTTTTACAACCAAATTTGTAATAACCACCCTAGTTGACCTACGCTGAATCTTTTTCGTTTTCTAAGTATTTGATTTTTAGAGTTCTGCCTTGGCCTCAGGGCCTCATGTGCCATGTCAATTTGTTACAGGCACAACACAAATGTTTTCAAAGCACAAATCAATGATGGATTGATGATCTATCTGACATATTTATTTTCTTCTATTTCAATAGACTTTAGAATTATAACAATTAAGACTTGATTTTATTTACAGTATCTAAAACTGGAAGAAATATGTAATTGGCTGTAACTTTTGACAAAATGATTAATCTGTTTCAAGTCTAATTATTACGGCCATTACATTTTCTTCGTGTCAAACATTACGGACAATCATTATTTTTTTTAGTATTAAACTGGTGTACAACACTGAATGAAACATTCATTATAAAAAACTCTTTGAAAAACTTAAAAGCTGACAAATATCACTGTCTGAATATAAACATAGTGAATAATTTCTTTTTACCATTTATGTATGCGCCTGTAATAATGGACACGAACTATTTACGAATCAAGTCAAAAAATTACATCCGTAAAACAACTGTGAGTCAACCTATTACGGGCAATTGTGTATTTGATAATTGTAAGTCAAATTCTGGAGTCATCAATTCTTCTATTTTCTTTTAGTTATCATTTTTTCCAGTATTTTAGAACACTCATCTCATCAATGGATAATTATTATCATATTATGTGAAATTAAAAAAACAATAAACGCCCGTAACTTAGGACAAGTTAATTTTGGGATTGGGTGTCCATACGTTACGGTCACACAGACCGATGCTGTCAAATAATTACGGATGTTTACAGATTTCTGTGTTGCAATGAAATATTCTGAAAATGGGTAGCTACAAAATAACTGTGTTTTGCAATCATCGCGCTGCAAAGCTTTTTTGCTTAAAATCGTTTCCTACTATGATTTATCTACAATAATGCAAATGTGTGACGCCTGTAAGGCTTAAAAATTCTTGACCGAGTCAAAATACTCACCATTCGTTCGGCCATGGTTTGTTCTGCACTCATTCTGATGACGTATTACGCATTTGTAGAAGTCTATTTTGCGGATCCCGATTTTACACGGGTTAAAAGCCGATCGTCCTCGAAATCCAACAACTGTACGGTACGCAACGAAATTGACCGAGTTCTGATGCAGACTTGATAAAAAAAGAAAAACACCTTTAGCTGTATCAGTTTTTTTTCTCGGCAATTTCAAACGTTGAAATTTATTAAACAAACTTGCTTTTTATTGGGTCTATGCATTCTGAATTCACTAAGGAACCCAAACAAGGTCCGGGGTAAATTATGCATGGTGTGGACCGAGTATGCTACGTCCGTCACACCGTTTTTATTTTGGTCCTTTTTACGTGTAAAATACATAATTCTTATTGATTTTTGGATAATTACAATTGTTAATAATTGAACTTTCTCATAAAACGCGACTTTTCTATCTCCAATGACAATATGGCTTCACACAGTACTGTTTGACATACGGTGTCAGAGTCACCTTACGAAATGCTGAAAATTCGTTGACATTTTCTTCAAACTTTTAAACTAAATACTTACTTTTGTTTTTAACCACACTAAATTATCTTTACTATTTTGATAATGATAAAGAAACACAAGGCCATACACTAAGCATTATTTACCAAATACTTATATTGATTTTTGAACTGTTCATGTGATGCCTGTAACAATTGCAATTTATCTGAACCTTGCTCTGGTACAGATAGCTTGTTGTCAGCCAGATTTGATAACCACTATTGTTTAAATAGAGAGTATCCACCTGACAACAAACTGTTTTCACCAGTTAATCAACAGATTTGTGTGCTTCGACACACATGTAGCATTCATGCCGCCATATTCAACAAATAATTAGGCATATGCCTCAAGCTAATTTTCAGTAAACCCTTGGGGCATTTAAATGTTTTTCTTGGTGCTCATACCAGGCAATCAACATCCCATTGTTGTACACTGTCTCTTTTCCCTGCAGACACCAAGAATGATGTCAATTGTGACTGAGCCATATTGTTTTCATTAGAGCTCAACTGGTTTAGTTTAGACAAGTTTAAAAACCAACAGTATTCTAGTAAAATCGATACACATTCCAGTGTTTTGTCCCATTTTCTTCTCATAATTCATCTTTCTTATGTACTTGCAATGCAACAATATCAATAGCAAAGTAACCCTGGCTGTAATTTGTCCATCCACAATGACATATTATTGAAAAAAATATGGGTCATTTTCCATAAAAATGTGTCAAAACACAAAATATTGAGCGTCCAGAAAAACCCTGAGAAACGAAAATATATTTTCTTGTTTTCAAGAGTCAACAAGAGACATAAATCATTCAGACTGGTCTACACATACTTATAAATCAGTATCATGTAGATGCTCAAATCAGACTGCATAACATGCTTTTAAAAATTGTTTCAGACAACCACTTGTTTTTATTCCGTAAAGTGTTTTGCTCAAAAAATGACAACAAATAAAAAGTTGAAGCCAATACAGGGTAATAAACTGATTCTCCAAATGATTAGTCCTAACTCCAAGCAACAATACACTTGCACAACTCAAGTCAGATTTACAAGATCGCCCAAAATTTTAGCAAATATGGCTTTAAAACTACAGCTATCACTAGTGAAAACTTCACTGTTCTTGACTTTTCTGAGGCCATATCGATCGGTAAAAACAATTTATGAAAACAACAATTTGAAGAAATATTCAAAGTAAGGACCACAAACACGCTGTACCCTTCCCTAAATTGCGCTCTGATTTAGAAACTGCTGTCATACTATGATAGATTCTAGATTTAGATAGTAAATATTTTAGAACTTTGTAGCAGAATGGAGGGATGACTATCTTCACTTCAGTTCAGTTGTTTAGCCAGTTTTTATGCCTTTTAATAAAGTTTCTTAGGCATTGTCGAAAACTATCTCATAATTCTAGAAAAAAATCTCATTAAAAAAATCTATGCAGGTTTTTTCTCTCATAGCCTTTCTCACTGGTCCCCTGACATGCAGAAAATTGACCAATATCAAAAGTTTTGACCCAGGTCAGCCTGCCTAGAATGCATAGGATGACCCGAGTCAATACTTTTTGCAGATGCATTAAACTCGTTTGCAAAGAGCAAGGTTCTTATCCAATAATTCAAATGACAAGCTAGATCAAGTAATCATGAGTAGTTTAGAGGTTGAGAGTTAACATCGCGGTTTTGTCAAAACTAAATTGAGAAATTTTCATCAGTCATTGTCATGCCAAATCAAGCCAGTAAGCAGAAAAAGGGTGGAGATTAAAAGCATTCAACACATAAATTTAGGAAAGTTGAAAGGCTCCAGTCACTCAGTTTCTACAAGTTCTCTGTTACACTTTAAGAATTACTATTTTGTTGCTCAGTAATACAGAAATATCATGATCCAAAATGACTGTGCTATCAACTTCCTTATGCCATACATTTTTTGTTTTGACGGCTATCATATCTGCATACTTTTCTTAGCCTATGATCCAAAATACCAAGATGATCTGCTCTAGAAACTTCTTGCTTGTGCTAGCCATGCAACATATTCATCAGTAGCAGAATAATCTAAAATGTGTCCGAACATTTCTCACAAAACCCAAAATTCCCTTCCATTCTTCACCATCAATCCTTGCATGGCTGCAGGTGATTTGCACATCATGTTCAACAGTATCAACAGGATGGCTGTACTGTAGGGTGTTAGGTTGTTATCAGAAGGCACAACAACACTCCTATCCATGATTATTTTCAAAATGTTTCAGGGTGGGGATGATCCAACTGCATTCCCCTTCCCCTCCAATATGAATTTTACAGAAAAAAACTGAGACATAGCAGGCTCCTGGCATTCAATTTGCAACAACCCCTTAACACTAACCAAATTTGTCACACTATGTCTACAACATCTGAGTATTTCTTAAAAAACTTCAAAATGACCAAAAGAAGATAATTAATGTTAAACATTCAGCTTTCACATCTGCACTTAAGGAATGAAGAGAATTTTTTTGTTTTAATGGAGATATGAAAACAAAAAACCTAATCACACTTTTTCATGAAAGCATGAAAACAAAGAATTCTTTGCTTCATACCTTAATATCACAGACAACAAATATGAAGAAATAAAATACTAACAGCATTTTTTCTTTTTATAAATACAATATTGCAGTTTCTAATGCCCATACAGTTTTGCTATAACCTTTCAATTAAAGGGTCTCGTTTAAAATATAACAACCGATGACTAACTTATAAATTCATCTATTCTTGCAGAATCCATACAAGAAAATATTTCAGACTTGAAAATATTCTTTGCCATGTAAAAACAACATTTAGCACATATTATTCTGAAAAAAGCAAATTCACAGTACTTTATTAAGAAACAAACAGAGCCCCAGATAATTTTTTGAGCCAAGGAGTATTTAAGCATCATTTTTTTAAATGGCAGGGGTGAAATTAAATGACTTTGCTTAAGCAGCAAATTTTTAAGCAAGAAAATTCTAATGGTAGTGTAAAAATTGAGTTTTACCCCATAACTGAACATAGTATGTCTCAATCCCATACTGTTAACTTTTTTTTTTTTATTTTATATTGTGTCCAGCTAATAAGATTGGTTGAAAAATATAGCAATTTTATTTTTATTCTTTTTATCGGTTATTTGCTGAGCATGGTATAAAAAGAAAATGTTTTGCTAAAATATGGATACCTTGACTACAATTGTCTAGTTATTCCAAGCACTTGATCACCAGAAAGATGGAGAACTAAATTTTAACTTGCAGCCCAAGCATGCAATTTGTCATTATGGATAAACGGACACAGACAAGGTTCTAACAGTTTTCCAAACAACATAATTTTAGACTCTTTCGTACTTAGAGCAGTAACAGACGACAATTCAAATGTGGCTTGAATGACTGGATTTGTCTTTTATATAGCATACTAGAACATAGTGGAAAAGGGAGAAAAGAAAGGTCACCATGATTGAAGTGTTCTTTCATTCTAGTGTTCTTTCTTTGTACGAGTGACCAATACCTTCTTTGACACATGTTCCATTGCTAACTCTGTATGACAAAAAGACCTAACCTCCACCCTTCCCTGTCTAATTTGTAGGTTGTCATATATGTTTATTTTATAATGCAACCAATGGTTTTTTATCACTACAAAACAGATATTTTGGCTTCCACTTCTTGATTTCTACAGAGATTTGTGTACATTCACTGTTTAAATTCATTATCAAAGACGATAAAACAGATTGAAGTGCCTCTGATCGGACGACATCAAACTGACGTTTGTTGTGTCATGGGTTTTCGCGTTTTTTTCAGCGTCCGATTTTTCATGTCAGTTAATTTTTGGAGAAGTATTTCTGCATCATTTGACATGAATTTGTAAATTAGGGTAACAGGTAACACTAAGACCTGTCATTTACCCTAGGTAAAGGGATGAACACTTTCATCATGTTTTCATAAAATGCCGGTTTGATTAGCGTGATAAACAGAGCCGTGTGCGTACTTTACATTTGACACAGATTGTGTAACTTATTAAAGCCCATATATCTGCCGGGTACATGCCTGCAAGCCAATTTATATGAAGATTTAGCCATGATCTCATGTGTCAGATTGACCCTTAGGCAGATTATTTTTGAGCATAAAAAACCGGGATATTTTAAATTTCCAAGTGTCAATGAGAACTGATAGACCAAGTTAGAAAATTAATGTAAAAACTATTTTTCAACGGAAATGTATTACAAAAGATTCTATGAGAAAATTATGATGAGTGTTTTCTTTTTCTAGGTGGAGTATTACGATTTAAGAATGATAGAGCGGTGTATTATTTTTTAAAAGAAATGTACTGTGTAGGTGCATATCAATCTACGTGATACAGCAGAGGAATTGGATCGAAAGATGACCAGAAGTCTGCCGAATGCCAAACCAAGTACACGTATAATCAGCATTCGGCAAACCTCGGGTGATCCGTTGATCAAGTTAGATGTAGGTACGGAATTGGCTGAGTTGTGACAAGTGGTATAATCAGCTGATCTAAGAAGCTTGCAATTCATTCAGAAAATGATGTGCGAGCGTTTCAGCGACAACACAGCCAATCAAGATGACGATCTTGGTTGTCAACAAAATACGCAATGAAAATCAGTCACGTTGCGTATCGTGAGAAACATGTGCATATTTGTTACGCTTTAAAATAAGTTTTATTGCGTATTTGCTGTTCCAAATAGCATAAAATAAGCAAATATGCAGCTTATCTGGGGCACTAAAACAAAGTGTGCAGTGTAACTAAAGACCTTTCATACTGAAGTAACAAAAGTTTAAGATGAATTTGAAAACAACTGAAAACATTTTTTAATGTAAATTAAACAATTGCCCGTTTCTGGTTCAATGAAGTTCTACACACAGAAAAAAAAAAAATTGTTTTCCAGTGTTTTATGCCACAGCTGATCTTTTTTCGATCTTAAACCTTCGTTATGCTGGCAAAACCTTTGTTACACATGGGTGTGGAAATCTTAGAAATTTCTACTTGTCCACGGACAAGTAAATTACAAAAATCTACTTGTCCGCCAGTGTGGCTCACTTGTCCAAAACAAAATGATTTTAATTAAAATACACATAAAGTGACATGTCCACAACATGGGGATACTCTCGACAAATGTTGTTAGGATTATCTGCATTCAGCCACAGGAATTCTTTCAAGCACGCCTCGTTGATCGCTGAATCGAAAACTTTTGGATATTGAGACAGTTCCCGGCAGAGGAGTTAAATCATGACCCATTTCGCTCCGAAGCTGTTTAAAATCTGATTAAAGGTTAAAATTTTCACGTGTGCAACATTGTCATCAAAGATCTCTGAACCGGTGCTAAAAGGATACTAATGAAATTATTTTAATCCATAATGACGATATTTAAGGTGTTTACACATTTAAAAAAAAAAAAAAAAAAATTGCAGTGCAAAAACAGCCGCATATATTTCCGATTTTGTCGTAAGCGGTGAAAGCGGAGGTAGACCAAATGTGTATTTTGGGTTTCCAGAAATCAGGGATCATCTCAAGATACTGTTTATCATTCGAAGTGTCATTATGTACGGAGTGAGAGCATATGTATTTCACTAGATATGTATATATACAAAGATTTTTGTTTCAAATTTTCCTCATATTTTCTACTTGTCCGTGGACAACTAGACTGAAAAAAGTCACTTGTCCGACGCTGAATTTTCCTGAGTCGGACAAGTCGGGCATAGTATTTCCACACCCCTGTTACACAAAGAAATGCATGTATTTCAGATGAACTATGTTTCAGAAGAATCACTGGTCTGCTTTAAACTGTAATCAACATTTCTTACAATTAAATTAGATGCTGGTTGGATGGTAGGATACAAATTACAACATATTAACAATAGCAGCAAGACACTAACTGAAATTGTTTCATCATTCTGAGTAATTTTCATTTGACATGGTTCATGTTGATGTAATCACATTTGTAATTCAAGTTTAGGTCTATTACGTTTCATAAAAACATAACAAACGAGAGTGTTTTGAACAGATGTGCTTGAACTTCATGAACACCGTGTATCATCGACTCTGGAACTTGGTACCAGCTGAAGCGGTGATAAACAAAAACTGGTCATATCCAGGTTAAGAAAATTCTTTATTTTGATGTTATGTCGCGATATTATGCGTCAACGAGAATGTCTCCATTTACGGAACGTATTTTTGTTTGAATTGCACATCCAGAAATGATATGAAAATTATTTTAAGTTCACTTTTTATTGTAAAACGAGCTGCCTGGTACTGCCGAAATTATGTGTCTTCGTCAAAACCCACCTGTTTATCATACAAACGGTTGTGACAAATTTCAGTCCATTATTATGCATATGTATTCCCATCACCGCTGCCTATATATAATCAATAGTTTTCTCAAAACAATAATGGAACTCGACAAAAACATCATAAAACTCGGAAGGCTTGAGTAAGGCAACTTCAGGCACTGCATAAAAAATACTGGACGGCGTCTTACTAGCTAACTGTATGGCAATTTATTGTGAAAATAATATAATTTAATGCAATGTAGCACGCGAAAGGGTATTATTTCCTAATTAGTACCATTTTCACAGTTGCCAACATTAGTTACGAGCGAATTTATTTGTTTGAGTGTGGTCATATGGAAAGAAACTAGAGGGCCATGATGGCCCTGTATCGCTCCACAGGCTTATAAATATAAACCATAAATACTAAATATTTTAATTCTGAGCCAAATGGTTTCAAAATGAAGACTTACAAAGTTTTCTCTGTAAAAGCCCTTGTGAAAGTTGAGACCCGCAGGGCAAAGCCATTTTTGATCCCAGGGCTATAATTACTTGAACCCTGGTAGAGGTCCACAAGATAAAGCCACATGCCAAAATAATACAAGTCTATGCTGTATAAATAAGGTGATTTTCAAGTTTCGTCCATATGAAGCCTCCTCTGTAACTCTTTGTAGTTGTCCACTAGATAATGCTATAATTATGCAAAATTTGATAGCCCTAAGCCTTATGGCTATGTACACCAAGATTTAAAAGTTTTCCCTATATAAGCCCATGTAAATTTTGTGAACCCCCCCCCACCCCCCCCCCCCAGCATGAGGCCAAATTGACCCCAGGACTGTCATTTGGGCACTTTTGGTAGACCCCCACTAGATCAAGCTAAATGCAAAATTTGGTACCTCTAGGCCTTATGGCTAGGTACTGGAAGATTTCTTAAGTTGTCACTATGTAAGCCCATGTAAACTTTGTGACCCCTGTGGCGGAGCCAATTTTGGCCCCAGGGCTAAAATTTTGGCCTCCTTGGTAGAGACCCACTAGATATAGCTACATGCAAAATTTGGTAGCTGTAGGCCTTATGGCTAGGTGCAGGAAGATTTTTAAAGTTTTCTCTATATAAGCCTATGTAAAACTTGTGACCCCTGAGGCAGAGCCAATTTTGACCCGAGGGCTATAATTTGAAGAAACATGATAGAGGTCTACTACATAAAGCTACATGCCAAATTTGGTAGCCCTATGCCTTATGGTTTCACACAAGAAGATTCTTAAAGATTTCCAATATTTTTCAGTTTTGTTGCCATGGCAACCAGAGTTTTTGAAGGAATCAAATTCTTTCAAGAAATTCTGAAGAGGACCATGGCAGGATCATTTCTGTGAAGTTTCATGAAAATTGGATGGGTAGTTTCAGAGAAGAAGATGTTTGAAATAAAAGTTAATGCATGGACGGACGGACGGATGGACGCACAGACGGACGGACGGACGCACAATGGACACCGGGCCATGACATACCGAGCCGTATATCGGCCTGTGACAATAAGTTTATAATTCAGGAAATATTACCCGAGAGAAATATTTCCAGTATCTTGAGCTAAAGATGGATTCATTTATATGAGGGCCATTAATTTTGTAGGGTACATTGTGTTTATAGTAGAGACATAGTTTTAAACGGTGAACTCGTATAAAGGAAAGTTTGAACCTTTCTTAAAAAGATGGGGAAAAACGCAGTAGTATCATGGACACTGGCATGAATTTAGTGCAATAAAACGTGTCACAATCTGCAACAATATCGATGGTATTCATGATTTGAGATTATTTGAGCCATGCTTTATTATTTGAGCCATGCCTTATCTATATCAGATAATCATGAGTACATGTTGTAGAAAAGTGAGCTATTTCAATAATGAAATTGTATTTTAAAAGTTAATCAGTTTTCTTAAAAGAAACTGTCATACTAAGTATGGCATTACTTGAAGACTCACGCGCGCTGCTTCCATGCATGATGTTCTGTTTCCGGGTATGGGTATATATATGATTCCATAAAATCTCTATTGTTGACCCTACCACGACCACAAAACTAAAGGAAAGCAAATATTTCTTAAAGCAGAACACTGTGACGACCTGCGACTCATCCTTCGTTCTTAAATTTTCAGTGTGTGGCATTTTCTCGCAGAAACATTATTTCAAATTTTTTCCAACCCAACACCCCCGCCCCCTGTTTTCTGAGCAGGGTGGGTGTGGTAACTGACCATTCAAGTTTCCAGTATAAAAACAGTATATGTTCTTGTTATTGAATTTTGTTGCAGGTGCATGCATACGAATTGCGTATTAAATCAAAGTTTAGTTGTTGATCTTTACAATGATATCAAATATGAATGGTTTCCTTGGTGGGCAATCGCCACAGATGAACTTTTTCAAACGGCCCTAGTACCAAACTGCAGCAACTTGTACAACCAATATGCGCACCCAGCAAATACATTAGCTCAGCCTCCGTATCTATATAGTCAGAGTCTGGTCAGAGTCTTCACTGGTCGCCTGAAGTAGGGTTGGGTCATTAGCTATCAACAGAGTGGTCATTGAAGACACTGATCTAAATGAACAGGCTGATCTTAGCAGGATGCACATGTAAACTGTAGAATTTGTTGTGCTCCTACTCATTTATTAGCGTACAACCACCTAAAATCTTGGACCACCATGAATCCCGGACAACTGCCTAGTACCATGAGAATACAGCCTTTTTTTCGATGTAGCTGAATGCGCTGGCTTTTGACCTACTTCTTGGTATTAATAAAGAATAAATAGATGATAATTTGCTATTGGTAAAATATGCGCACTTGTTCGGCGGGCCCGTGCTGGCATATTTCCTCGCACTTTATGAAACCAGTATCAACAAGTGTTGCCACTGCTAATCGATACCCCGGGCCTTGATTCATACCATAGCAAACTAATGTAGTAGGGAATAATTCTTTTCTTGTGCTATTTGGAAACTAAATGTTTTCATGAGCGTTACCCAATAGCCTGATACTACTTTATAACAAAATTAAAATCACTGAGGAGAAAGGGGAAAATTGCTCGTGAAAATTGCTCGTGAAGTTACCTTTTCATTATTTTACTTAATATTGAGCCATAAAAGAGTTTCAATTTTGATATTCCAGTATCTCTTACGCTATCTTTTTTAAAGACATGTCTAATTACTTTTCTAAATCCATTACTGCCGCGGTTCATGGTAGTCCCTTTCTATATTGTAATCAGACTATTTTTGCTTTCTGTGATGTCAAAACACTAAGTATGTTATTCGTCCTAATGTAGACGCCTCCTGGTGCAATATCCGCTAGCGAAGGGCATTAGAACCTGCAAAGGGATAAACGAATACGTCAAAGTAGCCACTTTTGCTGTATCATACCGATGCAAGTTGCCGTAAGTTAATTTAGTAAAATTTTCATGTTACACCAACCTTGCAAATTGCCGTACTCCCAAAGATTCTTGTTTTCGAGAATAATTCAGTCAACTCATGCTTGTTGCATATGAAACTTATACCGCAGTCAATTCCAAATGTCCGGAATATTTTGATATTAAAAACCAAGGGTAACAAGCTTTGTAACAACGCAAAAAGAACGATTTTCAATGGGATATGGTGGCTTGAACAGTACCAGCTGGTAGGATTTCGCTGTTTTTTACAGCATGCATGAATAGTATTTTTGACTTACGATCATGGACAACAGTTGGACATCTCTAAACACCGATGCTTATCATTTGGTTGACAGACACTCATTAAAAACCATTCAAAAAAACAACTGACTCACCCCACTACGTGCAATGACTACCTGTTGTATCAACTCGGCTGGTACCAAGTTCCGGAGTCGATGATACACGGTGTGGATAATTTTATAAAACCTTTGTTACTTCACTGTAAATAATGTTTAAGTTTAGTCTAATTTATATGAAAAGTAAAGCAGCTTTGATGTGATACTGGTTTTCAGGTAATCATAGAATTTGATTTAGTTAGAAACATAGAAAGTAACTTTTAAAGGAAAAAGTATTTTTTATGGTGAAAAAATAAGCCATGCTAAAGTATGCTCACTCTCCTAAATGCTTATTAGCGAATATATCAAATCAGGTGTAAAAGGCATTCTATCATCGACCTTTCTTGTCTGTGAAACCCCATGATGATAACGTAATAGTGACATCAGCATTAGAGTCTTGTTTGCCAGTGACAACATGACTTTTCATCAAGTTCCGTATTTTTCTTAACAAAAGTTTAAGAAATGAAGAATTTATTTGCCTACTATTTCATCAATAATGCTTTAACTCTACCACACAATCCCGAGTTTTAACGACCCTGAGGAAGACGCCTTTTGAAAACATTGTGGGAACAGGAGAAAATGCTGGTAACCAGCATTTTCTCCTTTTCCCACAATGTTTTCTACCCTTCCCAAAACAAAATTTTAATTTTTGAGTCACATTTATTTTTTCGTATGCAAATGCTTTCAATTTGGACTAGTCTAAATTTTGTCGTTTGGTAAAGGGTTAATACAAAGCTGAATTCTAAACACCACCATGTTACATTTTAGGTAGCAACAATGTACATTCCATGAAAATAAAACAAAAACTCGGAGAGATCAGTGATTGTTTGAAAGGTGCAATAAAAAAGGTTTCCAAGTTTACTTTTAGACCAGACCATGTTACTAAAGTCTCTTTTCTTTTCAACTAAGTGTATCATCACTGCAAATTTTGCTATTCTAGATGCCTTATATATTGGTACTTATCAAATTCATCTTGTTCCCATAAAATGATTATCTATTTGCCATATATAAACTGCTTAAAGTTCAGCTCTCACTTTGGCAACAGTAAAGACTATTTCTTCAACACTTGATTGTACTCAATTGTTCTGTGCAAAAATACATTCTAATTTGTATTTGAATTAAAATGTCTGAAGGGAAACACTAAATGGACCTACTTATTGAAAATGAGTGTCAGTCATATCTAATTTGTTGTCTGCGATTGCTTTCAAATTGGACCAGTCAAACATTTTGTCGTTCAGTGAAAAGTAAATCTCATTCATACTAATTTCCAGTAAGTTTTCTGCAATTGCATTCAATGAGGCAAAAATTTGTCCTTGGAGAAAGTGTTCATGCTTACTTGCACACTGTTCTGCCAACGGATGGGGAAGAGAGAAGGATTCCAAACTTAACTAGAAAAATGTTCTTTCATAATCAACACAGTTGAGACTCTTTCTCTTTAAAATTGCTTCGAGAAATACTCTTAGATGCATCTGCCTCACTAATTTTGAAAGTCTCCCATACGTCTGCAAGTCCATGAGACAAGTGACCCCCTTCTCTGATAATCCTTGGCAGAATATTGTGTGTTAAATGAAAGAAATATGCCAAGCATTTGTTAGAATATGCTATATATAAATATTGACATTTCAAGCCTATTTTTATCAGCATAACAGTCAACATAGATCTAGCATACATCCGAGATACAAGATCTGACTACATATTCTCTGCTGTCAAATACTGATAAAAAATGACTGCATAATGTAGTTAAATCCGATTTCAGCACTGATTTGGTTAATGCTTCATAATTACTGCTGTTAGGTATATATGAGGCACACTCTGGCAAAAAGGGGCTTAATGCATCTCCGTGATATATTATATCTGGCAAGTCATGACTTAATCATGGATCCACAAAATTGTGTCTAACAACTGACTGCATCATGAATTAAGACTGATCCTTTGACATGCAGAAAATTGACCAATCGCAAAGAGTTTCAGCCCAAGTCAGCCTGCGTGGACTGCGCCAGCTGACCCGAGTTGATAATTTGTGTAGATATGTTATGCCCCCTTTTCACAGAGCATGGCTTATGTATGTATATATGTATAAAAACTTGGCTCTACTCACCGGTTCTGCATGGTGATGTATGGTCTCAGCCATCAATTTCTTGTAATAAATCCAAATTTATCACTGAATTTATAAGCACAACGCTAGCACTAGACTTTACACTGACCTACACCTTCACATATGAAACAGCTTCCAATTTCTTGTTGCAAATCCAACTTTGTCACTGATTAACCCTTTCCCAATCAACCCTGTTTTTAATCCTTTTCCAAACAATCTAGAGTTTTAACAGGCGAGCTCAGAGCAGGGTAGAAAAAGTAGCAGCACCTTGGTACTGGACTGGACAGAGAATATTTTAAGTCTGGTCTCACTTCACATTTCTATCTTGCTTAGTCTTTTAGCTTTCTATGGTTGGTGAAAATTTTTTGCACAATATGACATTTTATTCACCAAAAAGTTTATTTAATTTCAAATTTTTTTGGGGGGATTTTGCACTTATTTTTTATTGGTTTTTGAAACATGACTAACATGACTACTCCCATTTTTTAACTCTTTACCATACAATCCCGACTTTTAACGACCCTGAGAAAGAAGCCTTTTGAAAAGATTGTGGGAAAAGGAGAAAATGCTGGTAACCAGCATTTTCTCCTTTTCCCACAATGTTTTCTAGCCTTCCCAAAACAAATTTTAATTTTTGAGTTACATTTATTGTGTCACCTGCAAATGTTTTCAATTTGGTCTAGTCTAAAAATTTGTCATTTGGTAAAGAGTTAAGTAAATAAATGATAATCTTTCGTTATAACATGCTGCAAGCAGCGCTGTGAATCAAGAATATTTTTTACCGAATCGAAATCAGGTAAAAATTGCAAAAATTATTCTGAAATTAGTAAATGTCCGTAAGTGTTACCAAAACCTTTGTTTTGACCACTTCAGAACAGGCAGTGCAATTTCTAATTAAAAGACTGAAAAACATTCACTGATTATCTCTATCTCAAAAATCTGTCATTCATACAAGCAATAATTTTGCTGAATTTATTACAAACTGAGTCACCTTGGCAAATCTGGTCCACTCAGAAGCACTTATTTTTTGTATAATCTGTAGACCAAGTTTTCTGCTGGTGCTATTACAACATCTGTTCACATTTTTGATAGGTTTCATTATTTTTTGTCTCAGAAGGATGAAAATGAAGAAAGACAAATAGAAAGCCAATGCAGAAAATTAGGAGTAAAAATATACTCTTCCAAACCTTGTCCATAAACTGTAGAGTCTGTAGGACTTATATTTCATGGCCAGTAATTTTGGAAATAACACTTTAAGGTTTACTGTTATTGCTAAATATGTAAGTTTTCTGATAATTATTTATGTTTAAAATGTTATAAATATGCATCTTAGGTAAAATATTATGCTATACAGCAATTTATATAAATTAGGCCCAAAATTTAGCCATTAAATGCTTTCTTTACCATTTTAATGTTAACTGATCTTCATCTAAATTTTTGTAGTATATTTGTTGGAGTACCCACGTTCAAGTTATACATCAATATATAGTTAGTCTGCAGTCTTTCAAAGCTTGTAATTGATGTAAATATCAATATCTAAAAAGTTGATGGACTGTATGTAAGTCTGTATGCTACAACTTAAAGGCATATTAACAGTGTAACAAATTGACCCTGTTTATGCCAGCATTATGGAGATATCTTTGCATTCAGTGGCATAAGCAAAGTTTCTTAGCTTACTGTTCTAAGTTTGCTTTAAGATCATAGAATTATGTTCACCTACTTTGCTGAGCGTGTCAAAAATTTTGGGCAGGCACAAACCCTTTTCAACATAATGCCCACAAACAACCCATATACAGCAGGTTTATGCCAGGAATGCAATTCCAATGGTCTGTTTGTCCATAGTAGATAAACTTAGATTGAATTCTAATGTATGACTAACAAATTTACTGCCTTCCTTCAGCTTTTCTGTTGGATTTATTAAACTGCACACAGATAGCACACACAACACATTACACATTTGTCGAGAGATTTTGACAGTTGCTGTATTCCTTTTGCATTTACTCTTGTGTGCTTGCAAATACATGCTGCTACTAGTACACAATGAACTCGTTCTGAAGGCATTTGAAATTTGTTTTCAGCTTGATATGTTTAAAACCTCTCCCCATCCGCCTCAATGAACAATTTTTTGGAGGATTTTTGAGAATATTTCTACTTATTCAAGCTTTGCAGCTCATTCCCAGTATGTTTCCTCAAGTTTTCATTGTGTAAAAATATCTTTGAATATATTTTACTAACTCTTTCACCACCAAAGAAATCAATTCAAATTTTTTCAAGCTTTAGAAGACTTCAACAGCATATGGAATTATATTGGTTTGGCTATAGTTTAATATCAGGAACCAGGAAATGTAGATTCAAGATCAGGCTGCAGGTTCTGTGCAATCTCATCTTGATCTAGGCCATCTGCTAAAGCCATCAAAGTCAAAATTGGCAGGGAGAGTTATTAGGCTACATAGCATCTTAAGGTATGTACACAGACTCTTAAGGCCCTAATCATGGCCAAAACTAAACAATGTGGGTTCTAAAATGCAATTAAATTCCAATGATAACATTTTAAAGTATAGATATTATTGTGAAGATGATAACCTGTTATTGTACTACAATCCGTCAAAGCACTGGGCTCTTGAAGAAAAATGAATTTCAAAAGTACAGGGAGTCCAGAAAGTAAGGTAACACTTTTGTACATTTATATTATGGTTTGTAATTTCAGATAAAGAGATAAAAAATGTATGTACAAGTATATAAAATGTGACAGTTTTTTGGCAGCGGGTGAAACCCGCTGTCATAGTCCCCAGGTATGAGTTACTGATTTTCAACGCTTACGATATTTATCTAGATCGAGAATTCTTGCATCCGGCAGCTTTTTCCTGGATACGCGAGGTAAACAAAACTTGATTCCTACACTTGACTAAATAGTTCCTCCATGAATACACAAACGATCATGTATAAATACGCGCTACTCGCGCAGACGACACCCTTTCAAAACTGCCTTACACCTTACAAGTTCATCCGTAATGTTACTGTAGAATAGAAACGGAAAGAGGGCGTCGGTATCTACATAGACCGAAAAAGTGCAAAAGAAAATATTTTCAGAGCAAAAGTTTTTATTAGTCGCCGCGCAGAAGCGCGCGACTATATTTTTAATAGTTTTTCGAGTTAGGACATGGACAATGGGAATTTCTTTTTTATAGGGGTGTTAAGGTTAACAAGGAATCTTTCTACTTCGCCTTAAACTGGCTTTTTAATTCATTCTTAAACTACGAAGTATATACAATACGATACTATTTTTGCTCTGTTAATACTTACAACATCAAAAAATCCGCCCAAGTATTACTTTTATTTTCACTATTCGCGAGAAATGGACTCATCCAAATAAATGCCTTGTTTCCATTGGTCAAGGCTGTACAGGTTTCCAGTAATTTCGTACCTAGTTAATTTCGTACCTAGGTCATTTCGTAGATACGATTTTGGTCATTTCGTACCTACCTATACTTTCTATTTTGGTCATTTCGTATCCAGTTGGTCATTTCGTATCCACTTTCGTCATTTCGTACACAGGTTTAATTATCATTTTGATTATTTAGTACCTAGTTTTTCCTACTATTTGTGTTTTTTGTTGAATGACCACCGCTAAAATTGTACATTGCTGAAATTGTGTTAAATTCCGCCGAAGAACGAGTATGATGGTTATGATTGTATCTAACCATTATTGGTTACTTCTTTCTAAGTTTAGTTTTTAAAACAAAGATTGTTTAGAACCCTTTTGTTTATTTCTCACCAAGTTCTAGATAAATTTACATGTACCTTGTTGGAAAAAATCTGGAGAGAGACCAGTTTTTTGCTGTGTTGTTCATAAATCGCAATGCAAAACCAATATTCTTTATTAACAGCGTTCACCAAACAGTATAGTTTTAGACTTGTTTAAATTGAAAGCATGCCTTGCAAACTTACGTTCTCTTGAATCATACTATCCTAGGACGGCAACATTTTAGTAACTTGGCCCTGTTTTCAACACTTTCCCAAACAAACGCGGGTTATCACGTGCGCTGTCAAATTCTTTTTGAAAAACATGTTGGATAAGGAGAAATTACTCGTTATAAGCAATTTCTCCTTTAACAAATACTTTTCCTCCCACTACTAGCGAATTTTCTACCATTTTTGCAGCTTTTTAAATTGTCGTCTGTCAACTCTTTGAATTTGGAAGAGTCTGATATTTTTCGTTTGGAAAAGAGTTCAGAGAGCGCTATGCGAGGGTATTAGATACTGTAACAGAAGACAACTTTTGATATAGATTCACAGTCACATCAATTTCATAATGTGTTAAAAAATCTGCTGATGAAAACTGATATTTACTTATTTGCCCTGGCTTTCTTGAAGCATTAAATAAAAAAAATTGCGGCGACTTTGATTCTTTGCATCGACTTTTTCTTGTCGGTGTTTGTTTGCATGATGAATTTTGAGCATAGGGCATCGTAATGGGATTCGTGTAACATCGCCTTTTATCGCCAAAGTCGTACGGATTCGGCTATGACAGGCGATGTTACACGAAAAGTCACCCATTAAGCCTTTGGCAGACGGCAAAATTTCAGCTGTGTTCAAACTGAAAGCATTTGCAGACGACAATTTCATTGTGGCTCAAATGGTACAAGTTTTATTTTATAGGATAGAAAACATTGTGGATAATAGAGAAAATGCATTTTCTCCTTTCCCAGACTGTTTTCACAAGGCTTTTTTCTCAAGGTTGTTAGAAGTCGGCATTGAGTGGTAAAGAGTTAAAAGTAGTTATAACTGCAAATTATATTATGCATTTACTTGTACAACACAATCTCAAGTTTTAACGACCCTTAGAACATAACTTTTTACAAACATTGTAGGAATGGGAGAAAATGCTGGTAAGCAGCATTTTCTCCTTTTCCAACAATGTTTTCTACCCTATCAAAGATGTACACTGTTTTTGAGCCATGTTTCAATTTTTGTCTGCAAATGGCTTCTTTCAGTATAACTTATTAGCAGTTAATGAAATTTAAACAGCTTGGGTCATAACAGCTGCCAGTGTACCTATGCATGCGTTTCTTGGCTATTTCCTTAAGGTCATGCACTGAATAACAACATGGCATAAATGATAAGTGGATCAGAAAGAAGACCATGCTGGAAATTTAAACCAGCGGTACCAACTTCAAGTCTTTGAGCTACAAACTCCTTAAAAGGGATCAGCAAAACTTTTATAAAGCACATTATTTGGCCTACAAGGATTTTGAGGTGTAAAACCTCAAAATTATACTAAGACTGGTTTTCAGTACTTTAAGATACCTTTCAAGAATTTCATAAATGTTACGGATTGATATAATAGAAAACATTGGTTAGAAGCACTTTCTCCATTTCCACAAATGTCTTTAAAGGCCTCTTCCACAGGGTCATAAAAACTTGGGATTGTTTTGGAAAGGATTAATATCATTTATTCAAGTCTTGTTTTCTGCCTGTGCTCATGTACTAGATTTTATCTTTATTTTAGCCACAAACAAATGAGCTGTGCTTTGGCAAAAGGGGGCTTCTTGCATCCTCGTGATGGATTATACCAAGCAAGACATAAATAATTATTGATCCATAGACCGACCCTTCGATGTACAGAAAATGGACCAATGGCGAAAAGTTTCAGCCCAGGTCAGCCTGGGAAGACTGCACAGACTGACTGCCTGCACAGGCTGACCTAAGTCTATACTGTTTGCAGATCAATTAAGGCACCTTTTTACTTCAAGTCAAGTATAAAGGAAACCTGTGCAAAGAAAGTAATAAGATCTGAGGCTGGCACAAACCCGCTTCCCTTCAGTGCGTCAGCGCTTTGATTATGTGATATTTTCATTCAATTTTCATTACATTATGCACTTGGCTGGCTTGGGATTGTAGACCTTTGACTTCAAATAACCCCAAAGGCATCAGTTTGAAAAACAAGAGCTTCGCAGAGCGGCGCATATACGCCTGAAGGGGCTTGTCAGTGAAATGAGTTGAAATGAAGGAGGGGCCGTGAATGAAGAGTAGTTATTCTCCATGATAAAGAAAGTAAGTCTTGATTGTCTGTAATACCGTAAATTGCGTAAGATTTGGGACAGTAAAAAATAATTAATTTTTTAGATGTCCCAATATTTAGGTCGACGAAAAATAATTATTTTCCGTGGTGTCCCAAAACTTATGGTCAAACAGGGATCGTATATTACACGTAATATACGATCCCTGGGTCAAACAAGACAAGCTGTCAAACTGTTTGTCACTGACCACTTACCTGTCTAATATTAGCGCTGCGATTTCAATAAAACCACGATCACATGCTGGTCTGTCTATTTTTAGACAAATTGGAATTCCTGAAGTCGATTTGTGTAGTAGGAATTTAAAACTTAGTATTTTTTCATTGTTTTCGTGACTGATAAACTAAATGTTTTCAGTCATTTTTGTATGCATCCAAGGAAAGCAATCAGCATTGTGTTTTGCACTTATATAAATACTTTTACAACGTATTTTACCTGTTAACGTGAGGCAGGGATTTTATATACACATGTATATATGATCCCTGCGTGAGGTAAACAACGATTTGATTTCTGTTCTGAAAAGTACCTGCTCGGCCCGTTCTCAAATTTGATTGGTTGACAATCTTCGATCAATAAACTCCAGTTAGAGTAGAGGATATCTTGATTTCTATTTTTATACAACGAACAAGATTGACCGTGAAACACACACACTCTACTTGTCGACTTCGGATGTACGTGTACACATGACATGTACTTTTGCCATTTGGTACAAGTTTATCACATCCTTCTTACCCTTATTTAGGTTCTTTTTTTACAATCGGGTTCTTTAATTGTCTGTCGCGGTGATTGGATTTATTTGCCTTGAAACGGGAGATTCCCGATGATATCGAGAGGGTTTGGAAACAATGCTTACGTGCAGAAATGAAACTGCACGAAGCAAATGTTTGTCAACAAAGGTTATCAAGCGGATTAAATTTTTTTTTTTCGGAGTAGATATTCACTGTCCCAATTCTTTGGTACAAAAAAATACTGTCTTATTTTGCAATTTTTAGTATGGCCCAAATCTTTGGGTCATGAAAAATAATTATTTTCATGTTTTTTGATGGTGACCCAATTTTTTGGGTGTCCCAAAATTTAAGCAAAATACGGTAGTTTATTGAAGGGGAAAAAAGCATTTAACCCTCTACTGCTATCAGTGTTTGAAGTTTCAAGTTGAGAGCTTTTATAGTTTGGAAGTTATGGCCCAGACAAAAATTCAAAGTAGAAATTTAAAAATAAATAAAGGGCAATAACTCAAAAAATAAGGGTATCAGAGTTATGGTTCTTGTGCATGACACTTCTCCATAATGTGTTCTGTCAGTGTATGAAGTTTCAAGTTGATAGCTTTTCTAGTTTGGAAGATGTAGCCAGGACAAAAATTCAAAATGAAGTTATTAAAGGGCAATTACTCAAAAACTTAGGGTGACAGAGTTATGGTTCTTGTTTACTGCACTTCTCCACAATCTGTTCTATCAGTGTATATTGTTTCAAGTTGATAGCTTTTATAGTTTGGAAGATCTGGCCCAAACAAAAATCTAATGTGAAAAATATTAAAGGACAATAACTAAAAAAATAAGGGTGGCACAGTTACAATTTTTGTGAATTGCTCTTCTCCACAAGGTGTTCTATCAGTATTTGAAGGTTCAAGATCATAGCTTTTATAATTTAGAAATTATGGCCCAGAAGAAAATTCAAAGTGAAAACTAACAAAGAGCAATAACTCAAAAAGAAGGATGGCAGAGTTATGGTTCTTGTGCTATGCACTTCTTCATAATATGTTCTACTAGTCTTTGAAGTTTCAAGATGATGTATTTTAAAGTTTGGAAGTTATGGCCTGGACAAAAATTCAAACTGAAAATTAACAAAGGGCAATAACTCAAAAAGTAAAGGTGGCAGAGTTACAGTTCATGTGCACTGCACTTCTCCATAATGTGTTCTATCAGTGTATGAAGTTCCAAGTTAATAGCTTTTATAGTTTGGAAGTTATGGCCTGGACAAAAATTTAAACTGAAAATTAACAGAGGGCAATAACTCAAACAAGAGGGCCATGATGGCCCTGGGTCGCTCACCTTAGTAGAGTGCCTGAAAGGTTTTTCTTTAATTTGACCATGTGACCTAGTTTTTGACCGTGACCCAATTTCAAACTCATATTTCATGAAGACAAACATTCTGACCAATTTTCAAGTCAATTGAGCAAAAAATGTGGCCTCGAGTGCCCTACAGATATTTCTTTAATTTGACCTAGTGACCTAGATTCCGACCCCAGGTGACCCAAATTTGAACTGGTCATTGACTATATCAAAAGAAACATTTTAACCAATTTTCAAATCAAATGAATAATAAATGTGGCCTCAAGAGTGCCCACAAGCTATTTCTTTAATTTGACCAAGTGACCTAGTTTATGACCCCAGTTGACCCAAATTCAGACTCATGTGAGATTTTACAAAGACAAACATTCTGACCAATTTTCAAGGCAATTAAGCAAAGAATGTGGCCTCTAGAGTGCCCACAAGGTATTTCTTTATTTTGACCTAGTGACCTAGTTCATGGTTCCAGATGACCCAAATCCAAACTCATCTGGTATTTCATCAAGACAAACATTCTGGCCAAATTTCAGGTCATTTGAGCAATAAATGTGGCCTCCAGAGTGCAAACAAGGTATTTCTTTAATTTGACCCAGTGAACTAGTTTATGACACAAGTTGACCCAAATTAATCTTATGTCAGACTTTATAAAGACAAACTTTCTAACTAATTTTCAAGGCAATTGAGCAAATAATGTGGCCTCGAGAGTGCCAACAAGGTATTTCTTTAATTTGATCTAATGACCTAGTTTATGAGCCAAGATGACCCAATTTTGAACTCAATGAACTTGTTGTGCTTAGATGGGCAAACAAACTTAGAAGAGAATCACTACATACCAAATATCAAAGCTCTACGCCTTCCAGTTTTAAAGAAGAATTTTAAAGTTTTCCTTCTTTGTTCCTATGTTCAAACTTGTGACCCCCGGGCCTGGGCCAGTTTTGACCCAGGGGCATCATATGAACAAACTTGGTAGAGGTCCACTAGGAAATGCTACATACCAAATATCAAAGCTCTACACCTTCCTGTTTAAGAGAAAAAGAAATTTAAAGTTTTCCTTCTTTGTTCCTATCTTCAAACTTGTGACCCCCGGGGCGGGGCCAGTTTTGACCCAGGGGCATCATATGAACAAACTTGGTAGAGGTTCACTCTGAGATGCTACATACCAAATATCAAAGCTCCACACCTTTCGGTTTCAGAAAAGAAGAATTTTAAAGTTTTCCTTCTTTGTTCCTATGTTCGAACTTGTGACCCCAGGGGCTGGGCCAGTTTTGACCCAAGCAGCATCCTTGGAACAAACTTGGTAGAAGTCCACTAGGAGATGCTACATACCAAATATCAAAGCTCTATGCCTTCCCATTTAAGAGAAAAAAAAATTAAAGTTTTCCTTCTTTGTTCCTTTGTTTGAACTTGTGACCCCCAGGGCAGGGCCACTTTTGATCCCAAGGGCATCATATGAACAAACTTAGTAGAGGTCTACTAGGCGATGCTACATACCAAATATCAAAGCTCTAAGCCTTCCAGTTTCAGAGAAGATGATTCTTGAAGTTTTCCTTCTCTGTTCCTATGTTCGAACTTGTGACCCCCAGGGCAGGGCCAACTTTTGCCCAAAGGGCATCATATGAACAAACTTGGTAGAGATCCACTAGAAGATGCTACATACCAAATATCAAAGCTCCATGTCTTCCTTAAAGTTTTCCTTCTTTGTTCCTATGCTGGAAATTGTGACCCCCGGGGCGGGGCCAGTTTTGACCCCAGGGACATCATACGAACAAACTTGGTAGAGGTCCACTAGGAGATGCTACATGCCAAATATCAAAGCTCTACGCCTTCAAGTTTCAGAGAAGAAGATTTTTAAATTTTCCTTCTTTGTTACTATGCTCAAACTTGTGACCCCCGGGGTGGGGCCAGTTTTGACCCCAGGGGCATCATATGAACAAACTTGGTAGAGGTCCACTAGGCAATGCTACATACCAAATATCAAAGCTCTATGCCTTCCAGTTTCAGAGAAGATGATTTTTAAAGTTTCCCCTCTTTGTTCCTATGTTCAAACTTGTGACCCTCGGTGCAGGGCCAGTTTTGACCCCAAGGACATCATATGAACAAACTTGGTAGAGATCCTTTAGGAGATGCTTCATGCCAAATATCAAAGCTCCATGCCTTCCTGTTTCAGAGAAGAAGATTTTTAAAGTTTTCCTTCTTTGTTCCTATGCTGGAAATTGTGACCCCCGGGGCGGGGCCAGTTTTGACCCCAGGGGCATCATATGAACAAACTTGGTAGAGGTCCACTAGGAGATGCTACATGCCAAATATCAAAGCTCTACGCCTTCAAGTTTCAGAGAAGAAGATTTTTAAAGTTTTCCTTCTTTGTGACTATGCTCAAACTTGTGACCCCTGGGGCAGGGCCAGTTTTGGCCCCAGGGGCATCATATGAACAAACTTGGTAGAGGTCCACTAGGAGATGCTATATACCAAATATCAAAGCTCTGCGCCTTCTAGTTTCAGAGAAGAAGATTTTCAAAGATTTTGCTTTTTTTTCCTTTTTGTTGCCATGGCAACCCGAGTTATTGGTGGAATTCAATTCTTTGAACAATTTTGGTAGAGCTTCACCCAAGGAACATCCCTGCCAAGTTTCATCAAGATTGGCCCAGTGGTTTAGGAGAAGAAGATGTTTAAAGAAATTGTTGACGGACGACGGACGCCGGACATAGGGCGATCACAATAGCTCACCTATAGCACGTTGTGCTAAGGTGAGCTAAAAACAAAGAGCAGCAGAGTTATGGTTCTTGTGCACTGCTTTTCTCCATAATGTGTTCTATCAGTGTATGTAGTTTCAAGTTGATACCTTTTATGGTATGGAAGTTATGGCCTGAACAAAAATTCAAAGTGAAAAGTTGGTTATTTCAGAAATCAAGGGCAGATAATTTTAGAACGCAAACTCTAAGAGTCAGGTGCACAACTAGACATCATGGAGATTCATTGTGGCAAGTTTCAAATAATTCCGATGGAAACTGTAGGAGGAGTTGCTCACACAAGAAATTGCTAACGGACGGACAGACGACCGGGGGTATAACATGATACGACCCTTCGGGCGTATAAAAAGTTGGTTCCCAGGCTTGAAAAGAAGTCCCCTACATTTGCAGTTTATGCAGTATGGTGCTATGGGGCAAATATCTAATACTGAAATAGACTAGAGCCGCGTTTATCCGTGCTCCGTAATTCCGGAAATCTCAGGATCCAGACAAAAACATCAGGAAACGAATATTTTCTGTACAAATTTTACTTTTTATTCCGGAAATCCATGTTCTGGAACCAGAATGAAAAAATCTGGAATGAAGGGTTAAAAATTAATACAAACCTTATCTGTTAACTCTTTACCACACAATCCCGACTGTTAAGGACCCTGACAAAGCGAGCTTTTGAAAACATTGTGGGAAAAGGAGAAAATGCTGGTAACCAGCATATTCTCCTTTTCCCACAATGTTTTCTACCCTTCCTAAATCAAATTTTAATTTTTGAATCACCTATATTTTGTTGTCTGCAAATACTTTCAATTTGGACCACTCTAAAATTTTGTCGTTTGGTAAAGAGTTAAACCGTATGTGGCCTGACTGTGTATATCACACAATTTAGACTCGTTATTTTCCCCAGTACCATAGAGTGGTTATCATAAATATCATAAATACAGTCTACTTGAGCAATTTCGGACTGGTGCGTCATGGATAACGCAGGTATCAGTCTAACTAGTATCATTTATTGCAGATAGTTTTAACAGTTTTCACACAATTTGAAAACACACATGTTAATTGAAGTGTTTTCGAAATCTATTAAATGCCATTCTCATGCCATCGACAAGTGTCAATGTAACGGACTATTCATACACATGGTACTGAAGTGACAATTCCACGCTTTTGTTGTTTAATTATTACTGGATCTACTTGATTACAGTGACAAGTGCCAAGAAAAATTGTTGAAATGTCCGCATAGATTGTGGGCATGTTTAAGTTCATCTTTCAAAATTAAAGGCAAAACTAAAATTTGAATATACCGGCTGCTTGCATATTCAATAATCCTTCATTTCAAACATAAATATCTTTAATTTAAACAGTTAATCATAAGAAAAAAAAGTTTGATTCATGTGTTACTCAGGAAACCACTATCACGAAAATTCGACAACACGTCATGTATTTTTAAAATACTGTGCATGTCGTGTTTTCTTTTTGTTTCGCCCTTTTCATGGTGTTTTCAAAAGTCACAAATGTGCCAAGCTTTACAAGCGCACCTGTTTGCACAACAGGTATGCACGTGCATGTTATTAGGTACAAGGAAAAAATTATGTACAAAAACACACAAATAAACAAAAAGGCGAAATGCAAATTTATGACACATTTTATTTTATATAACTGAACAATCGTACAAGCAATAATGACATGTATACAAGTGCTTGTGTACAACATACGCTGTTGTAATTCTTACGATTCACTGATCCGGAAATATGGCTCATCCGGAAACATTCATAGGAAACAGAAGCGTCCGGATAAACAAAGCTCGACTGTAGACTATTTATATGATAGATGCTTTGATACGTTAATATGGAGACAATATCTGGAAGTAAAATATTGCAAAATTTTGTGGTCTGTGCACAGACCCGACCTCAACCCTTCCTTTGGGGTTATTTGCGAGGTTTTTTTGAAGTCAAAGGTCTACACTCTCATGCCACACAGCACAGACTTGTTGTTAAAGAAGTTAAACATGAAATCAAGAAGACTGATATTGGTATGTGTGCCAAAGTGATTTACAATTTCATTGTGCTTGTTGGGCATTGAAAGAGCATAAAAGGTAGTCACATTGAAAACTTAATTAATTATCAATCAATGATGCCAATTACAAGAAGATACTTCCGATTTGTAATCTGTATAAAAGTGCATAATGTAATTAAAACTGAAAGAAAATTATCACACAAAAAACTTCCATATTCTATGTATAAAGTATGTTTATATATATTTATCTTTTCATCTGATATTTAAAGCCATATCATAAATGTACAAAAGTGTTACTTTACTTTCCAAACAGCCTGTAGGTCAAAAATTGCCAGGTCACTTTATCTTTTGTTTAGTTTTTACCTGGTTTTAAAAATCATTTTACTACTAGCGACTAACAATTGGACCAACTGTACAGTAACAGATAATGAGATTGTCACCTTCAAAACACTTTCCGTCCTTTCTAAGGTATGGTTTAATTAAAATGCATTTTAACACTGCTACGGTAACTTCTGGCCGCTATCGGGGCTTTTAGGTATTTTCACAATTTTCGCCAATATTTTGTAATGATTTGAGGGAATGTCACTTGATCGATAATACATTATGTGGTATTGTTTGCAAATACACATGACGACTGCATATTTGATCTCAAACAGGTAGAAGGTGTTTATTGATAGCATCATGACCATCCTTGTATTTTAACCTTGAAATTGCAACTTTTTGCTGAATGTAGCTATCAAGTTTTTTACAGTTGTGGACATGTTTCGCCATATCTATCAATGTTTTACTGAAAATTTTGATTTACAACAGAGAAATCTAAAGAGACTCTTTTAAGTGTTTTTGTGATAAGTTACCTTTTTCCATCATGAAAATTTTAGCTCTTTGTTTCAAATCTTGTTGTTACTTCATGAAACCATTTTTTTTTTCTTCAGATTAATTTCTTTTTGTGAATATGAAGATACCAGGAACATATATTTTCAAAGACAATATTTCCTTGCATTTTAGAAAGTTCTTGTTATGCAGTTGGAGAATTAAATGCTGTTAACTAATGATTTGACCTTGTTAATAAGAAAGAACTGCCGAAAAAATGCCATTTCAAGGTTTTTACATTAGATTATGTAACATAGCAGCATACAGTGCAGTCAGATCTTGATCTACACTGTCTGCAAAAACAAAAGTGGTCAGTGCAAGGGCTTTAACCCTTAAAGCGCTGGAACCAATTTAACTTGTTTTTGTTGACATTGTAAATCAAGATCAGACTGCACAGAATGTGCAGTCTGATCTTTGATCTACACTGTCAGCTTCTTCAATACATCTTCTGGCTAAAACAACCTTGAAATCAAAATATTTTGGATGATTTTCTTCACTGAAAAGGTTTATTTCATAAATTCAGCGCTCTAAGGGTTAAGGGTTATACTAGTTTGGCTTACCAACTTTTTTTTTTCAAAAAAAAAAATTGAATGCACAGTCCATATGCCAGAGTAGTGTTTATATGGATAGTTTTACAGGTTTGTTTATAAAATTTTGTGCATCATTCTATATTTTGCTATGGTAGATGGTGACTAAAACACCATTTTATGAAAAACAGTTTGATGCTCAATCTTTTTTGTATATAAGAAAGACTCGGTATCTGGAAGATTCTAAACACTGACGAAAGTTTTCTCAGAGAAGATGTAATTCTACAGTACAGAGTGTCATATTTTTATCTTAATTCACTATGATCTAGTCATAAGAGTATATAAAATTGAAATCCATGGGGATTAGCTTACTTCAACATTGAACTTCTACAACAGTATGGAGTTTGTACAGTCCTTAGACTTTTTGAAGCATACATCTAATGATATCATTTACAAAGACAGTATGTTTGTTTATCAGGAAAAAATGTTTTTCATTTTTATTCAAAACAATCAATGAATGTACCCATGTATCTTTTTTCTGTGACTAGTTATGTTGCACTACACATATCTGAACCAAAAAAGAAACTTCCGATTTCTACACATATTTTTTAATGTAAGGAAACGAAATCAACATGTCCAATGCCCTACATTATGTTCGGTTGAACGATTATGTGTCAAATAAAACCAATTATAACTAAATTGTACGAATTACACAAAGGAGAAAACATTAAACTCGATTTTGTTGTGTATGTACGGACCAGTATTATCCCTTTTTATAAAAACAAACCTTTCAGTCTGATTTTATAGACTTTGTTGTCAATAAGAAAAAGACGTTGGAAAAAAAATATAAAGTTTTCTTTCTTCTTGATATGCCTGGAATTCCACCAAATTTACATGGATGTACCATTGGAATGCTTAATGCTGGTACGGCGATGAATGAGGTTGGTAGTGTTGTTGGCAGTTCTGGCCATTCTATTCAATACCTTACGCAACATTTCCAAGCAACAGGGCACACGGAAGATGTACCATATAGTGGACGTCCACGTGTCATGACTCCTGGGGTCAAGACCGCTATATCATGAACACATACATAAGCAATCATTTTTCAAACTGCCCTAATACCCCTGGTATACATAACCGAATATCTGCCTAAACTGTACACAATTATCTGCGCAAAGGTGGTCTATGTGGATGTCGTCCTTACGTTGGCTGTGTATTGATGCAATGTCACCGTGTAAATCATGTTAATTGGGCATGTACATATCATCGCTGATAAGGCAACAATGGAATAGCGTTCTTTTCTCTGAAGAGTGGAGATTTTCCATTCATCAAAGTGATGGCAGGGTTCATGTATACCGTAGAAGAAATTACTGTTATGCCGACTGTTGTGTACTTGAACGAGATCGTTTTGGGGGTGCAGGTTCTTGGTCTGGGCAGGCATTGCCCATGGTTATCGCACAGATCTTTTCGTGATCGATGGGAATTTGAACGCTACCAAGATGAGATTCTTGCGAGGCACATCATCCCACTGTTTCAAAATAATGCCAATATCACTCTGTTGCAACGTGATAATGCCACAAGCCATACAGCTAGAGATAATGTGAATTTTCTCGGGACGAATAATATTGCATTTATTGGCCTGCCAAAAGTCCAGATCTGAATCCCATCGAACACCTGTGGGATAACTTGGACCAGCATGTTGGACGTTGCCCTATTCCACTGTCGAACATCAATGAACTAACACAAGCCTTAATCCAGGAGTGGTATAACATTCCACAGGCAGAAATCAACAAACTTGTCAGTTCTATGCGCCAACGATGCCAGACAATACTTGATGCTCAAGGTGGCCATACCCAGTATTAATGTGTGATTTTGGTCTATGACCCCTACCACATTTGATGAACCATTTCATCAGTTTTCCATGAATGTAGAGCAATAAAATTTTACATGCAAATTCATATTGAAATACTCTTGGAATACAAGTAAAAACAAGAGGGCCATGATGGCCCTGTATCGCTCCACTGGCTTATAAATACAAGAGGGCCATGATGGCCCTGTATCGCTCCACTGGCTTATAAATATAAACCATGAAGAGAAGTCTTTACTATATAAGCCCTCATAAAACTTTGACCCCAGGGCTACAGTCGGACTAAATGGGGAATATGTGTATTAGAAGAATAACATGCCAAATTTGGGAGTTCTTGGCCTTATGGCTAGTAACAAGACGGTTTCTGAACTTTTCACTCAATAAACCCATGTAAAACTTGTGACCCCTGGTGCAGGGCCAAACTTGATCCTAGGGCTGTAACTTGGGCCCTCTTTGTAGTTGTCCACTAGATAATGCTATAATTATGCAAAATTTGGTAGCCTAAGCCTTATGGCTATGTACACCAAGATTTAAAAGTTTTCCCTATGTAAGCCTATGTAAATCTTGTGAACCCCCACCCCCCAGCATGAGGCCAAATTGACCCCAGGACTATAATTTGGGCACTTTTGGTAGACCCCAACTAGATCAAGTTAAATGCAAAATTTGGTAGCTCTAGGCCTTATGGCACAGGTACAGGAAGATTTTTAAAGTTTTCTCTATATAAGCCTATGTAAAACTTGTGACCCCTGGGGCAGAGCCAATTTTGACCCCAGGGCTATAATTTCAAGAAACATGATAGAGGTTTACTACATAAAGCTACATGCCAAATTTGGTAGCCCTATGCCTTATGGTTTCAGACAAGAAGATTTTTGAAGTTTTCTCTATATAAGCCTATGTAAAACTTGTGACCCCTGGGGCAGAGCCAATTTTGACCCCAGGGCTATAATTTGAAGAAACTTGATAGAGGTCTACTACATAAAGCTACATGCCAAATTTGGTAGCCCTATGCCTTATGGTTTCAGACAAGAAGATTTTTAAAGATTTCCAATATTTTTCAGTTTTGTTGCCATGGCAACCAGAGTTTTTTAAGGAATCAAATTCTTTCAAGAAATTCTGAAGAGGACCATGGCAGGATCATTTCTGTGAAGTTTCATGAAAATTGGATGGGTAGTTTCAGAGAAGAAGATGTTTGAAATAAAAGTTAACGCACGGACGGACGGACGGACGACCGGACGGACGGACGGACACACGACGGACACCAGGCCATGACATAAGCCCGCTGGCCTTCGGCCAGTGGAGCTAATAATTCAACCCTTCTTTCCATATTTACGTACAGTAAAACCTCAATAATTCAAAGTCCCAAAGGGACAAGCAAAATGTTCAAATTTTCATGGTGCTCAAATTATCCAAAATGTCAATGAAAACAAACTTGCATTCCGATCAAGACTGGCAATCAGAGTATACTTTCCCGAGCAATACAATCCAGGTTTTGTTCCTTTTTTTCATAACATTCAAAGAATATCCCATTGAGCAGGCTATTTTCTGTAAATGCACATGTTTTTGATTAGATTTGTATGAGTTCTGGAATTTAGTCACACTAAGTCACCCGTTTTTTTTTTTTTTCCATCAAAAGTCAGTACTGTAATTTTTACAAAATAAAAAAAACTGCCCCTTTGTAATTGCACCCTATAACTGTCACCCAAGGGAAATATGCACACTTGAATTTGTGTATGTAAGAAAACAACAGAAGGTAAGATTAATATGGTGCTTCCACTAGTCCAGAAAAATAAAATGTAGAAAATTTACAAATACAGATCTATGGATTTCAGTTCCTCGGTCACTGGTTTTTCCTTGAAATATCAATGTATATGGCGACATGCAACTAGGAAAGTGTTCAAAATGATCAAAGAGCGAAAGCAGTAAAGATGACAAAGGTTAAAAAGAAAAAGAAACAAACACACACACACACAAAGTGCGTTTAACTATCAATAAAGCCCAGAAATGTGCGGAGAAGTTATAGATTTTGGTATCAATACATGTAGACGTTTACAAGTGGTTCTGTGTTACGGGGCTTTTCTCACACCATGAAATCTACACATCCATGAAAAATGACATTAACCTGTCAAAGTCAGTGTCAAAGTCTATGACTAAACAAACCAATGATATTCATGCAAACACGAAGCAAGACGTCATCGCAACAAAATGGAAAAATTGTGATCAAACTTTTTTTTATATATTTTGTGACGAAGCAACTTGGAAAAACACGATGCTATAAATAGACATGAAAACCGATAAGAAATTTGACATCGTCCAATCACAAACGCTTCAAACTGTCTTTTTAGCATCAACAATGACGTTGAACATTTGATGTACAAACATACTGCAAGATAATGTAGTCGAGGAGATAAATATCACTTGTTTAACTAGGTATAGAATACTTTTGTGAATCTTACAAATTGAAATATCAGACAAGATAAATTTGATTGGGGGGGGGGGACGTCGTAACAAACATCTCAAACTTTTTATCATAAGTCTCTCGCCTTCAAATCAATGTCAAATTCCGTCCTAAAATCATAGGGTAGTGTGAATCCCCTTTAGTAATTGTTGTGGATTGTAAAACACTGTAAACGGGCCAGCTCGCCAAATTCTTTGCTTGGAAAGGTGTGAAAACAATTACTTGCGAGGTGAGAAAGTATAGTATTGTATTTGAATTAATAATCAATTTAAAGAAGCAAAATGGTAACACGGACGAGCACATCTGCAATATAGTGGAGTTTTTGCCGGGACTATGGAAATTCCTCGGAAAAAGCAGGGTTCTCCAATGTTCGAGACCAGTAATTACTAGATTTTACTGTATATCTGCACTTAAACACAGTGGAAGTTACATATTTTGTTCAGTATATGTGTATGTGACAGATTTGCAACAATGAAATAGCAAATAAGGTGCAGTATTTAGCGCTCAGATTTTTAACATTGCTTAAAATTCTTTAGATCAATTCATTACATCAGGTTTGTGTGATCATGTTTCAATACTCAAACCAGTTCATAGTTCTTACACAGTGAATTTGTCTTCAGTTTGAACATCTTTTTGATTAATGACGTATAGTCCGCAGACTCTAGTTCCTAGGTGTAAAGAAAGAGCAATAACTTTTTAGTCATAGAAATCTTTTGCCATTTAGAACAAATGGCCCAAATTTCCCCAAGAGTCTACTTAGTTCATGCTAGTAAAGCTTAATACAATCCATGAAACTTCATTTTTATGAAAAAATGCAACATGTTGTCCTACCCTGACCTGAGCTCAACCTTTAACAACCCAAAGAAAGCAGGACTTTGAAAAACTGTGGGCAAAGGTGATAATGCTGGTAAGCAGTATGTTTTCTAACCTTTTCCAAGACAAATTCTGACATTGGGCCACAACTGATTTGCCATCTGCAAATGCTTTCAATGTAAAGGGTTAATGACCTAGAAATAGATGGCTTATAAAAACATTATGGGGGAAAATGTAAAAAAATATGCTGATAACAAGCATTTGTTTTTTCCTTTTCCCATGATGTTGTTTACTCTTTAAAAGGCAACCATTATCTCTTAGGGCACATTGTTTTGCTGTCTGTTAATGCTTCTGATATGGACGAGTCATCTGGTAAAGGGTCAAAAGGTACAGCAGTCACACCAGACGTTCCACTGACCTACAACCTTCACATGAGAAACATTTGACTTGAGGGTAGTCAAAGTAAAAACTGTAAAATTGGTACGATTGTTTTCACTTCCATACTTTGATTAAAAGAAAAAAATGTTATTCAATTTAGAAATAAAAGTTTTGTGCAGATGTTCAGTATGTTTGTATATTTCAGTACATTATGTGATACACCATTCTACATTTTCTTTACGTCCAATTAAAAAATTTAGAATGCAACATCACTGATGATGATGTTGTCTTGAAACCTATTAGATGACACAGTTAACAAACCACCACATGACCATAAAAAGTCATGGCATATTTGTCAAATTCTCAAGCTTCTGGATATCTTTGATGTCAGACAGAGTCCATTTTTTCCCCAGTATGACAACAATTGCAAAGAATCTTCCATTATATGCATAAATCTTGAGGACATTCAAGATATTAAGGGTAACTCACATTTCTTCCAAGGCATAAGTTTTCCTTGAAATTCTTTATTTTGTTGAGGCATATGCTCTTCTTTGAAGAGGGTAGCTGAAACAGAAAAACAAAGCATTTGTAGGTTATAAAACATTGTTAGTTCATTGGTTTTGGGCGGATTTTTTGTTAAAACCCTTTCCCAAACAAGAGATTTAGGCTCTTTCAAATTGAACGCAAATGCAAACAAATTCAAAAATGGTACAAATGAACAAAACTGTGCTGACAGGGTGAAAAACATACCGGCAGGGTGATAGGGTGAAAAACATACTATGAAAATGAGAAAATGCTGGTTACCAGATTTCCTCCTTTTCCCATAATGTTTACAAAAGGCCCCTTTCACAAGATCATTAAAATACACTGGATTGTTTGGTAAAGAGTTTAATGTCTGTGCAGTTAGATTGCCTTTTCTTTCAAGGTATACACATCCAGAATTTACATAGAATGTCCAGAAAATAATGCATGCTTCAAAGCATCATTGTGGCAGAAGTTTAAAACATGAGGGCAAGGACAGTCCTGAACCCACACACCCCATCCCCAGACTGAGCCTTTTTTTGTAGATAAACTTTAGAAGTTTATTTAATTCTTTACCACATGACAAAATTTAAGCCTGGTCCAAATTGAAAGGGTTTGCAGACGACATATTAAATGTTACTCAAAACATAAAACTTGTTGTTTAAAGGGTATAAAACATTGTGGGAAAAGAAGAAAATGCTGGTTACCAGCATTTTCTTCTTTTCCCACAATATTTTGAAAAGGCCCTTTCCCCAGGGTCATTAAAACTCATGATTGTGTGGTAAAGAGTTAACAAGACGGCCATTGGCCCATAAGCGCCCACCTGAGTGAAGTCATCTAGGATTGATAAAGTTAAAGACATCCTGGTTGTGATGATGTAAACACATGAGTGTTAGTGACCTACTTTTTTATGTAATATATGCAGATTTCAAACTATTTTCAAGATATTATCAAGACAAACATTCTGATCAAATGTCATGTGTCTCAGACTGAAAATATGGCCTGTAGAATACCAACAAGTTTTTTCTTAGATCTGTCCCTGTGACCTACCTTTTGACCTATCATGACCCTATTTTGAACTTGTCCTACATATCATGAAGACAAACATTCTGACCAATTTTCATGCTTATCAGGCCGAAAATATGGCTTCTACAGTTCACAAAAAGTTCGTCTGTGATTCCTCCCTGTGACTTACCTTTTGATCTGATGCGACACATTTTCGAACTTGTCCCAGATATCATCAGGATACACATTCCAGGGGTTTCATTAAGAATTTGAGTAGCAGGCCAATTCCTAAAAGTAGGTGGACATTTTTTTTAACAGGTTGAAAAGGAAGCTCCTAAAAAAAATATGGCTCCAAGTTTTTTCGCACCCAAACCATTTCCTCCCCTAGTTGTTTTGACCCCAAGATGTTCCCTCCCTCCCTGCCTTCCTTTCGTTCCCCCCACCCCAGGCATTTTGCCTCCTATTTTCCCCCTTAGTCGTTCTTATACAAGCAGTGCTCACGCTGCAAAATAAAATTACTGTATCTACATTTGTAGATTACTTAATTCAGCTGTCTATTATTTCTGTTACGGGAGATAACTCCTTCCTTACATCACAGCTTCTTCCTGTATTAAATCAATACCTGACAACTGTGTTAAGATGGGAAAATTGAAAGTGTTGCAGAATTTTTTTCCTTTTCCCACAATGTTTGTACCCTATCAAAAACAATCTCTACTATTTGAGCCACATTTTATTTGTTTCTGCAAATGCTGTGCATTTGGAAAAGTAGAGAAGAAGGCCATTGGCCCTAAAGCGCTCGCCAGAGTAAGGTCATCTAGGATTGATAAGGTTAAAAAGATCCTGCTAGTGATGATGTAAAACACACAACTGTAAGTGATCTACTTTTTGACTGTTTTGCCTATTTTTCTACTCTGGCTCAAAATGTGGTCTCTAGAGTCACACAAGGTTTTTCTAAAATTTGGCCCCATGACCTACTTTTTGACCTGACATGACTTGATATCATTCTTTTCCGAGATTTCATCCTGACAAACATTCTGACCAAGTTTCATCAGTACAAGGCTGAAAACATGGCCCTTAAAGTGGTGAAAATTCAATTTTTCATTTGCAAATACCTTTAACACTTAACTCTTTACCAAACGACATAATTTTGCCTTGTGCAAATTGAAAGTATTTGCAGAAGACAAAATAAATGTTACCTTAAACATGAAATTTGCCTTTCATTTGGTAGAAAACATTTTGGAAAAAGGAGAAAATGCTGGTAACCAGCATTTTCTCCTTTTTCCACAATGTTTTTAACAAGCCTTCTTCCTTAGGGTCTTAACAGTCAGCATTATGTGGTAAAGGATTAATTTGTTTATTTGTTTGTATTGCAGTTTAACACCCTTTTAACAGCTTAGGTAGCATTCTCATACCAGTACTGACACAACTTTCTATCCAAGTCACTGGCTTCTTTTCTAACAGAGGTAAGAGATGAAAACTCACCAAAAAGAAAATTTGTCTCAGCCATGTATCTAAAACTTTTAATTTCGAAAGTTGAATGTAACACAATTTCTAGTTGGCTTAACCAAATAGTTTAGCTAACCAGAAGTTACATTTTCAAATTCGGTAAATTCCAGAGAATTAGACTGAGAATGGTTGGTGAATATGAGACCTGGTTTAACTCTTTACCAAACAATAAAATTTTTGGACTATTTCAAATTCAAAGCAAACGCAGATGACAAGTTTAACTCTTTACCAAACGACAAAAATTTAGACATCTAAATTGAAAGCATTTGCAGATGACAATTTAAACATGAATCAAAATCTAAAATCTGCCTTTGGGAGGGAAGAAGACATTGTGGGAAAAAAAGAAAATGTTGGTTACCAGCATTTTCTTCTTTTCCCGCAATGTTTTTAAAAGGCCTCTTCCCGGAGTCGTGAAAACCCGGGATTGTGTGGTAAAGGGTTAACAGTACTCAAAATTTGAAATTCATTTTAAGAAGGGTAGAAAACATTGTGGGAAAAGGAGAAAATGCTGGGTAAAACTTGGGATTGTGTAGTAAAGGGTTAAAGTCCCTGTATGTTTACCCACTGGGCTAGCAGGCTTGGCCTTGCTAAACTATTAGTGAAAAAATAAAAGTAATGCATGTAGGGGCCAGTACTAGCCTGCAGTTGCTTTGTTTTTCAGTGAAAATTTCGAGTTGAAAATGGGGGCATTACCGTGTCAAAAGATAATTTAATGGTTATCTGCCCTGTTGCAATGGTTTCCCTTTTAACCCTTTACCACATGACAAAATTTTGGACTGAACCAAATTGAAAGCATTTGCAGACGACAAGTTGTATGTAACTAAAATGGTGATTTTCTGTCTTGGATAGGGTAGAAAACATTGTGGGACCACCATTTTCTCCTTTTCCCAAAATGCTTTCAAGGCTTCTTTTTCAGGGTCGTTAAAAGTCATGATTGTGTGGTAAGGGTAAATAGTTAACAACTACTCCAAGTTTGAAGTAAATATCTTACGTACTGACAGAAATATTACAAAATGTCGAAGTTTTTGCAGGACAACATTGACAGCAACAGGGTTATGGCAATATCTCAACATTTTCTTCGAAAACAGCCAAGCTAAAAACTGTATGAAAACAAATCTTTCGGAGGTGCTTCCTGAACCCTTTACCACACAATCCTGAATTTTGATGACTCTTAGAAATAAACCTTTTGAAAATATTGTGGGATAAGGAGAAAATTCGGTTAACCAGCATTTTCTCCTCTTCCCACAATATTTCCTATCCTTTCAGAAACATAGTTTAACTTTTGAGCCACATGTACTTTGTCCTTCGCAAATGCATTAAATTTGAACTTGTCAAAAAAATCATCATGTTGTAAAGAGTTAACCCTTTACCACACAATCCCTACTTTTAACCCTGAAGAAAAAGCCTTCTGAAAACATAGTGGGAAAAGGAGAAAATGCTGGTAACCAGCATTTTCTCCTTTGCCCACAATGTTTTCTACCTTTCTCAAATTAAACCTCATTAAAGTTGTCGTCTGCAGATGCTTTCAATTTGGATCAGTCCAAAATTTTGTCATTTGGTAAAGAGTTAAAGGAATACCTGTCTATTTGATCTAATTTATACTTCATTTTCTTGCTTATGGATTGCAAAACATCATGGAATTTGAACAATAATGCCCATCAAATATGTGAGATCTACTTTTGATGACATCATAATCTAATCTCAAAAAATACATCTGGAGTTTCCTTGTGCCAAATTTAATTTTCATTATTTAATCCTATACCACACATGGCCAAGTATTCACAACCCCAGGCAAATAAGCTTTAGAAAACCTTGTGGGAAAAGGAGAAAATGCTGGTACTAGCATTGTCTCCTTTTCCCACAAGGTTTTCTTCACTTTCACAGATGGTACCAGCATTTTCTCCTTTTCCACAAGGTTTCTTCACTTTCAACGACAATCACCATTACTTCAGTAAAACTTGATATGTCTTCTGCAAAAATGCTTTCAATTTGGACCAGTCTGAAATTCTTTTGTTTGGCAGAGTTAACCCTATACATAAACAAGAGGGCTGTAGGCCCTAAAGTGCTCACCTGAGTAAAGTCATCTAGAGTTGATAAAGCTGAAGAGAGCCTGGTTTTAATGATGTAAAGTAAATAAGTGTAAGTGACCTACTGTGTGTGGCCTCTAAAGTGCACACAAGGTTTTTCTATGATTTGGTGCAGTGACCTACTTCTTGACCAGATGTGACCCAGTTTAGATGTTGTCCAAGATATCACAAAGATAAACTTTCTGACCAAGTTTCATGAGTATCAGGCTGAAAATGTGGCTTCTATGTTGCAAACAAGGTTTTTCTAAGATTTCGCCAAGTGACCTACTTTTTGAACAGACATAACCCAATTTTGAACTTGTCCAAGATATACTCAAGACAAAACTTTCTGACCAACTTTATGAGTATCAGGCTGTAAATGTGGCCTCCAGAATGCACACAAGGTTTTTCTAAGATTCAGCCCTATGACCTACTTTTTGAACCAACATGACCCAATTTCAAACTTGTCTGAGATATAATCAAGACAGACAATCTGACCTAAATTCCTGAGTATCCAACTAAAATTGTGGCCTTAGAGTGCACGCAAGGTTTTTCTAAGATTTAGCCCAGTGACCTACTTCATGACCCGACATGACCCAATTCCACACTTGTGTGAGATCATGAAGACAAATACTCCAATCAAGTTTCGTAAGTTTCAGGCTGAAAATGTGGCCCCTAAATTGCACACGAAGTTATCCTAAGATATGCCCCTGTGACCTACTTTTTGACCCAACATGACCCAATTTTAACTTGTCCAAGATATTGTCAGGTCAAACATTCTGACCAAGTTTCAAGAGTATCAGGCTAAAAATGTGGCCTCTAGAGTGCACGCAAGGTTTTTCTAACATTTAGCCGAGTGACCTACTTTTTGACCCGACATTACCCAATTCAGAATCTGTCTGAGATATCATCAAGACAAACATTCTACTTAATTTTCATGAGTTTCAGGCTAAAAATGTGGCTTCTACAGTGCACACAAGGTTTTTCTAAGATTTGACCCTGTAACCTACTTTTTGACCCGACATGACCAATTTCAAACTTGTGAAAGATATGAAAAACATTCTGACCTAGTTTCAAAAGAATTAGTCTGAAAATATGGCCTCTAGTGAGCACACAATGATTTTCTTGGATTTAGCCCAGTGACCTACTTTTTGACCTGACATGACCCAATTTCAAATCTTATAATCAAGGCATACATTCTGACCAAGTTTCATGCATAACTGACTGAAAATGTGGCTTCTAGAGTGCACACGTTTTTCGTCAGATTTGGCCCAGTGACCTACTTTTTGACCTGACATGACCCAATTTACCACGTGTCCGAGATATCATCAAGACAAACACTCCACACAACTTTCATGAGTTTCAGACTGAAAATGTTGCCCCGAAAGTGCACACAAGGTTTTTCTAAGACTTGGCCTAATGACCTACTTTTTGACCCAACATAACCCAATTTCAAACTTGTCCAAGATATTATCAAGACAAACATTCTGACCACGTTTCAAGAGTATCAGGCTGAAAGTATGGCCTCTAGAGTGTACATAAGGTTTTCCTTAGATTTAGCCCAGTGACCTACTTTTTGATCCAACATGACCCAATTTCAAACATGACCGAGATTTAATCAAGACAAACATTCTGTCCAAGATTCATGCCTATCTGACAGAAAATGTGGCCTCTAGAGTGCACACAAGGTAAAATGATCTGAAAACAGATCAGCGTTTTCTCCTTTTTCCACTTTTTTTTGTATCCTCATAACTCTGTATCAAACGACAAAATTTTAAACAAGTCCACACTGAAAGTATTTGCAGCCAACAAAACAAATGTGACTCAGAAATTAAAATTCTTTTCTGGAAGGGTGGGAAACGTGGGAAAAGCCACTGTTGCTCCTTTTTTCCCAAGTTTTTCAAGAGTTTTTCTTTCTCATTGTCATTGAAAGTTGGGTTTGTGTGGTAAAAGGTTAACCCTTTAATATATGATCCCGACTATTAAATACCCTGAGAAAGATTGCTTTTGAAAACATTGTGGAAAAACGAGAAAATGCTGGTAACCAGCATTTTCTCCTTTTCCCACACTAAATTCCAATTTTAGAGTCGCATATATTTTGTCATCTGCAAATGCTTTCAATTTGGGCAAGTCTACGATTTTGTCATTTGGTAAAGAGTTAAAAGGACAAATGCTCTAATTGCCACCATAATTTAACTGTTGTCTGCAAATGCTTTCAACCCTTTACCACACAATCCCAACTTTTAACGACCCTGACAAAGAGGAATTCTGAAAACAATGTAGGAAAAGGAGAAAATGCTGGTAACCAGCATTTTCCCCCTTTCCCACAATGTTTTCTGACCTATCAAGGACAGATTTCATCATTAGGGCCACTTTCAATATATTGTCTGCAAATGCTTTCAATTTGGACCAGTCTAAAATTTTGTCATTTGGTAAAGAGTTAATTTAGAATTAATGAGATTTTTGTTGCCTGGTAAATGGTTAAGTCTTCACCACAAAATCCAAAGTTTTAAAAACCTGACAAAGGCTTGAAAATATAGAGGGTAAAGGAGAAAATGCTGGCAACCAGCATTTCCTCCATTTTCCAAAATATTTTCTATCCCATCAAACACAAATTCCATCATTTGAACATTTAAATTTTCCTCTGCAAATGCTTTGAATTTGGACCAGCCTAAAATTTTGTCATTTGGTAAAGGATTGAAACTAAAATTACATCTTTTCCCCCACAATATTACATTTCACATCTACCCGTGTTTGACTGAAAATCACAACAGAAAATATAAACATGCCCCTTTAACCCTTTAATACACAATCCCGAGATCAAACGACCCTGAATATGAGGCCTTTAGAAAACATTGTAGGAAAAGGAGAAAATGCTGGTAACCTGCATTTTCTCCTTTTCCCACACCGTTTTCTACCCATCCAGTAGAAAAAATTTCTGCATTTGCTTCACAGTTATTTTGTCGTCTGCAAATGCTTTCAATTTGGATAAGTCTTAAAATTTCGTTATGTGGGTAGAAGCGTATTTCCATTCTCAAAGGATGTTTTCTGGACCGTTTGCTGGAAAGTCTGTTCAGACAGGTTGATCTAGATCAGAATGCGGTAAGACGAGATACAATAAAAAAAATATTTACCTTTTATTATCTGATTGTAATGTCCGCTGTTCATGTTATTCCAGGTTAGATATCCTTTTGTGTCGAAATTCGTTGGCTTCTTCAGCGTTCAACTTCCGGACACCCTATCTCTAACATTTTAGGAATAACGTTTCCAATTAAAACAATCTAGATCTAATCACTTTCTAATCACGCTGACCTCTTTAACTTTTCTTGTAAGAATCATTTTTGCCAATTAATCAATAACTTTCAACAGTGCAACCACGGATATTCCTCCATTTAGTTCTGGAACGCTGTGACACAGCCAAATATGTTGACGCAGCATTTTCTGATGCTAGGCGTGTTCTATGCAATTTTTTTCCCGCCCAAAGCTGCGGCGCGTGCTCTCTACCAATATACACACAACTGTGGGCGGAGTGAAATACACATAATTAATAGAGACACAAGCGGCCAAATAGAAACAGTTCGGGGGTCAAAACTGCAGACAAATCCGATTCATTCCACTTAACAGAAGATCTATTCTAGTCGCTGACAGAAAAACGTAAATGCAAAACTTTGAATAAAAGTTTGCAACATTTAACCCCTTAGCTGCTAAGCGCGACTCGCTGACCAATTGCGGACAGTGTAGATCAAGATCAGACTGCACAGAACGTGCATTCTGATCTTGGATCTACATTGTCCGACACGGGGATATTTTCCCCAAAATATAGCTTTGAAATAACCTCATTTCGGTGTTTACTATTGGGTTGAAAGTTTTATTTCATTTATTTAGCAGGATAAGGGTTAATATACAGCAGTCTAGATCTACTAGATCTAGTAGAAGCGAGCTACTGGAGCTATTTATACTAATTTGGTATTACTGTTCCACCCTTGACATCAAAGTTGCCGCTCTCTAGTAACCCTTGTCCATGGACAGTGCAGATCCAAGATGAAAGTGTATATTCTGTGCAGTCGGATCTTGATCTGTACATACACACTGTCCGCAAAAGGTCATGGGGTTGCGATTAGCAGCTTAAAGTTAATGGTTAAAAGCCGAACTGGCAGTGATGTTATTTTTCCACTAAATTTGGCCGACGTCGCCACTGGCGTCAATGTATAAACTGTTTTTTTTTTCTCAAAAATATTGTAAAAATATTGATAATTATGTATAAGTTTTTACTAGCTACTGGAACTCTTGTTGCAGGCCGTGATGAAACGTGTTGTCAGACGCGTGACAATATTCGTAGTTTTAACACTGTATCTAACGAAAAAAAAATAGACTTGTCCAACGTGAATGCATTTGCAGACGACAAATTAAATGTAGGTCGTTACGAAATTTGTCATCGATAGGAGGGAAACCTTTGTGGTAACCAGCATGTTATATTTTTCTCACAATGTTTTCAAAACTCTTCTCCGTCAGGGTCGTTAAAATCAGGTTAAAACTAAACAGAAGAAAGAGCAACCTGATAACTTTTTATCTAGTTTTATAATTCATTCATTTTTAGACTAGCGTAGCTAGTCTATAGGCATCATGATTGACCTAGAGTCAAAGTAAACAAAAAACCCCACAGTTGCCAAATACTGCCTCACAGAAAAATACTTCTTTCTGTTATAAATCTTAATTCTGTTATATATGACAATTTTGACAAAAACCACTGAATCTCTGCCACTCCAATTTGAACATGTCGCCTTACAAAGTAATAAACTGAACAAGATGTCATTTATAAGGTACAAGATCTTTGCTTATATGTAAATTAAGTGATCTATGTAAAGCAGAGAATCACTTTTTTCTTACACGACTGTAACATTATGAATGACTCTATTAATAGATACACCTAGGTAACTTGTAGCAAATCCCAGTTACATTAACCCTCACTGGACAGGAAACCCTTGTCATTCCTTCATTCATTATTTAGATCATTGTGTACAGTTAAACTGTTATGTTAAACTCTTATTCTAGTCTTGAATATTAACCCTTTACCAAACAATCACAAGTTTTAACGATACTGGGGAAAAATCCCTTTGAAAACATTGCAGGAAAAGGAGAAAATGCTGGTAACCATCATTTTCTCCTTTTCCCACATTGTTTTCTGCCCTTTTGGAGTCCGGTTTCATCGGTTCAGACACTTTTAATCTATGCTCTGCAACAGCTTTAAATTTGGACTGGCGTAAAATTTTTCGTTTTGTAAAGAGATTTAAATAGGCCCGCCCGGGTAGCTTAGTGGTTAGCGAGTCTGACTCGTGACCTGATGGTTGCGAGTTCGATACCCAGTTGAGGCAAACTTTCTTTCTGGCGATTTTTCACCTCTCACCTCTGATGCATGTGAGAAAAGTAGTCAGTGGCTTTGGAAAGGAAGTTGTGTCAGTACTGGTGTGAGAAAGCCAGGAAACACATGGGTGCGTCACTGACCGCCATGATATGACCTAAGCTGTTAAAATGGCGTTAAACTCCAATACAATCAATCAATCAGATTTAAATAGTTAACTACATCTTGTGCTATTGGATACTGACTAATTGATTGCATGGTGTTTAATGTCGTTTTCAACATTATTTCAGTGATACTACGGTGGCCAAAGCACCTACCCATGCTTTCCTGGAGTTTCCTTTACCAGCACTACCACGACTCAATTACGTTTTGCGGAGTGTGGATTAAGGTCAGACTGCGCAGAACATGCAGTCTGATCTTGGATCTACACTGTCCGATAAGAGAATATATTGTTTTCTCCAAAATGTAACTTTAAAATAGCAATATTTAGGTGTTTACCATCGGCTTGAAAGTTTCATTTAACATTTTTAGCAGGTTAAAAGTTAAACTGGATTACAGTTAACCAATAGCACGCATAGCCCCAGCAGCTCAGTCGGTAGTGTACAGGATTTGGGAACAGGAGGTCGCTGGTTCGATCCCCGACTCGGCAAATTTCTGTCCGTGGATTGATGATAGTCATTGCGACAGGATTCATTTCTCTCTCACGTTTCGATGATGGTTATAATATAAATGTGGGAAAGAAGTCAGTGGCTTGGAAAGAATATTGTGCAGAGTGCTTGTAAAAGAAACTCCAGGAAAGCATGGATATGTGTACTGTCCACTGCTGCATAACTGAAATAATGTTGAAGACAGGGTTAAACACCATACAAACAATCAATGAATCAAATTCGCTAATCTGTCAGTACTTTGATTTCTACAAGCGACTTACAGAAGGATCTGTTAGAATTTAGAAAACGTACATAAACGATGTTTTAACACTTAGGCTGCTAAGAGCGTCTCACTGCCTTATGCGAACAGTGTAGACCAAGATCAAACTGCACAGTCTGATCTTGGATCTACACTGTCCGATAAGCGAAAAATTTTCCCTGAAAATAACTATGAAATAGCAATATTTGGGCTTTGACTATAGACTTGAAGATATCCTTTAATATATTCAGCAAAATAAGGTTTGATACAAGTGTTTGTAACGGCCCTGTTGTGGGAAAAAGTGCATAGATCTGTTCGTTACTAGCCGTGAAAAATCACCCTTTCTTACAATGCCTTGTGTATAATGGAAACAAATTCATAAATTGAGACACATTTGATTTGTCGTCTGCGACAGCTTTGAATTTGGACGAGTCTAACCTTTTTTAGCACACCTGAGCACGAAGTGCTCATGGTGAGCTATTGTGATCGTGCTGTGTCCGTCGTCCGTCGTCCTTCGTGCGTCGTGCGTCGTCCGTCGTCCGTCGTGAACTTTTTACCTTGTGTACGCTCTAGAGGCCACATTTTCAGTCCAATCCTCATGAAACTTGGTTAGAATGTTTTTCTTGATAAAATCTCGGACGAGTTCGAAATTGGGACATGTGGGGTCAAAGACTAGGTCACTAGGTCAAATCTTAGAAAAAACTTGTGTACGCTCTAGAGGCCACATTTTCAGTCCGATTCTCATGAAACTTGGTCAGAATGTTTGTCTTGATAAAATCTCGGACGAGTTCGAAATTGGGTCATGTGTGGTCAAAAACTAGGTCACTAGGTCAAATCTTAGAAAAACCTTGTGTACGCTCTAGAGGCCACATTTTCAGTCCGATCCTCATGAAACTTGGTCAGAGTATTTGTCTTGATAAAATCTCGGACGAGTTCGAAGTTGGGTCATGTGGGGTCAAAAACTAGGTCACTAGGTCAAATCTTAGAAAAAACTTGTGTACGCTCTAGAGGCCACATTTTCAGTCCGATCCTCATGAAACTTGGTCAGAATGTTTGTCTTGATAAAATCTCGGACCAGTTCGAAATAGGGTCATGTGGGGTCAAAAACTAGGTCACTAGGTCAAATCTTAGAAAAACCTTGTGTATGCTCTAGATGCCACATTTTCAGTCAGATACTTGTGAAATTTGGTCAGAATGTTTGTCTTGATAAAATCTCGGACCAGTTCGAAATTGGGTCATGTGGGGTCAAAAACTAGGTCACTAGGTCAAATCTTAGAAAAACCTTGTGTACGCTCTAGAGGCCGGCCACATTTTCAGTCCGATCCTCATGAAACTTGGTCAGAATGTTTGCCTTGATGAAATCTCGGACGAGTTCGAAATTGGGTCATGTGGGGTCAAAAACTAGGTCACTAGGTCAAATCTTAGAAAAACCTTGTGTATGCTCTAGAGGCCACATTTTCAGTCCGATCCTCATGAAAGTTGGTCAGAATGTTTGTCTTGATAAAATCTCGAACGAGTTCGAAATTGGGTCATGTGGGGTCAAAAACTAGGTCACTAGGTCAAATCTTAGAAAAACCTTGTGTGTGCTGTAGAGGCCACATTTTCTGTCAGATACTTGTGAAATTTGGTCCGAATGTTTGTCTTGATAAAATCTCGGACAAGTTTGAAATTGGGTCGTGTGGGGTCAAAAACTAGGTCACTAGGTCAAATCTTAGAAAAACCTTTTGTACACTATAGAGGCCACATTTTCAGTCCAATACTCTTGAAAAATGGTCAGAATGTTTGTCTCGATTATATCTTGAAATAGTACGAAAATGTGCCATGTTGGGTCAAAAACTAGGTCACCAGGTCAAATCTAAGAAAAACGTTGTGTATGCTCTAGAGGCCATATTTTCTGTCCAGTACTCTTGAAAGTTGGTCAGAATGTTTGCCTTGATAATATCTCTGGCTAGTTTGAAAATGGGTCATGATGGGTGAAAAACTAGGTCACTAGGTCAAATCTTAGAAAAACCTTGTGTATGCTCCAGAAGCCACATTTACTGTCTAATACTCCTGAAAGTTGGTCAGAATGTTTGTCTCGATGATATCTCAGTAGCATTTGAAAATGGGTCATGTGGGGTCAAAAACTAGGTCACCTGGTCAAATCTTAGAAAAACCATGTGTACACTGTTGTGGCCACATTTTTTGTTCAATACTCTTTTAAAGTTGCTCAGAATGTTTGCCTTGGTAATATCTTGGATGAGTTTGAAAATAGGTCATGTTGGGTCAAAATCTAGGTCACTAGGTCAGATCTTAGAAAAACCTTGTGTACGCTGTAGAGGCCACATTTTCAGTCCAATACTCTTGAAATTTGGTAAGAATGTTTGTCCTAATGATATCTTGGACCAGTTTGAAAATGTGTTATGTTGGCTGAAAAACTAGGTCACTAGGTGAAATCTTAGAAAAACCTAGTGTATGAATGACTCTCAGAAAGAAGCCTTTTGAAAACACTCTTTGAAAATGAGAAAATGCTGGTATCCAGCATTTTTTCCCTTTTTCACAATGTTTTCTACCCCTTTGAGAGACCAGTCCCACAGCTTGATCCACATATTATTTGTTTTGTGCAGAAGGTTCAGACTGATGAGTTTAAAATTTTATTGTTTGGTAATACATATATCTCACAAGACATTGGAAATTGGTTGTGCTTGGTCAAAAGGCTCAGGTGAGCGACTCCAGGGCCATCATGGCCCTCCTGTTGTTTGGTCAACTTTGTCAAAAATAACACCGGGGCAACCAGTGGTTGGCCTCATCCGACACCAACAAGAGCCAGTGAGATATTTATGGGACGAGACTACATTTGAGTCATGCTCTATGAACAGGGGACTTAATGCACCTGCAAAAAAAGCATCTACTTAGGTTAGCCTGCGCAGGTTGACCTGGGCCGAGACATTGTGCTATTTGTCCATTTTCTCCAAGTCCAGGGACCACTCTTCCTCAAAATTCAGTCAATCGGTAAACAAAATGGATTTTATGGATCCATAATTATGTGATCACTTGCTCAAGTTATAATGCAACAGAGAGATGCATAGAGCCCCCTTTTGCTAGAGCATATCTCTTTTGTAGTACCAGGTGGCAAAACCGCATGTGTACACGCGTAGAAGGTGACGTCACCATCCCAGGCAGTGAACCGATCGATTGTTTTTGGGCAGAATGTGTTGACTTACAAGTTTACTGATAAATCAACACCAGTAATATGGAGACGAGAGTTAGCCCTTCGGCTGCTAAGCGCGGCTCAATGACCGTTTGCGGACATTGTAGATTAAGATCATACTGCACAGAACGTGCAGTATGATCTTGGATCTACACTGTCCGATAAAGAGATTCTTTTACCCTGAAAAAGACCTTTAAAATAGCAAAATGATGGGTTTTTACTATAGGCTTGAACTTTTAAATCAATTGGTTTAGCAGGTTAAGGGTTAAAATTGTCGCGTTTACAGTCGCGGCATATTAACCTCTTTAGGGAAGATCTTGTCAAAACGAATATCAATTTCAGCTACAAGGCTCTAGACATGTATTGACCTTTCAACGGACAAATTAAAAATAGTAATATGAAGACGGGGTTAATCTTTTACCAGGCGACACAATTTAAGACTCGTCCAAATTTAAAACAGTTGCAGACGACAAAATAAATGTTGTTGAAATGATGAGATTTGTCTAAAAGAGGGCAGATAACAGTGTGGCAAAAGGAGAAAATGCTGGTAAGTAGCATTTTCTCCTTTTCCTACGATGTTTTCAAAGTCTCCTTTCTCAAGGTGGTTAAAACTTGGAATGGTGTAGTTAACGGGTTAAGATTCTTGTGTTTACACTCGCGGCTTATGTAGCTCTGAGAATGATTTCGACAAAGAATATGAGCCATGGCAAAAGGGGGATACATGCATCTCCACGACGTATGATACCAAGCAAGTCATCAAATAATTATGGATCCTTAATTTCCGTTTTGTATAACAACCGACTGAATCATGAGGTACAAGTGGGATACGCTAAGCTACACGTCCGGGCTCGCAAAATGGACACAAAAACAGTTCATAGCTCTCGATAAAGCATGTCAAACTTTGCATCAAAGACACCATCTCCAAACGCTTGGTATATAACATTAGAGACAGTAGAAGTGTGGAGCCTGGCCGGGTAGCGCAGTGGTTAGCGCATCTGACTAGAGACCTGGTGGTTGGGGTTCGATACTTGATTGAAACAAACTTTCTCTCTGATGATTTTTCGCCGCTCACCTCTGATGCATGTGCAAACAATAGTCAGTTGCTTTTGGAGAAAGTTTTGTCAGTATAGGTGTGAGAAAGCAAGGAAAGACATACGTAGGTGCACTGACCTAGACTGACCTAGAGCCGTGATATGACCTAGGCTGTTTAAACGGCGTTTATCTCCAATACAAAGGTGTGTGGAACAGCACAGATGCCATGCTGGTGCAGTGGTTTAAATATTACCACAGGTACATAAGCTTATGTTCATGACCTTGGGACTCAATCAGTACTGTCGCCCCCGCGTGCAAGTCAATCAGAATGAAACCTTTTAACCCATATCCACCTTCAATGAAACTGTCAAGCCGATGTTACAAAACCAAGATTTTGCTATTCCAAAGACCTGTATTTTCAGGCGAAAGATATTTCCTTATCAGACAGAGTAGATCCAAGATCAGACTGCATTCAACGTGTAGTCTGATTTTGATCTATACTAACCGCCCAAGAATCTTAAGTCGCACTTGCCAGCCTAAGGGTTAAATAACCAGACAATCAGATTCTAGACTCGTCCAATTTATTTGCATACAAAAACAAATACGTATATATGGTACATGTATCTACATAGCTACATCTAGGTCGATTCCGATAAGGATCACGCAAGGTTTGCCGATCAATGACGTCCGACTATTCAGTCATTTTGCTACCTTTCCTAGAGCATTAACCCCTATACTACTAGATAACTTAGAGGAAACTTTTAAGCCGAGTGTTGCTATAAAATTTCAAAATTATTTTTTAGAGAAAAAACAAGAGGACCATGATTGTCCTATATCGCTCACCTGAGTACCAAGCAGTAAAAATCTACAATGAAGATAAATACCGAATATCGAAGTGCAAGGCCAAATGATAATGAAACAAAGAGAAATCTCACAACTGTTATAGAGATCTAGGCCCTTAGGCTACCCAGAGAAATTTTTAATAATTGCCTGACATAAAGCTACATACAAACATGTGATCCCTGGGGCAGGGCCTGCAATGATCCCAGGCTCATGTTATGTTCAAAATTTGTAGAGGTCTACAAGGTGATGCTTAATGTAAAGTATCATAACTCTAGGTCTTCTTGGTTCAGACAAGAAGATAATTTTTCTTAACCAAACCTGGTTATATGAATATTTGTGAGAAGTTTGAATGATATTTGTCCAATAGTTATTGAAAAATAGGGAGAACAAGAAATTTCATCAAAGGAAAATAGCAAAAATTCAATGAACCTTCACCAAAATATAATATGCACATTCTTGCTTGGCACTGAGTCTCTCTAAAGTTTGAATGAAATCTGTCCTGTAGTTGTTGAGAACTAGCTCTGACAAGAAAATGCTACAGAGAGACTGATGGATGGATGGATGGACCGACAAGCTGACTCCTATATACCTCCAGAACAGAGTTTTGAAGGAATAATAACAAAGCCCTAGGCCTTTTGATGTGTGGCAAAAAGTTGCTTAATTTGAACAAACTTAGTAGAGAATGTTTGCCGATTCAAGACTTTCTATACAAGTTATTATTATAATGTTGTTAAATACACAAACAACTACACTGGTTGTCCAGGGACATGTTCATGAGTAATTGCTGTTGTAAACACATAAACAATGTATTTACACTGGAAATAGTCTTGCACCAACCTTTCAATGCGTCCAGCTCACAAAAATTTGACCTTCAAGTGTGACATTGACCTTGGCCCTACCTGAACAGATCTTTCAAATGGTACTTCAATTCATGATGGAGTATATGCCCAAAATCTATCGGGGGGGGGGGGTCATAAACTTATTTATAAATTAAGACAAACACCATATTATTCTACTGCAATATGAAAATTGATTAATTGATTGTATGGTGTTTAACGCCGTTTTCAACATTATTTAAGTTATATCGCGGTGGCCAGTGCACCTATCCATGCTTTCCTGGAGTCTCTGTTACCAGTACTCCGCATAATACTCTTTCCAAGCCTCTGGCTGCTTTCCCACATAACCATCGTCGAAACGATGGTCAGCGGTGAGAGAGGAATGAATCCTGCCGCAATGACTATCATCAATCCTCGGAAAGAAATTGGCTGAGCCGGGGATCGAACCAGTGACCTTCTGTTCTCAAGTCTTGTACGCTACCGACTGAGCTACGGGGCTCGGGCAATATGAAAAACGTTGATGAATAAACGAAGGTGCTGAATTCTAGGCAATATGGTTCAAGACATGAAGACTTTAAAATAATTTCCTTCTTTATCTTTGTTAAATCCAAGACCACACAACAAAGGGCAAATTTTGACTCAAGGGTCATAATTTGAAACCTTTTCATTGAGGTCCATTTCACAATCCTACATGCAAAATATGAAAGCTCTAGGTCTCATGATTTGAGTACAGGTTTTAAAAACATTTCCTTATTTTATCTTTAAGTAAAATTTGGCAAATATAGCAATTTTTCTAATTCAAGAGAGGATGGCTCCAGTTGTTCTGGTCCTATTAACTTATAATCAAACTATTTCGAGATCTTACGGTCATATATAGTTTGACCAAGTTTGGTGCTGATTGGTTTATATTTGTAGATGCTAGAGTGTAAACAAAGTCAAATGTAGCAATTTTTTAATTCAAGGGCAGATAACTCCAGTTGTTCTGATCCCATTAGACCCATAATCAAACTCATCCGAGATCTTATGGTCATATATATTTAGACCAAGTTTAGTGCTGATTGGTTAATATTTGTAGATGCTAGAGTGTAAACAAAGTCAAATATTGCAATTTTTCTAATTCAAGGGCAGATAACTGCAGTCATTCTGGTCCGATTAGACCCATAATTGAACTCCCTCGAGATCTTATGGTCATATACATTTTGACCAAGTTTGGTGATGATTGGTTAATATTTGTAGATGCTAGAGTGTAAACAAAACAAGAGGACCATGATGGTCCTAAATCGCTCACCTGAAATGCAACTCAGCTGTCATTGTTATGGCCACTTGCCTCTTGTTTTTTGCTGGAATGTTTTAGTTTTGAAAATGATTCATCCATATGACAATACCAACATTCTGAGCAGGTAAGAAAATGATAGTCGAAATTATAGGCCCTAGAGTGTAAACAATGGAATTGTCATCAGGATCCCCTATTTTGATGCTTTTAGCTTGTCCCCATTTTGATCAGATTTGTCCTTAGGTCATTATGAACATCCAGGGAAATTTTGAGTATGACTGAGCCAGAATTGTGGTTGCTGAGTGTGTTCATGTTCATGTTCACAACCTTACAAACATTCTGGGCGATGGAACAAGATTATGCTCGAATTATGATACTTATATAATAAACAGTGGAATTTTGGCGACGCATATTCAAGGATACATAAAAGCTAACCATGAGTATGTTATGCTCAGGTGAGCTGAAAATGGGTTTTCAGACAGAATCACACGCCAAATGTATGTTGTGGGCCATACAGTATAGAACAGGAGGATTCCAAAAATACACTCTTTACATATTTGATCCCACATTGTGACTACAAAGGACTTTTTGTGATTCCAAGGAAGAAATTTGGTAAATGCTATTAGCAAACAAGAGCCGTCAAGTGGTTGTTGAGAAATCGCTTTGGACGGACAGACAGACAGACGAAGTGGCGACTATATGGCGACTATTACGGGAGCATAACTATCCACCAGTCCATGCTGAATATGAAAGTTCTAGGGTTAATGTTTGGATGAAAGAAGATTTTAAAAGATCTTTTGTTTGGATGTGGAAACTGGGATCCAACAACAAAGCACTTATTTTTTTTTTTCCTAAGGTCACAATTCGATGTACTTTGGTAGAGTGCTACTGTTGCCAATTAAGTTGTAGGCTTTGTGTTTGGGTTGATGTTTTTTTTTTCCAGCAGTTGACATGGAAACCAGAGTTGTTCATGAATTCCAATTTGTCACAGGGCAACACAGTTGATCTTGCTTAGCTAAGCGACTACGTTTATTAAGCCAACACTTTTATTAAGCGATAGAATTCCAATGTCTCTGTTGAAATATATAAGACTAGCTGGAATTGAATGCCCCGTGGATTAAAGCCTTTATGCTGAGCTAAATCCTATGTTGTTAGTAATTATTACAATCGTCTTAGTGAGAGTACTGTAATGAGTATTACCAACAAAGCCTTTCTTGAAAGTAAGGTATTATTTGAGTGCAAGAAATGTTGCCACTCCATGTAATCTGAATAAGTTTTTGTTGCATTAAGAAACCATTTTCTAAAGTGACCAATTTTGGCAGTCCCTTGAGTGGTCGCTTTATAAATGTTTTACCCATACAAAGACCCAAATCCAACATTATTGGTGTATATAAATTGTAAATTATCAAAATGTGTTTGTGAAATTTAAATGCATATAAGCCATCGTTCACAGATATGGCCTTGATATTCAGTCTTAATATTGTGATTATACCTTTTTTATGATTAGGCCCAAAAATAAATTAGATATGCAATGACCTTTTGATAGACAGGCAAATGAAAAGTTGACAACAATTAGACAATAATTTCAGAAAGCAGTTAAAAGACTCAGTGTTTCCCAATAGTGGCACATACCTGGTACGGGTTGACATCAGCGACAGTCCAATATAGGGTTACACTTATAATGATACTCAGGGGACCGAAGAAATCATATCGTTTTATCTGAATATCGTTTTAACTGATGTATGTTCTTATAAAGAGAGACCCTGTTGGGACCAAGGGATTAACGTCATTATAAGCAATATATCGTATTAAGCAATATAGTAATAAGCAAAGTTTACTGTTATTGTTGCAGAGATGCTCAAGAAATTAATTAATATTTTAGCAGATCAGTATTGAGTTGACACTTTTCAAGATATAATGGTGATCAATCTCTTTCCCACAACCACTTGCAAGAAGACTCAACACCATAATGCTACATGCCAAATATGAAAGCTCTAGCGCTTACGGTTTGGGACAAGAAGATTTTTAAAGATTTCCCTCTTTATCTCTATGTGAAATCCAAGACCAACAAAATATGGCTAATTTTCAAACCAGGGCCATAATTTTAAGTGTTTTGGTAGAAGGCCACTAGATGATGCTACAAGCCAAATATGAAAGCTCTAGCCCTTACGGTTTGGGACAAGACGATTTTTAAAGATTTCCTTCTTTATCTCTTTGTGAAATCCGAGACCCCACAACATAGGGCCAATTTTTAACACCAGGGCCATAATTTGAAGTATTTTGGTAGAGGGTCACTAGATGATGCTACATGCCATATATGAAAGCTCTAGCCCTTATGGTTTGGGACAAGAAGATTCTTAAAGATTTCCTTCTTTATCTCTCTATGTGCTATATTTGATTCTATCCCCAAATTATGTATTGTTTTGAGTTTCATTTTAGCCTAGCATTTTCAGGCTAGTCTCCTCGGTTTGCATTTTGTGAACTTTGGAATAAAGGCTAAAATGGCTTATTTTGTAATTTTTTTTTTTTTTTTTTTTTTTTCGAGCACGCCAGTTGTCAGTATCGGTCAGTAATTTCACTATATCACAAGTCTACTGCAGATAGAAGGGACCTGCATTATATGGTGTGCACAGATTTTGGCACCTCCTGGCCCTTTGTGGATAATTGGAAAAGGGTAGGACTCCCAACCTTGAGGCCCGGGAGTCGAGCCTTAGTGGAAGCACTGGGTTTTTGTGAGAATGTCCTCGAGCAAGACACATCAGAGCCCTAGTCTAGTACCACTGAAACCAAGGACATACATAAATATGTGGGCTGTCGCCATGATATAACTCAAATAATGTTGAAAACGGCTTTAAACACCATACTATCAATTAATCAATAAATCTCTTTAGTGCCTTAACCCAGGATCGGCGCCAGTGAGTAGCGCTTAGCAGTTTTAGGGTTAAAGTGAATATTTTCTCCGTCCTATCCCAACCAGGGATCGCTGAGCCCCGGTAGCTACTTACTACAGTACCCTTTATAGACTGAATATTGCACATTGGTTGTTTATTTTCATAAGCAGTCATATTAAATGTACTGAAATAATTTATTTTGTAAAAAGGTCACAGATCTTCTCATTTATCTATCTTTGCTCGCAAATTTGTCATATACCATAAATTTTATTTATTTCCATAATTAGAAGCTATTTAAGTTTTAAAGTCAAAGGCAATATGTCAGACTTCTAGCGCTCACCATGCAATAAATAATTGTCTGGTCGAACTCAAAACATTGACAGAGCGAAAAGTTGTGTAATGGTAGATAGTCAACATTTTTTCGCTTTACCGATCCGCCGACCCGATTTTTTCATGAAACCGAAAAAAACAAGCAGCCTACTTTTTTTTTTTCAATTTTATTTTCCGTCACCGCTCCGACTCATTTAGCAGAACGGCATACCAAAATACATAAACGTCTTTTTTACAAGCACCAACATTGTACCCACACTATCTTGAAAACAGTTAACAAGTTTATAACTGAAAATTCTTTCAACGGTCTTTCTCTGTTACGATATCGATTCAAACTTAGGAAAGAGGAAGTCAGGAAAATACATGACGTAAACAGGTACCTGTTGTTTCTCCCACAGTGCCACTGTCCGATAGACGAAGATCGACATCAGTCTGCCATTTATATCATTCACTACCCGAGGTCATTCTGAAGCACAGTTTCTCTAAAATGACAGAAATTCTCGCAATCATGCCATCTCGATCTATATCGCACCACGTTAATGGTTGCAACTGCATTCTAACTTTCCCACGTATACAAATTAAGCATTGGGTTACTTCAAAAACTGTATCTTAACTGACAAAACGATGTAACGTAAAGTGCCCAAAAGTCGTCATGGTCCTATTGTCGTCATTTTTTTATAATCTCGTTTTCTCTCGTTTCCGTGACTCTGAAGATACAAGGGCGGCATATTTTGAAAAGTGAGCAATTTTTCTGTTTTCTCGTTTCTTTCATAAAAATATATGGCTGAAAACAGGTTAACACAAGGCTGATGAACAGGACATATGTTTGTGACAACAATGAGGTCAGTCGTCGAGGATTTCATGACTCTAGGAGTAGCGTTGCGCGACGGTAAAATGTAAACACATGGCCATGTAAATACCCTTGAGGATAACTCCGCTTGGTAGAGAATATATTGTTCTGCATTTATAACCTCCCTTCGTATGAGAATGTAACAAATAATTCCAATTAAATGGTATTTATCGTCGATGACGACTTTACGTCCATACTGACGAGTTTTAGACATACCATTCCACAACTTTCAAGAGAAAATCGTCTGATGAAGTTCCCCGCTGGCCATGATTTAAGTCCGTTTAGTCCGTGAATGGAAGCATTTAGCAATCATAAGGTTGTGGGTTTGATGCCCAGTGGCAGCGAACCAGTCTTTAAGATGGGAGTAAATCACCCTTTACCTTTGGTGCACCTATAGAGTCGACTATTTACTGATAAAAAAAATTCTAAAAAATACGAATGCTCATGAAGAACAGTTTCTCCTTTTGCCTCAATGTTTTCCAAATTTCAATAGACAAATCCCGTTATTTGAGCTTTATTTCTTATACTCCCAGAAGGGCGAGCATATAGTCGTCGTTTCGTCTGTCCCATCCGTCCGTCTGTCCGCTCGAAAGGCGAGCATATAGTCGCCGCTTCGTTTGTCCCGTCCGTCTGTCCTTCCATCCGAAACAATTTCTCCACAACCCCTGGTCCAAACTGGATGAAACTTCATATATGATCTCCTTAGGATATTGCGCAGATTTTTTTCCCGGTTTTCTAATTTGAGGCTGCGTCTTCGAAAATGGGATCTTTAAAAACAGCGCTGTTCGGGCAGCACAATCCGTCTCCGACGGCTCTTGTTTTTGTCTGCAAATGCTGTAAGTTTGGAGGATATCAAAACTTTGTCTGATGAAGAGTTAAAATGCGATTTGTGCAATGTTCACATTGCCCTTTTTACTTCAATATTTTTTCTTATTCCTCTGAATGTTGACAATTTGAATTGAACAACCTGAAGATCTATGAATTTCGTTCCAAGGTTGTTCCATCCTGTTTTAATGAAAATTATGTTTAATTAATCAAAATATCGGTAATAAATCCTGTAAGACCGGCTATCCGATAACTTTGCTTCAGGTATCGAAATGGATACCGATCATTGGCTTCTGTTTAACTTGCGTCGGTGAGATATACCTATAGGTGGATAATCTAACTTGTTTCAGATATGGAAAATAAATCCAAACGCCCAAAGAAACTTCGTAGATGGTCAGATGAAGCAATGGCATCAGCCTTTAGAGAAGTCAAATCGGGGCGTATGGGCATATCTGCAGCTGCAAAATCATTTGACGTGCCGAGGATGACTTTGTCGGACAGAGTGCATGACAAAGTACCTGTTCATAAATCAAAAATGGGGATAAAAACTGCCCTGACTGAAGAAGAAGAACTAGCTCTCTGTAACTATATTTCGTATATGGCAAACCGTGGTTTTCCCCTATCGGTGCCGCAGCTGTTAGGATTTGCCTGGTGTATAGCTAAGGAACGTGGAAAAGGGGAAGTATTTGCGAGAACTGGTCCAAGTCGTAAATGGTGGCGTGGGTTCAAACATAGGCATCCTGACATAAGCCTACGTCGTCCAGATGCATTGGATAGAGGACGCGCTTCTTTAGGGAACGTGAACGCTATAAGAGAATATTTTGACCTGCTAAAAGAAACCATTGATTCGAACAATTTAAATGATAAACCAAGACAGATTTACAATTGTGATGAAGCTGCCCTTTACCTTAATAAATCAGCTGGTCAGAAGGTCATAGTGCCAACTAGAACAAAACACACACATTCTCTTTCAGTGGCAACTAATGAACATATCTCGGTTCATTGTTGCGTGAACGCCGCTGGACAAACCATTCCCCCATGATAATTTACAGCAAAAGTTTGCCAGGTGGAGCTTATCACAGAAATGGACCAATTAACGCTAGCTATGCATGTTCTGAGAGTGGTTTCATGGACCAAACTCTTTACCAACAATGGTTTGATAAAACATTCCTTGTTCATGCAGTATCGCAACGTCCTCTTTTGTTGATACAAGATGGCGCGTCCTCACATATCAGTGTCGATTTAATCAGAGCGGCGATAGCAAACGATGTGGTTTTGTTCTGTCTCCCACCAAAGACCACTCATATTACACAGCCTTTAGATGTTGCTGTATACAGAAAGATGAAAATAGAAACCGCCAAGGTTGTAAGTCAAGCGAAGATGATTAAGTCAGACCTATGGATATCAAAGAACAAAGTCAGCTCCATGTTCAAAGTTATTTATGAAAAAAGCTTCACGATGGATTGTACTATAGAGGGATTTAGGAAATGTGGCATTTTTCCCTTTGACCCAAACGCCATTGACAAAAGTCTGCTTTTGCGGTCTAACGCAGACATTGACCCGAGCTCTATCGACCTCTCAGTAATGCCAGGTGGACCCCCTGACAAATTTGTGACTGCCAACATTAAAGAAGTACCAAGCACTACATATATCAACGCTTCTGAGAGTGACTTAACATTGGATAGTTCCTTTTCTTGTTTACAGGAAAATGAGCCTACAGCAATATTTGATGTCAGCTTTCAAGTTGGGGAAGATGGTATACTCACCCTTGAGTCTTCTGAGAGTAACCCAGACCCACGAGTAGAAACGGATAACTCGTTCAACATTCCTAATGAAACACAAGAATGTCCCCCAGAACTTGCCCTTTCCGCTGTTGAACTATCGCTTACTCCCCGAAAAAAACGCAGATTTGAAGAGTGCTATGACTTAAACATTGACCTTCAAAATCCCACTTTCCAAACATGGATTCAACTCAAGAAGAAAGTGAATGCATTACATGACCTCGAGGCACCGAAAAAAGATACAGATATGCCAGAGGATATACTTACAGCAGTGCCAATTCCTAAAAGAGACCCTACTACAAAGGACTGTCTTATAAGCAATCACCCTTTGGTGAAAGCAGGACTCATACCTGATGACTTGGTAAACGTTTTAGTAGCGCCCACTTATTCATCAAAAGGGACAAAGAAAGAACCAGGAAAGGCCAGGGTTCTAACGAGTTCAGAGGTTCAGCAGGAGTTAGAAGAAAAGGAAAAAAAGAAGTTACTAGATATCAAACAAAAAGAAGAAAGAAAGAAAGAACGATTAGAAAAAAAGATACTGAAAGGGAAGGAGTTGTTAAGGAAGAAAGAAGAAATGAAAATGAAAAGGGAACTCAGAGAAAAGCTGAAAGAAGAAAGGTTAAAGGTCCAAAAGGAGAGAAAAAAGCAAAGACAATTAAAGAACGATTTACAGGAAAAAGCGAGTATTAACACAGTGACCACAGTGAACACAGAATAAGCCCGACAGAATTCAAAATGAAGCAAAAGTGGACGACAACTTAAATTTTATGCATCTATACTTAAAACTGAAATTACCTTGTCCCTATCCCAACGGTGTCCTACTAGATAGAGTGTCATCTTTGTGAGAAGTACGCCATGGGTTCGATCCCTGGCCAATTCAGACCAAAGACTTTAAAAAAAAACGGTAATAGTGGCTGCCCCCCCCCCCCCCCCCTTGTTTTACAGTTATGGAAATACGGATCTATGAATTATGTCCCCTAAATAACCGAAATAGTATTGATACGGCTGAGACACCCAACAAAAATCCCTTTTCTCTATCCTCAGGTATCATGAAGAAACTTGTGTTGAGGAATATCCAAGTTGTTGGTATGCACCACTATGGCCGCCGTGAATTGGATCTTTTGGGTTCATACACAGTTCAGATCGAGTCCAACAATCCCCATGATCCAACAGCCGTCGCAGTTTTTGATGGACCGCGGAAAGTCGGCAATCTTAAACGTGAATGTGCTAAGGTTGTTTACGAAGTTATTGCCGAAAATAAAGCGAAGTCAAAGTACTTTCTGAGACCTTTGCACGAGTCCCAAGTACTATCCAGGCGTATTGGGTCACAACAAACGTGTGCCATTGCCTTCAAAATTGATGAAAGTGACATTCGGTGCTTGAGTGCAGTAGTAGAAAAGCAAAGAATTATATATGTTAAAGTTATGGATCTTCCTTCCAAGTAGTTCAACACAGTTGACAGTTAGAGTTAACTATTGTTTATTGTGCAGCCAGTGAGCCAAGGTGGTTTTATGTTCACGGCACCGGCAAAGTTGACTTTTTTAAGTTAAAACTGTTTCTTAGCTACGTGTATTTCCGTGTTTTACGACCTTCAGAAAGAGAGTTTTTGAAAACATCGTGAGAAAAGGAGAAAATACTGAAAACCAGCATTTTCTTCTTTTCTCGCCATGTTTTCAACCACATTAAAGACTCATAATTTGAGGCAACCTTATTTTGTCATCTAGAAACGCTTCAATTTCGACCAGTCTCAATAATTGTCTTCTGGTAATGGACGACTCTAAAATACCCTATTGCAATTGACAGCATTGCAGACAACAGAATAGTAATGGCAAGGTGTTCAAATTCATGTATAAAATGGAAGAAAACATGGTTGGAAAAGGTGTTAGGTGCCAGCATTTTCTTCATTTCACACAATGTTTTTTTCGCTTTGTCCTTGTCTTTTTCACACTTTTTTGTATTGAAGGTTAAGACTAAGAGGTAAAACATATATTACAGCGTTCTCAGTTTTGTTTTGGAATTAGTATCAAGTTTTTTTTAAAAAAAACTAGTCAAATTGACGACTTTAGGTCCTAATGACGACATTTGGCACAATGAGTTGACGACATATGGTTTATTATGTCCTAATGTCGTCGGCGTGACCTTGTCTGGTTTCTGCACTAATTTCGTGCGCGTTTTTCGCTGGATCACATTGATTTATACATCAAAATCACCGGGAGGAAGTCAGCTTTAATACATCCGAAGCAGGGAACCAGTTCATCGACAGCTAAATGCGTGAACACTATGTAAGTGCTAAAATCTGACGACTTAGGGCACTTTACGTTACATGTAATAACTTTTATCATGGAAAGTGTATGAAAGTCCAATCAAATTCGCTGCTAAATTTAGACAAAGCATTGTTCTGATTTTACTTTCCCGCCTTTTACATTCACGAGAATTTTGCCGCGCTTGCTCTATACAATAGTAAACAAACCCTTATTTGGACGTGTACTACGTTTCAATAGCATGAACAATTTCCTATCAAACAAAACTCGTTTTCGTGCGATAAGATATTTGTACAGGCTAACCGTTTACTAATACAAGAATCTTGCCGTAAGACTTATGATTCTTTTTTTCTTTTGCGAGAGCAAAAAACGAGGGGAGTTTTTTGGTGGTAGAGATTTCAACTTAACACAGGTGACTTTCATAAATTTGTGAATGGAATAAATCTATTCACATAAATGAAAGAGAAGCAAATATTTGAAACTCGCACCGCATTTTGTTAGATCTATATAAACCTAAATTTAGACTAGGGCGCTATAGTTGGTAATTCTCGGAAAAGAAGGATTTAGATGCGAATCCAGTGGTAGTAATAGAACGAAAATTTACCGATGTGTCGTGATGAAAGAAGACGTCTACTTTCCTCAAAAGTTGTCTTAGACAAGAAATCGGCATTGGTTGACTGACGTTTAAAACTGGTTTCTCTTTTCCTATGTTGACATATTTTCGAAGATATTGCTACAAAAGTACGTAAATTTATGTCGCATAAAAACAGATACTGATGAGATATTTGTAGCATATTGAAAATTATTGAGTACGAAGTAGACCTACCGATTCCTGAGCAGCTGATATGAAGGATTGAATGCAAATAAGAATAGCGCATCTTTAGGAGCGAAATGTCTTAGGTTTATGGAACTATGCCACAAGAGAACCTATATCATGTGAAAAACTTTTTTAGCACATGCAGACAGTCGTGAATCCATCTTAATTGTCATCTTAGTTTTCGCTTTTTTTCAATCGCCGATTCTGCAATGACACAATCATTGTAAAAGTAACCCAGATGTATTAATTGCATCCTTGAAGTACAAAATGCTCAATATTTTCCAGCTTCCCTTAACTCTTTCACGAATAACTCAAGGAATTCCATTTTTCCTAGATCTAAAAGAAGATTCCCGGCTACTGAAGATGAATTGCGTCGTAGTCTAGCAGTGGGTAGCAGATGGTGTGGATCAGAGATCAGACTGCATATTCTGTGCAGTCTGATCTTGATCTACACCAGCCACACATTTGTCATAGGTATTGAAAGAGTTAAATAAAGTATATAAGAGAATAAATTTCACATTATTTGTATGTCCTAAAGACTTTTCATAAGTGAACAGTGCGGCCCGGAAGTTATAAATCTATAATTATTTTTGAGTGCATTAATTTCACCCCCCCCCCCCCCCCCCCGTCTGTCAACCTACAGTTATGTTTTGCATGACTGTAAATCATGACTTTTTTAAACCATGCTTTTTTCCAGCAAAACACAGTGCAGGATGAGCTTGCTAAGGCAGCCGTCTATCATCTCTACTGTAGAATTAAATGACTGCGCTTAAGCAAGCTAAACCTGCCCACACTACCAAATTACCATAGCTCCAGAAAAGGTGACTTTGCAGATATGAATTCAGTTTGGCTCATACGATTGGTTTTGTGATGAAAAGACGGAAAAATTTTGGTTAATGGCATTTTCTTCTTTTCCCACCATGTTTTCAAAAGACCTTTTTCCTATGGGTTGCTTAAATACATAATTGTATGGTAAAAGATAACGAGGAATAGTTCAAAAACAGACAGTTTCAATGTGCCCTCGTTCATATCAATAACATGACAGTGATAGATCAAGTCATGGTTAATTTTATTTTCATCTTTTTTTTTCGTTGTCCGTCCCTAACTTTTCACGGAAAAAAAATCGGTAAAACAAAAAATATAAAAACACTGGCTTAAAGGTCGTCGTTTAGTTGTGAGCTGAAATAGCGGACTGCAAGGCTTCGCGTCAGGCTAAATAAATGCAAAGACCTGATTGGTCAAATATCGGCACGGACTAAGGTACATGTATCACACGATGAAATCGAAGTATCAGCAAAACCAGTCACACATCTTAAAGTACTTTATGTTACATGTAAAACTGAATTATCTTTTATCGTCTGTTAGGTGGCATCTTTCAAATATATACCTATCTGATTTGGGCATTCTGGGTACAGAACAGGACCACTTGTCAAGGCGGCAATCGATGCAGGAAATTACAAAGTAAAATATACGTTTGCTCACTAAAGCACTACCTGGTATGATTCAGCTAGCCATGGTAAGCTAGCATATAACCTGTTCATCAGTCATTTATGAAAACAACCCCTATAGGCTTGGGAAAATAGCCCCGGTATAAGCCCAGACATTTGTTGATGGTGAGTCTGTCGAAAAAGCCCTTCAGAAATCCTGATTTTCCATAATCTATATCTAGAAACTGTGTATGAAGATTTGCGGTAAACAATGGTATTTTTTTAAACGGTTTTTCTCGTTTGAAACAACTGAATTTTTAAGAAATTAGGAGCGAAAAACAGGCTAGGTTTTTCGACAGAAGTGTTGTTTATAGCCATTATCTCCTTTGCTATTTTTTTAGCGGCAGAGTTTTAGTTTACGCACCGCATATTAAGATGTACAAGATAGTGATGCAACATAGCAGACAGGTCCAATCTTCGAAGAATATTGACATGAGCAGTAAAGCATCTGATTCTATAAATAGCTGTCATAAAATCGATTCCTAAAATTAGTTTTGGATGATCTAGATTAACACTTACGATTTAACCCCCATCCCCCTTTTCAAATTTCTCCTCGAATTTGGACCAATCAAGAAAATGACTTTTTGAACTGTTCGATTCCCGGAAACCTGCAAATAAATCACAACCCCTGTAAATTGTTATGACTTCCATACCTCGGTCGATTTAACAATTTTTTTTTTTTTTTGGGGGGGGGGGGGGGTATGTCCATGTCTGTCCAAAAATCATCTTAAAAATATGTGTCTGAATCGAAGATTTTTCAGAGAGAAGATCTAAATGAACAAACATTGTTACTTTTTTTTTTCGCAATTGTTGAAAAATATAGTTTTAAATCATTCCGACTTGGACCAGGACGGAGCTTTTCCCGCTTTCATGGGCCGGGCATGTTTGATCCATTGTGTTGACTCTTTTAGTAACGGGAAAAAATGCCAAACAAACGACATTGAAACTACTCAACGAAAATCGAAGTGATTAGCAAACTGCATTTGATAGTTGATCAAATTAGTATTTTCACACATCTAGGAAATATGTGGATGTTAAGTTTTACGACTTACGCTACCTACCTCCGTCAATTTTGGGGGGGGGGGGGGATGGGGGGGCTGCCACCACCCATTATTATTTTATTGTTTTTCCGCCAAAATGGACAAGTTCAAAATTCGGTCATGCCGGGTTATAAAATAGGTCACTGGGCCAAATTTTAGAAAAACTAAGTGTGTGCCTTCTACTGGCCGCATTTTCAGCCTAAAACTCATGAAAGTTGCTTGGAATGTTTGTCTTGATGATTTCTCGGACAAGTTGGAAGTTGGGTCATGTCAGGTCAAAAAGTGGGTCACTAGGCTAAATCACAGAAAAACCTTGTGTGCACTCCAGAGGCCACATTTTCAACCTGAAACTCACGAAAATTGGTTGAAATGTTTGTTTTGATGATATCTCGGCAAGTTTGACATTGGGTCATATTGGGTTAAAGAGTAGGTCACTGGGCTAAATTTTTGAAAAAAAAAAAAAACCTTGTGTGCACTCTAGAGGCCACATTTTTAGTCCGATACTCATGAAATGAGGTCAGATTGTGTGTCTTGATGACATCTCAGAAATGTTTGAAATTGGGTCATGTCGGATCAAAAAGTAGGTCACAGGGCTAAATCTTGGGAAAACTTCTGTGCACCATAGAGACCACATTTTCAGGCTTTTACGGATGCAGATTGGTCAGAATGTTTATCTTGTTGATATCACAGATAAGTTTGAAATTGGGTCATGTTGTGTTAAAAAGTAGATCACAGGGTCAAATCTTACAAAAACCTTGTGTGCACTTTAGAGGCCACATTTTTAGCTTGATACACTGGAAACTTAGGATTTTTGTCTTGATGATATCTTGAGGATCCAAATTAGGTCATGTTAGGTCAAAAAGTAGGTCACTGGGCCAAAACTTAGAAAAACCTTGCGTACACTCTACAGGCCACATTTTCAGCCTGAAATGCATGAAATTTGGTTATCTAGAAAGTAATGTCTTGGTGATACCTTGGACAAGTCTGAAATTAGGTCACATTTGGTCAAAAAGATGGGGAAAACCTTGTGTGCAACCAAATTCTCATGAAACTAGGTCAGAAAGTTTATCTTTTTGATATCTTGGACAAGTTCCAAAGTGGGTCACACCTAGTCTTAAATTAGGTCACTGGATTAAATCTTAGAAAAACCTTGTGTGCACTGTAGAGGCCACATTTTCAGCCTGATACCCATGAGACTGTCAAGAAGCAAGGACAAACAAAATTTTAGCTCTCAGAAAATTTAGATTAACGCATAGCAATTACGATCTTGTAACGTATAAATCAAAGAGAAACCAATTTAAAGCTCTGTGTAAATTAAAGAAGGCACGTATGAGAAATAAGAAGAGAACTGAATTGGTCAATTGTCGCAACGACGCTAAAAAGTTCTGGTCTCAACTAAAATCTTCGAAAGTAACACCATCGAATAAAAATTCACCATCAAACATTGACTTTTTATCACATTTTAAAACATTGCTTGACAAAGACATAACCGTAGAATTAGACTCCTCCTTTCTGAATGAAATCAAAACAAATTGCAGATAGTACTCAGCTAAATGCTCCGATCTCAATCGACGAAATTATAAAAAGTACCAGAACTTTAAACAATAAATCTCCTGGGCCAGACGGTATTTGCATCGAAATGTATGTACATACTTTAAACGAAACTTTACCTTTTCTTTATACATTATTCAACGAAATCTTCGAAAGTGGTAACTTTCCTTATGATTGGAGTAGTAGCATTATAACCCCGATCCATAAAAAAGGAAGTAAATTAGATCCGAATAATTATCGCGGAATTTCATTAATTGACTCAATTTGTAAAATATTTGTTAATATCATGAATAGTAGATTAACGCAATGGTATGACGATTTTAATATCTTACATGAATGTCAAGCCGGTTTCCGCAAAAAATATTCCACTATGGATAATATTTTCGTGCTCATGTCTTTAGTCCAAAAGTATCTATGTAAACGAAAAGGGCGATTTTATTGTATCTCTATAGATTTCTCTAAAGCTTTTGATAGTATTCGTCATGATAAATTGTGGGACGCAATGCAACGAAAAGGTATTACCGGCAAATTTATGGAAATCTATAAATCTATGTATAGTAAATTAAGGTCGTGTGTTAAAGTTAATCACGGATTATTTCAATTGTACAATAGGAACAAGACAAGGCTGTATCACAAGTCCAAAAATTTTTTTCCCTGTTCATCAATGATCTCATCTCTTATCTTAATAATGATTCTGGGTGTGGAATATTTGTCTCTAATGAAATTAATTGTTTGAATATGTTAATGTACGCAGATGACGTATCAAGTTTTGGAGACACAATTATTCAGCTACAACGACAAATAAATAAAATCGAGAATTTCAGTAAGGGGGTTGGTCTTGATATTGATATGGACAAAACTGGTATATTAGTTTTTAGAAATGGTGGTAAAGTTAAAAAATCAGAAAAATGGTTTTATGACGGAAATATCATTAACATCGTTCCATATCATAAATACTTAGGAGTTTACTTAACAAGTAAACTCTCATGGTCAAAAACCCATAAAATGTTGTCATTACAAGCTAAAAAGTCTATACACTACATCCTTAGACTAAGAAAAGAATTTGGTTTTTTCCAGCTCAATGACTTATTTAAAATATTTGACGCCGTTGTGAAACCAATATTATGCTATGGATCCCATATTTGGGGGTATCAATTCGTAGAGGCTATTGAAAAAGTTCATGTATATTTTTGTAAAAAGGTTTGTTATCTTCCCCCCCAACGCAAGTGATTTTTTCGCACTTGGTGAATGTGGTAGATTACCACTTTGCACAACTTACATGAGTAACTGCATCAAATACTGGCTACAAATTATTCATATGGAAAGCCATCGATATCCCAAACAATGCTGTTATATGCTCTATCAACTAGACGAATCTGGAAAACGCACTTGGGCTTCTTTCATAAAAGATCTTTTATTTACCCATGGCTTCGGTTATGCATGGATTTTTCAAGATGTAGGTAACACGAATGGATTTTTAAAGCTATTTACACACAGAATAAAGGATTGCTACACTAAAAAATGGTATACGCGTGTTAATGAATCTCCAAAAGCTTTACATTATAAGTATTTTAAATCATTATTAAACCCAGAATTTTATCTAAGCACAGATTTATCGTATATTCAAAAGAGTTTTGTCGAATTTCAGGTGTTCATCCCACAATTTAATGATAGAAAAGGGTCGTCATTTGTCTACAGAGAGAGATCTCAGATTTTGTCCTATTTGTAAAAACTTAAATATCTTTGTCATGGAGGATGAATATCATTTTTTCTTTGAGTGCAAACCATTTGAAAAAGTTAGAGAAAAATACTTTGAGACCTCATGGCTAAGATTTAGAAATAAGCGTGTTTTTTATTCTATTCTAGAATGTACTAGGAAAAATACAATTATAAAGGTTGCAAAATATTTCTTAGAAGCTTTTGATCTTTGAAGCAAAATCCTAGAGGAAATGGACTAAATCAAAACTAATTCAAATTAACTTACAGATTCTATTATGCTATGTTCTCCCAACCTCCGTTTTAACTATCTTTGCGAGATATATCATACTTTCAATATTCAACGTAGTTATTCTGTTACATTGTATTAGTTACTCGTATGAATGTGAAATTTGTATGTATATTTTTGTATTATGGGACGGTGTACTTGAATGAATAAAACTTGTAAACTTGTAAACCTGACTTGGTCAGAATGTTTGTCTCAACGATATCTAAGACAAGTTTGCGATTTGGTCATATTGGTTCAAAAGGGAGGTCACTTGCACTCATGTGTTTTACATCATTTAGTCTTTGTCCTACTTTTTCGTCCGATCAGAAGGCTTATATTTGAAAAATTCTGACTGTCTATTTCATTTAAACTACCTCAAGCAGGGTTTATTTTGACCATTTAATCAGTTAAACGTCGGATTTATTTTGGTTTCCCGCGCTGCGCGCATAAAACCCGCCTCCCTCATTAATATTCATCTACCATTTAATTTTACACATACAAGTACCGGTAACTCGACAACGCTGTGGAAAGAAGAAAATGGGAAACACAAAAATGTTTTTTTAAACTCTTTCACCGCCAATGTCGCATTGGAAAGACTTTGCGGACGGCGTAGATCAAGATCAGACTGAACAAAACGTGCAGTCTGATCTTTGATCTACACCGTCCGTTATCTTGAGTTAGTCTTCAACCAAAAACAGATTTAATTCAAACGAGAAGGATATTTATAGACCATGTGAAAAGTCGGCTCCATTTAGTTGGCAGCAAAAGAGTTAAACATAAATAAGTCATTCTATATTTTGAAATTACAGAAAATCCATATCGTAGTAAACTAGTTTATTGCAGTGTCATATCGATACAGGCATTTAACATGAAATATCTGAGCCATGCTCTATGAAAAGGGGCTTAATGCATCTGCAAAAGAGTAACGATCCAGGTCAGCCTGCGCAGACCGCGCAAGCTTAAGGGGCCATTTCACCGAAAATTCTTCCCGGAAGACTGAGTTGCGATCTCAGAGCGTGGCTTGATCGCCGCAGGTCGCAAGAAATCGGCGGTTGAACGAGGGTTGGTCCCACCTTGGTCTTCCGTGGTCGCTCAAGGTTGAGAAAAGGTCTTCCCGAAAAATAGATCGTAGCTCGATTTTTTGACATGTCAAAAAACCAAGCTGCGACCTGTGCAACCTGGAAAATCGTAGATAGAGCGTCGAAAGATCGTGCAAGGTCGAAGAAAGATCGCATTGGTCGAGGGACAATCGAGGCTAGATCGGAGATGAGCGAGGCTCAGTCTTCCGGAGCGAGAACTGATTGCGCGCATAGTCGTGCTGCACGACCAGTCACGACCTTCTCTCGATCAATGCGACGTTGTTTCGCTCTTATACGATCAAGCTTCGCTCTGCACAACCTTTAAGCCACGCCCACTTGAAATTCATGTATAATATTGCACGAAAACAAGCATCAGTCATATCTCTCTCAGCTGTCGACCGATACGCAATTATATTATCATTCTCTTCCCATTTCACTGTAATTCCGTGATCGATTTACTTACACAATGCCAAAGGCAGGAAAAGGTAAGGCAGATGGTGGTAGAGGAAAGCTGACCTACCACGGGACCCATCTGTACTGGACTCCCCCTCTGAGACTGAAATCGAGGTTGAAAGTATCCCGGAGGACGTAACAGAGGACATATCGGAAGACACACTGGAGACAACAAAATTTTAGACTTGCCCAAATTGAAAGCACTAGCAGACAACAAATCAAATGCTGCTAAAATGGTTGTTTTTGTTTCTGAAAGTATGTAAAACAATGTGGAAAAAAGTAGAAAATGTTCATTTTGAGCATTTTCTCTTTTTCCCACAATGTTTTCCAAACCCTTCTACGTCAGGGATGTAAAATCTAGGGCTCAGCTGGGACAGGGTTGATGTATTTATGAAACACTCTGCTCACGACCGCGCTCTTGAGAAAATGTGACCATCACCTTTGAACTCGACCTTAATCAAATAACCTATGAAGTAGTTTGAGTACTTAGGAAATTATATGTCGGAAAGATTACAGACAGACGGACGCATTGACAGATGGACAGACAGGGGTAAAATGATATACTCCCGATTATTTGATGTGGGAGCATAAAATGCTGGGCAACACGAGTTGTAAAAAAGTCCGTTAAATAACTGACATGCTATTGATAAGGCCTTCGCCCAGAGCTCCAGATAAGAGGGAGTGAGGAGATTTCATAGGAATGTAATTAAAATTGTTTTCCATCAAAACCTTTATTGTGGGCACTCATTAGAATCGTCCCGACGAGACGATTCTAATGAGTACCCCCATTATAGGTTTTGGACAATTATTTAGGGACCTAAAAGTTGGATTACTTTCTCTTATCTGGAGCCCTGTAAATTCAATCAATTACAAACAAACAAACAGGTTTTGGAAACTAAGTTTTACTCCCTAAACCACAGCAACTATAAAACATTCACAATGTTAGCAACAGAGTGGTGCACTAGTTTAGATACCATAAAACTTAAAGAGTTCCAGTTAGACTTATACAGTTGATTTGATAACTCAGAAGACTCTACGCTTGGCCGACACCATTTTTTTTTGCCACGGAACAGAGCCAGCAGGGCTGTTGAAGTAGTTTTTCATATAATCCCTGACTTTCTTCCCATCAGCGTTGTCCCTGTTGCGACCCAAGTGGTAGGCCAAATCTTGCATCTCGCATGAGTTTCTCCACTCTCAAGGAATCAGGTTGTGTTCTGAATCTTCCATGTCCATATCTGCATTCTGGAGTGCTGGATACCTCATTCTCATGTTATGCAGACACACACACGCTTCTACAATGATTCTGCAATTATCAGGGTTCTGCTGTAAAGTTGTTAGTAGACACCTGAAGCGGGAGGACATGATTCCAAATGCGTTTTTGACCACACGCCTGCCTCTTGAAATTCTGTAGTTGAAGACTCTCTCTTCTTCGGTTAAACCTCTCCTGGTATAAGGTTTCATGAGGTAGGGTGTCAGAGCAAAAGCATCGTCAGCTAGTATAAAGTATGGTACATCCACGTCGTCATTGGTAATAAATTCAGCAGCTGGCAGATTAGCTGAGCCATCGACGATACATTCTCTCAACTCACTTGCGTTGAATATCTGAGCATCAGACTGGTGTCCCAAACCACCGACATCAATCCACAGAAATTGGTAGTTAGCATCGACCAAGGCAAGAAGAATGATGGAACAGAACTTCTTATAATTGTAGTACAGGGACCCAGAACTGGCTGGTTTTCTGATGGATATATGTTTACCATCGAGAGCTCCAACTGCATGAGGAACATTCCATCTTCTCTCGAACTCATCAGCAATGGCTTTCCACTCTGCAGCTGTGCTGGGACACTGAATGAATTCATGCTTATACTCATCCACAATAGCTTGACACACCACAGGCAGGAAGGTGGCTACTGTATGGCGAGACACAAGTCATAGGACAAGCTTGGGTAGTCCAAGCCGCTTGCAAGGTGCCTAAGGGTGGCAGTCAACTTCACTCCGGGTTCTAAAGCTCTTCTATAGTTTGTGTCCATCTTCGAAATTCTGGGACCAACCCTTGCCAACAACTCGTCAAACATCTCTGGGGGCATACGGAGAAAGGTCCGGTAGGTAGCTTCATCTCCGAGCCTCAGTTCCTGCACGAGGGAGCTGTACTGCCCATAATGTTCTCTTTGAAGTTCGCGCAGCAAGGGAGCAACCCAGTACCTCTTCTTGGTCTACTTCCTTCTCATTTTCAGCATGTTTAGCATAATTAGGGAATCTTGCTGCAGTTCAGGGCATGGTGCTGTAGTATCATTGCATGATGCAGAGCAATTGGATCCATGTTGTCCTTTTGAATGCTGGTGAAAACTGTTGATCGACTACAGATCGTGAGGTATTTTTATACGCTCGTAGTGGGTCGCGAGCAAATCTGGGCGACCATGAAAAGTTTGCGCGTAGCTCGGTCGAGAGTCTGTAGAGAAATGATCGAGGATTGAGCGTGCAGAGCGAGACTAGATCGTTTAGATCGAATGTAGATTGTCTTGATTAAGAATATGTCGCAACTCTTATGTACGTAGATCGGCCTGGGTTGAGTCTTGGTCGGCCGAGATTGAGTCTTGGTCGGCTGAGGTCGTGGGCATGCGAAGATCGGTCGCCGAGACATTGATGCTAAGTCATACGTTGGTCGAACCAAGAGAGTCTTTGTCATGTTAAGATCGCATCAAATCGACTAGCTAGACGAAAGTAGATCGCATGGTCATAGCTAGAGCGTATACATCGAAGGTCAATCGAGAAATCGTCGAACCTAGAGCGTACACAGAGAATAATGGGGGAGGTCGCACGGATTTTGCCCGCGACCTTGAGGAGACAAAACTATGACCATAGTCGCCTGTGGTCGCAAGCGATTTTCCTACATCGTACTAGGTGAAATGAACCCATTACAAGGCCCAAACTTTTTGCTTTCGGCCGATTTTCTGCATTTCAAAGGACCATTTTACTTGCTTATTTCGTCGGTTTTCAGAGAAAATGGATTTTACGGATTCATAATCATAATCAGGTGATGTCGTCCTTGGTACCATGCATCACGGAGGTGCATCAAGCCGTCTTTTGCCAGGGCATGGCTCATATTCTATATGTCTATAGCACTTTTTTTCCGTCTATCACAATAATTTGGGAATGAATGAAGTGGGAAAGTCCATGTAATGTTAGATTTAGCATTCATTGTTTTAGCGATGATGCAATTAGGGCGTGTCTTTACGAATGATGAAGCGGGAAACTCCATATATGGCAACAATGTTTTAGCGATGATGTAATTAGGGCGGACAACCACTAAATCAGTTAGACGCTGTGAAGAAAAAATTAAACGATTTAAACAGCCACAGTCGGTCGCTACGCTCCTTCCTTTTGGCTGAGCCACACAGGACCCCTTTGCTTATTTGTAACACATTCTGGCAGAAACAACCCTGAAATTGCAATGTTTTGATTGATTTCTCTCACTGAAGAGGTCCATTTCATTAATTCAGGGGTCTTGCTTTTATAATCCAGTATGATTTCTGTTCAAAATGAAATTGTGTTCTATGAAAAAAATGTGTAAAAATATATCTAAAAGTTGCTTCCATTTAACCCTTTACCACACAATCACGACTTTTAATGACCCTGAGGAAAAAGCCTTTTGAAAACAGTGTGGGAGAAAATGCTGGTTACCAGCATTTTCTCCTTTCCCCACAATGTTTTCTACTCTTCCCAAATCAAATTTCAATTTTCAAGTAACATTTATTTTGTCGTCTGCAAAAGCTTTCAATTTGGACTGGTCTAAAATTTTGTTGTTTGGTAAAGAGTTAAGTATTGGTCAGTTGTCTAAATAAAAGAAATGCATCTAAATGTAGATACAGATATTTCAGTGGATAAAAATGACTGACACTTAAAGCCTCTGAAATAGAATGTTGAAGAGTAGGAGGTGAGAGAAAAGAGGAAGATGAGTTAACTCTTTACCAAATGACAAAATTTTAGACTGGTCCAAATTGAAAGCAATTGCAGACGTCAAAATAAATGTGATCGAAAAATTGAAATTTGTTTTGGGAAGGGTATCAAACATTGTGGGAAAAGGAGAGAAAATGCTGGTAGCCAGCATTTTCTCCTTTTCACACAATGTTTTCAAAAGGCTTCTTTCACAGGGTCGTTAAAAGTCGGGATTGTTGGGTAAAGAGTTAAAGAATTCAAACATTTGAATTCACCCCATTGGTCTGCCTGTAGAATATTTTGTTCATCTCTGTATCTCTGGAACTACTTACAGTCTATTTTTGAAACTTCAAATTCATTGTTTTGGTCTCAAAAGAGTATAAAAGTCCACTAACTCTTTAATGCATATTTTTAAACACTAAGCCATATTTGAAGATTCAAACATTTGACATGATATACAGATATTTAAATATTCATTACCATTCCCAAAAACGAATTATAGTCATTGACAGGATGCAGTTGCATTGCATTCAGAACCTGAGAAGGAATTAGAAAGGGTCAAATGAAATTGACTGCATAGAAAGGATGAGAAAACTGCCACAAGAAAAGTGAGAAAAAGACACATGAGGTAGGAAGACAAAATTTCTTTTTCATGGCACAACCATCCCCGTTCAGAGGCATAACCTTCCCGAAACACAGAGCTGCTTGTACCACTAGGGTGTGTAACTTTCATATGCAAATTCTGGTTGTAAAATCCACATAAAATTCTTCTATCATTTCTAAAATGTGAGGAAATGATTAGATTGAAACACAGCTATTTGAGATATGAAAAAAAAGGACATTTAAATAGTCACAATGAGAATGCAAGTAAGCTTCACTGTGTGTTTATGTTGTTCAAAACTTTAGTTACAAGATATTGCGTTTTCAAATTACGACTAAATAATCAGATTTTATATAAAACTGATGTCAGATAATGCTTGGGGAAAAAAAACGTAATTTTTAGCCAGCCTCTTTTGGCCTTATCCTGTATGTTACATTGGACCTTTGGTGCTTTGGATTTATTGGGACTAATTGTTTGGTATTTTACTCTCCTTTTAAAATTGTTTTAGTCATATCAGGCTGACAGCTCACTTTTTCATGTATTTTCCTTGGTTTTACAAGTAGTCCCATGCATGGGATGTGCCTTGCTTTGCTCATAGACACTCCCATATTAGTATAACATTCAGCACCTTATGATAGCTAATTCATCACCTTCACTCTTTAACTCACGATACAGCCTTTTAAAGACCTTGGGAAAGAAGCCGTTTGAAAACTTTGTGGGAAAAGGAGAAAATGCTAGTAACCAGCATTTTCTTCTTTTCCCACAATGTTTTCTACCCCATCAAAGAACAAGAGGGCCATGATGGCCCTGTATCGCTCCACTGGCTTATAAATATAAACCATAAATACTAAACATTTCAATTCTGAGCCAAACGGTTTCAAAATGAAGACTTACAAAGTTTTCTCTGTAAAAACCCATGTGAATGTTGAGACCTGCAGGGCAAAGCCATTTCTGATCCCAGAGCTTTAATTACTTGAACCCTGGTAGAGGTCCACAAGATAAAGCCACATGCCAAAATAATACAAGTCTATGCTGTATGGTTATAAATAAGGTGATTTTCGAGTTTTGTCCATATGAAGCCTCTGTAAAACATAAGACCCCTGATGCAAGGCTAATTTAAAAAAAAAAAAAAAAAATCAAAACAGCAAGATTTCTTAAGTTGTCACTGTGTAAGCCCATGTAAAACTTGTGTCCCCTGCGGCGGGGCTAATTTTGACCCCAGGACTAAAATTTTGGCCTGCTTGGTCAAGGCCCACAAGATATAGCTACATGCAAAATTTGGTAGCTCTGGGCCTTATGGCTAGGTACAGGAAGATTTTTAAAGTTTTCTCTATATAAGCCTATGTAAAACTTGTGACCCCTGGGGCAGAGCCAATTTTGACCCCAGGGCTATAATTTGAAGAAACTTGATAGAGGTCTACTACATAAAGCTATGTGTCAAATTTGATAGCCCTATGCCTTATGGTTTCAGACAAGCAGATTTTTAAAGATTTCCAATATTTTTTAGTTTTGATGCCATGGCAACCAGAGATTTTGAAGGAATCAAATTCTTTCAAGAAATTCTGAAGAGGACCATGGCAGGATCATTTCTGTGAAGTTTCATGAAAATTGGATGGGTAGTTTCAGAGAAGAAGATGTTTGAAATAAAAGTTAACGCACGGACGGGCGCACAGACGGACGGACGCACGACGGACACCGGGCCATGACATAAGCCCGCTGGCCTTCGGCCAGTGGAGCTAAAAATTGCACCATTTGAGCGCACTGAAATAGTCTTCTACAAATGCTTTCAATTTGGACAAGGCTAAAATTTTGTTTTCTGGTAAAGGGTTAAGCACTGAGCCACATAAGAAAACTCAAAGCTCTTTGGAGGGTGCCATTTTAACCAAGATCCAACAAACGTTTACATAACTTTTAAGTTGTACTCTAATTTTGCCTAATTTTGTTTACCTCGAGATCTGGAAATAAAGAGATGAAAATGTTTAAAGGTACTGTTTGTTTTGATAAATTACAGGATATTAATTCAGATAACCCGTCAGTCTAATTTTTCAGTCTTGTCTTTCTGTCCATATACTCCTTCAAACACTCCATTGATAAATTAAAGACAGGGTATGGTAGTTAATGTGGGACTTGAACATGATGCCTCTGGCTGACAGGGCAGTGCTTGAAATGCAATGAAGCAGGTATAAATTCAATTCATCAAACGAACAGTCCATTGAAACATTTTCATCTGTTTACTTCCAGGGATAAACAAAATCTGACAAAGTTTTGTTGGATCTGGGTCAACATTCCACCCTCCGAAGAGTTTTGAGCAAACAATAACGCTGCTCGCCTTAAGCCTTTGTCTTTATTGATATTATTTCTTGTAATATGATTGTAATTTCCTTGTAGAATAAGTAAAAATATACAATTACCTGGTATATCTTTGTGAACTACAACTTATAGAATAAATGTTGGTCACGGTCAGCCATCTTGGATTTGTTGGCCATATTGGATCGAGATTGTTCTTAAAAATGTAAACAAGAGGGCCATGATAGCCCTGGATTGCTCACCTGAGTCAAGAGGCAAAATTTCACTCCAGGGTCATAATGACCCAATTTAAAACTCATCTGAGATATTTTAAAGACAAACATTCTGACCAATTGTCAGGTCAACTAAGCTGAAAATGTGGCCTCCAGAGTGTCCAAAATGTCTTTCTTCAATTTGACCTAGTGACCTAGTTTATGACCCTATGTGACTATATTTCAAACTCATCCGAGACATCAAAACAAACTTGTTGACCAAGGTTCAGGTGAATTGGACAAAAATTGCCGCCTCCAGAGTGCTCACAAGGTATTTCTGTAATTTGACCTAGTGACCTAGATTATGACCCTATGTGACCCAATTTCAAATCCATTCAAGATATCATCAAGTCAAACATGCTGACAAATTTTCAGGTCATTTGAGCAAAAACTTGCCTCTACAGTGCCCACAATACATTTCTTTGATTTGACCCAGTGACCTAGTTTATTGCCCTATGAGACCCAATTTCAAATCGATCCGAGATATCATCAAGTCAAATATGTAGACCAATTTTCAGGTCAATTTAGCTTGAATTGTGGCCTCTAGAGTGCCCACAAGGTATTTCTTCAATGTGACCCAGTGACATTGTTTATGACCGTATGTGACCCAATTTTGAACTCATCCTAGATATCATCAAGACAAAAAATGTGGCCTCTAGACTGCCCACAAGATATTTCTTTCATTTGACCTAGTGACCTAGTTTATGGCCCTAGGTGACCAAAGTTCGAACTCATCCAAGATTTCATCAAGACAAACATTCTGATCAATTTTAAGGCCAATTTAGTACGAAATGTTGCCTCTAGAGTGTCCACAAGGTATTTCTTTAATTTGACCTAGTGACCTAGTTTATGACCCCAGGTGACCAAATTTCAAATTTATCCAAGATTTAATTAAGACAAACGTTTTTGCCAATTTTCAAGTAAATTGAGCCAAAAATGTGGCCTCTAGAGCGTCCACAAATTGTTTCTTTAATTTTAGTGATGTACTTTATGACCCCGGGTGACCCAATTTCAAAGATATCTGAGACTTAATTAAGAAAAACATTCTGACCAATTTTCAAGTCAATTGAGCAAAAAATGCGGCCTCTAGAGTGCCCACAAGGTATTTCTTTAATTTGACCTAGTGACCTAGTCTTTGACCCCGTATGACCCAATTTCAAACTCATCTGAGTTTTTATCAAGACAAACATTCTGACCAAGCTTCATGAGTATCAGACTGAAAAGGTGGCCTCTATAGCGCACACAATGTTTTTCTAGGATTTGACATAGTGACCTAGTTTTTGACCCCACATGACCCAATTTCAAACTCGCCCAAAATTTTATCATAACAAACATTCTGACTAATTTTCACAAATATCTGACTGAAAATGTGGCCTCTAGAGCACACACAAGGTTTTTCTAAGATTTGAGCTAGTGACCTAGTTTTTGACCCCACGTGACCCAGTTTCAAACTTGTCTGAGATTTTATCAAGACAAACATTCTGACAAAGTTTCACAAGTATCTGACTGAAAATGTGGCCTCTAGAGCGCACACAAGGTTTTTCTGAGATTTGACCTACTGACCTAGTTTTTGACCCCACATGACCCAATTTCAAATTCATCTGAGATTTTATCAAGACAAACATTCTGATCAAGTTTCACAAGTATCTGACTGAAAATGAGGCCTCTAGAACACACACAAGGTTCTTCTAATATTTGACCTAGTGTCCTAGTTTTTGACCCCACATGACCCAATTTCGAAATTATCCGAGATTTTATCAAGACAAACATTCTGACCAAGTTTCTCAAGTATCTGACTGAAAATGTGGCCTCTAGAGCATCACACAAGGTTTTTTTAAGATTTGACTTAGTGACCTAGTTTTTGACCCAACATAATCCAATTTCAAACTCGTCTGAGATTTTATCAAGACAAACATTCTGACCAAGTTTCACATGTATCTGACCGAAAATGTGGCCTCTAGAGCACACACAAGGTTTTTCTAAGATTTGACCTAGTGACCTAGTTTTTGACCCTACATGACCCAATTTGGAACTCATGCGAGATTTTATCAAGACAAACATTCTGATCAAGTTTCACAAGTATCTGACTGAAAATGTGGCCTCTAGAGCGCACACAAGTTTTTTTTTTAAGATTTGACTTAGTGACCTAGTTTTTGACCCCACATGACCCAATTTCAGACTCGTCCAAGATTTTATCAAGACAAATATTCTAACCAGATTTCACAAGTATCTGACTGAAAATGTGGCCTCTAGACCGTACACAAGGTTTTTCTAAGATTTGACCTAGTGACCTACTTTTTGATCCTAGATAACCCAATTTCAAACTTGTCCGAGATTTTATCAAGACAAATATTCTGACCAAGTTTCATGAGGATCGGACTGAAAATGTGGCCTCTAGAATATACACAAGGTAAAAAGTTGACGATGCACGCCGGACACAGCACGATCACAATAGCTCACCATGAGCACTTTGTGCTCAGGTGAGCTAAAAAGGAACATTTCTGTGAAATCATTTCAAAATCTGACCAGCCGTTCCAGAGAAGAAGAATTAAGACATTTTTCTTCATGTCCCTATAGTGCAAATAGCCCCCACCACCAGAGCCATGTTTCTTGACAGATCACAATTTTGCGGACAATTTTTGACAAAGAGTCACCCAAGGAACATTTCTGTGAAATTATTTCAAAGTCTGACCAGCCTTTTCAGAGAAGAATAATTTTTAGGAATTTCTTCATGTCGGTATAGTGTAAATAGCCCACAGCCATCAGAGCTATGTTTCTTGATGGATCAAAATTTCTCGAACAATTTGTGAAAAGGGTCACCCAAGGAACATTTCTGTGAAATTATTTTAAAATCTGACCAGCCGTTTCAAAGAAGAAGAATTTATAAGAATTTCTTCATTTCCATATGGTGCAAGTAGGCCCCAATCACCAGAGCCAATGTTTTTTAACGGATCAAAATTTCGCGAACAGTTTTTGAAAAGGGTCACCCAAGGAACATCTCTGTGAAATTATTTCAAAATCTGACCAGCTGTTTCAGAGAAGAAGAATTTTTAAGAATTTCTTCATATCCATATAGTGCAAGTAGCCCCCAATCACCTGAGCCATGTTTTTCCACGGATCAAAATTTCGCTAACAATTTTTGAAAAGGGTCACCCAAGAAACATTCCTGTGAAATTATTTCAAAATCTGACCAGCCGTTTCAGAGAAGAATATTTAAGAATTTCTTCATATCCATATAGTGCAAGTAGCCCCCAATCACCAGAGCCATGTTTTTTGATGGATCAAAATTTCGCGGACAGTTTTTGAAAAGGGTAACCCAAGGAACATCTCTGTGAAATTATTTCAAAATCTGACTAGCCGTTCCAGAGAAGAAGATTTTTAAAGAATTGCTTAGAAAATTCCATTTGGTTGCCATGGCAACCAGTTTTTTGATGGGATCAAATTCTGTGAACAGTTTTTAAAGAGGACTTCCCAAGGAACATTCCTGCCAAGTTGGTCCAAACTGGCCCAGCGATTTAGGAGGAGATGATGTTTAAAGAATTGTTGACAGCGCAGGACGAACAACGCACTACGAACAACGGAGGACGGACACCGTGTGATCCTAAAAGCTCCCCTTGAGCACGTTGTGCTCAGGTGAGCTAAAAAAGGAACAACGGAATATCCATTATTCCATTTGACGGTATCAGTGTTCTGTTCATTGTATAAACAACTTAAAGGATTGAATTTAGGAAATAAGCCAACATCAGCTCATACATTGATTGATCTTCATGCAAGTAAAATTTATGAGCGTCGGGCATTACACGACAAGACACCTCAAGCCGTACTCCATGGTTTGTAGCCAATATGCACAACCTATTTCCAACTCCAAGCTGGGAAAGAGATCTGTTTTGAGATGGGGTAATATTTGCCTTGAGCTTGACCGAAAGTGGAGAAGAATATACAGTTCTACACACTGAGCGAAAAACAAAGACCAAAACTGGATTAACCCATAGGACACAAGGTTTAGAATAAGTATGGGCTACATAACCTTATGAAATAAACAATAAATTAAAAGTATAACTCACATTTTCCTGTTTAGATCCATGGATTAATGAAGCTCTAAGGGTAGTTGAAAACTGAAATCACATAACATATTGCCAGATCTATCTAGGACATTTTACAGATTGACACTGACAATATATATCATTTCAGGTATGCAATGTGATTACAGATGAAATCTGGCAGACATCTTTATTCCAGCAGTTCTCTGTATACATGATGTACTTCATTCAATTGTCATTTTGTACTGCTTCCTTTGTCCAGTTGTCTGTAAATCTTGACAAGAGGGCCATGATGGCCCTGGAATGCTCACCTGAGTCAATAGGAGAAATTTCACTCCAGGGTCATAATGACCCATTTTAAAACTAATCTGCGATTTTGTTAAGACAAACATTCTGACCAATTGTCAGGTCAATTGAGCTGAAAATGTGGCCTACAGAGTGTCCAAAATAACTTTCTTCAATTTGAAGTAGTGACCTAGTTTATGACCCTACGTGACCATATTTCAAACTCATCCGAGACATCAAAACAAACTTGTTGACCAAGGTTCAGGTGAATTGGGCAAGAATTGCCACCTGTAGAGTGCTCACAAGGTATTTCTGTAATTTGACCTAGTGACCTAGATTATGACCCTATGTGACCCAATTTCAAATCCATTCAAGATATCATCAAGTCAAACATGCTGACAAATTTTTAGGTCAGTTGAGCAAAAGTTGTGGCCTCTACAGTGCCCACAATACATTTCTTTAATTTGACCCAGTGACCCAGTTTATGACCCTATGAGACCCAATTTCTAACTGATCCCAGATATCATCAAGTCAAATATGTAGACCAATTTTCAGGTCAACTTAGCCAGAATTGTGGCCTCTAGAGTGCCCATAAGGTATTTCTTCAATGTGACCCAGTGACATTGTTTATGACCGTATGTGACCCAATTTTGAACTCATCCCAGATATCATCAAGACAAAAAAATGTGGCCTCTAGAGTGCCCACAAGGTATTTCTTTAATTTGACCTAGTGACCTACTTTATGACCCCAGATGACCAAATTTCAATCTCATCCGAGATTTAATTAAGGCAAACATTCTGATAAATTTTCAGGCCAATTGAGTAAGAAATGTGGCCTCTAGAGTGTCCACAAGGTATTTCTTTAATTTGACCTAGTGACCTAGTTTATGACCCCAGGTGATTAAATTTCAAACTCATCCAAGATTTAATTAAGACAAATGTTTTGACCAATTTTCAAGTAAATTGAGCAAAACAATGTGGCCTCTAGAGTGTCCACAAGATATTTCTTTGACCTAGTGACCTACTTTATGACCCCAGGTGACCCAATTTCAAAGTTATCTAAGATTTAATTAAGAAAAACATTCTGACCAAGTTTCAAGTCAATTGAGCAAAACAATGTGGCCTCTAGAGTGGCCACAAGGTATTTCTTAAATTTGACCTAGTGACCTAGTTTTTGAACCCACATGACCCAATTTCCAAGTCATCCGAGTTTTTATCAAGACAAACATTCTGACCAAGTTTCATGAGTATCAGACTGAAAATGTGGCCTCTAGAGCGCACACAAGGTTTTTAGCTCACCTGAGCACAAAGTGCTCATGGTGAGCTATTGTGATCGTGCGGTGTGCGTCGTCACCTTTTCACCTTGTGTACGCTCTAGAGGCCACATTTTCAGTCCAATCCTCATGAAACTTGGTCAGAATGTTTGTCTTGATAAAATCTCAGACGATTTTGAAATTGGGTCATGTAGGGTCAAAAACTAGGTCACTAGGTCAAATCTTAGAAAAACCTTGTGTACGCTCTAGAGGCCACATTTTCGGTCAGATACTTGTGAAATTTGGTCAGAATGTTTGTCTTGATAAAATCTCGGATGAGTTCGAAATTGGGTCATGTGGGGTCAAAAACTAGGTCACTAAGTCAAATCTTAGAAAAACATTGTGTACGCTCTAGAAGCCACATTTCCAGTCCGATCCTCATGAAATTTGGTCAGAATGTTTGTCTTGATAAAATCTTGGACAAGTTTGAAATTGGGTCATGTGGGGTCAAAAACTAGGTCACTAGGTCAAATCTTAGAAAAACCTTGTGTACGCTCTAGAGGCCACATTTTCAGTCCGATCCTCAGGAAACTTGGTCAGAATGTTTGTCTTGATAAAATCTCAGACAAGTTCAAAATTGGGTCATGTGGGGTCAAACACTAGGTCACTAGGTCAAATCTTAGTAAAACCTTGTGTACGCTCTAGAGGCCAAATTTTCAGTCAGATGCTTGTGAAACTTGTTCAGAATTTTTGTCTTGATAAAATCACAGACGAGTTCCAAATTGGGTCATGTTGGGTCAAAAATTAGGTCACTAGGTCAAATCTTAGAAAAACCTTGTGTACGCTCTAGAGGCCACAATATCAGTCTGATCCTCATGAAACTTGGTCAGAATGTTTGTCTTGATAAAATCTCACAAGAGTTCGCAATTGGGTCATGTGGGGTCAAAAACTAGGTCACTAGGTCAAACCTTAGAAAAACCTTGTGTACGCTCTGGAGGCCACATTTTTCTGTCAGATACTTGTGAAACTTGGTCAGAATGTTTGTCTTGATAAAATCTCAGACGAGTTCTAAATTGGGTTATGTGGGGTCAAAAACTAGGTCACCAGGTCAAATCTAAGAAAAACGTTGTGTATGCTCTAGAGGCCATATTTTCTGTCCATTACTCTTGAAAGTTGGTCAGAATGTTTGCCTTGATAATATCTCTGACTAGTTTGAAAATAGGTCATATCGGGTGAAAAACTAGGTCACTAGGTCAAATCTTAGAAAAACCTTGTGTAAGCTCCAGAAGCCACATTTTCTGTCTGATATTCTTGAAAGTTGGTCAGAATGTTTGTCTCGATGATATCTCAGTCGAATTTGAAAATGGGTCATGTTGGGTCAAAAACTAGGTCACCTAGTCAGATCTTAGAAAAACCATGTGTACACTGTTGTGGCCACATTTTTTGTTCAATACTCTTTTAAAGTTGCTCAGAATGTTTGCCTTGGTAATATCTTGGATGAGTTTGAAAATGGGTCATGTTGGGTCAAAATCTAGGTCACTAGGTCAGATCTTAGAAAAACCTTGTGTATGCTGTAGAGGCCACATTTTCAGTCCAATACTCTTGAAATTTGGTAAGAATGTTTGTCCTGATGATATCTTGGACCAGTTTGAAAATGTGTCATGTTGGCTGAAAAACTAGGTCACTAGGTCAAATCTTAGGAAAACCTAGTGTACGAATGACTCTCAGAAAGAAGCCTTTTGAAAACACTTTTTGAAAATGAGAAAATGCTAGTATCCAGCATTTTTTCCCTTTTTCACAATGTTTTCTACCCCTTTGAGAGACCAATTCCACAGCTTGATCCACATATTATTTGTTTTATGCAGAAGGTTCAGACTGATGAGTTTAAAATTTTATTGCTTGGTAATACATATATCTCACAAGACGTTGGAAATTGGTTGTGCTTGGTCAAAAGGCTCAGGTGAGCGACTCCAGGGCCATCATGGCCCTCTTGTTCTAAGATTTGACCAAGTGACCTTGTTTTTGACCCCACATGACCCAATTTCAAACTCGTCCGAGATTTTATAAGGACAAACATTCTAATCAAGTTTCACAAGTATCTGACTGAAAATGTGGTCTCTAGAGCGCACACAAGGTTTTTCTAAGATTTGACCTAATGACCTAGTTTTTGACCCCACATGACTGAATTTCAAACTCGTCCAAGATTTTATCAAGATAAACATTCTGACCAAGTTTCACAAGTATCTGACTGAAAATGTGGCCTCTAGAGCACACACAAGGTTTTTTCTATGATTTGACTGAGTGACCTAGTTTTTGAACCCACATGACCCAATATCGAGCTTGTGGCCTCTAGACAAGATAAAAAGTTGACGTCGGACAATGCATGCCGCACGACGGATGGCGGACGCTGGACACAGCACGATCACAATAGCTCACCACGAGCACTTTGTGCTCAGGTGAGCTAAAAAGGTCCAAATATTGAATGATAATGCTTTAACAAACAATCACATTTTTTAATGATGAAGAAGAAAGCTTTTGAAAACATTGTGGAAAAAAGAAAATATAGCCCACAGCCATCAGAGCCATGATTCTTGATGAATCAAAATTTCTCGAACAATTTGCAAAGGAACATTTCTGTGAAATTATTTCAAAATCTGACCCATTTCAGAGAAGAAGAATCTTTAAGAATTTCTTCATTTCCATATAGTGCAAGTTGCCCCCCATTCTCCAGAGCCATGGTTTCTTGACAGATCAAAATTTTGCGAACAGTTTTTGAAAAGGGTCACCAAAGGAACATTTCTGTGAAATTATTTCAAAATCTGACCAGCGGTTTCAGAGAAGAAAAATTTTTAAGAATTTCTTCATTTCCATATAGTGCAAGTAGCCCCCAGTCACCAGAGCCATGGTTTCTTGACAGATCAAAATTTCGCGAACAGTTTTTGAAAAGGGTCACCCAAGGAACATCTCTGTGAAATTATTTCAAAATCTGACCAGCCGTTTCAGAGAAGAAAATTCTTTAAGAATTTCTTCATATCCATATAGTGCAAGTAGCCCCCATTCACCAAGCCACTGGCTGCTTTCCCACATAACCATTGTCGAAACAATGGTCAGCAGTGAGAGAGGAATGAATCCTGTCACAATGACTATCATCAATCCTCGGAAAGAAATTGGCCAGTGACCGCCTGTTCTCAAGTCCTGTGCGCTACCGACTGAGCCATGGGGGCTTGGCGCATTTTGAATGAAAATAAACTGAAAACAGCATTTTTTGAAAGGCAGTTGTACAAGGGAAAGGCTGCAGAATGTGTTTGCTCTGCAAGCGCAGGTCCCTAAAATTCTAAGCCACTGGTTTAGAATTCATTGCGAGATTCAAAGACGAACTATGTCATCTTACAAATGAAGTATGCACTTACATTATCCAGAAATACCTGCATACAGATATATATGTCGGCTGGTCCATATTCAAGAAAGGGATGGGAGTGAATGGTGGAACAGCACTGCCAATTGCACTCACAGGGAGGTATAATGGATGAGGTGGTATGTGCAGGAATAAGGCACTGGTATTTCTGGATGAAAGACTGACTCTCATCGACCAACTGTGGTGAGAGAGAAAGCTGTTATTGGGAGAAAAATCACTGGCTATAGTTTATTGTACACAGCAGTGTAGTTGCTAATTGTCAGACTGACCATTCACTGTAGACCATTTAATTCTTTACCAATCTACAAAATTTCAGACTTTTCCAAATTCAAAGCATTTGCAGATGACAATACAAATGTGACTCTAATCTCCAACAAGAGGGCCATGATGGCCCTGTATCGCTCCACTGGCTTATAAATATAAACCATAAATAGTAAACATTTCAATTCTCAGCCAAATGGTTTCAAAATGAAGACTTACAAAGTTTTCTCTGTAAAAGCCCATGTGAATGTTGAGACCTGCAGGGCAAAGCCATTTTTGATCCCAGAGCTATAATTACTTGAACCCTGCTAGAGGTCCACAAGATAAAGCCACATGCCAAAATAATACAAATCTATGCTGTATGGTTATAAATAAGGTGATTTTCAAGTTTTGTCCATATGAAGCCTCTGTAAAACATAAGACCCCTGATGCAAGGCTAATTTCAAAAAAAAAATCAAAACAAGAAGATTTCTTAAGTTGTCACTATGTAAGCCCATGTAAAACTTGTGACCCCTGCGGTGGGGCCAATTATGACCCCAGGGCTAAAATTTTGGCCCGCTTGGTAGAGGCCCACTAGATATAGCTACATGCAAAATTTGGAAGATCTAGGCCTTATGGCTAGGTACAGGAAGATTTTTAAAGTTTTCTCTATATAAGCCTATGTAAAACTTGTGACCCCTGTGGCGGGGCCAATTTTGACCCCAGGGCTAAAATTTTGGCCCACTTTGTAGAGGCCCACTAGATAAAGCTACATGAAAAATTTGGTAGCTCCAGGCCTTATGGCTAGGTACAGGAAGATTTGTGAAGTTTTCTCTATATAAGCCTATGTAAAACTTGTGACCCCTGGGGCAGAGCCAATTTTGACCCCAGGGCTATAATTTGAAGAAACTTGATAGAGGTCTACTACATAAAGCTACATGCCAAATTTGGTAGCCCTATGCCTTATGGTTTCAGACAAGAAGATTTTTCAAGATTTCCAATATTTTTCAGTTTTGTTGCCATGGCAACCAGAGTTTTTGAAGGAATCAAACTCTTTCAAGAAATTCTGAAGAAGACCATGGCAGGATCATTTCTGTGAAGTTTCATGAAAATTGGATGGGTAGTTTCAGAGAAGATGTTTGAAATAAAAGTTAACGGACGGACGGACGCACGACGGACACCGGGCCATGACATAAGCCCGCTGGCCTTCGGCCAGTGGAGCTAAAAACAAGTATCAATTTTTTAAAGCATTGTAGGAAATAGAGAAAATGCTGGTTATCAGTTTTTTTTTCCTTTTCCTACAATGCTTTTAAAAGCCTCAGATCTCAGGGCCGTTAAAACCCGCAATTATGAGATAATGGTTTAAATCAGATGTAGTTGCTTATTTCAAAAGAGTTACGGTGTCAAGTGATGGGGTGTTTAGTGGGGATTGTCATTGTGGCCTGTGCCTAATGTTACTGGCTCATGGCCCTGGCCTGATGAACAGCAAAGCGATGCTTTGTTGGGGGAGCTTGGATCATGTTGTGGGTGTGACCGTTCAATCCTTGCCACTGCGTCGCTGATGTGATGGTTGCTGTTGGCACAAAAGAGTGGACAGGCAAAGGGGGACTTTCATGTTGAAAGTCAATGATGTACATTTTATTTCCTTTGACATCACATGCAAGGTGTCCACAATTTGAGTTAAGCAAATTTCCCTGACATTTCCATGTTTAAAATTTCCCTGGCTAGCATTTTTGTATTTTGCACATTAAATTCTGCAATCTGTTGGCCTCCTCCTCCCCTACAGCCAACCCTTTCCAGCTTTTACTACACCAACTGTAATTGTATAATTACTCTTTATACATGTATAATAAGTTATGTTTTTTGGTTTGTTTTTCTTTGAATTTATTTTCTATTTTTATTTCTTTACATACTTACATATATATATGCATCTCATATATAATTCATACTGTTGGAAGAGTGTTCGAAACAAAATGCATGTCATAGTACAGGGAATCTGTTGGCCTCCTCCACCCCTACAGCCAAGCCTTACCACCTTTTTTACCACCAATTGTCATTACATTTCCTACTTCTAATTCAGTCTGTTATTCTTTTTTGTTCTCTTCTACATGTACTTACGAAAGTTATCTATACTGTTGGATGTGCTGCTTGAAATCAGATACATGCACATAAAGTTCCAACATCTATAGGCCTCCTCCTCCCCTACAGCCAACGCTTTCCACCTTTTACTTTACCCACTGTAATTGTATTACTCTTCACACTTGTATCAGTATTTTTAGTTTTTGATCTGGGCTTTGCAAGCCAAGCCCAAGGCCATAGGAATCATATCCCGAAATTTCGACCCCCATCCAAGCCATTACGGAAAAACTCGAGTAAAAGTGAAAAGTCCTACCTGCAATCGATCCCACTTTGCTGAAAGAAACGACCCCTTAAAATAATTAAATATTTTGATTTGAATATCATGGTAAGGTTTAATTTCACAATAAACTTTGATAGATATGTGATTTTAATCGTACGAAAGAGTTGACAGAGAATTTTGGGCCCTGGTGAACTTATTCATAACTGCAAATTTGTGCGCTTAACAGTGAAACCTCGGGTGATCGTTGATCAAATGTTTAGATGTAGGTACGCAATCAACCAAGTTGTGATGAGTGCTGTTGCCGAGCACTAATTGGGATCGTTTGTTTGTCCTTCTACTAGACCATGTGAATGACAAATAATGATAGCGTATTTTCTGCAGACGGTGTGCTCTTTCTCTGAAAAAGGTGTCTCAAAACCTCTGTAAGATTCTAATTTTCGTAAAATTACTGTGCACCTCGTGTCTGAAGTTATAACTATATACAGGGTTTTAATTTAAAGCCGATTGCCGATCAAAAACATCGGTTGAAATCGGCCTTTAATCGGTTGTTTTTGCTGAATCTTTGAAAAATCAATCGCGTTGATTATATCGAAAATATTTCACGCGTTGGTAACTGTACTGCGACACTGATTCAATTTTACCGCGAAACCAGAAACAATTGGTTTATGAATATTACATGGTCATTCATTGGATACTTGCATCCAATTATCCAATCGTAGGCGATGATACGTTTCTCCTATCTCCATTTGGTAATCATGGACGCCAAAGCCTAGGCGGCCCCCTTGACCCCCGGCCTGTTGTTTTTGTCAATCAATCTGTTGCTTCATTTCAAAATGAAAACCCTGTATATATCTGCTTGGTATATATGCCTTATTTCTTCCTGTTGGAGTTGTCCAGATATGACATCTCGGCCCATAACCATTTTGACCCATAGCGAACTTGGCGCATACAATATCAAATATGAATTAAAGTTTGTATGTAACATGAGCCATTGAAAACCAGTTAATCTTTATAAAACAACAAAATTTTAGACTTGTCCAAATTGAAAACATTTGTGGATGACAAGTTAGATTTAGCTGAAATGTTTGGCTGTGAAAGTGCAGAAAACCTAGTAGGAAAAAAAGAGAGCATTTTGTTTTTCCCTTTTGCAAAAGATTTTCATGAGGCTATAACCTTAGAGTTCTTAAAACTCAGGATTGTGTGGTAAAGAGTTAAGTAACTGGTGGGTGTTTTATATCGAAGATCAGACTTGACATTCAGTGCAATCTGATCTTGATCTCCATATGTATTTAGGCTTACCTGGTTGAAATTTTTTGCTTTTGGCAAATTTTCTGCATGTCAAAGGACCAGTTTACCTCATGATTCAGTTGGTTGTCCAACAAGATGGTTTTTATGAATTCATAAATATATGACGGCTCGTTTGGAATGATTATCACGGAGATGTATTAAACTCCCTCTTGCCAGAGCATTGCTCATTTGTGTTTTCCATGATCACAACCAAGAGCTCTTCAAATTTATCAATTCTAGATGACTACTCGGATGAGGGCTTTAGGTCCAACGGCCCTCTTGTTTATGAAAATAGGCTTCCAAGCTTGGTTGATCATGGCAATTTAGAGATTCCATAGACTTTCAATGGGGAAAATTGAAAAGTGGCATTTACAGCAGATATTTTGACAAAACTTGTATAGAAATTTTCCTTGAGTGGTCTTGTATCATCCATATGATTTTATTCAACTGGAAGTCTTTAGCTCAGCTGTTTATGAAAAAAACGTCAAGCTATTGTCAAAGTCTATGCGTCACTGTCGTCGTGCAAAAACTGACATTTTATAATATCTCTGTTCTTCCTGAAGATATTTACTTCAAACTTGTACAAGATATTTACTATCAAAAGGGGTACCCATATAACAGGGGCAGGTAACATCAAAATATTTTTGACACAGTTATGCCCTTTTTTAATACTTACAATTTTCAAAAGCTTTGACATAATATCATATCTGCCATTAATGAAGATACTTACTTCAAACTTGGGACTTTTTGTTAACAATTAAAAGGGGAATTTTTATCAGTACAACAGACAGGGTTCCCACTCTCCATCAGGAAAGAAATTCAAGGACTTTTCAAGGATAATTCACTGAATTTCAAGGATTCAAATTGAAATGTCTTTTAACGCCAATTATCATATTATCCCTTTCCCTGGAATGCAACTTTGAGACTGTTCCAAATTGAGGGAGGCTGCAGATGAAAATTCAAAACTGGTTTAAATCAGATCTTAAAATACTGGTAGCATAGAAAACATTATGGGAAAAGGGGAAAAAATGCTCATGAGCAATTTAACTTTTCCCAACAATGTTTTCCACAGCAGTCTCCATCCAATGTGTTTTGACAATGGTTATGTGGGAAAGCAGCCAGTGGCTTGGAAAGAATACTGTGCGGAGTACTGGTAACAGAAACTCCAGGAAAAGCATGGATAGGTGCACTGGCTGCCGCAATATAACTGAAATAATGTTGAAAACAGAGTTAAACACCATATAATCAACCTTCTAATGTGTTAAAATGAATATATATCGGGGAAAGAGTAAGCATATCAAGTGTGGTGCTCTTGTTAGCTTTACTGGCTAAAGGTCAGAATGTGTTTGGTCAGGGCCCTGTGACATGTCTGAATAAAAAACATTTTATAACTTGCTCATGACCTTTATTTTTGAAGTCAGTTTCTAATATTAAACAAACAAGTCCTTGTCAAGCACCAGATCCCCCGCCGATTGGGCTTTTTCTAACACAGCACCGAAATAAGAGCTTGAAGTGAAGATAAAAAAACATGCATATTTTCTTTTTTGAAATACAGGTCCAAGTTATAAAAGTTGGCATTAACATGATATAATAACTACAAAACATTAAAACTTAATCAATATTGAAGTTTCTGAAAAAGAAAAAGAGACACTTTTTCTTTTTAAAATGCATACAAGAGTTATAAAACTTTTTTGTGTTTATGCCATAAGTATGAAACTTGGCCAAGAATGGGAAATGTGCGAACAAAAATCCAAAGTAAAAATTTACAAAGGGCAATAACTCCAAAAATACTGAAGATAGAGTTATGGTTCTTGTGCACTGCACTTCTCCTCAATTAGTTCTATATGTGTGTGAAGTTTCAAGTTCCTAGCTTTTATACTTTTGGAGATATACGCCAGACAGAAATCCAAAGTAAAAATTAACAAAGGGCAATAACTCAAAAATTACTGAAGACAGAGTTTTGGTTTTTGTGAACTGCACTTCTCCTTAATGAATTCTATAAGTGTATACAGTTTGAAGTTCCTAGCCTTTGTACTTTAGGAGATATGCTCCGGACAAAATTCCAAAGTGAAAATTTACAAAGAGCAATAACTCAACAATTACTGAAGATAGAGTTATGATTCTTTAGCACTGCACTTCTCCTTAATTAGTTCTATATGCGTGTGATGTTTCAAGTTCCTAGCTTTTATACTTTTGGAGATATGCTCCGGACAAAAATCCAAAATTAAAATTTACAAAGGGCAATAACTCCAAAAATACTGAAGACAGAGTTATGGTTGTTGTGCACTGCACTTCTCCTCAATGAGTTCTATATATGTGTGAAGTTTCAAGTTCCTAGCTTTTATACTTTTGGAGATATGCTCCGGACAAAAATTCAAAGTAAAAATGTACAAAGGGCAATAACTCCAGAAATACTGAAGATAGAGTAATGGTTCTTGTACACTGCACGCCTCCTTAATGAGATCTATCCACTTGTGAAGTTTGAAGTTGATATCTCAAATACTTTTGGAGATATGCTCCGGACAAAAATGTGGGACGGAAGGACAGAAGGACGGAATGACGGAAGGACGGACGGAGACTATTACCATATCCCCCGCCGCCTTTTCGGCGGGGGATAAAAATACAACTTATATCTCAAACATCAACCTACCTTAACATCTTAACTCTTTCCCAAACAACAAAATTTTAGACTTGTCCAAACTGAAAGCACTTGCAGACGACAAAATAAACGTGACTCAAAAATTGAAATTTGTCTTGGATAGGGTAGAAAACATTGTGGGAATAGGAGAAAATGCTGGTTGGTTACCAGCAATTCTCACAATTCTCCTATTCCCACAATGTTTTCAAAAGGCTTCTATTTCAGGGTCGTTAAAAGTCGGGATTGTGTGGTAAAGGGTTAAATACTAAAAATTTAGAATATTTTAGTAGCAGTGAAAAAAAACATGTAGCAGGAAGTGCTCATTTTTTTCCACAAGAGACATGTATCAAGTATTGACTTGCTGCTGGGAGTCCAAAAACATTAAATAATATGTCTGTACAGGAAAAAAACATCACAAAAGAACAACTGTTCAACCTTTTAACCCTTAACCAAACTACAGATTTTAGACTTCTCCACATTGAAAGCAACTGCAGAATTCAACAAGAGTCTGTTTGTAAAACAGGGCATGCCCCCCTAATGCTGCTTTGTCACAGAAACTCTAGTTATTGATCGGACAAGGAAATACGACCGACGGACGGACGGACAGATAGGTGCAAAGCAATATACCCCCTCTTCTTCGAAGGGGGGCATAAAAACTTACCACTAGCTTACTCTGATTTGGAGTCTCTGTAATCTGTATCGGACAAATTTGTTTATTGTTGATTTCTAAGATTGATATGTTGTTTAAACAACGGTTTCCAATCTCCCTTTCCCTTATAAAAGAGAACATCGAAAGACTAGCGAACTCTTGAGCGAAGCAGACGGCGCGGTTAAATATCATCACGTTACTAGACGCTTGGCGATACCATGTAGTTCAGAATGAGGCTCTCATAGTCATCTGCGTCAATCAAAGGAATTCGACGAAGTTAGTTTACGGTTAGGCTTGACGTACATTTGTGAGCAGTATAAATTCTAATAACCTATTAGACGAAAATAAATTCGGCAGCCAGTTTGTGTTTTTTTGACGACTGTGCACTACAGTTTCAAATATTCCGCATGTCTGGATTACTTGCCCTTGTGCTCTGTCCTCGGATCAGGTAAAAATCGCAATATTTTGGACGGGTGCCCTTCATAAGCATTTTCAGAAAATTATCTAAATATAGTCAGTATTGGGATTTCCCATAAAGTATTTTTGTGAACGGAATCGTAAAAGTGGGCATACATGTTCGTATTTAGTAGAATTACTGTCAATACCGGCAATTTCTTCCATGTTTACTTGCTGATTTCCGGACTACTGCTACTTGAATAATTCTAAAAGAAAATTCCCGACTTTTTCCCGGTTTAGGACATTTATCAGAAAATTCAAAGACTTTTCAAAGGTTTCAAGGGTTGGTACAAAAATTAAGGACTTTTCCCAATTTCAAGGCAGCGTGGGAACCCTGAACAGAGGTAGGTAACCCCCAAAATATTTTTGGCAAAGTAATCAGTTATGCCCCTTTTTCAACTAAGAACTTTTTGCTCAGATGTTTTTAGAGGCATGGTATTTTCATAGCCCTAGTGTCATCGTATTCGTGGTTTGTGTCATCGTCATGCAAAATCTTTATAATTTTACAATATCGTTGTTATTACTGAAGACGTTTGTAACTTCAAACTTGGACAACTTGTTTACTATCAAAAGGGAAACCTAAACAGTAAGAGTAAATCACCATCTAGTTATGTCCCTTCCCTTTTTCAACTGTGTTTCCACTGAAAATCAAGCAACTGCAGCCAAGCGTTGGCACCCGCATATGGTGCTCTTCTTACTAAACACAACTATTGCCGAGCATTGGTGCCCTTTTTATTTGTTGCCATAGAAACCAAAATGCAAAATACAAATAAATACCTAAACAAATTGCCTTCTCAGACACCGAATCATGCTTTGTGATATTAGCCTTTAAAGACTGTGTTTTTCCTTGTCAATGCTCAAAGGACATGGATACTATTTCAACTTAGAGACTGAGTATGGTAAAATGAAAGAAAATACGATTCATTGCCTGACCACTGTAGATTTTTTTGCACTTTCCAGAAATAATCCCTAGACCTGTCCTCTATCAGCAATTTTTTGCATGCTGCTCATTTTGGTTTGTTATCATTTTGATTTGTTGCCAAAGCACCATAAAGGAAGAAAATGGGAAACAGAAAATCCTTTTAAAATTATCTCCTTTCAATCAATAAAGACCACAAGGCCAAGGTTATACAAAAATACCCATTACATTGGCCGTTACAAACTTATGTTTTTCCATTCTGTTGTCAACTCCACAGACTGTCAGTGTGAGACATGTTTTTATAAGTCTGTACAAATGTGCTAGCAGTTTTTAGGCCTGTACAAATGTGATGGCAACTCTAAGCTTCTGGGCCTCATCTACCTACCTCTTCTCCAGTTCTGATGCCCAGGCCTTCATCGCATTAAGCGCTTTGATTTTTTCTGGTTTTTGGCCTTGCTAAGCCCAAGGCCGTAGTAATCATATACCAAAATTTCAACCCCATCCACATGATCCGAGCAGTTACGGAAAAGCCTGAGTAAAAGTGAAAAGTACCGCTTGCAATCCATCTAACTATGCTGAAAGAAACGCCCCCCCCCCCCCCCCCCCCAATAATAAAAATATTTGGGTTTGAACATCATAGTTAGGTTTAAGTTCACAAAGAACTGTGTGAGATGAACGATGTTAATCGTACAAAAGTATGACTAAGAATTTCGAGCCCTAATGGTCTTATTTACAAGTGGAAATTAGTGCACTGTAACACTGAAAGAAACATTGGCAAATCTTTAGATGTAGTTACGGAATCTTTTTGTCAGAGTTGTCCCGATATCTTATGACATCTTGGACCATGACAATTTTGACTCATTTTGGGCATTACAAATTCTGCACACAAAATCGAATATGTAACTTTACACAGGGTATAAAACTGTGTAATATGAGCCATGGACAACCAGTTAAGAAGACCTAATGGCGGGCGTGTTATATCAAAGATCAGACTTCCTATTAAGTGTTATCTGACCTAAATCTCCTCCACTATTTATGGATAATAAATTGCTTGACCTGGTTAAAGATCAGGTAGTAGGCGTTTTATATCGAAGATCAGACTTATTACTTGGTGCAATCTGATCTTGATCTAAGCTGTCAACATGGGATATTTAACCATTAGGCTTTTAAGCGTAACTCGATGCTCTTTAGTGGATTGCGTAGATCAAGATTAGACTGCACAGAACTTGCAGTTTGATCTTGGATCTGCAGTGTCTGATATGTTAAGTTCTTTCCTACCAACAACAATTTTGCAATCGCCATGTTACAGCATATATAAGTGGCTGGAACACTTCATCCTATGTATTGAGCAGTTTAACCCTTTACCATAAATTCTGACTTTTAATGACCCTGTGAAAGAAGCCTTTTGAAAACACTGGGAAAAGGAAAAAAATGTTGGTAACCAGAATTTTCTCCTTTTTCGATAATGTTTTCTACCTTTCCCGAAAAAAAAAATTCAATTTTTCAGTCAGATTTATTTTGTTGTCTGCAACTGCTTTGAATTTGGACAAGTCTAACATTTTGTTGTTTGGTAAAGAATTAAGGGTTAAGTGATAATTGGTAATGGAAGAGTTGGGTTTTAAACACACTGCTTACCGATCCATATTTTTACTGGCAGTTGTTGCAGACAAGTTTGATGTTAATTCGTTAATAAACTGACCATGTGCAGATGAACCGCACCTTCCAAAATGATAGGAACATATTTCAAAGCTGATGAATTTTCAAAGGTGTCAGAGTGCAGGGCAATTCAAGACTGTCAATATTAGTACTCATTTGTATAAATCCACAATGTTACACTAAGAATAATGTAAGAAAAATACTTTGTCGTCAGATCATGCATTTGGTTCCAGGCTAGTTTGTCCAAAAACTAGCTTGGCTGTGGGCATGTTCATCCCTGGGCTTTTTCATCCTGGCTTGTTTGTCCCACATTATTTCACCCTACTTTATTCAAATAAATGTTAAGTGAAACATGAATTCAAAAATCAAGTAACATCATAATATATCTACTATTAGGAAGATTTTTTTTTTCTTTAATTAATGTCTGTGAATCACTGGTTTTCTCAGAATTTTCAGCATCAGTAATGGGGGAACACTCTCAAATTTGTCGCCATCATTGGTTACTTCTAAATACCAAGATTACTAATCATCAAAATTCAGCATTAAGATAATACAGAAGTTCAGCACCTAAGGGCGTCAAGTGAGAGAGGATTGAATTGTGTTGCAATGACTATCATCAATCCTCCCAGGGATTCAAACAGGTGACCCCCCTGTTCTCAAGTCTGGTACGCTAATGACTGTGCTAATAGGGCCCAGCTGCAGTAACTGGTTTTAACTTTTTACCACATGATAAAATTTTAGACTTAACCAAATTGAAAGCCTTTTCAAATGATGGAATTTGTTCGAGATATGGTAGAAAGAATTGTGGGAAATGGGGAAAAAGTTGGTAACCACAGTATCTTGAATCACTTCAAAAATGCAGAAAACGAATTGAATAGGTTAGGAACAGGCCCAGTGTTCTTAAATTTTAAAGAATCTCAAACAATAGAGAGCAAATTGCTTATTTATGAAAAAGCCATTTTCTTTTTGCCCCAAAAAAGGGCCATGTTTTGCCCCCAAAATATTGACCATCAGCAAATCATATTTATGCACCATGTCTTGGATAAAGTTATAAGTAAAACTGTAGCAGACACCAATCATCTGAAGACTACATCTTTGGCCAAATCTTCACCAGATTTAGTCCTAGTATTTGTCTTTATAATATTTAATCCTTTACCACACAATCCTAAGTTTTAACAACTGTGACAAAGGTGGGTTTAGAAAATATTGGAGGAGGGGCTCTGGAGAAATTGGTGATGACCAGTATTTTCTCCTTTTTCCACACTGTTTTGCTACACTTTCCAATGTTATCAGCACCACATTTGATTTGTTGTCTGCAGTAGATTTCAATTTGGACAAGTCTAAAATTCTGTTGTTTGATAAGAAGTTAAGATAATTTTGACAATTGCCACTATGCAAATATGAAAATTGGGTTAGCAAGTTTGTTTCCTAATTATGCTTGTCACAAGTTTAAATCTTGGTCAATCTTGGTAAAAAGAAATAGGTTACACAAGACAGGTTACAATCACTCTTATTGTTTTTTTGGCAATAAATTAGAATGATCTTAGATGATTTTGAATGTTTGCTCCCCCAGTGGTCACAACACTGACTGGTTTATACTTTTGAGACCATATTTTGATTGCATGACATGAACTGAGTTCATATTCACCAACTGTTCTTAAGAATGTTCTTTGCCTTATTCTCCAAGATTTTCAAAATTTGAAAGTAAAACACTACTTCTGATTGGCCAAATGGTTTAGCCAATTAGAAGTGTTACTTTCAAATCTAGAAAATTACAGGAGAATAAGACTAAGAAAGTTCCTAGGAATGGTAAGTAAATAGAGATCCTGAGCTGTCCATAATAGTATGCCATGCAAATTTCCATTTGTGTTTAAGCCAAGCCAAGACAGGTGGCTCAGTCTATTAAATACAAGCCAGTGTAATACAAAATGAAAGCCAGGGGTGCTGATGTAATTCACAGGTCTGCCTTTTTCCTTCAGACAATTGATGATAGTCATGGGAAGAGCATTCAACCCCTCTCACTGCTGTATATTTTTTCAACTACATGTATGTTTATGTGGCAAAGTAGCCAGTGGCTTGGAAAGAATCCTGTGCAAAGTACAAGTAAAACTAAGGCATGTATAGGTGCACTGGCCTTTGCAATGTAATTGAAATAATGTTGAAAATAGTGTTAAACCACAGAAGCAAGTTTTGGTCCAAATTTACTGAAAATTGTTGTGCCAAAATTTTGTCTAGATAATCTTTTTTGACTTTAAAATACCGGAAGGTCCATTTGTATACATTTCAAAAGCAATATAAGCATGGAAAATCCTAAAAGGATTTCAAACCAGGTTACCTTCCCACCTACTGTTAATGAAACTTGGCCAAAATGTTAGATTTCACTGGGTTTTTGGGCAGCTTTGGCTTTAAATTGAAATTGGTCAGAATATTTGTAATTTTAAACCATAGTTTCCCAAAACACAGTGAAATCACATTGAAACCGGGCAGAATATTTGTGCCCAGCCCCTGTAGCTCAGTTGGTAGTGTACTGGACTTGAGAGCAGGGGGTTGCTGGTTTGATCCCTGGCTAGGCCAATTTCTTTCCGAGGATTGATGATAGTCATTGCGACAGGATTCATTCTTCTCTCACTGCTGATCATTGTTTTGACCATGGATATGTGGGAAAGCAGCCAGACGCTTGGAAAGAATAATGTGCGTACTACTGGTAAAAGAAACTTGAGGAAAGCATGGATAGGTGCACAGGCTGCCATGAAATAACTGAAAGTGTTGTAAAGGGTGTTAACTAAACACCATAAATCAATCAATCAATCAGAATATTTACCTTAATAATATTTCAGACAAGTTTAAAATGGACTCATATTGGGTCAAAAAGTAGGTCACAAGGTAAAATCGCAGGAAAACCTTGTTTGCACTCAAGAGATCAAATTTTCAGTCAGATACTGATGAAAATTGGTTGGAATTTTTGTCTTAGTGATTCTCGTACAAGTTTGATATTAGGATATGTACTATCAAAAAGTAGGTTACTTTATCGAATCAGAAAAACCTTGTGTGCACCATATAGGCCACATTTATCAGCAATAGCCCTATTCCTTTTTGCATGCTGCTCATTTTGATTAGTTGCATGAGCCTTTACAAATTTATATTTTCCCATTCTGTTGTCAACTCTACAGACTGTCAGTGTGAAACAATTTAGAGATATCTTTTATTAGTCTGTACATATGTGATCTAGTAGTTTCAACCCTGTACAAATGTGATAGAAATTTTGAGCTTCTGGGCCTCGTTTTCCTACTTCTTCACCCCTTCAGATGCCCAGGCCTTCAGTGCCTTTGGCACTTTGATTCTTTTAATTCATCTTTATTTTTATTTTTCTTCAGACATACTTGTACATGTATTTTCAAAAGATATTTATACTGTTGGACGAGTGCATCAAATTAAATGCATTGAATGCATTTCATAATAGAGGGATATCTGCCCCCCCCCCCACCCCTCCCGCTAACCCTTACAACCTTTCTTTATGAACAATTCTCATAGTATTATTTTTTGTTTTAGTTTTTAATTCTTTTTCTTTGATCTTTTTCTCTTTTGTATTTACAAAAGCAATCTATATTTATACTGTTGGACGAGTGCTTGAAATTAAACATACATGTGTCATAATACAAGGAAATATGTTGGCCTCCTCCACCCCTACAGCCAACCCTTACCACCTATTTTTTAACCACCAGTAGTCATTGTATTACTCTTTTTCAGTTTTGTTTTATAATTGTTGTTCTTTGATTTTATTTTCTATTTTATTCTTTTTCGTACATGTATTTACAGAAGTAATACATAATGCTGTTGGATGTGGTGCTTGAAATTAGATGCATGCCAAAATGGACATAAAATTCCTATAATTCAAAACACATTTCTCTCATAGTCTGTAGATGCACTTGATTTTAAAGAATCTACAGTGTAGATCAAAGATCAGACTGCATGTTTTGTAAAGTCTGAACTTGATCTACACTGGCCGCAGAAGCAACTGGAGTTGTGAAAGGGACTTTGAGGGTAAACTCTTTACCAAATTATTTCCCAGTTTTAACAACCCAAATGGAGAAAGCTTCTGAAAACATTGTGATAAAAGGATATACCGTAATTCGCCACTGTATTCAGACAGAAAAAAATAATAATTTTTTTGTGTGTCTGAATCTTTAGGAAATTATTATCTTGAAAAAAAGGGGGTGGCCGAAATAAGAGGTTTTCCCTTGTTGTCCAAATGTGTGTGTCCCGAAAAAATAAGAGTAAAATCCAACAAATTCATATGTATTTATAGCACCGATGGGGGGTGGGTGGATGGGGGGGGTTCAAAACTCTAATTTATCTAAAGTTCCAGTGCGTTTTCAATCTTAAAAGCATGTGTTATAAATATTTCTTAATTTGTTAGACCTATAAGCAGTAGCTTTCTAAAATCATAGTTCAGTAGTGCATGGTATATATCCAAGATCAGACTGCACATTCTCTATTATCTGATCTCTATCTACACCGTACGCCAACATTTTAAACTCCGCCATCTTGCCATCATCAAAGAGCCATCTGTCAAAAAGATTTCACACCTGTCGTGGGTACACAAATGTTTGCAGTAAAATTTGGATTATGGGTATGACGTAATGTGCAATTCATCTAGAGCTAGAGGGTTGTGTAAAGCACCTGTTTTTGTACACACTCTCCCGGGTTACATGCTGACCTCCAATCGACATAAAATGACCACGCAATAAGCGTATATCATGCCCAGTTTATACTAGCTGATAGTGTCTTTTTGCGGTTAGTAATGGTTGTTTCAGGAACACCTGGGCAGCTTTGTCACATAATTTGTGTAGTCAGCAGAAAAAAAGTCTGCCTGTTTTTTTCTTTGGAAAATATTCCATGCAACCAAAATAAAAAGGAATGCATACGACAATTAATGCATTCGATCTAATTTCATATATACATGTAAATGGATTTAATACTGATAAATAAAGGAAAGAAACAATGAGGTTTGGTACTTATAATTTTTTTAATATTGTTCATGGAGGGACAATTTCACGGTTCTGCAGGTGCCTTTTGAAAACGTTACAAAAAAAGGGAAAAACTGCTTGCAAAACACCAAAAAGCCGAGAAACATTAAACTCTTCAAGCACCTTTCAAAACTAGTTGCTTGAGCGGCCTGTGTAGATCAAGATCACACTAGGCAGAATGTTTGGTCTGATCTAAATCTACTTTGTTTTGGTGAGAAGTTTTCAACAAAGACAACCTTGGTATTGCATTTTTTTTCTGGTCTTATTTCATGACTTAAAATAACCGCCGAGTTACTTGACTCTTAAGGAATTCATGTTCATAATGATGAATATCAGCGATACAGAAATGTGCAGATATGCAGCCGATCATTATTGGAAACATTTTCTAAATAAAAACTATGTATTTACTGGCTGATTTTTCGGAAAATTAATGTCACAGGCTGTCCGAATATATAGGAAAATTAAATTTTTGGACTGTCCGGAATAAGGACTCAAAATAAATTATTTTTGAAAATTTTTGACCGTGTCCGAACTTTTAGGGTGTCCGAATACATTGGCGAATTACGGTAATGCTGATAGTAACTAGCATTTTCTCTTGTACTCACAATTTTTCTTATCTGACAAGGATAAATCCCATTACATAAGTCATTTTAACTTGTCATCTGCCAAATCTTTGAATTTGGACAGGTTGATAATTTTGTCATTTGGTAAAGACTTAAGAAATGTATGGTTAATCGCAGACGTTAGTATGCCCCAAGACATGATGGATTGATTGATTGATTGAATAGTGTTTATGCCACTTTCAACATTATTTTAGTTATATCAGTGCAAGGGCTCACATTCATGCATGTCCTGGGTTTCACCAGTACTAGGCTAGGGCTCTGAAGTGTCATGCCCATGGACACACCCATGAAAAACCCAGTGCAGAAGCTCGAACCCCTGGGTCTCCAGGGTTACAAGTCCTACACTTTACCAATGAGCCACAAAGGAACCCACCTCCAAAACACCATATCATTTCCATGTAAGAAGTAGGACTTGCCCAGGAGAACTAGAAAAAATTAATATCTGGTGCAGCAATAGATCTACAGTCATGGCCCTTATTGACGCTCTCCTCTAATTGAGCCATGCAAAAGGGGGCTTAATGCATCTCTGTGATGCTTGATACCAATCAAACCGTCACATTATTATGGATCCATAAAAGCCACTTTTTTAAAAACCAACTGAATCATGAGGTAGACTGGTCCTTTGACATATAGAAAAATGACCAATAGCGAAAAGTTTCTGCCCAGGTCTGCACGCACTGCGCAGACTTACCTGGGTCAATACTTTTCATAGATGTATTAAGCCCCCTTTTCACAGAGCATGGTTCAATTATATGTGATAAGCGTACTGAGCTTTGTAAGCTCATATATAAGCTAGCTGTGTTAGACTTGCCTAGCGAAACTCTACATACAGATTATTGACTCTTTGCTTGCATGGTGATTGATGCTGCATTTAGCACTAATTCAGTTATATAACAACAGTCTGTTGACCTCTCCAATAATGATTTTTCTAGTTTTATTCCTTTTATTTTTTTTTTATACTTTTACTTTCTTCCATATTTGATATTTTTTCAACGTTCAATGACTTGTGGGAATGGCACATGACCAATAACTCAGGCCAATTATGAGGATTCATGTTCAAATCAGCATCGTGATGTCATATCTGATGTAACAAAAACAGAGTTACTAACTGCAAAACAACCATCCAGTTAAACGAACACCCAAAATTGCACCTTTTCACTGAATCACAGTAACCATACAGATTCTATACATTTGCAACAAAAAATATATCTAGGTGTGTTTATCAGTGTTTTACAAAAAATTACTCATAATAATAGGAACCTTAAACCCTTCAACAAACAATCCCATGTATTAACAACCATAAGGAAGAAGTCTTCACAAAACATTGTGGATAAGGGAGAACATGCTGGTCCCCTTTTCACAAAGTATTTTCTACCCTTTCAAAGATGGAACTGATCTTTTGAATTACACTGAATTTGTCATGCATGCTAAACTCTCAATTTTGTTGAGTCTAAATTATTGTTTGGTAAAGGGTTAGCACATAAGCGCCTGCTAACGACTTTCATCATGTAACAGACACACCTTGGAAAATTATTTTGGCAAAGGAGAAATTGATCATAATGAGCAATATCCTCCTTTGAAAAAAAACAAACTTTTTTTTACCCCTTTACAACACAATTCTGAGCTTTAAAGACCCTCATCAAGAAGGCCCTTGAAAACACTGTAATAAAAGGAGAAAACACTGAAGCTTTTTCTTCTTCTTCCACACTGATTTCTCTACCCTTTCCAAGACAAATGTCAACATTTGGGTCAATTTCAATTTTTGTCTGCAAATGCTTTGAATTTTGACAAGTCTAGAATTTGTTGCCAGGAAAAGAGTCAAACTAAAACTATTACTAAAGTAGATCAAAGGACTGGCTGATATTAGTATATTCATCTCGCCATCGGTTGCACATATGAGTGGCGCACCAAGAGGACCGTTAGTTATGTTATGGGGATAGTGCAAGATACAAGAAGAAACCCATCCTAAGTTATGCCTGGTTTCTTAAGCATGCTCAGTGAATAGCACAATCACACGGGACCTAGGTTTAATGTCTCATTCAAAGACTTTTTAGTCATTTTAGGTGGCCAGCCATGCAGTGTTGCATCAAGAAACTTCATATTGTGGGGCATATTCCCCCTTATTCTAACAAAAAGGGGGCACTCTAATCTGAAAATGGAGCACTTGATTTCTTAGAGAAAATGAAAAGAATAACTGATTCGATAAAGGATTGTTACAATACATGTAAAACAGGACTCTTATGTGGTGCATCAATGATACAACCCATACAAACATATCAATAACTGAAATGTTCAGTACTCACAACAGCTTTGGCCATCACCATAACCAGTTTTCAGGGAATCTGAATATACCACACAGGTTATTTTTCTTGCTGTGAAATTTTAAGAGTTTGGGGAAAAAACCTAAGATTTCATTTTTTATGAGTTTTCTTTTAACATATTCAAAGTGTCAGTAAAAATTTAGCTTGTTAAAATTTCTCAGCAGTAAAATATACAAACATGGTTCTTTCTTTTCTTCCTCCCCCCCTTTTTATTTGTAAGTTGTTTCATAAATAAGAGAACAAACTTTTTTTCCCCCATTATAAAACAGAGATTTTTAGCTTTCACTAATCATTTTATACAGAGATTTTATGTAAATTCACAGTTTAAAATTGTTATTAAAGATGAAAAGACAAGTTGAAGTGCCTCTGATCAGACAATGTCAAACTGCCCTTTGTTGTGCTATGGGTTTTTGGTTTTTGCCAGCATTTTTTATTTTCATGTCAAGTAATTTTTGGAGAAATATTACTGCATGATTTGACATGAATTTGTCAATTAGGGTAGCTGGTAACTTTAAAACTTGTCATTATTTTCCGTAAAGCCTTCGGCTTCGCATTTATCAGTTAGCATATCATTCTGACGTCCAATTCTAATCGCCCTTTAACAAAAACAACTGAATTTACTAATCAAGTGTGCCCACAATAAACCGGAAGTACCCTCTAGAGAAAATCATATTTGTTCTGGCGCCCGTGAAAAACACATGTGTCGCAGAATACTAAGCGAAAAAATAGACTTTGTTTGTGTTTCGAAGGGTGTTAGTATTCATCGCTGAAGACGTCGTCTCAGTGTATATTCCAGAATTGTTATGTGTGGTTGTATTCCAGGACGACGTCCGGAATTTGTCAAAAACACGCTATGAGTTGTCATGAGGACGATGTTCTTGGTCTTGATTCCGAGTCTGAATTTTCGGGATTCGACCCTGTTGATGGGGATCAGCCACCCGAGGTGGCTAAAATTGTTGAAGTTACGGCGGAGGAGGTTGTTTCCCCACCGGAAAAGAGGGGTAAAAGTCCTGTGAAAGGAAAAAAGGTAGTAAAAACCTCCAAAAAATCCAAGCAGAAACAAAAGTCCAGTAAAAAAGCCAAGTCTGTTTTAGACTTTGAAAAATTGTCACAAAAGGACATTTGCATGTTAAAAAAGAAACTTGGTTTGTTAGACAAAGAAAACTGGTACCCCGATATGTTCTCTGATCAGGATGAAGTATGTATGGAGAGAAATGAATCATCAGATACTGAGTTGCCAGGTCTGTCCAAAAATTTTGAGGAAAATATTGAGAAAGAGCTCTTTGGTACAGATTCTTCAGATGATGAAGATGATTGGCGTCCGCCTCGTCTAAAAACAAGTGAAAAAGACAAGCCCATATCAAATTCTCTTGCAAATTTGGTGAATGTTGCGTGCACATCACAATGTGAACTTGAAGAGATTATGGCTAGACATAAGATGCCTGAAAATGTAGATAAAGCGGGGCCACCGCTTGTGAACAATGAAGTATGGAAGATACTTGATTGTAAGGTGCACACTCAAGACAAATACATGTCTGATGTACAGAACATTGTAGCTACAGCCATAGTGCCTGTCATTAAACTGGCTGGAACTTTTAAGAAGTCTCTAAACAAAGAAGCCAAAACTTTAGTTTCGGATATCTTAACTCTTATTGGTCAAGTTCAGTACAACCTCTCGGTTAGAAGAAGGTACAATATCAGGCCAAATCTTAAAAAGAAATATCACAGCTTGTGTAACATTTCAATGCCCATTACCACACAACTATTCGGAGATGACATCTCAAAAGAGATCAAGTCATGTGACTCTTTAGCAAATGTTGGTAGAGACACTTACAATTATCAGTACAGATCAGGGTGGCGTGGACGCTCAGGAAGGGGTCAGCTGCAATATAAAAGGGGTTATGGAAACTCCTACAATCAGACTAACAGTGCCTATGGCAACAGGTATCAGCCATATAGTCAGAGAGGGTCTTCCCGACCATATAGAGCCAAATTCTCCCGACGAGGAGGTGCAAGTGAAACATCCCCAAACGACAAATAAATCCTGATTCAGTGGTAGGTAAAGTTAGAAAATGTTTGGATACATGGAAAATGTTAACCAATGATGAATGGGTACTAGACACTGTGTCAGGCTATCATATTCAATTTGATCAAAAGCCTTTTCAAAGGGTAATACCTAAAGAAATTCCATTTAATGATGACCAACATGGAATTGTTGATAATGAGGTAAAGAAATTACTTAGTATTGGGGCTATTGTACCCTGCTGTCATGAAAAAGAGGAATATATATCCACAATATTTATTGTACCAAAGCCTAATGGAAAGTTCAGACCAATTATTAACTTAAGATTTCTGAATAATTTTGTACACTATCATCACTTCAAACAAGAAACTTTTAAGGTGGTGTTAGATCTTTTGCAAAAAGACGACTATATGACTTCAGTAGATATGGAACAAGCATATTTTTCCATCCCTATCCATGAGACTCATCAGAAATATTTAAAGTTTTCATGGAATCAAGTTTTGTATAAATTTACTTGTCTTTGTTTTGGCTTAAAATCAGCCCCTTTTGTTTTTACCAAAGTGTTAAAGCCAGTTTTTACCTGGTTTAGGCAACAAGGGATAAGATGTTCCTATTATATTGATGATTCTTTGAACATGAATCGTGACAAACTTGTTTGTAAGACTAATACTGACACAATAACTCGTACCCTTCAATCCTTAGGTTTTACGATAAATGAAAAGAAATCGGTTCTAGTGCCAACTCAGAAAATAACATTTTTTGGGTTCATTATTGATTCTGTAAATTTCAAAGTTTATTTGACAGAAGGGAAAGTACAAAAAATAATTATAAAAGCACATTCATTACTCAGTTCTAGAACTGTCGTGATAAGAGATTTAGCGTCTTTCACTGGTTTATTGGTTAGCACCTTTCATGCTGTTTTGGAAGCCCCATTACATTATAGATCATTAGAAAGAGATAAAGTCCTTGGACTAGGATCAGAAATGAATTATGATAACAAAATCTCTCTTTCGGATGGAAGTTTTAAAGAGTTAAAATGGTGGCAAGACAATGTAAAGTCTAAGAATGGTAAAGCTATTAGACCTAGTTCAGTCGTGTGTAAGTACAGGTCTGATGCCTTCCTTATCGGCTGGGGGGCCATAGAGATGTCCTCAAATAGACATGCTAGTGGTAGATGGAAGACAGAGGAAAGCCTTATGTCAATTAACATATTAGAATTGTTGGCTATTTTTTATGCACTTCAATCCTTCTTTGTGAACTGTAGAAAGATTCATATACAGGTCGAGTCTGATAATGTTTCGGCAGTTAAGTATGTTAATGACATCGGGGGCATGGCCTCTTAAGACAATGGATTCCATTGCTAAAGATATTTGGGAATGGTGTATCAAAAGAGAAATTTTCTTGTCAGCTGTACATGTTCCTGGTGTTGAAAACACTGTTGCAGACTACTTCTCTAGGCATTTTTCAGATTCAACTGAATGGTTTTTAAAAAAGGAAGTTTTTCATAGAGTTTGTGCAAACTTTTTTAAACCAGATATTGACCTTTTCGCATCCAGGTTAAATGCACAATTAGATTGTTTTGTGTCGTGGTTCGCAGAGCCAGGTGCTACGTATGTGAATGCTTTCAGTTTGACATGGTCTGATTTTGCACCTTACATTTTCCCACCTTTCAGTCTGATAGGGCAAGTTCTAAATAAGCTGAAAAGAGACAAGGTTGAAAAGGCAATTTTGGTTTTTCCGCTTTGGAGATCTCAAATATGGTTTCCAATGGTAATGGAAATGCTGTATACTTTTCCCGTCAGGTTACCACGCCACAGAGATTTGATGGTTCTTCCGCACAACGGTCAAAATCATCCTTTATCAAAAAGAATAAACATGGTCGCTGCTGGTGTGTCAGGAAATCCCTTCAAGATCAAGGACTTTCTAAACAGACTGCCGATATCATCCTCAACTCATGGAGACCAGGGACTCAAAAGCAATATGAATTTGCATGGAGGAAGTGGTATTTTGGTGTCTGTGCCGGAAAAGTGATCCCTTTATCACAATTGAAATAACAGTCCTTAAGTATTTGGATAAGTTACATAAACAGAAAAGGTCATACTCTGTTCTTAACACCCATAAATCTATGCTTTTACAAACTTTACCCCTTTTTGGTAATTCATGGTGTGACAATACTTCTCTTATAAAACGTTACATGAAAGGTATTTCTCAGTTTAAACCTCCAATGCCTCGTTATAAGTTCACATGGAATGTGTCATTAGTGTTAGCATACTTAAAAACTCTTCACCCGTTGAGTGCTTTATCATTGAAGGATCTTACCTTGAAGACCATTGCGCTTATAGCGCTTGCTACAGCTCCTAGAGCTCAGACTTTAGTGTCAATGAATGTCAATAACTATGTCAAAGAACAAGCAGTTGTTTTTACCTTTTCTAATTTATTGAAAACCTCCAAGTATGGCCATGCATATTCACTGAAAATTGACCATTTCAAAGAAGAGACCTTATGTCCCATGCATACCTTATTATTTTATTTGCGAAAAACCAAGTCTTTAAGAAAGTCATCTCAGGTTTTTGTATCTTATGTCACTTTTAAGGCAGTGTGTACAGGAACAATTGCTCGGTGGCTAAAGACAGTTTTACAGTGTGCTGGCATAAACATTAAGGTTTTCAAAGCTCATTCTTACAGGGGAGCAGCTACTTCAGCAGCTTCCTTGGGAGGCTGTTCTTTGAAGAACATTCTAGATATGGCAGACTGGTCGTCGGAGAAAAATTTTAAAAAATTTTATTGCAGGCAACCATTGAACTCAAATATATCTTTTGTTGATGCTGTCTTCGACTATGGTAGTCTTTAATACATAATTTTAGAGTAAATGTTACAGCAGTGTTGTATGTAGGTTGTAACATTTAAACAGACATTGAACAGATGTGGTACTCTTTTCATACATGTATTTGAATTTTTGTGTATAATCTTGCTCAATGTATTAGATTGTGGGTTTTTCAATTGCTTTATAATGATCTTCATACAAGAGATATGTGAGGGTATAGCTCAAAATAAATGAGAGGGTATAATGCTAGCTGGTTCTTTCATTTCGTATTTTGTTGCCTTTAAAGATGCTAACTCATACATGCGAAGCCGAAGGCTTTACGGAAAATAATGGACCCCTCATCCAAGCTTTAGTGTAGGATGAGGGTCATTATTGGAGTAAAGCCGGAGGCCGAGCATGTATGAACCCTCCCAATAATACAATTCTTCCACTGTAGGTTATTAGACTGTCTTCCCTCCCATGGATTCCATTTGCAACAAAATACTGTTTGCTTTAAAGTTATGATTTTCTCTAGAGAGTACCTCCGGTTTATTGTGGGCACACTTGATTAGTAAATTCAGTTGTTTTTGTTAAAGGGCGATTAGAATTGGACGTCAGAATGATATGCTAACTCATACATGCTCGGCCTCCGGCTTTACTCCAATAATGACCCTCATCCTACACTAAAGCTTGGATGAGGGGTCCATTTTACACTAGATAAGTGGACTAACACTCTATAATGTATTCGTCAGCTTGTGAGGGTAATTTTAACAAATTATGTATGGGTTGGAAAAAGTAAAAATTGGCAGCACCTAAAATTACCAATATATGGTATGATATCATGCAGACAGAGTTCACCTCACTTATCAAAGATTTGTAACAAATACTATTGTCTGTAAATTTCAAATTGTTCTATATTCTCCAAAATAACAGTATCTGCCGCCATTTCCGCTGATGCCTTGCAAAATGTGACGACTAACGTTTTTATCCAATAAAATTCATGGGATCTAATCTATGATTTCATCAAATAATGTCATTTGGACAATCCAGGGAAATCCAGCGACCTCTTTACAAGTAAGAGTCGTTTCCTTTACAATAGCAATATTGTAGTATTCAGGCAGAATAGCTTTTGAAACCATGTTGGAAATTTTGGCATCGCACACTGTGCTTTTAATAATGCGCACATTACAGTAAAAATGCAGCATTTTGTGCGCATACTTTTTAGATTTTTGAGGCATTCTCGGAAAGAATGGGGCAATGCCACCCGCTGGATGCATCACTGGCTATGGGGGTCGAACCCACACGGTCAAGTGGCCCGAGAGGTGACATTCATGCTCTACCACCTGAGCTATTGTGCCTTGTAGCTGGGGCCAAGGATCAGATGATCCAACGTTTAATTTCAGAAACTTTGTTCCATTAAACATGGAAAGATCAAGCTCATACATCCTTGTGCTATCAGTGCTAGTGTTCTACAATGATTCTTTCTTTCCATTGATCTATAAACCCTTTACCACAAAATCCGGACTTTTAACCACCAAGGGGAAAGAGGCTTTTGAAAACATTTTGGAAAAAAGGAGAAAATGCTGGTAACCAGCATTTTTCCCTTTTCCCAAAATGCTCTCTATCCTATTTTGTTCAAATCTCATCATTTGAGCAATATTTTATGTGTTGTCTGCAAATGCTTTCCATTTGGACAAGTCTAAAATTTTGTCATTTGCTAAAGAGTTAACCCTTTACCACACAGTCCTGAGTTTTAATGACTCTCTGAAAGACTGTTTTAGAAAACATTGTGGGTAAAAGAGAAAAATGCTGGTAACAAGCATTTTCTGCTTTCCCCCCAGTTTTCTACCCTATCGAAGACCTTTGAACCACAGTTAAATTGTCGTCTGGAAATGCTTTCAATTTGGACAAGACTACATTTTTGTCGTTTGGTAAAGATTTAAAGGGGGATATTCAGTTTTCTATATTCTTAAATTTAAAAATGAATTATCATTGAATTAAGTAAAGAGATACATGTAGCTGGCAAATCATCAGTAAAAGGGAAAGGCAAAAGTAAGAAAAAAAAAATCCAATGGTATTTTCTTAATGGACTATGTAGCCTCTTACAGTATTTTATGATCTCATACTCGGATTTCTGCAATACTTGTGGGAATATCAAATGATCAATAACACATGTTGATTACAAGGATTTTTATTCAAATCGGTATGACAATGTCATATCTGATATAACATGAGCAGGGATCATTCTGGGCCGCGAAATCGCGAGATTCTCTCATTAAAATTGCAAAAATCGCATTTCTAAATCTCAATTGAAACAAAATCTCGCATACCGATTTTTGGCAGATGATAGGGATAGAACTCGAGTGTCAGTCCTTACATAGCGGAAATCCGCTCAATAAACTAGTCTATACACTGGTTCCCCGTGTCGTAAAACAAGATATACGGGAAGCAAATTACCATTTGCAACATTCGGCTTGTTCGGTGTTTTTCCTTATCATTAGCGGACCGTGATGTTGCGTATGAATGCAGTTCGTGTTTAAGCCGTCTGCAGTTCTGTGTCAGGCACAGTGCGAGGAAAATGCCTCCCAAGAAGAGGAAAGTAGAATCGAACCAAATAAAATCTTGTAATAAAATAACCAGTTTTCTTACGAATTCACGAGTCGAGACTGACGAGAGTGCTGAAAGTCAAGATAAACATGATAAATCGCCGACCAAGTCCAACGATGACACCGCTACTTCTTTGCCTTTAGATCCCTCGATAGCGAAAAAAAAAAAGTCGAATTTAACGAAAAGTGGCTTAAGTTACATGGGTGGTTGCGCTTTGATAATTCAAAAAACGAAATGCACTGCCATTATTGTCGAGATTTAAATATGACAAATAACATGGCCATTGGAACTGACAATTTTCGTACAACCACACTTCAACGTCACATTTCATCCTCTGATCACAAAATGGCAATAGCAGCCCCTTCTGCATCCAAAAGCTTTGATACAGCTATAGTCAATGCCGAAAATAAAGAGCAAACTGGCATCATTAAATGCTTACAAACAGTGTACTGGTTAGCGAAAGAAAGTATCCCTCTGAATAAGTTCACCAGTTTGATGTTGATACACTGGTTTTTAGTTGTAAGACTTGTGAAAACAATGTGGGGAAAGGAGAAATTGCTCAAATTGAGCAGTTTATCCTTTTCCAACATTGTTTTCTCTTATTTCAGAGAAAGTAGTCACTTTTAAAATAGTGTCTTAAAGAGGTTTGGATTTGTCGTTTGGAGAAGAGTTAGATTTCTGAAAAATGAAACATAAAAAATCTCATTAAAATTTTAAATCTCTCATAATTTTTTAGCAAATGGAACATTTTCTCTCATATATATGTCCAACCAGAATGATCCCTGCATGAGGGCCATTGGCCCTAAAGCTCTCACCTGAGTAAAGTCATCTTGATAAAGTTGATGACATCCTGGTTGTGATGATGTAAACACATGATTGTAAGTGACCTATCTTTTAACCCAACTTTAGTCTTTTTTTATATTGTTCAAGATACTGTTCAAGATATTATCAAGACAAACATTCTGATCAAATTTCATAAGTCTCAGACTAAAAATATGGTCCTTAGAATGCACACAAAGTTTTTTTTAAAGATTTGTCACAGTGACCTAATTTTTTACCCGACCTGACCCAATTTCAAACTTGTCTGAAATATCATCAAGACAAAAATTCTCAGCATCAGCCTGAAATCTGGCCTCTAGAGTGCACACAAGGTTTGGGTAACATTTGACCTGGTTACCTACTTTTTCATCCATTGTAGCCCCATTTCAAAGGTGACCGAGATATCACAAGGACAAAATTTCTGACCAATTTTCATGAGTATACAAATGAAAATGTGGTTTCTAGAGTGCACACAAGGTTTTTCTCAGATTTGTCCCGAAGAACTACAATTTGACCTGACGTGAACCACTTTCAAAGTTGTCCAAGATATTATTAAGCAAAACATTCTGATCAAGTTTTATCAGTAATGGACTAAAAATGTAGCCTCTAGAGAGCACAGAAAGTTTTTCTAAAAATTGTCCCAGTGAACTACTTTTTGACCCCTGATGACTCAATTTTAAACCTTTTTTGGGATATTATCAAGACAAACTTTCTGAGCAAGTTTCAACTGAAAATGGTTCCTCTAGAGTACACACAAGGTAATGTTGATGACTGCACAAGGGACCACACACAATGGACACAGCACAATTACAAAAGTTCACCTTAGCACATTGTGCTCAGATAAGCTAATAAAAATACTGTACATGTGAATAATATTGCAGATCTAAAATTTGCGAATCACTAAATACTTACCTTACGCATGTTTAAATTTCTGTGAGAGCTAAAGACGGACTTCCAAAATTTCTACTTTGTGCACTGTGAACTAATTCATTATTCAATTAAATAAAGTATCATTTTTACTTCGATGAAACATGTTTAACTGGCAGTATTAACCACCACTAGACTGGTATTCTGGCCAACTTTGATGAAAAAAGGCATTTTTATCTACAAGGGTCCCTGTCAATCACCCTCTCCCACATGACCCAGGGTCAGGTTTGAGTTTAAATTTATTCTACAGATTACTTCCCGATTATTATCTATATGTGACAATTGAGACTTACGAGACACAAACATTTCTGGTTTTACACTAGACAGAGTTACTGGTTGCAAAACAATGGAATCTTTAAACAGCCAAAATTTCACCTTTTCATTTTTATTTACAGCATTAAAACTAACAGTAGGCCCCTTTTTAGAATAAAGAGTTTGTATGAACTGAATTATTGAACCTAAAACCATTACCCCACAATCCTGAGTGTCAGGAACCCCGACAGAAAGGCTTTTGAAAACATTGTGGAGAAAGGAGAAAATGCTGGAAGCAGCATTTTGTCCTTTTCACACAATATTTTCTTGCAGAAATCATCTTTACAGCAACAAAGAATTTGCCATCTTTAATGGCTAAATGATTTGGACAGGTTAATGTGAAATTTGAATACTGGATGGTTGGAAGAGCATGGATTGGTTTGTATTTGAGGTTAACGCTATTTTAACAGCAGGAAGAGTATGGATTGGTTTGTATTGGAGTTTGATGCTATTTAAAACCATTTTAACAGCAGGAAGAGCATGGATTGGTTTGTATTGGAGTTTAATGCTGTTTTAACAGCAGTAAGAGTATGGATTGGTTTGTATTGGAGTTTAACGCCATTTTAACAGCAGGAAGAGCATGGAAGCATGTAGATAACAAAGACTAAAATTGCCTGTTCCAGCTGTATGGTTGTATATGATCCCATATTCCAACAAGGACTAGAATTACCTGTTCCAGCAGTACGCGAGTGTATCTTCCAACAGGGGGTATTAATTTACTTTCCTTGAAAGGGGTGTCCAGAATAACAGTGCCTAAGGATTCATAGACTTTGGGATGTCTTGCTCAAAAACTATGTCTGAGGGGACTGGGTATAAAATTATATTAACCCTTTGCCACATGGCAAATTTTTAGACTTGTCAATATTGAAGAAATTTACAGACAACAATTCAAATGTTTTACAAAGTTTTTCAAATGATAGTAACTGTCCTTAAATAGATTGAAAAAAATGTGAGAAATGGAGAAAATGTTGGTTACTAGCATTTTCTCCTTTTCCCACAATTTTTTCAAAAGTTCGTTTCTAAGGGTTGTTAAAACTCTAGACTGTGTGGAAAAGGGTTAAGTTTGCTGTTTCCAAATACTAGGACCAGTGTTTTCATTTGCCTAAGATCTTATGGAGTCCATGGGACTCGGTATCACCAAAAAAGTTAAGTCCCTTTGACTTCCATATTTGCATGCAAAAATCATATTAAGTATTTCAAAACAACATGACAATAAAATACAAAGCTGGTTTAACAAGAAATTTCTGTAAGCCACCTGCAGCTTGACTAACACGAAGGAACAGTATCTGTGATCAGTATGTTGGAAATCGCGCTTTTATTCTGCAGCAAGTAGCCCTTCAAAACAATCGCATCGTCTCGGTTATATCATGGTACAAATGTGGGTGGAGATGTACTTGTAGACATTTCGAAATTCAGATGGTCAATTTGTACAGCAATAAAGCTTTGTACTTTTCATCGTTTTCATTACAAATGTAGTCAGATTAACTTAACGTTTTAGCTCATTTTAGTCTGCTTCCAAGGGGGTCAATGAGCTTTGGTATTTTGCACCAAAGCAGATTTTCATGTGTATATAGATACTTTTACTACATAAAATGGAAACCCTGCTCAGACTGTGCTTTTGAAACCACACTGAAGCCTCTCCTTGTCTGACCAGGCTACGAAAATTATAAAAGTCGTCATATGATAAGTAACAAAAATGAAACCTGTCACAATACACAGAAAATCTCTCGTTTTGCCATACTAGTGGTAGCGTAGCTGACAATACTATTTCCTATCATGTGACAAGCCACAAAGACGGCTGATAATGATAGGCCAAACAATTCAAGGGACAGTGTGGCCTTGAATCCTTTTACTCAGAAATGGAAGAAGGAGCAAAAACTAATCGAATAACTTCTCAAAAACAAAAACAGAAGAAATATTGGGCTAATAAAACTTCTCTCATGATAGGCAACGAAAATGAAACCTGTCACAATGACAGGAAATCCTAGGTACTGCCAGACTAGTGGTAGCATAGCTGACAGACTATTTCCTGTGACAAGTCACAAAGACGATGGTTGATGTAAATTCAATCAAAGAGACTGTGTTGCCTTGAAATCTTTTACTCAGAAGTGGAATAAAGGACAAAGAGAAGCACATGCCTTCACAAAATCAATTAATATAAATAAACCTGTAATATTCTTATCCTTACAATATTTTATAATGGCATATAATATAATCAATGTGTGTTTTCACCAATACAGTGCCTTACAAAATCAGCTTGTAATGAGCAACATCTTTTCTCACAGTTTTCACACATATTTATTCACCAAGTTTGTCTTATTTAACCATTTTTCACATTTGTAATAAATACCATAGTTATTTGACAGATACAAGAAATTTCTAATTTGTCTAAGTCCTGCAACTCTAATAAATGTCAACAGATGTAACCAATGGTCAGTTTCATGTGGTATATTATTAAAAATTAAGCCATACAACCCTTATGTTTTTTCTCTTCCCAAGGCCTTTTTTAATGGGAACCAAGTTATGCAGACAAACTAATAGACGAACCAAAAACAATATGCATCCCCATCTTTGATCCAAGAGGTATAAAAAGACCATAATTATCATCCTTTCATGACTGAATTCAGATAGAATGTCTTGACATATTGGACAGCATAGATCCAAGATCAGACTGCATGCTCTATCTGATTTTGATCTACACTTGCCTAACTAAACATCAACTATGGTAGGCACTCTAGGGATTAAGATCTGTTTAACTCCACATGTATATACCAAAGCTGTTGGCCTGTCCAGGGTCCAAAAATCAGTTGTATATTAGTCTGATCTTTATCTCTGCCATCTGTAAAATTTTGATATATTTCCTTGGTAAAAGAAAGGTAAAATAAATCTATTAATGTAGCTTTTCAAAATGGTCTCTTTTCATTGTGCTGTACTTGCAATTAATTGGTTTTTCAGTTACTTGACTTTTGACCAAACAGCTCAGATGTGAAGGGTTGACTCTGCAAATGAAACATGGCTGTCCCTGAATAGACCATTGAGCTCACTTTGGTCCGTCATTGGTGACTGCATCAGCTACCTATTTGCAGATCAGTGCATTTATAATGAACCTCCCATTAGTTCTGGAACAGTTTGTTGAAAATAAGTCTCTTATTTGCTCCAATAACCTAACACATTCAATTCTAGACTATTTTGTTGGTTTCAGTGTGATAGGGAGCTAGTGTTTGGAAACCTTGAGGGATTTTATTAGAATTATCTGCCCCTGAATAGATTGACAGCCTTTCTGGCTTGCCTTAATCTGTCATTGGTGGCAGTTTATCTCAACTTTTGAGTCTTTTTATAATTAGAACATCCAATATTTTGGTCAAAAGACATCCATATTTCCAGGAACCCACCCAATATTTCCACTCTGATGGTGAAAAAAGTTAATTCAGTTTTACTTCACCTGAGTATTTGCCAATACATATAGCAGAAATTTCATTTTACTCAAACCATTTTAAGGATTTCCATCAACAGATTTAAACTACCAATCACTCTTTCACAATTTTCTGAAAAAAAAAAAATGACAATTATGTAAAATGTTTTTACTTTACACTGCAATCCAAGTCTCCAAGTCTTTCACTGATACACATTTGGATATAAGATCTTTTAACAAGCAATGCTGCATGAGACATTGATTCTTTTTATTCCATAGAGTTCCAAATAAACCCAACAGACATATGAATTTGGACTAGGAATAAGAGCTAATTAACTGCAATTTGATGGTTGCTTTTGTCTATGGTGTTTAAGCTAAGCATAGGGTGTAGATAAAAAATCAGGCTGCACATTTTGTGGTCTGTTCTTGATCTATGCTGGCTGCAAAAAACAGCTATTGATGTGAAAGAAGTTTTAAAGGTTGATTATCCCCCTTCTGAGATCATACATCAAGGGCATATTGTTTTTATTCTATCTGTTTGTCCATTTGTTTGTCTGTAAGTTTGTAATCTATGTAACAGGTTTTCATTAGCTAACTCCAATTTCTGTCAGATGCTATCAAAATGGAAAATTGATCCTCATATCAATGAGATGACAGCTGAGTTTAAGGTTAAACTCCATTACTGCTTGGGAGAGTTATGGTACTTTGATATTCTAAATACTAGAAACTTCCTTGCTTCCATCAAGCAACTTTAATATTTAGAAGTATATATTTACAGTTTTGTTGAGGCTTCATACCAATGTAATGCCAGAGGATTTTGATGCAAGTAAACATCTGATGACATGAAGTTCAATATTTTTTAAATTCACCTCGCTTTCGTCACCAATAAGCAAAATCTTTATCATTAATCTGATCCAAACATTGTTTCATGGCATTCTAAAGTGTCAAGTGAGAATCTTTTTCTGCTTACTGTTTAAAGTTTGAAAATATCATCTACCAGCAAGTGCAAGATTCTATCACGCTCAAGTTCAAGTAATGATGTATCATTGTTCTAAAATACAGACACTACTTGCTATTCCTTTCTTCATACCCACTCTTCCCTACACTGAAATATTATACACATGTGTCAAATAGGGTTTCTGCTTACAACGTAAAAGTATCAATATATGCATGGAAACTGCTCAGCCACAAAACATCAAAGCCTAAAATACAAAACCGAGACGAGTCAACATTAACAATATCTGTATTAGAAACAAAGAAAGAAGCTTTTAACTCTTACTAAAGAAATCCATCATCAGAATCCCAAAATGTCTACAATAAGATCTTGGCCTGTTAGTGAGCGAGGATATAACTTAGATGATGCGATTATACCAGTAGGTCTATTTAAATCAATTATGTCGCCATCTTTGGTTATGCACTATGGAGAAATATAGTCATTCTCAGCACATATTGCAGGAAAAAACCGTTTCCTAGCTTTTCTCTGCTGAAGCTAACGATAACTTCCCCAACAGAAAAGGGATAAATAAAACATTTACAGTCATTCCATTACCAATTGTTGAAAGATCTGGCATTTAACCTGTTACCACAGGACAAAAATGTAGACTTGTCCAAATTGAAAGCATATGCAGACGACAATTTAAAAGTGGCTGAAATGAAGAAATTTATCTTTGATAGGGAAGAAAACCTTGTGGGAAATGGAGAAAATGCTGGTTACCCGCATTTTCTCCTTTTCCCACAATGTTTTCATAAGACTTATTCCTCAGGGTCATTAAAACTCAGGATTGTGTTGTGGTGAAGGATTAAAGATTGGTTGCTCAGGGAGATTTATTGTATGGATTCCTCCCTTTGCAGTGTTTGATTAGCTGTGAAACCTAATCCGAGAAAAAAGGTGTTTACAACAGGTATAACTTGTTTCCATAGAATTTCTGGAGCTGTAAAATATATTTCAAGTGATGTGCAACTGTTCAACCCTGCACATCAAATATGTAAAATACTCCCTTCAAACCCATCCATTTAAATTTTAACCATGGGTCAAGGCAAAACATAATATTGGGCCTTAAATCTGTAATCCTCTGAAAGATTTAAATAGGGAAATAGAAGAAATTTCTTATTAAAGGTAGGTTTTTCCCCCCCCCCCCCCCACCCTGAAGCAGATGTTAAAAAATTTTCCAAAACCCACTCATCTTGCGGGGCAAGTGAATTAGGAAAGTTACTTGTTCCTCTTCTACTATCACTTGTCCTACTTTTTAGTCAAGATAGCAAATAAATAGAGATATTACCAAATAAAATACTTGAGAATCTGGCTTTTAGCAGACAACATATTTGTATAAACTTTTTTTATATGCGCCATGGTTCTGTTTATTTAGATTTTCCTCATGGCATTTCCTTGTTGATGAATAATGGACTAAGTTGTATTTGTTACATATAATGCAAAAGAAAAACAAAACCATGAAAATATTCAACTATTTTGGAATTCGTTAACAATAAGTTTACTCCGTCGGAAAGATAAAATTTTCTTATTTGCATTATAGTGAGATCCGAATGTTTTCTCTGACTTGATAAATGGAGTGTTGCATACATTATGGACATCAAGCATGTGCAGTCTAAAAAGTCATTTCCATTTTTGTTTTACCACTGCTGCAGGCCAATGAATGATCAGTACTTTGTTGTTTTGTACAGGTATCGGTCATGGGATTTTGAAGATATTATCCCCTTCAATTGTTTTGCTTTATCTACCCTTGGAAAGAAACTCGTCCAGTCGGATGATTGCCTTGGAAATGTTACTCGTCCAGACCCATTCTTTACCCGTCAATACAAGCAGACAAGTGGACTTTTTTTGTTTTTTTAGCTCTGACGAGGTTTTGAGATATTTAACTAATGATTTATTGCATACAAAATTAGAGTCAGAAGAAACTCAGTGGACTCCACCTTTTCAGTGACACAGTCTCATGGACTTGATAAAATCTCAGGTAAATGGAAACACCGATGTCAATAATCTAATGTGAAAATTCAAGCTTTTTAAGCAGTATCCTTGCCTTTGTAGGAAACATTTTAATATTGGAAAAGGGGGTTTAATGCATCTCCTTGATGCATTTACTGTTTACCAAGCCACAAAATTTTGGTCTTTTCCAAACTGAAAGCATTTTCAACCAACAAATCAAATACACTTAAATTTGTGACATTAATTTTGTCTTGTAAAGAGGAGAAAACTTTTTTTTTTCAAATACTTCCTTTCTTAGGGTAGTAAAAAAACAGGAGTGTACTGTAAAGGGTTAGCAAAGCAAGTCGTCACATAATTATGAATCCATGAATCTATTTTGTCTAAAAACCAACTGAATCAAGAGGTAGAATGGTCCTTGGACATCCACAAAGTTTCTAAATTGCAAAAACTTTGATCCAGGTCAGCCTGCACACACTGTGCAGGCTGAAATGGATCAATACTTCTTGCAGATGCATAAAACCCCCTTTTCACAGTGCATGACTCATATACATATGTAACATAATGATAACAGTTCAAAAACAATGTCTGAACATTTTCTGCCATTGTCATGCTGTTTTAAAGGACTTATAGGAAATACTTTACAATCACATTATTCAGTCTTACTTCACTGTCTTTCGCAATGGCGTTTCTTAAACATATCTTCTTTACTTATGGATCTATGATCCTTGGTATACATAATTGCATGAGACTTGGATGTAAAGAATGGAAATAAATATCTTTTGCATGGATCAATAACATTTCATTGAAAACTATTTCGTCAAAAGACGTTTTCATCGAAGACCCATCTTGCCAAAGCAACATTTTGCCAAGTAAAACATTTCATTGAGTGGACAAATACATGCATATTCTGCCGATAGTCCATTAAAAAAAAAAATAATCTATCTCTGTCTGTACATTCATCTGTTCTACATGAAAAATATGTTCTTCAATTTAGTAGCAAATGTTACGAGCAATTCCCCTTCAATATTTCATTGCAGATAGAGGATACATCAACAAATGTACACAATAATGATACACATAGTGAGCAGTTTCTAACAGTTAAAAAATAAAACAGTTGATCGCCATCAAGAACTTTTGGCCAAATGTCATAATTGGGATCAAATTTTGGTAATTTTTGGCAAAACTTCACTTCGGAAAGATGGATATTGGATAAAGAATTTTTTTCACATAGTGGTTTTTAACAGTATTTTTTGGAGCTTTGGTGTTGAGACTTGAATGTTTGGAAATATCTTTTGGGGCAAAAAGGTGAAATTTTGACATTCAAATAATGAGTCGGTTGCTTTGCAATTGATAATTCAATTTACTTTTATGATATCAAATATGGCATCTTTATATGCAGTAAAACCTCAGTAGTTTGTAGTGCAAGGGACCGGAGTATTTTATTTGAACTAAACGTAGTACGAATCAAAACATGTGGCTGTGTTTGGGTATTTTCGGTGCCATACATATACGGAAATAGACAATCAGATTTACGCAGCATATCTTGCAGTGCTCTGAACTGGTTCCATTTATACATGTATATCTCCCGTTCCTTCAACCTGAAGGCTTGATCTGATGTTATTTTTGTGATTGTTACTCCACTCACCTAGCAAAGATGTCTGTAAAAAAAACATTGGTGCAAGCTTCCGAAATGAGGGTAATCTCATGTGACCATCGGATACAAGAAAGTTTACTTATCTTTTTTTTTTTTTTCATCTATCTATAAATACTGTACATGTTTACCATAATAAACACATGAAACAAATTTATCCATTGTTTTTGCATTTGGTGAAATCCGTTGGAGTGATTTCCCCTTGTAGAGATCAAATAAGTCGGAGTACTTCAGACTGGGTCACCAGCAGAAAGACGGGAAAACATCAAATGATACTTTCCGACTTCTTTAGGTAGTTTATGCAAGTAAAAGATAATATCCTGTGCCCATATCCCTAATGACCAGACAACCGTACCTCTCCATCTAAATGGTTTGCTTTTTTCCCGATTTTTTTTTTTTTTTTTTTTTTTTTTTTTTTTTTGGGGGGGGGGGGGGCGCGGGAGGCGCCTACATAATGATTTTCAGCGATGAAAATGAAAAAGGATGATGTGGTATCAATGGTATTTTTAGGCGAGTATAGGTTGATAACTTTTTTTTCCCAATACCCCTATTTGACATATAACCCTACCCTTTCAACCCCTAGTCCAAATATTTAGACGTATACATGCTTATTTACCTTTCAACATTTATCATCGGACATTTCACATTTGATTTTTCTTATTGCATGTAACGTCTAAACGGGTCCCATTCAGTTTTATGTAGCAAATCCGATCATCTTTAAAACCAGAATTATAACAAAAGAGAACTTCATTTACCTGTAGATAGAACTTTTTTTGAAAATATTCAGCCGCTGTCTTGATAAATAATGGGCAGATTCATTCAGAATTCAATAAAATCACTCGCAAGTTGGATTGCCGACAGAGTCGCCGCCATGTTTTTCAGTCATGCAGACAGTTGGATGACAAATAAGAATTTACTTTAAGTTTATGAACGAAATCTGTTACAGTAATCAAACAAGACCGAAGCGAACAAAATTTCGTTTTAAAAAAAGACATAATACCATTCTGTAAGTTGCACTGACCCGCACATGACGGTTCATTCGGAACAATCATATCTCTTCCACGGCAATTCATAACAAAACAGAGTGGTGTTGAATCGGAATGGATTTAGCTCATAAATAGGCAAGTTTTGGACAAATATCCTTTTTCAATCGAGAAATTATTCATTTATCTTACTTCTGATGTATATTTTATTGAACAAGTTCACTTGAAAGTATCCAAATTTGCTGTTCAAACAGCGACAAAATTCGATGTCGGAGTTTGCTAAAGGAAACTATGAAGGAGCCGATAAGACCCTACGTACACGATGAATGTCAGAATGAAAAATAACGTACGTAGGGGCTTATGAATAGGACTATTTCAACCCCCTCCCCGTTTCGATATGTATTTTGCTATATTTTTGGCGTTTTCCAGTCCTTCTAGTAATTGCTTCAGACCGTTATATGTTTATGCCTCATCAGATGTTTTACGGAATTTCGGAATGATTAAGTGTTGTTTTGATTGATTAATTAATGTGGCAAACAAATAACGCCTTTAATTACATTTGCGTGCAGTTAATTACTGATACCAGTCAACATCGTCAATCAACAGGGTGTTAAAATCAAGGCTGGTCACCGGTTTTCACACCTTTCCAAGGTTGCAGGGGTATATAAGTTAAATACCAATTAAAGGTAGGAGTTTGTGTTCAAAAACTGCTTTTGGGGCATGAAATACACTATGACCTACAGACCACCGATGTTGGAAGTACTCGGAGAAATTTAACAATGATAAAGAAGGATACATATCGGCACCTGAGAGCATACAAACCGCCACATTGCTTCGAATACGCGACGTGCCAACTAATGAAATTCTACTGTAATTTAAATACAATCCCACATAATCAACTGGTGTTGTTGATTATATGACATTCAGACAAACCTTTGTATACTTTGGATGAGAAATCTAAAAATACCTCATGAGGCTTGTGTTGTTGATCACATGACAAACCTTTGCATGATTCTGGAGTGAAATCTAAAACAAGAGGACCATGATGGTCCTATATCGCTCACCTGAAATGCAACTCAGCTCAACACCATAATGCTAAATGCCAAATATGAAAGCTCTAGCCCTTACGGTTTGGGACAAGAAGATTTTTAAAGATTTCCCTCTTTATCTCTATGTGAAATCTGAGACCAACAAAATATGGTGTTTTGGTAGAGGGCCACTAGATGATGCTACATGCCAAATATGAAAGCTCTAGCCCTTACGGTTTGGGACAAGAAGATTTTTACAGATTTCCTTCTTTATCTCTATGTGAAATCCGAGAACCTACAACATAGGGCCAATTTTTAACACCAGGGCCATAATTTTTGGTATTTTGGTAGAGGGTCACTAGATGATGCTACATGCCATATATGAAAGCTCTACCCTTACGGTTTAAGACAAGAAGATTTTTAAAGATTTCCTTCTTTATCTCTATGTGAAATCCGAGAACCCACAACATAGGGCCAATTTCCACACTAGGGCCATTATTTGAAGTATATTGGTAGAGGGCCACTAGATGATACTACATGCCATATATGAGAGCTCTAGCCCTTCTGGTTTGGGACAAGAAGATTTTCAAAGATTTCCTTCTTTATCTCTATGTGAAATCCGAGAACCCACAACATAGGGCCATTTTCAACACTAGGGCCATAATTTGAAGTGTTTTGGTAGAGGGCCACTAGATGATGCTACATGCCAAATATGAAAGCTCTAGCCCTTACGGTTTGGGACAAGAAGATTTTTACAGATTTCCGTCTTTATCTCTATGTGAAATCCGAGACCCCACAACATAGGGCCAATTTTTAACACCAGGGCCATAATTTGAAGTATTTTGGTAGAGGGTCACTAGATGATGCTACATGCCATATATGAAAGCTCTAGCCCTTACGGTTTGGGACAAGAAGATTTTTAAAGATTTCCTTCTTTATCTCTATGTGAAATCCGAGAACCCACAACATAGGGCCAATTTCCACACTAGGGCCATTATTTGAAGTATATTGGTAGAGGGCCACTAGATGATACTACATGCCATATATGAGAGCTCTAGCCCTTATGGTTTGGGACAAGAAGATTTTTAAAGATTCCATCTTTATCTCTATGTGAAATCCGAGAACCTACAACATAGGGCCATTTTCAACACTAGGGCCATAATTTTAAGTGTTTTGGTAGAGGGCCACTAGATGATGCTACATGCCAAATATGAAAGCTCTAGCCCTTATGGTTTGGGACAAGATTTTTACAGATTTCCTTCTTTATCTCTATGTGAAATCCGAGAACCCACAACATAGGGCCAATTTTCACACTAGGGCCATTATTTGAAGTATTTTGGTAGAGGGCCACTAGATGATACTACATGCCATATATGAGAGCTCTAGCCCTTATGGTTTGGGACAAGAAGATTTTTAAAGATTTCCGTCTTTATCTCTATGTGAAATCCGAGAACCCACAACATAGGGCCATTTTCAAACTAGGGCCATAATTTGAAGTATTTTGGTAGAGGGCCACTAGATGATGCTACATGCCAAATATGAAAGCTCTAGGCCTTATGGTTTGGGACAAGAAGATTTTTACAGATTTCCTTCTTTATCTCTATGTGAAATCCGAGAACCCACAACATAGGGCCAATTTCCACACTAGGGCCATTATTTGAAGTATTTTTGTAGAGGGCCACTAGATGATGCTACATGCCATATATGAAAGCTCTAGCCCTTACAGTTTGGGACAAGAAGATTTTTAAAGTTTTTTCTTTCGATTGCCGTGGCACCCAGAGTTCTTCATGGAATTCAAATCTTTGAAGTATTCTGAAAGTGCATCACCTAAGGATCATTTCTGTGAAGTTTCATTGAAATCTGATTGGCGGTTTCAGAGGAGAAGATTTTTTAGTAATTGTTTATGGACGGACAGACAGACGGACCGATCACAATAGCTCACCCTGAGCACTATGTGCTCAGGTGAGCTAAAAACACAAGCAGCTACATAGCCCATTTGGGAAATATCACTCAAAAATTTGTTCTTACATTTGCCTTTTTTCTTTACTTATGGTTTGCAAGCTATCGCCTTACTTAATTCAATGATACAAGACATTTTTGAAGTTTGGTGAGATTAACAAATCTGAAAAATCCCCTTGAAACCTTTACCACGCTATCCCAACTTTTAATGACCCTGAGAAAGAAAGCTTTTTAAAACATTGTGGGAAATGGAGAAAATTTTCTCCTTTTTCCACAATGTTTTCAACCATTCTCAAACCAAATTTCAATTCTTAAGTCATGCTTATTTTGTTGTCTGCAAATGCTTTCAATTTTGATCTGTCTAAAATTGTCGTTTACCAGCTGGCAAAATCTTTGTCTTGTCAAACTTGGAGGCATTTTGCAGACGACCAATCAAATGTTACTCAAAACTGAAAGTTCTCTTTCAAAGACTGAGAAACAATGTTGGAAAGGCAGAAAATGCTGGTAAGCACCCTTTTCTCCCTTTCCCAGAATGTTTTCAAAGGCCTCTTTCCCCAGTTTCAATAAAACTGGGGATTGTACAGTAAAGGGTAAAAATAGGCCTCAAAAACACAGTCTCACTAATATTTACTTGCATACTATTGCATTTAACCATGCGACAAAATTGTAGACTCGTCCAAACTGAAAACATTTGCTGACAACAAAATAAATATTGCTCAAATGGTGAGATTTGTCCTTGATAAGAAAGAAAACAATTAATGTGGGAAATAGTGATAATGCTGATAACCAGCATTTTCTCCTTTTCTCACAATGTTTTCAAAAGGCTTGTTTCCAAGGGTCGTTAAAATAAAGATTGTTTGGTGAAGGGTTAAGATGCTAAACCCTTACACTACTAAGATTAGCTCCATCTGCTTTTGCACACACAGTAGATCTAGATCAGATTGAACATCTTGGGTTTACACTGTCTAACAAGGTTATATTTTTCTGGCTAGAAACATTTTGAATCTCAAATCACCATCCTTAACCATGAAAGCTGATCATTAACTTTTTTTGTGGCATTTGTCAAAGACAATGCCACTTTGAGTTCAATACGGTATTTTGAAAATCATGTATCATAGTTTGTGCAAAACCAAAGGAAGTAAACCCAATTACACTCTATTTTTCTGGGACAAATAAGTGTTTCGATAGCACTCAGATATATAATTAACAACAGAGTATTAACATTATCTGGATTAGAGTATCGATCATGGAGATACTTCATTTTTTATTGAAAATATTTATACTCGCTATGGCCTTCTATTGGCACAATGATACACACAGGCTTTGTCTCCTGACCAAATTCATCCCAAAACCAGTTCGTTCCTGGGCTTGTTCACCCTTCGGCTTGTTTGTATGGGCTTGTTTGTCCCACATTATTGTTTGTTTATTTTTCAAATTAGTAATTCCACATAATGGCTCCCTTGACAAATGCCACACCAGTGCTTTCAACGCTTTGATTTTAATAAGCACAAACCTGGACGATCCAGTACGGTCAAATATAGGCAGTACTGAGTGCATGCCTCTCTCACTTCTTTTGTATCACAGAACAGAATGCATGCTAACGCCATTATTTCCATATATGTTGATGAATATGGACTGTTTGGGTCAGTTTCTTGAGATTCAAGAGCTGAGGAAAAAAAAAGAAGACATGCAGAAATCATGCTCAAGCCTGTCTAACATCAAAATGGAATACAGTTATGCAGTGCACCTGATTTGGCCAAACTGCTGCCTTGATCAGACTCAATATAGGTCCTTTTCACCTTTACCACACAACAGGAATGTAGACTTGTTCTCACTGAAAGCAGTTGTAGACAATAATGTAAATGTGGCTAAAATGATGGAATTTGTCTTTGAAAGGGTAGAAAACAAAGTGGGTACTAGCATTTTCACCTTTTCCCATAATTTTTCTCAAAAGCCTTCTTTATCAGGGTCGTTAACATAATGGAATTGTGTGGTAAAGATTTAAATGTGCTTTTAAGATTTTTTCGCTGAAATTAAAATTTGTCTTTAAATAGTACAACATATACTTTTACATGCAAAGAAACAGGTGGTTACATTCAGTGCAAAGGTGCAAATATGATAGTCAAATGACAGGTTGGTTGTGCTTCTACTGGCAACTTTTTAATCTTTATATACATCAAATATGATGTCATTGTACCTCTCTTAATATGATCCCACATCATACACGCATGTTATTGGTCACATCATATTCCCACAAAACTCTGCAAAATTCTGCAACGAAATCTAAATATACTTTAGCTCTTTACCAAATGACAACATTTTAGACCTGTCCCAATTTGTAGACAACAAGATGTGGCTCAAAAATTAAAATCCGTTTTGGGATGGGTAGAAAACATTGTGGGGAAAGGAGAAAATGCTGGCTACTAGCATCTTTTCCATTTCCCACAATTCTTTCAAAAGCTTTTTTCTCAGGGTCATTAAAAGTTGGGATTGTGTGGTAAGGGTTTAAAGGCTACAAAGCCCATTAACCCTTTACCACACAATCCCAACTTTTAATGACCCTGAGAAAGAAGCCTTTTAAAAACACTGTGGGAAAAGGAGAAAATGCTGGTAACCAGCATTTTCTCCTTTTCACACAATGTTTTCTACCCTTCCCAAATAAAATTTCAGTTTTTATTCACATCTATTTTGTCGTCTGCAAAATGCTTTCAATTTGGAGCAGACTGAAATTTTGTCGTGTGGTAAAGAGTTAAGAAAATAGCTCTAAAAAACTTTTCATATATTTTTTATCTTTCTTCACTAATGGTTTGCCAGCATCCACATTTCTTGGTTCAACAATGAATTGTTTCTGAATTATTTTTGAGGTTGGGTGAGATTATAAAAAATCTGAATTGCCCCATTAACCCTTTACCAGACGACAAACTTTTAGACATGTCCAAATTGAAAGCATTTGCAAACGACAATTCCAATGTGGCTCAAATGGTGCAATCTTTGTTTGATAGGGTTGAAAACATTGTGGGAAAAGGAGAAAATGCTGGTTACCAGCATTTTCTCCTTTTCCCACAATGTTTTCAAAAGGCTTCTTTCCCAGGGGCGTCAAAAGGCGTTATTGTGTGGTAAAGGGTTAAGTTAAATTTTACTGCAACCTAAAATGTAAGGAATATATGTTATCCTCTGATGTATGATCCATGTTTACTTCTGTTTGTTTAATTGGTGATTAATGCTATTTTCAATATTATTTTAGTTTAATCACACAAGCTAGTGCACCTATCCATGCTTTCCTGGAATTTCTTTGACCAGTGCTATGTACAGTATTCTTTCCAAGTCACAAGCTGCTTTCCCAAATAACTGTCTCAGCAGTGAGAGAGAAATGTATCCTGTCACAATCGCAATCATCAGTCCTTGGAAACAAATTGGTCAAACTTAGGTTTTAAACTGGTGACCTCCTAGTCTCAAGTCCTTTGCACTACCAATCAGCTCGACTCCATGTTGACTGATGACACTCTTAGACAATAAGAAATATATACAAATAGACATGAAGATCATAGAACATCCATTCCTTCAGTTAAGTTTAACTGTTTACTATATGACAATTTTTTAGACTGGTCTAAATCAAAAGCATTAAGAGACAACAAGTCAAATGTGGGTAAAAAAGTGAGATTTGTCTTAGCATTTTCACCTGTTCCCACAATGTTTTCAAAAGCTTTCTTCCTCAAGGTTGTTAAAAACTCAGGAATGTGTGGTATAGAATTAATAATAGAAGTTTGTACATGAATTGTCTTGTATTACTAAACTTAAGTTTAATAATGTAACACAACTTCCATACAAAAGCAAGACAAGAGATGAAACCACACAGAAGTATCTCCTTGTTTGATGGGGTTCTAAAAATGGTGGAAATATTGGGATGATATATAGGATCTGACAAAAGTTAGCATTTGGGATTAAATTTTGACAAGCCCTGATAAATGTTAGTAAATGAGCCTATGGCGCGCAATATTTTTCTAACATTCTTCTTTCTTCTCTACTGGCATATTGCCTGCTATTGCCTTACCTAATTCAGTGATACATAATTTTTGAAGTTTGGCGAGATTAGAAATAATCTGAATTGCCCCCTTCAACATTTACCAAACAACAAAATTTTAGACTCATCCAATTTGAAAGCATTTGCAGCCTACAATATAAATGCAATTCAAAAATTCAAATTTGTTTTGGAAGGATAGAAAATACTGTGGGAAAGGTAGAAAATGCTGGTTACAAGCATTTTCTCCTTTTCCAACAATGTTTTCTATAGGCTAATTCACCAGGGTCATAAAAACCTGGGATTGTTTGGTAAAGAATTAATTGAATGGAAATCACCCCTTCATTAAAATCAAATCATGCACTAAAATTGAATAAAAGGGAACAGGCTGACCTGACCAGCTACATTTACTAGCACTGGTTTTCAGGCATTTGGTTCAAATACTGATAAACCTCACTGGTAACCAGTTATTTTCCCCTTTTTTTGACAAAGTTTTCCACCATTTTAACCCTTTACCACACAATGCTGCCTTTTAACGCCCCTAAGAAAGAAGCCTTTTGAAAACATTGTGGGAAAAGGAGAAAATGTGGGTAACTTTCCCACATAACCAGCTTGAAAAAATGGTCAGTGGTGAGATAGGAATAAATCCTGTCGCAATGACTATCATCAATCCTCGGAAAGAAATTGGCCAGGCCGGGGACCAAACCAGCCACCCTCTGTTCTCAAGTCTTGTACACTACCGACTGAGCGACTGGGGCTCAGCTGGATTGTTGTCTGGGCATGTCAATGTTCTTCGAAGATTTGACCTGTCTGCTATGATGCATCACTATCCTGTACAGGATATATTATTTGCGAAATAACAAGCAGAAAATGGGTCTAAATAATATGTCTGTGGAAAAATCAAGCCAGTTTTTAGCTACACGTTTCTTGAAAATATAATGATTTCAAACAGGGAAAATAATTTTATAAAATTAAGGTAGTTTGAGGTTCATAACGACTCCCTGAATTTTGAAATATCTTGAAAAATCCTGTATCAATTTTTATGAAACTTTTAAGTCTTTTAAAATTACCCCACCAACTCTCACAGCAAAAATTGCATTTTTCTTCTGCAAAAAAGAGCATTTTGCCCGTTCCAGTAATGTTAAATTTTTGTTATGAAGCTTAACTTTCTCCAAAGGTTTCGCACAGTAACCAGAACAGCAAAAGTAACTGAACAAGTGCATGACTTCAGTAACTCACTTTAGTTAAATATGAGGCCCTGAAATTGGTTTTTGTACAAATAATATAGTTGTATACCTCAACTTATGTATCGGTTTTGTCACTTTCATATAGATCTTCGAAATCTAAAATGATTTGTCCAGTGTTCTCTTATATGATGTCTGTTCTCCAATATTTGGTCTCGATTTTATTTTTTATACCATTTCTGTTGAGATATGTGTTCAAAACCATCTGACACTTAGACTGGAAGGTCTCTCAGGTTTTGTTTTAAATTGTTTTTCGTGATGTTATTTTTAGTTCGCCCAGTATTAGCTCAATTAGATTTTGGTCACAATCATTGGTTGGTAATCTTAAAGACATTGTGTCCCTTTGACCGTAAAAATTCATCTTTGTAAGAATTCCCTTTCTCATAGTAAAAAACTAGTCTGTGTTTGAAGTAAATACAGTCAAATGTCCATTGCTCGAACATCTACCCCTCGAAGTTCTCTATACATCAAAGTAAATTTAAAGTCCGGATTGAATTACTCTTTTTTTCTATATAAAGTACTATCCGCACGTCGAAGTCCATATCTCGAAGTTTCTCCATACGTCGAACCTAATTTCAGGTTCGAACTTCAATGATCCAGTTAATTTACACATCTTTACTTCGAACACAGTACAGAATTTTCACACATTTTAATTGACTTTAATTATAAACTTAGGTGTTATACATAATAAATAGAAATGCCGGATACAACGACGGTATGTTTTTCGCACAGTTTCGATCATTGACTTTTGTTAGCTCGGATGTTAACGTGCCAGTCATCTTGATTTGTAGGTAATTATCGGTAATTGGTTTGATTAGAAATGTTTGGACTGAGATTTTCATACCATCATGTGATTTTGGCCGTGGCTATATAGAAAGACTGGGCATTTCGTTGTCGACCGAAAATACAAATATCCTTGCTCCTAAGGACTTGTTTGGTGAAAGAAACCCGGTAAAGTCCGGGAGATAGCCAGCAACTTCGGCTGACGAAATGCTTTTTTAATTTCACAATTTTCAGTATCGTTCTTACAAACAGAATTAAAGAAAAACATGTTAATGAAAGAAAATAAACAGTATGCATCTTTTACTCTTTAACTTTCAAAACAACGATCGGTTAACTATTAGAGGGAACAAAATATACGGCCTGTGAACGAAGTATGCTTCGGTTACCTACTTCCGGTACACTCATCTGAAGAATCTCTGCACGTCAAACTTTCTACACCTCGAACTTTTTTCGGTAGTCCCCTGAACTTCGAGGTATGGATATTTGACTGTATCTACAGTAATACCAGGGATATTATTAAATCCCAAATTCAGATGATGAAACAGTCAACAACAGGGCTATGACATACCTCAACATTTTCATGGAAAACAGATAAGCTAAATCAAAGTGCTGCAAGCACTGTAATCGGTCAACACTGAATAACTACAGTGGTTTTGAAATCACAAATCAAATGGTAGATGTTTGAACCATGTATGGGACAAAAAATCCTACACCATTACAAATGAGCCACGTAGGATTTCAATTTTTTAAACTATCTTTTACAAATTAGTAGTTTAAGGATTGGTTGAATGAACAGCAGTACCTACCAACCCTTTAAAAGAGTGAAAAAATACATATATTCTTTTCTGTAACTTTGGCAACTTTGGTAACTGTATTGTAACATATAAAAGCCATATAAAACATGCCTGCATTATAATTTTGGAATTGTTTACTTCTGGCTGCTTGTGGGCCTTTCATTTTTCAATTTTTAACAAGACATCATATTCATCTTGACAAACTGTCCTACCTATTTTTTCGGGGACCAAATCGTCCTGTCCAAACGTCTGCTGGCAAATTTCTCCTACATTATACTTTCAAAGAATGTAGATACCCAATAGCTCCCTAACCATCAACTCTTTACCAAATGATAAAATTTTAGACATGTCCATATCAAAAGCATCTGCACATGACGAATTAAATGTAGACCAAGTGATGATTTGAATCGCTAAAAGGGAAAAAAAAACATGGGAAAAGGAGAAAATGGTAACCTGCATTTTCCCCTTTCCTCACAATATTTTCACCTCCTTTCTCATTGGCATTAAAAAAGGATAGTTTGGTTAAGAGTTAAAACACTTAGCTAATCAACTTGCCTTTTACAGTCAGGAAAACAGTATCAAACATTAGGCTACAATTTCGTGGTCGTTTTTTTTTTTTTCCCATATACATCCCAAATAAACAGACAATTATATCCAAGATATGAACGTATGTGATATTGAATTGCATGGCATTCAAAGGACAGTCTGATCTTTATCTTTTATTGTCTTCAAAAGTGACTTTACTTGTCCATAGCCAACAAAGGTAATTGTATTTGAGTCATTCTTATCAGCTAGAGCTTAACTGCGGTAGCCTTGATCTCTTTATCTGAAATGTGGAAAGGATGAGAATTGACCAATATGGAATAGCTGATAAGAAAAACATGTTTCTGACATTTGCACGCTTAGAGCACTAAATAGTTAGACATGTTAAGCTTGGAACAGCAGCCTATATATTGCAGGACCATTGCTGTCTTGAGTAGAATAACTTGGAAAACTGGCATGACAAATCCAAGATGTGACTGTATGTTCTGAGCAGTCTGGTCTGAATCTGCACTCTCTGCATAGACTTTTTGCCTGGTCCGTTGATTCAGATATGGAGAATATAACAGTAAGTGAGCTTATTTTTGTTACAGTTTCAGGGTTTTTTGTCCTCGATGAAAATGTTCTATTTGACAAAATTTTGAAAATCTATCAAATGGGTGAAAAACGCTGTGGAAAAAAGAGAACATGCTGAATACATGCAGTTTCTGCAACTGTATTTTCAAAGCCCCACTGTTTGGTCAAGGGTTAACAGACTGATTCCAGTCTGTAGAAACTCACCAAGCAGAAACATGTAAGCGACTGTGTAAAATGGTAGTGTCATGGCTGGAAGGAGAGGAAGAGGGGCTGTGAAAACAAATTAATTTAACCCTTATCCTGCTAAAACATTGAAATGAAATTTCAAACTGGTAGTAAATGCCGAATAATTCTATGTCAAACTTATTCTTTTTTGGAAAAAGAAATATCTCCTTATCAAACATTCTGTGCAGTCTGACCTTGATCTATACTATTCGCAAAAAGGTCAGTGAGTCGCACTTAGCAGCCTAAGGGTTAATACATCATACGCAGAAAGATGTGTAATCAGATCTACATGTATGCCGGTCAGTATTGTGAATGGACAGTCTGGTTACCAAGGTTTCAAGCAGTGAATCGTAAGTCCATTCTTAAAATGTTTACATAATGGCCTCTCTGCGAGGGCCATAACCTTTACACAACTCTATACCCTTTGTCCCCACAGCTTCACACGCTTCGCCTCACATATACGATCCCTGCATTAAACGACCAACGGTCAGTTACTGTTTTAAACTTAGGGCTGTTACGAGTTGTAATTACATTAGTTTTCTCTTAGGCAGAGCAATCTAAATTTTCAAATTCTTTTAAAGCAATGTTTCCTTACAAACTTCTTTCTGTTGCGAATTTATTCCTCTCAAGAACAAAATGACCTATCATCTTTTCAACACCTGCTACATATACATAGAGCACTCGTCAAAACTCGGCCGATCCCGTAACTACGTATAACTATCAACGGATCACTCGAAATTTGCAGAATGATATGGACAGCAGACGACTACAAGATGTGTTCACATCACCCAATACACTTGATTCGCACTGATTTCATTCATAAAGTTGCTGCTAATCACTGACCCTATTTCTTAATACTATAATTATGACATACTTCAATACTAAACAATTTGTAAAGGCCTTTTATGACATAATTTAAAAGTTATTATGGGATTACTTGACATTACTTAACGCCTGTTTATGGCTAATTACTATTCTTGCACTTATCTGGGTCAAAAGTAGTTTTTGTAATAAGGTCATCACAGCAGGTATAAGCATTAAAAAGCTGTAAGTAAAAGCTGTTACGAGTTGCAGTTACATCAGTTTGCCCTAAGCGGATGGGTTTCCAAAGTTTTCCATCTCTCTAATCGGTCTACTGACCGATTAAAAATAAATCAATGTTTTATGATGCATTGACACCCTTGGTTATACACGATAAGCACCAAGCAGTGTTAACAGTGCAGTTTCACTATAGGGTGTTATCTCTCTGGAAGTGTGCTTTTCTTAACCCTTTACCAGACGATAAAATTTTAGCCTTGTCCAAATTGAAAGCATTTGCAGATGACAATTTCAGTGTGGTTCAAATGGTGCAAGTTTTCTTTGATAGCGTAAAAAATATTGTGGGAAAAGGAGAAAATGCTGGTTACCAGCATTTTCTCTTTTTCCCACAATATTTTTCAAAGGGCTTCTTTCCCAGGGTCGTTAAAAGACGTCATTGAGCGGTAAAGGGTTAAGGCAAAAAGGCAAAAGAACGTGCCATAGGCAGTTGCTCTCAACCCAAGTCTTTGACATGGATTTCATCCACAGACCAGGCCATGTCTGTTTCAGTTGAATAATTTTACGGGAGGGGGACTGAAAATCTCGACAATGAGTTCTGAAGCAGCATAATCTAATCCCTCAACCAGTACACAGGATAAGATATTTGAACAAGTTAGTATTTTAGGAACATTGAATGAACTGTAAGACAGTGGAAGGAATTGTTGCATTAAAATTAACTGTGGGTAGAACTGCTCAAAGAAAAAAACCTTCATAAATTATTTAACTCTTTATCAAATGACAAAAGCTTAGACTTGTCAATTTTGAAAGCATCTGCAGATTACAGATTAAATGTGGCTCAAGTGATGGAATTTGTCCCCAAAAGAGTAGAAAACATTGGATAAGGAGAAATAATTTTTTAACATTTTCTGCTTTTCCAACAATGTTTTCAAAAGGTTTCTTCCTCATGGTCATTAAAACTGGGGATTGTGCAGTAATGGGTTAAAGAAATTGGTCTTGTCTAACACTCTTCCATTCTAAAACTGTTTCATAACCCTTTACCGAATGACAAAATTTTAGACTTGCCCAAACTGAAAGCTTTCACTGACGACAAAATAATTATGACTCAAAAATAGATATTCACTATTGGAAGGGAAGAAAACATTGTGAGAAAAGAAGAAAATGCTGGTTACCAGCATTTTCTCACGTGCCCACAATGTTTTCCAAAGTCTTCTTTGACAGGGTTGTCATCTCAAAATTGTGTGGCAAGGGTTAATCATTCTGGTTAATTCTTTTGACAATTCTAGAATACTTTGTATTGGAGTTCAACGCCGTTTTAACAGCTTAGGTCAAATGACGGCTGTCAGTGCACCTACACATGTGTTACCTGGCATGCTCACACCAGTATGGATGCAAGTTTCTTTCCGACCCACTGACTACTTTTCTCTAGGTAACACTTAGGCATTTTGTTCCTTTATATAATTCTTGAACTTTCATGAAACAACTAGAGATGTTTTGTAGAAGCAGTGCTGGTCATATAGGAGTGCCCTTAGACAAAGCACAACAGAGCCACAGAACCTTTTTACATATGAACTAGTGTTAGTATATAAATAAATAAGCCAATGTCCTGGTATAACTGTAGTACTGTTTCAAAGAAAATGGTGGCTACCAGAATTTTCTCCTTTACTCATAATGTTTTCAAAAGCCTTACTCGAAAGGTCATTAAAATCTATAATTGTGTGGTCACAGATTAAACAAACAAGAATATATCAAAGTGCATTTTCTCAAGACCTGTTTGACAGTCCTTGCAAGTTTCTATATAAGAAGACCATACTGGTCCTCAATAGCTCACCTGAGACCATAGTCTATTTATAGAGGAAAAGAAACGAAAAACTTTTCTTTGTGACTATTTATGACTACTTGGGCCATAGGAGCAGGGGCGTGTGTGTGGGGGGGGGGGGGGGGAGGGGGGGGGGGACTTCGCTCCACCCAGTTACTTAAATAAATTGCAAATAACTGGAAAAACTAAATCATCCTACACATAGTTCCGAGTCAGTTAGGGTTTTACATAACATACATACAAGATTGATACTGACACAAGTATGTTTTTCCTAACCCTAACCTTCATCTATAAATGGTTCCTACTGAACTGACTAGGACACATTTTGTAGTAGAATCATGACTACAAAATTTTAATGTTAAACAATAGAATCATACACACCAACAGAAAAGTTCACAACTTGGATTAACACTATTTCTCTATTTAGTAGGCTGACTCAATGAGTATATGAAACTAATAGCCCCCAGGATGGAGCCACATTGGTCCCTAGGGCTATAAGCATGTAACATGTTTGCAGCCTTGTCCAAATTGAAAGCATTTCAGGCTGTCTACAATTTAAGTAAAACATGTATCCCTGACTGACATTTTTGTGGCATTTGTCGAAGACAATGCCACTATGAGTTCAATAGAGCATTTGGAAAATCATGTATCATAGTTTGTGCAAAGCCAAAGGAAGTAAACCCAATTAAACTCAAATTTTCTCAGACAAATTTGTGTTTCGATAGCACTCAGATATAAAATTGAAAATGGTGTATTAAAACAAATTGGGTTACGCCAAAGATGATGGAAATATTTCTGTTTTGCTGAAAATAATTTTACCAGCTCATAGCCTTCTATTGGCACAATGATACACACAATCTTTGTCTAAACTCAAGCTTGTTCGTCCCTTGACTTGTTTGTCCCACAAGATTGCACACTGCTCTAAACTGGATTGTGCATGAACATTCACAGATTGAAAGACTAGTAACTGACTTTCAAGTGAATATTGGGCAATATCTCTTTTTTTTTTTTTCAAATTATTATTTCCACACAATGGCTCCCTTAACAAATGCCAAACCAGTGCCTTCAACGCTTTGATTGTATTTTGTGCATGTAAAGTTCTGATATCTGTTGGTCTCCTCCTACCGAACAGCCAACCCTTTCCACCTTTCACCTTACCAACTATAATTCTATTACTCTTTACACATGTAATTTACCTTTTTTTTCCTTTGAATTTATTTTCTATTTTTTTTCTACATACATATATACATACATACATGTATTTTCAAAAGTTATTCATACTGTTCGATGAGTGCTTGAACTGGTCTGCTTGTTTTAATACACAAAAACCTCTTGGCCTCCTCATCCCCCACAGCCAACCCTTACCACCTATTTTACTACAAATTGTCATTGTATTATTCTTTGTATTTTTAATTTTGTTTTTTAAGCGATTTTCTTTGATTTTGTTTATTACATCAAGAAACTGCCTTAGCCTTAATTCTTGATGTTTTTATCATTCATAGACTTCTTATTTCGAAATTCCCTGACTTTTGCTAAAATATTTTCTCTGACTTTTTCCCTGACCGTGGACATCCTGCATTTGCAGGTGAAAAATTAAATGTTACTTGAATCATGAAATTTGTCATTCAGAGGGTAAAAAAACATTATCAAAAAAGCAGAAAATGCTGGTTACCAGCATTTTTTTCCTACCAATGTTTTCAAAAACTGTCTCCCCCCTCCCCACCCCCCAGGTTGTGTATTGATTGATCATATGGTGTTTAACGCAATTTTCAACATTATTTCAGTTATATCGCGGGTTCCAATGCACCTATCCATGCTTTCCGGGAGTCTCTTTTACCAGTACTCCGCACAATATTCTTTCCAAGCCACTGGCTGCTTTCCCACATAACCATTGTCGAAATGATGGTCAGCGGTGAGAGAGGAATGAATGCTGTCGCAATGATTATGATCAATCCTTGGAAAGAAATTGGCCAAGACGGGGTTCAAACCAGTGATCTCCTGTTTTCAAGTCCTGTACGCAATCAGCTGAGCTACTGGGGCTCAGCCCGGTACTTGGCACAATATTCTTCCAAAGCCACTAGCTGCCTTCCCACATTGTTGTAAAGGGATGAAAGGCACAATCATAATAGATATTTATGTCTAGAGGGAATGTATTGTGTTGTAAATGCTTAATGGTGTCTGAAAACTTTAAAATGCCTTTATTAAAGGAAAATGTTAAACTGGTGCTTTTTTTTATCATTTTACTGTATTTGACTAAGGGCTACAATTGGAGCAGGGTTGCTTTTGACCCAACAGCTATAATTTGAACAATCCTGGTAGAGAGGGTCATAAAATAATACTACACACCAAATATTACAAGTTCTTGGCATAATGGTCTCCAGCAAGAAGAATTCGTAAGTTTTCACTATATAAGCCAATGAAAAACTTATGACCCACCAAATAGGGCCAATTTTGACCCAAGAGGTTTCTGTGATTCTTGTTTGTTTCATTTGCTACAGCTACTCATTGGCTATACCGGCTTTACTTGTATTTGATTTCAACTCTTTCTGCTGCGAAGTTGCTGACAATCAAACTTGCTAAAAAACTGTTTTCAGTCATTTTACAGAGAAATCTTAACATTTGATCTCAATTCGAGTTATTGTCTGACAATTCTTCTTAGTCTTAATTTTTGTTGGAGACACACAAATAACAGCAGCGCAAGTCTTTCAGCAATATTTTCACTTACATTGTATTTACATTTGTATTTAATATCATCAACACCCAACATTGCATAAAACACATTATTTTTGTTTTTTCTGGATTAATGATTTCAATCATATATCATCATGTTAAACACGGATATAGAAAACTAAAATTTACTTCTTAAACATCTGGGAAAGTATCTCATTGACTTAACTTGAACATCTGACTTCACATAAGAAAGTGATGTTTTTTCTTTTTTAATTTTTACATTTCGGTCCCAGATTTTAAACACAATTGCTTGAGATTTGGAAGTAAAGGACTGACATCTCCTGCACTATGGATGACCACAATCTTTTGTTAAAACCAAAATAATTTTATTCTCTAATCAGCACAGACACACACATCTTAAATATACACACATTTTTTTTTTGTTCTTTTCATATTTTCGTAAAATATATCAATTTTTATTTCTTTTTTCATCTTTTTCTTAAAATCATTTTTTTTCTTTAAATCATTGTCATTATTCTTCTAAAATATTTCAATCTTTTTTTGTTAACCTTTATTTTTTTTTTTTTATTTTTTTGAATTTTATAAAACATTTCAATTTCTTTTCCATTTTATTCCAATTTCTTACTTTTTTTTCTTTTTAATCATATTCCTTATACATTTTTTTTACTTTTTTTTCCTCCATATTTTCCATAAAATATATCAGTTTTTATTTATTTTTTAAATTTTTCTTAAAACCATTATTATTTTTCCTTATGAATAAAATATTTCAATCTTTCTTTTCCTATTTTTTTTTTTTTTTTGTCTACTTTTATTTAATTTTTTTTTTTTTTTAAATAAAATATTTCAATTTCTTTTCCATTTTATTCCCATTTCTTACTTTTTTTTCTTTTTAATCATATTCCTTTTACTTTTTTTAAATTTTTTTTTCCTCCATATTTTCCATAAAATATATCAGTTTTTATTTCTTTTTTTAAATTTTTCTCAAAACCATTATTATTTTTCCTTATGAATAAAATATTTCAATTTTTCTTTTCCTACTTTTTTTCTACTTTTATTTTCTTTTTCAATTTTTTAATAAAATATTTCAATTTCTTTTCCATTTTATCCCCATTCCTTACATTTTTTTTTTTAAATCATGATATTATTGATACTTTTAAATATTCTCCAGTCGCCACGTATCCATGACTTTTGAATATAGAGTTGTTTTTCTTTCTCATTCTCTATCAGAGTAATTTTTTAAAGAAATTTTTTTATAGAATGAGAACTGATTGGCAATTCCATTGGACCCAAAAATATTCATACATATAGCACTGCCTACAGTTTGCGATTAAGGATGTGCCAAAATGTGCTGTAGCAAAGAAGTTGTGAAAATTTGTGGTTTCACTGGTTCAAAATCTACATGTAGGTAATTTATCATTGGTACGGAGAATGGTGGTCGTAATTTTAGAATACCATGGTGCTCGTATTTACAGGTTCATGACCACTGGTCATCAACAAGGAAAATGATTAATTGATTTCAACAATATTTCAGTCATATCACAGCGACAGCTCACATTTTTATGTATTTCCTGGGTTTCACCAGTACAAGGCTAGGGCTCTGAAGTGTCTTGCCCAAGGACTCTCCCACCAAAAATCAAGAAGGAAAAATTCCATTTTCACAAAAACTGTTTGTAATATCAAGTTACTCATATTGTCAGGGTGTTTGTGAGCAAAGTTTCTACTGTATTTAATTAAAGACATAGTTTCTTTTTCTATAATTTAAGATAAAAACAGTTCTAGTTTTGTTTCAAAGTTTTGTCAAAAAACTCCAATTAATTTCAATTCTTTCTACATAATTTTCAACAAATACTGCAAAGTAACTCTTACGTCCTCCACCAAAATGTCTCAAAGCAACTGCAGTTTTTGGGCTCTTCAATATTGATGAAAACTTCTATTTCTATTCCTTTCTTTGATTGCAAGCAATATGTCGGATATATCACAGCAGCCAGTGCACCTAACCATGTTTTCCATAACCTGTAGAGTGCACCAACTGTTTTTCTAAGGTATGACCTAGTGACTTTCCTTTTGACTGAAGGCAATACATCAGAGACGTCCTAGATAGTATCAAGACAAAAATATTGTGCATCTATCTGTGCTTTCCTACAGTTCATTTTGTCAGTACTTTGCACAATTTTCTTCCCAATCCTCTGGCTGCTTTCCCACATAACCATTCCCAAAACAAATTCAGGAGTGAGAGAGGAATGAATCCTGTTTAATGGCTATCATCAATCTTTGGAAAAAATTGCCTTGCTGGGAATTCAAACCAGCAACCCACTGATCTTAAGTCTGTATCCTACCGGCTGTTCTATCAGGGCTTGGGTTCAAAACTTCGGTGCAAAGGGATGAAATATATAAATGAGAATGGATATACATTAATCAAAAATGATGCTGCATTCCAGATTTGGTAGACCTAGGCCTAAAGCTTTTCGAAGAACTTGTTTTCAAGACTTACTGAGTATAGAAAACAAGTGACCCAGCAGGATAGAGCCATATTGGACACAGGGCTATAAAAAGCAGATGTCTACTAGATTTTCTTCTTACATCTTGATGTGTGAGTTTGACTGAAAATTATTTGAGAGGTCATTACATAAGCCAATATGAAATGTGTGACCCTGAGGTTTTTAAATTTGGCCAGAGGACCATAATGTGGTCAATTTTGTTAGCTGTTTACAAGATTTTCTATCTTTTTTACTTCACAGCTGGTATAAATGATGCGCAACAGCTGATCATTTCCTATGTCTTGAATCAGAAACTGCAACAGATTTATTTCTAAATTTACGAAAAAAAAGAACTTGCTTGTATTGGAGTTTAATGTTGTTTTAACAACTTAGGTCAAGTCACCTTAGCCAGTGCACCTACTCATGTGTTTCCTGGCTTCCTCACACCAGCACTAACACAACTTTCTTTCCAAGCCACTGCCTACTTTCTCACATGCAGCAGAGATGAGTCAAAAAATTGCCAGAAAGAAAATTGCCTCCACCGGGAAAAATTAAGTAAAAAAAAATATATATACTGTATATATGTATTCATCACAACCAATATTATTATCTTCTCTCAGAAGTCATGTTTTCATAATGTTGTGTATCTATGCATCTACTTCCTTGGCATGTCTTTACTGTTTTTCTTTTTTTCCCTGCTATCTACATCAAAATTTCCTAAAACCATTTAGATAGCTCTCATGGCTGTATCATTTCCATTTGTGAATGGTATACAAAAAAATTATTGTGCACATCTAGCTTTGATATTGTATAAAAGGGGAAGCAATTTGAACTCAACTTGTCTGAAACCAAATGACCCAAAATATATCTAAAATTCCTTCCTCTCCAAATTCAGCCCTAAACAACTCCATTGATCCCTTCCTTCCTGCCTTCCTCCCTCCCTTTCCCCTCCATTATGCATACTTTAATGCCCCATTTCCCTGTTCCTACCTCTCCCATCCCCTCCCCTCCCTCTCCCACCCCCCCTCCCCTCCTTCCTTCCTCCTCTCCTTCCTCCACTTCTCCCTCCCCCCCTCCCCTCCTTCCTTCCTCCTCTCCTTCCTCCAATTCTCAAACTTTACCCTCCCTTCCCAATCCCTCCTTACTTTACCTTATCTAACGACTAACGTTCCTACTCTCTCTCTCCCCCTCCTTTCATGATTCTCTCCCTTTCTTCCTCTCCTCCTTCCTCCCTTCCTTCCATTCTGTCTTCCTTCTTCCTTTTCTCTCTTCTTTCTTCCTTCCTTTTTTCCTTCTTATCTCCTACCTCTCCTTCCATCCTTCCCTCCTCTACTCACCATCTCACTTGCCCTTCCTTCCTTCCCCTTCTAACTTAAACTTACCTTAAAACATTACCCTAATCTCCCTTCCTTTAAACAATACACTAATGACCTTCATATGAAACCTACTAAACTGCCTTTTCTACCTTTAAGGTTACTCTTTCTTAAAGACTCTCTTCTCAAACTTTCCTACTCCTTAACCTAGTAAACTACAAACCTGTCTACCAACCAACCTACTCTACTACCAGACTACATAGCTACCTAACCTACATACCACACCCAAGTACCTACCAAGTACCTACCTACCTAAGTACCTACTGACCCACCAACCTACCTGTCTGCTTGCCTGCCAAGTCTTCCTACCTACTGACTCTATGTGCACTACCAGCATACTCTACATCCTACTTGTTCTACTGACCTACCTATTGACTCTACCCTCCTATCTACCTACCTACTCTTTATTCCTACTTACAATACCGACATACTCGTACATACTCTCCCTATCTATGTATACCAAAATCTCTGCCTACTACCTACCGTTTTTTCCCACCAACTAACTGCTCTACCTACCTTATCCACTCTACCTTCCTGCTATTCCTACGTAAATATTCTACTTCGCTACCTTCTCTCATGCCTGTCATTACTACTTTTCCACAACCCTACTGACCTATCTACCTCTCTACTCTTCCCATCTACTTACTTCTACCGTCCTACTTCATCTACCCTCCTTACCTAACTGTTATTCATTACCAACCTTCATTACCTACCATATATTTCTTACTTATCTAATTAACCTACCCATTTACTTACCTAATTAACCTACACAATTTACTATCCAGCCTACCTACTCTACTCAGCCAACTTTATCTATTTAACTAATCTACCTACCAACTTATCCTAACTACTTACCCTAATCAACCTACCTACTTAGACTACTCTACCTACCTTACCTACCTAATTATCTATTACTTCTATTCTAGTTACCCACTCTACCAAAACTACCTCACAAACTTAAGCACACTAACTACCTACATACTACCCCACCCTACCCTAAACCCATCCACCCTAATCCCTCCCCTCCCCTCCCGTCAAACCCAACCCACAACCAAGTTATCCCCCATGAAAAATATATCCCCTATTCCAATACCACCACTTTTTACCAACACACCTACCCCAAGAATAATATCCTTCCCAAATAAATAAGCAGAATAATTAGAATAATTTGATAGCAAAAAAATACATTTAAAAATAAAAAAAACCACAGATGGATTTAGTAAAATGGCATGTGGTTACAGTATTCTTAGATTCAATAGAAAAAGCTCAGGCTCAGAAATCATGACTAGGGTTCCACAATTACAAGCATAATGTCTTTGCTATAATTAAGTACTAGAGTTAGAGTATGGAAGAGCATAGCATAATCTACAAGTAACAACAAGAAAAACAAATGAATCCAGAACAATGACCTGTGGGTCAAAGAACTGCTTTTAGCATTCTTATCTGTTTGATTTCGAAGGAAGTGGCTATGGCTAGGAAACAGTGACTACAGTTCTACTACTGCAGCATAATTCCTTTACAATATGGCTTAGTAAGAAGACTACGGTGTCCAATAAACTATCCCTGACCAGTGTTTCATCTAGGCTGCACGATTGCAGGAATCCCACATTTTTAAACATTATCCCCAACATAATCTGGCACAGTGTAAGACAAGGACCCCAAATTTAACAATCACATCATAGGTTCCTACAGTACTTTATTTTATGCTCTTTTTCCAACACAGTGTAGGACAGGGCCCCACATTCAATATCACATCATAGGCTGGCCATGGTACTTTATTTTACGCTCATTTTCTAACACCCACAGTGCTTTGGTTACTTTGATAAACTAGCCTATACAATGTAAACACTGATTAAAAATAATAAGAACTGCTTTTTACATAAGCGAAGTTGGGCATTTTTTTTTTTTTTTTTTTTTAAATATTTTCATACAATATGTCAATTTTTTTTTCTTTTTTTTCTTTTTCTTAAAATCATTGTCATTATAATTTGTCATTATGAATAAAATATTTCATTTTTTTTCCCATTTTCTTTCATTTTTTTTTTTTTTTTTTTTCTATTTTTATTTTCTTTTTTTACAAAATATTTCAATTTATTTTCCATTTTATCACCATTCCTTACATTTATTTTTTTTTTTTTAAATCATAATATTCTTAATACTTTTTTACTACTATCTAGTCACCACATACATTTTTTTCAATTTTCACATTTTTTTCTTTCTCATTCTATTGAGTTATTTCTTAAAGAAATCTTTTTGAGAATAACAATTATTTGTCGATCGATTCCATTGGATCCAAGAATATTCATACATGTACCACTGCCTACAGTTAGCATTATTATCTGCTTGATTTCAAAAGAAATGGCTTTGGCTAAGAAATGACGACTGCAGTTCTAAGACTGTAGCATAATTCCTTAGCAATATGGCTTAGTAAGAGGACTACAGGGTACAATAAACTATCCAAGACCAGTGTTTCATCTAGGCTACAGGATTGCAGGAATCCCGCATTTTTGTAAATAATTCCTAACATAATCTGGCACAGTGTGGGACAAGGACCCAAAATTTAACAATCACATTATAGGTTGCCTACCATACTTTACGCTCATTTAGAAATCACACCATAGGGTTTATTGATTACTTCAATAAACTAGCCTATACCATGTAATCACTGATTAAAAATGATATGAACTGCTTTCCACAGTATAAAGTCATGATTTTTTTTTTTTTTTTTTTTTTTTTTTTTAAATATTTTTATAAAATATCTCAATTTTTATTTCTTTTTTTATTTTTTCTTAAAATCATTGTCATTATTATTTTTCATTATGAATAAAATATTTCAATCTTTTTTTGTTTTTTGTTTATTTTTTTCTATTTTTATTTTCTTTTTCAAGTTTTATAAAATATTTCAGTTTATTTTTCATTTTATTCCCATTTCTTACATTTTTTTTTTTTTTTAATCATAATATTCTAAATACTTTTTTTACTATTCTCTAGTCACTGCATACCCACATTTTTTGAATAAACACACTTTTTTTCTTTCTCATCCTTTGGAGTTATTTCACTATGGAATCTTCTTAACAAGAGGGCCATGATGGCCCTGTATCGCTCCACTGGCTTATAAATATAAACCATCAATACTAAACATTTCAATTCTGAGCTAAATGGTTTCAAAATGAAGACTTACAAAGTTTTCTCTGTAAAAGCCCATGTGAAAGTTGAGACCCGCAAGGCAAAGCCATTTTTGATCCCAGAGCTATAATTACTTGGCCCCTGGTAGAGGTCCACAAGATAAAGCCACATGCCAAAATAATACAAGTCTATGCTGTATGGTTATAAATAAGGTGATTTTCAATTTTTGTCCATATGAAGCCTCTGTAAAACATAAGACCCCTGATGCAAGGCTAATTTCAAAAAAAAAAAAAAATCAAAACAGGCAGATTTCTTAAATTGTCACTATGTAAGCCCATGTAAAACTTGTGACCCCTGCGGCAGGGCCAATTTTGACCCCAGGGCTAAAATTTTGGCCAGCTTGGTAGAGGCCCACTAAATATAGCTACATGCACAATTTGGTAGCTCTAGGCCTTATAGCTAGGTACAGGAAGATTTTTAATTTTTTCTCTATATAAGCCTATGTAAAACTTGTGACCCCTGGGGCAGAGCCAATTTTGACCCCAGGGCTACAATTTGAAGAAACTTGATACAGGTCTACTACATAAAGCTACATGGCAAATTTGGTAGTCCTATGCCTTATGGTTTCAGACAAGAAGATTTTTAAAGATTTCCAATATTTTTCAGTTTTGTTGCCATGGCAACCAGAGTTTTTGAAGGAATCAAATTCTTTCAAGAAATTCTGAAGAGGACCATGGCAGGATCATTTCTGTGAAGTTTCATGAAAGATGGATGGGTAGTTTCAGAGAAGAAGATGTTTGAAATAAAAGTTAACGCACGGACGGACGGACGCAAGTATGGATGGACGCACGACGGACACCAGGCCATGACATAAGCCCGCTGGCCTTGGCCAGTGGAGCTAAAAATGACAATTATTTGTCAACTCCATTGGACCCAAGAATATTTCTACATGAAACACTGGCTACAGTTTGCGATTGCAGATGTGTGAAAATTAGCTGTTGTAAAGTTGTGAAAATTTGTTGTTTCACGGGTTCAAATCTATAGATAATATATCATTGGTACGGAGAATGGTGGTCGTAATTTCTGAATACCAGAGTGCTTATATTTACGGTTTGTGACCATTGATCATTAAGAAGGAAAAATTCCATTTTGACAAAAAATGTTCAAAATAGTGAATTGCTCTTATTGTCCGGGTGGTCATGAGGAGAGTTTTTATAGTATTTATTGAAGACATATTTTCTTTTTTTAAGTTAAAGATAAAAACAGTACTAGTTGTGTTCAGTTTTGTCATAAAACCTCAATTTCAATTCTTTCTATATAATTCTTAACAAATACCGCAAAGTAACTCTTACTTTCTCTACCAAATTCTCTCATTGCAACTGCAGCTTTTGGGCTATTCAATATTGATGAAAACTTCTTTTATTTTATTTATTTGTAAGCAACATGTCAGATATATCCCAGCAGCAAGTACACCTAACAATGTTTTCCTGAACCCCTTAAGTGCACCCACTGTTTTTCTAAGGTATGACCTAGTTAGTGACTTTCCTTTTGACTGAAAGTAATACATGTCCTAGATAGTATCAAGACAAAAATATTGTACATCTATCCATCATTTCCTGCTCATCAAAAAAATATTATGTGCAGAACATATGCATCATTTACATTTGTAAATGGCATACAATCAATATATTTTGCATATGTAGCTTTCATATTGTATAAAAGGAGAAGCAATTTGAACTCAACTTGTTTGGAACCACATGACCAAAAATATATCTAAAATTTCTTCCTCTCTGACTTCAGCCCTTCACAACTGAATTGATCCTGTCCTTCCTGCCTTCCGCCCTCCTTTTCCCCTCGATTATGCCGTCTTTTATCTGATGGCCCCACCTCCCCATCCCTACCTCTCCCACCCCCCTCCCCTCCTTCCTTCATCCTCTCCTTCCTCCACTTCTCCCTCCCCCCTCCCCTCCTTCCTTCCTCCTCTCCTTCCTCCACTTCTTAAACTTTACCTTCCCTTTCCTATCCCTCCTTACTCTACCTTATCTAACAACTCTAACCTTCCTACTCTCCCTCTCTGCTCTCTCCCCCCTCTCTCTCTTTCTTCCTCTCCTTCCTTCCTTTCTTCTCTCTTCCCCTTTTCCTTCCATTCCTTCCTCCCCTTTCTTCCTTCCACTCCCCTCTTCTTTCTTCCTTCCTATTTTTCTCTTCTTTTACCTTCCCCTCCATCTCTTTCCTCCTCTTCTCACCACCTCCCTCTCCCTTACTTCCTTCCCCTTCTAACTTAAACTAACCTTAAAACATTACCCAAATCTCCCTTCCTAATAAACAATACACTAATGACCTTCACATGAAGCCTACGTAACTACGATTTCTACCTTTAAAGTTAATCTATCTTCAAAACTCCCCTCTCAAACTTTCCTACTCTACTAGCCTATCACACTTAAAACCTGTCTACCAACCAACCTACTCTACTACCAGACGACATAGCTACCTAACCTACATACCACACCCAAGTACCTCACCCAAGTACCCTATGACCTACTCACCTACCTGTCTGCTTGCCAGCCTACTCTTCCTACCTACTAACTCTATATACACTACCAGCATAGTCTACATCCTACTCATTCTACAAATCTACCTATTGACTCTACCCTCCTATCTACCTACCTACTCTTTATTCCTACATACAGTAAATACTCTACCTACCTATCTACCAAAATGCCTGCCAACCTACCTACCTGCCTACTTTTTCTACCTACTGACTCTTTATACCTGCATCAAATACCAACATACATATCTATATCCTACCTACTCTTCCAACCTTCTACCGACTCTACTTACATACCTAAATCCCAGCCTGTCTACTCTTCCTTCCTACACTCTACCTACATAAACTTTAAAAGTACATGCTCTACATCCTGCCTAATCTACCCACGAAACTACTTTACCTAATCCACTCTACCTTCCTGCTTTTCCTACATACATGTTCTACTTAGCTACCTACTCTACTGCCTACATACACTACTTCTCTACAACCCTAATGACCTATCTACCTCTCTACTCTTCCCATCTACCATCCTACTTCATCAATCCTCCTCACCTGTTATTCATTACCAACCTACATTACCTACCATATCCTTTTCACCTACTAATTAACAGGGTTTTCCCTTGGCAACAAAAATAGGGGGTCATTGTGACCCCCTAGTCATAAATAATGGGGGTCATTCTGGACTTTGAGGGGGTCACAAAAAATGTAATTAGGTTAAACATTAAAGACTACTATGTATGAAACAATGTTTGTTTTTGTGTTTCTTATTCATCCAAAAGCTTTATATAACCTATTTATGAATTATTAAATGATGTAAGATGTAAGGGATTCTCTGTATTGAGGGGCTTTCAGTCTAGATGACATCTTTTTCATTGAGTATCTTGAGTATGCTTTATTAAAAGCCTGGTCTTAACAGGCAAAGATGCTCTAGCTGCAGACAACCTGTCATTTATTTACGTAATTTCAATCTTTCATGGGCATCAATGTGACCACAGTGTTTTGGTGACGCACATTTGTGCTGCCACTCTCTGTGGTAAACTGGTTATTGTGTTTTGTTTTTGTCACAGGAATCAACCGTTTACTTGATACAAATAGCTTGTTGTCGGGCGGATTTGATAACCTCTATTTTGTGTGTGTGTTTTTTTTTAAACAGAGAGTATCCATCCGACAACAAACAATTTTCACCAATCAAACGTCCGATTCCTGTGTTTCGATACGCCGCCGTTTTCGACAAATAATTAAGCATTTGTCTTTAGCCAATTTTCAGTAAACCCTCGGGGCCTTGAAATGTTTTTCTCCTTACTCGAACCGGGCGATCATCATTCGATCGTTGTTCAAGGTCTCTTTTCCTTGCAGACGGCAAGAATGACGCCCATTTTGACTGAGCCATATTGTTTTCATTAGAGATCGACTGGTTTAGTTTAGACGAGTTTAAAGACTGACGATATTCTCGTAAAATCGATATACAGTCTAGTGTTTCGTCCCATTTTCTTCTCGTACTTAAGCTTTCCTATGTACTGGCGATGTAACATTGTCGGTAATACAGATGATCGTAAGTAACCTTTATAGTTTTTGTGCGTCCACAGTGACGCACTATTGAAAAATATACGGGTCATTTTCCTTAAAAATGCGTCAAAACGCACAAAATCGTGCGTCAAGGAAAACCCTGTAATTAACCTACCCAATTTATATGGAACCTACTTACTCTACTCAACCTACCTTTCTATTTAACTACTCTACCTACCCACTGAACCTAACTGCTTACCCTACTCAATCTACTTACTTAGACTACTCTACCTACCTACATACCTACTACTCTACCGAAGCTAACTCACAAACTTAAGTACAATACCTACCTACATACTACCCCTCCCTACCCTTAACCCACAAACCCCAACCCCTCCCCTAACCCTCCCACCCCCACCCCTCCCCTAACCCACCTACCCCCCTCCCCACAAACCCAACCTATGACCAATTATCCCCCCATCCAAAATATATCCTCCCATTCCAATACCACCACACCCTTAACCAACCCACCTACCCCAAGAATAATATCCCTCCCAAATAACTAGGAATAATTTGATTGCAAAAAAAAAAAAAAAAATACAATTAAAAATTAAGAAACACAGATGGATTTAGTAAAATGGCATGTGGTTCCAGTATTCTTAGATTCAACAGAAAAAGCTCAGGCTCAGAAATCATGACTAGGGTTCCACAATTACAAGCATAATGTCTTTGCTATAATTAAGTACTAGAGTTAGAATATGGAAGAGCATAGCATAATCTACAAGTAACAACAAGAAAAACAAATGAATCCAGAACAATGATCTGTGGGCCAAAGAACTTCCTTTACCGTTATTATCTGTTTGATTTCCAATGAAATGGCTATGGCTAAGAAACAGTGACTACAGTTCTATGACTGAAGCATTATTATATGACTTAGTAAGAACACTATGGCGTCCAATAAACTATCCTTGACCAGTGTTTCATCTGGGCTGTCAGATTGCAAGAATTCCGCATTTTTTGTAAATAATCCCTAACATAGTCTGGCACAGTGTGGGACAAGGCCCCCAAATTTAACAATCACATCATAGGTTGCTTACTGTATTTTATTTTAGGCTCATTTTCTAACACAGTGTGGGGCAAGACTGTGTTTACAAATCACATCATAGGGTTACCCAGGATACTTTGATTAATTTGAAAAACTGGCCTATACCATGTAAACACTGATCAAAAATAATATCAACTGCTTTTCACATTGGAAATGTTGGACATTTTTTTTTACTTTTTCATATTTTCATAAAATATCTCAATTTTTATTTCTTTTTTTATTTTCCTTAAAATTATTGTCAAATACTATTTTTTGTTATAAATAAAATATTTCAATCTTTTATTATTCTCGTTAATTTTTTTCTATTCTTATTTTCCTTTTTTATAAAATGGTTCAATTTATTTTCCATTTTATCCCCATTTCTTACGGTATTCTTTTTTTTTTAAATCATAACATTCTTAATACTTTTTTACTTTTCTCTAGTCACCTTTTACCCACATTTTTTGAAAATACACTTCTTTCTTCCTCATTCTTTCAATATTTCACAAAAAAATCTTTTTAAGAAAGACAGTTACTTGTCGATTCAATTGGACCCAAAAATAATCCCACATGCAGCACTGGCTACGCTTTGCATTTACAGGCATGAGAAAATTAGCTGTTGTAAAGAAATTGTGAAAATTTGTCATTTCATGGGTTTAAAATCTATAGGTAATATATCATTATTACTGAAAATTCTGTTTTGATAAAAATCATACAAAATAGTGAATTGCTGGCATTGTCAGGGTGCTCATGAGCAGAGTTTTTACTGTATTTAAAGACACATTTTTTTTTTATAGTTCAAGATAAAAACAGTACTAGTTTTGTTTCAAAGTTTTGTCATAAAACTCCAATTAATTTCAATTCTTCCTATATAATCTTTAGTATATACTGCAAAGTTACTCTTACTTTCTCTACCAAATAGTCTCTTTGCAACTGCAGTTTTTGGCTATTCAATATAGATGAAAACTTCTATTATTTTATTTCTTTGTAAGCAACATGTCAGATATATCACAGCAGCCAGTACACCTAACAATGTTTTCCTGAACCTCTAGAGTGCATCCACTGTTTTTCCTAGTATGACCTTGTGACTTTTTATTTGACTGAAAGCAATACATCATCAAACATGTCCTAGATAGTATCAAGACAAAATTTTGCGCATCTATCCTGCTTATTAAAAAAAAAAAAAAATATATATATATATATTTATATATATATAATTTACATTGGTAAATGGAATACAAAATATACTTTGCAATATGTAGCTTTAATATTGTATAAAAGGGAAAGCAATTTGAACACAACTTGTCTGGAACCACATGACCAAAAGTATATCTTAAGTTTTTACTCTCTAATTTCATCCCTAAACAACTCAACTGATCCCTTCCTTCTTGCCTTCCTCCCTCCCTTACCCCTCCATTATGCCTAATTTACCTTATGCCCAACCTCCCCATCCCTACCTCTCCCACCCCCCTCCCCTCCTTCTCCCACCCCCTCCCCTCCTTCCTTCCTCCTCTCCTTCCTCCACTTCTCCCTCCCCCTCCCATCCTTCTCTCCTCCCTCCACTTCTCAAACCTTACCTTCCCTTCCCCCTCCCTCCTTACTCTACCTTATCTAATAACTAACCTTCCTACTCTCCCTCTCTCCTCTCTCTCTCTCTTTCCTACTCTCTCTTCCCTCCCACCACTCCCTCTCTTTCTTCCTCTCCTCCTTCCTTCCTTCCCTTTCCTTCCATTTCTTCCTCCCCTTTCTTCCACTCCTCTCTTCTTTATCCTTCCTATTCTCCTTCACTTTTTACCTTCCCATCCAACTCTTCCTCCTCTTCTCACCATCTCCCTCTCCCTTACTTCCTTCCCCTTCTCTCCATTCTAACTTAAACTCACCTTAAAACATTACCCAGATATCCCTATAAACAATAGACAAATGACCTTCATATGAAACCTACTTAACTACCATTTCTATCTTTAAAGTAACTTTATCTTCAAAACTCCCCACTCAAACTTTCCTACTCTACTAACCTATAACACTAAAAACCTGCCTACCAACCAACCTACTCTACTACCAGACTACATCTGACCTACATACCACACCCAAGTACCTTATGACCTACTAACCTACCTATCTGCCTGCTGGCCTACTCGTCCTACCTACTGACTCTATTTTACACTACCAGCATAGTCTACATCCTACTCATTCTACCAACCTACCTATTGACTCTACGCTCCTATCTACCTACCTACCTGCCTACTCTTTATTCCTACATACAGTAAATACTCTACCTACCTATCTACCAAAATGCCTGCCAACCTACCTACCTGCCTACTTTTCCTACCTACTGACTCTTTATACCTGCATCAAATACTAACATACATATCTATATCCTACCTACTCTTCCAACCTTCTACTGACTCTACTGACGTACCTAACTCCCTACCTGTCTACTCTTCCTTCCTACACTCTACATAAACTACAAAAGTGCATGCTCTACATCCTGCCTAACCTAAGCACCTAACTAATCTACCTAATCCACTCTACCTTCCTGCTATTTCTACATACATCTTCTACCTAGCTACCTACTCTACTCCCTATCTACACTACTTCTCTACAACTCTAATGACCTATCTTCCTCTCTACTCTTCCCATCTACTTACTTCTACAATCCTACTTCATCAATCCTCCTCACCTGTTATTCATTACCAACCTACATTACCTACCATATCTTTCTTACATATCAAATTAACCTATCCAATTTACTATGCAACCTACCTAATCTACTCAACCTACCTATCTTTATATCTACTCTACCTACCCACTTAACCTAACTACTTACCCTATTCAGCCTACCTACTTGGGCTACTCTACCTACCTTACCTACCTATGTATCTACCACTTCTATTCTACTTACCTACTCAACAAAAACTAACTCACAAATTAAATTACACGAACTACCTACATACTACCCCTCCCTACCCTAAACCCCAACCCCTCCCTGACCCACCCGCCCCCACCCTTCCCCTAACCCACCCACCCCCACCCCTCCCCTAACCCACCCACCCCCACCCCTCCCCTCCCCACAAACCCAACCCACAACCAATTATCCCCCATCCAAAAGATATCCTCCCAATCCAGTACCACCATACCTTTAACCAATCCACCTACCCCATGAATAATATCCCTCCCAAATAACTAAGAAATAATTTGATGGCAAAAGAAAATTACATCTAAAAATTACGAAACACAGATTAATTTAGTAAAATGGCATGTGGTTCCAGTATTCTTAGATTCTATTTTTAAAAAAGCTCAAGCTCAGAAATCATTACAAGGGTTCAATAGCTGCGTCCAAAATGTATTTGCTTAAAAAAAGTACTAGAGTTAGAATATAGAAGAGCATAGAATAATCTACAAGTTACAAGAGAAACAAAAGAATCCAGAACAATGATCTGTGGGCGAAAGAACTTCCTTTACCATTATTATCTGTTTGATTTCCAAGGAAGTTTACTATGGCTAAGAAACAGTGACTACAGTTCTATGACTGAAGCATTATTACTTTGCTATATGACTTAGTAAGAACACTATGGTGTCCAATAAACTATCCTTGACCAGTGTTTCATCTAGGCGTCGGATTGCAGGAATCCCACATTTTTTGTAAATAATCCCCAACATAATCTGGCACAGTGTGGGACAAGGTCCCCAAGTTTAACAATCACATCATAGGGTTACACAGGGTACATGATTACTTAAAAAAAAACCTAGCCTATACCATGTAAACACTGATTAAAAATATGAATTGCTTTTCACATAAGAAAAGTTTTTTTTTTTTTTTTTTCTTCATATTTTCATAAAATATCTCATTTTTATTTCTTTTTTTTTCTTTTTTTTCTTAAAATCATTGTCATTATTATTTTTCTTTATAAATAAAAATACTTCGATTTTTTTTTGTTTTTTTTGCTTTCGTAAATTTTTTTCTCTTTTTATTTTCTTTTTTCTAAATAAAATATTTCAATTTATTTTCCATAGTATCCCCATTTCTTACATTTATTTTATAATCATAATATTCTAAATACTTTTTTACTTTTCTCTAGTCACCACACACCGACATTTTTTGAATATACACACATTTTTCTTCTTTAGTTATTTTATAAAAAATCTTTTAGGAATGACAATTATTTGTCGATTCCATCGGACCCAAGAATATTCCTACATGCAGGACTGGCTGCATTTTGGATTTCAGACATGTGAAAATTAGCTGTTGTGAAGAAGTTATGAAAATTGGTCATTTCACAGGTTCAAAATCTATAGGTAATTTATCATTGGTACTGAGAATGGTGGTGTAATTTCTGAATACCCGGGTGCTTGTATTTACGGTTCATGACCATTGATCATTAAGAGGGAAAAATTCTGTTTTGATAAGAATCAATCCAAATAGTGAATTGCTGGTATTGTCGGGGTGGTCATGAGCAGAGTTTTTACTGTATCTACTTAAAGACTTTCTTTTAAAAAAAAAAAATCAAGATAAAAATAGTTTTGTTTCAAAGTTTTGTCATAAAACTCCAATTAATTTCAATTCTTCCTATATAATTTTTAACAAATATTTCTCCCTGACTCTTCCTTGCTATACCAAAGTGTCTCATTGCAACTGAAGTTTTTGGGCTATTTAATATAGATCTAGATGAAAACTTCTATTAGTTTCTTTCGTTCTAAGCAACATGTCAGATTATCACAGCAACCTAACAATGTTTTCCTGAACCTCTAGAGTGCATCCACTGCTTTTCTAAGGTATGACCTTGTGACTTTCCTTTTGACTGAAAGCAATACATCATCAAACATGTCCTAGATAGTATCAAGACAAAAATACTGTGCATCTATCCATGATTTCCTGCTTATCCAAAACATATTATGTACAGTATATATGCATTATTTACATCTGTAAATGGAATACAAACAATATATTTTGCAGATGTAGCTTTAATATTGTATAAAAGGGGAAGCAATTTGAACTCGGCTTGTCTGGAACCACATGACAAAAATATATCTAAAAGTTCTTCCTCCCTATTTTAAGCCTTAAACAACTCCATTCATCTCTTCCTTCCTGCCTTTGTCCCCCGCTATCCCATCCATTATGCCTACTTTTATCTTATGCCCCATCTCCCCATCCCTACCTCTCCCAACCCCTCCCCTCCCTCTCCCACCCCCTCCCCTCCTTCCTTCCTCCTCTCCTTCCTCCACTTCTCCCTCCCCCCTCCCATCCTTCCTTCCTCCTCTCCTACCTCCACTTCTCAAACCTTACCTTCCCTTCCCCATCACTCCTTACTCTACCTTATCTAACAACTTTAACCTTCCTACTCTCCCTCTCTCCCCTCTCTTCCACCACTCCCCCTCTTTCCTATCCTCCTTCCTTCCTTCTCTCTTCCCTTTCTTTCCATTTCTTCCTCCCCTATATTCCTTCCTCACCTGTCTTCTTTCTTCCTTCCTATTCTCCTTCATTTCTTTCACCTTCTCTTCTCACCACCTCCCTCTCCCTTACTTCCTTCCCCTTCTCAAACATTACCCAAATCTCCCTTCCTATAAACAAAACACAAATGGCCTTCATATGAAATCTACTTAACTACCATTTCTACTTTTAAAGTTACTCTATCTTCAAACTCCCCACTCAAACTTTCCTAATCTACTAACCTATCACACTACAAACCTGCCTACCAACCAACCTACTCTACTACTAGACTACATAGCTACCTAACCTACATACCACACCCAAGTACCTACCAACCTAATAATCTACCTGCTGGCCTACTCTTCCTACCTACTGACTCTATATACACTAACAGCACTGTCTACATCCTACTCAATCTACCGACCTACGTATTGACTCTACCCTCCAATCTATCTACCTACCTGCCTACTCTTTATTCCTACATACAGTACCGACATAAACACTCTACTTCTCTACCAAAATGCCTGCCAACCTACCTACCTGCCTACTTTTCCTACCTACTGACTCTTTATACCTACATCCACTACCAACATACATATCTATATCCTACCTACTCTTCCAACCTCCTACTGACCCTACCTATGTACATAACTTCCTGCCTGTCTACTCTTTCTACCTACAAACTCTACCTACATAAACTACAAAATACATGCTCCACATCCCACCTAACCTACACACCTAATTACTCTCCCTAATCCACTTTACCTTCCTGCTATTCCTACATACATCTTCTACTTAGCTACCTACTCTACTTCTACTATCTACCTACACTACTTATCTACAACCCTACTGACCTATCTACCTCTACTCTTCCCATCTACTTACTTCTACAATCCTACTTCATCTATCCTCCTCACCCGTTATTTATTACCAACCTTCATTACCTACCATATCTTTTTAAACCTATCTAATTAACCTACCCAATTTACTATGCAACCTGCCTAATCTACTCAACTTACCTATCTTTATAACTACTCTACCTACCCACTTAACCTAACTACTTACCCTACTGAACCTACCTACTTAGGCTACTCTACCTACCTTACCTACCTACATATCAACCACTTCTATTCTACTTACTCGCTCTACCAAAACTACCTCACAAATTAAATTACATTAACTACCTACATACTACCCTTCCCTACCCTAAACCCACAAATCCCAACCCCTCCCCTAACCCACCCACCCCACCCCACCCCTCCCCTAACCCACCAACCCCCCTCCCCACAAACCCAACCCACAACAAATTATCCCCCATCCAAAATATACCCTACCATTCCAATACCATCACACCTTTAACCAACCCACCTACCCCATGAATAATATCCTTCCCATATAACTAAGAATAATTTGATAGCAAAAAAAAACATTTAAAAATTGCAAAACACAGATGAATTTAGTAAAATGGCATGTGGTTCCAGTATTCTTAGATTGAATAAAAGAAGCTCAGGCTCAGAAATCATGACCAGGGTTCCACAGCTGTGAGCATAATGTATTTGCTTAAGACAAGTACTAGAGTTAGAATATGGAAAAGCATAGAATAATCTACAAGTAACAACAAGAAAAACAAAAGAATCCAGAACAATGACCTGTAGGCCAAAGAACTTCCTTCACCATTATTATCTGTTTGATTTCCAAGGAAGTGCCTATGGCTAAGAAACAGTGACTACAATTCTCTGACTGCAGCATAATTCCTTTGCAATATGACTTAGCAAGAAGACTGTGGTGTCCAATGAACTATCCTAGACCAGTGTTTCATCTAGGCTGCAGGATTGCAGGAATCCGACATTTTTGTACATAATCCCCAACATAATCTGGCACAGTGTGGGACAAGGCCCCCAAATTTAACAGTCACATTAGGTTGCCTACTGTACTTTATTATATGCACATTTCCTAACACAGTGTGGGACAAGGCCCCACATTTAGAAATCACATCATAGGATTACCCAGGTACTTTGATTATTTTGAAAAACTAGCCTATACCATGTAAACACTGATAAAAAATAATATGAATTGCTTTTCACATTGGAAATGTTGGGCAATTTTTTTTTTAACTTTTTCATATTTTCATAAAATATCTCAATTTTTATTTCTTTTTTTTTATCTTAAAAACATTGTCATTAGTATTTTTTGTTTTAAATAAAAAAGTTCCATCTTTTTTGTTTTCATAATTTTTTTTCTATTTTTATTTATTTATTTATTTTTTTTTTTTTATAAATGGTTCAATTTATTTTCCATTTTATGCCCATTTCTTACATCTTTTTTGAAAAATAATAATACTCTTGATAGTTTTTACTTTTCTCTAGTCACCACATAGCCACATTTTCTGAATATACACACTTTTTTCTTCTTCATCCTTTAGTTATTTTACAAAAAATCTTTTTAAGAATGACAATAATTTTGTCGATTCCATCAGACCCAAAAATAATTATTTCTTCATGCAGGACTGGCTACACATTGCAGTTACAGACATGTGAAAATTAGCTGTTGTAAAGAAGTTGTGAAAATTGGTCATTTCACAGGTTCAAAATCTATAGGTAATATATCATTGGTACTGAAAATGGTGGTTGTAATTTCTGAATACCGGAGTGCTCGTATTTATGGTTCATTACCATTGATCATTAAGAAGGAAATATTCCACTTTGATAAAAATCGTTAAAAATTGTGAATTGCTTGTATTGTAGGGGTGGTCATGAGGAGAGTTTTTACTGTATTTAAAGACATAACTTTTTATAGCACTAGTTTTGTTTCAAAGTTTTGTCATAAAACTCCAATTAATTTCAATTCTTCCTATATAAACTTTTATACTGCAAAGTAACTCTTACTTTCCCTACCAAATTGCCTCTTTGCAACTGCAGCTTTTGGGCTATTCAATATAGATGAAAACTTCAATTATTTTATTTCTTTGTAAGCAACATGTCAGATATATCGCAGCAGCCAGTACACCTAACAATGTTTTCCTGAACCTCTTAAGTGCACCCACTGTTTTTCTAAGGTATGATCTACTGACTTTCCTTTTGACTGAAAGCAATACATCAAACATGTCCTAGATAGTATCAAGACAAAAATATTGTGCATCTATCCATGATTTCTGGCTTATCCCAAAATATTATGCACAGTAAATACGCATAATTTACATTTGTAAATGAAATACAAACAATATATTTTGCATATGTAGCTTTAATATTGTATAAAAGGGGAAGCAATTTGAACTCAACTTGTCTGGAACCACATGACCAAAAATATATCTAAAATTCCTTCCTCTCTAATTTCAGCCCAAAACAACTGAATTGATCCCTTCCTTCCTGCCTTACACCCTCCCTATCCCCTCCATTATGCCCACTTCTATCTTATGCCCCACCTCCCCATCCCTCCCTCTCCCACCCCCCTCCCCTCCTTCCTTCCTCCTCTCCTTCCTCCACTTCTCCCTCCCCCCTCCCATCCTTCCTTCCTCCTCTCCTTCCTCCAGTTCTTAAACCTTACCTTCCCCCTCCCTCCTTACTCTATCTTATCTAACAACTCTAACCTTCCTACTCTCCCTCTCTCTTCTCTCTCTTTCCTACTCTCCCTCTCTCCTCTCTCTCTCTCCCCTACCTTCCACCACTTTTTCTTTTTCTCCTCCTCTCTTCCTTTTCCTTCCATTTCTTCCTCCCCTTTCTTCCTTCCTCTCCTCTCTTCTTTCTTCCTTCCTTTCTGTTCTTCTCTTTTTTTACCTTCCCCCCATTTCTTCCTCCTCTTCTCACTACCTCCCTCTCCCTTACTTCCTCCCCTTCTCTCCCTTCTAAAACTCAAACTTTCCTACTCTACTAACCTATCACACTAAAAACCTGCCTAGTAACCAACCTACTCTACTACCTGTCTGCATAGCTAACTAACCTACATACCACAACCAAGTACCTACCGAGTACCTAACAACCTACTATGAGCTTGCTGGCCTACTCTTCCTGCCTACTGACTCTATATACACTACCAGCATAGTCTACATCCTAGTCATTCTACTGACCTAACTATTGACTCTACCCTCCCATCTTCCTACCTACCAGCCTAATCTTTATTCCTACATACAATACCACATACATAATCTACCTACTTACCTACTAAAATGCCTGCCTACCTACTTACCTGCCTTCTTTTCCTACCTTGTGACTCTTTATACCTACATTCAATACCAACATACATATCTATATCCTACCTACTCTTCCAACCTCCTAATGACTCTACTTACATACCTAACTACCTGTCCGTCTACTTTTTTTACCTAGACTCTACTTACATAAACTACAAAAATACATGCTCTACATCCCACCTAACCTACGCACCTAACTACTCTCCCTAATCCACTTTACCTTCCTGTTAGTCCTACATACATCCCCTACTTAGCTACCTACTTTACTATCTACCTACACTACTTCTCTACAACCCTACTGACCTATCTACCTCTCTACTTTTCCCATCTACTTGCCTCTACCTTCCTACTTCATCTACCCTTCTCACCTTACTGTTATTCATTACCAACCTTCATTACCTACTATATCTGTCTAACCTACCCAATTAACCTATCCAATTTACTATCCAACCTACTTACTCTACTCAACCTACCTTATCTATTTAACTACTCTACCTACCCACTGAACCTAACTACTTACCCTACTCAACATACCTACTTAGACTACCTACCTTACCTACCTACCTACCTATCCTACTTACCAAGTACACTAACTACCTACATACTACCCCACCCTACCCTTAAACCACCCACACCCACCCCTCCCCTAACCCACCTACCCCCCTCCCCACAAACCCAACCAACAACCAATTATCCTCCCACCCAAAATATATCCTCCCATTCTAATACCACCACACCTTTAACCAATCCACCTACCCCAAGAACAATTTCCCTCCCAAATAATTAATCAGAATAATATGATAGCAAGAAATTTACATTTAAAAGTTAAGAAACACAGATGGATTTAGTTAAATGGCATGTGGTTCCAGTATTCCTCGATTCAATAGAAAAAGCCGATGCTCAGAAATCATGACTAGGGTTCCATAATTTCGAGCATAAACAAGTACTATACAGAATATAGAAGAGCACTGAATAATCTACAAGTTACAACAAGAAAAACAAAAGAATTCAGAACAATGACCTGTGGGCCAAAGAACTGCCTTTAGCATTATTATCTGTTTAATTTCCAAAGAAGTGACATTTGCTAAGAAACAGTAACAGTCCTATGGTTCTATGACTGCAGCATAATTCCTTTGCAATATGGCTTAGAAGACTGGTGTCCAGTGAACTATCCTAGACTGGTGTTTCATCAAGGCTGCAGAACTGTGGGAATCCCCCATTTTTGTAAATACCCCCCCCCCCACATTATCTGACAGTGTGAGACAAGACCCCCACATTTGAAATTCACATTGTAGGTTACCCACAGTATTTTGATTACTTTAGGCTCATTTTCTAACACAGTGTGGGAAAAGGCCCAATATTAACCCATGGTGCTTTGATTACTTTGAACAACTAGCCAATAGCATGCATACACAGGTTAAAATAATATAAATCGCTTTCCACATTAGAAAAAGTGGGCGATTTTCATGCCGGAAGAATATTGGTCTGTCAGAAATTACTCTGCTTCATGATCAATTTGAGAACCTGCACAGTTATAAGAACATATTGGAAATGTGGTCTTCAAATTTTGAATACCTCAAACTGATTTTTACTAAAATAAAAATGTCTGAGTATCATTTGAAGATAATTTTTGATTTGAAATAGATAATTTATGCAGAACTATATCAATATTTGTGCTTTGTGCTCTTTTACAGCCTTTTGGAAAGTGACAGATTAGTTAATGTCCTTTCAAAGCTGGAAAATAAACACGCCTTATCTGTTCCCCATAGTGACAGTATGACAACAACATTTCCATCTCCTGTAATATAAATTTCTTAACTTTTAAACTGATTGTTCTGCGATCAAGAAATGTTGAAATGCAACATGACTAATTCACTTTGTCTAATGCATCCTAATCCCAGAAAGCTGATGATGAAGCCGATGAAGCCTCGGTCAACATTGATTCCATTTTATTGATTCTAATTAGACAGACGAGGAGCTCTCTATCATGTCTGTGCTTGTTTTTTAACTGTCGCATAATGAAAGAATGACTAAGTATGTAAGCAAATTTGGTGTTTTAGTTATATACATTGCCTTATAGACCCCACAGCTTTGAACATCCCCCACATTTCTACAAGCATGGGAACAAATCCCCCACTTTTTTTTCAAATCCTAGATTGAACACTAATAGACTATAATTGTTTCTTCTTTAAGGTTAAATAAGTATTTTTTTTTTGGGGGGGGGGGGGTGGAACTTGGCAATATATACAGGAGTGTCAAGAATTGTGACAACTTTGACCTTTTCTGTATTGGTTTAAGCTTGGAAACAAGTCAGAAAATTACATCATGTATCAAATAAAAAAAAAAAGCGTCCAGTAAATCTGACTGAATGTGCAGCATCTTCTTACTGCCGATCATCAACAGATGAAGTTTTAAGTTAGTGACCTTCATTTTTTTATATATATATATTTATTAAAGGATCTAAACTTATGACTACAGACAGAAAGACTTCACAAAAAATGAGACATGCAAAAATCATTGGGAAGGCCCACAAAATGACAAATCATTCCAAATTTGGTAGACCTAGGCTTTCCTCTTTACCCAATGATAAAATTGTGGATTTGCATAAAATTGAAAGCATTTTTAGATTAACAAATAAAATCTGAGTTTTTTCATGGAAATGGTAAAAACGTGTTTTCTACAGTCTCCTTCCTAAGAGTTGTCAAAAGAGGGAATTGTGTTGAAAATGCTTAATGGTTTCTGAAAAGTTTCAAATGCCTTTATTAAAGGAAAATGTTAAACTAGTGCGTTTTTTATTGTTTGACCATATTTGACTATGGGCTATGATTGAAAAAATCTTGGAGCAGGGTCACTTTTGACCCAGCAGCTATAATTTGAACAATCCTGGTAGAGAGGGTCAGAGAAATCTTGCAGCACAGTCACTCTTGACCCAACAGCTATAATTTGAACAATCCTAGGCATAATGGTCTCCAAAAAGAAGAATTCTGAAGTTTTCAATATATAAGCCAATGAAAAACTTATGACCCACCAAACACGGCCAGTTTTGACCCAAGAGGTCCCTGCGATTCTTGTTTGTTTCAGTTGCTACAGCTACTTTCTGGCTGTACTCAAACATGCCAGATTTACTTGTATTTGATTTCAACTCTTTCTGTTGTGAAGTATACTTATTGTTGACAATCAAACTTGCTAACTCTGAAAATGCTTTTAATCATTTTAAAGGGAAATCCTAAACATCTAGATTTAATTTACTGTCTCAAAATTTCTTCTCAGTCTTAATTTTTGTTGTCAGACAAACATATAACATCAGCACAAGTCTTGTCTTAGCAATATTTTCATTTGTTTACTTTTGTATTTAATATCCTGAGCACCCAACATTGCGTAAAACATCCCATTATATTTGTTGTTTCTGGATTAATGATTTCTACCATAAATCATCATGTTAGACATGGATAATGAAAACTGAAATATACTTCTTAAACAATCTGGAAAAGTATCTCATTGAGTGTTTTACTTGTATATTTTTAGAAAAAATAAAGATCCTGAACATCTGACTTTGTATAAGATGATGATTCTTTTTTTTTACATTTTTACATTTTGGTCCCAGATCTCAAGCACAGTTGCATGAGATTTGGAAGCAAAGGACTGAAATCCCCTACACTATGGATGAGCAAAATCTTTTGTTAAAATTCAGATGATTTTATTCTCACAACACACACACTTCTTATATATACACACTTTTTTTTTTTTTTAATTTTCATATTTTCATAAAATATATCAATTTTTATTTTCTTTTTTTATTTTTTCTTAAAATCATTGTAATTATTATTATTTTTCGTTATAAATAAAAATATTTCAATCTTTTTTGTTTTTCTTAATTTTTTTTTTTTTTTTTTTTTTTAATTTATTTTTTTATAAAATATTTCAATTTCTTTTCCATTTGATCACCATTTCTTATGCTTTCCCCCCCTAGCATAATATTCTTGATACTTTTTACTATTCTCTAGTCAGTAGTCACCACATATCCACATATTTTAAATCTACACATTTTTTTCTATTCTTCATCAGAGTTATTCTTTATTCTACATATATTTTTCTTTAATTTTCATTAAATATATCATTTATTTTTTCATGGTTTTTTTTTTTTTTTTAATGTCATTATTACTTGTCTTTATTAATAAAAATTTTCAATCTTTTTCCTTCATTTATCTAACCATTTATTCCCCTTTTTCAATTTTTTAAAAAATATTTCAATTTCCTGTGCATTTTATCCCCAGTTTTAAGTCCTTTTTTCCTTTTCAATTGTAATATTGTGGATAGTACAAACATTTTTGCAAGGATATTTTCTAAATCATCAGCTGCCACTTGCATCCATGGTGTAATGAGGCTTTGCAAGATCATCAATGCATCAGAAAATAAGACATTTAATTTGCAACCCCTCTAAAATATTACCAACAAAATCATGAACAAGAAGTGAACAGAAAATACTGCAGACATTTAATTTGCAACCCCTCTAAAATATTACCAACAAAATCATGAACAAGAAGTGAACAGAAAATATTGCCTCTAGACTGCACATTTATCATAAGGTCTTTGTATTATGTGACCTAGTGACCTGCTTTTTAATCAGAGGTGACCCTTTCTCAAACTCATTTTGGATATTATTAATTCAAACTTTCAAGCCTTATTTCATTAGGGTTGGATTGAAAGTTTGGCCTGCAGAGGGTACATAGGGTTTTCTTTTTTTTTTTTTCTATTTGACTTACAGACTTAACTTTTATCCAGGGTGACCCATTTTAAAAATATTGCCAAGACAAATATTCTGACCATATTTCACAGCTGTTGTACAATAATGTAGCCCATTGATAGAGTTCACATATGGTTTTTAAAGATTTTAATGTACTATATGAGCTTAGGTGACCTAATTTCAAACTCACGAGAGAAATAATAAAGACAATCCTTCTGACCAAATATCATGAGCAATGGCCTTAGGGTGCACAAAGTCTTGATTTGAACATTTGACCTTCTGTTTGACCCATTTTCAAACTTAATCTGAAATATTGCAAAGACTAACATTCTATGTTTCTTGTACACTTCACTGAAAATACCTCTAGACTGCACCCACTGTTTTTCTAAGGTATGATCTAGTGTGCTACTTTTTGACTGGAGACAACTCACCATAAAACATGTCCTACATAGCAGAGTTCCCCCAATCTTTTTTTCTTGCACCACGACTTTCACCAAATGGAAAAAGTTTCCAGTACATTGAAATTTTAAATGCCAATAAGGTTTGTTGAAATAAGGAGCATCGCTACCTCAATATTCACGGAAATCTTACCACAAATGCAATCTATTATGTAAAAATTGAAAATTTTCAACTTTCAAGGGCTACTTTTTCATTATTTTTTCCTTACTAATTGTCAGATTTATTTCATAATTGGGTTCAAGCTATTCATGATATAAAGAAATTGTAATTCTCACGAAAATTTGACCAAAAATGCCAACTTTATCACTTTTTCAACAAGAAAAAGACTGACAGACAGACAGACAGATGAATAAAGGGACCAACGACTGAAACTGCACCATGACATAAGCTCTGCTGGCTTTCTGCCAGTAGAACGAAAAAGTGCAGGCTTTATCATGTAATCAAGATTTGTTTGAAACTTTGGCTTGCTAATTTTTCCTTATCAATTTTTGAATGTCCTACATTTCTGAAGAGGTTCTAACTTGTTATGCTAGAAACTAAAACTCAGTATTGGACCAAAAAATATAAACTGTATCACATTAACATGAAATGTTAATGATCTGACAGACAGATGGATAACAGATAAAGACCAATCACAATAGCTCACCTCTACACACTTAGTTCCCATGTGAGCTTAAAAATATAAGAGGACCAAAATATCTGTAAATTCTTAGGGGTTTCAACTAGGCTTTAACTCACAGCCCTATGGGTTACTGTATAAAACAGCATAAGAAGCCACATGTTGAACTATACAGATTAAAAAATTATCAAAATGTAATTTCTCACAACTTTGTCAAGTTCTTGTCTAAAAAAAAAAAAATCATGTTGAATTTATCAGGGCCTCATTACTCAATGTAATAAATAATAAAAAAATCATTAACCCTTTGTAAACCACAGAATCCATAATTTACAGTGCATTTTGAAAACATTTTCTCCTTTTTTCAGCACAACATTTTCTAATCTTTCATACAAATTTTATAATTTGACTCAAATCTAACTTGTCTGCAGATGTGTTCCAAAACAGTAGTCTAAATTTTTGCCATTTTGTAAAAGATTAACTCTTTACCATACAATTCCTTGCTTTAAAGACCTTGAGGAGAAAGGTCTAAGAAAACATTGTTAGACAACCAGCATTTTCTCCTTTTCCCATAATGCTCTTTCTTCCTTTTAAATTTAGACAAATCTAAAATTTATCTTTTGGCAAACCCTTTACCACACAATCCTTACCACACAATCTTGATTTTCAAAGCACCGAGGAAAAAGCCTTTTGAAAACATGGTGGGAAAGAGAGAAAATGCTGGGTACCAGCATTTTTCCCTTTTCCCTAATGTTTTCTATCCTATCAAAGAAAGAATTCACCATTTGCACTACATTTAATTTGTCATCTGCAAATGCTTTCAATTCGGTGGAGTCTTAAACTTGTCATTTGGGAAAGGGTTAAATGTTGCCAGCAGCAGGAAAAAGGTTAAAAGTAACCAGGAGTTATTAATTTGGATTTCAATATATCTCAACATATAATAGATGTCATTATACAGTAGGATTTGAAGTCTCTGATCCATTTCCTCATGCAGTTTACTTTTTTGTTCTTGTAGCAGAACTGTGTCGAAAACAATGTGTGAAAAGGGAGATACTGCTACTCATGAGCAATTTCTCCTGTTGCCACATTGTCCCCAAATATATCAGATGACCAATGCTCTGTGAAAAGAGGGCTTATCCATCTGTAATATGTTTTGACCCATTTCTCCTGTGGATTGTTGGTTTGTTTGTATTGGAGTTTAACATTGTCTTAGCAGCTAAGGTCATACCACTGCAGTCAGTGCACCTACGCATGTTTCCTGTTTTTCTCACCCCAGTACAGACACAACTTTCTTAACAAGTCACTGAGTACTTGTCCCACATGCATCACATGCGAGAGGTGAAAAATTGCCAGAAACAAAGTTTGCCTCAACCAGGTACTGAACTTGCAACCACCAGGTCATGAGTCCGACAAGCTAACCACTGAGCTCCTGCCATTTTGCAGGCTGATGCAAGCCGATACTTTCCGCAGATGCATTAAGCCCCCTTTTCACAGAGCATGGCTCATTTACTTTGTTGCCTATAAGGTTTCAATTTGGATGAGTTCGAAATTTTGTTGGTTGGAAAAGCATTAACCTAATTGTTTATCTGATTGCAACTGCAGTATATGCACTGTCTGATACTGATGAAACTTTCATGCAGTACGACAAAATATGAATGAAACAGTGGCTGTACATTAACTCTTTACCACATGACAATACTTTGAACTCCATCGCCTATGCCAGAAAGTTTGAGACACAAGTACACATAAGGTTAGTTTAACAATAAACTATAGGTGCAAAACATGAATAAAAACATTGTAAACTAATTTAAAAAACACAGAATCCATAATTGACAGAGAATTTTGAAAATATTTTGGAAAAAATAAAGTAAAAGTTGGGGCTTGTTTTGTGTCATTTCTATGCTTCAATCAAAAACAGTCAAACAACAGCCCAGTAGTTTACCAGCTGAGCAGTATACTGATGCATGCTACGAATGTGGTCAGATAAATGGGATTTGTGTTTAACAGAGTGAAGAAAACATTGTAAGAAAGGAGTTTCTCCTTTCCCCATAATATTTTCTACTCTTTAAAGATGCGTGATCTCAAAAGCCATTTTCCTCAGGCATTTACACTTTTCCCAATGATGTTTTCTACCCATCTTAAAAGCCAAATAATATCATTTTTGCCATAAATGAGTTAAAAAAACGAAGTCAAGAAATTTGTTGCCTGGTACATAATCAACTCTTTACCAAACAACAAAATTTAGTACTCAACTATATTATTTAGTATTCAACCATATCAAAAGTATCTGCAGACAACAAATTAAATGTTGCTAAAATGATAGTTTCTGTCTTTGATAGGGTAGAAAACATTGTGGGAAAAGGAAATAATGCTAGTTACCAGCACTAAACTCTTATCTCGCCCTTTGTTGCTATGTGCAGTCTGATCTTGATTGACATGCTCTGCAATACCCTTTCATGGTCCCATGTTGATGCAAGGAATTACTCATTGTATCCTACAGATGACTTTTTGTGTCTTACTCCCAACCTCTTTGGAAAACATTGTGGCAAAGGGTACAAGTGGATTTCATAGTTAAAAGCAGTTTCTCCTTTTGCAAAAATGTCTTAACATTTGCTCTAACCTTTTGTTGTCTGCAAATATTTTTTCAGAATAAGGAGACTTAAAGACTAACCTGAAACTGTAGCCTTGCCTTGCAAACAGTGAAAGGTGATAAGTTCATCTTCATAAATCTGTAAATGAATAAATACAAGGATAAAAATTTCAGAAACAATTTCTAATATGTAGTAGAAAGAGACCCTCTTTCCACTCCTAAAATTTTCCAGAAATATCAGTAAGTCAAACAGACATGAAATGAGAGTGTCCTTTGGCAACATACTTCAGAGCCCCAGCCATATACTGGTATGACTGAGGACATACTTAAATGCTCTGTCTCTCCTACATGACTAAAACAATGTTGAGAGCATAAAAACACCACAGTCAATAAGCAATCCACAATTGATTGTTTATTAATTTACTTTGAAGCAGACCTTTCCAAGCAAAGTCAAGTAGCACAGTCTGTAGTATACAGGACTTGAAACCAGGGGTTCACAGTTTCGAATCTCCAACTTTGCAAATTTCTTTCCAAGGATTGATGATAGTCATGGGGACAACATTCATTCCATTCAACAGTGTAGGACCAGAAGTGTACAGTGTTTGGGTTTGTATGTGACATGGGATTCTGTACAGTGGCGGTATGTCACTTGGTGTGTTAAAAATTGTGTTCACACGTTAAGTCAAGCTCGTGATTTTTCTTTAATTTTGCTAGTTGTCATAAGATATTCATATCCAGTTATTTGTTTGTTTTGTGTAGACAACATGTATTTGTGCTGTGAATCTTCCTTTGAGCAATGGCGATGCCTTCATCATTAGATCTCGCAAAAAATACAGATGATTTTTGTCCCAAAACAATGGCATCTTTACACGATTACTAAGCCTCAGAAACATGTTTTTTGACTGGAAATGTATATACAATTTCTTTATTCATATTTTTGTGAAAACATGTCAAGGTTTGGTAACAAAGTTGACTAAAATATTCCCTATCCTTTGTGTAAAATAATGTGTCGAAGAAAGACATTTGTACAGTCGCTTGAGATCTTTGCACAGTGACAGGCCTGTCATTTATTACGAAGAATGGAAACGAAATTTGACACAAAGTTGTTATTTGAAGGGACATGAGACTGAATTGTTTGACTCAATTTTAAGAAGATAGATTTGAGAAATGCTCCCTCAAATGTTGATTTAACTTTTTATGATTCAAATACTTCATTAGATACTGAAAATCCCAGTAAGGTGATATTTTAAGGCAATACTACGAGCAAATTTTGGGTTCTATTAGTGACTAATGCCATGGTGTGAACTCTTGTACCCTGCTGCATAATAGCACAAATTGATATAGATTGCCAAACTTAGTTGTGGCATCACGAACACCTAAACGAAACAAGAGGGCCATTGGCCTTAAAGCGCTCACCTGAGTAAGGTCACAGTCATCTAGGATTGATAAGGCTGAAAAGATCCCGGTCATGATGATGCCCCTACTTTTTGACATGATGTGACCCAATTTCGAACTTGTCCAAGATTTTATCGAGACAAACATTCTGACCAAGTTTCATGAGTATTAGGCTGAAAATGTGGCCTCTAGAGTGCACACAAGGTTTTTCCAAGATTTGGCCCTGTGGCCTACTTTTTGACTAGATGTTAACCAATTTCAAACTTGTCCGAGATTTCATCCAGGCAAAAATTGTGACCAAGTTTCATGAGTATCAGGTTATAAATTGTGGCCTCTAGAGTTTACCTAAGATTTTCCAAGATTTGGCCCTGTGACCTACCTTCTGACCCGATGTGACCAAATTCCGAACTTGTCCAGGATTTTATCAAGACATTCTGACCAAGTTTCATAAAGATCAGGCTGAAAATGTGGCAACTAGAGTGTAAACATGGTTTTTCTAAGATTTTTCCCCTTGACCTACTTTTTTGACTCCACATCACCCAATTTCAAATTTGTCCAAAATTTCATCCAGACAATCATTTTGACCAAGTTTCATGAGTAACATGAAAATGTGACCTCTAGAGTGCACATAAGGTTTTTCTAAGATTTGGCCTCATTACCGACTTTTTGAACCTACCTGACCATATTTCAAAACTTGTCCAAGATTATATCCAGCCAAACATTCTGAACAAGTTTCATGAGTATAAGGCTGAAAATGTTGCTCTAGAGTGCACACAAGCTTTTTTTTAAGATTTGCCCCCATGATCAACTTTTAGACCCAATGTGACCCAATTTCAAACTTGTTCTGGATTTTATCAAGACAAACATTCTGACCAAGTTTCTTGAGTATCAGGCTGAAAATGTAGCCTCTATAGTGCAACAAAGTTTTTGTAAGATTTGACCTAGTGACCTACTTTTTGACATGACATGACCCAATTTCAAACTTGTCTGAGATTTTATCCAGACAAACATTCTGACCAAGTTTCATGAGTATAACTCCAACTCGATAAACCTTTCATTAACAGTTAATGTAATTGTTTGATTTTTTGGAATACATGTTTAAAACCATGAACCATGATGAGACAATATAAACATTATCGAGTTGGGTTTATAAATTATCTCGTCACGGTACATGATTTTAAGCCCGTTATCCCAAACATAAACAATAATATAAACTGATAATGAAAGGTTTATTGAGTAAGAGCTATATTAGGCTGAAAATGTGGCCTCTAGTGCACACAAACTTTTCTATGATTTGGCCCTGTGGGACCCCATTATTAGGCAGAAAATATAGGCTCTAGGGTGCACAGAAGGTTTTTCTAAGATCTGGCCTCATGACCTACTTTTTGACCCCCATGTTACCCAATTTAAAACTTGTCCAAGATTTTATCCAGACAAACATTTTAACAGTGTAATTAGTTAGAAAACATGAAAATATTTTATACATCGTATCTTTTTAATGATTAACATACTCATTCCTAGTGAAAACTAGATAAAACATATTTATCAATCCATACACTTTCTGGATGAAAACATTATGGAAAGAGAGAGCAAATACTTGTCTGAGCAATGGTTTCTCCTAGCACATTTTTTTCCCAAAATCCTGGACAAAATTTTCACTGAAAATCATTCTTTTTACCAGGGATCATATATATTACGATCCCTGTCCCTGACCAGATAACAAAAATTTCTGAATCTCAAATCGAAAGCATTTACAGCAGATAAATAGATTATAACTCAAAGGATGTTAAAAAGTTACAAAAATATTGTGTCAAAAGAAGGAAAGCTTGCTTGTTGCTAACAGCATTTTCTCCTATTGGCACAATGTGTTCAACTTTCTCATGGTAATTAAAGTAACCTTCCTGTGTAAACTGACTATCGGAATTCCAAAGTATCTATAACAAGAGGACCATGATGGTCCTATATCGCTCACCTGAGTTTTAGTCCTTCGAAAATAATAAAATTATATAATTGATACATATACAGTAAGAGAAAATTAGTAGGACCATAGTGTTTGAGTGCATCAATTCCAGCAAGATTCTTAAAGTTCATTCTATATACCTTTATGTCCTGTTTTGACCCAGGGGCATCATTTGAACAAAATTGGTAGAAGCCCACAAAGAGATGCCACATACCAAATATCAAAGCTCTAGGCCTTCTGGTTTCAGACAAAAACATTTTTAAAGTTTGTTCTATATACAATTTTGCCCCAAACTGTGACCCTTGGAGTTAAAGGGTTAATTCAATTCTTTTAACAACTTTGGCAGAACTTCACCCATGGAACATGCCTGTCAAGTTTCAACATGATTGGTTTAGGAGGAGAAGATGTTTAAAGGAATTGTGGAAAGACTGACACCGGACAATGACGAATCACAATACCTCACACAGCACTTCATGCTCAGGTGAGCTAACAAATAGGCTTAACCATTGCCTGTGGCTTGTGATAAAAAACATAAAGATGAAATTTCATAACATTTTGTCATGTAGTCAAAGAGATATTAATCCATAATGAAAATATATGTGAAGCCCCCTTTTTCCATGACATGACATTTAATCAAAAAGCTAAAATAATGATATTGGCAGACTATTATAAGAAATATACATGAATCCCCTGCCCCTTTTTCCTATGAGACCGTATTTGATATCAAAAAGGCAAAAAAACCAATAAATATCGGCGGACATCATTAGGAACACCTGTATGAATTTCTATTAATTTTTGTCAAGGATTTTAGAAGATATGGGTCCTAAAGATGGACAAACAGATGGTCATTGGTCCATGACAAAATTAAACATTTAGCCCCCTTTTTTCATGACATGGCATCCCAGGAAATAAAAGCAAATAACTACTGTCTGTGGCTTGTAATAAACAATATAAAGACGAAGTTTCATGACATTTTGTCCTAAGGATCATTTCTGTGAAGTTTCCTTGAAATTGGTTTGCCAGTTTCAGAGGAGATTTTTTATAAGAGCTCTAGGCCTTAAGGTTCGGGATAAGAAGATTTTTAAAGATTCTTTATCTCTATTTAAAATCCGTGACCCCACAACAAAGGGCCAATTTCCACACAAGGGCCATCATTTGAAGTATTTCAGTAGAGGTCCACTAAATGATGCTACATGCCAAATATGAAAGCTGTAGCCCTTAGGATTTAGGACAAGAAGATTTTTAAAGATTTCTTTCTTAATCTCTACGTGAAATCTGAGACCCCACAACATAGGGCCATAATTTGAAGTATTTTGGTAGAGGGTCACTGGATGATGCTACATGCCATATATGAAAGCTCTAGCCCTTACAGTTTGGGACAAGAAGATTTTTAAAGCTTTTTCTTTCATTGCCATGGCAACCAGAGTTCTTCATGGAATTCAAATTTTTGAAGTATTCTGAAAGTGCATCACCTAAGGATCATTTCTGTGAAGTTTCATTGAAATCTGTTTGCCGGTTTCAGAGGAGAAGATTTCTTAAGTAATTGTTCACAGACGGACGGACGGACAGATGGATGGACGGACGCCAGACAGTGATCGATCACAATAGCTCACCCTGAGCACTATGTGCTCAGGTGAGCTAAAAAGACCTTGGTATGCCATGATGTACCTGAGATGCTCTAAAAATAGATCTCTTCGTCTTTCTTTAATGAAACTAAAGATGGCTTCTCCGGCAAAAAAAGAAAAGGCATTTGCAAGCTTTCGAAGACCAATGGTTGAAAGATCCTGCCATCAAAGATTGGTTGCTAAAAGAAATTGATTAAATGGAGCCCCCTATTCATATGAATTAGGTGTTTGATTTGCAGTGGAACTAATCAGTAAATATATATATTATCGACATAAACTTCAAATAATACGCTAATAAACATTATAAGCAAGTCAATAAATATATGCTGGCTTATCTTTTTCTTTGTCTACAGTATATGAGGACACTACAGAAATGCAGGAAAACTTTATATATATCAATTTCAATTCTGTGTGTCCATCATGTGGGTCAACACAATGGGTCAATGCAAACAAGATTTTGTTGTAAAGTGGCTAAATTCCTTTTATAAGACAGAAATAAGATTTAAAACCAAGTCAAGTCACAGTAAAAATCTAAGCTGACTGTACAAATCTAAAACACTGCTTTGCAAAGTCACTGTACAAAAATTAGTTAGTAAGCACTGAAGAATTTCAATATTTTGATCGCTTTTAACATCTTGGAACTCGATGACTAAAAGAGAAAGCCTGTACATGGACAGACCTTTTTATCAGGAAAGAACACTCTCTTGTGCGCTAATATGATAAAGCTGGTAATTTTTGTGGTCAAAACCCATTTCAATTTTTGCATGTCAAGATGATCAAGACATTCCAATTGCTCTATTGATTGTTTGATTGTATGTATGGTATTTTTAACGCCGTTTTCAACATTATTTCAGTTATATCGCAACAGCCAATGCATCTATCCTTGCTTTCCCAGAGGTTCTTTTACCAGTACTCCCCATGATATTATTTCCAAGCCACTGGCTGCTTTCTCACATAACCATCACCAAAACAATGGTCAGCAGTGAGAGAGGGAGGAATCCTGTCACAATGAGTATCATCAATCCTGGGAAATTGGCCAAGCCAGGGATTGAACCAGTGACCTCCTGTTCTCAAGTCCTGTATGCTACTGACTGAGCTACTGGGCTTGGCCCCCATTGCTCTATGGAGGTTACATATCCAACACCCATGTGCCTGGTATGTTCTGTGTATATCAAAAGTACAACTGAATGAGACAATTTTAAAGTAACTTTCAAAATAAACGAAAACGCACCAGCTTGGCTTACCGTGTACACATATTTTTTTTTCTAGTCAAGTGACACACTGCCACTGTACAGAATCCCAAGTCATATACAATCTCAGACACTGTGCACTTCTGGTCCTACACTGTGCTTTCTCATTACTGGTCATTTTTATGACAATTAGTCATGTGGGAAAGCAGCCAGTGGCTTTGGAAGAATATTTTGCAGATAACTGGTAAACAAAAATCCAGGAAAAGCATGGATAGTTGCAGTGGCAGCCACTGTATAGTTCAAATAATGTTGAAAATGGTTTTAAACAACAAACATCAAAATTACGTGGGTAGCTACCACAGTTTTACCCCTTAATGCCTGTTTCACAACTTTTGTTGCCTTTGCAGCCAGTGTAGATCCAGATCAGACAGCACAAAACCTGTAGTCTTACCTTTGATCTACACTGTCTGCTTTGCTGAGACATTCTGGATAGCAGTAGCCTTGAAAATGCCATTATTTGGGTTTAATTTCTAGACTTAAAATTTTAAAAAATTGAAAAGATTCTACATTTTTCGGATCGCCATGTGCTGACGTCACACAAATCATTATGACACAGCGAATTATAACTCACATGAATTTACTATCAAAAGATGCGCCAAAGTTTTTGACCAATATAGGTAAATACAAATTTGAAAATATCCGAAATGCAAGACGAAAATCGTGATACTGGATTAGATGAAAAGATGAATTATAACAGACAAAATATTAATTTGATAATTTCATAAATATATCAACAAAAAACTTTTAGATCTTTGTTTGAAAAAAAGTATTTTAGTAATAATTCGCTGCGTGATTACAAATTGTGTGACGCCAGTGCATGCCGATCTGGAAAATTTTCTTTTAAGATCAGAGCTATAGCTTGATTGCAAAGGCCGTTTGGAACTTTTGATGGTCAGCGTACACAAGAAAAATCATTTGTGAACCCATCTGCCACAGTAACTAGGTTTATTTTTCCGTTTTCGGTTAAATATTGTAACTGAAAGGGTACAGGGGTAAAAATTTTCTTCGATTTTGTTGCACACCTTGTCTTATTATATTATTATATACAATATAGAGGCAGTTGCCAATGTGCTATTCATAGTAATGGTGTAAATGAAAATTTGAGTATTCCATGATATACTGGGAATGCATCAATTTTGCAAATATTCGATGATCAACCATGAAAAGTTTAGTGTTCAGTAAAAGACCAATGGAGCTTCAAAGGCCTGTGCTTAAGTGTACATGTCTTTAACTCGTTACCAGGCAATTCTGAGTTTTAACGACCCCGAGTACAGCCTTTTAAAAACCTTGTGGGAAAAGGAGGAACTTTCACAGACAATTACGTGGGCTGTTCAATAAATTCATGGAATTTTGTTTTTAAAAACATGTTTCTCGATATTTCAATGTTAAGTAAGGCTGCTAGGCACGACTCACTGACCTTCTGCGGACAGTGTAGATCAGGATCAGACTGCACAGCACATGCAGTCTATCTTGGATCCACACAGTCAGATAAGGAGATATTTTTCTCCAAGAAATAAGTTTGAAAAAAATTATTCAGGTTTTTACTTTCGGCATGAAAGTTTCATTTAACTTGTACAGCAGGGCAAGTCTTAAGCAAAAAGTGTGCCAATTATAGCATGAACATATTACAAACTTGATACAGAAATTTACGCAAAATAATCGTAACCATAGAAACCCACATAATGCACATTGCAGAGTCCAAATTTTCTCCCAATTCAAAACATGTAGTTTTGTGTAAAATGTACATTCAAGAATGTGTAAAAATGTTACCTATTGTGGAAACGGTAAATTACCATCATAACAGCATTTCTGTAAAACTTCATAGATGTGGCACTTCAGGTTACTGTAATAACGTTGTTTTGGTTGTGTACCCTGACCTTTGGTCAGGTCTAGTTTGGGTCCTATCAGTGCAAGGTAATTTTTGATGCAGTGACATCTTCATTGGATGCTGACCTTCATGCAAGAATAAAATTTTGTGTTCAACTCATTTAAATTCCAAAACAGGTCATAGGGCCTAAATTAAAAAATTGTTTGTTTGTCCTTTACCTACCAAGCATTTTAATCTTGGGTAGGTAGGTGGGGAAATTATTTTATTTTACATTCTGTAGAAAGCAGAAAATCAAGTTCAGTTAACTCTTTACCAAATGACAAAATTTTAGACTAGTCCAAATTGAAATCATTTGCAGACGACAAATTAAATGCGACTTAAAAATTGAAATTTGTTATGAGACCGCTAGAAAACATTGTGGGAAAAGGAGAAAATGCTGGTTACCAGCATTTTCTCCTTTTCCCACAATGTTTTCAAAAGGCTTTCTTTTTAGGGTCGTTAAAAGTCGGGATTGTGTGGTAAAGAGTTAAAGATTTTTTAATGTTTTAGCCTACATGCATAGCCTGTTTTTTTGCATGCACTGAATTTATTTTGAACTAAGTGAGTATTTTAAATCACTTAAAGCCTTGCTTTCCATATCCCTGTTTATACATAAGCTAAAGGTAGAAGTTGTAGCACTTTCATGCTAAGCACTAATTTTACTAACTAAATATTCTAGCATACATGTGCGTGTCTGACTTAACCACACATTGACACCTTAGTTGGATAGATGTGTACTTTTACCAACTGCTTATAGATGTACACAATCATAAATATTTGAACAAATGCAATCATGAGCAAATAGTCAAGGCCTAGACCAGACTGCGCCTAAATGTACTTAAATACAGCAAATGCTTATATTCGTGTGGATGTTAAAATAGTTGTCTTATTGCAGCATATGCTCAGAATGTTCCAAATTTTACAATCATAGTGGTACTTCTTACAGTAGGCTTACATTTGGCTTCTGGGAATGCAATTTTTGTGATATCTTTTCTTCATGATGTTTTCATAATACTTGTGCTGCACATTTGACAATGTGTTAAATACTGACAAGAAGACATTCGTCCTTATTATTACCTTAAAACAAGCTGGCCATTGGTCCTAACGCCCTCACCTCAATAAAAGCATCTAAGGATGATAAAGCTGAAGAAATCCTAGTTATAATGATGTAAAGCACATGAGTGTAAGTAACCTACTATTTGACCGACTTGACCTACTAATGACCTTGTCAGAGATACCATCAAGACAAACATTTCTGATGACATTTTAGGAGTATCAGCTGAAAAAATGGCCTCTCAAGTGCACACAAGGTTTTTCTCAGATTTGTCCAAATGACCTACTTTTTCACTACACATGATCCAATCTCCAACTTGTCCAAGATATCATCAAGACAAACATTCTGACAAAGTTTCATGAGTATCAGGCTGAAAATGTGGCCCCTAAGGTGCACAAACTGTTTTCCTAAGATTGAGCCCAGTGACCTACTTTTTAACCAGACATTACTTGATTCCCATCTAGTCCAAGATATCTTCAAGACAAACATTCTGACCAAGTTTCAGGAGTATCAGGCTGAGAATGTCGCCTTTACGGTGCAAACAAGGTTTTTAAAATATCTGGCCCTGTAACCTACTTTTTGACCCGACATGACCCATTTTCATACTAATCTGAGATATCATCAACACAAACACTCTGACCTAGTTTTATAAGTAGCAGGCTGAAAATGTGGCCTCTAGAAGACACACAAGGTTTTTTGAAGAATTAGCCCAGTGACCTACTTTTTATCCCAACATGACTCAATTTCGAACTTGTCTAAGACAGCACCATGAGAATTATTCTGACCATATTTCAAGAGTATCAAGTTGAAAATGTAGCCTCTAGAGTGCACAAAAGGTTTTTCTTAAGATTTGGCCTACTTTTTTCGACCCGACATGACCCAATTTCCAAGTTGTTCGACTATTTGACTGAAAATGTGACCTCTACATAGAACACAAGCTTCATCTAAGATTTGGCCAAGTGAACTACTTTTTGATCCAATTTTGAACTTGTCCAAGATTTTATCCAGCCAAAAATTCTGACAAAGTTTCATAAGTTTCTGGCTGAAAATGTAGCCTCTAGAGTGCACATGTTTTTCCAAGATTTGTCCAAGTGACCTACTTTTTGATCTGACATCACCAGATTGGAAGTTGTGAGGGACATCATCAAGACAAACACAGGGTTCCCATTCAGGCACATATGTGCATGATTAACGCACTTAATTGGATAATCAAGCACAAAAATATGAAGTGAAACGGGCATGCACGCACAGGTTTCAGGGCTCGCACTATCGATCACCATTGGTGGCAATTGGGGTAAGTTAGAAAAAATGTCTCCAAAACTTAAGCACTAGCAAATCTACTGGCAACAAGTAATGTCTTTACATGATACACTGTATTTGAAAGATCTAAACTGTCAAGTATGAAGGTCACTGTTTATCACTGCTAGTAAAACTGTTGACATTTATGTAAAAGTATTAATGGTAACAATCTGCTATTCTAGAGTAAAACAAGATGTCTGTAAAACAGTCATGCCCCCCTACTGCCACACTGATACAGGAAGTGGCACAGTTCATAAACTGGTATCAATCGCCGAAAAACATCCACATAATTTGATCCTTTAATTGCCGATAATTTGTTGACAAGTCCATCTTTAATTGGAGATGGATCAAAGTACTGACATACGTCGGCAATAATCGCTAATCAAGTAATTAACATCCTTTAATTGTCTGATTTATAGCCCACTTCAATTGTTAAACATGATAATTTGTCAACAGTTCGCATAATTATACACACCACCGTGTGTATACATACAAGATTGTAAACAGTCGCCGATACACAGACTGGGTTATTGATTTTTTTCTCGGCATGCGCATTTGACTTCTGCTTTTTCCGAGTCAACTTCGATGCTTACTACGGCCCCGATAATATGCCAATAAAATGTTGGAGCCACAAGTTGAGCCACATATGATGATTTTTGAGACACTTTAATCTTTTTTAAGCAAATGGCTCAAGTGGCGAACACCAGCGCGGGCCCTGAATCATCTGGTGGTCACTGTGACCTTGACCTTTCACAGATTAACCTTAAAATTGATAGGGATCATTTACACTCCAAGATGAATATCTGTACAGAATTTGAACGACCTAGGTCAATTCTGTGTGTAGTTATCATCTGGACAAGGTTTGGTCTATATATCATTAAGTTGAAGGCCACTGTGACCTTGACCTTTAATGGATTAATCTCAAAATCAATAGGGATCATCTACACTCCAAGACAAATATCTGTGCCAAATTTGACGAACCTAGGTCAATTCTGTGTCTAGTTATCATCTGGACAAGGTTTGGTCTATATATTAACATGCTGACGGTCACTGTGACCTTGACATTTGACTGATTGACCTCAAAATCAATAGGGATCATCTACACTCCAAGACAAATGTCTGTGCCAAATTTGACAAACTTAGGTCAATTCTGTGTCTAGTTATCATCCAGACAAGGTTTGGTCTATATATCAACCTCTTGACGGTCACCGTGACTTTGACATTTGACCGATTTACGTCAAAATCAATAGGGATCATCTACACTCCAAGACGCATGTCTGTGCCAAATTTGACAAACTTAGGTCAATTCTGTGTCTAGTTATCATCCGGGCAAGGTTTGGTCTATATATCAACATGTTGACGGTCACTGTGACCTTGACATTAGACCGATTGACCTCAAAATCAATAGGGATCATCTACACTCCAAGATGCATGTCTGTGCTATATTTGACGAACTTAGGTCATTTCTGTGTCTAGTTATTATCCGGAAAAGGTAAGGTCTACCGACCGACCGACCAACGGACAGACCGACATGTGCAAAGCAATATACCCCCACTTTGTTGAAGGGGGCATAATTACAGGTTTTGAAGTTACATGCTACCCTAATAGACAAATCTCTGTCAAATCATGTGGTAATACTACTCCCAAAACTTTACAGGTATGAAAAAAAGATCGCTGCAAAAAAAAAGCGAAAACCCATGACACAACAAAACTCGGTTTGGCATCGTCTGATCAGTGGCATTTCAAACTGTCTATTCAGCTTTATCAATGACTTTAAACAGTAAATTTACATAAATATCTCTATACAACAATAAGTGATAGCTGATTAGTGTCCGAAATTGACAGTGAAATGGAAAATTCTACTGGCCATCAGGTTGTCCTCTGACACTTATCCCATCAGTAAGGAAACATAGCAAGCATCTTCTTTTTTTAAATTACCCAAATTGTTTTGAAGAGTAGAGGACTACAGAGTGGAACTCACCAAAACAAATTTTCAATACAACAGACCCTCTCCACAGATGCTCTAAAATTGTCATTATTGAGTGCACTCCTAGAATTTCCCTTGCATTCCCAAACTTGTACTCCATAAGGGCACACTCCCAAAAAAAGATGCGAGTGGGAACACTGAAACAATCTGACGAAGTTTCATAAGTATTAGAATAAAACTGTGCTTCTAAATTGCACACAAGGTTTTTCTAAAATTTGACCTGGTGACCTACTTTTTGAGCCAACATGACCCAATTTCAAACTTGTACGAGGTATTATCACAGGGTTCCCCCTGGCCATTTTTTTTCTTGCGCCACCACTTTAGCCAAATGAGCAAAGTTTGTGCCACATTAAAATAATTGGAGCCAGTTGGTGCCATTTTTAAAATGAAAGTACATGGGGTCGGCCAGGATAAAAAATTGGTTAATAAAATATCTTTTCTCTGTTTGTATCATGGGCAATGAAATAAATGGGAAAACATTTTTCCATTTGATTAGTTTTTTAACCCATATCTATATTCATTGTGTGAATATAGTTCGGCAGAAGGTGCTTGATTTTCAGGGAAAATCCCAAGGTGAAAAAGGGGCATGGTTGTGCTTCAAAACGCTTTGATTGTTACCTGCTTGTTGTATAGGTTCCCCTTTTGATAGTTAGTAACTTGCCCGGGTTTTAAGTAAATATCTTAACTCTTTCCCAAATGACAAAATTTTAGATCGGTTGAAACTGAAAGCACTCGCAGACGAAAAAATAAATGCGACTTTAAGATTGAAATTTGTTTTAGGAGGAGTAGAAAACATTGTGGGAAAAGGAGAGAATGCTGGTAACCAGCATTTTCTCCTTTTCCCATAATGTTTTCAAAAGGCCCCTTTCTCTGGGTCGTTAAAAGTCAGGATTGTATGGTAAAGAGTTAAGTAATAACAGAGGTATTAAAAAATTTCAAACTTGTTGCACGACAACGACAGGGCTACGGCAATATAACTCAACGTTGTATTCTTCAAAAACAGCCGAGCTAAAAATGTTAACTTGTCCGTATTGAAAGCTCTGGCAGACAAGAAATTACTGAGTAATAAATCTTGTCTTTTGAAAGATAGAAAACTTTAATGGGCAATAAGATCATAATCGTAATCTACCAATCACTGTTTACACGAAAAAATAGCGACCGACTTCTTTAACTGAGAAAGGAATAATCGATCGCGAAAATTCCAGTTTGCAAACATAGGTGGCAAGCCGATAAATCAGTTATCCCGAGGTCCAACCTTCTTTCATTGATGTGTTAATTACCGAATTTAATCCACCTAAAAATGGTGTGGTCATCGCTAAATACGAACCATAATGCCCCGCATGTATCATGCATAACACAGAATCAAGGCATGGCTTTAGAAATTATGGGCGGCGACTAAATCTTCTATCTGATTCCTGATTGGTTCGCAGTACTTCACGTTGTGTAAAAATTCTGTTTTCACACCCTAGGATGCAGATGGGGCGTGGCGAAATTGACATTTGATTGATTATTAGCACTGCATGATGTATATGCGTGTATTGTGTGTAACTAGACAAACCCCATGTAATTTACAGACTGTTACTTAGATCATCTGCCGTGACGGGGTGTATTGGCGACAATTTACAAACTGCTTATCGATTTTTCGGTTATAGATATGCTTTCACGCATTGAGGTGACGGGGACCAGTATCAAAATGTACGGCACCCCGATGTGAAAAATATCGGCGCCAGTCATTTTCGCCATTTGGCTTTTTCTTGCGCCACATTACAAAATCTATCGCAAATGGCGCCAAATGCGAAGCCCAGCGGGAACCCTGTATCAAGACAAACATTATTAAGTTTCATGAGTATAGGACTAAAAATGTGGCCTCTAGAGTGCACACAAGGTTTTTCTAAGATTTGACCTGGTGACCTACTTTTTACAAGACATGATGACCCAACTTCAAACGTGTGTGGCCTGCACAGGCTGACCTGGATTGATGCTTTATGCTGATGCATTAAGCACCCTTTTCACAGAGTATGGCTGATATGTAAGTTTTGTCACGTTTTCGTCAAACCTTAAGACAAAATTATTCTCAACCCTTTACCAGAAAAGACAATTTTATACCAGTTCAAATTGAAAGCGTTCGCAGATGACAAATAAAATGCGGCACAAATGACAGTATCTGTCTTTGAGATCATTGAAAAACATTGTGCGAAAAGAAGAAAATGCTGGTTACCAGCATGTTCTTCTTTTCCCACAATGTTTTCAAAAGCCTTCTTCTCCAAGGTTGTTAAAACTCCAGAATGTGTGGTAAAGAGCTCTTTACCACACAATCCTGAATTTCAACAACCCCGAAGAAGAAGACTCGAAAACATTGTGGAAAAAGGATAAATTGCTAGTAACCAGCATTTTCTCCTTTTCCCAGAATGTTTTCTACCCTTCCCAACACTAATTTCAATTTTTGAGTCACATGTATTTTGCCATCTGCAAATGCTTTCAATTTGGTTGAGTCTAAAATTTTGTCATTTGGTAAACGGTTAAAGTAATATATTTTATTGAGGTGTAAAAGTAGTTCCACTAAAACACTTTTGTTTTTGCTTAGTGTCAAGTAGCAGCCAGTGTAGATCACAAGTTCTTTGCTGCCTTATCTTGGATCTACCTGTCTGCAACTAGTTACTAGGCAACCTTATCTTGGATCTACCTGTCTGCCACTAGGTACTATGCAGCCTTATCTTGGATCTACCTGTTTGCAACTAAGTACTATGCAGCCTTATTCTGGATCTACCTGTCTGCAACTAGGTATTAGGCAGCCTTATCTTGGATCTACCTGTCTGCAACTAGGTACTAAACTGACCAAAATGTCTCAAACTGCTGTTGTGTGCAGTCTGATCTTAATCTACACCCCAGAATATCTATTCATGTTGCCAATGGTGGTACCAGGAATTACTCATTTATCCTGAAGGTACACCTTTTGGATCTTTATCAGTGTTCCCACTCACATCTCTTTTTGGGAGTGCATGCGCTCCCTTGAATACAAGTTTGAGAGTGCAAGAGAAATTCTAGGAGTGCACTTAATACTGACAATTATAGAGCCTCTATGGAGGACAGTAAGGGTCTGTTGTATTGAAAATTTGTTTTGATGAGTCTAACTCTCCAGTCGGTTGCTCTTGAAAACAACATGGGTAATTTAAAAAAAGAAGATGCTTGTTATAACTTCACTTATTCACGGGACCAGTTTCAGAGGGACAACTTACAGCCTGACGGCCAGTAGAATTTTCCATTTCACTGTCAATTTCAGACACTAATTAGCTTTCGCTTATTGTTTTATAGAGATATTTATGTAAATTTACTGTTTAAAGTCATTGATAAAGCTGAATAGACAGTTTGAAATGCCTATGATCGGACGATGTCAAACCAATTTTTGTTGTGTCATGGGTTTTCGCGTTTCTTGCAGCGATCTTTTTTTCAAGCCTGTTAAGTTCTGGAGTGGTATTTACGCATGATTTGACATAGATTTGTCAATAAGAATAGCATGTAACTTCAAAACCTTTAATATTATACTAGAAAAGCAGATTTAAACCAAGTTTAACTAGCGGTGATAAACAGTGACTTTCACACTTGATAACTTGTCCCAACTGGCGCCAATGGTGATCGACAATGGGAGCCCTGAAACCTGTACGTGCATGCACATTTCACTTCATATTTTTGTGTGTGATTATTCAATTCAGTGCGTGAATCATGCAGATAGGTGCGTGAATGGGAACCCTGCTTTATATAGAACCTCGTTGGAAAACATTGTGGCAAAAAGTCAAACTGAGAGTAATGAGCACTTTGTCATGCTGGAGGTTCTTTTTTCCTATCATGTTGTATTAATCCTTTCCCATACAACAGATTTCAGACTCTTCTGAATTCAAAACATCTGCAACTAACAAATTCAAAATTGAAAAAATGAGTTAAGTTCCTTGCTATGATAGAATACATTGTGGAAAAAGGAGAAAATGCTAGTTAACCCTTTCCAAAACAACAAATTTTGGACTGGTCCAAATTGAAAGAGTTTGCAGACAACAATATTAAATTTGATGAAAAACGCAGAAAGTTCTCAAAAAGGGTAGAAAACACTGTGGGAAAAGGAGAAATTGCTCGTTACGAGCAATTTCTCCTTTTCCCATAGTGTTTTCAAAAGACTTGTACTGCAGACAAGTGAAAAGCAGGGCTTGTTTGGGAAAGGGTTAATAGCATTTTCTCCTTTCCCCGTAATGTTTTCAAAAGTTTTCTCCAATAGGATTGCTAAAACTTGGGACTGTTTGGCACAGCGTTAAATTGACTTTTGCAGGGTATTACAACGCTTATCTGACATAATTACAATGGGTCAAGTTATATTTCAAAATTCTGTCTTACCTGCCTGTATTCCTAAGACTTCTTTAATTCGGTTGCGTTTCAGCTGCTTAGTAGGCATGTCTTCCTTGCTGTGCTTTGAGTATTTCTGATTGGATGATTGTTCTTCAGCATTAATACAACTATTGATGTACCATTCAAGACCTCCCTGAGTTGTGAGGCAAGCCCAGCAGCCTTTCACAATACAGAGAAAAGGTTTGTCGGGTTAAAATTTGTCTCTCTCACCTGGATTTCGCACACAATAATTAATCATACTCTTTACATTCCTCCAACGAACACACTACCGTCTCCTTTTTCTGGATTAACATGACAGGTATGAATATAGTCCATAAATTCGTCATTTATCAGTTCTATCACAATCTTTCCACTGGCATTCAATACATGCTGGAGGTTCTTTTTGTGGGGTAATTTCCCCTTTGTTATAGGGCTGTCAATAGTGGTGCAAATGGGGCTTTGGTCCCAATGATATGGAGTTCATGCTCTGTGTATGTCTGGGTTTATGGAAACATGGACATTATTGCTGCTAACTAGGGGCAATAAGTCCTTGGTTTCTTTGGTACGAAGTACACTGAAAATAGAAAATTGTATTAATTGAAAATAAATATTGACAAAACAGTGTTCCGAGTCAAATCTTTTTTTGGGAGTGCATGCACTCTCTGGAGTGCAAGTTTGGAAGTGTAAGAGAAATTCTAGGAGTGTATGTAATGATGACAATTTTAGAGCTTTTATGGAGGAAAGTAAGGGTCTGTTGTATTGAAAATTTGTTTTGATGAGTCTTACTCTGCAGTCATCTGCTCTTGAAAACATGGGCAATTTAGAAAGGAAGTCGTTTGTAATGTTTCTTTCTTCACGGGACCAGATTAAGAGAGACACTTTACAACCTGATGTCCGGTAGAATTTTCCATTTCACTGTCAATTTCAGACTCTAATTAGCTTTCACTTATTGTTTTATAGAGAGGTTTATGTAAATTCACTGTTTAAAGTCATGAATAAAGCTGAATAGCCAGTTTGAAATGCCTATGATCAGACAATGTCAAACCTGTTTTTCTTGTGTTTTTTGCAGCTATCTTACTTTCATGCCAGTTAATTTTTTGAGTAGTATTTCTGCATGATTTGACATAAATTTGTCAATCAGGGTAGCATTTAACTTCAAAATCTGTAATTTTACGCAACAAAAGCAGATGAATATGATTAATACTTTTAAATAAATGACATAGCAGCTTGATTAGCGGTGATAAACATTGACCTTCATACTTGATACCTATTGTATATGTCAGAATTAAGATCTTTTAAATATCATGTAAAGACATTACTTGTTGCCAGTAGATTTGCCAGTGCTTCAGTTATGGAGACTTCCCTAACAATTGCCGTGACTGTTGATGGACAGCGGGAGCCCTGAAACCTGTGTGTGCATGCACATTTCAGTTCATATTTCTGTGTGTAATTATTCAATTAAGTGTGTGAATCACACACATTTGTACGTGAATGGGAACCCTGCAAAATCTCCATTGGCTCTTTTATTGCCAATGACCACTAAAGCAGCTTTTGCAGACAACATAGATATCTTCCGTAGTAACAGAGATAATATAAAATGTCTCAGTTTTTGCAGGACAATGCAGGACTACAACAATACCTCAACATTTCTTCAAAAACAGTCAAGCTCACAAGGCTTATCTGGTGAATGGTTTAAAGACCATAAGTTAAAGACTGGTCCTTTTGCTTGTATTTTTCTGCTTTTTATCCGCGTTTCACTCAAACTTGTTGCCATGATTAGCAAGTGATTCATGATAGTATGTATTCATTAAAGAATTATGCATACAATCACTAATAAAACTCAAGAGCACTGCATGTAGGTGCCAACACTCGGCTGTGGATGCTTGATTTTCAGTGGAAATTCTAGGTAAAAAAGGGGCATAACTGTGCCAAAAACACTTTGATGGTTACCTGCCCTTGTTGTAGAGGTTCCCATTTTGATAATTAAAAACTTGTCCAAGTCTGATTCAAATATCTTCAACGACAGAGATATAAAATGTCTTAGTTTACACCTCTGTGTGGAGCATAGAAAATTAAGGACAATAATTATGGTAATACTTACCGTAATTCATCTATGTATTCGGACACAATAAAATAATTATTTTATTTTGTGTCCGAACTCATAGATAATTCCTACCGTCAGTGTCCGAAAACATAAGAGAATTAAAAAAAAAATCCTGTCAATTACCAAGTGAACAAAACAGTGACTCCGCCTACAAAAATCGATATCGGCCAATCAGCGAGCGAGGCGTTTGCGTAATATGGTGAGAAAACAAAACGCGTTGATAGTTAATTACCCGAAAGGAACATGTGGAATCGGGTGCTAAGGTAAGATAAGCGACCCTTTACGCGAAAACACGTACAAAAAATATGGTCAGGAAGAGAAACAAGTGACAAAGTAGAAGTTAATTGCGTACAGACCTGTGCATATTTCAACAGCACAACGATTTTCGGAAAACAATTCGACCTCGTAATTTTTGGAATTCCAGCTTTATCTAAATTTAGACCTGTTTACATCATCGAAGTACTCCATCATTATTCTTACATTATTTTCACCCAGAAATTGCGATTAGTAATTTTCAGACTGCGTCTCGTTTCTTTTAAGAAAATACACATAAACACACCTATCTTGTTTGTGAACCTTAAGACCGTAAGACTTTTTCGTCTGATGGACTAAGAATGGCTTGGAAACGATGTGACGTGGATATATTTTAGTTTAGTGCAGACCAAGATAAGTCTACATGAATATGCAGTCTGATCTTTTACCACACTGCCCGTGTAAATGGACTGTTCAGAATAGAAGGATCTGGGATAATTAAAAATCCGAATGTAGTCGATTTGATCTTGTAGTGATCCTGGGGGGAAAGGGTCTTTGAGCCAAACACGGGTAAAGGTAGTTACTGAAGCATGACAAAACACCAGTCTATGGATAAACATACTCTAATCAACGACCCTTTACACTTAATGGAAATTGTTTGGACTCGCCCTTCGTCTGGGACAATACTTCTATCGATAGGAGTAGTTAAACTAGCTCGATGAAAAAAAATATTGTCCAGACTTTTCAGACACGAATTTGGTGTCTGAATTAATGGAAAAAATGCTAGCATCAGCTGTCCGAAATTAGAGATGTAAAATAAATTATTTCAAGAATTAATTAATGGTGTCCGAATTCATAGAGTGTCCGAATATATAGATTGTTTACGGTAGTTCAGTGACAGTTCCATTACACAGAAATCAAGGGAGATAACTAATGCATGTCCAGCGCCTTCTGAAAACTCTGCAATGGCACAAAAAGTTAAATTCTAAGAAAGTCCAAGTCTAAAAAGGGTCATAACTGTGTCATAGATATTTTTATGTTTACCTGCCTCAGTTGTTTGGGTTCCCCCTTTAACTCTTTACCACACAATCCCAAATTCTAACGACCCTGGGAAAGAAGCCTTTTGAAAAAATTGTGGGAAAAGGAGAAAATGCTGGTAACCAGCATTGTCTCCCTTTCCCACAATGTTTTCTACCCTTCCAAAAATAAGTTTCAGATTTTCAATCACGTTCATTTTCTTCTCTGCAAAAGCTTTCAATTAGGACCAGTCTAATAATTTGTCATTTGGTAAAGAGTTAATAGTTAACAGCTTGTCCGAGTTCAAAGTAAATTATCTTCAGTAATGACCGAGTGTTACAAAATGTCAAATTTTTTGCATGAGAATGATGCAGACTAGGATGACACTTCAGGGCTATGACAAGATCTTGATGTTTTCTTCAAAAACAGCCAAGCTAAAACATTATCAAAACAAGAGTACCTTGTGGTGATTTTATGTTTGGTCAAAAAGTTCTGGTTGATAGTGGCAACTTCCAGGGACTCTGCTGTATCAAGGGTCAAAGGGGCAATCAGATTATTCATAGTGTCTTGAGGCTCCCTGAAAGTATTGGAAAACAGGAATGATAGCAACATATTAATTTGAAAAGACGACTGCACCTTTGTTAACTCTTTAACGACAAAATTCTATACTTGTCCAAATTCAAAGCTATTTGCAGACAACAACATTCAATGTGACTAAAAGATTGACTTTTGTTTTGGGAAGGGTAGAAAATATTGTGGGAAAAGGAGAAAAATGCTGGTTATCAGCATTTGCAGATGACAAATAAATGTGACTCGTACGCCGAAAGTTGTTTTGGGAAGGGTAGAAAACATTTGTGGGAAATGGAGAAAATGCTTTGTAAGCAGCACTCTCTATTTTTCCAACGTTTCAAAAAGCTTTTTCATCATGCTGTATCACAGTCTTGTTTTTTCAAAATCACTGAAAGAGATTTACCGTAATTCGCCAATGTATTCCGACACCCTAAAAGTTCGGACACGGTCAAATATTTTCAAAAATAATTTATTTGGAGTCCTAACTCCGGACAGTCCAAAAAATGAATTTTCCTAAATGTTCGGACAGCCTGTAACAGTGCTCCAGATAAGGTCCAGACTGGCCAAGACTTAAGCACTGGTCCCATTTATGTATAAATGTGCAATAATTCACGCTCTAAATTGAATAATCACGCACAAAAAAGATTAAATAGCATGAAAAAAAGATCGTTTCAAAAAAAAGATTATGAGTTGCATATTTGTTTCTACAAACCTGCTTTACACTTTGTACAGTAAACATCATACTGTTACTAGGTAAAATGTTATGTAGTTTTACAGTAATGCTTATCTAAAAGCAAATGCAAGAAAACCAATTTTGACTTTAATCAGTCTCGTTAACCAAATGTTGGTACTGATCCCCATATGCTGGTACTGATTAATCTTGATTTTCATCAGTACTGTACTGATGTCATTGAAAATTATCTGGAGCACTGCTGTAACATTAATTTTCCAAAATATCAGCCAGTAAATACATGTTTCTTTTTTGAGAAAATGTTTCCGATAGTGATCGGCTGCATATTTGCACATTTCTGCATCGCTGATATATCGTTATGAACATGAATTCCTTAGAGTCGAGTAACTCAGCGGTTATTTTAAGTCATGACATAAGACAAAAAAAAAAAAATGCAACACCAAGGTTGTCTTTGTTGAAAACTTCTCACCAAAACGAACAGTGTAGATTTAGATCAGAGATCTGACCAAACATTCTGCCAAGTGTGATCTTGATCTACACAGGCCGCTCAAGCAACTAGTTTTGAAAGGTGCTTGAAGAGTTTAATATTTCTTGGCTTTTTGGTGTTGTGCACGCAGTTTTTTCCTTTTTTCGTAACATTTTCAAAAGGCACCTGCAGAACCGTGAAATTGTCCCTCCATAAACTGTATTAAAAAATTTATAAGTACCAAACCTCATTGTTTCTTTCCCTTATTTATCAGTATTAAATCCATTTATATCTATAAAACTAGATCTAATGCAATAATTGTCATATGCATTCCTTTTTATATTGGTTGCAAGGAATCTTTTCTAAAGAGAAAAACAGGCAGACTTTTTTTTCTGCTGGCTACACAAACTATGTGACAAAGCTGCCCAGGTGTTCCTGAAACAACCATTACTAAGCACAAAAAGACACTATCAGGTAGTATAAAGTGGGCTTGATATATGCTTATTGCATGGCCATTTTATGTCGATTGGAGGTCAGCATGTAACCCGGGAGAGTGTGTACAAAAACAGGTGCTTTACAACCCTCTCACTCTGGATGAGTTGCACGTTACGTCATACCCATAATCCAAATTTTACTGCAAACATTGGCATACCCGCAACAGGTGTGAAATCTTGTTGACAGATGGCTCTTTGATGATGGCAAGATGGCGGAGTTTAAAATGTTGGCGTACGGTGTATATAGAGATCAGATTATAGAGAATGTGCGGTCTGATCTTGGATATATACCATTCACTACTGAACTATGACTTTAGAGAACTACTGCATTTTGGTCTAAAAAATTAAGAAATATTTAAAACAGATGCTTTCAAGCTTGAAAACACGCTGGAACTTTATATATATTACAGTTTGAACCCCCTCTCATCGGTGCTATAAATAGATCTATATGTCCGATTTTACCCTTATTATTTCGGGACACACACATTTGGACAACAAGGTAAAACCTATTATTTCGGCCACCCCCATTTTATCAAGATGATAATTTCCTAAAGAATCGGACACTAAAAAAATTAATTATTTTTTTCTGTCCGAATACATTGGCGAATTACCGTACTCTGCTTTCAACATTATATCAGTCATATCACAGCAACAGCTCAGTCAGTCATGCATGTCACAAGTACTTGGCTGCAGCTATCATGTGTCTTGGCCAAGGACACTCCCACAAAAATCTGTACTTCCAGTTAACTGCTTACCCATGAATCCTTACTTTAACAGCCTTGCGAGAGAAAGCTTTTGATAACATTGTTGGAAAAGGAAAAATGCTGGTAACCAGCTTTTTCTCTTTTTCCAAGCTGGTAACCAGCTTTGTCCCCTTTTCCAAATTGGTCCCCAACATTTTCTCCTTTTCCATGATGTAATTAAATGTCATTTCCTCTATTAACTCCTTGAATCAATCAATTTGAAAATGAGCCGAGCACATCGGCTAAAGACAATCCGCATTCATCGCTCAGCACTTTAACTCCATCACCTGGAAAAGTAAGTCTAACACAGGGCTTTAGCTAGCCCCTTAAAATCAGGAGTCACTGACCCCTTGACCCTAAAATTTTTGGGGTCAAATCTAATTTTTCAAGAGTCAAAACAAACAAATTCAAGAGTCAAAACGGAAAATTTAAGAGTCTTTCGGTCACACTTTGCTAATTATATGCAGCAGTTTAATTGATGTTTACCAACATTCTGGTGATTTTCACACCTTTAAAATGATTATCTTTTGATATGATTGTTGTGTTATATATTTTTTGATGCACATCTGAAAATTTTTGGGGGTCAAAATGACCCCTTGATCGGAGTTTTCCGTGCGTCAAAACAGGGTATTTGAAGATTTTGTTCGTCAAAACCCGGGTTTATGGGTCTAACTAAAGCCCTGCTAACATAAATTCAGGGCTCCCGCTGTCATTTGCCACTCGTGTCAACTACAGTAATTTAGACAGAAAAAAATCTTTGAACATAAAGCACTGGCGAATCTGCTGGTGACTAGTAATGCCTATTCATGAATCTTAAAAGGTTTAATCTCCGACATAAACAATGTGTATCAAGTGTGAAGAAAGCACAAGTTACTGTTATTACCACTTATCAAGCTGGCATGTCATTAACCTTTTACCACACAATCCCGACTTTTAACGACCCTGTAGAAAGAAGGCTTTTGAAACATTGTGGGAAAAGGAGAAAATGCTGGTAACCAGCATTTTCTCCCTTTCCCACAATGTTTTCTACTCTTTCGGACACAAATTCCATCGTTTGAGCCACATTAAATTTGTCATCTGCAAATGCTTTCAAACAAGCTCAGGAACAAAAATGATCGATCCATACTTGTAAACACAAAACAGTTTTACTTTCACAATGTTTTCGATTCATGATGCTTTGATTTCAGCATAATCTAAGGGAAACTGTTCCACAACAACACTAATGTACAAAAAGACATGAATTAGGGCAATGTGATATCTTTCAGAGGAAAATCAGATCGCTGGAACAGGCCTGGGTGGGGCAACCAGCACGGTGACTGGTGTTTCTTCGTGTGCGAAAATATGAGAAGGCAGCAAAATTGGGCATAATAGCGAGAGATGCCACGCCGCTATACAGTTATAACTATGTATACATGTGGCATCGTTTTATGAGTAAAAAGAAGAAATAATTGAAATTTTCAGCTTCATTCCGTTGAGAAATAGTGTATTTAATGTATACAGAACGAAACCGTAAACAATTACATTTTTTTCTTTGGACGCGTAATTTTGATTTTCATGGGTTTTCGCGATTCATAACGGGGCGTTTGCCGGTATTATGCTCAAAATAGCCAATGATAATTTGCAGTTACCATGCTACTGTAGATCATTTAGGAGTACAATCCCACAAGGAATTCAAATACTACAAGGAATACAGAACTTACCTAATTTTTTTCTCCGAGTCAACATAGCTTCCCCTTTTCCCCCGACAGCCCGCCTTCCCGCTTTATACTTTGTCCTTTTTGATTGGTTGAAGTTTGGAACACGCGAAATCTAGCGGAAGACAACGCACGTGAAAAGGTGAAAGGTCAGATTGAAATCGTCAAAGGACTGTCCTTCGAGTTTGCACAAGTCCAAGTTTTAAATAGATCTAGATAAGTTTACGAAGCTTAGTTTTATGATAACAAGCACATACCAATGAACACATATACCTTAGAGCCACGCTCTGTGAAAAGGATGCTTGATGCATTTGCAAAAGGTATCGACTCGGGTCAGCCTACGCAGTCAGCGCAGGCTGACTTGGACCGAAACTTTTTCTGTTTGGTCAGTTTTCTGCATGTAAAAGGGCCAATCTACGTCATAATTCAGCCGGAGCATTTTGCTGCCTCAGTTACCATACAAGACTTGCAATACAGGAAATTCAGGTTCAGTTAACCCTTTACAAAACGACAAAATATTAGACTTGCCCAATCTGAAAGCTTTAGAAGACAACAAAATAAATGTTTCTCAAAAATAGAATTTCATCTTTGGAAGGATTGAAAACACCGTGGAAAAAGGAGAAAATGCTGGCTACCAGCATTTTCTCTACCAGCATTTTCTTCTTTTCCCACAATGTTTTCAAATGGCTTTTTCTTCAGGGTAGTAAAAAGTCGAGATCGTGTGGTAAAGGGTTAACAATTTATGCAATGAAATTCAGTGAGCAGAACACAAGGTTTTTTTTTTCCCTAAGAATATGCTATACAAACAAAAGTTGTTATAGATCTATATAGTCTAAAACTGACAGGGAAATTAAAATCTTCAGCTTTTAGTCACAGATGTTCTAGTGCGAAAGATCTTGAAAATACAGCATGACAAGGTAATTTGAGATTTTCAACAATGATATGTTTAATCGAGTCGCATTTATAACAAGAGGGCCATGATGGCCCTGTATCGCTCCACTGGCTTATAAATATAAACCATAAATACTAAACATTTCAATTCTGAGCCAAAAGGTTTCAAAATGAAGACTTACAAAGTTTTCTCTGTAAAAGCCCATGTGAAAGTTGAGACCCGCAAGGCAAAGCCATTTTTGATCCCAGAGCTATAATTACTTGAACCCTGGTAGAGGTCCACAAGATAAAGCCACATGCCAAAATAATACAAGTCTATGCTGCATGGTTATAAATAAGGTGATTTTCAAGTTTTGTCCATGTGAAGCCTCTGTAAAACATAAGACCCCTGATGCAAGGCTAATTTCAAAAAAAAAAAATCAAAACAGGAAGATTTCTTAAGTTGTCACTATGTAAGCCCATGTAAAACTTGTGACCCCTGCGGCAGGGCCAATTTTGACCCCAGGGCTAAAATTTTGGCCCGCTTGGTAGAGGCCCGCTAGATATAGCAACATGCAAAATTTGGTAGCTCTAGGCCTTCTTTATAGAAGGAAAATTTACAGCCAACAGAATACACAGAAACTTTACAAGGACAAAGAGATTTGTTGTTTGGGAAAAAAAACTAACAAGATCAGACTGCACGTTCTGTGCAGTCTGATCTTGATCTACACTGACCACAAAAGAGCATTGAGTGGCACAAGGCAGCCTAAGGATTTATGTGTTGCCGATGGCGATTTGGATGTGCCTTAACTCTTTACCAGACAAAAATCTTAGACTAACCCAAATCAAAAGCATTTCAAGAAGACAAAATAAATATGACTGAAAAATTGATAATTGTTTTGGGAAGGGTAGAATACATTGTGGGAAAAGAAGAAAATGCTGGTTATCAGCATTTTCTTCTTTTCCCATGATGTTTTCAAAAGTCCTTTTCTTTGGGGTTGTTAAAACTCGGGATTGTGTACTAAAGGTTTAAATGAAGGTAGTTTTCTTTGAAAGAGTAGAAAGCATTGTGGGGAAAGGAATAAGTGCTGATTTCCAGCATTTTCTCTTTTACCTACAAAAGCTTTCAAAAGCTTGCTTTTTCATGATCATAAAAGCACATACCCGGTAATGGTGTGAAAAAGAGTTAAAGATAGTCCAAGGCTTTTTATCTTCCAGAATTTGGCATATTTTGAGTCATTTGCTATGCTACATTTTATGTGAGATAGTTTAGTTTTCAATGTTATTGACCCTTAACTCTTTACCAAACAACAAAATTTTAGACTTGTCCAAATTGAAAGCATTTGCAAACGACAAATTAAATGTGACTCAAAAAGTTAGATATGCCTTTTGAAGGATAGAAAAGATAATGGAGAAAGGAGAAAATGCTGGTTACCAGCATTTTCTCCTTTTTTCACAATGTTTTCAAAAGTCTTCTTCCTCAGGATCATTACAACACCGGATTGTGGGGTAAAGAGTTAAATTGCTGAACAAACCCATAGACATTTTCTGTTAATCCAGTTATTTTGAGTTGTTTTTTTTTTATTTGTCCAGAATGTCTTAATAAAAGGGACAGTATTGATCAAAGATCAGACATCATTGGTTATGAAGTGTAATCTTGATCTGCACTTGCTGCAAAGATGACTATGATCGTGATACTCCTGGCACCTTACAGGTTGTTGATTTATAATTTCAGGGGGCTTATGCAAGTGGTCACTGGGAAGAGAAGACAGAAATCTTGAACTTTGCCAATGTCATATCTGGCTGCACAACTGGGACAAATGGTTAGAAAAGTCTGCAGAGAAAGAAGGCATTGATGAGGAGGATGGAGAGAAGAAGGCATAGAGGATCTGATTTGATCAAAACAAGAGGATCTGATTTGATCAAAACAAAGTCTGATGAAAACTTGCAATTGATTGTTGGACTGATTCTTTACTATTAAGCCCTTCACTATTTTGTGTTAATAGAAGTTGAACTCTTTACCACATAATCCCAATTTTAACTACCCTGAGAAAGTAGCCTCTTGAAAACTTTGTAGGAAAAGGAGAAAATGCTGATAAACAGCATTTTCTCCTTTTCCCACAAGGTTTTTTACGCTTTCACTTACAATTACCACCATTTCACCTAATTTAATGTATTGTCTGCATATGCTTTCACTTTGGACTAGTCCAAAATTTTGTTGTTGGATAAAAGGTTAAGGATGAAGGCTTTTGAAAACAGCTTAAGGTCACTGGCATTTTCTCTTTGTCCAACCATGTTCTCTACCCTTTCGGTGGTAAATCTGTAGACGTATGCACCAAACTGCACATTTTACACAATTTTCTGTGATGTCAGTTTTCAGCGTCTTGGGGCACTCAAAAGGGAAATTCAGTTTCGTAAGAGTACTCTGACTGTGAGACCATGAAACAAGGAAATTTCACCTGTTTACACGTTGGAATGGTAAAACTTTGCAGTATATTAAATTTGTTATCCTGTTAGGTGACAAGACACTTGGAAACTTGTTCACGTCTGTTGGGAATCTTGTCATGATTTGCCACGGCCATGAACAAATATCCAAGTGCCTTGCCACCTGACAGAACATCTAATAATGTTCATTGCTAGTTTGTAAATTATCTTCAGAGGTAAAGCCCACAGTGTTTGGTGACCTTATAAATGCTGACAATGATTTCCCATCAAAGGCACATTGTATCTGTAGATGGTAAGTGTTGTTTAGCCCACCCAGTTATCATATACAGTTTTAGTCATGCTGTTCTGTGATATCTAGACCCATGTTTGAAATTGGTTCATACAAGGTTTGAAAAAAAAAAACAGTTGAGCCATCCTCTGTGAAAAGGGGGGCATAATGCATATGGGAACAGTATCAACCCAGGTCAGCCTGCGCAGTCGGTTCTGGCTGACCTGGACCAAAACTTTTCCCTGTTGGTCAATTTTTTGTATGTTCAAGGACAAGTCTACCTCATGTTAAAAGTCAGTTGTTAAAAAAAAGTGGCTATCATAGGTCAATAACTATCTGATGACTTGTCAATGAGTTTGTCATATGTTAACTTTGGTGGATAATTTCTGAGATTGTCTCCTAAGTAAGTCATTAGGTCAAATAATTGGAAATCTTGTTGAGACAGTAGAGACCTTAGATTTTATTCAATAGCCATGAAATCAATGGGACTGTTTGGTAAAGAGTTAAGTCACAAAATTTTAGACCAGTTCAAATTGAAAGCTTTTGTAGACGACAAAATAAGTGTAAATCAAAAATTGAAATTCAGTTTTGGAAGAGTAGAAAACATTGCGGTAAAAGGAGAAAATGCTGGTTACCAGCATTTTCTCCTTTTCACACAATGTATTCAAAAGGCTTCTTCTTCAGGGTCCATAAAAGTCGGGAATGTGTGGTAAAGGGTTACATCTGATTGAGATACAATTGAAAAAAAAAACATTCTCTCACAGTTCTGTAATGATTGGATAGAAACTGTGGTCTGTAGAGTCTATCCATTATCTTTTTTCTTCATCAGTTTGATCAGGTTACCTAGTTTTTGATCTCACGTAGTCAAGTTTTGTTTAGTTTGAGCGTGGTCTTATACCCTGGGACACCAACCTACAAACAATTTGTCAAACTGTTGGTAGAGGATTGAACAAGTTCCATATTTCATAGATGTATTTTTTGCTTGGCTGTTTTTGAAGAAAACATTGAGGTATTGTTTTAGCCCTGGCGTCCTTGTTGTCTATGTTGTGTGCGAAAACTGTGACATTTTATAATATCCCTTTTATTACACAAGATGTTTGCTTCAAAGTTGAATAAGTTGTAAATTATCAAAAGAGGAAGCTATACAACAGGCAGGTAACCATCAAAGTATTTTTGACAGAGTTATACCCCCTTATTTGCATTGAAAACCAAGCATCCACAGCCTAGTGTTGGCCGCCTCGTACGGTGCGCTTGTTGTAATTTATTACAGGTATGGTTTACAGGACTTTGTGGTATTTCAACCAGCTAACAATACTGAAGCAATCGTGTCTAAGAGCACACAAAATTACATCTGTTGTCTGTAAACATGGCCTTGAGTGATGCTGGCTGGTCAGTATATCATGTTTTATAAGTCTGTATCGGACAAGAAAATCTCAGGCTGATCCAAAATGAAAACATTTGTAGACAATATATTAAAAGCAACTCAAATTATAAAACTTGTTTTTGAAGTGGTAGAAAACATTGTGGATAAAAAAGAAAATGCTCATTACTGGCATTTTCTCTTTGTCCCACAATGTTTTAATAGCTTTCTTCTTCAGTGATATTAAAACACTTGATTATTTGGGAAAGGGTTAAACTCATTTAACCCTTAGGCTGCTAAACGCACCTAAAGGACCTTTTGCGGGCAGTGTAGATCCAAGATCAGACTGCACAAAAAGTGCAGTCTGATCTTGGATCTACACTGTCGGATCAGGAGACATTTTTCCTCCTCTTCCCCCCCCCCCCCAAAAAAAATAACTCTGACATAGCAACATTTAGGTTTTCACTATCACTTTAAAAGATTCATATTTAAGCTAATTAGGAAGGTAAGTGTTAGTCCTCTGTATAAGTTTTTGTTGGCTTATAATTGTGTCATGGCCGGACAATGTCAGACGCATGAGGCATCCACGTCTGACACATTTCCTGCTCAAAACCTAAATTTGAGCTATACGTTACGTTGAGTTTTTGTCATAACCTTGTTGCCTGTTTAGCCGACATTTAGGTTTTGTCATAGCCTTGTTGCCTGTTTAGCAATTTTTTGAAGCATTTGACTTTTTTCTGATACCTCTTCCATTACCTATAACATAGTTAACTCTTTACCAAACAACAAAATTTTAGACTGGTCCAAATTGAAAGCAATTGCAGATGACAAATTAAATGTGACCCAAATAATGAAATTTGTTTTGGGAAAGGTAGAAAACATTGTAGGAAAAGGAGAAAATGCTGGTTACCAGCATTTTCTCCTTTTCCCACCATGTTTTCAAAAGGCTTCTTTCTCAGGGTCGTTAAAAGTCAGGATTGTGTGGTAAAGAGTTAAATCAAAATTGCATTCGTTTGACAAATGGATTCGTATTTGCTCATTGAGGAACGGATTTCTATAAATGCCAACCCTTAAACTGTTAAAACTGTTGTTGCTTGGGAATTAAAATCACATGCCAGTAAATTGAGTAACATCCAATGTGTTTGCAATTCTTTAATTAACCCTTTACCACACAATCCCGATTTTTAACAACCCTGAGCCAAGCCCCAGTAGCTCAGTCGGTAGCGTACAGGACTTGAGAACAGGTCACTGGTTTGATCCCTGGCTTGGCCAATTTCTTTCCGAGGATGATAGTCATCGCGACAGGATTCATTCCTCTCTCACTGCTGATCATTGTTTCGATGATGGTTATGTGGGAAAGCAGCCAGTGGCTTGGAAAGGATTTTGTGTGGAGTACTGGTAAAAGAAACTCCAGGAAAGCATGGATAGGTGCACTGGCCGCCGCGATATAACTGAAATAATGTTGAAAACAGCGTTAAACACCATGCAATCAATCAATCAATCATTTAACGACCCTGAGAAAGGAGCCTTTTGAAAACATTGTGGGAAGAGGAGAAAATGCTGGTAACCAGCATTTTTTCCTTTTCCCGCAATGTTTTCCACCCTTTCCATTATAGAAATCACTGTTTAAGGTACACTTAATTTGTCGTCTGCAAATGCTTTCAATTTGGTCCAGTCTAAAATTTTGTCATTTGGTAAAGCGTTAACAAGGTAATCATCAAATATACACACATACAAGTAAAGTGCTAATTATTGGCTGTGGCAATCAACATGATAACACCTTATTGATTTTGACCTCCTTTTCCCACAATGTTTTCTATCCTCTTAAAGACAGAAACCATCATCTAAGCTGCGTATATTTTGTCATCTCTACATGATTTCAATATGGGCAAGTGCAAAATTTTGTCGTCTGCACATGCTTTCAATATAGACCAGTACAAAATTTTGTCGTCTGCACATGCTTTCAATATGGACTGATTTCTTAACCCATTACCAAACGACAAAATTCTAGAGTAGACCAAATTGAAAGCATTTGCAGACAACAAATTAAGAGTAGCTTAAATGGTGTATTGAATAGGGTAGAAAACATTGTGATAAAAGGAGAAAATGCTGTTTACCACGATGCTTTCTCAGGGTTGTAAAGTCGTGATTGTGTGGTAAAGGGTTAAACCTTTTGCTACACAATCCCGAGTCTAAACGACCCTAGCAGAGAAAGCTTTAGAACACCTTGTGGAAAAGGAGGAAATGCTGGTAACCGGCATTTTCTCTTTTTCCCACAATTTTTTTTTACTTTTTTAAGAGGCAAACATTATTTGATCCACTTTTGATTTGTGGTCTGCAAATGCTTTCAATTTGGACCAGACTACAATTTTCTCATTTGATAAAGCATTCAACTAATTTCAGCCTGTTCTTTAATTTGGACAAGAATAATTTGGCTACCTTAATCTGGTTCGGTTTCAACGAAAAAAACTTGATAGTGCATAGTACCCACCATTTTGCAGAGAGGGGATTAAAAACCAAGGAAAATAACTAGTTTCAAATATTGCTATGATAAATGTAAGTTACTTCCCTTTAACCACAAAAACTAAAAGTTGTCCACCCTCAGAATGTTAGGCATGACTCCATGCAGTTTTTCTGAACAGGGTAGACCAAGATCAGACTGTACAGAACATGCAGTCTGAACATGGATCTACACTGTCCAATACAGTGAATTATTTTTGTATGTGAGTGTAAGCACTTAGAACTTACTATTTTATTTATAAACCCTGTACCACATAACCATGAGTTTTAACAACCTTAATGGAGAAGACTTTGGAAATCATTGTAGTAACCAGCATTTTCTCCTTTGTCCACAATCTGTTCTGTCCTTTCACTCACAAGTCAAATCATGAGCCACATTTGTTGACTGTAAATGCTTTGAAATTAGACCAGTCTAAAATTTTGCCCTTCTGTAAGACGTTGACTCTTTACCATATCATGAAATGACAAAATTTTAGACACATCTTAAATGAAAGCATTTGCTGGCGACAAATAAAATGTCACTAAAAACTGAAAGTTGCCTTTGAGTGACTGGAAAATATTGTGGGAAAAGGAGAAAAATGCTAGTTACCAGCATTTTCTCCTTTTCCTACATTTTCAAAGGGCCTTTTCCTTAGGGTCTTTAAAACTCAGGATTGTGTGGTATGGGGCAAAACTCTTTACCAAACCACAAAATTTTAGACTCTTCCAATCTGAAGGGCTGAGCCCCAGTGGCTCAGTCGGTATTGTCCAGGACTTGAGATCAGGGATGGGGGGGTCACTGGTTTGATCCCCTGCTTGGCAAACTTCTTTCCAAGGATTGATGAATCACTGCAACAGGATCCATTCCTCTCTCACTTCTGACCATTGGTTATGTGGGAAAGCAGCCAGTGACTTGGAAAGAATATTGTGCGGAGTACTGGTAATAGAAAGCATGGATAGGTGCACTGGCCTCTGCAATTTAAGTGAAATGGTGTTGAACACCGGGTTAAACACCATACAATCAATCCATCCAATCTGAAGCATTCTCAAGCAACAAACAAATGGTGGCTCAAATGATGGAACATGTCTTTGAAAGGGTTGAAAAAAATGTGGGAAAAGCAGGAAATTCTGTTTGTGAACATTTTCTCCTTTTCAAACAATGTTTTCAAAGGGTTTATTCCTAGGGATCATGCAAACATTGGATTATTTGGTAGAGGGTAAGAGCAAATAAGCCTTACTGCACCAGCCATGTTTTTAAATGGATCAGACATTATATCAAACAAGGGCACCGCATTCCAGTGCCCACACTTGGCTGCTGTTGCTTGATTTTCTCTTGAAAATTCCAAGTCGAAAAAGGAGCATAACTGTGTCAAAATACTTTGATGGTTATCTGCCCTTGTTGTATGGGTTCCCCTTCTGATAGTTAACAACTTGGCTGGATTTGAAGTATGTATCTTCATTAATAACAGAGATGATATAAAATGCAAAGGTTTTTGAAAATTCTAAGTTGAAAAAGAGGCATATTTTCTTCTAAATCAAAGTAAACTGACACACCAACAGACCACAGACACAGAGCCACAACATTACAGTAGGCTTGAGGACACATACTAAATTATTTTCTGATCAAATGCCATTTTACACCACTTTCAATACAATGTTCAGCTTACTTTTTCATCCCTTTCCAGGGTTTACCTACTCTGCCAAAGGACATTACTCCATGACATGCCCTGCCAGAGAGGATCCAATTTTCTCAATGCATGGCTTACAGCTCAAAAAACAAGGGCATCCCATGTGGGTGCCAATGCTCTGCTGCAAATGCTTGATTTTGAGTGAAAATTCTATGTTGAAAAAAGGGGCATCACTGTGTCAAAATTACTTAACCCTTTCAGTGCCATAGGCGAAAACAGGGGCTTTTGCGGATGGCATAGATCAAGATCAAACTGCACAGAATGTGCAGTCTGATCTTTGATCTATACCATCCGCTTGTTTAGTCAAGCCTATATGATGAAAACTTTCTGAGTCTCAATGGGTTGTATTAACAGCCGTTCAAAGAGGTCAAGTTGATTTATTTGGCACCGAAAGAGTTAATGGTTAACCTGCCCTTGTTGTATAGGTTCCCTTTTTGATGATTAGCAACTTGGCCATGTTTGAGGCAAATATCTTCAGTAATAACAGAGATATTATAAAATGTCAAAGTTTTTGCACAACAATGATGTAACCCCAGGGCTTCGACACTAACTCAACATTTTCTTCGAAAACAGCCGAGCGAGAAAGACCTCTATATTAACCTTTAGACAACAAATTAAATATTGTTCACATAGTGAAACTTGTCTGTAAAAGAAAACATTGTGGGAAAAGGAAAAAAATGCTGGTTACCAGCATTTTCTCCTTTTCCCACCATGTTTTCATAAGGCCTCCTTTTCAGGGTCATTAAAACTCGGGATGGTGTGGTAAAGGTTAAAGCTCCTTTTGCTGCTAAAGTTGCATTTGCAACCAATGAAGATCAAGATCAGACTGCACATAACATGCTGTCTACTGCAATTGTAGATCAAGATCAGAGTGCATATAACATGCTAACTCAGGACTCGGTTGTTAGACAAAATGGATTTTGTGGATCAATAATTATCGTGATGACTTGCTTGGTATAACCCTTTACCAAACAACCAATTTTTAGACTAGTCCAAATTGAAAGCATTTGCAGATGACAAAATAAATGTAACCCAAAAACTGAATTTGTTTTAGGAAGGTTAGAAAACATTGTGGGAAAAGGAGAAAATGCTGATTACCATTATTTTCTCCTTTTCCCACAATGTTTTCAAAAGGCTTCTTTTTTGGGGTCGTTAAAGGTCAGGATTGTGTGGTAAAGAGATAATGCATTAGGGAGATACACTTAACCCCTTTTTGCCAGAGCATAGCTCATTCATCAATAAAAACAGAATTGGAATGCAACTGCTTAACTAACACTTTATCAAACGACTAAATTTTGGACACGCCTAAATAAAAAGCATTTGCAGACGACAAATCAAATGTGGCTCAAATGATGAAATTTGTCTCTGAAAGGATAGAAAACATTGTAAGAAAAGGTTAACTAGAGGCTCTTGAGGGCCTGAATTGCTCTACTGGCATTGATTTTGCTTTTTTTCTAGCATACATAATGAATTTACGATGCAAAAAGGAAAAAAGGAAACACACAAAAAATGGAGGGGAGGTGTTTTGCAACTGGGCTTGTACCCAATAAGACAGCATAAGTAGGCATGGTGAATCGAACAAATAGTGAAAAAAAATTGAAGTACAATTTCTCAAAACCAATTGTTTGGAATCCAGCCGAATTTGATAGGGTATCAGTACTCATTGTTTTAAACAATCCCTGCAAGTTTCAAAGAAATGTGACTACTAATGTGGACCGTGTTGTGTAAATGATACAAAGTCATCAAATGGCTGCTTTTCCTAATTTAATTGCTAGATTTTCTTCATTTTTAATAGAGTTCAATCCCTTGATGATACAAGAAATCTTTGCAAGTTTCAAAAGAACTTAATCAAAAATGTGACTTAATTGTGTAAACAAGAAATGTAAATTATCAAATTTAAGTGGCTCCTTTCCCCATATTGATTGTCTTCTTTTTTTTTTTTTTTTTTTCAAAGTCAATAGAATTCAAGCTATTGATAATATAGAGCAACTGTGCGTGTTTCATGAAAATTCAACCACAACTGCCGACGCTATCACGTAATCAAGAATTGTAAATTTTCAAATTCAATTGGCTATTTTTTCCATAGTGATTATTGAATTTTTTTCAAAATCAATAGGTTTAAAGCTGTGGATGACACAAAGCAACTGTGCAAGTTTCATAAAAATCCAACTACAAATGCAGCCCGTATCGCGTAAACAAGAAATCGAAATTTTGAACTTCAAATGGCTACTTTTCCCACACTGACTGTCAAATTTTTTTAAAAATACATTGGGTTCAAGCTATTGATGAGATAAACAAACTGTGCAAGTTTCACAAAAATCTGACCACAAATGCAGACTACATTGTGTAAACAAGAAATTGGAAATTTTGAACTTTACATGGCCACTTTTCCCGCACTGACTGTCAGATTTTTTTGATCAGATAAACAAACTGTGCAAGTTTCAAGAAAAACCGACCACAAATGCAAACTTTATCTTGTAATCAAGAAATTGATATTTTGAACTTTAAATGGCTACTTTTCCTACATTGATAGTCAGATTTTTTTCAAAATCAATAAGATTCAAACTTGCTCAGATAAACTGTGCAAGTTTCACAAAAATCCGACCACAAATGAAGACTCTATCACGTAAACAAGAAATTGGCATTTGGAACTTTCAGTGGCTACTTTTCCCACACTGATTGTCAGATTTTTTTAAAACTAATAGGGTTCAAGCTATTGATAAGATAAACAAACTGCAATTTTCATGAAAATCTGAGCACAAATGCAGACTTTATCGCGTAAACAAGAAATTGAAATTTTAAACTTCAAATGGCTACTTTTCCCACACTGTTTGTCAGATTTTTTTTTTCAAGATCAATAGGGTTTAAGCTATTGATGAGATAAACAAACTGTGCAAGTTTCACAAAACTCCGACTACAAATGCAGACTTTATCGTGTAAACAAGAAATTAAAATTTTGAGCTTTAAATGGCTACTTTTCCCATACTGATTGTCAGCTTTTTTTCAAAATCAATAGGGTTCAAGCTATTGATGAGATAAACAAACTGTGCAAGTTTCACGAAAATCGAACCACAAATGAAGACTATCCTGTAAACAAGAAAAAGACTAACGGACAGACAGACAGAGGGACAGACGGATGGACAGACAGACAGATGGATGGACAACGGAAACCATACCATGACATAAGCTCTGCTGGCTTACAGCCAGTAGAGCTAAAAAGCTGGTTACCAGCATTTCTCCTTTTCCAGCAATTTTTTCTAAAGCTTTCATCCTCAGGGTTGTTAGAACTGAAGACTTGTGGTAAAGGGCAATTTGGAGAAGTGAAAAGAGTCATAATATAAATAAATAACAAACACAAGACCAGTGATATATAATTCTTATTTCAACAGAAACATCATTATAGAATTTAATAATAACAGGCATCATAGCATCATAAATTAGAAAATATCGAGGGGGGGGGAAGAAACATTGTGTATGTAATATATACAACTTGAAGACTATAGAGTCATTAAAACATGGGATTGTCTGGTGGTGGGTAAATATAGACTTCATCTAGACAGGCATCTAATATGCTATATCATATTTACAGTAACAGACAAAACAATGATAATTCAGTATCACTTTCAAAATACAGAGGGAATAAATAAATCACTTCAAAAAAAAAAGGCAACAAAAAATGTAGTCAGTTTGAGAATAATTTAACTCCTACCAGACAATTCCATGTTTTAACAACCCTGAGGAAGAAGCCTTTTGAAAACATTGTGGGAAAAGGAAAAAATGCTGGTAACCAGCATTTTCTCCTTTTCCCACAATATTTTCTATTCTGTCAGAGAACATCAGCTCTGTTGTAGTAAATCTGAATTTGTTGCCTGCTGATGTTTTGAATTTAGGACAGTCTAAAATTAGTCATTTAGGAAAGGTTTAACTTAACTTGCTTTTTCCGACAGTCCTCAGGTATGGCCCCACTGCTTCATGATAAGTGGGCCAAGTTGAAAATAAAAAATTTGATCTTAGAAATAAATGGTACAGTTTAGAAAAATTAGAACAAAACAAAGGTTGCTAAATGTACAGTCTTGTTAACTCAGGTGTGAAGTATTACCATTCATCACCCGTGGGACATTCAATTGCGAAACCATCGTTTCTAAGAATATTCATAAGATTGCGAATTACACCCAATAGCCAACTGAATTGTCGATGACATAATGATACTCTTGTAGTGGAGGATGATCAAATTTCTTCCGTTGTTATGAATAAACCGGGTAAAACCCACATCATTATCAATGAATATGGCTGCCGCAGGTGAGCCTTCCTTCTGTGGCATTTGCCCTACGACAATCCAGGGCAGACATTACAAATCCTTGTTTACAAAGGCAAATATTCAGAAATACAGCGTGCTGTTGCAGTCCATAGGGGTATATAGCAGGGGTGACATCATCCTCGTTGACCCAGTTCAGATATATTCTGTAAACTACATTCATTGATTTGATTGGTTGTAGACGAGGTAAAAATAGAAATGATGGCATATGGTTGATAAAAATAGATTACATTTTCTCACTGAAAAACTGAGATTACCAGTCAAAATGCTCCATGAATTATTCATGAGAACGAGAAAACATATGTGAGATAACCCAGGGGCGATGAAAGTAGTTTACGGAATACATCGGAACTGGGTCAATGAGGATGCTAAATGTATAATATTTAGCGCATCTAGCTGTAACTTTAAACATCAAAATACATCAAAGGTTGAAAACTAGACACACTCTTGTCAGTAATCCAAGATTACCACATGCGGGTGCAAACATTTGGCTCGGCTGCAGGTGCTTGATTTTAAGTGAAAATTTAGTATAAAAAGGGGCATAGCTGTGTCAAAAATACTTTGATGGTTACCTGCCCTTGTTGTATGGGTTCCCCTATTGATAGGTAAACTTGTCAAAGTCTGAAGTAAATATCTTCAGTAATGAAAAAAAATAGTCTAAAATGTCAAAATTTTTGCACAGCAACAGTGTAGAGGCAGACGACAACAGGGCTACAACAATAACTGGACATTTTCTTTGAAAACAGCCAAGCTAAAAATCAGCTTACAATACCAATAATGTTGCAGTAAACAAGGTGGCGTGCTAATTAAGCTGTGTTCACTGTTTGTGATGTGAACATTTGTTCTGAGTTTTAAGGCAAATCTTTCCTTGGGTTTACGAATAATGGACTCCGGTTAGCATTCAAAATTATTTCAAAAGCTGACTGAGGCAGTCTCAAGACGATATCAGATACAAGCAATGCACATACATTAAGCCAATGAATCTTCTAAAGGCACCAAGTCCTAAATACCCCATCTGTTTGATACTGAATCAAATGTCTACACCAAAGAACACCTTGCCACAGGAAACATCTTTGAAAGTTTGTAAAGCAAAGGGATTATTTACACTTCAAATGTTTGGAATTAAAAAAAAACAACAAAAAAAACAGTCTTTTTTGTCAAAAATTGTGAAGGAAACGGTCTCTCTTGTCAAAAATTTGGAGCACAGCAGTCTGTCTTGTAAAATCTGTGAACAAAGCAGCCTGTCTCATTGAAACCTGTAAGCAAAGCAGTCTGTCTCAACAGAAACTGAACAGAGCAGTCTGTCTTGTCAAAAACTGTGAACAAAGTCTGTTTAGTCGAAAACTGAAACAAAGCAGTCTGTCTTATCAGAATCTGTGAACAAAGCAGTCTGTCTCATCAAAAACTGAACAAAGCAGTCTGTCTTATCAGAATCTGTGAACAAAGCAGTCTGTCTCATCAAAAACTGAACAAAGCAGTCTGTCTTATCAGAATCTGTGAACAAAGCAGTCTGTCTCATCAAAAACTGAACAAAGCAGTCTGTCTCACCAAAAACTAAACAAAGCAGTCTGACTCGTCAAAAAGTGACCAAAACAGTCTGTCTTGTCAAAAACTGTAAACAACGCAGACTGTATCATCAAAAACCGTGAAAAAAGCAGTCTGTCTCATCAAAAACTGAACAAAGCAGTCTGTCTTGTCAGAAAGTGACCAAAACAGTCTGTCTAGTCAAAAACTGTAAACAAAGCAGACTGTATCGTCAAAAACTGTGAACAAAGCAGTCTGTCTCATCAAAAACTGAACAAAGTAGTCTGTCTCGTCAAAAACTGTGAACAAAGCAGTCTGTCTTGTCAAAAGCTGTGGTGCTCCTGGTCTAGCTGCAGACAGATTCCATCCATGCCTGTCCCTTATGCCTTACAGAACTTACACCTTACACTACTACATACTACAAAGGCATTTCAAAAACCTGCATGCAGCTTCTGGTCTGTCCCGCTGTCAGTGTCCATCCCTACCTTTCCCTAGCACCCATTTGTTTCCTAGTAAACACTAGTACTTCAAAAAGGATGCCAGAGTTATACGAGACAAGGAAGCAACAGTAAACCCTTTACCACACAAGTTTTAATGACCTTGAGGAAGAAGCCTTTAGAAAAAAATGTGGGAACAGAAGAAAATGCTGCTAAGCAGCATTTTCTCCTTTCCCACAATGCTTTCTACTCTATCAAAGACAAATTCCATCATTTGAGCAACATGTAAATTTTTGTCTCCAAATGCTTTCAATTTGGATATTTTGATGTGTGGTAAAGAGTTAATGAACCAATATGAAAAACTTAAATGGAATAAAAGACATACCTATCATGGGATATGTCTACTAAATCCCTTTGATTTACAAATCCTCAAACAGGTAAAGCACATGAGTGTGTATAAAACACTCATGTTTAGATACATCAATAAGTATCATACCTATCAATTTTGTAGATATGGTGCACTTTTAAAAGACTCAACTGACTAGTATTGGTATTTTTTTCCATTCTCTTCCTCTCAGCTGATGATGTATCTCAAACACTTACACATGTCACACATCTTAAACTTTAGAAAATATTTGCACTCATGATTTGAAACTATACTTGATTTTCAATTAGATCATGTACTGTGTTCTATAGGTCAAGCAATTAATTGGGTTTTCAACTATATCTATTTTGGACAGTAAATTGTATCCCTTTTGTATCCAAACAGTGTTGGCCATTGGCATAACAGTGAAAGAAATTTTTCTTAGCCAAGATCAATAATTTGACACTTACCCTATCATATTTTTCAGAAATTTTGGAACAACCATGATGAAGAATTGATTGACTGAGATTCTAAGGGCTGCTAACAACTTGGGTAATAATAGGAGTAAAACAAATTAAGGCCTAACTATGGGGACACAATGCTTACAAAATAATTTCTGGATGGGCCTAACTATGTGGACACAAAGCTTAGAAAATGTTATCAGGAAGGGCAAACTATGTGGACACAAAGCTTGCAAAATGTTATCAGGAAGGGCCTAATTATGTGGACACAATGCTTACAAAATGATATCAAGAAGGGCCTAACTGTAATGACACAAAGCTTACAAAATGTTATCAGGAAGGGTCTAACTAAGTGGACACAATGCTTACCAAATGTTGTCTGAAAGGGCATGTAAATACAATCATGCACGTATCATTCAACTCTTTACCACATGATGCTCCAAATGCTTTCAATCTGGACCAGTCTGTAATTTTGTTTGGTGAACAGTTAAAGAACTAAATCTTTCTTCCTATATATCATCTAAAACAACAACAACAACCTTTAAAGAGAGATGTTAGTATAGTGAAACAGCTTTAACTTGTCACAACTTTGTTTCTGTGACCATGCTCAGTTTATTGCTAGATGTAATTGCTGTGCCCATGGTGTAGAGGTAAAATACCTGGACACATGAAGTTAACATCCTATAAAATCATATATTTATTGTAGATCTATAAATAATTAATATAAAAGGTCAGAATATTCATTAAGTGACTTTTTAAAGTGGTTTCACTATATTCTCAACTACATGGGCTACATGAATACATATAACAAATGACTTTGTTCAATATACAGCTCCATCCAGTATGCACAATACATCACTGTATGTAATATCACATAATATCAACATTATTTTTGACCACATGAGAAGCATTGATTATGTTTATTAATTATTCAATGGCCGACTCGCCCAGGAAAAACCAGAGATAAAAACTACAAGTAGAAAAAACTCTGGAAACCTGTGCCCATTTTTCAATGTCTAATGCCATGGAATGTTGGGCCTCATTCAATTAAATGCATTTGAAGCTATGAAAACCAGTTTCAAGGAATTTTATATGACAGTACAAAAACGCCCTAAGAAATCAAGGGATAGCTTTTTGAAACGATGCAATGGTTTCAAAAGGCTTTCTTAGAAATAGTGGTAAAGAACTGCAGTATTATACCATGTACCGCCAGGTACCTCTACTTAATTTCATACTCTTTATCTAGTCAATTACAAGAAATATAGTATGATAAATAGCCAGGATTCTTCAACTTGGATACATATAGCTCAATAAACAAGGGAAAAAAAGAAGAGAAAAAAAACAAGAGGGCCATGATGGCCCTGTATCGCTCCACTGGCTTATAAATATAAACCATAAATAATAAACATTTCAATGCTGAGCCAAATGGTTTCAAAATGAAGACTTACAAAGTTTTCTCTGTAAAAGCCCATATGAACGTTGAGACCCGCAGGGCAAAGCCATTTTTGATCCCAGAGCTATTTAATTACTTGAACCCTGGTAGAGGTCCACAAGATAAAGCCATAAAAATAAGGTGATTTTCAAGTTTTGTCCATATGAAGCCTCTGTAAAACATAAGACCCCTGATGCAAGGCTAATTTAAAAAAAAAAATCAAAACAGGAAGATTTCTTAAGTTGTCACTATGTAAGCCCATGTAAAACTTGTGACGGTGGGGCCAATTTTGACCCCAGGGCTAAAATTTTGGCCCGCTTGGTAGAGGCCCACTAGATATAGCTACATGCAAAATTTGGTAGCTCTAGGCCTTATGGCTAGGTACAGGAAGATTTTTAAAGTTTTCTCTATATAAGCCTATGTAAAACTTGTGACCCCTGGGGCAGAGCCAATTTTGACCCCAGGGCTAAAAGTTTGGCCCACTTGGTAGAGGCCCACTAGATATAGCTACATGCAAAATTTGATAGCTCTAGGCCTTATGGCTAGGTACAGGAAGATTTTTAAAGTTTTCTCTATATAAGCCTATGTAAAACTTGTGACCCCTGGGGCAGAGCCAATTTTGACCCCAGGGCTATAATTTGAAGAAACTTGATAGAGGTCTACTACATAAAGCTACATGCCAAATTTGGTAGCCCTATGCCTTATGGTTTCAGACAAGAAGATTTTTAAAGATTTCCAATATTTTTCAGTTTTGTTGCCATGGCAACCAGAGTTTTTGAAGGAATCAAATTCTTTCAAGAAATTCTGAAGAGGACCATGGCAGGATCATTTCTGTGAAGTTTTGTGAAAATTGGATGGGTAGTTTCAGAGAAGAAGATGTTTGAAATAAAAGTTAACGCACGGACGGACGGACGGACGGACGACGGACACCGGGCCATGACATTAGCCCGCTGGCCTTCGGCCAGTGGAGCTAAAAACTGTGATGAAACTTCTAATAGAAAAAATTCTTGCAACAAGACTGCAAACAGAAACGAATCTCAGGCAATCTGCACCTATTTATCAACATGATGATGTACAAGCTTCCTCCTTTTGTCCATGTGCTTTTTGATGCTGGGGGAAAAAAAGAAAAAAGTCATGGAAATATGTATGGACTATACAAAAACAGACAAGAGGGCCATTGGCCCTACAGCTGATAAAGCTGAAGAAATCCTGGTTTAAATGATGTAAAACACATGAGTGTAAGTGACCGACTTTACCTACTTTTGAACTTGTCAGAGATATCATCATGGCAAACATTCTGATGACGTTTCATGGGAATCAGACTGAAAATGTGCCCTCTAGACTTCATAAAAGGTTTTTCAAAGATTTGGCCCAGTGACCTACTACTTAAACTGTTGTGAACAAGTTTCAAACTTGGCTGAAATATCGTCAAGACAACCTTTCTGATCAAGTTTCATGAGTATCAGGCTGAAAATGTGGCCTCTAAAGAGCACACAAGGTTTTTCCCAGACCTACTTTTTGACCCGACATGATCCAATTTTGAACTAGTCTATGATATCATCAAGACAAACATTCTGACAAAGTTTCATGAGTACCAGGCTGAAAATGTGGCCTCTACTTTCTGATCTCATGTGACCAAATTTCTAAGTTGTCCAAAATGTTATCAAGACAAATATTCTGACCAAGTTTCATGAGGATCGGGCTGTTACAGTCAGTATTACATATTAATGTCTCACAAAAAATAAAATATCCTGCCTGTGTATCTATTATTGATCAAGTCTTTGAGTCATTTTAGAATTTGCTCCAGATTATTTGCAAATCTGTTGGTTTTTAGTAAAGTGTTTGACACCTTTTCAACATTATGCCAATTATATTGTGGCTGCCCATGCACTTTTCCATGCTTTCCTTGAATTTCTTTGACCAGTACTTCATGCAATATTCTTCCCAAGCCACTGGGACCTTTTCTACATAACCATAGCAGAGGCAATAATCAGCATTGAGAGAGGAATGAACCTTGTGGCAACGACTATCACCAATCCTCGGAAAGAAATTTGCTAAGCTTGGATTTTGAACCAGCAACCCCCTGGCTTCAAGTCCTGTACAACATCAAATGAGCTAATAGTCTCGGCATTTGCATATGTATGAAAATGTATAAAATATTGGGGGAAAAGAGCAAACACTTACTCTGGGGCTTGTTTCTTTTGCCATATATAGCAGTATATCACGTTGGGTCATCTTCTGTTGCAGGAAAAGTGGAGTCTGTGTGCAGGAGGAAAAAGTCTAAAAAAAAATTATAAATCTAAGATTCTAGTGGAGTAACACTTTCCCCACACCATGATCCCGTTTTAACAACCCTTAAGATGGAAGCTTTGACAAACATTGTGGGAAAAAGAAAAACTGCTGGTAACCAGCATTTTCTCCTTTCCCAAATTTTTTCTACCTTTCTAAAGCCAAATCACATTGAATAAAATTAAACTTATTGTCTGCAAATGCTTTAAATTTGGACAAGTCTCAAATGAGTCATGCTCTGGTAAAAAGAGGCTTCATGTGTCTGTGAAGCATGATACCAAGCACGCCATCACAGTTATGGATCCAAACAAATCCATCTCGTATAAAAACTGACACGATCATGAGGTATACTGGTCTCTTGACACACCAAAAATTGACCTATAGCAATGTTTCGACCAAGGTCGGCCTTTGCGAACTGCTCAGATTGACCAGGCTCGATATTTTTTGTAGATGCATGAAGTCCCCTTTTGACAGAGCAAAGCTAGAAATACCATGATCCACTGGAGCTGAAATATTTAAGGAGAGTGGTCTAAACTCGTTACTCAACTCATTGTGACCAAATTCTTGACTTGTCTGAATTCAAATCATGACAAATAACTTACCTCATTACCATATGGCAACATTTTAGACTTGTCCAAATAAAAGTATTTGCAGACAACAAAGAAAATGTGAATCAAATAATAAACTTTGTCTCTAAAAGGGGAGAAAAACATTGTTGGAAAAGGAGGAAATGCTTGTTACCAGCATTTTCTCTTTTCTCACAATGTTTTCAAAGGCTTCTTCTTGAAGGTCATTAAAACTTTGGATTGTTTGGTAAAGGATTAACTCTTTACCACATGGCCAAATTTTAGACAAGTCCAAATTGAAAGCATTTGCAGATGACAATAAATGTGACTGAAAAATTGAAATTTGTTTTGGGAAGAGTAGAAAACATTGTAGGAAAAGGTGAAAATGCTGTTACCATCATTTTCTCCTTTTCCCACATTGTTTTCAAAAGGCTTCTTCCTCAGGGTCGTTAAAAGTCGGGATTGTGTGTTAAAGGGTTAAAACACTGGATAGCTTGGTACAGCTATCCATCAACACGCTCTTTTCATACCTCTTTACCAACTGACAAAATTTTAGCATGTTGATCAAAGAACTATGCAAGTAGTCTTCATCTTTTGCTTGTAGCCCAAATGATTATTTCTGTCTTTGAAAGGGTAGAAAACATTGTTGGAAAAGGTTGATTGAATGGTGTTTTATGCCGCTTTCAACATTATTTCAGTCATATCATGGCGACAGCTCAGATATTCATGTTTTTCCTGGTTTTCGCCAGTACTAGGTTAGGGTTCTGAAGTGTCTTGCCCAAGGACACTCCCATGAAAAACCCAGTGGATCCAGTGAGGCTCAAACCCGGGGCCCCCAGGTCACAAGTCCTCCACTTTACCACTGAGCCACGCAGGACCCCTTATTGGAAAAGAACATGCTGGTTACCAGAATTCTTTTTTTCCGACAATGTTTTAAAAAGTCTTCTTCTTTAGGGTCAGTGAAAGTTGGAATTGTGTGGTAAAGGGTTAAATGGTGACATTTCACTAATAAAGAATTGAAAACCTTGTAGGAGAAAGAGAAATGCTGGTTATCCACAGTATTTTCTACCTTTTCAAAAACCAATTATGAAGCTTGTGCCTAATTTTAATTGTTGTCTGCAAATGCATTCCATTTGGATAAGTCTTAACCGTTAAAGCGCCAAAAAGTCCAGAATGGACACTTTTGGTAGAGAAATAAAACCCAAAATAACTACAATATTAAGGCTGCTCTTGTCCAGCACGGCTCAGCAAATCCAACAGTGTATATAAAGGATCAAACTACACATTTTGTGCAGTCTAATCTTGATCTATACTGGCCACAAAGGCAACTCTTAATGTGAAAGGCACTTTAAAGGTTAACTAATTTGTAGTTTGGGAAAGGGTAAATTTAGTCAGCTGTTAAAGGGTTGATGTTCAACAAAATTATAACTAGAGTCCCTTGAGGGCCTGAAATGCTCCACTGGCATGATTTTGCATTTATTTCTAGCATACGTTATGAATGTATGATACAAAAAGGGAAAAAAGCAAACACACAAAAAAATGGGTGAAAGGGTTGTTGCAACTTAGGCTTGAACCAGCTAAGACGGCACAAGTAGGCATGGTGAACTGAACAAATAGTGAAAAAAAAGATGAAGTACAATTTCCCAAAACCAACTGTTTGGAATCCAGCCAAATTTGATACAAATTTCAGTACTGTTTTAAACAATCCCTGCAAGTTTCAAAGAAATTTGATAAATAATGTGGAGAGTGTTGAGTAAACAATACTGAGTCATCTAATGGCTGCTTTTCTTAAAACGACTGCTGAATTTTCTTCATTCTTGATGATACAAATAATCTTTGCAAGTTTCAAAAGATTGAAACACAAATGCAACATAATTGCGTAAACAAGAAATGTAAATTTTCAACTTTATATAGGTCCTTTTCACATACTGACTGTCATTTTTCTTTTTTAAATCAGTAGAGTTCAAGCTATTGATAATAAAAAGCAATTGTGAAAGCTTTATGAAAATTCAACCACAAATGCCAGCATTATCGCGTAAACCAGAATGGTAAATTTTCAAATTTAAATGGCTACTTTTCCCATACTAATTGTTGCATTGTTTTCAAAATCAATTGCGTTCAAGCTATTGGTAATACAAAGCAACTGTGTAAGTTTCATGAAAATCTGACCACAAATGCAGACTTTATTCCGTAAACAAGAAAAGGAAATTTTAATCTTTAAATGCCTACTTTTCCTATACTGATTGTCAGATTTTTTCAAAATCAATAGGATTTAAGCTACTGATGAGATAAACACACCATGCAAGTTTCACGACAATCAGACCAAAAATGCAGACTTTATCGCATAAACAAGCAATTGAAATTTTGAACTTTAAATGGCTACTTTTCCCATACTGATCGTCAGATTTTTTTCCAAATCATTAGGATTCTAGCCATAGATGAGATAAACAAACTGTGCAAGTTTCACGAAAATCTGACCACAAATGCAGACTTTATTGCATAAACAAGAAATTGAAATTTTAAAATTTAAATGGCTACTTTTACCACACTGATTGTCAAATTTTTGTGGCATTTGTCAAAGACAATGCCACTATGAGTTCAATACGGCATTTTGAAAATCATGTTTCGTATTTTGTGCAAAACCGAAGGAAGTAAACCCAATTAAAATCAGTTTTTCTGAGACAAATAAGTATTTCGATTGCACTCTGATATGAAATTGAAAATGGCGTATTACAATAAATTGGATTAGGTCGTTGATCGTGGAAATACTTCCTTTTTATTGAAAATAGCTTGATCTGCTATGGCCTGCTATAGTGGCGTAATGATACGCACATACCGTGCTTGTTCATCCCATAACCAGTTCGTACCTGGGCTTATTCGTCCCAGGGCACGTTCGCCCGTACTTGTTCATCCCACAAGATTGTACACTTCTCTATTGGATTTTGCAGGACTATTAGTAGGTTGACTTTCAAGTGAATATTTTGAAACTGTTGCTGTTGTTTATTTTTCAAATTATTAATTCCACACAATGGCTTCCTAGACAAATGTCACATCAGTGTTTTCAACGCTTTGATTTTCAAAATCAATAGGGTTCAAGCTATTGATGAGATAAAAAACTGTGCAAGTTTCACGAAAATCCAACCACAAATGCAGACTTCATCACGTAAACAGCTTCCGACTGAGCTACCTGGGCTCTGTGGTCCAAATGCAGAACATAACAAACTAGAGGCCCTCGACGACCTGAATTGCTCTACTGGAAACATTATGAATTCATGACTCAAAAAGGAAATAGACAAACACACAAAAAAATTGGAGGGGATGTTGCTGCAACTGAGCTTGAACCCACTAAGACAGCGTAAGTAGGCATGGTGAATTGAACAAATAATGAAAAAAAAATAAAGTATAATTTCTCCAAAACCAATTGTTTGGAATCCAGCCAAATTTGATGTGGTTTCAGTACTCATTGTATTAAACAATCCCTGCAAGTTTCAAAGAAAAGTGACTAATAATGTGGACCGTTTTGAGTAAGCAATAAAAAGTTATCAAATGCTTTTCCTAAACTGATTGCTAGATTTTCTTTGTTTTTAATAGGGTTCAATCCCTTGATGATAAAAATAATCTTTGCAAGTTTCAAAAGAATTGAATAAAAAATGTGGACTAACTTATGTAAACAAGAAATGTAAATGCTGTAAATCCTTTGAATCCTTTTCCCATAATGATTTCTATCCTCTAAAAGATGAATCCAGTAATTTCGACCACAACAAATTTGTGATCTGCAAATGCATTCAAAAGGAACCAGTCTAAAGTTTTATTGCCTGGTAAAGACTTCAAACCATTGTGGCAAGTGGACATGAAGTCAGTTTTCAAACCAAGTTCAAGGCGGGCTAATGTAAAGTCAGCATCTGTGTTTTTAACTCTTTACCAAACCATGGCATGTTTTAATGACTGTGAGTAATAAGCCTTTTTAAAAGGTTGTGGGAAAATGGTAGTTACCAGTATTTTCTACTTTATCCACAATGTTTTCTATCCTGTCAAAGATCTTAGATCATAATAACTATTTACCATGTTTGAATTTGTCATCTGCAGGTGTTTTCATTATGGAGAAGTCTAGAAATGGTTGTTTTGGAAAGTGATGATTGATTGTATGATGTTTAGTGCTGTTTTCAACATTATTTCAATTATATCGGGGTACCAGTGACCTGTCAATGCTTTCCTGGGGTTTCTTTTAACCAATACTTGGCACAATATTCATCTCAAACCGCTGGCTACTTTTCCACATAACCATCATCAAAACAATGATCAGTGGTGACAGGAAAGGGTTTTGCTTTTGAGTGAAGCTACAGTATCCAAGTAGCCATAAGTCAGACTGCACAGAGCATGGCTTATATGTACATGGTCAAAACATTGTTCAAACTTGATGGAGTGACTTTAAACAAAGGAAGTAATGGTTTGTTTGTTGTTTGAATGGTGTTAACTCTTTCCCACACAATCCCGACTTGTATCGACCCTGAAAAAAAGAACCTTTTGAAAACATTGTGGGAAAAGGAGAAAATGCTGGTAACCAGCATTTTCTCCTTTTCGCAAAATGTTTCCACCCTTCCCAAAACAAACTTCAATTTTTCAGTCACATATACTCTGTCATCTGCAAATGCTTTCAATTATTACCATGCTGAAATTTTCAATGTTTGGTAAAGAGTTAAATCCAGTTTTCAATACTATTTCAGTTACATCATGGTGGCCGAAATCATGGTATGATCCACTATGTACAGTGGTATAATCAAGATGTACCAGAGATGATCTACCACAGTGGAGTAATCATGATATACCAGAGGAGATCTACTCCAGGGAAGTAATCTTGATATACCAGATATGATCCACCACAGTGGAGTAATGATATACCAGAGATGATCCACTACAGTGGAGTGATCATGATGTACCAGAGATGATCCATTACAGTGCTATAATCATGTTGTATCAGGGATGATCCACTACAGTGGAGTTTTCATTTTGTACCAAATTACCTCAGAAGAGATTCACATAATAACCAGTGGTCCAATTTTGAAAACACTCTGGCTGAAAGAGAAGTTGCTTGTTACAAGTATATTTCTCTGCCATTTGTTTTCACCTTTACAAGAACCTCAGTAAGAAGTACATGTTTTCACAAAACATCTTTTTCAAATTCTCTTGCACAACGCTTGTTCACAAAGTTATATGCATGAACCCCAGGGCTAATGGTACACAATGGTATATCTGTGTTTTTCAAAACATTCAAAAACAATGCAATGACCTTGATCTAAGCCAAAAACTTGAACAGTTTTAAGATGGTACAAGTACACAGGTTAGAAAAGTCTGGTTTTATAGCCACACCCCTGGAAAGACTTATTAAAACTTATTCCCTTTTTGACTTTTTACCAAACAAGAAAATCTTAGTACTTATCCAAAATGAATGCATTTTAAAAGATACTAAATCAAATGTGGATGAAATGTCACGATCTGAATTTGAAAGGATCAAAAACATTTGCAGGAAAAGCAGAAAATGCTGGGCACTGACATTTTCTCCATTTCCCACAGCATTTTTTGTAGCCCGACATCTCTGGCTCGTGAATCATGGTATGTATTCAGTAATAATACACCAATACACTTAAAAACATTTTGGCAAAAGGAGAGATTGTTCCTTTACCAAACAATCCCATGTTCTTTTGAAGGACTTTTGAAAACATTGTGAGAAAGGGAGAAAATGGTGGGTAACCAGCATTTTCTCCTTTTTCCCACAATGTTTTCTGCTCTTTCAAAACAAATTTCACAATATGTTCTATAACTAATTTGTTGTCTGCAAATGCTTCCAATTTGGACCAGTCTAAAATTTTGTTGTTTGGTAAAGGGTTAAGAAAAAAATCTTTTCCTTCCTTCCTCTTGATGAACTATTTATAAAGAGTGCCCACAACATAGGGTTAAGTGGAAAAAAAAAATGTTTTTAGGATCCCCTACTTCCACTTTGTGGTGATTAACTCTTTACCAAACAATCCTGTGTTTTAATGAATCTATGGAAAAAGCCTTTGAAAAACATTATGGGAAAAGAAGAAAATGCTGGTCACCAGCATTTTTCTTCTTTTCCCACAATATTTTCTACCCTTTCAGAAATGTATCTCACCATTTGAACCATATCTATTTTGTCTATTTTATCTATGTTTTTTTTTTGTTTTTATATGAACCATATCCGATTTGTCATCTACATTAATGTTTTCAAATTGGACCATTCTAAAATCGGTGCTCGACATTTCATTGAAAGGGTTTTTCATCAAAATGAATGTATGTTCAAAATAAAGATTGCTAAATTCCTAGATTTATTTCATGAAAAGCTCTGTTTGGGAGGAAGATTTGAGCCACAATTCGTCTGGGTTAGGGCAAGGGTCAGGGCTGGTGATCATTTTCGACAAACATTGTTTTCAACGAAATGTTGCGAATCTGTCTAAAATTTTGTCATTTGGGAAAGGGTTAATCAATAGAACTCTGGCTAATTTACAATACTAATCAGACCTGCAACAGAGACGCATATCAACAGACAACTTTTTATAACACTACAGTGGACAGCTTGAAAAAAAAGCCTTCTTGAAATGGAAAAAATTGCCAATCAAATGCAAAAATGATGGCTCCCTTCCCATAATCATTTCAGTACTCTTTGTATGCAATAATTTCTTCTCCCTTAAATATCAGTCTGTACTTACTTGGAAATTAAATCACTTCTCAGCTGGTTTGATAATAGCTTATGTTGCCACAACTTGAAAGCAATATTTAGCCTTAGGCTGCTAAGTGTGACTCAAAGACCTTTTGTGGACAGTGTAGATCAAGATCAAACTACAAAAAGCATGCAGTCTGATCTTGCATCTGCACTGTTCAATAAGGAAATATTTCTGTCCCAAAAATAATTTTGAAATAGCAGCCTCTAGGTCTTTACTATTGAACTGAAAGTATCATTTAATTTATACAGCAGGATAAAGGTTAATGCTACTCAATAAAAGGACATTGTCAGCTGGAAAACTTCCATACAATATTCATTTTCCAAGGTTGCTTTGGCTAGAATCTTTTAGAAAGTACTCATCAGTGATGATCTCCGATCAGACAGCATATTCTGATGACAATCAAATTCTACACTTGTTACATATTGTTTGACTTTTTACAGAATGGCAAAAATTTCAGACAGATCAATATTGAAAGCACTTGCAAATCACTAGTTAAATGTGGTTAAAGTGACTAGGATTAACTTTCAGATCAGATTATAGAATATACAGTCTGATCAACGATGTACACTGTTTGACAAAGGGCTGCCCGGTCACCAACCTTATTGTTTTGTTTCAACCCTTTACCAGATGGGGGGAATAAAGCTTTTGAAACATTGTGGGAAAAGGAGCAAATTCTGGTACCCTGCATTTGTTTCTTTTTCCATGTTATTTTCTACCCTATCAGAGAATTTTAACTCATTCATACCAATTTGGAATTTCTTGTCTGTAAATGTTTAATGGAAGTCCAACCTTTGTCTTTAGGGAAAAGGTTATTCCCAATTCCAAGCCCATTCATTTGACTGAATGGGTAAAAAAGTCTTAAACAATGACATGACTGGTCTTGGGATTTAAAGTCTGCCTTAAATTTCAAACTGGATTATGAATAGATCTACTGTACTAGAACTAAACATGATAAATTTAAGTCCACACTTTCCAGACTATGTGTTGGGCAAGCTGTTTTTTCTCCATTTCTCACAATGTTTTGTATCCTATCAGTTTTCCATCCTCTACAAACAAATTTTAATTCACGAGTCAAATTTATTTTGTCGTCTGAAGTACTTTCAGTTTCGACTGGTCCAGTATTTTGTCGTTTGGTGAAAACTTAAAGGGCGTAGTGGCAACGAGGATCATAACATATCGTCGAGAACCATCTCGTAACAAACATTTTCGTCGAAGACCCAAAAGAACAGATCTATTCTGACGTGGCCTCTAACGCACAATGTTTAATTACAATATTTTTCAACTGTATGCAAGAGGAAATGTGTAACAGGGGTGTATATTTTGAATTTATTCGAAATTTCAAAATGGCGCACTCCACAATGGCGGACCTCTACCTTCTGAACACGACTCAGCACATGAATTTTTTATATATTCACTACACAATAACATAGTTAGCCATAAAATAAAATTAAAAATATAAAAAAAAAAGGTGTACTTACACAAGGCACAACACAAAAATGCAGTTTAACACAAACACAAAAATATGGCTCACCAAGCTTATCGTAGAGTACATCTGTACGTTATGAAAGTCACTTTAGGCACTCGTCACAACTCGGCCGATTCCGTATCTACATCTAACCTCGCCTGTATAAAGAAGCTCCCATTTTGCACTACCAATCACATGATCTTAAACATGGCGGCGCCTCTGTAGATCGCTTAGCAAAGACATGAACAACCACGGTGAAGTTATTCACTTCTATCGATCTGTCGATGAAAGCTCCCAACGGAATTGATAAACCACGCTAAAAATAGAATGTAAAAACTGTTTGCCGACTGAAATATTCTTAGAAAGATAACGATAGAAAATTTACTCAGGTTTTCTTTTTTAAGAGGAGCTTTACAATTTCAATAACGGTAAAGCGGTGTGCTTCCGGAGATATGCGAAATGTACCGTGTAGGTGTCATTCGGCATACCTCGGGTGATCCGGTGATCAAATCCCTCGGCTGTATCACGTAGCTTGATATGCACCTACACGGTACATTTCGCACATCTCCGGAAGCACACCGCTTTACCGTTATTGAAATTGTAAGCCTCCTCTTTAGAAAGAACGCATGCCAAAGTCTAGGTTAATACAATTTACCATAATCAAAATTGTGGAGGACAGAAATGTAACTCTTTATTCTTAAAATTGACTGTTCGGCTATTTTACCATGAAATGGAACATTGATTTTAGGAAGTAGTTTTTAGGACATTTGGTTCTACCTTGTGACCCATGGGATCAGGGGAATAATTTTATTCCAGGGGAATAACTGCAAAAACTGGTAAAGGTCAACTACATGATGCTATATACCAAATATCAAAGCTGTATGCCTTCCAGTTTATTACAAGAAGATTTTCAGAGATTGCACTACATAAGCCTATGTACAAACTTGACTCGTGGTGTTTGGTCATTTTTTTTTTTTTCTTTCTTTTTGTTTTTAGGGCATTATTTATACAACTTCGGTACAGAAACTAGATGACCAACGACATGACACTACATATCAAATATTAAAACTCTATGCCTTTTCGTTTAGTCCAAGACGATTTTTAAGTTTGTACCATGTAAAAATCTATGAACAAAAGTGACCTCAGGACTGGTCCAATTTGATCGCAAGGATACAATTTTAATACTAAATGATAACACATACTGAATATACAGATTAAAGACCTTTTTGATTAGGAATGTACAGGCTTTTGACTTTCTGGTTTCGTACAAGAACCTTGCACTATTTAAGCCCAAGTAAAAACTTGTGAACCCTCAGATGGGGCCAGTTTCGACCACAGGGATCAGGACAATTTTTGAATGGTCCTGTGCAAAGTGGAGATTCTCACTCTCGCGCAAACTGAATATTGTCACTAGAATTGCTCCTACGAGAAGTAGGAATATTAGACAAAGTGCGAATTTTACAGAGGCGTAGCCAGGATTAAAATATTTATACGCACAGCACATGCATGAAGTGCCGATGAGGAAGGGAGCGGGAGGGTGGCATTTATTGTAAAGCACAGAGGATTTCCCTTGTCATCAGTGCATCAATTAAACCCATCTATTTAGTTTGAAAGGGCGCTCATATCTAGAAAAAAAAAAACATGTATATGATATTTTGATTTACAACTTTGCTAGCAGATATGTCTTGATAAATACGATGGCTTGTTGAAATGGAAAAATGAAAGGCCCACAAGCAGCCAAAAGTAAACAACTCCAAAGTCATAATGCAGGTATATCTTATACGACTTGTATTTGTTACATTAGAGTTATCAAGTTGCCAAAGTTACAGAGGTTGTTTGGGACTGTTATATGAGATGAGTGAGATCTAAAGCTTGATAATGGATATTGCTGATTAGAATTGTCACATATCTTTTACGTTCTATTGCTGTCTGCTGACAAACATTTATTCTAACCATTCTGTTAAACTACTAATTTGTGAAAGTCAGTCGAAAAAAAAAAGAGGGAGGGGGTCGTACCTGACTCAATTCTAAGGTGTAGGATTTCTTATCCCATACATGTACATAGTTCAAACAACTACCATTTGATTTGCGATTTAATAATGTGCAGACCATAGAATGCAGGTCTTGGTTGTGCGATAAAAACGGAAAACACCCAAAAGAATGTGCACACCATAGAAAGAGTTCGCTTATAACTGCACTGGGGACAAAAAAGCCCGAAATTATGTGCACACCATATAATGGGGGTTCTTTGTATCTGCAGAAGGGACAGGCAGCGCACTATATTCTGTGCACACCATACAGTACAGGTCCTTTGTAAATGCAGTATGGACAGAACACGCCAAACGACTGTGCACACCATAGAATGCAGGTCCTTGGTAATGTCAGAAGAGACGGATAATGCTCTGTACAAAGTGTACATAATACAATGCAAATCCCTCTTAACTCTTTAGCATACAATCCCGAGTTTTAACTGCTCTGAGAAAGAAGGCTTTTTGAAACATCTTGCTTAAAAAAAAAAACAACAAAAAAAAAAAAATCCCTGAAAAGCTGTCATAAGTAAACTGTTGGTAAAGCAAAAACGCAATTTTGAGAAAAAAAATCACTGGTATTACTTTAATGGGCTACGCAGCATCTTAAGGTGTTTTCAGACTGCACAGGACAGGGTCGATAATATTTGCAGATGCTATAAATCCCATATTCAAAGAGCATGGCTCATCTATTCAATACCTCTTACAGTAAGTTAAATGTATAACCGACGATTTAAAAAAAAAACAAAACTTTTAAACAAACTTTTAACATAGAGATAATAAACGTAAATTACGGTTTTTATACACGAATACGGTTGAAAGAATTATGACAATAGAAGAAATTGTTCATCATGTGCAGTTTTTCCTTTTGTCGTAATGTTTTTCAAAACTCGTTTGGTGCGAGACGCAAAATGTCGTCCGCTTGAGGTAACTAGTGTTAACCCTTATTCTGCTAAAAAAAAGAAATGAAACTTTCAAACTGATAGTACAAGCCCAAATTTTCCTGTTTCAAAGGTATTTTTGGAGGAAAGCTGTCTCCTTATCGGACAGTGCAGGTCTAAGATCAGACTGCACGTTCTATGCCGTCTGATCTTGATCTACACTGTCCGCAAAAGGTCTTTGAGTCGCGCTTCGCAGCCAAAGAGTTAATGTTGCTAGCGTTCGGATGGAGAGCAAAAATATCATCAGTGAGTTTATTGTAATCAGTACGGTTTTCCCTCATGAAATATTCAGTCATCTGTAGGACAGTTATCAATATCTCTTCGAATTATACGCATTTAATACAGTTCGCCATATGTCTGCAGTGTTATGATTGAATAGGGATACGGTCTCAGGATTCTGACATGAATTTTTAATGGCGCTTCATGAGCACTGCGCATGCTCAAATGACTCCAAATGTTCTCTGCGCATGTGCTGAATCGTTCACACGTGCAACCGCTATAAAAAGGGCAAAATGGTGATACACTTCAATCATGGAAATGCATCACATACTTCCTCTATTAAAAATTGACTATGGACGTGTAATAACGTCATCCCGGAACAGTTTTATTGTAATGGCAATACGATGCTTTAGAGTAACAAGGTCGTAAATGAAATAGCACTGTTGTAAGAAAACTTGACATTTTTTTTCATTACTGCAATTAACTTATGACTATTTTCAATGCCTGTTTTGAACAATACAACAGGGTCCGATTTCGGTAAGATAGCCACAGAATGATAGGTCTTTTAACATTTTACCTGATAAATAAGTTAAAAGAAACTTTGAAGCCGATAGTATAAACCAAAAAATAGTGCTATTTAAAAGTTATTTCTTGGAGAAAATGATATCTCCATATCGGTCAGTGCAGATCCAAGATCAGACTGCACAGAACGTGCAGTCTGATCTTGATCTATACTGTCCGCAAAAGGTCAGCAGCCTAAGGGTGCAGTTCCAAGAATGCATGCATCATAATTATAAGGTCGTTAAGTAACACGACCGTATTTTTCTACGGCATCAAATAAACTTTGACACAGATAAGCATGTCAATTTCCTCATCTACAGGAAACAGATTTGATTTTGAAAAATACCATGGAAAAAAAAAAACCTGCATGCATCTTCCAAAGGTCAGCTGCTTTGTTGTTAAAGATTTACTAAATACGACAAAGCTTAATACAACATAGTGGATATTGATGTGGAGAAAAACCTTTTTTCTACCCAACGATATCGTTAAACCCAACAAAACACGAAAACTTTGGACGAAATACCTGTCATGAAAAGGTAACACCCCCCCCCCCCCCCCTCGCCGAAAATTCAGCCGACGATTTTTTTCAACGTCGTTCCTGTGACGTCATCATCAGTGTAGCTAGAGTTGTGTAATCAGTTTGATCACTTTTTTTCCCTGCACCAAAAAGAGTTAATCAAATCCATTTATCCTATCAAAAATTAACCCTCAACCTGGTGAATAAGCCAAACGAAACTTTCAGGCCGATAGTAAAAACCCAAATATTGCTATTTCAAAGGATTTTTTTTTTTGGGGGGGGGGGGATATCTCCTGATCGGACAGTGTAGATCCAAGATCAGACTGCACGTTCAGTGCAGTCTGATCTTGATCTTCACTGTCCGCAAAAGGTCCTCGAGTCGCACTTAGCAGCCGAAGGGTTAACTTAAAACGACGCTGAAATATGGGTTAATCTTTCGTATTTACACCATGACTACTAGAATTTCAGGCATAGTTTTGTATTTTGGTCAAAATCTATAGTTTCACACAAATTTTCTTTTAAAACACCTTTTATGCGTCATTTCCCCTCCTCAATTTGAAAGCAGACTTTTGAAACGAAAAATTGGCCCATAGCTCTGCACGCCATTGCAAGCGTGTTAGAGAAGGGGACGTAATCATGTTAGTGTACAAGAAGCATTTTGTGATTGTCGTTCGTCAAAGACTCGTGCCCTTGGGATCGAATATGGTCCAACGGGTCGAAAAGACGGTGTTAGGACAGAGACGGTGACATTTTTACCCTGCTAGTTAAATGAAACTAAAATTTCCAATCAATAGTTGCGGTTTCGAAGTTGATTTAACTTGAAAGAAAATACTGCATCGGACTGCATCGGACAGTGTAGATCAAAGATCAGGGCCCGTATTCACCAACCATTCTTAAGAACTTTCTTTGTCTTATTCTCCAGAATTTTCAACATTTGAAAGTAACACAACTCCTGATTGGCTAAACCAAAGGGTTTAGCCAATCAGGAGTTGTGTTACTTTCAAATGTAGAAAATCTTGACGAATAAGACTAAGAATATTCTTAAGAATGGTTGGTGAATATAGACCCAGACTGCACGTTTTGTGAAGTCTAATCTTCATCTACGCTTTACGCAAAAGCGCCCCGAGCCGCACTTAGCAGGTTTAAGGTTTAATAAAAAATGTGACCTTATTAATCACTTATTCTTAATATCGTTTTTATTCCGAATTTCAAATTTAGCCGTTTGATCGGCTGAGAATTTCTGTCTAAGCCAATCGCGTGGCAAGCCTTTGTACCTGATGTTAAGGCTTTAATAGAATGGTTGTTTAAAAGGGACCTAGGATTGGGAAAAAAACATTGAACATTGAATAATGTCCTTTGAAACGTTTAATCTCATTTAATCATATATTTTATTTTATTTTCGAGTCGTATAATAATTGTATCCGTAACATAAAAATATTCACAAACATTAAATTTAAATAAGAAAAAGTCATCAATCAAATAAAAAATAAGAAAAAAAGTAGAATTTAGACTGCAACTGACTCTAAAAAATCAGCAATAGACAGCATATTATATACAAGTATACCATTATGAGAATTTGGATAAAACCTTCTATGGAAAATGTAGATCAAAGATCAGGCTGCACAAACTGTGCCATGGTCCGTATTCACCGTCCATTCTTAACCATTAAGCTGCTAAATAAATAAAACAAAAGTTTCAAGCTGATAGTAAAAAAAACCTCAATTTTTGCTACTTCATAGGTAGTTTTTTTCTTTTTTTCGGGGGGGGGGGGGGGGGGAAGTGGAATATTTCCTTATTGGGCAGTGAAGATCTAAGATACATCTGCATATTCCGTGCAGTCTGATCTTAATACACTGTCTGCAAAAGGTCCCTGAGTCACGCTTAGCAGGCTAAAGGTTAAGTACATTCTCAATTTTGTTCTGAAAGTGTTTCTAAATTTGAAAGTAACACAACTTTTGATTGGCTAAACCACAGCAAATCAGAAGTTGTGTTACTTTCCAAGTCTAGAAATAGACTACGAATGACACTAAGAATGAGTGGTGAATACGGACCCTGATCGTGGATCAATATTACTCGATACTTTCAAAGATATGATTAAAATCTGCACGCTGAGGGCAACACTTGCGGACACTGGAGATCAAAGATCAGACTGCACAGAACATGCAGTCTGATCTTAGATCTAAAATGTTCGATATTTGGAAGATACAATGACAACCAAGTACGCTGACGGCAACATTGCGGACAGTGTAGATATAAGATCAGACTGCAAATAACGTGTAGTTTGATTTTGTGTTTACATTGTCCGAAAATTTGAGAAACTATGTAGCCATTTTGCTAAATACCGAAAACAGGACCGCTATTCACCAAACATTCTTAATAGCATTCCTAGTCTTAGTCTATCATTAGAAAGTTACGTAACTTCTGGGTCCGTATTCACCAACCATTCTTTACAATGGACTGATTTTCAAGAATTGTCTAAATTTTAAAGTAACACAACTTCTGATTGGCTAAACCAAATGGTTTAGCCAATCAGAAGTTGTGTTACTTTCTAAATCTATAATAAGACTAAGAATGGTTGGTAAATACTATTACTGACCCTGATTGGCTAAGCCAATCAGAAGTTAGGTTATTCAGAAAATTTTTGAGAGTTAGTCTAAGACTGATTTTTAGAATGGTTGGTGAATACGGACTTTTCTATCGGTTGAAAATGAAATTTCATTTCACAAACATTGTATAAAAAGGAGAAATTGCTCGTGTTAAACATTTTTGCCCTTTACTAAACAGTCCCGACCATGGAGAAATCAGCATTAGAAAACATTGCGAGAAAAGGAGAAAATGCTCGTAACCAGCATTTTCTCCTTTTCCCAAGTTGTTTTCGACCCTTTCATAGACAATTCCCATCACTCGAACCACATCTTCATTTGACTGCTGCAAACGCTTTCAATTTGGACCTATTGTTTGGTAAAGAGTTGATTTAAAAGGACATCCTCACAAAGTTGTCTGCCGCAAATTGATTTCAGAGGGTAATCAATCAGTCTGTACCAGCACTGCTAAATTTGACTGATTGATGTTTTACGCCGCTTTCAACATTATTTCAGTCATATCACGGCGACAGCTCGCTTTTTCATGTATTCCCCGGGTTTCACCAGTAAAGAGCTGGGCCTGAAGTATGTTGCCCAACGATACTCCAGAGACAGGTCCAGTGCTTCAAGAGAGATTCGAACCCGAGTCCTACACTTTACCATTGTACCACACAGCACCCCTGCAAGCGCTGCTCGATAATTTTAAATAGTTACATATCATAGTTATTTACCATTGTATTTACATTCCAATTTTAATTCATCTACCTTTGGCACAAAACCTTTGACTAGGAAAGCTTCTTGACTAGATTGCAATAGGAATTAGCGCTCCCCCTCCTTTAACTCTTTCAGCGCCAAATTTATTTGATCTGCGCTCTGGAAAAAGGGTCTTAATGCATCTCCGTGATGCACTATAACAGTCAAGTTATCACATAATTATGAATCCGTAAAATCCAGTTTGTTTAACAACCGACTGAATCATGAAATTGAATGGTCCTTACAGAAAATTGAAAGATAGCAAAAAGATTCGGCCCATGTCAGCCTGCGCGGACTGCGCAGGCTGACATGGGTCGATTCTTTTTGCAGATACATTAAACACCCTTTCAACAGAGCATGGCTCATTAATACTCGACCTCTGTTGACAGCTTAACTCTTTACCAAACGACAAAATATTAGACCACTCCAAATTGAAAGCTTTTGCAGACGACAACTTAAATGTGACTCAAAATTTGAAATTTGTTATGGGAAGAGTGGAAAACATTGTACTGAAGGGAGAAAATGCTGGTTACCAGCATTTTCTTCTTTTCCCACAATGTTTTCAAAAGGCTTCTTCCTCAGGGTCGTTAAAAGTCGGGATTGTGTGGTAAAGGCTTAAATCCACTGAAATTCGGAAAGATTTTTTTTAAAAATCTTATAGACTTGACTAAACAAAGGGAAGGTATAGATCAAAGATTAGCCTGCACCTTCAGTGCAACCTGATTTTGATTCACACCGTCTGCAAAACCGCATTGAGTCGTGACAAGCAGTTACGATGGTAAGGAATCGCCGCCGACAGAGCGTTATTTGAAGTAACATGACTATTCACACGCTGTCGAATATCGGACTAAGACCTTCTAATTTCAAATCCAACGCCTTAACAATTTGATCAACATGACCCCGCTAAGAATATCTGAGTACTAAATTCAACACAGATCTGTTTTAAGGACTTTCTTCCCGTCTTTGGGGATAAACAAACTCCACAAACGTACTAAAATACTTCACATTTACACGTATAAAGTTCCAAGACAAAATACTATGGTAGCATATTTCTGCTACGAGATACAATATAACTATTGGGATAATTTTAGAAAACTAGCACGATCAATCAAAGTCTCCTGGAAATTTTATCTAAATAGTGAAAAGTTTTCTGAAAAAAAAAAATCACGATAAACTTTGTTATATAGAAAATTTTACATCGGTCAGTAAAAATTTTAGCACAAAATTTCTCATTCGTGCACGCAGTTGGCATTCTCGAAAATTCATCAGGATAGTTCGACCCGTTTCTCTCGAAATCTATAAATAGAAAGTCCACCATTTGGATGAACTCGGTAATTTTTTACTGTACAATATGGCAAAGATGTTCCGAAACCGTATCTATTTATAAATATTGTAAATGTCAGTTGTGGGCACGAACGCGAAAAAAAACAAAAAAATCGTGATAAAAATGAAATTATTGCGATATCTTTATCGTGAAACATTTTATTACAGAGACAATATTTCCAGGAAAGTTTGTTATATCGCGATAGCTTCCTTAAATTATCGCAAGAGTTATCTCGTATCTCGTGGCAGAAATATGCCACCATAAAATACACAATGTAGCACAATGAGTCTTTAAAAATGATCATACACACTTAAATATTAGAATTATATTAAAACATAGATAAATAATATCGAATTCATTCGGGCAAGACAGCAAATATTAACAAAATATTCTATGTAACATCTGGGTCTGTATTCAATAACCATTCTTGAGAACATTCTTAATCTTATTTTAAATAATTTTCTGACTTTGAAAGTAATACAACTTATGATTGGCTAAACCATTTGGTTTAGCTAATCAGAAGTTGTGTCAAATTTAGATAATCTTAGAGAATAAGACAAAGAATGTCCTTAAGAATGGTTGGCGATTACGGACGCTAACTTGATAAGCATCCATTCTTACTGTACCAACTAGCGTATTTGAGCTTCATCGAGATCTTAGTCATTATCCTGCTAAATCAGAAATGAAACTTTCAAGCCGATAGTAAAAATCAAGATTTTTCTATTTCAAAGGGTTTTTTTTTTGGAGGGGGGATATATCTCCTTATCGGACAGTGTAGATGATCAGACTGCACGTTCTGTGATCTTGATCTACACAATCCTTAAAAGGTCCTAGAGTCGCGCTTAGCAGCCTAAGGGTTAACTGTACAATCCCGACTTTTAACGACCCTAAAGAAGATAAATGGTAGCCAGCATTTTCTCCTTTTCCCACAATGCTTTCTACCCCTTCAAATAGAAATTTTATGTTTTGAATAATTATCAATTTGTCGTCTGCAAATGCTTTCAATTTAGACAGGGCTATAATTTCGTCTTGTGGTAAAGAGTTAAAATAGATTTCCACAACGTTTTTAAATGATTTTGATCACAGAGTAGTATCAGGTGGCGGACAGTCTAGATCTAAGATCAGACTACACGTTTGGTACAGTTTTATATCGACCTACGATGTCCACAAAAGTTTCTTTTTCAGTTTCCATCAGCAGAGAAAGAATTACTGTATTCTAAAACATGTGTCATGATTTTTCGTGGCATATCCAGTATATGATAGTCACTACCAACTACCGTGTTCGAAATATGGCGAGCGTTTACTATGTCAAACATGGTGAACGATTACAATGCCAACAGTTTAGAATTATAGCTGCTCTTGTCCTATGCCAAAGTTCAAGCTCGGCATTGAAAACCAACAGGTACTCAGACACTTTCGTTCCACCTGTTCACTGTTTCATTGGCATCTGTACAAAGCTAATGACTTTGGCAAGTACCTTTTGGATACGACGTTGTTATTCTTGCAGCAGATCCCTACTGAATACATTGTGGCGGCAGGATAAATGACTCTTTCCGAGCAATTTCTTATTTTGCTACAATGGTTTCATATGAACTCGTGTAGTTCACATTTATTCATTTTAATCATCATTTACTGAAAGATGTTTCAAAATCCCCTGCAGCAAGCTTGATTCAGGGCAGAACATTGAAACCACACGGTGTAAATGTTATGTTTACACAATCGTAACATTCAAACCTCATCCTCAGTTAAATGGAGTTAATCTGATGAATTATGGGATAAAGAATTATTCGACCCGTTTTTAAACAGCAAGATGTCAGAAATGGGACTATTTAGTCAGGCTAATAACACAATAATTATTATTGTAATTCAAAATTTTCTTTGAACGGACTGACTCTCCTCGCTTGCCATTAAATATGAGGTTATCCTCGTAATTCTGACTTCTGGACTTTATGTCTTTATGATCCTTTGGAAAACTCATGCAACACAGAGAATAGACCAGTCTGAGCACAGAAACTGAAATGGCCTAAACTTGAATCACATTTTGTTTTCTTTTTATAATTTTAAGTTGAAAATATAAACAAAACAGGCATCCTGTCAAGAAAACACACAAAGACTTTCAAATATTAGCAGCCTATGTATTGTCGTTGGAGTTCAAATCTCGTCCGGAACACTAAACACCTTTATTTAGCTGGTTGCGACCTGTACAAGACTCATAACCCGGCACTGTGAACACTTTATTTATCTGACCAAAACGTGGCGATTGGAAGTTCATTCATATCCCGGCACAGTGAACACTAATTGTAGCTGACCGAAAGATTGCAATTGGGTGTCCATTCATAATCCGGTACAGTGAACACTTTATTTAGCTGGTGATACTATAGAGCTTCCGTAAGGCTGCCCCGTATTACAGGTTTGTAAAGCGAAAGGGTTCATGGCCGAAAAAGGGGATCCCATAAGGCTGCTCATTCCTGAAGATAAAAAAAATCAGACGCTGAGTTGAAAAATTGTTTAACTATTTCAAATCTATAACAGCCATGCTCTGGCAAAAGGGAACTTAATGCATCTCCGTGATGCATGCTACAAAGCAAGTCATCACACTATTATACATCCCTGAAATCCGTATTGTATCACAACCTGCTGAATAAGGTACACTGGTCCTCTGACATGCAGAAAAATAACCAGTTTTCGGCCCAGGTCAGCCTGCGTGGACTACGTAGGCTGACCTGGGTAGATACTTTTTTTTCAAATGCATTAGGTCCGTTTTCACAGAACATGGCTCATATTAAATCTACTCTTTTTCGACAGCTGAAGACACAATCCACTGAAACTCAGAAAGGTTTCTATCTTAATGGGCTTGACTAAACAAGCGGACGATACAGATTGAAAATCAGACTGCACGTTCTATTACGTCAAAAAAAGCCCATTATTTTGTCTATGTTATTGAAAGTGTCAGCTCATTCACCTCTACAGACAATATTTTCGTTTCGGAGCAGACTAATTTTGAAAACAATACGACAAAAGGACAAGGTTTTTATAACGATATACACAAATATGGTAGCTTCTGCAGATATGTCGTTTTCTGAAATTCAAAACAGGAAATTGGTATTGAGAAAATGGGTTTAAAATTCATCATAACTGCTCACGGCAAGTTTGAAGCCATTTCCAATAGGAGAAAATGGCGAAATTCCAATTATCTCCCTTGTTAGACAAAAACCAAGGTAAACAAAATGCAACTTGGTCGTTTTGTTTGATTTCCTTCGTTTTTATCCTTGACTTAGAGATACTGCGATTATTTAAATTTGGCTTTCGATTTTCGATACGGCCTTGTGTTTTATTTTTCACATTATTACAAATGAAATGCATCAGGTGTACAAAAAAAGCGGTTTCTGTGAAAGAAGGGTCCTAAAATCTAGTGAAAGAGGAATAAAATTGCTCAAAAAGAAGAAATTCCTTTACTTTCTTAAATTTTTTTTTATCTCTACATTTCAGACTTATTAGAAAGAAAGTAATCTTCTCTTCAGCAAACCTAAACGCTTTACCACACAATCTCGAGGTTTAACGATCCTGAAATCGAGTGCCTTTGAAAGCATTGTGCCAGTGATCTGCATTTTCTCCTTTTCCAACAACCCCTTCCCATCCTGTCAATCATATTTAACTTTTTTTTTTTTATCTGCAAGTGCTTTAAATTAATTTTAGAATGGTCCAAACTGAAAACTCTTGCAAAAGACAACACTGAAAGTGGGGTTTAATGCATCTGCAAACAGCATCGACCCGTGTCAGCCTTAGCAGTCCGCGCTGGCTGACCTTGGTCGAAACTTTTTCCTATTGTTAAATTTTCTGCATGTCAAAGGACACGCTACCTCCAGATTCAGTTGGTCGTTGGACAAAGTGAATTGTATAGATCCATAATCATTCTATGTCATGCTTGCTTCATTGCACTTAACCCTCTTTTGCCAGACCACCGCTCATATTTGTCTTTGATAGGATAAGAAAACACTCTTAGGAAGGAGAAAATGCTGGTAAGTGGTTACAAAATTGTTTTTAAAATTCTGTTTTTCCAGAATGTTTAACTCTTTTGGCGCCAAATAAACAAACTCGGCTTCTTTTGATGGCTGTAAATAGAATCCACTGAGTCTCCGGAAGACTTTTATCATATAGGCTTGACCAAACAAGCGGAAGGTATAGATCAAAGATCAGACTGCACGTTCTGTGAAGTTTGATCTTGATCTATGCCGTCCGCAAAAGTCCCTGTTTTCGTCTATGGCGTTGAAAGGGTTAAAAAAACATCTTTTTTTTCTTGTCGTTAAAGGCAAGATTGTTTGGTAAAGGTTTGAAACTAGTATTTACATCCTAAACTATGGTCCATGGAACAGTCACGATTCATAAGTGATGCAAATGGCTCCGGAAAAAAACAAGGAATACCCCTGAAATGAATATGAGCTGTGCCCCGTAAGAAGGTGCTTAAAGGCATTGGCAAAAAGGATCGATCAAGGTCTGCCTGGGCAGTTCGCACAAGCTGACCTGGGTCGAAATTGTTTTACTTTTGATCAATTGTCTGCATGTCTAAGGACCATTCTAAATCATGATCCAGCAAATTTTAAAAGAAACGCGCCCATTCAATGGGCTGACTTACTCAGTATAATGCATTAAACCCTTTTCTTCCAGACCTACGCTCATATGTAGGTATGGAAAAGAGAGAGAGAGAGAAATAACTACAACAGCTTAAGAAGTAATGGTGCATATCTGTTAGTTTCGATTTAAATAGATTGAAATGCAAAATTTAACAGTGTATACTAACAGCATAGAAATGTGGGTGAGGTAAGAACATAATACAGTGAGTGCCTAACATAATAACACGAGTGTGAAGTATACAGCAACACTAGAAAATGAACGCAAACCAATACAAATAGAATATGCAGTGTATACTAACAGTATAAAATGAATGTGCCCAACCGGATTGAAGCCCCGACATTCCAAAACTGCCGACCGAAGATCCAGACCCATAACCTGTATCTGAGCTTGTTAATCCTGCTCGGACAGGTGCAAAAGCACTTTTCTGTTTTGAGGTAGGCGTAAGAATATTAGATGAGGAGTAAGAAAGTAGTCCTGAGTTACTGCCGCCATTTTGAAGAGGGTTGTTTGGCGTACTACATGAACCAACTGAAGATAGAAAAGAAAAGATGGCTTTTTTTCTTTGCTTTCTTAATTTACATGTAGATAACCGCGTAACAACCCAGAATTAGGACAAGATTGAAAAGCCTATGTAAACATTGAAGATTATGTTGCTAACCGAACCAAAAAAAAACTGGAGTAAGTCAGAGCATATTAAACATGACGGAGCTTCACTTTAGTCTTGATGGACCAGAGATTGTATTGCGACTGGCTCGGTTTGTGTTGTTTTATTTTGCAGGAAATACAAGTTTAATTATGCTTTACATTGATTTTCCCACTGCCATATAACTGCTATGTTTTAATTAGATTTTTTTACATTGGTTAAAGTTTTCTTCACACAGAAATTGTTGTACGCCTTTTTTTCGTTTATTCAGTAGACAATCACAATAGATGTACATAGGAATATGCAACAGAGAGTCATCTTATCCAGATATGCACCATTCAGCTTCTTCGAGCAAATAGTTAGAAATATTCGTACCTACCCATGTTCCCTAAACTACCAGCGCTTGAATGATACCCGTTCATTGATGAACTATATGCACTGCCATTACTGTGAGGTGTAGAGCCAGTCGAACCATAACCTCTTGGAGATACACTTGAACTTTGACCCCTGTTATACCCTGCATGCGAATATAAAATTGTAAGCAATGCATACCAATGATATATGGAAAAAAACTAGGTCTTTGAATTGTCACATAAACAACATTTATTTTTCTGGCTATTTTTCTCTTTTCTTATGCTTTACTTTTCCATTTCTAAAACCTTTTGTACAAAAACTCCAGGACAATGAACATGGAAGGTTTACAGGTATTACTGTATTGCTGGTATATGATACTTGCGTGGCCTTAGAATCGGCACAAAGAAGCAGTGTACACTTACCGTCCTCCCATTGTCCATTTTCAGGAACACTAACGGCAAGTTGACCAGAGTAAGTATTAAAACTAGACATCGATGGGGTGTTATTCATGGCGGGCGATCGGGGTGCGGGAAGGGATAACTGATTGGGGTTTCTTGGCATACTATATAGGGCTTCTGCAAGGTCTGCGGCTCTTTTCAGAATTATTTCCTGTAAAGGTGAACAAAAAGAGTATGTGAATATTCATATACTTAAATATGTGTGTATAGTATGTGAACAGGAATTAGAGAGTACCAAGTCAAATTTTCATCCCTTATCTATTTGTAGGTTTCACTTACACTTCGAACTCTAGTTCTCTAGAGTGTAGCTCTAACACTTCGAAATGAAATAGATTACTTGTTGCAAATAATTACAACCTTTGCTGTTTTTGCAGACGGTGTAGATCAAGATCAGACAGCATAAAAAATGCTGTCTGATATTTGGTCTTCTCTGTTCGTTTCTGTAGTGAGATATTCTGAGAAAGACTTCGTTTTTGACTTATTAAATCTTCACTCAATCGTATATCTTTAGAAACAAGTTAACATATTAAGACTGCGTTTCGGAAAACTGTTTTTTGTTTCCTCCAAAGTTAAACAAAATATTGAAATTTTACAGTCATCTGCAAGTATTACATTTGAAATAAAACACTGAGAGATAGCATAAAACACGTCGGATGTCCCATTTTGTTAATTCTTACTCCCTTAGCAATTGGATAGTCTCTATCACGTGACATGTGAGAATCAAAGCGCAGTTGCTCAACAGGTTAAGCGCTCAACGTAATTTTGCGATCTTATGATCTCCTTTTTTTCCCTTTTTTTTTTTCTTTAAAAATGTGAGTATATGACACATTTAAACATTCAAACGATTTTTGGTCTTGTAGAGGAAAACTTTCGAAAGCACTGTGACAAAAAGCCTAGAGTTGCTTTTGGAGAGCAACAGCTATTTGCCAAACACAACATAAATCCTGACGATTAAGAGACTGTTACCTTTGGAAGCCGTTCTGGATCGCCCGGATGTCGAGGGATAAGCTTCATTAGCCTCTGGAATCCGTATTCAATGGTAGGTTCGGTGAGCGCTGTTATGTTATGGAAAAAAGTAAGATATGACAATTGTTGGTCCAAAATTTATTCCTTTTAAATCTCTCTCTCTCTCTCTCTCTCTCTCTCAATTCAATGCCAGGAAATTAATTAAGTTTCTATAATAAGTGTATCAAATCACATTTCTATAACCTCAAAATTGTATGCCACCTGGATGAAGCATGTAAAAAGTTTTATAACCGATCGGTAAAATCAAGGTTTTACTTACAGGTATATACAAATCTGCCTGGGGCACCTTTACAGAACTGTTTCGATTTATACGACAGTGTGACCTCTACGACCCCTGGGATATGTCGGGGCGGGGTTTGAACTTTGATAGCATGCGACGTGAGAAGCTGAAACGACAAGAAGGGTTCTAGATCAGTTGAACTGTTTACCAAACAAGCCCGTCTTCACGCGACCCAGGTTAAGACATTGGCTGATGGATGGATGGATGGATTGTTAAGTTTTACGCTGATTACAACATTATTTCAGTTATATCCCGGCTGCAGCTCACATATTCATGCTTGTCCTAGGTTTCACTAGAACATGGTACAACTAATAATCACTACCTCACAGAGCATTCTTTTTATAGTTGCTTGCTGAAAATTTGTTTCAGCCAATGAGTTAATGAATATCAATTTAATTAACCCTTTAGGCAACAATCCTGGGTAAAAACGACCCTGGGGAAAAAGGTTTTGAAAACGTTATGGGAAAAGGACAAAAAAATGCTGGCAACCAGCATGTTTGCCTTCCCTGCCCCCACAACCTTTTCAACTGTATCAAAAGCAAAATCGATGTTTTCAGGGTCAAATTAAATTCATTATCTGCACATGCTTTCAATTTGGATAAGTATGCAATTTTGCCGTTTGGTAAGGCGTTTATCGTACAGAACGTCTAACTGCCAGTGAGTAAATCAAGTTAGTGGCACTTCCTGGCAGACCAGGTCGCTCTGACACATTGTCCTATCTTGGAAAAAGACCGTTCAAACACTGAGAGGTTGAAATAAACAAAATCAAAATCCTCAGTCTGGAAAGCACACTCAAATATCTGTCTTTTCAAAGTTGCATTTTGGCCAGAATGTCTCAGCATAGTAATTAATTTAGATACAAGGTCAGATAACGCCTTTTGCGGGGTCGGATCTTGATCTACAGTGGCCGCAATGCTACAAAAGATACTTCAAAGATCCAAAGGTGTGAGTCCATTTATTCCCGTTCCAAAAAACCACAAAGACAAATAAAAAGAAATATTCTAGAGGGGAGGGTGCGATAAAATGTCCCGATGAACATGGCCCGATGCGAGCACCATACATGAATAAAAAGAAAACAGATGCAATTCCATTAGGTCCTTAGGTAGCTTTCAATAGAACGCACTATCTGATCGGTTTCAAAAACCATTAACGTAAAATTAATTACTCCGGTATTCAAATAACGGTGGATGTACTCGCAGCATTCATTAATGATTAACCCTTCCGCTGCCAACTGAATAAAGTCCACTATTTTTTTAAAATGTCCAGATGTAAATTTATCACTGAAAATGAAATTTGGTCTTAGCTTGGAAATGGTTAGAGGACAGTGTAGATTCAAGATCAGACTGCAATTTCTGTGCAGTCTGATCTTGATTTACGCCGTCTGCAAATGTCGTCATTTGCAGTGAAAGAGTTAATACTCGAAATGTAGCAAGTCCTTGGCGAGACAACGGTTCTGGTAGCCTGTTGAATATGACAGAAACGCTGTGGGGTTGTTTTTTGTCGTACAAGTGTATTGTTTATTTGCTCGCTAATAACATTATTTCAGTTATGCCCCTGTAGCAAACACCTATCAATACAACCATTGAGGTCCTTTCTCTGTTGCATACCCTATCAAAGCTACTGCTATCTTTTCCGATTTGTGCAAGCCGAAACAATTCTTAAAGGTAATGGTAATGATAATTTTGCCTGTCATAATAATGTAAAAAGTCGATCAGTCGGTGGCAAGTGAAACTAGCCTTGCATTCCTGGGGTTGCTTTTTATGCTCTTCAATCAGCACTCTTTCAAAGCGACGTCAATTTAAAGGCCTTTTACAAGGGTTGTTCAAAAAATACGCGGAAAAGTACAGTAATTCTCTCAAATATTGCTTGAATGCAGCGAAACTGATACATATTGTAGACAAATTAAAACTGTACTGAAAGAATAAATTTCAAGTTATTATTTCAACATCTTATAAAGATATGGTAGTTATGGCAACGTCGTGTTCCAAAACCCGGCCTTAGATACTTTGATATCGATAAAACAAAATAATAGTTTCAAAATAACCTGAAATGGTTTGTTGGTTTTGAATTAGTTATTCAATGACTATTTTGTTTTTTGACAAAACTATTGCCTTATGTTACTTTCAAAATCTTTATCTTGTCCTCCTCGATGCATGTACAGACTTGTGTATAGCAGCTTTCCTATATAACAAAAGTCGGAAGATATCGATTAACCTCAAATAATCTTTTTGTTATAAAACAAATTAGGTACAGCTAATTTGGCCTAAAGACCACTAGTATCCTAGGTTAACTTGAAAAAAAGTTATCCTCGATACTTGTATGAAAATAGACGTCATCAGATCGTTGTATATCAGGTTTGCCGCATTACAAAAGTCGAAAGAAATCGTTCATGTTTCAACGCTTATATGCGGCCTTGATGTTTTGAAACTAGAATCTAACAGGAAAACAAATTGCATGCCTATCAAATCATAAATAAGAAGGATATACATGTTTGTTTATTTGTTATACTGTTGTCTTTCTGTTGCTGTTAACAGCATTTGAAGCCACTCGCTCATATATATATTTCTCTGGAGTTTACAAGTTTTGGCTGAAGGATACTCCCATACCTACCAGTGCAAACAACCAGGATCGAAAAAGATTTCCAGATAACAAATCAAACGCCCTCAGTACTGATATCAACATAACATCGGACAGTGTACACCCAAAAGTTAGACTGGAAGTCCTGTGCAATCCTACGTTGGGTCCACAACGCCAACGAGAGGAACGCATGATGATGCCAACACTCGGCTACAGTCGCTTTTTCATTGAAAACTCTATGTCGAAAAAGGACCATAAATATGTACAAAAATACTCTGAGGGTTAATTGCCCTTATGGTATAGTTTTGCATTTTCATAGTCCATCTAGTCCCAATTCAAGACAAATATTTTCAGTAGTAAATGAGATGTCAGACAAGAGTAGTTTCGCATGCGGGTGCCAACACTCGACTGCGGTTGCTTGATTTTCAGTGAAAATTCTAAGTAGAAAACGGGATATAATTGTGTCAACAAATACTTTGATCGTTACCTTCCCCTGTTGTATAGGTCCCCCTTTTTGGGATAGTGAACAACATGTCCAAGTTTGAAGCAAATATTTATAACGATGTATATTACAGAATGTAATAGTTTTCGCACGACAACGCATATGAAGACGCAGTCGCCACCGACGACGACGACGCCACTGGTACTACAATACCTCGACGTTTTCTTCGAAAACAGACGAGCAAAAAATGCTAAAGCCTTTGCAACACGATGACGACTATGCAGACGTCGACGCAGACTATGGCAATAGTTATTTCCAGTCACTTGAGATTTCCGTTTTACATATGCGTTTTCTTTACAAACACCCTGGCTAAAAATGCTAAGGGTTGATTCACAATCTCATTTTACGTAGAGCTTAAAGGAAAGCATAATCCACTCTGTAACGGAGTTCCCATTACAAGGTGCATTGTCATAGAGGTAATCCGTTTAGAATCATAAGAAGTGATGGCTATGCTCTCCTTAAAAGGCTTTTGTTATATCTCGATTGTTTATAAAGAAAATCAGTAACTTTTGCAGTGCATGCGGCGATTAAACTAGCTTTTGCGGACGGCATAGATCAAGATCAGACTGCGCAGTCTGACCTTGTATCTACACAGCCCGCTACTTAATGCTAAACTATGATGAAATAATCATATACTTGCAGTAGAAATCTCCTTTTCGAAGTTGGCAGAGACAGCGTTAAAAAAAAAAACGGCTGTTCTCTGTCCGAAGTGTTTTTTTTTTAAGATCTTGATTCAACAAAAAGTATCAACATGAACAAATTAATTTCTTAAGGGAAAGTATTCTTTGTTACTTTGGCTACTCGGTCTTAGATTGTTATTGTCGGCAACGAGCAGAAGAAAAAGAAAGAGCATCATACTTGTCTGTGTCATTTAGCCTTGTCATAAATAAAAAAAAAACAAAGTAGATCTGTATTGTGCTTATACTTACTGGTTACCTGTAGTTTTTATGTTAGTTTTTTTTTTTTGGTTAGATGTTTGCTTTGTTATCAAAGGAATGTTGCTAAAACGATCTCTGTCAGAATTCAACCAATAATTTCACCTGTACATTTCAAACAAGTCTGCCATATTGATTGCAGGAGACTGTAATAAAACCGTCTAACTTGTAAAAAGCAATGTACTAAAACGTTAAGCCTGTCTTTAATCCTCGTAAAGTTGACAGTAATTCAGTCTAGTACACGTCATTTTCTCCTTCAAACACCAGTCAAGCATGCGTGAAGATCGACAACGATACCATAAAAGGATATCCGGAAATCAATCGAATATTTCCGGGTGAAAAACAGACTGGGTTTCAATCAATTACCGCTTTCCGGGTGCTTGATAGACTGTCATTGTATTCCCCATGTAAAGCGCTTTAATGACATTGATCAGGAAAGGATATCCTTCCGCGAGCATGTTATTTTGTTTGTTTTTCTGGAAAATTGCTCTTGGCTTTTAAGTGTGTCTTTTAATTCCAGATTATTATGTTTTAATATTTAATGCTAAAACACATTTATATTCTAAGAACATCTTGCGTGCGGCCCAGCACGAAATTTCGTGCCACAGTTCACTTTTACGCACACACATCTGATTCCTTATTCTAAAATTGCCAGTCACTTGGGATTTCCGTTTTACATATGTGATAATCTTGTTGCACAAAATGGCGAATTCTAACTAAAAATCAAAAGTCTTCAGAGATAGCTGTCTTAAAATATTTACGAAATGTTTCACGATTGTAACATTTAAGATAAACTTAAATGTCTCCAAAGAATTTCAACAATTTAATGATTCGTGGCAGTTTGAAGATTTGAAATAAATGAATATTTTTCTAAAAGCATCCTTAATACATTTTCAAAGTGTTTGGGGATTCAAAATCGTTCGCAGTTTCACAAATAATGTCTTCAATAATACATCTCTAACACGCAACGTGCATGGTGTTTCACCTTTACAGATGCTTATGTTAGCACATTCTGGGTTTCTATGGAATGAAAGACTTTGGGGTATTTGGAAATCTTATAAGCAAGTGGATAAACTCTGTGAGCGGCAGATATGTTAACTCGACCTTTTCAGACGGCTCAAAAAACAATCCACTGAAATACATAAAAGCTCTTAGTTCGACTGATGAAGAAGGCGTCATAGATATAAGATCAGACTGCACGTTCACACAAGGGGTTGCTTGGTTTAGGATTGCTGTTTGATATTAAAGTAATTTGTTCGAAAAGTCCCCTCTGTTACTCTAGACGTATATAGGTGTTTATATAATACGGATTTTTTTTTCACTGCAAAAAAAGCCATATACTGGAAACTAAGGCTACATTTAATAGAAAATATACGTATTTACCAGAAATGAAGGATATTTTGGCTCCAACGATTTGTAATATTGGACAGTGTAGATCTGAGACCGGACTGCATGTTTGCTGCTGTCTGATCTTGTCTAAATGTTCTGTTCAGCCTGATATTCATTTACGTTGTCCACAAATTATTTCTGTTAACTGTTTACCACATAATCCCGATTTTCAACGACCTTGGGAAAAACATAGTTGGAAAAGTAGAAAATGCTGGTAACCAACATTTTCTGCTTTTCTCACTGTTTCCCAACCTTTTAAAGGCAATTTCCACAATCCAAGCCACATCTAATTTGTCGTCTGCAAATGCTTTGGAATTAGACAAGTCCAAAATTTTGTCGTTTTATATTATGCGAAACAGAAACTCACCTCACTCCATACAAGCATGGTACCGAACACAATCTGTAGACCGTCAAAGAAGTTGTCCCCTATGATAATGACGGTGGTACCCCCTGTAGTCCAGCCTTCACTCGGGCATATTGCCTTTATACACGGTGTGGCTGAGAATAGTAAATGAATTCGTGGTTTATTACATGTGCTAAAGTACTAACAGTATATAGAGATGCAGAATAAATGATACTGAGATTCATAAAGCTGTTAAATCTCGTGATATCTATAAACTGGCGCCCATAACCCATCTGCACAATATGGTAATTTTATATACACTATTGAAACAGAAGCAACACTTTTGCTGTTTAAAGGCAGTGATTATTGCTCGACGCTCTCTGGGCAGTAATACGTTGAGGTTAAGATAATCAAGCAAAGAAAATATGAATGCAAAATAAGTGAATTAGGAGGGATTCGTAGCTTAGACAGGGGCGACAGTTCTTTTGAAGTAAAATATTTTTTTGAGTTGTGTCGTGTGATCAAATCAGCTAAGTCTTTTAAATCTTATTTGAGACAAGCATATACGATATGAAATCATTTGATTTAATTTATAGGGTGTGTAACATCGTTTTCAACATTGTTGCAGTTATATCGTCGTTGCCAGTGCACCTTTCCATGCTCTCCTGGAGTTTCTTTTACCAGCACTTCGCACAATATTCTTCCCAAGCCACTGGCGGCTTTCCCACATAACTATCGTCGAGACAATGATGAGTGGAAGAGAAATCCCGTCCCTTGACTATCATCAAACCTCGGAAAGAAATTGGCCGAGCTGGGCCTGATCTAAACTTCTGTACAAATAAAATCATGGGACTACAGGAAGCCATACGTTAATAATACTGCTCTCCCCTAAATTCTTAAGAGCAGAAAGGGGACGCTGATTAATTCTTTTCGAATTTTTAGATATTTAGTCTGATCAATTTGTGACTTCCCTGGGCCAAATTCATTAGCCATTCTAAATTGCCTCAGTCTTATTCCAGATTTAGAAAGGAACACAATATCTGATTGGCTAACCCATTTAGTTCCGTTTGGAAACTGGATAACTTTCAAGTTTAGAAAATTCTTAAAAATTATTCTAAGAATACTATTAAGAGTGGTTATTTAACACGGCTCCAGGGTCCGCATTCGCCGATCTTTCCAAGTTGCATTTTAAGTCTTTTTCTCTAGAAGTTTCTAGCTTTGAAAGTAACGCAATATTGGCTTAACATAATAATTTGGCCAATCCGAAGTTCCGTTACTTTCTAAATCTAGTGTAAGACAATAAATGAAACTAAAAGTGGTTGATGAACATGGGCTCAGGTCTGGTAAAGAAGTTATTTTGCCATACAGCTACTGATTCGCTTCTAGATATGATGAAGTCGATGCTTTGTTGTACAGCTACACAAAAACTACATAACAAACAGTTCTACATGACCTCACAACACTTATTAAGTGACAAAAGGAACAAAAAGGAAATGTGTATTAAAGTAAAGCTATATGTTTATTTCATCGACATTACTAAGATCAAAGCAGACCATACTCAAGACTATAGGTTTTGTGGGGTCTGATCTTGGGATCTACACGGTTCTCAAAAGTAAATTAAGTTAACTGAAAAGCTCAATACTGTACGTTAAGTAAAAAGATAACGAAAGGAAAATTTGGGATCCCAATCATGTTGATAATGTCAATGAAATAGTGGTTTTACTCTATCAAAAACCAATGAAGTAAAGAAATGTTACAGAAAATTCTAAAAGCTAGGGTTGTTTTAAGGACCCATGGAAATTGGTATTTAATGTACTTTTTGTTACTTTTGTCCATCTACATACATTAGTTATACGTACGGCAATGGTTAGTTTGTGCATGCAATTTCCCATTCACAACAATCAGTTTTCGACACCAATACAACATGTACATGTAGGTAATGGCAACAGTGTGTTATTATTTATAGTTCCTGGTAGTATCCGTGCTCTCGGCATATTTAAGTAAAGATTTAGTTAAGCTACGTGCAGATAGTTCCGAATGCCAAGAAAAGATACAATGGACACTTAGAATTTTGTAGACGACTTTGGGTGGTATGTTTAAAAGTGTCATCTTAAGTTATCTTGCATAAGTTTTTCAATGATCAGTGTTGGTACATACATTTCCAACAGAAAAACTGATACAGTGATACTGAAAATGTAAACGTATTTCAGTAAGGTCTGCAGCTGATGCAAACACAAGTATATACATCGCGATCGTTGACATTTATTTCCTAAATACTTAATGCTTGAATGGAACCGGTGTTTAACATCTAGTAAACATGTCGACTAGAAAACATCCGAAATGAGGGCAAATTGCAAACCAATAACAACAAGCGGACAACGCCGAGGTAATCCACGTGCCATATATCTACATGGTACAGAGTTATTGCAACCCCAAAAATATTGCAACCGGATGTTTCATAAACAATTGAGCCATGCTCTGACAAAATGGATTCATAAAATCAAGTTTGTGTGCTAACTAAATACTTCATGAGATACATTGGTCCTTTGACATCCAGAAAATTGACCAATCGCAAAAAGTTTCGAGACAAGTCAGCCTCTAGGCAGGCTGACCTGGGTCGATATTTTTTGCAGATGCATTAAGCCTCCTTTTTACAGAACATGGCTCAAATTTACATGCATGCATTTGTATTTTTCAGAGATATCTTTGAAAACCCAGGACATGTTATTTCACCACTCATTCTGAATAAAGCTTTAAAGAAAGATTTCGTAACTATACATCTGATTTGGAAAGAAGGAATTCATTAGCCAATCAGTGTACAGAATTAAGATGTAGATCTAAATTAGTCTCGGTGAATACGAAAATTGGCTTCAAGCTTTTGTCATAAATGTCGCCTTGGATCAGTCGCCGATATTTGCATTGTTAGGAGTTTTGTCTTCCTGTCCGCGTTGTAAATGGATTTGGAACAATTTGTATAAAATAAAAACACACATACACCATTAATCATAAAAATGTAGGTCCCTATAAGCCAATGTCGATTTCCAAAGCTGATCCTAGGTGATATTTAAAGCAAACACTCGAAGCCCCGTCGTCCTAATGTCCCAGCTGATATCAATGGTCACTGTTAACTGTTATCAACGATAAATTCTTAAGTAATGGAACGGACTACTTACAAAATAAAAATTGTCCCCTTGGGTACTTTCCATGGGTCCCTAAGAGTGAGTCGTTGAGGTAATCTGGTTTGGGAAATATAGATAGGTGAGCTTCACATATTTCAAAGATCTAGATGTGTTTGTACAAATATGCTATTTATCGAGAGACAAGAGCAAGCACAATATAATATTTGAGAATACGTTATTTGTTGATGAATTCTGATCTAAAATAAATGACAAGCAGGTAATACTAAGTTATGGGTGGGTGGTCTATATTTACTGTTAACTCTTTACCAAAACGACAAAATTTTAGACTGGTCCAAATTGAAGGCATGTGCAGACGACAAAATAAATGAGACTCAAAAATTGAAATTTGTTTTTTGTAGGGTTGAAAACATTGTGGGAAAAGGAGAAAATGCTAGTTGCCAGCATTTTCTCCTTTTCCCACAATGTTTTCAAAGGGATTCTTTCTCAGTGTCGTTAAAAGTCGGGATTGTGTGGTAAAGGGTTAACTCTTAACCCTTATTCTGCTAAATAAGTGAAATGAAACTTTCAAGTCGTAAGTTAAAATCCATTTTTTTCTATTTCAAAGTTTTTTTTTTTTTCCCCTTCTTAACAGACAGTGTAGATCCGAGGGATCAGACTACACCTTCTTTTTTCAGAGCCTAGCTCATATTTATTTCACAGGCTTGACGCTACAAGTGGACGGGGTAGGTCCAAGATCAATGTGCGCGTTCTGTGTGGTCTGATCTTGATCCATGTATTCCGCAATAGCCCCTGTTTTCGCATTTGCCTTGAAAGGATTAGAGCAAACTTAATCAATATTTGACGGACAAATAGATACCTCATTCTATTTGATCCCTTTGGTTTGCGTTTGCATATTGCATTATTTTGGTCAAAGTCAACTGAATATTCAAATATTTGCGAAAACGATGCTGTTCCACACACTCTATATTTTCTCTCGAAACCCTTTCTCTCATAGTCGTTGATCTTTCGATAGTTAGGTCGATAATTATTGATAGTGAATCACGTTTAAATGCCGAAAGGTCATGAAATAATACTGGCATTCACAGTCTGGCAATTCAATATTTAGTTATAATCAAAACTAGAAAATCCATATCCAGTCACTGGATTACATTCTCTTCTATGAAACTCCCATAATTCATTACATAGAGAAAAAGTAGTTCCGTCCGGCATCGTCCAGATGGGGTAATATTCGACCAGATGGGAAGATGCGAATCGCGCTAGGCCCAGATTGAGCCCGACTGTGCTCAAAGACATTAGATCTTTGTCAGCATAACACCATCCATTTGTGTGAGGCCGGGGCACTGGTTTTCACTTTTAGCCTACACATCGCGCAGTAATTAACACGTTACTTCCTGCAGATGAACTTTCACGTCTTGCAGCAGAAACTTTTGAAAACATTCAAGGAAAAGGGGAAAAATGTAAAACGTAATTAATAAATATCCCCTTTTACAAGGACCTTTACAGCTTAGTCTGGTTCGAATTTGCTTCAGTTTTCAGTGAATTAATTTATAAAGTCTAAAGTACCGGTATGTGTTTTTACACCGAAATATACGTTTCGTCCTTTTCCATACGAGCTATGCTCTGTGAAATGGGGATTTAATGCATCTGCAAAGAGTATTGACCCATGTCAGCCTGCGTAGTCCGCGCTGGCTGACATGGGTCGAAACCTTTTGCTATTTGTAAATTTTCTGCATGTTCAAGAAGCATTCTGCCTCATGATTCAAGTGGTTGTTGTAAAAAAATGGGTTTTGACTGACCCATAATCATATGATGACTTGCGTGGTATAAGGCATGGCGGAGATCTATTAAATTCCATTTGCCAGAGCACGCCTCAAATATTTTCAAAATAATTTTTGCCAGCTTAACTCTTTACCACACACTATCGATTTTAGCACTTAAGCTGCTGAATAAACGAAACGAAAATCTCCACTTAATAGTAGAAGCCATAACATTGCGTTTTCCAAGTTGATTTCACCGGAAACAAAATAACGTAACGGACAGTGTAGATCAAAGATCAGACTACACGTTCTGTGCAATCTGATCTTGATCTACACTATACGCAAAAGGTCAGTGGGTCGCGATAAGCAGCTTAAGGGTTAAAGGCCTTTATAGAGAAGGCTTTTAAAAAGATTGTGGGAAAGGGAAAAATGTTGGTTACCACCATTTTCTTCTTTTCCCACAATGTTTCAAAAGCCTTCTTCCTTCAGGGATTCTTTGGCAAAAATATAATCACTCGAATAAAAAAAACAGCCGCAAAGCATCATTGTGACTATCTCAGTATTAGGTTTCAAACACTTGGTTTTTAGTAAAATAATTCATTCTGGACAACATTTAAAAAAAGGGGTCAAAACGTGTCATGGCCCTTTAACCCCCTTCCTGACCTCTGGCGATTTTATCACCTTAATATAGTTGAACCCATTTCTGTGCAGACATTTTCAGACATTTTCCTTACTTGTTCAGGGCCCGTATTCACCAACCATTCTTAAGAACGTTCTTAGTCTTATTCTCCAGAATTTTCTAAATGTGAAAGTAACAGAACTTCTGATTGGCTGGTTTAGCCAATCAGAAGTTGTGTTACATTCACATTTAGAAAATCTTGAAGAATTAGACTAAGAACGTTCTTAAGAATGGTTGGTGTAAAAAAAGGATGCAAAAGATCACTTCATTACCCTGTATGCATTAGTCTGACACCAAAATAGAGTAATAACTTTACTCAAACTTACCAATTGTATATAAAATAGGGCAATAAGTTAATAATATATGTGAAATTCTAAAAAACAATCTGACAGAACAGATTTTTCAAAAAAGGAATTATCTTTATCTATCACAGTGGATTTTTTTTTTTTTTTTCAAATAAAATAAGTGGCAGATACAATGATACCTCTCATATCAGAAAGGGTTAAACGACCCCTTAAATGTCCCCATGCCCCTATATCGTTTATCAACCCATCAATAAAGAATCGACCCTGACAAAATTACTCTTTCATTTTCGAGGCAATCTGATCGAAAAAATGGGAACTTTTCTGTAATCCACAGACTGTAAAAATGGCTGGTCTTTCAATGAAGTCTTTACCACACAATCCCGAGTTCTAACAATCCTGAAAAAGAAGCCTTTTGAAAACGCTGTAAGAAAAGGAGAAAATGCAGGCTACAAGCTTTTTCTCTTTCTCCCGCAATAATTTCAGCCCTACCAAAGACAGAAATCATCATTTGAGCCACGTTTAGTTTGTCGTCTGCAAATGATTTCAATATGGTCTAGTCCAAAGTTTCGTCGTTTCAGACGACTCCTTATTTTTCACGACCCCGAAACACAATGTCTTACAACGTCGTCTACTTTCGAAGACCAGCACCATCATTTCAGCCACAATTGATCTTGCGTCTGCGAATGCTTTTAATTTGGGCAACTCTAGAAATTTGTCGTCTGGTAAAGGGTTACAGAGAATAAATGATTAACTCAAAAACGTAGTCAGTAGACCTATACCCGTCTTTCAATTTCTCATTTCAATTCTGGGGCCGTGTTCAACACCCATTCTTAAGAACATTCTTAGTCTTTATAACTGAGATTTTCTAAATTTGAAAGTAACATAACCTCTGATTGGCTAAACCAAATGGTTTAGCCAATCAGAAGTTTTGTTACGTTCAAATTTAGAAAACTGGAGAATAAGACTATGAATGTTCTTAAGAACACTTGGGGAATACGGACCCTGGTGCTGTTTAGTTTAATTTTCTTCCATGTCTAGGAAATATGTAATAAAGCAGTTTTAAACTGCAGTTTTCTAATATCAATTTTTCTGATGAATCTAGTTTTAAAAGAATAAAATAAAAAAAATCAAAAGCAAATGTATTAAAAAAAAATGTAGATTTAATTCTGAATCACGTAACACATGTACATGTATTCGCTTCCTTACCATAAGATCGGCATTTAATTCGTAAAGTTCTAGGTGACAAAATTCTAAACAGTGAAAGGCTTTGCAGGCACAAGTGAAATGTGGCTCAAAGGATGGGATTCATATTTTCGGAGGAGTTTAGGGAGTTTGAAACAATGTGGCAAAAGCATGAAAATGTCATGCAGTTTACCAGCTTTTTCTCCTTTTTTTCCACAAACTTTTCAAAATGTTTCTTCATCAAGATCGAACAGAACGTGCAGTCTGATCGTGGATCTACACTGTCCGACACGGGGATATTTTTCCCCAAAATATAATTTTGAAATAACAACATTTGGGTTTTTACTATCGGCCTGAAAGTTTCATTTCGTTTAATCAGCAGGATAAAGGTTAAACCCCTCCAAAAGGTTTCCTCCTCAAATCGTAAAGACACAGGTTAGCCCTTTAGGGAGGGTTAAGAAAACATTGTGTGAAAAAGAGACAATCCTAGTTTTTGGTTTCGTTGTTGAACAAGATAGAAAATAAACTCTATCTGTATTAAGCCTTATGCTGCTACATAACTAACATGACACTCTCAAGGCTGTAGTAAAAACCCGAATAATAGGATTACAATTTCAAACCTATTTTTTGGAGAAAAACATCTCCTTATCGGACAGTGCTGATCATAGATCAGACTGCACGTTCTATGCAGTCTGATCTTGATCTGCACTTTCTACAAAAGGTCAGTGATTCGCGATTAGCAGTCTAGGGGTTAAACCCTTCCAAACTGACAGTAGCTATTTGTAAACGAGAAAATAAATGTGACTTAAATGACGGGATTAGTCTAATATGTAGAAAACATTGTGGGAGGCTGAGGAGAAAATGTTAATTTTCAGCATTTTTTCCTTGTCCCTCAATTTTTTCCAATGCCTTCTTCGTTAGAGTCGTTAAATCACGTGATCATCTGGTAAAAAGCTAATGATTCAAGAAACGACGGTCTCTAACAGTAACTGGTAAATAACGGTATTTCATATGCGCTGTCAACATGGCGAACAGATGGTCGACGAAGAAATAAATGTCGCAAATTATTCCAAATATTGATTCGAGCAAATTCATCGCTAACAGATGTGCTGGGCAGGTTGATTTTTCACGCCTCCTGATCGCTCCAGTGCCCCTAGAAAGCCGCCCGCCCGGATCAATACTGATCTAACTGATATCGATAGAATTGCTGCGATAACCCGGTAATGCTCTACACCGGAATTCACTGACGACCCGAGTCCCTCTTAATGGAATAACTAGTATTATAGAAATTATTGAGAGAGTGTTATTTTTCAGTGATATCATCTAATTCATTTATTCGTAAAGTATCTGTAAAAGAGGGTTTGCATGCAATGCGTCGATTTTCATTGAAAACCTCGCGCTGCGACGAGGCGCTATGTAACAAAGCGCAAAATTCGTTAATTAATTACATTGGTTACAGATAGATTGAGAAACACAGGGTTGCTGCTGTATTTGCTGTTGGTTGTAGTATTTTATCTTGCTGCATTTTTTCTATTGTTATCCTTAACGACAAAATTTTAGACCAGTCCAAATTCAAAGCATTTGCAGAAGACAAAATAAATGTGGCTAAAAGAATGAAATTTGTTTTGGAAAGGGTAGAAAACATTGTGGGAAAAGGAGAAAATGCTGGTTACCAGCATTTTCTCCTTTTCCCACAAGGCTTTCAAAAGGCTTCTTTTTCAGGGTCGTTAAAAGTCGGGATTGTGTGGTAAAGGGTTAAGGCAAACTTACGGGCTTTTGTTGACTGTGTAGATCATTTCATTTATTCAGGATCTGAATAGTAAAAAATATGAGCCATGCCCTGGCAAAAGGGGTTTTTGATGCATCTCGGTTATACAACATACCAAGCAAGTCATCACAGTTCCATAAAATCAATTTTGTCTAACAATCGACTGAATCTCGAGGTAGAATGGTCGTCTGACCTGCAGAACACTGACCAATAACAAAAAGTTTCGATCCAGGTCAGCCTGCATAGACTGCGCAGACTGATCTGAATCGATACTTTGTAGATGCATTAAACCGCCTTTTCATAAAACATGGCTCGTATGATTTATCTTTTCACGCCCATAGACGATATAGGTAAGTTTTGAGGATAATGTTTATCAACATTGGACTGCGAGTTCTGAGTGATTTCGGATCTACATTTCTACGACTTCCTTAAAATCAAACAACAAAAAAGTATTTTCCTTTGGCCGTATTGCTTAACCCTTTACCACACAATTTCGATTTTTGGCGATTCTGAGATAGAAGACCATTGAAAACGCTGTCTGATAATAGAAAATGCTGGTAACCAGTATTTTTCCTTCTTTCAACAAGGTTTTCTATCCCTCTAAAAATAAACTTACTGTTTTGCGTCACAATTATTTTGTTCTGCAAATCCTATCAATTTGGAAAAAAGTCTAAAATTTTGTAGTTTGGTTAAATATCAAAGTATCTTGTCAAGCCCATGTCTTGCAAGATGGGTGTCTCAATGCCCTGTGGGTGATTGAAAATAACTTGATACTAATAACTTGTTATGTTATTTATGTTTCCTTGTTACAATTATTCATCTATTCAGCGAGGTTTCTGGTTGATATATGAACAAATATTCGCCAAGGAAATAAAGACAGAAGACAAGTAAAACAGACGATATATATTTGACACTTACCGCCCTCAGTTGGATCCAACCGTCGGGCACGCCGGCCATGTTTTGAGTTATTGTGTACAAACATATTGTCGGACACGGACAGCAAAGGTCCGTCCACCGCCACTGTGGTGCTTACTGATACCTGAAATATAACAGAATTGATGAGGGGTGGTAAAGACTATTTCTCCCTTCCCAGAACTGGAATTATTTCTCATTTCATTCCATGTTAACCTTTATCCTGCTATAACTAAAATGAGACTTTCTAGTCGATAGTGCAAAAACCCAAAATTTCCGTTTCAAAGCTATTTTCGGTATATATGCACGTTCTGTGCAGTCTGATCTTGATCTACGCTGTCCGCAAAAGGTCAGTGAGTCGCACTTAGCAACTTACGGGTTAATAGTGTCCTTTTCGAGTTTAAAAATAAGCCTTAACAATCGTATATCCCCCTCCGTATCCATCCCATCTTTCTTATAGCCTACCCAAGTTACATATAAGCTCACAAGAATCCATACAAGTCTTTAACAAAGTGTAACTATCAAACTCACATTTTGTATAATGGACAGACAAACAGATAGATATGAAGTAACTTCATAACAATGTCAATAGAATGAAAAATGGTAAGTTAGCGAGAGAAAAAAAGTGACCTGTGAAAACGGTGCTTAATGCATCTCCGTGATGCATGATACCAAGCAAACCAGCACATAATTGTGAATCCGTAATAGCCACATTTTTAACAGCCAACTGAATCATGTGGAATAGTCCTTTGACACGTAGAAAATTGACCAATAGCGAAAAGTTTCAGGCCAGGTCAGCCTGCGCGGACCTGGGTCGATACTTTTCGCAGATGCATGAAGCCCCCTTTTCACAGAGCATGGCCCAGACATTTGTCTGAAACTCGACGGGATGTACAAGCCGAACAAGAATGCTTATTCTGTACTTTAAACACCGATGATATTGAGTCCGACGAGTTGGCAAATAACAGGCAAAAAAATCCTAATGCTCCATTTCATTAGAAATAAAAAGTCTACTGTATTACCTGAAAACGTCGCATGTCACGTGGGTTCCCTGCATTTTTGAGACAGTTTTGATTGCATTTCATGAAAAATTTCAGGAAGAATCTGAAAATAGAAAGCAAAATAAATGTTAAAGATCAGCCTAATCTGTCCTAGAGTCTGAATGAAACATCAAGCAACCTACTGCTTTCAGAGACCACCTGTCTAACGTCCCTGGATGGTCTCTGGGTCCGTATTCACCAACCATTCTTAAGAATATTCTTAGTCTTATTCTTCAAGAATTTCTACATTTGAAAGTAACACAACTTCTGATTGGCTAAACCAAATGGTTTAGCCAATCAGAAGTTTTGTTACTTTCAAATGTAGAAAATTCTGAAGAATAAGACTAAGAACGTTCTTAAGAATGGTTGGTGAATACGGACCCTGGATACACGTTACACTGGACGTCGTAGATGTTTGGCCCGTATCTTGGGTCCGTATTCACCATCCATTCTTATGAACGTTGATAGTCTCATTGGCCAGAATTTTCTAAATGTGAAAGTATCGCAACTTCTGACTGGCTAAATTATTTGGTTTAGCTAACCATAAGTTGTGTTACTTTCAAATTTAGAAAATTCTTGAGAATAAGACTTGGAATGTTTCTAGGAACTTTTGGTGAATACGAACCCTGGATTACGCGATAGTGTACAAGATGTACAGTTTGGTCTTGGTCTACATTGTTCGCCTCTTAGAAACTCTTTTGCTGCTAACTGAAAAAAAGTTCGACTTTTTTTTTTTTTCGATGTTACCGCTATATTTCCACTGCAAATTGAATGTGGTAGCGAATAGTGCATATTTCAGATAACATTGCACGTAATTGTCTTTCTTTAGTTTCATCCATCCAAGGCTGGATCTCAGGCCCAGGACACCAAGAACAGCACCATCAACGGGGATAAAAATAGAATTTCTTGGTTACAAATCCATTTCTCAACCCCCTTACAGCGCCTTGCAAAACAAAAGATGACTTTGCAGTCAATGTAGATTAGGGTCATAATGCACACAACGCGCAGTCTAACCTTTGATGTACACTGTCTGCTTTGCTTAGACAATCTGAACAAAAGCTACCTTGAAGTTGCAAAAGTTTTGGCCTATTTTCTATACTGAGAACGCTTTTTAGGTTTATTTGGCGCTTTAAAGGTTTAACATTAGGCCAAAGAGAAGTTCTTAGTAAATAAAACCAAAGGTTTGTTAGGGTCCATCTAACAGTTCATGCTGAGAATTCATGACTCCCTTTCCTCACTGCATAATTTATAAATGACAACATTGCATGGGCTTTATCGAACTGTTTTTATTTGGTCTGGCTTTAATCATGCTTGGCTGGGTCTTTGATCAGGCAAAATACTGATAAATTTATAATTATCACCTTGGGGTAAACGATTAGTTATTCTTACGTTTGATTCAAAGTACCACAAAGTCTTTTTTTCTGTCGTACTAATTGGTTTGTTCGTGAAATAGCTTTTGTTCATTCCTAGTAACTACTCCTGTACAGTTCTTGACATAAAAGTTATTCTCTCTCTCTCTCTCTCTCACTGTAACTGAACCACAGTCATCAACCTATTCTTGATTTAATTTTGTAACACAATTACTTAATTCTAAGTATTAAAGAAACCTTTATTGCCTGTGTAATGACTGTATAGTCATTCAGAATAGTGATTTACAATAAGTATGATTCATACGTAAACATAACAGTCATCGATCTCATTTGATATTGATTATTCGCTATATTTTTGTTATCTGCTTTACAGTATTACTTTGGAAAGAATTTTGACTTCAAACCACTATTTCAACGCTTAGCTGCTAAGTAAATGAAAATTTCCACCCAATAGTTAAAATCTAAATATTGCGATTTTAAAGTTGATTTCATCTGGAAAAAATACCGCAAGGGACAGTGTAGATCCAAGATCAGACTGCACATTTTGTGCAGTCTGATCTTGATCTACACTGTCCGCAAAAGCGCTCCGAGTCGTGCTTACTACTCTTAGGGTTAAAGAAAAAGTGTTTGGTTGTACAATGCCTGATCACTAGTACACGTATCAAGAAGCTAGCCAACACTAAGTAAAAAAGTTCTGTGAGCATTTCACCTTATGCAGATCTTCTTGGAGGAGCGAGCTGATCTTGATCAGGGTAAAGTACAAACCATTGACCATATTTCAACGTCATTCACAGTGATCCTTTTTTTTTTTTCCATCAAGCAGGCAAGTATATATTTGATACTGCCAGGTAAGCTAAATTTCATGAGAGGTATTTTATGGTTTAATTGAGAATACTAAATGTAGGCCAATCTTGCTGTCTTGCTCGCCAAATATCTAGTGGTATTTCATGTTTATTATCGATAATTTTAGTAGGCCAATGTTGTAATCTTGCTCGCCAAATATCTAGTGGTATTTCATGTTTGTTATTGATAATTTTAGTAGGCCAATCTTGTCATCTTGCTCGCCAAATATCTAGTGATATTTCATGTTTATTATTGATAATTTTAGTAGGCCAATCTTGCCGCCATGCTCGCCAAATATCCAGTGGTATTTCGTGTTTATTATTATTAATTTTAGTCTGCCAATCTTGTCATCTTGCTCACCAAATATCTAGTGATATTCCATGTTTATTATTGATAAATTCAGTAGGCCAATCTTGCCGCCATGCTCGCCAAATATCTAGTGGTATTTCATGTTTATTATTGATAATTTTAGTAGACTAATCTTGCCAATCTGGCTCTCATGCTCGCCAAATATCCAACTATGTACTTGTCTCGAAATCAAATGTTCTATTCTGTTCATAATTCGACGGATTCAGACTAAACAATTTACAATCGCCGTTTGTTGCCAATTACACCCGAAATTGCCTCCTTTATAAATCAATCGGGGCCAAGAAGAAGTGACCCCTTGTTTCGGTATTATATAAGTGATGTGTGAAACGCGCCCGAGATTCCCTAAATCTTTCATCTCCTCGATACGCTATTAACTAACCCTTGTGGGATCTAAATATATGAAATGGATATCTTCTGTAGGCTAAAACAAAAATACGTAGATATTATAATGTCATGGTCAAGATACCTGAAAAATATCTAATCGGACGGTGTGGATGCAAGGCCGGACTCCACGTTCTAGGCCGTGTGATCTTGATCCACACCGTCCGCAAAAGTTAGTATGGCAACTGCGGTTGGTATTCACAGGGTTAATTGCTTGACAGGGCGATTATGTCATGGCCAAGATCAAACTGCGACTCCCCACAGTGCGGCCCACTGATTTACACGCTCATTTTATCACATTTTGCACACAAAGTTCCTTTTCATAGAACAGAAAAGAATCATTAAACTTCAAATAGGGTTCATTGTAGTCTTCATGGATAGATACCTATTGCTAATTTCTTTAATCTTACATGGTTTTCATCACATACTTCTCAGATAATAACAATCTGATTAGGTCTTTGTATGTCTGCGCATGTGGATATGTACATGTATTTGTTTTTCACATTGTAAGCTATAAGCATGCAAGTGCTGTTTTATGCTGAATGAAATGTTATGTTATGTAGGACTATTTTTCACTCTCGTGAATATGGACAAAGAATAGGTTATGCCACGTTGCCAGTGAGACTCATGCATGTGCTGCTTCATTAGGCAAATAGGACAATGGTTAATATTAAAACGATTTTGTACTTGTGGATAAGGAAAATTTCATTATTCTGCAACAAGAGTATAACTTTAACGGATGTTTTATAAATAAGACGTTCTGTCTCCCTTTGTGAGTATCTGTTAGAAACGTTGTTGGTACAGGAGCATTTGCTTTCACAAAGAAGTTGCTCCCTTTTCTATTTTGCTTTCTGTAGAAGTAAAAATTGTTTTTCTCTCAAGTTTTGATAACTAATATGATTTCAAATAGTTATGGACCGGTAAAGCGTGACATTTAAAATCCAATTTAAAAAGGAAATGATAAGGAACCCCCTAAAAGTATTACCCAGGTCAGAACTCATAATAATGCTGAATTCCACACAGTTTCACTCTGTATCGATGCTGATATATATTTTTGCCTGTAAATTAAGTTCAATCGTTGTTCATACACAAAAAATGTGTCATGATGTAAATAAATGTAGTTTGATTTACCAAACATTGGCGAAATAAAAATGTCCGTTATGTTTGGTTCTATTTTATTCTATTATTCCGAATATTTATTGATACCCAGTCCCAGTGGTAGAAGAAAATCAACGTCTGGGGTGACAAAATCGTACACAAGTTGACAGCTCAATAAACAAAATAGAAATCAACAGATGAGAGATTTTATTCGCATTTTCGCTCTTACTCCAACAATTTGCCAATCAAACACAGGTCCAGAGGGACTCGAAATTAGCGACAAATCACTCCACAACAATGCAAACAGTTTGAACATAAACGACCATAATATTAACCGTCCCAAAGGGCTTTTGTACTGGCTCTTACCCTTGCTGCGCCGAAGGTTAATTGTTTCCCGTTTGCGAACAAAGTAGAACAAACTCAAATGCACAGAACGTGTAGCCTGATCCTGGATCTACACTGTACAATATTTTGTGAAGCATTTTGATCAGTGATGCGAAAATTTTGGTAATTGTTAATGAATGAAATTTATCCACCTTACTTGGAGGTTTAACTCTAGATACGAGACGGAGACAAAAAAACTGATAGACTTGGCCATATTGGAAACATGCTCAAATGATGGAATTTCTCTGTCGGCCTTAGTAAACGCTGTTGGAAAAGGGGAAAATGCTGTTTACATTTTCTTTTTTTCTCGGGATGTTTTCAAGCGCTTTAGGGTCGTAAAATATGCCATCAATTGGTAAACGGTTACCCAGTGTTTTTAAATTGTGGGACAAGGCTGGTAATCTGCATTTTCTCGCTTTCCTACAAAGCTTTCTGATTTCAAAGACAGAAATCAGCATTTGAGCTACATTGAAATTGTCGGCTGCAATAGCTTTGGACTAGTCTCAAATTTTGTTTTGTGATTGATTGTTTTATTTTCCGATCTTTGCCAACGGTTGCCCATATTGACGACACCACTAGAAGGCCGTTAGTTATGTTACGTGGCATAGTGCAAGATGCAGGACGAAATCAATGCGAAATTGTGTCTGGCTCTTTAACACGGGACCTCGGTCTGACGTGTCATCCGAAAGACTATAAACAATTTTAAGTTGGAGAGCCGTGGGGCTCGAACCCTCAAGTGTCCCGGGATTTGTCGCGTGCAAATGTCATGGCTTACCACTTGAGCTATCCGGAAAAGTCACGTGTTGCGTAGTAAAGAGTTAAAGGATTAAATAACGCGACCAATGCACTCCTCCAACAAGATAATATAAAGTCAACAGTTTACTCAATATTCCCCGTCTCCATTGGGACCTCTCTAACGATAGTTTCTGCTTTAGGAAAGTCCTGTTATCAGGTAGTTTTTACCAACACTTTGGGGAATTTCGGGAGAAAAATGGATAGAGATTAGCGGGGAACAAATTAACCCTTTCCGACACAACCCGGTGTATTTTACTACCTTACAGAAGAACACATTTGAAAACACTGAAGGAAAAAGGAGAGGGGATGGTGATAACCAGCATTTCTTCATTTACATACAATATGTTCACTCATATGAAGGCCAAATCGCATCATTTGAATCCCGTTTGATTTGTAGTCTGCACTTGCTTTCAATACGGAGGAGGCTAACAGGTTGTTTTCTGGTAAAGAGTTAACTCTTTACCAAACGACAAAATTTTAGACTGATTCAAATTAAAGGATTTGTAGACGACAAATTAAATGTAGCACAAATGATGACTTCTGTTTTGGATAGGATAGAAAACATTGTGGGGAAAGGAGAAAATGCTGGTTACCAGCATTTTCTCCTTTTCCCACAATGTTTTCAAAAGGCTTATTCTTCAGGGTCGTTGAAGCACGGAATTGTGTGGTAAAGAGTTTAACACATCGGGATACAATAGAATATATTTACAGGCCCTGGAGAGCCTTATTAAACAAATTTTCTTTGAACTTTTCTCGCCTTATCGGCGTGTGAGGAACTTAACCTTTTTAATCCTTAGAGTGCCGAATAAACTCAACACACTTATTTAACCCTTATCCTGCTAAATAAGTTAACTCTTTAACACAAAATCCCGACTTTTAACGACCCTGAGAAAAAAGCCTTTTGAAGACATCGTGGGAAAAAGAAGAAAATGCTGCTGACCAGCATTTTCTCCTTTTCTCACAATGTTTTCTACCCTATCAAAGACAAATTCCATTATTTGACCCACTTTTAAATTGTCGTCTGCTTATGCTTTCAATTTGGACCAGTCTAAAATTTTTTCGTTTGGTGAAGAGTTTAATCAGTATGGTCGAAAAAATCTGCACCCATAACATGGTGCAGAAGACACACTTTATGTAGTAAGAACGCCGTCGCTATTGACATATACTAACTAGTATGGACTGTTCACATGAATCAAGGTTCGAAACAGTAACAAGAAAAGAAAATATTACGGTTCGTTATTTACAATTTCTCTTTTTGGCGCAATGTTGTCTAAGTGGTTTCCTTCATCGAAGAAATGGAAGTGAATGGTTTGTTTAAATGGGGTCTTACCCCGCATTTAACACTATCTCTGTCATATTACAGAGACATACCAATTAGCCTTGGTTGTAGTTCGCGGCCCTCTTTTTGCGGAATAAAAGAAATGGCTAAAGAAATTGAGCCATGCTCTGTGAAAAGGGGACTTAGTGCATGTGGGAAAAGTGTCGACCCAGGTCAGCCTGCGCAGTCCGCGCAGACTGACCTGGGCCGAAACTTTTCGCTATTGGTCAATTTTCTGTATGTCAAAGGACCAGTCTACCTTATGATACAGTGGGTTGTTAGACGTAATGAATTTTATAGATCCCTAATTATGAATTATGTGATGTCGTGCTTGGTATGATGCATCACGGAGATGCATTAAGCCCCCTTTTGCCACAGCGTGGCTCAATTAAAGCAGGCCGTTAAATGGGTTGAGACGCAGAAAATATACCAAAACGTTGTTTACCTCACGGAAGCTTCAATCAATAGGTTAACAACGGCAAACCCCCTTTATGCATATTTCGAGGCAAGACCCGAAATATGGTAATGAGATGTGAGGTAATTTGCATACTGCAGTGGTGTCTTGAAATAAAAATATCGCAAGCAGAACGTATATTTTACCTTAAAGTATTTCCGTCGCTCGATTAAATGTTAACAACATCTTTGATACTTTGTTTACTTCCTAGTTTACGCACGTATCTCAAAAAGAGAAATTGCTCTACGAACAGACCATGTGCAACGTTCGTTACGAGCGGATTACTTACACCACAACGTTCGTTAGGAGCGGATTACTTACACCACAACGTTCGTTAGGAGCGGATTACTTACACCACAACGTTCGTTACGAGCGGATTACTTACACCACAACGTTCGTTAGGAGCGGAATTCCTTAGAATATGACGTTAGTTACGTGCAGATTTTCTAAGACCACGACGTTTGTTATCAGCAGATTTCCTTAGACAGCCACGTTTTCAATAGGCGTTGACTGCAATACGAAAGCAGTCGCCTACTTTTGGTGACTTGTTCAAGTGAGTACACAATGGAAGTATTGTGAACCTTGACGTTCAGAACTTAAATGGGAGGGCACTGGTTCGAATCACCAGCTCGGCCAATTTCGTTCTGAGGATTGATGATAATCATTGCGATAGGATTCACTCCTCTCGCAGCCCTGATATATATATATATATATTTTTTTTTTTTTTCGACTATGGTTATGTGGGCAGTGGCTTCAGTGCAATGTTGTGAGAAGTATATTAAAAGAAACTCCCAGAAAACATAGATAGGTGCACTGGCCGCCACGATAATACTAACGTATTGTAAACAGCCTTTAACATCATACAAATTAAAGTTTATTCATTTGTTCGGATTTTCACGTTTTTTTTTTTTTTTTCACGACATGATATTACATGCGGTTGCCTATTGCTATGCTTTTTCTGGTGAAAATCATTGAAGCAGGGATAAAAAAAAATCTATGGGAAAAAGTGAAAAGTGGAAGCAAACAGAAATGACTCGAGTGACGTTATATGAATAATTCAGACAATTCCTTCAATATTTTATGACTAAAGGCTTGCTTTCAAGCTGACTGTATTCTGCTGTATGACATGTCTTCTTTGCCACAGCAGTATTCGTTTCTACTGCCTTTCACTTGTTTTCCTTTTATAACCCTTACGCGGCTAGGCGAGACCCAACTCGCTTTTGCGGACAGTCTAGATCAAGATCAGATACAAAAACCGTGCAGTCTGATCTTTGATCTACACTGTCAAATAAGGATGACATTTTTCCGAAGAGGAAAATTTCTAGATAACAGTGGAGATGCTCTGGGAAAATGCGGTTTAATGTATCTCCGTTATGCATTATACCGATCAAGTTATCTCTTAACTTTTAAAGTGCCAGATAAACAAAATGGATATTTTCAGTTAGAATAAAATACCGAAATGGTGTTATTCCAATGCTGGCTTTGGCTTTGATTGTATCAACATGCGGGTAGTTTATATTCAAGATCAGGCTGTACGTTCTGTGCAGCCTGATCTTGATCTACACTATCCGCAGAAGCAACAGGATACGCTAACAGCACTTTCAGGATTAACTTAATTAAGGATCCATAAAATCCAACATGTGTGATAACAGAGGAGATAATGCAGTAGACTGGTCCTTTGGCATGCAGGAAATTGACCGATGGAAGAGATTAGACTGCACGTTCTTTGCAGTCAGATCTTGATCTGCACTGTCCGCAAAAGGTAAGAGAATCGCGATTAGCAGCTTATGGATTAATCATTATATTCTAGCATGACAGAAGGTAGTTTTCATTTAAGTACAGCTTACCTACAAATCGTTTTGCGCAATTTTAGATGCATTTTGGGAGCAATGTTGATCAAGTTTAGGACGTGCAGTCTGGTCTTGGATCTACAATGTATGGTCTTTTGTGAGGTAGTTTGGCAATGCCTACAAATGGACCCGTTTCAAGTCGAAAGTCATCTGCAAGGGTAACGAGTACGAAGGTAAAGACTGATTGATTGTATGGTGTTTAACCCTGTTTTCAACATTAATTCAGTTATATCGCGGCGGTCAGTGCACCTGTCCATGCTTTCCTGGAGTTTCTTTGACCAGTACAACGCACAATATTCTTTCCAAGCCACTGGCTGCTTTCCCACATAACCGTCGTCGAAACTATGGTCATTTGTGAGAGAGAAACGAATCCTGTCGCAATGACTATCATAATCCTCGGAAAGAAATTGGCTAAGCCGAGGATCGAACCATCGTCACCCTGTTCTCAAGTCCTGTACGCTATCGACTTAGCTACTGGGACTCGGCAGTACAAAGGTACAAGTCATGCTTTCATTTGTTTACCGAAAATACGAGGTACTGTCACCAGCGTGCGAGGTAAACCATTCCGTTGACACAAATAGAACTTGAACAAGGATGGATTGGCCTCAAAGCAGCTTCAAATACTTCCTCTAATTAACTTTAGAAACTGATTAAAGAAAAGTAATTATCAACTCATGTTCACCACGCATGCGTAATTGGCGTAATGAATCTTAAACGAGGGACCTGATCAAAATGTGATTGACACACTACCGAAATACAAGTGAAAAGGCAAGTTTGGGTTTTTTGTATTATTTGCTTTCTCTGTATTGTATAACGACCTCTCGCAAATGTATCTCTTGAGTTTGAGCCATGCTCTGTGAAAAGGGGGTTTAATGCATCGCACATCTCAAAAAAAAAAAAAAAAAAAATGTGTGACCAGATCAGCCTGAACAAGCCCCACAGACTGATCTGGGTCAAAATATTTTGTTATACGCCAATTTTCTGCATGTCAAAGGATCATTCTACCCTATGATTTAACTCTTTACCAAACGACAAAAATTTAGACTCGTCCAAATTGAAAGCATTTGCAGACAACAAAATTAATGTGACTCGAAAATTGAAATTTGTTTTGGGAGAATAGAAAACATTGTGGGAAAAAGGAGAAAATGCTGGTCACAAGCATTTTCTCCTTTTCCCACAGTGTTTTCAAAAGGCTTCTTTCTCAAGGTCGTGAAAACCCAGAATCGTCTGGTAAAGAGTTAATCGGTTGTTAGACAAAGTGGATTTTATGGATCACAATTATGTGATGATTTGCTTGGTACAATGCATCATTGGAGATCCATTAAGCCCCCTTTTTCCCAAACCATGGCTTATTTGCTTTAATCATAGACTGAAATCGATTTATTGGGTTCCCCATGGCCAAGTGCCGAGTCTGGTAACTCAGTCAGTGATGTGCAGGTCACAAAACCAAGGGGTCACTGGTTCGAATCCCCAGCTCGGCGACGGTCACTCCGAGAACTATTCAGTCGGAATGACAGGGTTCATTCACCACTGGCATTCTTTAGACGATGTTTATGTGGAGAAAGCTGCCTGTGGTTTGAAAGGGATGCTGTACCAAGTAGTAGTAAAAGATAACGTCCATGAACACTTGCAAATGCCGGGGGGCACTGGCGATAAAACTGAAGTACATGTACATGTAATGTTCAAAACGGCGTAAAAACCAAGAAAACCAACAAACATTGTCAAGTGGTTAATGCTTTGGGTTTGTTTTCACACATTCATTGTTCGATTTCTGCTGGCCTTGGTCATGTGGAAGTGATCTGAGCCAGGTACTGCAGGGTTCCAGCCCAGCCATGTGTAAAGCCTTTAAAGACCTAGGGAAAGATGAGCCATCGCTGTGATTTGACTGCAATACTGTTGAAAGCGACGAAAGATTAGGTTTAACCAAACAAACAGTTTCTTATAAAGAGCCAACTTATGTATTTTCAGCAGCATACCAGTCTGCAGTTCCGAAACAAGACTGCACAGAGTCTTGATCTGCAAAGCCCGTACAGTACATAAACTGCCATTAGGAGCTTTGCCAAAGAGGGGTACTAGATTCTTTCTTTAATCGAAAGCATCTCGAAATGACAAATTCGAAATAAGTTTACTTGAGCTGAAGTTCTCCGATAGGAAAGAAAACGTTGTGGAAAAAGGAGAAATCGCTTGTTATAAGCAATTTCTCATTTTCCCACAAGGTCATCAAAAAGGCTCCCTCCCTGGACACGCTAGATAACGGAAATGTTTGTTGCTGGGTTAAAGTACAGAAAGGTGTCGTCTGAAAATGCAAGAAGGAGCCTTATTTTGAAAGTAGATTATTCTAGGCATTCTGCCTTAGCAAGAAAAAGATTCTGCGAAAAAAAGATTTTTTGTAATTATTGCTAATTTCCAGAAAACTGCACCGAGTAGCTTTTTTAGATATCAGAATAGACAGCTAGATATCTCCGCATTTTTGGCAATTTAGCAAACTATAAATCCCTAGTTGACAAAGGTAAAAGATCAAGAGATAATATGCCACCCTGGGGAACTCCTATGGTATGCATAAATATGCAGCCACCCTTTGTGATGCTTAACACTGTTTTATTTGTTTTTCAGACAGTGTACACCAAGTTTAGGCTACACACATCGAACAGTCTCGTTTTGGATGTGCTTTGTCCGATATTTTACGAGATATCTGTGCGTTTGCAAACATTTTATCTTCACTGTGGTTTGAATATTATGTTCATAACAATTATGTGGCACTTAATGGATTAACATAAATCTCAACATCAATCTTTGTCCTGCCAAATTCGAACATTACCACCGAAAGACGGCTTCTTCTTTGTCGTCGTTTTATTTTATTATTATTATTATTATTATTATTATTATTATTTTTTTTTTATCTAGCAGCAGATTCCATTTGAAAACAATGAGGAAAAATGAGAAATTGTTTTAATCAAGAAATTTGTCCAGTGGCAACTACGCTTTCATAATATATTTTTTATAACCTAACTTGGCGTTGATATATATATTTCAACCAAGTTAGGTTTTCAAATTTACTTAATTTCGAAAGAAATCAAGAAACTTGCATTCTGACCTTGAAGTCAAGTTATAATTACAGGAAAAGTTCTGCATCAAATTTCATACTGTGTTTCTCTACATTGCTTCTTTCATCCTTCAGCAAACAATGCCGCGTTTAAATGACCTTAGAAAAAAAGGGGGAGGGGGGCCTTGAAAGAGGAAAAACGTTGGTTAGTAGCATTCGCCTTTTTCCTACAATGTGCTCTACCCAGGACTTTTAAAGTTGAGTCCCATCATATTAACCACATTTAGCTTGTCGTCTGTGGTTGCTTTCTGTTTGGACCAGTGTAAAATACTGACTTTTGGGATATAGTTAGTGATACTTTCATCAAAGACCTGCCATAGACATACGACAACTTTAAAGAAGCACCAAAAGAAGTCATGTCGCCAAAGCTTTATTCGGTGTTAAATTCCCAATATTAGGTATCAAAAGCATTGATCGTGGGTTAAATGGGATAGATTGGATTCAATTAGGCAAGATGATTCAGTGAAGAGTACTTCACGGCCATTGTCAATCTATCAAATGAAGACGAAATGCACTCAGAAAGAGGCTATCGCAGACGGCATGTCCCGAGGAGAAACGCCGAGTTGTGGAATTAGACAGAAACCCCACTGTAGACGACCTTTTCCTTTTTTTCCATGTCTTACAGTAGAATCCTTTGGACAACATTGTTGCAATAGAATTTATAGCTCGTGATGACAATTTTCGTCTTTTTACCTCATGTTCTCACATGCTTCATTAGATCTTAATGTTAATTACCCTTTTTTATACAATGACGTTTTCAAAGCTTGTTTAGGATGACATGTGTTGAGACGTTGTCTCAAGTTGTAGCAAATGCAGACACCTGTTTATTTTAAAATTTTCTTCCTATCTGCAACTCTTTAACTTTGTAAATGCCAGATAAGTGAAGTACGTGCAAATTAGCAAACTTCACACATGCTTTCGTATTTCGGTAAGTATTTCAACAGAATATCTCAAAAAATATTGGCCAATTCAGATTCAAGTTATTCCTGCAATTCCCCTGTCCGCAAATGCAACTGTAATCGCATGTCATGATATTGGTGATGATTTCGTAGCATTTTCCACAGATGTACGATCTTCTCAAGAAACCATGTTGCAACAGTTAAAAGAGTACGCGATACATGTATATTTGAAGAAAGATTGTTAGGGGAACTACACCGAGAAACTTGTTTGAATGAAATAATCTGCATAGCTGGAGCTTGATGCACCTTGACTCGTAAATAGCATGAGCCAAAATACCCTCAATGCAACTGCAAAAAGATATATATTTGCATGTCCAAGGACCATTCTACCTCATGATTCAATCGGTTGTTAGTCAAAATTGATTTTGTGGATCCCTAATCATGCTATGGCGTGCTTGATATAATAATACATCACGGAGATAAATTAAACCCTCTTTTCACGGAGCACGACTCATTTTGTCTTAAACTTGAAATGCTGAATGAACTAATTACGGACCCACGGGCCACCCAGTGCTTCATGTAGTTGACCATGTTGTACAGAAAATCCCCTTGTGTCACACATTATTGCACCGGTGTTTATGTATAACCTAAAATCACGTTTACGCAATATTTACATTTCTCAGGAATTTTTTAAAGACGTTTGCTGCAAGTTTAGTTGTTTTTTTTTTTTTCAGGCAACGATTTAATACTTAGAATAGACTTTTTCATTCACGAAGAACCCCCATATGGCCCGCAACATGCGAAATGAGACATTCGAACATTTGCGTAAAGTGTCGTCTCGGATTAGCCTGAGCAGACTGCGCAGGCTAATCCGAGACGGCACTTTACGACTACATAAGGTTTTTTCATACAGTAGACTTTCGTGAAACAGAAAATCGCACAAAAACGGGAAGTGTCGTCTCGGATTAGTCACAGTCTGCACAGGCTGATCTGAGACGACACACGTTTACGCATATGTCCGAAGGCCCCTTTTCGTGTGTTGCACCCATATACGATATATAGCACATGTAAATTTTCTGACAACAAGTTAGTTTCGACTGTTCTTTTTTATGAAACTTCAGGGATAAAAGTGGTCCAGTTTTACTTTCCATTCTGTTTAACTATTTCATATAGTCGTATTTTTAACCCTTTCCCAAACGACAAATTTTGGACTGGTCCAAATTGAAAGAGTTTGCAGACGACAATTCTGAATTTGATGAAAATGGCAAAAAGGTGTCAAAAAGGGTAGAAAACACTGTGGGAAAAGGAGAAATTGCTCGTTACGAGCAATTTCTCCTTTTCCCACAGTGTTTTCAAAAGACTTGTACTGCAGACACGTGAAAATCAGGGCTTGTTTGGGAAAGGGTTAAGACAGAGATACTACATTTTATTTCAAAGACAATTCACAAGTCTATGCATGGGTAAAAAGGAGGGTCGACCGATACTGTAAACTAAAACGTACTAAGAACAGAATATTTAGTGAAATAGAAGTAAATGTCTGAAATAATTGAGCCACGCTCTGGCAAACGGGGGCTTAATGCATCTCCGTGATGCATTATACCTATCAAACCTTCACATAATCATGGATCCATACTAGCCATTTTTTTTCAACAACCAATTCAATTATGAGGAAAAATGTCCTTGGACATACAGAAATTTGACCAGTAGCGAAAAGTTTCGGCCCAGGTCAGCTTGCGCGGACTGTGCAGGCGGACCTTGGTCCTGATACCTTTCGCAAATGCATTAAGCCCCCTTTTCACAAAGCATGGCTCGATTATTTCTTTTATGGGCACCTAAGTTATTTAAATATTAATTCATAGCCAGACAGGGTGCCTAAATGAACATGCGAGCATATGTGAAAATTAACATATCAAATCCTATCGACTACAAAAAATCAAATCAGGGTCGAATCCAATATTAAAATACACTCGGAAGAAAATGTATGCAGTTATGCTTGAATTCTTTCCATTAAATGAAACACTTTGGACATACCAAGCATAAATCGGGGTCTCATTTGAACCCAATAGCGCTCAATAATCGAGAAATATTACATCTGAATGCGGACCTCATTTGCGTCTATCCATCCGAGTCCCAGGGGGGAGGAAAAAATGAATTGCCTCGACACCGGTGTGACTCCCTCCGGAGTCTGCAATTAGTTCCCTATTTGTTAGAACGATTCCTGGTGAATACAAGATTCCGCTCTGGAAATTCTTTCCGCGGCTCCGCTGGGACGCGGCAAACAATCGCAAAACACATATCATAGTGTAGTTAAACCGTGTCTCTAGGCGACTGCGTAACAATGGTCGCTGGATGAAAATATACGCCGCAACGATGGGAATTGTGAGTTTTACTGTTGTAATTAAGTACACCTGATGCCACTGTATAAGCAAACGAGAAACCAAGAAATATAATGATAAAAGCGAAGGCTTTGCCAAATGACATTATTTTTCTGTCTGATATTAAATTGTACGTATTTTACATGATATGATCCTCTCTTCTCATTTTTGTGCTGTCGTTTCTCTATAATTTTAGACCTCAGTGACATCTAGTTTACCATAACTTACGAACCATTTGATTTTTAATATTCCATTTTTTTTTTTTTTTCAATAATAATAATAATAATAATAATATCATCCTTATCATCCTCATCTTTGTTTTTCGTTTCTATTAATTAGACTTGTTAATTGTCAAAAACTGAACAAAATTATCAACCACTTTAGTGGTAGTTTAATGTAAGATAACTCCTACCTTAAAGTACAATAGGGTGACTTTAACTAATGTTGTTTTTTTGTGTGTCGGGAATAGTACACTCAATGTTATTCTGATCCTATACCTTTTTTAACGTTTTAGTTTACCATAACTATCATAATGCCGTGTTTTACCGACCCCATGGAAGAAGGCTTTTGAAAACATTGTGGAAAAAGGAGAAAATACTGGTAAGCACCATTTTCTCCTTTATCAACAATGCTTACTATCCTTCCAAAAACAACTCCTATGATATGAACTAAGTTTAAAATATGTGAATTGTTGTCTGCAAATGCTTTCAATATGGAAGAGTCCAAAATTTGTTGTTTGGTAAAGAGTTAATGACGTAACAAACACACATAGTGTTGCGAATGTGGGAATATTTTACGACACCAGGGAATTACATATTGTAAATTTTGCCGCACCTCAATGTGTTGGTACACAACTCAATCATAGTAACCGCGTAGTAATACAAAATTGCGCCATTAAAATATTTACCTTCGCACAACAGACGCAATCCGAACTACACTTTACTGCGATGTTATTACTATTTAACCTTCTGTTTTGAAATTTACTTAACCTGACTTATTTGTTGCAGCATAAAAGTTCAATAAAACATGCAAAATTTTATTTTTACTCGGTAATATGTACAATCTTTATTATGGATTTAATTGCTGTTGTGTTCTTGACTAGTTTAACGCCTTAGGATACTAACAATGTATTACGAACACGACATTACCAACAGTTTTTTTTTTTCGGTGTAGCTGAATGTGCTGGATTTTGACTTACTTTTTGGAACTGATAAACAATGAATAAATAGAAATCTGTTTTTTTTTTTTAAAAATGTAGGCATGTGTATTTCAAGGGTCCCTGCCTGTTTGTGGACAAATTTACGTCGTATACCTTTTTTAAAGATAATTCTCGCAAAATAATTTCGAAAGAGCGTATGTGGTATCCGCTTTTCCTGTCCGAACGTCTATTAGAGAGTCCACAATTTCTTTACATATCGAGGAGCATTTACCAGGTTTACCGATATCTTTTTCCAACTATGTTTCTAAGACAAGTTCGACCATTTGTGCTTTATTTAAACCTTACGCTGCAAAGCGCGACTCATGGACCTTTTGTGGATAGTGTAGATCAAGATCAGATTGCACAGAAGTTGAAGTCTGATCTTGAATTCACACTGTCCGATCAGGTGACATTTTTTCCCAAAATATACCTTTGAAATAGCAACATTTGGGTTTTTACTATCGACTTGAAGGTATCATTTATTTTATTCAACAGCATAAGTGTTGACCCATGGGCTATTTCTACTGTTACACATGTCACAAAGAAGACCTTCAAAGATGGAGAAAATATTTTCAAATATTATGAAACATGAAACGCGGGAAAAGGAGCAATCGTTGTTTCCGCCCCCCCCCCTTGAAAATTCTAACACTCAGTCCTTGTCCGTATTATAGAAATAACATACAGCCCACATTTGATTATCATTCCAGCGTTTCAATCCTTTTGCCACACAGTCCTGGGTTTTAACGACCATGAGGAAGGAATCTTTTGAAAAAATTGTGGGGAAAAGGAGTAAATGCTGGTGAGTAGCATTTTCCCACGACGCTTTTTACTCTTTGAAGAATTGATTTCATGTTTGAGTAACATTTAATTTGTCGTGAATATTTTCAGTTTGAACCAGTCTAAAATTCCGTCGTTTGGTAAAGAGCCAACTCTCCAAAATTCCAAGTACAGCATTACTTGCTTCAGCTGATCGTGTGGATCAAGATCAGGCCAGACAGTGTATGCAGTATGATCTTGGGTCTATACTCCCTGATTTTTGAAAGCTATAGGCCTACTTTACAATGAGGTTGATACAGTTTAGCCATTTTGTTACAACTGACTCAAAAAATCTCCAATACATTAATTTGGCACTCAAGAGTTAATCCACAAATTCATTTTCATTCTGGAAAAAAAATCAATCTTCAGGCACGGCCTAAATCACAAGTCGCTTTCGCACAAGATGGCGGTAATCGGCATATTTAATGAATTAACGCATTTCCCCTACAGACGGGTTTTCACGTCTATAATCAGACGACCTTCTGAAAACATTGTGACAAAAGGAGAAATTGCTCGTTACGAGCAATTTCTCCTTTTGCCACAATGTTTTCACTTTTTTGATGTTCTCGGTCTTGTTTTCATCTTGGTGATTACTCGTTTTTTACAAGTGCATTTTCAAAGACGTCTCTCGCTACAAATTTGTCTCAGGGAGTAATGAATTAACGCGTACAAACTACGAAATTGATAACGTGGTAATACGCCAGCAGATCGTGACACGAATGCCAGACGAACTATGGCAGCAGGCGACGGCAGGCTTTTAGAACCTGAAACTGATTCGAGTCTGTCTGTCTATCTGTTTTCCGTCCGTCCGTCCGTCCGCCCGCCCGTCAGTCTGTCCCTCCATCCCTGCCTCACTCCCGCTCGTTGGCGCTATCCCCTCCTCGATCGCTCTCATTCTTTCTCTCTCTCATACCCTCCTCTCTCTTTCTTCTACCCTCTCTCTCTCTCTCTCTCTCTCTCTCTCTCTATTTAACACAATACACGTTTTCGAAAAAGAAAAGATCAAATCTGTGTTCTGAATAAATGAAATACATACACAATATAGCGGTGACCGTATCTATTTTCAGTAAATATAAAGCACCATATTATTGTAATTTTAAGGTCATTATTGCCAGAATAATTTACAAAATAACAGAGGAGATCATCTAAGATCAGACTACGCGTAAGGCGCATTTTAATCTTGATCTTCACTTTTGGCATAATCACACCTTTGAAAAGGTTTGAGTTTTCATTCTCAATTTCTTGATAGCATAAAAAAAATCTTCCATCTTCACTCTTAGGCTGCTAAGTAATTTCATTTATTTAACAGGTTAAGGGTTAACCCTTTACCAGACGACAAAATTTTAGCCTCGTCCAAATTGAAAGCATTTGCAGACGACAATTTCAATGTGGCTCAAATGATGCAACTTTTTTTTGATAGGGTAGAAAACATTGTGGGAAAAGGATAAAATGCTGGTTACCAGCATTTTCTGCTTTTCCCACAATGTTTTCGAAAGGCTTCTTTCCCAGGGTCGTCAAAAGGTGGCATTGTGCAGTAAAGAGTTAAGTACTCGACCATATTTGTTCATGACCTTCGAAAAAGTCATAATTCCATACTAATTTTCTGAGGCTTCTTAGCGCTTTTAGGGACAGTATAGATCAAGGTCAGACAGCAGTTTGATCTTGAATCTACACTGTCCCAAACGGTAGAGAATTTCTCCAGCGAAAAATTGCACCGTTTGGGCTTTTACTAAGTGCTGGTAATTTTCATTTTATTTCTTTACCAATTAAAGGGTTATAGACCATTACCAGGAGAGCAGTACAAAATGCCCTTCTGAAAGAAACAAAAAAGGGGAAAAATACTATTCTACCGGGAATAATATATCGGCAATGAAGTTAAATGCCTACTTAGTCAAGTGCGGTTCCAAGGGAATAGAATCCCCCGGTTAGAAGATCACTCCAAATGGAACATAACTACTCCGCAAGGAATAAATCCTTGGGGAAAACTCAATCCTCTGTTTTTCTGGCGGTCGATAGTGGGAGGGCCGTTAATACGGAATAATACGATGAAGTCGCGGTCTCTATTCTGAATCCAATATGTTAGGAAGCATGTATCGTCTGTTCTTGCAGAGAGAGAGACAGAGAGACAAAGAGAGAGAGAGACAGAGAGAGAAACATAAAGACAGACAGACAGACAGACGGACGGACGGGCGGGCGGAAGGACCGACGGACGGGCGGACGGACGGACGGACGGAGCGACAGACAGACAGATAGACAGACAGACAGACAGAAATAGACAGACAATGACGGAGGGAGGTTGAGACAACAGACACTGAAAGAGGCGGAGGCCTAGAGACGGTGACATAAGACAGCCGGTGAGATATGGTGACAGTGACAGAAAAGCACAGGCTGAGAGAGGCAGACTCATAAATATGAAGAGGACCAGAGATACGGAGGAAGATATGGGCAAAGACGGACAGAGACAGGGCGAGACAATTATTTTACACTGAATTATAATGAAATCATTTTTCACAAGTTCACCTGTAACATACTCATTAAAACGCCTTATGCAACAGAAATACCTTTCGCATCAATACCGATAAACGAAATTAAAGCAGTTTTTGTGAAAGTCAAAACTGTTAGCCCCTAAGCTGCTGAGCGCGAATCACCGACCTTTTGCGGACAATGTAGATCAAGATCAGACTGCACAGAACGTGCAGTCTGATCTTGGATCTACATTGTCCGATAAGGAGATATTTTGTTCTACAGAAAATAAGTTTGAAATAATAATATTCGGCTTTTTACCGTCGTCTTGAGAGTTTTATTTAACTTATTTAGCAGGACAAGGGTTAATTTAACAGGATATCAATAAACCCTTTACCAAACACTCGCCATTGGAAGGGAAAGAAACTACATTTTCTTCTTTTTCCACAATGTTTTCTACTCTTTGCAAGACAAATTCCACCATTTAAGGCACAATCCTTTGTCGTCTGCAAATGCTATGGATTTGGACAGGTCCAAAGATGACATGTGGTTACAGAGTTAGCGGGATAAAGGCCCATCCTATGAGAATTGCTTTCTGTCGTGTGGTCGACAGGACAGCATTATTTGGGACTGAGTTCTGAACTGTTGTTCCTGGCTCCAGGACAGTTCGTTACATTAGCCGTCTGCCTGGGTCTCTATACCCTCACGCTATTTCATTGTATCTGGGAGTTTTTTATGGCACTATATTGATCATACGGTGATAAATAAAACATCACCTTTACTACCAGTCATTGTGCTCATCCGCAGGGAAATGTAGTCCGTCCCTTGGCTGGCTCTATGAAAATAGTCCCAGGAGACGACGGTCTGGGAATTTTATTCATTGCAGATAGGGTTTTTTACTTTTACCCTTTACCAAACGATCTTCTCACTTTAAACACCCTTTGGTAAAAGATTTTTCAAAACAAAGTGGGGGAAAACCGGGAAAATACTGGTCAACAGTATTTTATCCTTTTCCCAAAGTGTTTCCAAACATTTCAAAGGAAATCTAATCAACCTGTGGCCTATTTCATTCTGTCGTCTGCATTTGCTTTCAAAATGGACCAAATCTGAGATTTCGTCCTCTGGCAAAGAGTAAACCTTTTACCACACATTCCCGAATTATAACGGTCATCAGGATACAGGCTTTTGAAAACATTGTGAGAAAAGGAGAAAATGCTGGTAACCAGCATTTTCTCCTTTTCCCACAATGTTTTCTACACTTCCAAAACGAAATTTCAGTTTATTGGGTCATCTTTAATTTGTTGTCTGCATATGCTTTCAATTTGGACCAGTCTAAAATTTTGCCGTCTGTTAAAGAGTTAATCATTTTCTAGGCTCATCTTTTTTGTCGCTGACGATATCATCACTGTTTAGCCCATTACCACAAAATGCTACTTTTTTACGCCCGTGGGAAATTAGACCTTTGAAAACATTATGGAAAAAGAAGAAAATGCTGGTAACCAGCATTTTCTCCTTTTTTCTCAATGTTTTCTAACCTTTCGGAAATAAATCCGATCGTTTGAAACACTTTTAATTTTTCGTCTGCAAATGCCTTGAATTTGGACCAGTCTAAATTTTGTCGTGTGGTAAAGAGTTAAACCTTTCCCAGATAGAAAATTTCAGGCTTTCAAAATTGAAAGGAATTTCAGACAATAAATTCTTCATCGGTACAAATGAAAATTTCCATAACAGGATTGAAAACATACTGTGGGGATAAGGAAAAATTGCTTATCACGATTTACAATTTCTCTTTTTCTCACAATCTTTTTCAAAAGCCTTATCCCAAAGATTCGTTTTTCTAGATTCAAATTCGAAATTATAAACCTGGAAACCAATATTCTGATTTTAACCCTTAACCATACAATCCAGAGTTTTAACGACTCCAGGTAAGAAGCATTTTGAAAACGTTGTGGGAAAAAAAGAAAATAATGCTAACCAGCATTTTCTCCTTTTTCCATAATGTTTGGAAAACATAGTTTAGTTTTTAGTCACATTCATTTTGTGCGTCTGCAAATTTGGCTAAGTCTAAAATCTTGTCGTTTGGTAAAGATTTAACAAATGGCGGACGCATTGAGAACCAGAAGCGGTGATTTGTTGCTATATGAGCCATGCTCTGTCAAAAGGGGGCTTAATGCGTCTGCGAAAAGTGTCGACCCGGGTAAGCCTGCACAGTCGATACTTTTCGCTATCGGTCAATTTTCTGTATGTCCAAGGACCAGTCTACCTCATGATTGAGTCAATTGCTAAAAAAAGTGGCTACAATGGGTCCATAATTATGTGATGGCTTGGTTAGTATCAGGCATTACGGGGATGCATTAAGCCCCCTTTTGTATGGCTCATATATATCGGGCATAAAGAGGTTTAATGCATCTTCGTGATACATTATACCAAGCAAGTCATTACATAATCGTGGAACCAAACAACCCATTTTGTCTAACAAACAACTAAATCCTGTGGTAGAATGGTCCTTGGTCATGCAAAACAGGTACCAAAAGTAAAAAGTTTCGACACAAGTGTGGACTGCACTGGCTGACCTGGGTCGATACTTTTTGTACATGCAGTGAACCCTTACAGAGCATTGCTCATATGAATTTTCCGTTTCGAGATTTTGTTGCGTCGAGAATGAAATGATTTTGTCCTAATGTCGTAAACATGCATTTTTCTGAAGGCTGAAAAACACGACAATAAATACAGCATTGCGTTATTTAAATTCTAGGATAAAATGTCAACAGTTACCTCCTGAAACAAACTTGTTGCAGACGACATCTCAAACACCTTGCTAAAAGACGCGTTGTCTGCATTTAGATACTGTTGCAAAAGGATAATTTACCCATAACTAGTTGCTACTCTTATGTAACAAGAAAGGTTTACCACAAGCCTAACATAGGCAATGCAGGACAGCAACGATTGTCACAGTTGAATGCTGAGTATCCAAATCTGTTTTATTCTCAAATCTTGAGCAGCGGCTTTAATTTTACTCTCAATTATTTAGTACTTTTCCCTATTTCTATTCAAACATTTACAGTAGGAAAATACTTAGATCGTAGAGCGCTAAGAAAAAACACACAGACAAACGTTTTCTACCAAGAAATGAGACCCCAAAGATTGCAATTTACAGGTTGCTTTTGGCTAGAATGTCGAAGCGGACAGTGTAGATCAAATATCAGACTGCCTGTTCAGCGCAGTCTGATCTTTGATCTAAACTGGCTGCAATGTCAACTATAGTTGTGAAAGGCACTTTAGCGATTAAACACTGAGTAAAAAGCCTTTGTGTTTGATGCTGAAGGATGACAAATGGTCAGATTACTAATCCAAAAACAAATGGCCATTTTCTTGATCAAAGTCTTTTTTCTCTCTCAACGCATCACGAGCGGCCATTATTCAGTCTGATGAGTTGCTTTCGAAAGTCAATAATTTCCAATCTAAAGTCGTTACATGGGGCGGGGAGTGAGGACGAGGGAGAGAAAGACTGAGAGGACAAAACGTTGATGTTTCTATTTCTGTGGTGATGTACAGTGTGTGACCAAGTCAGGCTGACAAACGGTGCAGAAACTGTAATTAGAACGGCAACTGTCAACTTCTGTCTCGATACATTAACGTAAACAAACGTGACACTTTTTCTCGCGTTTCTGCTGAAGATTGTATTTGAAAACATTGTGAGAAATCAAATCCATTAAAAGCTTTTGATACTTTTCTTTCTTCGTGTTTAAAACAAATGAGCATTGCTCTGGCAAAAGGGGGCATTATACCATGCAAGACATCACATAATTTTGGACCCCATAAAATCCATTTTGTCTAACAACCGACTGAATCATGGGGTACACTGGTCCTCGGACATAAAGGAAATTTAGCAAATGCAAAAAGTTTTGTCCCTGCGCAAACTGTGCTGGCTGACCCGAATCGACACTGTTGGCAGATGTACGGAGCCCCCTTTCCACAGAGCATAACTCATATATATTTTTTAAATGCCAACTTCTTTTTCAAAAAAGGTTTTTCTGTCTATCACCGTTCTAGATCTCAAATCGTCTCTATGTTCCCGTGCTTCTGGCTGGAGTGAAACACGAACAGATCAAACAGGTCTTCTGTGTAAAATACCACAAACTAGATTTCTGTAATAAATGTATGACTGTCTGAAGTGCGTTGTCATTATTTCTAATAGCATCGAAACATGACCTTACCTACAGACTACACTTCATGATAATTGAACCGTGCTCTGTGAAAAGATGCATCTACAATAGGTATCGACCCAGGTCAGCCTGCGTAGTCCGCGCAGGCTGACCTGTGTTGAAAAGTTTTGTTCTTGGTATATATTCTGCAAGAATCTATCTCGGAATTCGGCCGTTTCTTAGACAATTGTGTGATGACATGCTTGGCATATTGAGCCACGGAGATGCAATAAACCCCCTTTTGCAAAACGATGGCTCAATTATCTGTACCAAGTTTAGCGATTCTTTGTCAAACCAGTGTCTAGTTTTTGTCCACACATGATGTCACGTGTTGAAGATTATTGTGACCTTGACCCATGAACAAGGATCATCTTTTCTTTATACCATAAATTCTACTGGGCTGGTGAGCCAAGGTCAAAAGATCATCTTCTGATTGTCCGAAAAAAGTTTGCTGTGTTGAAGGTCACTGTAAACTGTTACCCTGACCTTTGTCCTAACGGTATTAAAAGAAAACTGTCTCTGTATCTCATTAAAACATGAAATAATTAATTAAAAAATGAAGTAGAACCTCTAGCGAAATATATGAGACTGTCGAACGAAGACCAGAATGCATGTTGTGTAGACTGATCCTGATATACAACAATGTCAATGTACACAGTGCTCGGTATTTTAACATTAGAATTGAGCGTCAAGATTGTTATTGATGGAAGCGGTCCTGTAATCCAGCCACTTATGTAGCTAATAAATGAAATTAAGAAATCTATACTTCACTTGACATCTGATCAGTGAAATGCCAAGTGAGCAGAACAGGAATGGAGCATTCTTGCTCAATTAGATAAAGGACAGTTCTAGCAATTAGATTGCCCTCAACCAATTTAAGTTAATTTACTGCGATTACTTTACGATTATCTTGCAGACCTCTGTTGTCTCCCACGCCGGCCCTACCTCTTACTTGATACTGTCTGTAAATCTGTCTGTCGCACCTTCACAGTGGCTATTTTAATCCTTTACCAAACAATTCCATGTTTTAACGACCCTGAATAAGAAGCCTTTTGAAAACATTATGGGAAAAGGAGAAAATGCAGGTAACCTGCATTTTCTCCTTTTCCCACAATGTTTTCTATCCTGTCGAAGATCTTCGGTTCATTTGTATCACATTCGAATTTTTCGACTGTAGAAGCCTTCAACGTTGAAGAGTCTAAAATTTGTCGTGTGGTAGAGAGTTAACCCAAAAGTGCTGTCAAGCTACACACTCAATGCTCTTTTCCGGAGAGAAAAGGTTAAGATCAGGCTGCACAGAATGTTGTGATGCGTGGTGCTAGAAGCCAATAATTAGAGAACATGTATCGGCATTGTCAAACAAAATCCTGGGAATTGTTTTTTTTTTGCGACAGGGTTAGTTCCTTTCTCACCTACCATAACTATCATTATTTATTTATATGTTTATTTATCTATTTATTTATTTTTATTATAATTTGTAGTTATAGTAGTAGTAATACAGCAGAGAGTGGCTTGGAACACGTCCTTAGCGTAGAACTAGTAAAGAAAGACCAAGAATATGTGAATAGGATCACTAAGTCTTGATGCCACGGCATAACAGAAATACTGTTGAATACGACGTAAGACACCAAACCAACCATTTCATACAAAATCAACTCTTCTATTTCCTTCAACGGAATCGTGTTTGTATCTTTTAAGTCTCTACCAATCGACAAAATTTTAGACCTAGTGAAATTGAAAGCATTTGCAGACGACAATCAATACTGGCTCAAATAGAGGGATTTCTTTAAGAACTGGTAAAAAAAACAAATGAGAGAAACGGGAAAAACTTTGGTAACCTGCATATTTTGCTTTTCCCAGAATGTTTTCAAAGCCAGGATCAGGATCCTTAAAACAACAGATTGTTTGATACAGAAATAACCTTTTAACAGACAAGAAAATTTTAGACTTGTCCAAATTGAAAGCATTTGCAGACGACAACTCAAATGTGACTTAAATAATGGGATTTGTCTCTAACATAGAAGAAAAAACATTGTGGGAAAAGGAGAAAATGCTGGTTACCGGCATTTTCTCCTTTTCCTACAATGTTTTCAAAAGCCCTTCAGGGTCGTTTAAACTCGACATCGTGTGGTAAAGGGTTAAACAATTTAGCAGTATGTCTAATATTGGCTATAATTCGAGTAATTTCGTTTTCCATTTCGTAAGTATTCCTATGTGACACGCGCTAATTCCCATTTTCTGTAGATTTCAATCTACAGTCACAGAAAATTAGATGATAAAGAAAGAAAAAACAGTTTCGAAAATTATTTTTCTACGTTGATTACCTATATAAATACCAACGAGTTTTTGTTTTTTTCTTTGTTTATTACATAAACTTTGAAAAAGAAATGAAACGAAAAAATTACATTTCGGGCGTCACCAGTACCTGTGGGAAACAAAATGGGACACAAGAGAGCAAACATGGTTGCATTTTTTTGTAAGCCGTTTCCATTTTATCTACATATCGATCAAGTAAGAATTTTAAAAAGGTGGCAAAAAATAATATGAGGCACGTTCTATAAAATGGGGGCTTAATGCAGTTGCAAAAGGTATCAATTCATGTCAGCCTGCACAGTGCGCGCAGGCTGACATGTGTCGAAACGTTTGCTGATTGTAAATTTTCTGCATGTCAAATGACAGTACTACCTCTGATTCTAGTCGGTTGTCATACAAAATGGATTTTATAGGTCCATAATTATATGACGGCTTGCTTGGTATTATGTATCACAGAGATACACTAAACCCCCTTTTGCCAGAGCATGGCTCATGTAATAGTATCATTGACTGTACGCCGCTTTTAAACTCGGGTATTTCAGTTATAGCAACTCCAAAACTCATTTAATCATGTGTTTTTCTAGTTTCACAAGCACTGACCTGGGACTCAACATTGCCTAGCAAAAGAACACCCTGATGTAACCACAGTCATCAACGGGTATCAAACTACACGTTTTCTGATTGCACAGCCTGAAGCATTGAGCCATAGAAGACTCGATTAGTCGTTAATCAACCATTCTACTGTTTGTTACGACACTAAAAAAGACGGTTTTAAAGAAAAGTGGGTATAGAAGAAAATGGTGCTAACCGACATTTGCTTCTATTCCCATAATGTTTTCTACCTTGATGCCCTATCGCTGACAAATTCCTTGAATAGTCACATTTTATTTGTCGTTTGCAAATGCTTCCAATATAAAAAATCTAAAATTCTGTTGTCTTGTAAATAGTTATCAGTATATCAGACAAGGCAATGGGCTTTTCATGGATAAAATAGATCAAGACAAGACTGAGTAAAAAGTACATTCTGATCTTGGGCGAACGCCCCTATATTTTCATGTTTCAAAACGATTGATCACCATAAACAGTCAAAGACTGCCTGCAGAGCATCAAAAACCCATAAAAAGACTGTAGAACTGTGTAATAAGTTATCATTATAAATCATGACAGTTTTCGACGTGTTTTTCGCTATGTCCATAATTGGAGATCCACTGCGCTTGATAAGGGGTGATTTATCGAGGATCGTAGAATGCCGCTGAAGTGAGGAAAATATGGCGCTGTTACATTACCCCCCACTATCAGCGACCCTAATCTTACAGAGGAGGCCGTTAAGCCGAGTGTCGCGTTGCTCTGGGTCCTTTCTTTCGTGGTAGTCAATGAAAATGGACTTTCTCTTAACCCTTTACTACACAATCCCGCGTTTCAAGACCGTAATATAGAAGACTTTTGACTTATGAATTCATTCATAACTAGCACCCGTTGCTGACAGATTAAGAAAATATCATGGGAAGAGGAACAGTCGCTTGATTGGTGCTGTTACATTATCGTGGACTTTTAGCGACACAGCTCGATTGTTCATGTTTTTTACCTGGATTTCATGGCTATGCTATACTTTTTCAAAGCCGTGGTTGAAAGTGCAACGAGCGCAGCACAGGACTAAAACTTCTGGTTACAAATCAAACACATTCACAGAGGACGCCTTTCTCAGAACAGACCTTATTTTTAGACGACAGAATAAGAGAAAAAGTTGCGGAAAGGTAACTACAACCATTGAAAACCTAGTTTATGTCCTAAACTGAAAAGAAAAGTCCCGACTCCTGTCTTCTCGACTGTCGTTATCTCAAAGCCGGTGCATATGGTAGAGTTTAGGGGAGAAAATTGAAATTAAACTTCAATATCATTCTAACCAATTTGCTGTTGAATTTTTTAAATAAATGCGCCATCAAGAATTTTCTCTTTCAATGTTCATTCATATGACTTTTACTTATTTGTAAAATTTAACTGCCACTCAAGTCTACCGATTACAGACGAAGGCAGACCATCTTAAAAGCATATCAGCAACATTATATTTAGTGTTAGTATTTTATCGCATTGTTTTCTCCAGAAAAATGACGTTTTTTATGGTTTGTTCTTGCTTTGTTTTTGTTTTGACTTGTACTTTTTAGTGTGGCAAAAGTAAAGAAAACAATGTCTAAAATGCAAATCGATCTACTTTTGTAAAGACCATTGTACAGAAGGAATCAATGTCCAAATGTCAAATGATATACTCCGGAGTACGAATCAATATGTGGACGAATTGAGGATAATTTCGGCAATACTCGGTCCTGTCTGTTGGAGAATGTCTCAACATGTGACCAAAGGGTTAATTGGCTTAGAAAATGGACTTGGAATGGGATTTATTGGGTCTTTGGTGGATTTTCATTAGCGTGTCGAGTCTTCTCTCTTTTTGCTCGCTCTTTTGTCTCATTTTCAATAATTATGGATAAAAATTGAAACTTGGATCCAACGAATATTCTTTTTAGGGTCCAAGTATTATTGATTTATGCCTTCATCTGTGAGGTATTATATAATTCATTTTCGTGCAATTATTTTGTCATTTGTTTGAAGATTATCTTTTGAAATTGATCCTTATACATTATACTCTCTGCAGTCTGATCTCTATCTATGCCGTCTGCAAATGGCCTGTTTTCGCCGGCTGCACTGAGAAGTTTAAAGAAATATCACCGTAGTTTCTATCCCTTTAAAATAATCATCTTTCTACGTCATGAAAACAGCTTTTTGTTTATTTATTATCCACATAACACAGAGTTCTGACGATCCTGTGAAAGAAGGCTTTGGAAAACATTGTGGGAAAAGGAGAAAATGCTGGTAACCAGCATTTTCTCCTTTTCCCACAATGTTTGCTAACCTTTCAGGAACAAATTCCTAAATTTGAACCGCAGTTAAGATGTCGTTAAAGTCTAAAATTTTGTCGTTTGGTAGTGAGTTAAGTGGCTTTTCAGTGCCTTGCCAAAGAACACTCTATCGTGACCGGCATCCCCGGCGGCGGTCGAACCAGGATTTCATGATCACAAGCCAAACACCTAAATCTCTAAAGCACAAAAGACCTCTTTCACACAGAGTCACACATTTTTGTGAGAGATGGTACAACGTGTCTACAAGTGATTCGAACGCAGTATAAACAACGATTTACCAGAATGAATGAGGTTTTCTCTGCCTTGAATATTTCATGACTGAATCCTTTACAACAAGAATAAGTTTTAGACCCATCAAAATTGAAGGGATTTACTATATGTGGCTAGAAATATGGAATTTGTTTTGAAAGGGTAGAAAACATGGAGGGTAAAGGAGTAAATGCTGGTAACCAGCATTTTCTCCTTTTCCCACAATGTTTTCAAAAAGCTTTCTTTCTTATTCGGGATTGTTTGGTAAAGGGTTAACTCAGAACTCTTTCGCTGGCAACTAGAAAAAAAAAAGACATTTCTTCAAGGACTAAAAGCAGATTTTTTACTGAAACTGCAGAATGATGATGTTTGTGATAACCCAGCTTTAGGCAGCAGACCGTGTAGATTCAAGATCAGATTGCACGTTCATTGCAGTCTAGTCTTGATTTCACTCAATGGTGCTTTACGCCGCTTTCAATATTATTTCAGTCATATCACGGCTCCAGCTCACATATTCATGTGTATCCTGGGTTTCACCAGTACCAGGCTAGGGCTCTGAAGGGTCTTGCCCATGGAAACTCCCATGAAAGGCCAAGCGCTTCCAGGGAGGCTCGAATCCGGGGCCTTCAGGTTGGTAGTCCTACACTTTACCACTTAGCCACATAGAACCACTAATCTTGATATACGCGGTCCGCATAATCTATTAAAAAATTAAACGTCATAGAAAGAAAAACGACCTTTTCAATCTAAAAAAGACACAATTAGAATTGTAATTTCAACGCCGCTTCTACCCAGATTATCCAAGGAAAACTGACAGCGTAGATCATATATCTGAGTGCACATGTTGTGTACCTGCTGTACACGTGTTGTGCAGTCTGATCTTGCTCTACACGGACCGCGAAAACAAACAAGAGCTGTGATAGGCAATGCAAAAGTTAAGCTTTAGCTATCTAAATCAAAACAATCAGTAGAACCAGTCACTGCTTAAGATACACCAATTGGATTTAAATCAGTTGAGCAAAGCTATTGTGATCAATTGGGTGACGAAGAATGTAGACCAAGATCAGACTGCACGGACGTGCAGTATGATCTTGGCCTAGATTCTTCGCAAATGAGATTGAAGGTTGTAAACCATAGTATATGGAATAGATTCCATGGCAACTCAACTACAGTATATTATCAGCTTTTTCTATGGCGCCTGCTTTAAGTCATGGCGTCACCGGAAATAAAATGTAAAAGTGCAACTACATACATAAAGCTGCTTATTTTTCAATCTTTTTCAGTTGTAAAAAAAGTTCAGTTGCACTCTTACTTGCCCCTATTGGCAATCCCAACTGCAGATCTACTATTTTCTCAAGACACTGCCTTTCTAGCAAATACTTTGTTACCAAACAATACGTACGTTTAAGGACACTGGGTAGGCAGGCTATTTAAAATATAAATTATGTTGGAAAATGAGAAAATGATGATTTACAGCATTTTATACTTTTCGAATATTTTTTTTCTGCTGTACCAAAGATAAATCCGATCATTTAATATGTCGTCTGCAAACGCTCATGACGAGCATTTTCTCCTTTTGTGACCGTGAATGTTCTCACTTGTATTCATGATGTAAGCCTTGATTCACTTCAATTGATGCAGTTTTTGGTGGACTTTGTTTTGAGAAGGCTGCTGCAAATTTTGTAAAGAGGAGTAGGTGAAGCAGATTGCAATTCCTATGTGGTATTTTGTAACAATTAGTGAACTTATTGCCTTTCTCTTTTTTTCTTTCCCCCGACTTTCGTTTGACTGAGTGAGGTCTTTATCTCGTAAATATTTCACAAGTAAACAGCTTCCCAGTGGATTAGTTCACACCGTTAGAAGGTTAGAAGTAACAACACGTTTTTTTTTCTCTCTCTGTACCTGATGGATTGCCGTGGGGTAAGAAATAAGAGAGAAAATACAGGCTAAATAACTAACTGTCTAACTGAACGTAGATGAAATCAGAGTCCTTCGTCACCATTCATTCTAAATATGGTTTTAACGTCTAATGTGGTTGTAATTCAAATTCTAAACTTTACATCTGACTATCATCAGCTTCTGAGAGGGCAACAGTTGCAATTTGGAATACATCCTTTAAAAAACAATCCTGAGTTCTAACGACCCTTAGAAAGAAATCGTTTGAAAACATTGAGGGAAAAGGAGAAAATGCTGGTAACCAGCATTTTCTCCTTTTTCACAATGTTTTCTACCGTTCAGAAGACAAACCTCATCATTTGAACCATATTTAGTTTGTTGTCTGCAATGGCTTTTAATTTGGACAAGCCTAAAATATTGTGCATTTAGAATGGTTAGTGAGTTAGGCTTCTGATGGAGAAATGATGTCCAAAATATCGATTCCTACCTGTCTATGATGACGGGGTCAGACGGGGTCTCGTTTCTATTTCCGCAGCTCTTTTTATCACAGCACCGGCTGTAAGAAATGATAATAATGATAATAATAATAATAATAATAATAATAATAATGATGATGATGATGATGATGATTAACATTTTAGTTATCTAGCAGTCAAAGGGCTTAAACAGTTTCTGTTTTCTATATAAGAACACCCCAATGATCAACCTGTTCACCAGTACTTTATAAATTCTGTTCTAATTCTAAAGTTCAAAACTCGGCCGACAGAACAACTATTTTTGTGGAAATTTGAATGTTTGGTTAACCCTTAGGCTGCTAAGCGCGACTCACTGACTTTTTGTGGACAGTGTAGATCAAGATCAGACTACACAGAACGTGCAGTCTGATCTTGGATCTACACTGTCAGATAAGGAGGTACTTCCCGTCCCCAGAATACAGCCCCAGAACTTTGCTGCACCACGATATCATGAATAAAAAACAAGATGTATAAATTTATCAGAGGAGATTCGTAAATGTTCACAATAGTGCTATTCGATTTCGATAGAAGACGTCGATAATCCCAATTAACGTTGATTAGTGGTAATTCGTGTCTTATTTATATAGCACCTGATATTATGACACGGTAATCTATATACCGACCAAGTGTCATGTACGAAATTAGGATAAGATTACCATTTACACGGTCGAAGATCGGCAACTTCTGCTATATCTGATCCCAGTGGCACTCAAATATAGATCTGTTTCAATTGAGCCACGCTCTGGCAAAAGGGGGTATAATGCATCTCCGTGATGTATTATACCCAGCAAGTCATCACATAATTATGGATACTTAAAATCCATATTTCTAACAGCCGATGGAATCATGAGGTAGAATGGTCCTTTGACATGCAGAAAATTTAACAATAGCAAAAGGTGTCGACACGGATCGCTACTTTTTGCAGACGCATTACATACCCTTTTCACAAAGCAGGGTTCAGTTCATTTCGTAGTAGGAATAATATTTAAAAAAAACATTGTGGGGATAGTGATAAAATTGCTCGAGTCTTAACGTTTCAAACGAATAGTCTTATTTAGCCTTCATCCTTGCCAAACAATCCTCCATGTTTTACTACCTCGACGGATAATGCTTATTAAAAGATTGTGGGAAAGAGAAAATGATAGTTAGAAATAATAGTTGGATCCAAGATAAGAATGGAACATTACAATGTTTTTTTGTTTTCTAAGAATTTTGGACGGACAGAGTTCCGAGTCGGACAAATGTTTTACTTTATTCGACTGGTTATTTGTAACAAATTTCCGAATCTTTAATATCTTACAACACGGCATATTTCCGGAATTGTCATCCTAATCGTCGGATGCAATAGGCTAAAAACGATAGAAATGAAACTAAAATTGCTGGGAATTGACGAATGTCTAATTACAAGCCGCCTATTTAATCCTTATCCTGCTAAATAAGTGAAATGAAATTTTCAAGCCGGTAGTAAAAACCCGAATAATGCTATTTCAATCTTTTTTTCAGAAAAAAAAATCTCTCTATCGGACAGTGTAAATCCAAGATCAGACCGCACGTTCTGTGCAGTCTGATCTTGATCTAAACTGTCAGCAAGAGGTCAATGAGTCGCGCTGAGCGGCTTAAGGGTTAAATCCTAGGGGTTTGATTGAATGAGTTCTATGTTAGAAGGGTTTCTACAGTATTCCACTATTTATTTGTAACAACTTTCTAAATCAAGTGTTTACGTGTTCACCTTGCACTAATTAAGCAACAGGCCCTTATCAGCCAATTAGGCTGCGATGCTGACCACCTGTTACCAGAGATACTATCAATAAAATGCTGGTCAGTAGTTGACGTTTCCAGATTGGAACGGTGGGGATGGGAGGTAGCTGATACTGAAATATTATCTCCCCAAACAACAATTGGGGAATCATGCTCGTAAAAAGCAAAGGTAATAAATATAAGTCTAGGTATAATACATGGTGTTCTTTGTCACTAATTTCTCCTATTCCCAAATTTCTCCTTTTCGAAACCTGTTTTCAAAAGCTCTCTCCTGCAAAACGTCTTCAGCATATGCGTCTAGCCTTGGTCTCGCCATTCCCATTTTTGATTCATTAGTGCGTTTTCTAAGAATACTTCCACCTGGCAAGCTCCGCCAACTCTGGATCGAACCAGGATTTCCAGATTACAAACCGATTGTCTTTACCACTGAGCCACGGGTTACTCTCATGGATAAGATATGAAAGTCTATTACATATTAACTCTATCAGCGCCAAATATACAATTTGTATATTTGTCGCTGAAAGAGTTAATATGTAATAGACGTAACAATCTCGACCTGTGTTGAATGCTAGAAAAGAACCCACTGAAACTCAGAAAGAAAGGTCTCCAGAAAGAATTATATCTTGTAGGTTTGAGCAGACGGATTAGATCTAAGATCGGACTTAATTTTATGTGTAGTATGACCTTAATCCATTCCATCTCATAAAGTCCCTGTTTTTAACAATGGTGCTGAAAACGTTAGATTGAAAACATGCGACCTTGACGCAGGTGTTTTGGGGAATTATGACGTAATACATAATTTGTGACGTAACACATTACCTGCACATGACTTCGTGTGTAAGCAAAACACGGCACATTTCCGGATTTTTATCTTGACCTTCGTATACGATGGGCTGAAAACAATAAATAAACAGTCGTTACAAACTGATAAAAATATAATAAATAGAGGAGACTTGTTTTTTTCGGTAAAAGATCGAAATTGATTTTATCGAGTGAACATCATCGGTAATATTTTCACGAGTGACGCAGCCACGAATGAAAATATTACCGAAGATGTAATGATGTTCACGAGATGAAATAAATTTCGATCTTTCACCGAAAAAAAAAACAAATGTTCTATTTATTTTATACTTCTAAACCTTTTTTTTTTTGTTGAGACTTTCATCAAAATCCAGTGCAGCTTTTTTCGTTTTTTTGGTAATTCCCAGTGGCGTATCCCCCACCCCTCACATAACAATGCATTACAATATTACGTACAGCGCGAAAAATATAAGGTAAATGCGAGTAAATTATGTCATATTTCCCTCTGGTTGAATCGCACATGCTGTTTACCTAGGTAACAAGTGCGTAGGAACTACTGTTTCCGCAAATGAAGAGTTAGAAAATATGAAATCGGCATTTTTCACTGGTTGTAACAATGAAATATCAAACCATAATCAACCATTATTTCTGGATAAACTACCGAAAAGCATGAAATAAATATCGCTAATCTTAAAAGTTCGGCAATAAAAATTTTCGCATATTTTATTTCCAAGTAAGCTCTTAAATAATTCAAGGGCAAAAGTAATATCCATTGATACTTTAATTCAATGATTGTTTCAGCCAGTCAGAGTGACCAGTGCTCGGGATTAAGATTTGGGACACCATGTGGATGATTTGGTGGCTCGTAGGGCAAGAACTTTCTGTTCTCGTATATAAAATGGCTCACTGATCCATAGAAATAAAAAAGGGTAAAAAACCTCGACTAAACACAACAACAGCAATAACTAAAGGACATGAGCCGTAGTATCGAATCTACGACTAATGCACTGATATTTTCGGTATCTACCAAGGCATTAAAGTCTGCCTTTACATTTCTAAGCAGTCTTCAGCGCGGAGATTGATAGCAAAGGGTCATTTATGTGTGTTTCGCTCGATTAACATGTTCTAGATCTAAGCAGGAGCAAGAGGTTCTAACTTGATTAATTTCACGCGAGTCACATTTCACTCGGCCTTTAAGAAACAATTCTAGCATTGATTTTGGAGTTACTGCCTTACTTTATCTCGTGAAAAATCTAGCCACCTAGCAGTAGAGAGTTCTACTGAATATCGAATTGTATCTTACTCGTTGGAAAATGGTTCAGTTTGACTAACATGACACACTTTCGCATCATTTGTATTTCAAAACACTTGTACTTTCTTGCTTCATAGAAAAATCCCTGTTGTGCTAAAGCAAGTATACAATGAAAGACATGCCTCTCTTATCCATAGAATAGTCTCTTGTACTAGAATACGTTGAAAACAAAGTCAGTAGTCCCAAATCTTGAATTCTATAGGTACCATGTCTTTTGTGCAGTCTGATCTTCATCTACATCGGCTGCAAAAACGCTGTGAGTCGCCCTTAAAAGCCTAAGGGTTAACCCTTAACCTGCTAAGGGCGACTAACTAACCTTTTGCGGGCAGTGAAGATCAAGATCAGACTGCGCAAAACGTGCAGTCTGATCTTGGATCTACACAGTCCGATGAGATATTTTTCTTCAAAACATAGGTTTGAAAAAAAAAAAAAAAAACATCATTTGGGTTTTTACAATCGGCTTGAAAGTTTTATTTAACAGGATAAGGGGTAACAATATTCCAGTTCAAATATGGCTACAATATATATTTTCTAGGTTCCAAAAGTTTCTAAGGAAGGACTCTGCAATGCTCTTTCCAACGAAATTTTAGTTCAGTACTGATGTGAGTTTAGTACTCGGCATAGTTTACTGTGAATTCTCGCAAACAATTACGATGCGACAAAGCGCTACCAGCTTGGTGAGAGCCCAATGTCCTTAATTTTTTACAAAACGACAAAATTTTGAACAAGACCAAATTGAAAGCATTTGCAGGGAACAAATTAATTGAAGCTCAAATGAAGATTTCTGTCTTTGATAGTGTAGAAAACATTTTGGGTAAAGGAGAAAATGCTAGTTACAAGCATTTTGTCTTTTTCCCACATTTTTTTTTTTTTTCAAAAGCTTTCCTGATGGTTATAAAAAGATGGGCTTGTGCGATAAAGATTCAACAAGATATAACCTAAATTAATACTTACTGTTTTTGTAACTGAATCGATGAGACGTATATATAAATCTTGCTCTTGTCTAACGCCTGGAAGTAGAAATAAAAATAAAGTCTTAGCCTAGTTCAAGTCCGCGCAAGCTGATCTTGGCCGAAACTTTTCGCAATTGGTCAATTTTCTGTACGTCCGAGGACCATTCTACCTCATAATTAACCCTTTCCCAAACGATGAATTTTAGACTGGTCCAAATTGAAAGAGTTTGCAGACGACAATTTTAAATTTGATGAAAATGACAGAAAGTTCTCCAAAAGGGTAGAAAACACTATGGGAAAAGGAGAAATTGCTCGTTACGAGCAATTTCTCCTTTTCCCATAGTGTTTTCAAAAGACTTGTACTGCAGACACGTGAAAACCAGGGCTTGTTTGGGAAAGGGTTAAAGTCGGTTGTTAGAAAAGTAGCGATAATGAATCCATAATTATGTGATGGCTTCATGGGTATCATACATCACGGAGATGCATTAAGCCCCCTTTCACCAGAGCATGGCGCAAACGGTTTAGAGCAAGCAGCGGGACCAACCGTTGTATATGTCGGACAAAGTATCGATTCAACGCATTGCTAGGCGACAAAGACCTACAAGACTTGAATAAATTGAAAGTATTTGTAGACGTTAACCAAAGTCTGGCTCAAACGATGGGAGGTATCTTTGAAAGTGTAGAAAACATTGTGGAAAACAAAATTGCTGGTTACCAGCTTTTTCTCCTTTTTCCACGAGCCTTCTTTCTAATGTCTTTCATGGGTTTCACTGGTGCTATGATGAAGCTCTGCGGTACACTGCCCAAGGACAAGGCCACGGGTCAGCGCCCTTAGCATAGATTGAACACAGAACTGGGTTACAAATCAACTGTCTTAACCCTTGAGCCACGTTGGGTCCTGCTCCTTCATGTTTTATTGTGATTTTGCAATCAGCAAGACGTCCGACACTCAAAACACGGTTAAGATCAATTGCCGACATCTTAATCAACGTTTAGAATTCATTTACATCATTAAATAATACTCAAACATTCATCTCTTTCAACTGTGTGCAATAAGTGTTGCAAATTGATGTTTAAATAACACAAATTGAGATTTGTTATCGCAGGTGGGACCAAAAGTAGGCGTGACAAATTACCCATACACCGGGGAGTACTCACAGATCTTGGATCACTCAGTAATCGACGGTGACGCAAACCGAGGGTGTCCAAACGTTTACAAATAAAACAGGTTGCATCATTCTTTGATCTTTTTGTATTTATTATTAACTATTAAGTGCTGTTTAGACCAAGCTGAAGAAGGTTAAGATCCAAAGGTCATACTGGTACTTGCATATCGAAAACGATCGCAAGTAAACTTTAATGTGAGGTCGCATGTTAACAACATCCAAAATGTTGATTTTCATGTTGATGATTTGAAATAGTATTAAAAATCACCTAGAAAATTTGAAGGAGTGTAAAGCCGTGAGAAATGGAACAAGTGCTTACTATTTTTCTCAAAAAGGTCTCCAAAGTTCCCTTCAGAACATTAACCATTAGAGTGCTGAATAAAACCAACAGTAATGTTCATCCTAGAAATATGATCCGAACAATACCAATTTCATAGTTGCTTTTGTCTACAGTGTTTCAGCAAAGCGGACAGTGTAGATCGAAGATTAAGCTGCACTTTTTGTGCCGCAAAGGCAGCTATAGTATCGTGAAATGCACTTTAAGGGTTAAAAATGAGGATTCAAGAAACGTTATAATATACCTATAGATCTACACGATGGACATCCCAGAGCTATTCCAGACAACAAATGGTCAAATTAGATTCCAGTTGGACATTTTTACGCAGCCAGACTGTAACTTCATCTAATTTCAACAGAATTTTAAAGCCCTTATTTTATCCTTATGCTTTTTGAAACAACATCTCTTGAAATACATTTGTCGCAGACCATTTCGAAAACATCCCATTTAAAAAGGCAATGAAATCAATTACATGAACTAAGGTTTGGTATTTGAAGATAGATATGCATGAACATTTCATAATAAAAGAATAAACTGCTTGTTACCAGCTTTTTTTGTCGCCAACGTGTTTTTAAAAGTGGTGGGCATAATCAGTCGGTTGTGATGACTATTTTCTGTTCTGTTCTATTCTGTTCTGTTGGAGAATAATTTTTTACGACTTTATACAAGAGGTTATTCAACGAAGTCTAGAGGAGTAGACAGAACTTCTCCGTCTGGCTTTTCACACTTTTCGAGATGAATTGTGTAAAATCCGGGATAAAAATCGATACCTCCATTAATTGTCTCCATTTTAACTCGTGGATAATTTGATATTGTAAAAAATCGGGCTCCATATGTTATATTTTTTGTGAGATTTGGAACTTCTCTGTCAAGAGAGGTTTATGAGAATTCGGTTTGCATGGGCTTGAGTTGGATATGTATTAAGCTTCCATTTTACAATGCCATGCATGTCAGTCGCGGGTCACCCATCCCAGTCAATGTCACACGGTAACTTTTGCTACATTGACAATAGTGTTAATCACTCTCTTTGACCCTTTGAATTTTTTCCCTGACGAAACCCGAGTATTTGCTCTTTATTTCTCTAAAATGTATGTACGGTATCATTTACAACACGATAGGGAAAATGGCACCATAGGCAATGAGCCACTGCTGTCCCTCCTTGACTCTTTACATCACAACAAAACTTCAGACTTGACCAAATTGAAAGCATTTGCAGACGACATATTTAACGCAGCTCGAAAGAGAAATGCTCAGTTATGACTACTTTGACCCAGCAGTATTCCGTTCTGGTGTTTCACCAGTGTTACACACAGTACCTTCAGTGGAGAGACGGTACTAGTCCCCAGTCTCTGTTACGTTAGCACGTCAATATGCTGGATTTCATGGCTTAATACTTTTGCCATTAACATCTTCATTTGAAAGTCTTGACCTAAAGACCTAATTATATAAAAGTGGAAAAGCACACAACTGTTCGGCAATTGTAATTGCCCAGTTGAGCCACCGAATAGAAAGAGCAACGACAGTAGTGCGTGAACTACATTCGCCAACCCTCCCATATCCACCTGTAATTTCAACCCCAAGACTAGCAATCTGATTGGCCAAGACTTTAGGTCTCCCAACATTACAATGTGAAGGCTTTGAGTTAGGAATCATAACATTACCGATCATAGTTATAGTTTGGGAATACGACCAAGAGTCGCCAATCAAAGCTCTCAATACTCAAGACGTTGCTTTAATTCCATAAAAAGACATACGTCAAGTCGCTTTGCTTGAAAAGCTCTCGTTGACTGGTCGACGATTTTCAGTTGCTTTACTTCAATTTGTAGTACAACGGGTATCATTGGTACTAGAGATTAATAGTTTTCTAATGGAAAAAGGTATATTCCAAAGAAATCGTTAATTTTCTCAAAAAATCACGTTCACAAATGTTTGCCTTTCAACATTGTTTCATATTATCTAACAATATTTTATTCATGGACTCATTTCTCGGCCCCATCGATCGCGAAAAATGTTTACACAGTAATTAGAAATGTAAACAAGAGGACACGTGTTTCTCTTGTAATGACGCGATCTCTTGGCTGAGCGCGCGATTTATGTAAACAAAACAGACAGGGATTTGTGTAGATTGCACATAATAGGATAATCGTTTCCGGGTCACTCAGGCTAAAGTTCATTGTCGCGCGGCAATTTGCAGTTCATAAAAGTCTTTCCACTTAATTGAACAAGTTTTTATGAAGTTAAATGCTTTTATCATTTACCTCCATGAAATATTGACTTTTTGTTCCACTTTTATGCATTAAATGTGACAGCATGAATGCAAAATTACCGTGTTTTGCTAGCTGTTACAACGGATGTATATCGACCTAGTGACGCACAAAAACAGCTACAAGTTCCTGGTAAAGTAGTACCGTGAGGTAAGGATAAAGATACAGATAATAAGATGAAGGCAATTCCATTAATTCTTGTATCACTAAATACGCTAGCAAGACTGGTAAGGGCAAAGTATGTCAAACAATACACGACAGCATAGAGCCAAGAACAAACTGTACGCCCTGTGCAGTCTCTTCTTGATTTACTCTGTCTGTTAAGTCTGTTAAAGACGAAAGAGTTGTTCAGAGCATGCAAAGATTTAATCCTTAAAAAAGTAACAAAATTTTACACATGTCCGAATCGAAAGCATTTCCAGGGCGACATTAAGTAAATCTAAAGCGATGATAATTGCTGTTGAAAGCATCGAAGATGTTGTGGGAAAAGTTGAAAATGATGATATCGAGAGCAGTATCTCCTTTTTTGGGGGCAAAAAATTTAAGACCTATGGGTCGTTGAAACACTGGATTGGTTGATAAGGGCTTCCAAGCTGGAACCAACTGGAATCTTAGAAACAGTGAATGCAGCAATTTCTTCACATTCACTAAACCTGTCCGAATGCTTCTATTAACAGCATTTGGAAATGAGTCATGCTCTGTGAAAAGGAGATTTAATACATCTGCAAAAAGTATCGACCAATGGGACGAAGGCTTTTGCTGTCGGTCAATTTTATGCCTGTCCAAGGACCATTCTACCTCATGATTTAGTCGATTGCTAGACAAACTGAATTTTATGGATCCATAATTATGTAATGGCTTGCTTCGTGCCCGCCCGGGTAGCTCAGAGGTTAGCGTATCTGACTCGTGACCTGGTGGTTGTGAGTTCGATACCCAGTCGAGACAAACTTTCTTTCCGTCAATGTTTCGCCTCTCAACTCTGATGCATGTGAGAAAAGTAGTCAGTGGCTTTGGAAAGAAAGTTCGCGTCAGTACTGGTGTGAGAAAGCCAGGAAACACATGGATGCGTCACTGACCGCCATGATATGACCTGAGCTGTTAAAATGGCGTTAAGCTCCAATACTAACCAAGACTTGCTTCGTATAATTCATTACGGAGATACATTAAAACCCTCGTTTGCCTGAGCGATGCTCAAATATTTCATTGAACGTCATTTGCAATTAAATAAATTGGGCAAGATAAGGGTTTGTTAAAATTTGAGTCGTTTAAAGGTCGAACAAAGAAGATACTGCGATGAGATTAAACAAAACTTACCGCTGGCGTATAATAATTGTAATCTGTAATGTATTCCATTGCAGGTTTTCTGGCTTTCTAGTTCCTGTAGAAGAGAAGAGACGAGAACGTTATCTAAAAGTTGTGACATAAAATGATAACGACAGATCCTACCTATTGAAGAACTGTGGTAAGTATATTATTATCTTTTATATTGTCCGTTAGAGTAAAAACTTATTCGAGTAACCCCCTCTCTCTCTCTCTCTCAGCCGCTCATTTACTCCAAATCTTACACGGTACATTTGACTTTTTTTCTTCAGACTTAGCAAATATTTATTTTTTTTTTCTATTTGGTTACTTTGCCAGATTAAGTTCGTTCTGCCAGTTCGTAAAGAATGTTTATTTCAGTGACCAACGGGAACAGCCGTACCTTGATTTTGTACTTGCGGCTCAACCCATTTGCAAACTTTCCTGTTTGTAATTATATCTTATATGTAGTCTGTGCAAAATCATGGCCATAAAACATTTAAACTATTTGATAAGATATTATAAATATAGGACATTCAGGGTTTTTCCCCTACACCCTGTTTCTTTGAATTTGGACCTCCCATATTTTCTAGATGACCCACAAAATTTAAATGTATGCCTTCCTTTATTCATTTTAAGGAGGTCTAATAACCCCCAACTAGGAAAACCCAGGGAAAACCCTGTCCGACATATATTGGATAAACGAAACATACGACCCACATACTGATATGTACGAAGGATTTTTTTTTCTCTTGCAAGTAATTACTATCTCTGGTAGATCATAGACATTTTTTATTGACTTGTAATCTTTCGTTGAACTATAATTTCAAAATAAAAGAACTTGCAGTCTGATCTTAGATCTATAGCGCACGCTTATTTAGACGAGTGTATAGGATACAAATCTTTCTGATTATCAGTGGATTGTATTTTCAGCCGACAAAAGAGGTCAGGTTTATGTGATTGTCGTTGAAAGCGTTTAAAAGCCGAGTTCAATATATGGATACACATAGACAGATACGTGAGCCGACAGAAATGCGCACAGATGCAGAGTGATGAAGACAAACACACACTTGCAGACAGGTGGATGGACTAACGAAGAAAAGGGACAAACACAGAGAGATAGAGATAGGCGAAAGGATACAAAAGTCAGGCAGTATTTTGAGAAACAGAGCGAGGTCCATAGATGGTCCAAACATAGTAACACTGGTACACGAAACAGGCCTATCGATAGGTATTGATTATTGTTGATGAAGCGTAAAGATACTTGCTGGCCCGAAACAAAAGGGAACAGAAGGTCAGTAAATTAGGAGTAAAATTACGGGTATCTAATTGTTTCCTCCCCTTTTTACCCGATAATATCATCAATAACGATCTTTATAGTTTAGGGTCTGTTTCAACTCTTTCGTGTTCCAAATAAAAAGTCAAATACCAACTTTTCTGCGGCAGCCAGAAAAATCACGATTCTACTGGAAGCAAAGATACTTCTTCGAACGTAGATTAGAATGAACAAGAGAACGATGCAGACCAAACATCAGAATGCACGATCTTAGCATTTTGATATGGTTTGAGCCATGCGCTGTGAAAAGGGAGTTTAATGCATCTGCTAAAAAGTATCAACCCAAGTCAGCCTGCATAGTTCGCAAACTGAATTGCGCAGGCTGACCTGTGTCGAGACTTTTTTGCTCAATTTTCTGCATGTCCAAGGACCATTATACCTCAGGAATCAGCCGGTTGTTGGACAAAATGAATTTTATAGATTTATAATTATGTAATGACTTGCTAAGTATAATGTATCACGGAGACGCATTCACACCCCCCCCCCCATTTCTTTTCCCAAAGGATGGTTAAATTTTCTGTCGGCGGAATATATGCTTTTGTCGCCAATGGCGCCGAAAAGGTGGGAACGCATCAGGCCGAAAAACACCTGACCGTTAAACTTTAGAGTGCTTGTAGTTTCTTGCAATTTCTCTACGAACAATGTAGATCAAGATCTGGCTAAATGAAACGGGTAGTCTTTTATAGAGATCGCACTGTCACTATGTTCAGATATTCTAGCCAAAAACGGTGCTGAAATTGGCCAAGAACATACTTGGGCAGTTTCATTCAGAATAATTTGGATTCGATAAAAAATGTTTGACAGAAAATTTCCTTAGAAGGGTGCGATGCAACAATAAAACAAAAAACAGACAGAAAAGAATTCGATTGAATGATTGACTGATTGGTTGATTTAGTTATCTTTTACACCACTTTCAAAATTATTTCAGTCATATCACGGCCACGGCTAGTGCTCTAAAGTGTTTTGCGGAAGGGACACTCCCATAAAAAATCTCAGTGCTTCCAGTGAGACTCGAATCCGAGGCCTCTAGGTTGCGAGTCCTACACTTTACCACCGAGTCACGCAGGGCCCCCACTTTGCGGTGGAGTAAAGCCTGAGAACTTTAAACAAGGTCTCTAAGTACCTTCTATATGAAACAAGAAATATCTGTAAAAGAAGGTGTAAATTTGCCAGCAAATAGGCAGGGGCTCTTAGAATAAACGTGTCTACATCTTTTGACCACTGGGGCCCTTAGAATAAACATGTCTACATATTTTACCAATCCCAAATTTCTATTTATTCATTTTTTATCAGTACCAAAAAGAAGGTCAAAAGCAAGTGCATTCAGCTACGTCGAAAAAACAAAAAGCAAAGTGAATTCAACGCATTACCCGACGACAACAGTTTAGACTGGTCCAAATTGAGAACGGATAAAGACGACAAATCTAAATGTTGCACATATTATGAAATTTGTCCTTGAAAGGGTAGAAAGCATTATAATGTTTTCAAAAGTCCTTTTCCTTTGGGTCGTTAAACTCGGGATTGTGTGGTAAAGACTTCTAGGCAAACAAATCAAACAAGGAATGAAAGTAAATCTGTTCTTCAAGCCTAACAACATTTCTGTTACAAATGCAGAGAAAGGGAAGGCGAGGTATAGTTTCATTGTTGCGTATCAATTAACAAGAGTCACGTGACTCCTACCCTATGAATATTTGATGAATTTGTGTGTATTCCAGGCCGTCACCGTTATCCTTAACATATTATCTCGGTAGACGACTTTTTGAGTCTTGCAGCAGACAACTTTTTGAAATGATTGTGGCAAAATGACAAATTTCTTGTAAAGAGCACTTTCTCCTTTTGCCACAATACTTTTAAATGCATTTGTTGATTTAAGTTCGTTTCATGTCGATTATTCCTACTCAGCAAGGATTATTTTTATATGTCATCAGATGCATTTTTTTTTTAAACTTTGCATTGACTTGTCTCAAAGAACATGTAACGTGGAAGAACCGATGGTCGATTGATTGATTGATTGATTGATTGATTGATTTACAAGTTATCCTTTTTTGTCAAACATGATGATTGACTGAATGGTGTTTTACGCCGCTTTCAATATTATTTCGGTCATATCACGGCGACAGCTCACATGTTCATGCATTTCCAGGGTTTCACCAGTACTAGGCTGGGGCTCTGAAGTGTCTTGCCCAAGGACACTCCCGCGAAAGCCCAGTGGATCCAGTGAGGCTCGAGCCCGGGACCTCCAGGTAACGAGTCCAACACTTTACCACTGAGCCACGCAGGACCCTTTTTTTCAAACAATCCCGTGTGTTAACGACCATGAGAAGGTAGGATTTTTAAAACTTTCCTACCCTTTAGAAGACAAATTATAATTGGAGCCATATTCAACCCCTAGACGGCTAAGTGCGACTCGAGGACATTTTGCTGACAGTGTAGATCAAAATCAAACTGCACAGAACGTGCAGTCTGATTTTGGATCTACAATGTCCAATGAGGAGATTTTTTTCTCCCCCAAAAAAGTAACTTTGACACAGCAACATTTGGGTTTTTACTATCGGCTCGAAAGTTTCATTTTACTTATTTAGCAAGGTAGGAGCTAACTTGTCGTCTGATAATGCTTTCAATTTTGAAGAGTCTAAAACTTTGTCGTCTGGTTAACCCTTTACCAAACAATCCCTGGTTTTCACGACCCTGGGAAAGAAGGCTTATGAAAAAATTGTGGGAAAAGAAGAAAATGCTGGTCTCCTTTTCCCACAATGTTTTCTACCTTATCATAGACAAATTTTGACATCTGGGCCACTTTTTATTTGTCGTCTGAAAATGCTTCCAATTTGGACCAGTCTAAAATTTTGTCGTTTGGTAAAGAGTTAAGAGTGAAACACTAAACAAACGAACAAAATAAATAGATTACTGAAAACTCGATTTTCCAGCTTCCATACGTCTGAAACTGATAAAAAGATTTAATTTAAAATTCAAAGACCAGACGAAAAGTCACCTCGCCCATGTGGCAGACGAAAAAAAGGGGTCCTCGGAGACGCCTTATTAATATAAACATAACAGTATAACAGAGGAAAAACGTTTTTTATGTCTCGATTAAAATTCAATTCTTGAAGTGACGACATCATAAAAGATGTTTGTGTTTACGACAATAAATTCGGTGGATAACTCATTTACGGGAAATAGTCAGCCGACTTCTCATTTTTCCAGACATGATTTAACCCTTATTCTGCTAAATAAATTAAATAGGACTTTCAAGCCGGTAGTAAAAACCGAATAATGTTATTTCAAACTCATTCTTTGGAGAAAAATATCTCCTTACCGGACAGTGTAGATCTAGGATCAGACTGCACGTTCTATGCAGTCTGATCTTGATCTGCACTGTCCGGTGAGTCGCGCCTAGTAGCTTACGGGTTAATAAAAGTACTTTCAATTCGTTTACTTAAATTTTGTTTTAGGCCGCTCTAAACAGTGCTATAATAATCAGTCATATGATATCACGGTTACTGCTTGCTGTTTCAAAAGTTTCTTGGTTTCTTGGTTTAACTGGTTTGAGGCTGGAATTCTACAGAGCTTAGCTCAAAACTCAGCGCCCACAGGCCGGGTAATCGAACCAAAATCTGCAAGTACTGTAAGTCTGTACAATATCTAGCCACTTCATGACAGACAGAAGCGGCGTGGAAGAGCAAAAGACAGAACCGCAAAAAGAGTGAGACAGAAGGAGAGAGGTTGGTTGGTTGTATTGGGGTTTAACGCCACTTTAACAGCTAAGGTCATATCATGGCGGTCGGTGACGCACATGTGTTTCCTGGCTTTCTCACACCAGTACTAACACAACTTTCTTTCCAAAGCCACCGACTACTTTTCTCACATGCTTCAGCAGAGGTGAGAGGCGAAAATACGCCGGAAAGAAAGTTCGCCTCAACCGGGTATCGAACTCACAACCACCAGGTCATGAGTCCGACACGCTCACCACTGAGCCAGGCACAGAAGGAGAGAGAGCGAGAAAAGACAAAAACAAAGATACAAAAAATGCTCATGACTAATGGACATTTAGAGAGAGAGACAGACAGACAGACAGAAAAAGAGAGAGATGGGGGAAACAAGGAAGATCAGGTACCGTATTACCAGCCATTCTTAAAAGCATGCTTAGTGTCATTCCTAAAATTTTTCGCAATTTCAAAGTAATGCAACTTCTGATTGGTTAAACCAGATCTTGTAGCCAATCAGCAATTGCGTTACTTTCTTAATCTAGAAAAAGACACAATCGTGTAACTTTAAATGGCTGGTGATTCATGCGTGCTGCTGCTTGGTATACCAACGTAGATATTTTGGAATTTGTGATTAAGCTAAAGGAGAAAGATTCATAAGCAAAAACGTCTGGCATCGTTCCGGGACCTTCCAACCTAAAATTTTGCATGGCAATTTTTGGGGGAATACGCGAGAAATTTGCGGAATGAATGCTGAAATGGTGTATACGCAAGTCTTGCGTATTCACCATATCAACATTCATTTCGTACGATTCTTGCATTATCTCTCAAACTCTCAAAATTGCCACGCTCGCAAGTCCTGCGTATTCACCATTTCAACATTCATTTCGTACATTTCTTGCGTTATCTCTGTCCCCCTCCCGTAAACTGCCAAGCAAAATCCATGCCAGGAAGTTCCCCGGATTATGCCAAACTGGTACACCAAAACAACCATCAAAGACATTCTCAAGAAATGGACGCATAAAGAAGCGATGTGTACATACCGTTTCCTTTTCGACAAAATCGATGAAGGCAGTTCGTTCAACTTCTATTGGCTGACCTTGTCTATCATAAAGTGCCAATACAAAATGGAAGAAATTACTTTTTCTGAGGTTACTTGGAGGTTGTTTTTCAAAGTGAGCACGAGATATTCCTGTCGCCGCACTGAAATAAAAACAAAACACTTGTAGTTTTGTGTTGTTTACAAAAAAATGCCAATTTGAAAAGCGCTGAACTCTATCAATACAAAACTGGGTATGCCAGGATAAACACATTAAAACTCAATTACTTATGTAACTAATAATGGAATCTTTTATAGCTGTTGAACTGAAATCACGTTTACTACACCGAGACATACGAAAAAGGATTAACAATAGATGGTTTTTCTAGATTCTGGCTTTCCAACATTGAAAGATTTGGACACACTCCGAATAACCAAAGTACCAGAGTCGTGAAACCATGGAATTCCCTGTGAAAAAAGTCACCCGTTTTGTGTTAACACTTAAGCTGCTGAATAAATGGAACCCAAATTTCTACTCAATACTAAAAGCCCTAACATTGCGGTTCCAAAGCTGATTTCACCGGAAAGAAAAAACCGTATCGGATAGTGTAGATCAAAGATCACGTTCTGTGCAGTCTGATCTTGATCTACTATCTCCGCAAAAGGTCAGTGAGTCGCGATTAGCAGCTTAAGGGTTAATTTTACCCCTTTACCACACAATCCTGAGTTTTATCAAAAGAAGGCTTTTGAAAGCATTGTAGAAAACGGAGAAAGTGCTTGAAACCAGCATTTTCTCCTTTTCTCACATGTTTTCTACCCTGTCAAAGACAGAAATCATCTTTTGAGTATTTTGTCGCCTGTAAATCCTATCAATTGGGTAGAGTCAAACATTTTTATTTGGTGAACAGTTATGGACCAGTCAATAAATCAAATGGATAATTTTGGTGAGTCGGAAAACCCAAACTGCTAGAATTTCGGTATCACCTTCGCCAGAATATCTCACATGACCTCAGACCGTGTAGATCAAAGATCAGACCTTAGGCTTGTTGCATTTTTTAATGAAAGAAGAACTATCTCAAATTAGTAATTCCTGTCAAATCTGCATTATCTCCACGTTTTCATACTCTATGATGCAACTTATGGTGTAGATATTTTTTTCATAACTATAATTACCATTTATCTGTCCTTGTAGTAACACGCTTATTTACCCTAGCGTCTGTCATACTTGCTTGAGATAAAAGTTTCCAGTTTTGGCGCTTGCGAGAGAGAGAGAGAGAGCTGTGTAAATGCTTTCTTGTATACATTGTTTGACTTTGACTATGCAGTTTGTACTTGTTTAATGAAGTATTTGTTCTGTTCTGTTTTTAAAGTTTGCAGTCTGATGTTGATCTACATTACCTTTAAAGACACAAGATTTGTGCCATGCTCTGTGAAAAGGGGTTTAGTGCATTAGCAAAAAATATTCACCCAGGTCGTCCTGCGTAGTCCGCCCAGGCTAACCAGGGATTTTTTTTTCTATTAGTCACTTTTCTGCTTGTCAGAGTTCTAGTCTACCTCATGACTTAATTGGATGTTAGATTTTATAGATTTTATGGATCCATAATTATGTGATGACTTGCTTGGTACATTACATCACGGAGATTCAATATACCCCCTTTGCAACAGCATGGCTAATTTCTCTCCAGCATTGTATGGACAGCTGAGAAGTGTCTTCCAAATGTTGCAAATTGCGTACTGTGGAAAATTAAAGCATCAACTAAATACTTAGATAAATGGCAAGAAAGTGTGCCACCATGTTGGATTACGTGTATATGCAAATGAAATTTAGATTTTTATCTGTCGTCTGATTTCGCATGCAGACGTTTTGTGTAATTGATTGCTATCCAACTCAGGATGGGGGAGAAAATGTTTCTCCGCATTGAAATATCAGTTCATAACTCGCCCGGTAACAACCAAAGGCATCCGATCTATGAAGTAAAACGCAAAACAAATGTTTTAACTCTACCAAACGAAAGATTTAGACTTGTCCAAATGGAAAGCATTTGCAGATGACAAATGGATAGTGTCCTTGAAAAGGTAGAAGATAGAAGGCTTTATGGGAAAAGGATAAAATGCTGGTTACCAGCATTTTCTCCTTTTCCCACCGTGTTTTCAAAAAGGTTTTATCTCCGGGGTCGTTAAATTCGGGACTGTGTGGTAATGGGTTAAAAGAGGACAAACGACATCCTTTGCAATATTTTCGTTATTTTGTTTCGAACGTTTGCCATTAATTCTGTTAACCCTTTACCATACACTCTCGAGTATTAACGGCCTTGACCGAGAAGGCCTTTGAAAACATTCTGGGAAAAGGAGAAAATGCTGGTAACCAGCATTTTCTCCTTGTCCCACAATGTTTTCCACCCTTTCTGAGATAGTTCCAATTATTTGTGCCACAATTAAATTATCGTCTGCAAATGCTTTCAATTTGGACAAAGTGTATAATTTTGTCGTCTGGTTAGGAGTTAATCGAATACGAAAGTCAAAGCATTCCATGACCATACATTAAAACTACATCGAATGCTTGAGTACATGTACCATTTCTGATCGCTACTTTCAATCACTGTATGAAGCTATATAAACCCTTTAACTCTTTACCAAACAACAACATTTATTTAGACTAGTCTAAATAGAAAGCATTCGCAGACGACAGAATAAATGTGACTGAAAATTCGAAATAATTTCTGGGAAAGTAGAATACATTGTGGGAAAAGGAGAAAATGCTGGTTACCAGCATTTTTTTCCTTTCCCGCAATGTTTTCAAAAGGCTTCTTTCTCAGAGTTCTTAAAAGTTGGGATTGTGTTTCAACGACCCCGAGGGAAAGGATTTGAAAACATCGTGGGAAAAGATGAACATGCTAGTGACAAGCACTTTCTCCCTTTCCAAGCATTTGTTCTACCCTTTCAAAGACAGATCCAATCATTTCAGCCTTTCTTTGACAAAAGGGGCTTTAATACATTTGCAAACAGTATCTATTCAGTACAGCAAAACACCATGCAAACACTAAAATTTAACATTTAGAATAGAGACCTATTAATCTACTGAATAAAACTGAAAACTGGAAGAAAATGACCACCGCTAATTCTGTTTAGATATAAATTCATTGATTTTTAGAAGCTTAGAGTCATCGTAATTAAAACGTATTCGGTCTGTCTGTGTGAAATGAACTTCGTATTGATTTTGAGAATTTTTCATTCATTCATTATCCTTAATAGCTGACGACATTAGTCTGTTCTCTCTGTATTTCAATTTCTACTGTCCTTTTTGAGAAGTGTAGACCGAGATGAGTCCGTGTAATCTGCTCTTGAGCTGATCAACCAAGAACTAATTGATAATATGCAAAGAACGTATGAGCCATGCTCTATGAAAAGGGGTCTTAATGCATCTGCGAAAAGTATCGACCCAGGTCAGCCTGCGCAGTCCGCGCAGGCTGACCTGGGCCGAAACTTTTCGTTATTGGTCAATTTTCTGTATGTCCAAGGACTCAGTCTACCTCATGATTTAGTCGGTTGTTAACCCTTTCCCAAACAAGCCCTGGTTTTCACGTGTCTGCAGTACAAGTCTTTTGAAAACACTGTGGGAAAAGGAGTGTTTTCTACCCTTTTTGATAACTTTCTGCCATTTTCATCAAATTTAAAATTGTCGTCTGCAAACTCTTTCAGTTTGGACCAGTCCAAAATTTGTCGTTTGGGAAAGGGTTAAAAAGTGGCATTTATAGATCCATAATTATGTGATGATTTGCTCGGTATAATGGAAGGCGGAGATGAATTAAGCCCCCTTTTGCCAAAGCAAGGCTCATATATAAACTCCTTTGAAATATTGCCGTTTTGGAGTAGCATTGGGGGGGGGGGGGGACATTTTCTAAAGCAGCTAACAGCAGAATGAATACCTTTGACATTTCCTCTTGTAACCTATATGTATTTTCTTCCTTCTCTGAAGCACGATGACTTTAACCTATGTCATTTGCATGTTATATCTAATAGATATAGGTCATGCTCTGTGAAAAGGGAGTTTAATGCATCATCAAAAAGTATCGACCCGGGTCAGCCTGAGTCGATACTTTTTGATTTTAGTCCAATAAGCTCCCTTTTGCCAGAGCATGGCTCATTAAAAAAAAAAAAAAAAAAAAAAAAAAAAAAAAAAATGCGTAAGATAACGATTGAATTCATTGATTTGTTGAATTCAGCAGGATAAAGATTACTTGTGTGAAATGAAGGATTAACTCATTACCACACGGCAAAAATTTAGACTTATCCAAATTGAAAGCATTTGCAGACGAAAATTTCAGTGTGGGTCAAATGGTGCAATTTTTCTTTGATAGGTTAGAAAACATTGTGGGAAAAGGAGAAAATGCTGGTAACCAGCATTTTCTCCTTTTCCCACAATGTTTTCAAAAGGCCTCTTTCTTAGGGTCGTTAAAAATCGGGACTGGGTGGTAAAGGATTAATTATTAAATATTTAGAGCGTTTTGTGTCGTATTACATTCTGACACAGTTTTACGGCAGGCGACTTCGAAAATATTCATGTAATACAAAACTATCTACCTGTTACAATCAAGCTGCTGTGCGCAACAAATTTGCGCTTTTGCGGACAGTGTAGATCAAGATCAAACTGCACATAATGTGCAGTCTGATCTTGGATCTACATAGTCCGGTTTGGCCAGACTTTACCGATGATAGGAATATTTGAATTGCAAGGTTTGACTTTCTTCTATGGGCTTTTTAATTTTTATTTACTTCGTTTACCACTTTAAGGGTTCAATTTCTGTTTTTTTTATATATATATATATGAGGTAAAAAATTCAAAAGATGAAGAAATGTGTAAATGCCTTCTTTATAATTAGTTATATTGCGACAGTTTCAACAGCCGTATTTTTACTCTTTTTTTTTTTTAAGTTGGTCTACACTGTCCGCAAAAGATCATGGATGTGCACTTAGCAGCCTAAGGCTTAATTATATCGCACTGACATCTCACCTATTGGTATATTTCACGAGTATCTAACGAGTGCTTGTACAAGAAAGACTCTCTGGCGTGACCAGCTCCGCTTTTAGGGGTCGAAACCAATACCTTCGGATCAAACATTAGAAAAACTGATTCATGGAAGACCCGAAACCCTTCCCCACCCCGAGGTTACCAGTATCAAAGAGAGATGGTCACGGAGATAAGGATTATTAATAATTGAGCCATGCTCTGGCACAAGGGGATTTAATGCATCTTCGTGATGCGTTACACCAAGCAAGTCTTCTTATGATATTATGCTTCCATAAAATCAATTTTGTCTAATAACCGACTGAGGTCAGAGGTAAAATGGTCCTTTGACATGTAGAAATTTTACAAATAGCAAACAGTTTCCACCCACGTCAGCATGCACGTACTGGGCAGGCTGGCATGAGTCAATCCTTTTCTTTTTTTCTTCTTCTTCTTCTTCAGATGCATTCAACTCCCTTTTCACAGAGCGCGGTTCATATGTATCATCAAAATCTAACAGCTTTAAAATATTATCATACAGCAAAATTTTAGAACTGTTCAAATTGAAATCATTTGCAGACAACATACAGTATCAAATGTAGCTTAAATGATTGGATTTCTTTCTGAAAGAGTAAAACACAGACTGGCAACTGGAGAAAATGCTGGTAACCAGCATTTTCTCCTTCTTTTTCTCACGTTTTTAAAAGTCTTATTTCTGAGCCGGTCATTAGAACACGCCATTATGCGTAAACCATTATCATGCTAACTAAGTTGAATTAACTTTCAAGCCGACAGTGAAAACCCGAACAATGTCTCCTTACCGGACAGTGTAGATCCAAGATCAGACTGCACGTTCTGTGCAGTCTGATCTTGATCTACACTGTCCGCAAAAGGTCAGTGAGCCGTCCTTAGCAGCTTAAGGGTTACACCGTCATTATATTTCACTATCTCTTAAAATTATTTTTTTGCAGTAGATGACTTGGAAAATATCGTTGAAAAACGTAGATAATAAATTTTCTTGACATCACATTAATACATCTGAAAAAAATGGTTGTAAAAGAAGAAAATTCTCGCAACGAGGAATTCTCCTTTTGTCACAATGTTTTCAAAGTCGTCTGCAGCAGAGAGAAATGTCATCCACTGTTGTAGTTGTGTTAATGATCTCCTTTTGTCACATTTTTTTTTTCTTCAAAAATTTGTTTGCTGTAGAGAGAAAAGTCGTCCACTGGTGGAGTTGTGATAATGGTCTTTTATTTTCCGTCTGGTTATTTTCTCTTCTCTAATTATAACCCTTTGACTGCTAAACAAATTAGCAGAACATTTTTTCCAGGATCAGTGGGGATTAAATTAAAAATATTGCAGGTTTAAAACTTATTTTTGTCAGATTATCCGATGAATTTAGACGAGTGAAGACCCAAAATGATACTGCAGTCTGATCTTGATCTATAACTTTCCACACACTTAAAAATACACTTACACACTGTAAAGCACGCATATGTAAATACATTGTAGTTAAGTGGATTTAAAACGTTAGTTAAGTAGATTTAAAACGTGTGCTAGCTTAATAAGTTGATTGGGAAAATATGAAAAAAAAGATACCAGTCGTAATTATATATTCTCCCCATCTATTGTGCTATATTTTTAAATATATTTGAGCCATGCTCTGTGAAAAGGGGGCTAAATGCATCTGCAAAAAGTGTTCGTGCAGGCTAACATGGGTCGAAACTTTTTGATTTTTTTTTCATGTCCAAAGACCATACCACCTCATATTTCAGCCGGCTGTTAGACTAAATGGAGTTTGTGGGTTAACCCTTTACCAGACGACAAAATTTCAGCCTTGTCCAAATTGAAAGCATTTGCAGACGACAATTTCATTGTGGCTCAAATTGTGCAATTCTTCTTTGATAAGGTAGAAAACATTGTGGGAAAAGGAGAAAATGCTGGTTACCAGCATTTTCTCCTTTTCCCACAATGTTTTCAAAAGGCTTCTTTCCCAGGGGCGTTAAAAGGCGGCATTGTGCGGTAAAGGGTTAAGAATTGACTTGCTTAGTATAATGCATTACGGAGATGCGTCAAACACCCTTTCTGCCAGAGCGTGACATCACTTATATACTATCTTTTAGATATGGTCCTATTACATGTGATTTCCAACCATGAGAATTTCAATAAAAAGACCTTTAGGATTTTAGTCTGTATTATATTATCTATTTTAGTACTTTTATAGGAAAAAGGATATAGAGTGTGTGGCGAGGAAAGATTTAAAGTTTTCAGCATCCGAGAAAACTAAACGCTTCTATCATATCGAGATGCACAAGGAAAACCAAATAGACTTAACGTCATATTTTACAGAGACTTTAAACACAAGCGGAATTCTGAAATTGTCTTTCATCCATCTGCAGGTTTTTTTTTTTCGTGCGTCTGTGACGAGTTAAACGACGTATAATTGTGGTAGAAAATTCGAGACAATATATGTGTATGTTTCTTCCTAAATTTATCCTTGGTATAAGGAAACAGAGACAGCCTAAAGAAACAGTCTCGAGTTTTCAATGTAGGTAGCATTTTCAAAAAGCCTTATGATGCTTCTTGGTAAATGTGCCTAGAGTTGTAAAATAAGTTAGCATTCATTATAATGTAATTGACAATACGCCTGAGAAACATGAATTATGATTCTGATTTAACTTGCCCATGTTTGAGAAAGATACTAGCAAAAATATCCATGTTTGAGAAAGATACTAGCAAAAATATCCTATTTTAGTTTTAGTTCTTTTTGTAATAAACTAAAACGTCCTGTCGATTCATGTAGCTCCAGTTTTGTAGCAAACACAATAAAGGAATTACTTTCAATATCAAAACATCTAAGTACAAAAAAATAATGCAAAGAATTTTCGATTTTCGAAAATTACAACGATAAAATTGCCTTGACACTGTGTGAAAACTGATATGTGCACATATCTTGTTGGCAATACATTATTCAGCTCACATATAGTTAGTGCCCTGGGAATAGGACTACTGATTGCGATGAATGATAATGTTTACTATACAGGTTCACGTTGATTGGACTCGAGAATTAAATACTGAATGCAAGTGCATAAGGGGTGGGTTGGAAGTTAATTGTATTTATCAATGCCAAATATGGTGATAAAAGATTAAAAATTTCTTCAGGACCGAAATATTTGCCTGTTTGAAATTCAAAACGTCTGGGAAAGAATCCTAGTTCGTGAACAAACATTGACATATGGCATATGTTACTTGAAAGACATCAAAAATACTTTAGTACCAGGAGAATTTGCTTGTTTCTAGCGCTTTCTCGATCGGCCGATATAATTTTTCAACCATTATAAGTTTGCCAATATGTAGTTAAATTTATTATTACTGTTATTATTATTATTCTCAAAAAGCAAGTATAACAATCGGCATTCTTCATTTCGGAATTTTAAACTCTGGATTGTGCACAGACTGAGTTTTTAAACAACTTTTCGTACTTTTAGCTGTCTGCAAGTTTCTGCACAGAAAGCTTATATAATGATGTACTCGCCTCGGGTTGCTTTGTTCCACCATATTGGGTTGCATCCAGTTTCGAATGGTGCCCAGCTGTGAGGATATTTCTTCCTTCATTTGAGATTTTTGTCCTTTTAGGTTGGTCTCTAATAACTCGACATACATTGACGGCAAAATTAAATAACATTTACATGCGGTCAACTTTTCTAGAAATAATCTCCACGGCGGGTGCTGTCCCAACGGTTGTAAATGAACCGAACTTACGATACGGCGAATAGGGTTGTTCGGCAATTATTTTCTCCGCATTGTGGAAATGGAACTTCGTAATAAAAATGTCTTGAAAGTGTTAACAACATGGGTGAATCAAAAAGAAATTCAGCGGATCCTCTTAAAAAAATAAACTATATAAATAGCCTTATGCACGATAACACATTGTATTTAACACACGTTGAAATTCCAGAAAACTATTCTCCCTAAAGACACTTTAAAATATTTCAACAAAACTTTTATATCTCTACGATTTTACAAAATCTCAAAATCACTTGAGTTCCCCCACAGCAGTTAGTTGGGGTCAATTCCAGAGATGAAACTTCAGCGCTGTATTGGTCTCTAGTTGATATAACCCAAGCACTGTTCCTGGGTCCCGACGGAACGCCTTTTGTTACTCTTTAGCTCTGGATGTAAGTAAGCAGTCCCCTTAGATTTACAGGATCCTATGGGAAACAAGCGTTCCAAAAGGAGGAGCATACAGCCTCCAATAGGAATATCGTATTTCATTAGGTGCGAAATCCAATACCAGAAGTCCCGCCCCCTTGGCGCATCTTCTGCGGAGAGATACCGTCTCCTGGAATCGGTTTCTCCGATTAGCCAATAGCAAGCCGGGATCGCTTTCTCGAATTTCCGCTGCGATTGTGATATCACTCTCGGAGGGTTGCTTCCCTTTATCGCTTGCCATCTGGAATTGCAATTATATCCCTGAGTACCGTTACTGAATGATGGCAACAAAGAAAATAACCGAACAAGTGTCGTAGGTTCATTAGTGGGAAAATACAGATGTATAGATTTATTTGATGTTTTTTAACGGGCATTATTGTTTTAACGGGCATTATTTGTTGTTTGTTAACGAAGATTCTTTCGCTTAAGTATTATTCGAACATGGACTGCATTTTCTTTAAAACGCCGAATATAATTTCTTTATTGTGTTGGTTTATTGTTTGCATTATCATTTCTGTATACATTTTCTTTCAATCTTACATTACATAAATTATGTAAAACTGAGGACTTCGTCTTTGATCCACTCTAAGTGGGCCAGGAACACTTTGCGGTGCTTTTGCGGACGAACGAGGACAAGTTCAGACGTCGCAGGGCTCTGATCTTGAATCCAAACCATCCTTTATTTTACGAAACATAGCGGCCAAAACTGCACCGAGTCTGTTGTATTTTTGTCTTTTGTACCAGATGCAAGCGGTCTTTTTACCTTTTACAAGTATTCGGATTAGAATATATAGACATGTGCTTAAATCTTCGTTTGGAAAGGAATAATTGAAATAGTAAATTTTCTTTTTTTTTATCAAAATAATCCGCTAATTTTAAAAACTAGCAGATCTCATGAAAGAATCCGAAATAAACTTCTAGATCGCTAAGTAAATGAAATAAAGTTATATGTTCTGTCAGGGGACAAATCCGGCCATTAGAGGTTTCAAACTGTTGATCAAAGTATCTCTTGAATGTCAGAAATTGTAAATCAATGATCAGTGATAATACAGTGCGTTCTTTGTAGTCTGATCTTGTTCTGAGCTGTGTGCGTATTTCTGTCCTTTGCATAGCATAAATTGAATGATTGTTTGCAAATGAGGACCTGAAATAATAATTTTCTACGTGAGGGGTATGCAGATACAATGCAATTGGATAAAACCTCAGAGCCATCACTTGAAAAACAACTTAACCCTTAAGCTGCTAAGCGCGACTCACTGACCTTTTGCGGACAGTGTAGATCAAGATCGGACTGCACAGAACGTGCAGTCTGATCTTGGATCTACACTGCCTGACAATGAGATATTTTGTCACCAAAAGGTAACTTTGAAATAGCAATACTAGGTTTTCACTACCGACTTAAAAGATTTATTTAATTTATTTATCAGTACAAAGTTTAAAACTTGTTCTTAGGATGTACCATTATTTTTCAGACGCAATATATAGCCAATTGGAAAACACTGTTACTCGCCACATCTATTTCTTTTTTTTCGTAAACATTACACTCGGTACACTGTGTTCATAATAATATTTTTTTTTCTCATTTCTAATTAGATTAGATTTTTTTTTTCTTTTGTAAATGAGCATATTCAGTCAGTTCATACTATTCTATGAATTCGTACTCCCATGGAGCATTTAAAAAAAGAATGGAATCTACATTTGGGCACTCAAAAGGTTCAGAAATTTCTCATTTTTCACGACGGCTTCGAGGCTGTATTTTTTAAAGTAAATAAATTACCGGACAACATATTTTGGGGGGGATTTCTTGAAAAAAATCTAAAACTAAAACTCCTTAATAAATATTAAGGTATTCTTTTTAGAGGTTTTATCTGAAATATTCCATTCCACAAGAAAGCCTTAACAAAACAAAATGAACGACACCGAATGAAAAGGAAAAAAAAAAATTTTTTTTTGACGTGAGGGACACATATTTATATCCGTGTCATTAGAAAAATATATCTCTCCCACTCTTGTCACGTGTTTTAGCCATTTTTGCTATTTCATACAGGTTTCATAATGATAGCTTTATTTTTGAACCCATGATAATAAAAAAAAAAAAGACTTGGAATAACATGAAAGTCGGTTGGGATTTAGGCTTAGATGGAACTATTTATGGCCACTAACTGTCTTTTTCCTGTCCTATATTATACTGTTGGGCTGGGGTTCTTCAGTGTCTCACTTACCAGGGTTCGTATTCACCAACCGTTCTTAAGAACGTTCTTGGACTTATTCTTCAAAATTTTCCAAATTTGAAAGTAACACACCTTCTGATTGGCTAAACCATATGGTTTAGCCAATCAGAAGTTGTGTTACTTGTTCTTCAAAATTTTCCAAATTTGAAAGTAACACAACTTCTGATTGGCTAAACCATATGGTTTAGCCAATCAGAAGGTGTGTTACTTTCAAATTTGGAAAATTTTGAAGAACAAGACCAAGAATGTTCTTAAGAATGGTTGGTGAATACGGACCCAGGAGCAATTCCACGTAACCAGAGGCACATTCGTGGTCTCTTATCACATATCTAACGTCTTTGTCGTTCACCAAACAGTCCCGTGATTGAACGGCCCAAGGGAAGACATAATTTTTTCAACATCGTGAAAACGTGCTGTTTACCAGCATGTTCTCTTTTTCCCCTACAACGTTCGCAACCCGTTTTGAAAACGAATCCCGTCATTTGAGTTGCTTTTAATTTGCCGTCTGCCAATGAATTCAAGTCTGTAATTTTGTCGTCTCGTAAACTCGGAATTAACCACTGCTATAAGTAAATAGCTCTTAACCAAACGGCAAATTTTTAGGCTTGTCCAAACTGAAAGCATTTCCAGATGAGAAAATAAATGTGACTCAGGAATTAAAATTTGCTTTTTAAAGGGTAGAAAACATTGTGGGAAAAGACGAAAGTGCTGGACACCAGCATTTTCTTTTTTTCCCACAATTTTTTTCCAAAGTCTCCTTCTTTAAGATCGGTAACACATATAATTGTTTGGTACAGGGATAAAACAACCGTGTTTTATTGTGCAGCAAGAACGAAATACTACAAAGTCATGGCTCTTTCCACAAAAATGACGTATTTAGTGTCAGACAGTGTAGAACCAAGATGAGACTGCACGTTATGTGCAGCCTAATGTAGATCTACATTGCTGACAAAAGCTCCTACTTAACCCTTTCCTAAACGACAAATTTTGGACTGGTTCAAATTGAAAGAGTTTGCAGACGACAATTTTAAATCTGATGAAAATGGCAGAAAGGTCTCAAAAAGGGTAGAAAACACTGTGGGAAAAGGAGAAATTGCTCGTTACGAGCAATTTCTCCTTTTCCCACAGTGTTTTCAAAAGACTTGTACTGCAGACACGTGAAAACCAGGGCTTGTTTGGGAAAGGGTTAAAAGTCTGAGACTTACAATAAGAACGTTCCTAAGGATCCAAGGTATTTCTGTTCGTTTCCCGTTAGCAGAGCTGGTCACACAATTTTGTCTTTGGACAAAGCAATCAAAGGCACGTGTTCGCAGAGCAGTACCGGTGACACTCGGGGAAAACATGTATAAGTGAACTGTTGCCGCGATATGACAGGTTCTATTGACCGAGCCCTCAGGAAAGACAGGTCGAATCTTAACCCTTAACCTGCTAAATGAATAAAAAGGAAATTTCAAGACGATAGTAAAAAACCCAAATGTTGTTATTTCAGGTTTTTTTTTTTTTTTTTTCGGGGGGGGGGTTAAAAATATCTCTTTATCGGATGGTGTAGATCAAGATCAGACTGCACGTTCTGTGTAGTCTGATCTTGATCTACACAGTCCGCTAAAGGTCAGTGAGTCTCACTGAGCAGGATAAGGTTTAAGTTAAAATTTGTGTCTGATAGGCACGGGAGTTTTACTCTCAATATTCATAGAATTATGCAAACCGAGTCTGTGAAGTTATCCTCTCGTATTCCGACCCAATCTAAATTGAAATGATTCAGGCTCGCATGGGGGAGCCGTTTCGAAGTCCCCGTGGGCCCATTTCCGTAATGGGCCTTATTGTAGAGGCCGGGTATAAATCGAACGATTATTCCAGAACAATGTTATGTTACGCATTAGAAAAATTGGATAATCAGGGACGAGAGCATCTCACAAAACACGGATAATCAAGCAGATATAATGAGCTTGCTTCAGTTTCATATTTCATATGAATACAATCCAGCGATCTCAATTCATTCTGTACATTAAGCTACTTAACTTTCTTATAAAATTTCATTAAGAAAAATGAGCCATGCTCAATGAAAAGGGGGCTAAATGCATCTGCGAAAAGTATCGACCCAGGTCAGCCTGCGCAGTTCGCGCAGGCTGACCTGGGCCGAAACTTTTCGTTATTGGACTTGTTTCTGTATTTCCAAGGACCAGTTGACCTCATGATTAAGTCCATTGTTAAAAAAAGTGGCTTTTAACGATCCTTAGTTACATGATGACTTGCTTGGTAAATGCATCTCAGAGATGCAGTAAGTGCCCTTTTGCCAGAGCATGACTCATATATATATTTTTTACTCTTTACCAGACGACAAAAAAGTAGAAAAGTCTAAATCCAAATCTTTTGCAGAAGACAAATTAAAAATGGCTCAAATTATGAGATTTGTTTTTAAAATAGTAGACATTTTCGGAAAAGGAAAAAATGCTGGTTCCCAGCTTTTTCTCCTTATCTCAAAATGTTTTCAAAGTAATATCTTTTCAGGGTCCTTATAACTCTTGTGGGCGTGTGGGGTAAAGAGCTGAGCAGTGGAAGTAAGGCTATTATCTGTAATGATTTTAATAACATTCTTGAAATCAGCGAAGGAACTAATAACGATAACTCGTCATATGGTGGGTAAGTTTTCAATGCTGTGAAGGGAGGTTGGAACTTTCTCTGTCTGGACTACTTTAAGAAAGGATGGTATCTACACCTCTCTCCTATTTATTTAACTGCAAAATACAAAATCTTTATTCAAGTATTTAGGCGTACGACCCATAAATACTTACACATTTATACAAACAGACAATGAATGACATATAATCCTTAATAAAAGGGTACTTTTTTGATGAAAACTTTTGTCTTAATTTCAGCAAGATGTTTTGCTACTTTCACTATGGTGGATCTATCATTTAATTTCATTATATTACAGAATGTATTCCTATTTTCCAGAAGCAGCTAAATTGTGTTTTTACTTTGTTTACATAAGTTCTACAATAAAAGAAAATGTGATATTCGTCCTCGATAACATATGAGCCATGCTCTGGCAAAAGGGGGCTTAATGCATCTATACAGGTCTATCAAGCTATCGAATAATTATGGATCCATAATAGCCACTCTTTTTAGCAACCGACTTAATCATGAGGTAGACTGGTCCTTTGACATGTAGAAAATTGACTGATAGCGAAAAGTTTCGGCTCAGGCCAGCCTGCACGGACTGCACAGGCTGACGTGGGTCGATATTTTCGCACATGCATTAAGCCCCCTTTTCACAGAACATGGATCATATATATTTGCCTTTTTGCAGAAAGGACAACAGAGCTTAAAATTAAGTAATCATAAAGAATCACCATTGGTTCCCACGGCCCTTTTTAAACTGTCTCTGCTTATACAAACGGCAATGACGATGATGGTGAAAATATAAATGATGTCAGCGAAACTGAATAAAGTAAAGTAGGCCTAATGTTAACCCTTAAAGCGCCTTTCACAACTATAGTTGCGTTTGCGGCCAGTGTAGATCAAGGTCAGGATGCACAAAACGTGCAGCCTGATCTTGATATACACTGTCCGCTTTGCTGAACCACTGTAGACAAAAGCAACCATGAATTTGCAATTATTTGGGTCGCTATTTCTAGGATGAAAATGTCTGACGGGTTTATTCGGCGCTTTAAGGGTTAAACTGTAATATATTCCTTTCAAGGTTTTAGACTTACATTTAACCCTTTACCACACAATCCCGAGTTTAAACAACACTGAGGAAGAAAGGCTTTGAAAATATTGGGGGAAAGGAGAAAATACTGGTAACCAGCACTTTCTCCTTTTCCCAGACTCCTCCCAAAACAAATTTGAATGTTTGAGTCACATTTATTTTGTCTTCTGCAAATGCTTTTAATTTGGACAAGTCTACAATTTTGTCGTTTGGGAAAGAGTTAAAAAGAACTGAAGGTCCACGAGATTTGTCTCACCAAACCCCGAGGCTCTGTATGTATGTATGAGTGCTCAGTTTTAAATCTGAATCATTCTCATACATGCAGGTAAAGAAAAAAAAAGTACATCAATTCAAGGATAATGTCCGATTTTTTACACAACAGATACCACGGCTTGACTCTATACTAGACGGGCAAAATAGACTTGGCCAAATTAAAATCATTTGCAGACGATTTTTCTCAAATGCTGGGGTTTTTCTATAACTCTTTACCAGACGTTAAAATTTTAGACTAGCCCAAATTAAAAGCATTTGCATACGACATATAAAATACGGCTAAATTGATGAGTTTTGTATCTGAAAGGTTAGAGAACATTTTGGGAAAAGGAGAAAATGCTGATTGCCATTTTCTCCTTTTCCTTCAACGTTTTCAAAGCCTTCTTCATCAGGGTCATTAAAACCGGTAAAGGGTTAAATGTAATAAAAGACATTGTTGGAATGGGGGATGGTTACCAGTATTTTCTCGTTTATCCACTTGGTTTTCAGGACTGTGTTTCAGTAAATTGCGTAGATTTACACAAATTATTTGGGATTGTATATACACACTTACGATTCTTGCTTTACTTAGAGGTAAGAGCTTGTTCAAAGTTAGGCAAATAATGTGCAAATGTTTACTCAAATCGTAAATTAATGTAGTTAAGTGAAGCTTGTTCTCAGACCTGATGCTTGCTTGCTTACCTAAACTACGTACGCAAATTTTTGCGTACGCAGTTAAGTGAAAAGCAACCAAGATGCTTTTCCTCCACGGTCGTTTAACACATGATTGTTTGGTAAAGGTTTAATAACTTTTTCCACTGACTGGGCCTTTAAGGGTTCAGCTTTCTCCGAGTAGGTAGTGTTTTCCTGAATCAAACCTCGAATTTCTACGTTCAAGTTCAAGAACATACGGACCATTTAACGTAGAGAAATGAACGTCCACAAATTAGAGGTAATTCATATATCAAACTAAATTGTCATGTTAATATCCAAAATATCGCGATAAGGTCACGTGACGTCAAAGAAGACATGCGCAGAACAGTTCCCTTATCAATGGTTACCGTTTTTATTTTCCCATATAATATTTCTCCGAAAACCTGTTACCCCTCACGGACGCGTGCCCTTTATTTGTTAATGGCGTTTAACAATGATAATATGGATAATTATAACACTCGAGCTGACTCTCCTGACCGCGCCTGAGGAGACGGGAACCATGCCTTGTAATTATGCCTTTTGTGTGAAGAGGAAGGGGGAAGCCGGTCAACATTTGTCGTCTGCCCCGCCCACTTGACGGCTTTTACGACTATTCCGCTGGTTGCCCAGGTGTTCAGCGTTAATGGGTACCGCTATGATGACAGTATGAACTTATTCCTTCTGAAACAAATCGGCATCTTTGGAAATAGTTTAGTAACATATAAATGATCCAAAGAAATTAAAGTTAAAGGCCCAATAGCGGCAAAAAAACAATGGTGTTAAAATGCATTTAAATCATACCATTTAGAAGTGTGGAAAATACTGTGAAGATGACAATCTGTTATTGTGTGGTCGGTCCAAGTGTTATTCGCTGGCAGAAAAAATGAATTTCAAAATCAGGCAAAAAGTAAACAAAAGCTAGAGTGACCAGGCTATTTTTCAGCTAGTTTTGAAATTAATTTCTCTGCCAGCTACTAACAATTGGACGGACCATACAGTAACGGATTGTCATACATACTTGAAATGGTATGATTTAAATTTAAATGCGTTTTAACACCCAATATGTTTACTCTTGGCAGCTATTGTTACTTTAAATATACAATGCTTGTAAAATCATTGCAAAGAAAAAAAAAAAAGAAACTCGTAAAAGCCTCAATGTTTTCAAACATTGTAAGCAGATTGTAACGTAATTCTTACTTTTTTCATTAACCTTTTAACTTTATCAGACCTACATATGAGATAGGTTTGAAGTTTGTACGGTTTGGTATTTTCTGTTAACTGCAATCTACTTATTATCTGGCCTTCTTTGTGTCAAAATAAACTGAACTAACATAACACAAACTAAAATTACTCTTCAACGAAATGTTGGTTTTTTTTTTTTAAATAAAGTCAGTAATATCGATAATTTAATATGTATCTGATGTCCTATCTAATAAGTAGAAGAATTTTGATTATTTTCAATCATGATTAAAGTCAATGGACAAAATTATTGGCTGATTTCAACAGCCAGACTATTTCAAAAAAAGTTGTAGTTTTATTTCATGCTTTCCGGTAGGATATCGAGAAATAGCGGTGAAAATATTTTTCGATATTTTACACGGTTACGACCAGTGAGAATACCGACCACGGGGAGTTTGTACTGATTTTTATGGAGGTCTCGACAAAAAAAGGCGTTCGAAGCATGAAATAAATAGAATATTTGTTTTTTTCGGTGAAAGATCAAAATTTATTTCATCGAGTGAACATCATCGGTAATATTTTCACGAGTGCCGCAGCCACTCGTAAAAATATTACCGATGATGTTCACTCGATGAAATAGATTTCGATCTTTCACCGAAAAAAACAAATATCCTCTATATGTTACGACAATACAACAATGTACATGTAATAGATACTACTGAAGAGAATGGTTCATTAACACTTTGTTTCATAAGGTTGCATCTCGGAGCATATACTGTGTGTATCAATCAGAAAACACTGTGGCAAAGAGAAAATATTCAGATTGCAAATTATGTGTCGGGACATGCAGAGAAATTGCTTGGAATGAAAAGGTGGGGGCATAAAAATTCTTTGCTGTCCTTGAAACCAGGCGGCTACTGGAAAAAATTTGCGGTGTCTACATTAATTCTATGTATAGCCGTATGAAAGAAATAACCAGATTACCATATTGAGACGACTTTTTTTTTTTCTGCAGACGGCACATAAAGAAAACTTTGTGACAAAAGGAGAAATTGCTCGTCACACCCCTTTGTTACATAGAGGATTAGTGTCTGTTTCGGTGTGTGGTCGAAATTTCTTTCATCGAGTGGGAGGCAAAGGCTATATTTGCATGAGTAATGAAAGAAATTTCGGTCATACACTGAAACAAACAATTATCCAATTTCTTTTATGCTCTTTAATTTAACCTGTCTTTACACTCTGATTTTTGCTCATCGTGAAAAATGTGCGTTTTTCAAGCAAAATAGATCTATTTAATCTAGTTGGATATGGACTAGCTGTAATAATGACGTCATAAGTGATGTTGACTACACCATAACACGTGACGTTCACCCGCTATATAGAGAATAGATGGTTGGTGTCTTGGATGGGTTCACTCTCTTGCACTCCGGTTCATTCACATTCACCTCTGTAGTGGGCTCAGAAAGTAGTCCGTCCTCTCGCGAGATTTTCCGTCACATGACCATAACCCCAAATGGCGACACAAACGCCGGTGAAAGAAAGATGTATCGATTTTGTTTGCTGTTCAAACAGCATACGGCCAATCAAACTTAGTGGGAGAAAATGTGGAAAAGAGGGGTTTTCTGAAAAGCTAAAATGTGTTTTAAAGGATGACAATCTCTTCTTTGATGTTACAAACTTAGATCCATCGGTTTGTCGAAACTGTCACAGGACTGTATAATTTTGTTTAACTTGTCTTCATTCGTGGGCGCAGCCATTCGGTTTACAATTGGCGTAGGAATCTGATCAGTGAAGAAACTCGAAAAAATAGTTCCATTGTATACAGGTAAATTCATCAATTTAAATGCACCTACAATGCATCTGGAATCATATTTGCTTTGTCTACTTTATCATGTTACACATGAAACAGCTAAACAGTAACAAAACATGTTTTCCTCGGTTTGACAAGATTCTTGTCATTTAGCCCATCGCAGAGATGTATGTGAGGTAACGAACGACAACTCTGCTCGGAGATTGGGATGGGTTAAGTTTATCGGGCAAGGCGGAGGAATTTATCTGGTGAGCCGAAGGCGAACCGGATAATTTCTGGAGCCGAGCCCGATAAACTTAAACCATCCAAGATACCAACCATCTATTCTATTTATCCTGTCACGCACTGTAAATGAACAAAACAAAACAAAAAACAAACATGATACAAAGACCGTACCTTTTATTCAATATCTTATGGTACTGATACCATAAAATTCCCGAGCCGAGCCTGACAAACTTTCCTGGAATCAAAGACACTAGGATACTGTCTATTCTTCAAATTTTCCAATCCACGACACTATTCTGTTTATCCTGTTTCACATTTAAAAACATAAATCCGACTAGATAGAATATTTCGCTCGAAATTAAGGCACGTATTGACATCTTTCGCACTATGAAAAAAAAAAACACTTGTATGGCGAACAGTATGGCGCTTTTGGTATGCAGCTGTAATAATGACGTCATGAATGATACTGACTACGTCATAAACGTGACGTAAACCCTCGGAAGAATGTTGTGGCGAAGAATTCTGTTTATTTTAAATAATAAGAAAAATCAACATGTGCATCGAATTTTAAGCGATAATTTTACTTTGAAATATTGATTTCGTGTACCGGCACCTAAAAAAGGAGTTCCGGCTGGTCACATGACCAACTAGCCTAATTAACCTTGATCACGTGACCAACTGACATAATAAACCTAGTCACGTAGTCAAGTGACCGTATATCACCAAGTTTATATGACCCCCTGTTATACGACGGAATTTATAGGAGGTGACAGGATAAAATTATTTCTGTCTATGATAGTCAACAGCATTTTCTTCTTTACCCACAATGCTTATAAATACCTTCTCCTTGAAGGTCGTTAACACTCGGGATTGTTTGATACAAGAGTTAAATGTGCTCTTCCGTGGCTCAGTGACGGAGGGTTTGGCCAATGTTTCGTTTCAGAAAAACTCCGCAAGATCCAGGCACACGTCATTTGTTACACTGAAGTATCCTTTGGGAATGCACTTCAGAACCTCAGCCTCACATAGGAAAGACAATTAACCATTAGGCTGCTAAGAATGTGCAGCCTCCTCTTTGATCTACACCGTCCGATAAGGAGTTATCTTTCCTTTAAAAATACCTGTGAAGTGGAAATATTTGGGTTTATACTATTGGTTTGAAAGTTTCATTTCTTTTATTTAGCAGGATAAGGCTTAATAAGGGAGATGGCGAGGCGATAGGACTGAAATATTTTTGAAAGAGGTTTTACAAAAGAGGTTCGTATTCACCATTCATTCTTGAAAATATTCTTTGTCTAATTCTCAAGAATTATTTAGATTTAAAAGTAACACATCTTCTGATTGGCTAAACCATTTGGTTTAGCCAGTCAGAAGTTGTGTTATTTTCAAATTTAGATAATCTAATCTTGGAGAATAACACTAAGAACGTTCTTAAGAATGATTGGTGAATACGAACGCAGTTTTTCTGTAAATCGAAAGAGAACTGATGGATGAAATCAAATAGAACACTGTCTGGTTATAATCTATGGGCCTGTAGATTGTAATAATTACTTATTCTCTAAGACTGACCCGTTAATGGTCAGTTCACAATTATAGAAAGTACCCTACCCTCTAATTATATTACGGTCTATTTGTATAATTGATTTTTCGGAAAGACCGTGGCGTGACCACCTTATGCCCAAGTTTGAGGAGATCAAAAGAAAATATCGAAATATAATGTGTTATTGTAATAACTTTTTGTTATTGTCTTCTTTGTAAGGCAGTCTATGGAGGTCCCAATGATGAACGCTTCCTACTGTTTAATGGTCACTTTATGTAGTGGATAGTTATTTGAACTTTTGTACAAACATGTTGTGCCGTTTTTCCGTTATAACTGACCCTTTTGCGGTTAGATTAACCTTTAACCCTTTACCGCACAATGCCGCATTTTAACGACTCTGGGAAAGAAGCCTTTTGAAAACATTGTGGGAAAAGGAGAAAATGCTGGTGACCAGCATTTTCTCCTTTTCCCACAATGTTTTCTGTCCTATCAAAGAAAAATTGCACCATTTGAGCCACATTGAAATTGTCGTCTGCAAATGCTTTCAATTCGGACAGGGCTAAAATTTTGTAAAGGGTTAACCTGCTATAGAACTAAACTGAAACTTTCAAGTCGATAGTCATAACCCAAATATTGCTATTTTTGGGAAAAACACATCTCTTTATCAGACAATGTATACGTAGATCCAAGACCAGACTTCACGTTCTGTGCAGTCTGATCTTAATCTACACTTTTCGCAAAAGGTCAGTGAGTCGCGCTTAGCAGCTTAAGGGTAAACTAATCTCGGATGGGGAAACAATGTTAGAATATATCATCCTCTATTGATGTGTCTGAATTATGCAAAAAATTCATCTATGATCTTGAATGGATCTGGATGTTTTTTACGAGGGACATACGATGCAAATATTAAATGCTTACAAAGATCGTGGCAGACTAATTCATATAGCAAGAATCACAAATGAATTTTTTGTACTGAGAACTGTAAAATTCAATCCTTAAAGAATTTTCCTTGTGGAGGTTATATACCAGTATACTAGGAATCTACATGTACTTCCACCTTCCTTATTTTTTCACGGGAAATAGTATGCTTCTCTTCTCGAACCAGGAGAGCATGAAGAAGACCTTCAGCTGTTTCATGTTCACTTAATTTATCAACATAAATTTTAAAAAAAATCTGTTTTCTCTCTCATGGTATTACTCTAACGAGATGACGGAAATTAAGAGTCGTCCATATTAAAAGCACTTTCAGACAACATATTTAACTCTTTACCACGCAGTTCCGACTCTAAAATGACGCTAAGAAAGAAAGCTTTGGAAAACATTGTGGGAAAAGGAGAAAATGTTGGTAACCAGCATTTTCTCTTTTTCCCACAATGTTTTCTACCCTTCCCAAAACAAATTTCAACTTTTGATTCGCATTTATTCTGTCGTCTGCAAATGCTTTCAATTTGCACCAGTATAAATTTTTGTTGTTCGGTAAGAGTTAATTTGGCTCAGATAATAGTCATTGTACATGTATATGACAGACAGACAGACAGACAGACCATTTTATTGACAGACTTGTACAAAGTACATTGTCATAAAAAAAATATGTACATAATTATTATATACAACAACAGGAATTGTAATAAATACATATATCTGTTCAATCAGTAGATAAATGTGAATAAATCCTTTACGTGGGGATTTAAATACTTTAATATCAATATATGAAAAGATAGAAAACATTGTGGGAAAATGGAAAAATGCTGCTGGTTACATGCATTGTCTCCTTTTCCAACAATGATTTATATAGCCTATTTTCCAAGGGTAATTTAAACTCGGGATTGTTTGGTAAAGAAGTAACGTGCAATTTATGTGACCCAAGAAACTACATACAAATACCGCATATTGTCTATTTTCATATCCACGAACTTTCTTTCCTTTCTCCCCCCCCCCCCCCCCCCCTTTAAAAAAAAAAAAAAAAAAAAACAATACGAAGATGTAATAGGTTTTGCACGAATCAAAACGATCAGAAAAACACACAAAAATTACAATTTGAAATTCTGGCTAAGTTATCCAAGCAAGATATAATCATTTACTCTTTCCCAGACGACCAAATTGTAGAATTTTTCAAATTGTAGAAAGGATTTGCAGACCACAAATTGAGTGTGGCTTAAGATGAGATTTTTTTCGTTTTGGAAAGGGTAAATAAACATTGTAGGAATATGAAAAATTACTGATTACAATCATTTTCTCCTTATGCTACAGCAGGGGAGGGGGGAAGATCTCAGTCACAAGTCGTCTTCATCAATGTAACGGTTAATCACATCAGAGAAATTAACAAGTCCAATATTTATGAATCTCCATGAGCATAAATTTCAATTTGGTTTATAAAATGTCAATTTGGATAAACACTGCGGAAATTATTGGGTTGCAGCCACCCCGAGGGAGGATGGCGGTGTAGCCCCGGTCACGTGACCCGCCCTGTACGTTAAAATGATGATAATCAGTATTTTCATGTCGACCTCTTGTTTTGGTCTCTCATTGTGACTTCTTTTATCCCACCCACCGTGGAATAGAATAAAATATAGCAATAGTGCGTCTGTTGTGCATCGAACTCGTTATCAAACGACAAAACTTTACACATGTTTCTAGTCACAACATTATGTGACACAACATATTATGCTTTTTGTCATGGGAAGGGTTAAAAAAACATTGTAGGAAAGAGAGAAAATTCCGGATAGAAGCATTCCCCACTCTCCATCCAAATGTTTTCATGAACATCAAGGTCTCAGCTTTGTTTAAATCCAGGACTGTTGAGTATGGGATTAAATTGATAACTATTAAGAAAAGTATAAAAGAGAACCTTAACCCTTTACTGCACAATGCCGCCTTTTGACGCCCCTAAGAAAGAAGCCTTTTGAAAACATTGTGGGAAAAGGAGAAAATGCTGGTAACCAGCATTTTCTCCTTTTTCCACAATGTTTTCTACCCTTCCCAATACAAATTTCAATTTTTCAGCGACATTTATTTTGTCGTCAGCAAATGCTTTCAATTTGGACTAGGCTAAAATTTTGTCGTCTGGTAAATGGTTAACCTTTAGGTTTACTGAATTGAAATACTCGTCTGAAACAGTAATCGTTTTTAATTCTATGGATAAAGCATTTAGCTTGTGCAACTCAATGACAGCAGACTAAGATGTAAATTGTCATCTTGGTCTACTTTCTACGCAAGGAACATCAGAGATCGCGAAAAGCAGGGTTTAGAAGTTTGAAAGTATTCACATCACATTGTTTCTTCTTTTTTTTACACTAGGCACAACATCATTTCATACAACGTCAAAGTCAACTGAAATCTCCGAAATTGAATTTTGAAACTTACTAAGGCAATAAACGTGTGTTTTCATCGCAGAAAAATGACTAGAAGTTTCAAGAATGCCACTTCACCCCTTTGAAGTAAATAAGAAGTCAGTGACGAGTTCCATTATCTATTCAACTGTTCATTGTTTGGCAACGTGTAACTTAATGTCATCACCAAGATATAGAGGATATTTGTTTTTGTTCGGTGAAAAATCGTAATTTATATCATGCTTTTCGGTAGTTTATCGAGAAATAATGGTGGATTATATCATGTTGTTATATCATGGTTACGACCAGTGAAAATACCGATTTCTTATTTTCTAACTCTTCAATTGATGGCGGAAAGAGTAGTTCCCGCGCACTAGTTACCTAGGTAAACAGCGCGTATCATTCAAATAGAGAGAAATATGACGTAATTTATGCTATATTTCTCGAGATTTACGTAATATTGTAATGCGTTGTTATGTGAGGGCGTAGGACACGGGGAATTACCGAAAACAAGTGTACTGGATTTCGATGAAAGTCCCAACAAAAAAGGGGTTAGAAACATGAAATAAATAGAATATTTGGAGGTTTTTTTTCGGTGAAAGATCGAAATTTATTTCATCTCGTGAACATCATCGGTAATATTTTCACTCGTGGCTGCACACTCAATGAAGTAAATTTCGACCTTTCACCGAAAAGAAAAAATATCCCCTATTTATTTCATCTCGTGAACATCATCGGTAACATTGCAGCCACTCGTGTGAAAATAATACCGATCATGTTCACGAGATGAAATAAATTTCGATCTTTCACCGAAAAAAAAACAATGCTTCTGATCCCTACTTTTTGGAACTTTCATCAAAATCCATTACAGTCCAGTCCAGTACAGTTGTTTTCGGTAATTCCCGGTGGCGTACCCCCTTCACATAACAACGCATTACAATAGTACGTAAAGCGCGAGAAATATAGCGTAAATTACGTCACATTTCCCTCCATTTGAATGGCACGCGCTGATTACCTGAGTGACTAGTGCGCGGGAACAACTGTTCCCGCTTTCAATTGAAGCTTTAGACAATATAAAATCGGTATTTTCACTTGTCGTAACCATGAAATATCAAACCATAATCAACCATTATTTCTCGATAAACTAGCGAAACAGTGTGAAAGACGGCCTGTGGATTCATTTGGCGAGTTTTAGATACTCGTAATGTAAAGACATCCAACTGACTTTATTATTTGCGTTCCAGTTTTCCTATACACAGTAAATGTCTTGCATCTTATTTAACATTTCTTTTAATCATTCATCTATGCCATGATCTGTGAAATGGGGGCTTAATGTATCTGCGAAAAGTATCGACCCAGGTCAGCCTGCGCAGTCCGCGCAGGCTGACCTGGGTCGAAACTTTTCGCTATTGGTCAATTTTCTGTATTTCCAGGGACCAGTCTACCTCATGATTTAGTCAGTTGTTAAAAAAGTGGCTATTATAGATCCATAATTATTTTATGGCTTGATAGGTATCATGCATCACGGAGATGCATTAAGCCCCCTTTTGTCAGAGCATGGCTCATTTCAATGTGGCGTTGAAGCCTCGTGTATGCACTTATATGTAATTTTTCATGATTCAAAATTATTAATGTGCCTATCGGGAAAGATAAACTGATAATGAAGTGCATTTATCCCCAGATTGCTGAATAAATGAAAAAGTTTTGAAAACGATCGAAGAATTTTTTACAAAGAATATCTATGAGACTAAAATATCTAAGATCAGATAGTAGATACCGTATGATTCGATCTGAATCTACACTGTCAGCCAAATCATAAAACTCAAAGCGTTAAAGCATGTTACGTCTGTCTAAAGACCAAGTCCTATCGATTCTATCCATAAACTGTGAGAAGGACATTTTTTTGACAGTCCATTATCAGCCCCAGTTGCTCGTATGATGAAAGTGATATTGATTTAAATAACGTTAGATACAAGTGTTACATGCAAAGTGACTGCATCCTAGAAAACTTATAGAAAGTGAAGGCCGCGTTATGAGCTATGTAACGATATTCGAACCCTTGAAATATTTGCTAAAGGAATATATGGAGCCCGGGTCATAGACTTTTTTTTCTTGCGAACCTCACTCCAAATTTGAATTTGAGCCATGCTCTGGCAAAGGGAGTTGAATGTATATCGGTTATGGACTACATCAATCAAGTCATCATAATTATATAATTTAGATCCATGAAATCCATTTTGAATAGCAACCAACGGAATCTTGGGGAATCCTCTGACATGCAGAAAATTGACCAATAGCAAAAAGCTTCGGCCCAGGTTAGTCTGCGCGGACTGCGCGGACTGCGCAGGCTGACCTGGATCGATACATTTTGCAGATGAACTAAACCCCCTTTTCACACAGCATGACGCTTTTATCGTTGAAATTGGCTGTGGTTGAAAGAAGAGTTCTAGTCCGACGATCGAAGTGTATTATACTATATGTATAGAATGTTCAGAAATATGGTAGCGTAATGATGTATGTGTGTCAGGTGGGCAATGCTAGACACAGATAAAAAAAGCTACAACACTTGGTGTCATTTGTTAATCAACTTGTGTCTCAAACAAATAGATATTTATACTTACATTCTAAAAGTGGGGCAAAGCATAAAAAATTCGCAACAAAAAGCAGGAGTTTGACTTCACAAGTTTTCACTTACTACCTGTCTACCGATAAAAATCCGCTCTTTAGAATTACTTGGCCGATCAGCCCAATGATGAACTTTTAAACCTAACTTTTGTCGCGCCATGGATCAAATACGTGACAGTTAGAAATAAATATTTATCTGTTTGGTATAAATTCAATAATCTAATTGCTATGGGATACGATTACCATCTCAATTTGCTATCTATCAGTGCTATCTTAAATTCTCCTGTCACACCTCACGCATGCACACTACCGAAAGGACATGGTACTTCCGGTGAATGACACGGCGTTCCCAATGATTGTTATCTTGCGATATCCTCAGGTACTCATAGCTGTTAATCAGGCGACAAACTTTGAGACTCTCTCATTTTGAAAATAGACGAACAAATAAGAGTGGCTGAAATAATTTTAAATAGTATCTTTAAATGAGGGGAAATGTAGTAAAGCGAGAAAACAGTGTTTCCCAGATTTTTTTTTAAATCTCATGGATCTTTTCAAAACCCTTCTTCCTCTTGGTTTAAAAGCAGGGGATCGTTTGGTAAAGGGTTAAATGTCAAATCAATCTACCAATTGCTAAGTGTGTTAGCCTAAAACTGCAGGATAATAGATCTTTCATTAACAATTTATACGTGATATCAGTCGTATCTTGGCAAAGCATTTTGTCAATATTATCCGTAGACTACTGTAGATGTAGACTGTTACAATAATCAAAAACACACAAGCATTCTGAACTCTTTACCAAACGTTCACATTTTTGGACTTTTCCAAACTAAAATTTGCAGAATAGTAAACTAAAATAATGGGTTGTCAAGAAAAAATGTTATTTAGCGAGTTTTTATCCAGCTCAACACTTATGCTGCTAGCCAAGCCCCGTAGCTCAGTCGGTAGCGTACACGACTTGAGAACAGGTGGTTGCTGGTTCGATCCCCGGCTTGGCCAATTTCTTTCCGAGGATTGATGATTCATTCCTCTCTCAACGCTGACCATTGTTTCAGCGATGGTTATGTGGGAAAGCAGCCAGTGGCATGGAAAGAATATTGTGCGGAGTAATGGTAAAAGAAACTCCAGGAAAGCATGGATAGGTGCACTGGCTACCGCGATATAACTGAAGTAGCAAAATCTTGGTTTTTATTATCGGCTTGACGGTTTCATTTCACTTATTCAGCAGGATAAGGGCTAATACTTAGTTAGTCAACGAGTTTCATAAAATTTAACCTAGAAGCCAACGAATGTAAGATTCTTTTTATCACATAACTGTATCATAAGAAATTTACATCATGATATGTTAAAACATATGCCTACGTGTGTACTCGTGTATTGAAATTTACATGAAGCCTGTTCGCTCCTTTGACAGTCCTGTGCGTCACGGAGCGAAAATAGTTCCAAAGAAACTCGTACATAATGATTTTGTTTAGAATCTGAAGATGATAGAATTGCCAGTTTTGTCACTATCATCAATTTTTACCGTAAATTTCAAAGAGAATCTGGGTCAGTAAGGTTTTAGAAATGAGGCGTTCAATTTCAGAGATTTGAGCAAATATGGCACTATTTGCGTATCCCGAACCTGTGTTCAGCTAAGAAGATTCGTAATGGCTATATTACACTGGAAAAAAGGGTAGTTGTGTGATAAAATTGAAAGGGTGACGTCAAAGAGTCAAATACTGAGCCGGAATTTGGGGTTTTACTGTCAGTTTGAAAGTTTTATTTCACTTATTTACCGGTATAAGGGTTAATTTAGTCGCCAAAATCTTTGCTGTGAATACCCGTCTGCACTGCCTCAGCAAAAACGGGTCATGATTCAGATGTGAACCAACATACGATTTAACGAAGAACGAATGGGTTTATAACTAGAGTACCATGCGATTTCAAGTACAATATGTACTTATTTATCAGAGGCAAAAAATATTAACAATGTCCAGGATAAACGTATTTTCTGACAACAACGTAAATGTGACTCAAAGGATTTGATGAATGAAAAAAAAAAAAAAAAAATGTGAGAAGAGGAACTGTGGTAACCAGCATTTTTTCATTTTTCCCAAAGTGTTTTCAAAAGCACTCTGTCTCAGGGTCAGGATAGAAAAACACGAAATGGTTTGGTAAACGGTAAAATTTATAACAAACAATACAAAATCAAAGATGAAATCAAGATAAATATAGCATGTTTATGGCAAAAAAAAAAGGTTTAGACTCGATAAGTCATTTGTGAGCATTGTATCTACTGGGTATTTTATGCCATTTTAAAAGGTTCGTCAGTTATATTATGGCGGGCTGTACACCTTTTCGTGCATTCTTGATGTTTCCGATGATTAACAAACATTTGCACATAGACCTTTTCTGAAACCAAAACCAAAAATTAGGGGAAAACTTTCGACCTCTTCTAAAAATGCCATCACAATCGAAAAAAAAAAAGATGGAAATTGGCTTTTGCTCTTGACTATATGCCAGTATACCAAATGCATCCCCGCACAACAAAATGACTGACAATCGAAATAAACGAGTTGGTTACCAAGACCCTAACATATCCATGTCAGGTTTGTTTGGTTTGGTTTGCCCATTTCGTGACAGCATTTTCAATAACATTTTAGTCATAATGACGGCGACAGCTCCATTATTCATGTCTTACATGTTTGCTTTTTCTTTCCAATTCAGAGATTGTGTTCTACACTGCTCTGACAAAGAACACTCAGTTGCCGTGACCAGCGCTGTCAGGCAGGGAAGTAGCCAGGGCTCGTATTCACCAACCACTCTAAGAACATTCTAAGTCTTATTCTCAAAAAATTTCTAAATGTGAAAGTAATACAAATTCTGATCGATTAAACCATTTGGTTTAGCCAATCAAAAGATGTGTTACTTTGAAAATCCGGAATAAGACAAAGAATGAAACTAAGGATAGTTAATGCATATGGATCCCTCGAAATAAATTTAGAGTTGACGAGTCTGAATATAGTACTGTAAAAAATAGGTTTTCACGAGATTAAAGATAACAATACATTTGAGCCTTGCTCTGGCAAAAGGGGGCTCAATGCATCTCCGTGATGCATTATACCAAGCGAGTCATCTCATAATTATGGATCCATAAAGACCATTTTGTCTAACAACCTACTGTATCGTAAGGTAGACGGGTCCTTTGACATACAGAAAATTGACAAAAAGCGGAAAGTTTCGGCCCAGGTCAGCCTGCGCGGACTGCACAGGCTGTCCCTGGGTCGATACTTTTCGCAGATGCATTAAGATCCCTTTTCACAGAACATGGCTCGTGTCATAACAGCGCGAGCTTTACAAGCAATTTCTCCTTTGTTACATTGTTTTTTTTAAAAAAGTACCCTACAACTTGAAGTGTTTGAAGTTAGTTGTTCCATTTGAAAATGTCAGACTGTCCAACATGCACAAGCACAGACTCTCTAAATGCAAATATTTTTTAAATTCCTGATTTCAGTCTGTAGGGAACTGAACTGTGGTCTTTATTAATAAAGAGATCAAAACGCGTTTAATATCAAAGTGAAATTTAATAAAACATTTATGTGTTGCCAGAAGCTCACCAACTCTCTGGTGAAATCCCGTCTAAATACGTTTAGATTCATCTGAGTGCGTTTAGATTGGGTCTCTTAAATTATGCATGGCAACGGGTCCCCATAGATCGAGAACTCATTCGTACCCATAAAAGTTCGTAATCACTTTATTCGAGAATAAAGTTCTTGCTTTGTGTTATAGTTTGTAATATTAATGTCAATGCAATTTTCTTGAGATAACTAAACATTACTATGTTGAAATCCAAATTGTGTGTACTGACGTGACTAGTCCATTCAAGGACACATTCTCACCAACGAGTCAATGTCTATTTCTAATTGTGGATTTTAACAGTAACATAATTTCTGATTGGTTTATACATTCGGTTTCGCCAATCAGAAATTCTTTTGAAATGTAGATAATTCTTGAAAATTAAAATGAGGGTGCTACTAAGAATTGATTTTGCCAGTATTTTCTCCTTTTCCGGTCAGGTGCTCGTATTTCGAGGGCCTTTCTTCGTGTTTTCAAACGCTTTCTTTCTTGGTGACTTGTAAATACGAAATTGTTTGGTAACGGGGTTGAAAGGCAGGCGGACAGATTAACAAGCAGACCAACAGGTCGATATCTTGGTATCATTCTGTATCAAGGTCTTCTGAACAACTGGGAAAAAAAACCGTTTTAAAAGCTTTTTGCCAAATGTTCACGTAGTTTCCTAACTCTTTACCACACGACAAAATTTTAGACTGGTCCAAATTGAAAGTATTTGCACACGACAAATTAAATGCTGCATAAATTATAAAATTTGTCTCTAGAAGTCTTTTGAAAACATTGTGGGAAAAGGAGAAAATGCTGGTTACAGTTTTCTCCTTTTCCCACAATGTTTTCAAAAGGCTTGTTTCTCAGAGTCGTTAAAAGTCGGGATTGTGTGGTAAAGGGTTAAATGTTAATTATGTGTACATTTTTTTCCCTTTCATTTTACCTTTTTGTACAAGTTTGTGTACCCGCAAAAAAAAAACAACGTGAAATAAAGTACTTTGTATTGAATTGTACAGAAATTACGAGAGTATTTAGGCATCCTATACACTTCAGTACTTTCCAAAAAGACTCTCCAGAAGGACCGACTCATCTAACAACCCTCTTTGGCCTTCGGTCAGTAAAGCAAAGAAGGTCATTATCGTACGACAGTATGTTCTAAACTGCCCAATTTGAAAATATTTGCAGACGACAAATAAATACATGTATGTCTTAATGATGAGATTTGACGTTGGGAGAGGTGGTGCAAAACATAATGGGAAATAGAGAAAATCACGACTGAACTTGGCGTTTCTCGTTTCCCCAAATGTTTTCAAAACGCGACTCCTCCGGGTCGTATGAACAGCATGCTGGTATGTAAAGAATAACCTATGGACAAACGACGAATGCCGTACAAACACATAACCCTTATCTTGCTAAATAAGTAAAATGAAACTTTCAAGCCGATAATAAAAACACAAATTTTGCTATTTCATAGGTATTATTTTGGGAAAGATATCTCCTTATCGGACTGTGTAGATCCAAAACAGACTGCACGTTCTGTGCAGTGTGATCTTGATCAACACTGTCCGAAAAAGGTCCCTAACTCACGCTTAGCAGTCTAAGGGTTAATAACATCGCAAATTATCCATGAACTTCAATAGCCACACATAAATAATTCAGGCATCCAATGCACTTATCAGTAGCATCATCACGAAACCTAGATAGTGAGGTGGAACTTTGATAATTATTCAGTAACTATAGAGCCCTTTGAGCGCCAAAACACTTCAAATGAGTGAGTATACATTCAACCTGTCAAACCCTTTACCACACGATCCCGTCACTCGTCACAACTCGGTCGATTCCGTAACTACATCCAACCTCGTCAAAATCAAGGAGGCTTCCATTTTGAATTGGCAAGCACATGATTTTAAACATGGCGGCGCCGTTGAAAATCGATTAGCATCGTCATAAACAACCACCGTGTAGTTATTTACGTCTATCAATCTGTTGATGATTTAACTTCCAACAGAATTGATATAACATGTTAAAAATTGAATGTACAAACTGTTTGTCAACAGAAATGTATTTAGAAAAATTTCGATAGAAAATTGTGTCTCATGTTTTCTTTTCTAAAGAGAGCCGGCAATTTTAATAACGGTAGATTGATGTACTTCCAGCGAAGAGATGTATCGTGTAGGTGCATATCAAGCTACGTGATACAGCCGAGGGACTTGATCAACGGATCACCCGAGGTTTGTCCAACGACGATCCCAATCTATTATTTGGTTACCTTTAGTCTTTATTTGAAAAAGGAGATATTTTGACTTACAGGAATGGCCCCCATTAGAACGAAGTTAATCTATTAGGCTACTAAGCGAGGAACTGTAGATCATGCAACGTGCAGTCTGATCTTAAATTTACATCGTTCGATATGTTGGGCTTTTGCTTCTAAAAAGATCCTCGAAATCGCTTCTTCTTCTTTTTCTTTCACTGTCCATTAAAAATTTTCATCTTATTTATTTTGCAATCTCGTTATGAAAATGATTGTTGAATGAAGCCCGGAGGCCTTCTTAAGCCGAGAACCGTATATGAGCACCCTGTGTTAAAGGGATTAATGCATCTGCAAAAAGTACCGACCCATGTCAACCTGCGCAGTCCTCGCAGTCTAACATGGAACGAAACGTTTTGCATTTGGTCATTATTCTGCATGTCCAAGGACCATTCAACCGCTTGATTAAATCTGTTGTAAAACCAAATCGGTTATATGGATCCATATTTATGTGATGACTTGCTCTGTAGAACGGAGCCGCATTAATTCCCATTTTCCCAGGGCATGGCACATATATAAGGAAATAAGATAAGAACTATAATATTTTTTATACAGGCCTCCATGGGAGTGACCTCCCATTAATCACACGATCAACATATATCACAAACATCCTTCAGTTTTGTTGTTAGTTCTGTTGTTTACCTATCAGAGGCCACGATGTATGGTTCTAATCCCTGGCTAGAGATTTCATATTTTTGTCCGCGTTATTTTTTATTCGTCACGCCATGATGGGATTTATTTCAAATTCTCCCCCAAAACCATCTGTCTCTGTCAGGACACCAACCACTGGAGACCACAGCTATCACATCTCAAGAATAAGATTCTTCTGTTACCATGACGACGTGCTGTCAGTGTTCATCGGCAGACGAACGCAAAAAACTCCTGAGATTTGTCGTCTGTTATTATTTTTTCATATTTTGTTATTCAAATCTGTCAAAATATTCATTAACGGCCCGCATTCCCGAAAATTCTATCACCACGTTAAATCCCCAAAGGTACTACAAACTACATATTTTCTCCAAAATTTTGGATCGGGAAGAAATTCCATCTAATGGTTATTTTCAAAGACATTTATTGCAAGTTTTCCGACACTCCATAAATGAAATAAGCTCTGGATGGATCCGGACGTTACGTATAACGATCGAAGTATAGAAATCAAAGGCATTCGTGGAATTTTTTTCCTCTTAAATTCTTTATCAAACAATTCCGTGTGCTGACATACCAGATAAAGAGAACTTTGGAAAGATTGTGAGAAAAGAAGAAAATGCTGGAAACCAGCATTTTCGTCTTTTCCCACAATATTTTCTCCCCTTTGTCTTTTGGTTTGGGTTTAATTAATTTCGATACATTTTAGACATTTCCATATTGAAAGCATTTGCATACGACAAATTAGATGCGACTGAAATGATAGAAATTGTCTCTGAAAGGTTAAAAAAAGTTTTGAGAGAAGAAGAAGAAAATGCTTGTATAGAAAACAAGGAATCTTTTGGTACAGTAGAAAAGCTTGACCTCCACAGCGCCAAATAAACCCAACAGACATTGTCTGAATATACAACTAATAAGAGTAGTTTCAAGATTGCTATTGTTTAGAAATGCCTCAGCAAAGCGGTAATTGTCCATCAAAGATCAGGTTGTACGTTTTGTTAAGTCTGATCCTGATCGACACTGGTTGAAATGTCTACTAAAGTTGTGAAAGGCGCTTTACGGGCCAAGAACAGTAATATACACAGTGCAGGACCGGAAGTATGCATTTTATGTGACTTGGGATTCTGTACAGTTAAGGTCTGTCACTTGACTTTTAATTGTGTTCATACGTTAAGTCAAGCTTGTTCTTTTTCATTTATTTTGATAGTTATTGTAAGATTTTCATATCCAGTTATTTGTTTGTTATGTATAGACCATATCAGGATCACTTATGTGCGCTGTAAACCTTCCTTATAGCAATGGGGATGCCTTGATCATTGACCATGCTAAACATACACATGACAAAGTCAGCTGCAAACTTCCTTATCCTTCTTTTAAAATGGCACGTCGAGAAAAGAAACCTGTACAGTCACTTATGACTGTACAACTGTAAGTTTCTCAACGTGCTATTTTAAACGAAGGATAATGAAAATTGTAGTCGACCTTGTTACTAAACCTTGACATGTTTTCACAAATATATGAATTAAAAAACTACTTATACATTTTCTGTTGAGAAAACAGGTTTTTAACACTGAGTAATCCCATAAAAACGGCATTGTTTTGGAACAAAATTATCCGTACTTTTAGCATGGTCAACTGATCAAGGCATCCCCATTGCTTTAAGGTTCCCGTACATAAGCGTTTCTGATATGGTCTTTACATAACAAACAATTAACTGGATATGAACATTTTATGATAACTATCAAAATACATGTACATGTAAATGAAAATCACCTACTTGATTTACCGTATGAACACAATTTTTAACAGCCAAGTGACTGACCGTCACTATTCTACAGAATCCCAAGTCACACACAATGCATACTTCCGGTCCTACACTGTGATATACAAACAGTGGAGACCTGAAAACTTTCGCTATATTAGTATACAAAACAAAGTCCATGTTTTGAAGCATGAAATCATGTGTACATCTTTATGACGACAGCGGTTAACGGACGAATAAGCAAATTAAAATTTTAGTTCATTTTTTTTTTTTTTTCAAGTCTGTTACTATATCATTTGGTACAAGAATTTTTCGCAAATACAAAATTTCTTATGACGGAGAGAAAAAGAGAGAGTCAGGTAGAGACAGAGAGAAACGTAGAGACAGAGAGACAGAAACTGGAGATAGACAGAGAATGGCAGAAAGTGACCGAGATAGAGAGAGAGAAAGAGGTCCTGACATAAAGATTAAAACAGAAACTTGGCATTAATTCTAAATGATGTAGAGAATACATACAAAGATATTTCCTTTACAGTTTCATTATGGCTCAAAATTGTTTGTTATTTTTCTCTAAATTTATTTCCAGCAGCTGAAAGCTCAGCTAAAGTTTTAAGAAATCATTATTCTTTTGGTGGTTCCTAAACGTAAAATGCTTGACTGCTGAAACGTTTTAAGTCGTTTCCATTACAAAATTGGAACGTGCGCAGCATAAAACGATCGCGGAAGGATCTCTAGTAACGGCATCCGTTCGCCGGAAGCTAAGTGTGTAATTGTATTATTCCACGATATTTCCGTCAATCAATTCGATTTATGTCATTTTGCTTCTTTTGACAGAATATTAATGACATTAAAAGCAGTTATGATAGATGAAATTAACGTCCGAGAAAACAATAATGTCAGTATTGTCGCCTTCCATCTCAGGTCGACGAAAATCAATTACCCAAAATGCAAATTTCCTCTCGGCTGCGCACCTCAGTTACTGTACACGTCATATTGGCGCGTGAAGCTCGCGTGTGACGACGTCCAAATTAAGGTTATCTCTTCTCCGAGATAATGCCTGTCGTGTGCCGAACCATCTATTTCAAAAACAATAACAATATTGACTTTGAGTTATGTAGTTTGGCCTTTAAATTGTTTTTCATTTCCAAGTTATATGGCGAAGATGGAAGGAGATAAACTAAACAGAATGCTTTGGGGAACACGAATATCGAGAAAAACTCATTTCTAATTTGCCCTTCATCAAGCAACTAATCGTGGATTTATGATTCAGAAGATCGAATATGATAGTTTGCAACTTAAGTTGCGTGGAATTCTCAGACCACGGGTACTGTTACAATTATTGAATGGCACCAGAGACGACCACCGCCGCCATCTGGCTCGTGTTGGACGAATATTATACATGGAAGGCACATTTTATCGATAGAAATTGACATTTACGGTTCCCCTTCTATGGTCCCGTGTGTCCGAAACCTTGCTAGAGTCTTTCAAACCTTTGGGTATCTGGGGACCAAAGAGACCCGGGGCATTGTATTACGTGCCGGAAATCGTTTAAATAGTATCTCCGTTTTGGGACTTACATAAAAGCCTCGATTTTACTTTTGGGATGAAAAGTAATAGTTCGGATTAGGTTTGAAATAATTACTTTACTTTTGGGGCCTAGTTTTCTCCATAATTTAAACGATGTACGAAGATATTTAAATGCTAGGGAAATGCGTCGAGCTCTAGCCGTCTTCATTTTATAATATCACGGTGCATTATGAGGACGTTACTTATTCTGTTTTTCTGGATAACTCAATCGTACCATTTGCTATTATTTCATCACGGAATATTTCCCTTGTTCTATATTGAAGTATGTGAGGAATGCGGTGTATTTCATTAATTTCTCTTGCCAAGTTAACTTTTCACGTGTTTCGTAAGAGGATAAGAAAAATTTAAATTGTGATCCTATTTGCATATATCGGATATAATTCTGGAATCAAATCATTTATATTCGACGATAACTTCTACTTTTTACCAAAGTCAATAGATATTGAGATCATCATTACATCCTTTTAAGATTTATGTTTGAAATTAAAATTATTTGTGAACAAGTAAAAAGCAAAATTCACTTTGTGACTTTCAAGAAAAATCTTTTTAGACTAAACAAATAATTATTTAGGATCAACAGATCATGATCAGACTGCAAGACGTACAGGCTGATCGGGGTCTTTTCTCCTCGTAAAGGGTATCAGAGGTTGCGGTACATCGGATATTGGCTAAGATTTACCTCCAGTGCATTAACGGCATAATATTGCTATCTGTTATTTCTTCTTAAGTTCTACTCTAGGTATCCCTGTAATTTAGTAATGAATTTAAAAAAAAAAAAATCTGAACTCAGTATTTTTTTTTTTTTTTTCTTTTTTTTTTTTATTGCAAGGTTGTTCTAGTATAAGTTAATTGACAAAATATCAGAAAACAAAAACTAATTTAACTTTTCTATCACGGAATTTTGGGGCAACATTTTTTTTTTAATTCTGTCAGATATTTCATGCCGAAATAAAGTTTTACAAAACTCTTAAATACTCAGCAAAATAATTTTGTCTTATTCTACAAATTAATTAGATAAGAATCATACTTTAATAGATTTTTTTAATACACTAATTGATTTATTAGAATCAGTACTAGCAAATGAGCTGTAGATATTTCTTGAAATTCATGGCAAATTTAATAGGGCGGAAAATTGACAAAATAGAATTGAAAAATCCACAGAAAATTAAGCTTATTGGAAAAAAGCCAGAGACAAAAACAAATATTGTGGGAAAGAGAACAATGGCCGTCCAGAGAGAACCACGCCCTCTTGTGAAAAGTCTGTTATTATATTCAGGAGGGGAAGAACTGTGATATTTCAGCAGCACAGCGGGATTTTGTCAACAGCTTTGTATGAAAAATAGAAAACCTTCTGTCCATTTAAAGGCAAATACACTTTGACATTCCAAAACAGACACCTGAAAAAAATAACAATTTGTGAAAAGGAGCAGTTGCTTGTTATTAGCGATAACTTCCTTTATAATAAAGTTTCCGATCAAAGTACCCCCCTCCCCCGTTAGTTTCATCTGTATTTATGATTTGTCTAAAGTAATCCTTTAAATATATATATATAAGTAGGTTGGACTTAGTTCATCCTACACGATTTGAAGAATATTGTTTGGTCCTTAACGTTTTTTTTTTTTTTTTTTTAATTATTATTATTCTGTGCGTATCTATAAGACGACAATTATTCAATTATTTGTTCATGTTTTCCTCGATCCGAGATTAGTACATGCATTTTTCAAGTATGAACTGAAGCAAATTGTGATAACAGTGATCTTGGATTTGTTTTAAATTCAGAGACTTAAATGTTCATGTAAATATGAGTGATTAAAATAGAATTGTTCGATAAATTTGCTTAAACTTTTAAAGGTTAGCCGGTTTCGTAATCAAAAATTAGACAGTATGCACATCTGGAACTTTTCAAAGGTGCACTATTCTTACTACATGCATTTCGGTTTTATCATTTCTGTTGTTGTACCATATGTATGATAAAATGGGTTTTTTTTTTTTTTTAAGTCACAGAAAATCTTAGTTAAAATGTACAAAATAGCAACAATCGACATAAAATGGCACGGAATTTTCCCATATTTTATCAACAAACTGTTGTGTTTAAGATTTAAGAAATAGGCTCTCTCGAAAAACTTTTTGTAAGCGTTTCAAAAAAATGCCAAAATCGAGATCCATGGATTGATAAAGGTGCCATAATTCTACCTATAGACAATTACACTCTTTCTTATGGAGACTGTGAAAGAAAATGTGGGTATGCTTTCGAGGGCTCTACTCACCATTTCTGTATGAAGGTCAAGTTCTCAGAAATACACCCATATATTCATTATCCATCTATTGATATATACATTCAAAAATACATAATTGCTCTCATCGAGCAAAAAGGCAAAGGAAATTATGGAACCGATCGCTTAAAAAAATATTTTTCAACAAAATAAAGAAATAAAGAAAAATGCCAATTTTAACAGTTCCATATCCATGGTGTTTTGGCGTGAATAACCCATCGAATAATAACAAGATACCATCTGATACTGTGTTGCTATTGTCCAGCAAAAACACTAAATTTTTTCTTAGTATGCCAAAATAAAAAAAAAAAAAAAAGGACAACAGTTTCGTTTTGATGAATCAGAGTAACTGATCTTGTAATGATATTTGTGTTTTGAATGGGTAGGGTTTTTTTTTTTTTACCAAATTGTATGTTTTATGTTAAGATCGATGTGTATTTTTATTTATTTATTTATTTTTTTTTTCATGGCAATAGCACGATTATCCATGATTTTGGTATGTTGAACGTATTTTTTTGTAGTTGCATTTCTTAGGCAAACATAACTGGCGTCCCATGGTTCAGGGTTTTAGATGATTGACTTATTGTTACCTATAAGCATTTTATGAATGAGGAAAATTTGTAACATAGTATAGGTATTATCATTTCGCTACGCTCTGTTGGGTATCGATTCCATTTATAAGTCTGTAGCATGCATTACATGCTTTTTTCCTCTATTTAATCTTAAAGTTTTTTACAAACTCCCATAGTTTTCCGTTCGATGCTGCCATTGTTAATTATATTATTCTATCGAATTTATTCCTGCTTCAAGCCTTAAAGTATTATTGAAACCTTTTAAAAAAACAGCAAAGGTTCGCAGAACGTGAAAAGTAATTTAGAAAAAGGTGCAGCATAGAATAATGTTTATATACGAGTTTTTAGAATTAGTTTCAAAAGTCGTTTGCGACAGCAGTGTCTAAAATCAGCCAACATACGATTCTCAAAAGACATCGCCTTTTTCAAAGTCTGCTTATCTTCTGTAGTTTCCTGTTTGATTCTAACGCAACGCTGTGAGTACAAAAATTGGTTTGAAGAAATAATAATGATTAAAAAGAATTCTTTTCCCAATTAAAACAGTAATCTACAAAAAGAATACGGTATTTTCCATTATTTGAAAAGGCACTTTTAAAGCTGTTTTTAGCAAAACGGACAACGACATTGCCACCAATGTAGATCCAAGTTTAGACTACAAATTCTGTGCAGTCTGTTCCTAATCTATACTGCCCGCAATATTCTTACCTTCCTAATTCCCAATATTACAATGTAGCTATTCGAAGATTAAAAAGAGATTTGGAATAGGCTCAGTCACATTGCACAATAAACTCCTATTTTAATATGAAAAGTTTTTTTTTTTTTTTTTTTTTCTACCTAGTATAAAAAAAAATATATATATATATATTGTAATATCCACACTTATTTAGTATAGATCTAGTTAGTGTTTGTGAAATAATGGCTAAGGGGTTATTACAGAGTGGTATATAATTCTTTTTCGATACCTTTTATTTCTGTAAGTATTTAAACCGTAAAATGTTTTCATGCCGATCAAAGGTTTAAAAAAAAGTATTGCATGCACTTTTGGGTGCGCAGGAGATACTGACACTAAATGTTTGATTTTAAGTCGTATTTCGTTACTTGGTGCTCTCCCTTGAAAGGCTTTTGATTTACCTCCCAAATTTTCTTTTATTTTGTTTTTTTACAGTACATGTATTTGTTTGTAAATTTTTCAGTTTATAAGGGATACACAAAACAAAGAAATGCACATTTAGTTTATTTTCCTACGTTAATAACAAGTTTACAATATAAATGGAGAATTTCTGTCGTAAGTATGGGCCAGCTAGTGATATCTGAACGTGGCCGTGTGTTATATTGAAGGCTGAGCAATGCAATTACGACGTTTTGTTGAGTAAACCTTTTTTTCTTTCATGATTATTGGACATAAGTTCCTAATAAGTTCTAGAGAATGTTACCTTTTAGTTGAGGAGTTTGGTTACCAAACTTTTCAATTCCTTTATTTACTTTTTTTTTTTGTACTGACGACGTCCTATTGTTTAAAAAAAAAAAAAAACAAACTAAACAACCGGCACTTCAACGTGAATTGTTAATTGTATTCTAGGACTTAACGCTACATGAAAGACATAAATTCTGTTTATAGTGATGAGTTAGTCTTTCAGTACCTAGCCTCGGGTAATCTGCCATTAATCTATCGGTACTTATCACGCAGAAAGTCAACCTGAAAGAATTAAATATTAAAAATAATGACAACCAGGTACGGTCAATCTGTCTCGGGAGACCGCTATCAGACGACGTTCAGAATGGACCCTCGGCAAATTATTTTTTACTCACGGTTTCTGGTATTTCATCATTGTTACTCTTAACTCTATTACCACCATGGTTAGCGTTGGCAACCGATTTGGAAGGCGAAGATGCAGTCTGATCTAGAGTTTCTTAACATAACAAAGGACATCTTCATTGACGGTAAACCTAATTTTTTACCCATTTGTGACAATTTGACTCCTCAACAGTTAACAGAAATACTTCAAGATAGCAAAAATGCCCAATGAAAGAGTATCACTGCAATTTCTTGCTGTTTGGACTAGCATATCTCGAAAAATACAGAACTGCGTTGATGAAAGATCGCAAACATGTTCCTAGGTAGTCTCTTTGCAAAGTCAATCGTTGTGTTGATCGTCAAGTTTGAGTTACTTTGAACAGTTCTAAATGTGTCTTGAGCGTTCATTTATCGTTTGGGATCCCTTTCCAAATAACCTGTAGTAGTTCTCAAGATTTCGGTCACCAGGCAGCACTGTAGGAAGTTGGCTTACTATTTTTTATTTACAAAAATAATATTTGTTGCAGGAACAAAATTGAGTAAGTTTCTGGTATACTCCAGATATTTAGCTCTGGTACCGACACAACCCTGGTTAAAACAGTTGTCGCTCTTAGATATTTTTTGTGGAATATTTATGTAGTATACTCATTCTCTTACTGTGTTTAGTGGCTTTTTTTTTTTTTCTGTCAGTCAACTGTCTTCGAAGTTACGTAACATTAAGTGTGGGCATGCTTCAAATTTTGAAGTTAAAGTAATTAGAATATAAGTACATAACTAATTATATGGACATCCCAATTGTCTGAAAACAACGTGTTCAAAGTTCTTTTTTCTTTTGATTTAAATATATTAGAGGAAAATGAACGATAAACACTTGGCAAAGTTGCCGTAATCCATGGGCTTCAAACGTTCGTTGCCGACATTGTCCTTTTGTCACTGGGTACGTATGATTATGAGATGATTTTTTTTTATAATCGTTCGAAAAGATGTTGGCTGATAGCATTAATTGCGTGAAGGCCAGAAACGTTTTAGCACCGTAAACACGACACTTTTTTTCACAAGAATATTTGCCCCCCCCCCCCCCCCCCCCCCACAATACAAAGAACAATTAACTTTACATCTTATATAATATGCACTTAAACATACATGTATGTGAAAAGAAAAACAGTTTATGCCCATCATTTTTTTACAATGGAGTGTTTTCATTTTTCAACTATTTTACAACTTAAGAAAAGCTTGGCGCATGCAAGTGACCTCATACAGAATTTAGAGAATTTGTTAGGATGGACTGGGCTTTTTTCTTCCAGTTTTGCAACGGAAAATATAGGTAACTATCACTCCAGCTACCAAATAAAGTTACATAATTTGCTTTAGAATTGCATTGGAAAAGGAGAAATGACTATCAAATTGACTGTTATACCCATTATTTGCAACTAAGTCGTAGATAAGCGAGTTTTATGCTTGCAATTTCAAGTGTCCACAGCAATAAATATTTAGCGCTAACTTTTCTTTGCCTTTTACTGTGCCATTTGATGTTCGTTTAACGTTTAATTAATACACTGATTAACTCTTGGATCTAAAATTCATGATTAATGTACTTTTGATCAACATCCCGATTCAAAGACAGGCATTTAAATGTCTTTAAATAGAAACCATGACATTCTCAGTAATTTGGCCAAAATGTTTCATCAAACGAGAAACTGTGCACCATATGGTCTTCAAACCGATGCCGTTGTCTGCATGTGTCGTTTGAATATCAATTTCGGAAGCAGACGACAGGAGACGCCAAAGATCACGTGATATATTGGACATTTGTCCGCTCCACGCGATCTGACTTCGAGACTTTCGTCTTTAAGGATGAAATATGATGGAGAGGTTTGAAACTTTATTTTCCGTATGGACAAAATGAGGGTAATTAGCAATGCATATTTAAAAGTTGTTAAAGGATCTGTCATCATTATGGGGTCAATTTGGTTTGTCAAAGGTTAAGGTTTTAAACAGAAGAGCACTACAACAAGATTGCACTTAATTACACAAAGAAATATTCATTGTATTTATTGTTAGTATAATTCTTATAGTTCACACGTAAATATTGTCAAGCCGATTTTCCTTTTTTGAACGATTTCAGCACTCGATGTTCGTTTTAACTTGATTATTTATGCAATTAAATCCACCAAATGAAAGTTTAAGGGGTATGATAATATCTATTTTCTTCGTATATACAATAAATATATAATTCAAGGGCCCTGGAAAGCGATAAAAAGCTCATGTACATACATATATTCAATTTGTAGACTATAACTTGACGAATGACATACAATGTTAAAATTTATGCTGAAAAGTAATGTTTTTATGGCACTAAGTTGTCACATCCGAAGGTGGCTTGCTGAAAATAATTATTCTTTAAAATGGTATGACAGGAAAAAAGATATGAATATCGCTTGTACTGAATAACATTGTTATAATCTTGAGCATGACTCCAGAACAGATTTGATTTTTAATTCTTACATGATATCAGCTTTTTCTTTCACGCCAGATTTTGACACAGTAGCTTCTGATTTACAAGAACTGAATCTGTAGGTTTGTCAACGACTATTTCGAAGTTTCACACACAGTCGTCGTATCACAACAAAACAGATAAGCACATCTTTGCTTTTCCTATTAAAAAAAAAAGAATTGGCTTTCGAAAACATAAACTGAAATAAAGTGAAATAAGTTTTTTCGAAATTAAAACTGAAATCGATCCAAATTTGCATTTAAAAATGACTCTTCATTGAAAAGGTGAAATACGAAGTGCGTGGAAATTTTTCAACATTATAAAAAACATGATTGTTTTAAGAAATCTGTGTTCCGCTTAAATTTGCCAATATACTTTCATTTTATCTTTTATTTATTCGGGTTCCATTTTTTATACCAAGCAGTTAAATCTTTAGCGACATTGTCTAATTTATCACGGCCTGTGGAAATATTACAAATAATGATAATAGCTTTCTATTCTTTACAGCATTTCTCAATTTTAAATAATTATTTTTGCTATAGTTTGGCACCATTTCTTTAAATCTATCTTCGTAAAGGTGGTTCTTGATACAAACAACACAGAAAATTCATGCGAAACAAATAGAAAACATTTGAATCAGAAAAAAAGGGATTTTTTTACATCAAAGGAAAAAGGGACAATTGCTTTCCATCGATGTTTAAAAAATGAAAAATCACCGTAACGCGTGCAATCATTTCTTGTTTGTGTGTGACCATGACAGAGAACACGACTACAGCACTGTGTTTTAAAACCGCCCATCTTTTTTTTTCAGATTGCACAAAAAGCATACATTTGGAGAAAAGGTTATTTTAAAACTATAGAAAAGCTTTTGGGAAACAAAGCATTATATCTTTTTTTTTTTTTTTTGTATAAGTAAACTAATAGTAACATGAAAATGGAAGATTACAGAAATGATTTGTACTGTTCTCCAATGTCATGTTGGTTAATATGAACAGGCAGAACATTGCGTGTGCTCCATATTTTTCTTTCATTCGTCTAGTGGAACGACGCCATATTTTTGTAAACAATACCCATAACAAAAAGCTTTTACGTTCAATTAATTCCATTTCATTTCGCTGGTAAATGTTTCAACTTCCCTGCTATCCACCGGGAATTGGGAGAAGTACCTAAATGCCAAATTTATTTTTGCTCGCTCTTTGATATTTTCTAAAACTTTACAGTGCATACCAAACGAACGACTCTCTTATTCCAACTTCCACAATCTCTATCAAAAGAACGCAAATACAACTGAGCCATGCATCTGGCAACAGGGGGCTTAATGCATTTCCGTTATGCCTTATACCAAGCAACTCATCACATAATTATGGATCCATAAAATCCATTTTGTCTATCAATCGACTGGACCTGGAGACAAAATGGTCCTTGGACATACAGAAAATTGACCAATAGCGAAAAGTTTCGGCCCAGGTCTGCCTGACATGGGTCGATACTTTTCGCAGATGCATTAAGCCCCCTTTTCACAGAGCATGGCTCAATTATTCGTTAGAATAACATCAAGGCCAATGCTTTAGCTGTCTCCAACATTATCAGTCTCCAGCAAACATTTAGACTAATCTTCGATCTACACTGTCTGATCAATTCTCAGACATTCTGACAAAAAAGGTTGACATTCCAATATACACGTATTATCTCGTCTTTTGTTTACTACAAAGTCAGACTGGTCATAGAAATGAGCCATGCTCTGTGAAAAGGGAACTTATTGCTTTTACAAAAAGTGTCGACCCAGGTCAGCTTGCGCAGTTTACGTAGGTAGACCTGGACTGAAACTGTTTGCTTTTGATAAATTTTCTACATGTCATCGGAACAGTTTACCTCATGATTCATCAGTAGGTAGTTATGTAGAATTGACTTTATGGATCTATAATGTGATAGTATCATGCATCACGAAGATGCATTAAGCCCCTTTTTTCAAGAGCATGGCTCAAATAAATCGTTCCAAAACGTCTCTGTCGTCCTTCCCCTCACACAAACTTTGAATTGTACCCAGTTGCCGGTGGGTTTCGGGGGAAATATGGTCGATGGTAAAAAAGCCCACATACTATGTATAAGCAAAATTCATGAATTGTTGTATTGACCATCTTCATTTAAAATTTTCATTCTTTAATTTTATTTCATATCTCTTTTCTTTAGATTATTAAAATTGCCCTAGAAATTTTCTTGGAGGACTAGTTATAGACCACTGTTTTCTCTACCAAGTGTGTGTTTTATGTATTTGCATATTAAACAGTGATGGAATGTCGCAAGGGACTTCGTAGCGTTTTATTGGCGGAGGAAATCGAATAATTATCAGACACGGTGTCTATGCATCTTTCGATTGCTTGTCTGATCTTCATTTATATTTATTTCTCACGAAATTCAAAACGACAGACATTTTTGTTTTGTTTCCAGTACACTTGGCTTCGGTTTTATTACTTGAAATATAAACTTTGTTTCCACCGAGAAGAAAATAAAACAACTTTTCTCTAAACTTTGTTTGCCTTCAAGTATTGTTGTTCATTTCATACTTTCTTTTGCGCAAATGCCTTTGTAACAAAACAGAAATTTTGTCAAAATTTTACTTATTGCTGTACTGCCTTTAAACTATTGCTAACATTCTGTGTGTTTGAGATGTAGATAGTCACATGTTACTGACAGAAGACCATAATAGGGAAGGGTCTGTGACCTAAACCAAAACACACACCAATCTGAACAACACAAAACCACTCTTGCTAATTATTGATAAGTTTTCTCATAAGGTTAAATAATAGCGTAAACGCTTTATTTTGGGGTGTTCATGTATTTTTTTTTATTATTTCTACAACTTTGAGTTACATAATATAAATAGGAGTACTTCTATTTGTAATCAATTGTTTGTTGTCGCACGTTTTTCGCTGACGAAGAAAATTCACCGTGATTATTTATGAGTATAAATTAGCCCTTGAACTTTTTTATTGCCAATCTTCTTCGGGGAAAAAAAAAAAATGCCAACTGTAAGTTACCTCGGAATTTAATTGTTGGCATGTAAGAAGCCAGATGATGTTTTCGCAATTTATTTTCGAAAGTGTACACAAAAAAATAAGAAACAAAAAATGACATGAATAAATAAACATATGTTTATCAGCCAATCAAATCACCGCTAATTCTTGTGTGCTGTGATTTTATCGAAACTGATATGTAAATCCCACAAGGCCGTTCTTTGAAGTTGGATCATTGTTAAACGTTAAATGTATAGGCTTATCTCACATCACATAATGGATTTAAAGCGTGCCTTTGAGACAAAACTATTTAGGGACCGTTCAGTATTTTACATCAGCAAAATAGCGGAAAAAGTAAAAGGCTTAATAACTGCTCCCCAATGATACCAAAATTACATAGGTTGGATTTACTTTAGAGATATTTATTAGAGCAATAAACGGTCTCATTTGAGTTTATTCTCCTGGTGCCTGTTAAATAATTGCTTGAAAGCATTGATGGCGCACTGTGTTTTGAAGATAACAACTTAAAGAGTTTTCCAAGGGAGGTATTATAGTGGATGGGCTCAATTTAATACAAAGTAATGGATGTTTTATATAAAATTGTCGGTTTTACTGTGACCATAAAAAAATTACAATTCACTTACAAAATGATTGTAGCCTTATGCCAGATTTTAGATATAATTCAATTATTTCTTTTTTACTTTAGTTCTATGCTGCATCCGAAAAACATTTCATGCCAAATTTTGCCAGCTAAAAATGGTATTGCCTTGTTAAAGTGTAAGATACAGAAGTCGTTCAAAAGGTATCCGAATTATACTTGGACTAGAACCTTTCTTGTTTCAAATAAATACACCCAAGTATTTTAAGTGAAAATTTTGAATGAATTGTTTCATTATTTAACTTCATACCAAACGACAAAATTTTAGACTGGTCCAAATTGGAATCATTTGCAGACGACAAATTAAAGGTGGCCCAAATGATGAAATTTGTCATTGATAGGTTAGAAAACATTGTGGGAAAAGGAGAAAATGCTGGTTACCAGCACTTTCTCCTTTTCCCACAATGTTTTCAAAAAGCCTCTTTCTCAGGGTCGTTAAAAGTCGGGATTGTGTGGTAAAGGGTTGAAAAGAAAACAGTCATAACATTTTTCAGGATACCTTTCGGACATGTTTATTCTTACGTTTCTGACACTTATTTGATAATTTTTTTTTACAAAACTTACAATATAGTTGCAAAGCAACTGACTAATTTGTCATGTTTGAAATCACGTAGAGGACGTTTTAGATCCAGGATCAGACGGCAGCAGATTCTGTGCAGCCTGGTATTGATCTATTTCCTCTACAGAGGGTGTTTATGGTTTCGATAGGTTAAATTTATAGATTGGGTTTAAATTTTTGCCAAACGACATCATTTTAGACTGGTACAAATTGAAAGCGTTTGCGGAAGACATATAATATATATGTATTGCTAAACTGGTGAGATTTGTCTTTGATAGGATAGAAAACATTTCGGGAAAAGGAGAAAATGTTAGTTACCAGCACTTTCTCCATTTTCCACATTTTTTTTCAAAAGGCTTACTCCCAGGGTGGTTAAATCAGGGGATTGTTTTGTAAAGGTTTCAAAACGACAAAGAATTTCTTTAAAGTGATATATCGGTTGCATTTATTGTATCTTTTTTTTTTTTTATGCAGAAGCTGACACAGAAAAAAAAAACTGTTCTTGGATGCCATACTTAGTGTCGCAGGGTTTTATTCTTTAATCGCACATTTGTTTAGCAAATTTTTAACCTGTCCTTTTATTTGCCAGACACATCTAGTAAACTTTGTAAACTGCTATTATTGTATTTTTGTTTCGTGCAATAAAATGCATTATATTGTATCTCCTATGTTTTATTATTGGAGAGAGAGAGAGAGAGAGAGAGAGAGAGAGAGCTTGACAAATGCTTTGTTGTATACATCATGTAATTTTGACTATCTATACATGTACGCGTCCAACATATCTGTTCTGCAAAGTACCTTGGAATTATCCATGTCCTGCTGAACCGAACAATCAATGAACCCATCGCTGTTTAAGAAATTCTAAACAATTCTATATTTTAAGACCAGCTATCTGATAGCCTGAGACAGAATGTCACAGCCACCCCGACGGCTAGTCCTAAAATTCAGAATGATATGGACATTTTCGATTACACCCACCTGAAGAAAAGGGAAAAGTGAGTCATGCTCTGTAATGGGCTTTTAATGCATCTGCAAAAACTATCGATTCATCTCAGCCTGCGCAGTCCGCGCAACTTGACATGGGTCAAAACTTTCTGCTATTTGGTAAATATTATGCATGGCCAAGAACCACTGTACCTCAGGATTCAGCCGGTTGTTAGACAAAATGGATTTCAACCCTTTACCAGACGACAAAATTCTAGCCTTGTCCAAATTGAAACCATTTGCAGACCTCAATTTTAATGTGGCTCAAATGGTGCAACTTTTCTTTGATAGGGTAGAAAACACTGTGGGAAAAGGAGAAAATGCTGGTTACCAGCATTTTCTCCTTTTCCCACAATGTTTTCAAAAGGCTTCTTTCCCAGGGGCGTCAAAAGGCAGCATTGTGCGGTGAGGGTTAAGGATCTATTATTATGTTATGACTTGCCTAGCTATAATGAATCAAGGAGATACATTAAATCCCCTTTTGCCAGAGAATGGCTCAAATACAGTTTTCAAGATACCTTTGGCCAGATATTGTTTGATATTTGACATATACATCCAAGCTCAAAGTCTAAACCTAATCTTGATCTACAGTATATTGTCTGCACACGCACCCAAGTTTTGTTTTTTTTTGTTTTTTTTTTGGCCTGGGCTTGGCTTGCCAAGCCCAAGGCCATAGGAATCGTATACCAAAATTTCAACCCCATCCAAGTATTTACGGAAAAACCCGAGTCAAGCATTTACGGAAAAACCCGAGTAAAAGTGAAAAGTACCGCCTGCAATCCATCTCACTACGCTGAAGGAAATAACCCCCTTAAATAATAAAATATTTCGATTTGAACATCACAGTAAGGTTTACTTTCACAACAAACTTTGATAGATGTGCGATTTTAATTCTTCTGAGGCTTGATAGCTGTGAACCTCATACATACACACTTGTTGGAACCTTCCAGTCAAACCAGGGTTTCTCTTACTCATTAGATTAATCGAGTCATGCTCTTTTAAAAGGCGGTTTAATGCATCTGCAAAAAGTATCGACTCATGTCAGCCTTCGCGACGGCTGTCATGGGTCAATTTTAAGTGTTTGCTATTCGTAAATTTTCTGAATGTCCAAGGACTATTCTATCTCATGATTCAGGCGGTTGTTTAACAAAATATATTTTATGGATCAACAGTTATGTGTTGACTTGCTAAGTATAATGCATTGATAAGATGCATCAAAACCCCTTTTTCTACAGCGCAGTTCAGTTTTTAAAAAATTGACATTGTTCGTATGTACTAACCTTTCTCAATACAATTTGAATTCTATTTCAAAATTGATTGTGAATGCCGTTATGAGGAAGGCTTACAAGCAATATACATGAACCATGCTATGTAAAGGAGGCTTAATGCATTTGGAAAGTATCGTCCCAGGCCAGCCTGTGCAATCTGGGAAGGCTGACCTGGACCGAAACGTTTTGCTATTGGTAAATTTTCTACTTGTTAAAGGACCAGTGTACCTCTTGATTCAGTAGGTTGTTATACAAAACAGATTTTAGGGATCTATAAATAGTGTGATGAATTGCTTGGGATCAAGTATCACGGATATACATTAACTCTTTCGGCGCCAAATTAACAAACTTTGCTTCTTTTGATGGCTGTAAATACAATCCACTGAGTCTCCGGAAGATTTTTATCATATAGGCATGACCAAACAAGCGGAGGGCATAGATCAAAGATCAGACTGCACGTTCTGTGCAGTCTGATCTTGATCTATGCCGTCCGCAAAATTCCCTGTTTTCGCCCATGGCGCTGAAAGGGTCAAACCAACTTCTACAGAACATGGATCACATGTATGTAAAATATGTATAATGGTGAAGAGACCAGAAAACGTGGGAACAATAATGGACAGCGTTTTGTGATTCTGTGGTCTGGTCTTGCATTATGATGTCCGCAAAAACACCGTATGTTGCCTGTAACTTTATGAAGTAAAATGTATCTTGAACGTTCCCTGGATTTCAGTCTCTGGCAGAAAAAAATGAAATTTAAATCTAGAATAAAAGTTACCATTCATTTTTCTGCAAGCGATTGGATTTTTGACAGGCCGTAATGTAACACATTGCCAGAATTAAATTTGCCTGTAATTTGACCTCCGAATCGGTTACTTTTGGCTGCTAGTGGGACTTTGAGTAAAGGATTTAAGTAGAACAATATCAATGATATTCAACTTCCTTCGCAGTATTTTCCTGAATTTGCCCGCTGCTGCTTTTGAGCACCATACAGCGATATTCAGGTACCGTTATAGGGCATAGTTCGTATTAACCTCCGACTGTTTCTTCATTAAATCATCAAAAACTCAAATAAAGCTATTCGCGCAGTGATGTCTCGATCATTTCGAGTTTGAAAGAAGGCTATTTCTAACTATTAGAGTGATATTAGTTCTGGTCCGCTGAATTTGACGTTCAAATAATACGACATATAAACGCTTTCGCCCTAGGTCTGTAATCTTTTAGTCAGACATATTTCTGAGAAATAGATTTCTTTCAGCTGTTTACGAATTAGAGTATTTTTCTTTTTGCACCAGCAATAAGCGCTATAGTATTTCATTGCAGTCCTGTTGGTTTTCAAGAATAATACGCCTGGGTACAGTGTAATCTCGCTCCGAAGTTTCAAACGACCCGTGACTTGACGGGATTTCATGGTTTCTCTGAATGGTTCGTCAAAACTGATAAAGATCGCTTCAAAAGATGGCACTAAGTTTACCGTAAAGATACATATGTAAAACGAGGCTCACCCCGCTAGACAGGCAATATAAAGTCCACTCATAATTTTCCTAAACATTCTGGTAAAGCAATTTCGAAAACTATCGAACACTTGGCATGCCAGTGTTAATTTTCGTTTCTTTTACGGACAGTGTAAATCCAAGATCGGACTTAAGGAAACGTGCATTTCGATCTTTGACCTACAATGTCCGATAAATTCTGACACATTCTGGCAAAATAACCTTGGGTTTGCAGTATTTGATTTTTAACAGCTGAGGTAAAATTTTTATTTTACTTAGCAAGCAACTCAAGGGTTAAGACAATTACAGGTTATATTTAAATCAAATTCGCAGGCGTTATCTCAAACACGAATATAATACGAGAGTTTGACTCGAATCTTATCAGCGATACGAAAAAGTGCATTCAAAACGCAGACCTAGATGACTTTTTCACAAGTTTCTCCGACTTTAATGTTTGTTGGCAGTGCGAGAGCGGAATACGGAATTGAAATCAACTTATCTTTTTTTGCGCAAAAACATTTGTTTTATTACTCCGCTTCGCCGATAAGAATCTCTTGACAGTTTTCTTATCTTCGCAACGAACGCAAAATACCCTCATTACATTGAATGCATGGTTTCTAGAGTTTTATGGGAACAAGTTGAAGGAATCATGGCCAACCTTTTACGCATTTCCATAGACAGACAATCTTTTTTTTCCCGTCTAATAGGAGACTGCCATTACGTTCACCATTGTGGCCAAAAAATTGAAACCGCTCGAAAACCGAAGTTTCAACTTCACCACACCATACAAATGAGCCATGCTCTGTGAAAAGGGGATTTAATGAATCTGAGGAAAAATTTCAACCCATGTCAGCCTGCGCAGTCCGCGCAGGCTGACATGGGTCGAAACCTTTTGCTGTAGGTAAATTTCCTGCATGTTCAAGAACCATTCTACAATGATTCAGTCAGTAGTTAGGCAATATGGATTCCATAGATCCATAGTTATGTGATGACTTGCTTGGTATAATGCATCACGGAGATGCATCCATCAGGCCCCATTTTGCTATTAGACGAAAAAACGAAAAATAAAATGTCTCCTAAAAACTATTGATTTATCATCACAAGCAAAAATAGCTTTACAACTGAGATATTGACTAATTCATGTCAACAATACGAGAACAAACAAAACATCGAATTTCCTCTGAGAAAAAAAAAACTTTGCTTCTTCTTTTTTTTTTTTTTTTTGAAACCTGCTAATTTTCCCTTTCTTATCGCTACCTTTGGCAATATATCAATTAAACTTTTGTCTTCAAGACCGACATAAATGAGTCATGCTCTGTGAAAAGGGGGCTTAATTCATCTGCAAAAGGTATCGACCCATGTCAGCCTGAAAGTCCACACAGGCTGACATGGATCGAAACTTTTTACGATTCGTAAATTTTCTGCTTGTCCACCTACCGGACCACTCTTCTTCCAGAATCATTCAATGCTTGGACTAAATGGATTTTGCTTGGTATAATGCATTACGGAGGTGCATGGCTAAAATGTATATTGAACGATGTTGTCAGATCAATTCATAGATAGTGAAACTATTGATGCTTATTACTTGAAATATAACAATATAGTCTGTGGAATAAAATTGCATTGGGAGCCACCCTGAGCTTTTAAACAGGGATTCAATGCTTATATTAACTACATTTTAATGAGCCTGGCCTCGGTTTGATGGATGACTCTATTTCCGAATAAAAGTAATCCTCTTCACTCCAAATGTCTGACAATTAAGACTTTCGTGTTAAGAGTTTGGCGTTTTGCGGGACCACAGGGACGTCATTAGCTTCAGAAACAGAAAAGCCAAATGTGTTACCGGTTAATGTTAGTGATACATCCGGGAATTTACAATTGGATCACTACGCACATTTATCACGTAAAAAAGTAGTCCCTGTCAAAATGGCGAATAAAATGTCGTCTGTACGTTTAATAACGGTCCAAACAATTTTCGGTTTTGGGTGATAATGAGCTCATCAGCATTTTACACCACGCCAATTTTTATCGAGACTAAATATTTAAATTCTCTTTAGATTGAATAAGCGACGTAGTTTACTTGCAATATGGCGTCAATCTTTGAAACGTAACTTTCTCATCAACTTCAATACGCTAAGTTGATTGATTGATTGTATGATGTTAACGCCGTTTTCAACATTATTTCAGGTATATCGCGGTGGCCAGCGCACCTATCCATACTTTCCTCGAGTTTCTTTTACCAGTACTCCACACAATATTCTTTCTAAGCCACTGGCTGCTTTCCCACATAACCATCGTTGAAACAATGGTCAGCGGTGAGAGAGGAATGAATCCTGCCGCAATGACTATCATCAATCCTCGGAAAGAAATTTGCCCAGCCAGGGATCGAACTAGCGACCTATTGGTCTCAAGTCCTGTACGCTACCGACTTAGCAACCGGGGCTCGGCAATACTGGTTGCGGTCGATTTTGAAAACATCCTGGCAAAAAAGGACGGTTTATTTACATTAATTACGGTTTTGTAAATTATTACATGTGAAAACATGGTGAAAAAGAAAAACATTCGGTCCTTATTTACACATTTAATACAGCATCTTAAACAGAACACATATTTCCCTTTGCCGTGTGTTGCTTGTTGATTTTAAGATTAATGTTATTTGTGACGAAATAGTTCAACACACGTGCCAGTGGCCTTTATTCAGTGCACAGGTGTGCATATACATGTCGGATATAAGAAGTCCACAGATCCTCATGTGGTATTTTAAAACAGTCAAATTCTTAGGATTCCTAAGGGGGGCAACTAATGTTCATTATATACCGAGAAATTTGAATTCTTTTAAGCATATCTAAGCAGGTCATATCAACTCTGCCTAAGATACTGTTACTATTTCTCGCTCCATACTCTTCCGTGCAGCGGTAAATTACAAGAAACAAGCAGAGGAGTGGCAAAAAAAAAAGCACTGTAATTTCAGATTATTGGGATCAAATAAAAAAAATTCTTTGTGATGGTATGCATATGTTAACCTTGCCTTATTACGCACATAATTCACCCCCACAGCGCCATAGGAAAAAACAGCGGCTTTTGCGGACGGCATAGCACAGTCTAATTCGGGATGTATACCGTCCGCTTGCTTAGTCAATTATATATGACCCATGCTATGGCAAAAGAGGGCTTAACTCTTCACCAAACGACAAAATTTTAGACCAGTCGAAATTGAAAGCTTTTGCAGACGAGAAAATAATTGTGAATCAAAAATTGAATTTTGTTTTTGGAAGAGTAGAAAAAATTGTGGGAAAAGGAGAAAATGCTGGTCACCAGCATTTTCTCCTTTTCCCACAATGTTTTCAAAAGGCTTCTTCTACAGGGTCGTTAAAACTCGGAATTGTGTGGTAAAGGGTTAACGTGGTGCATGATAAAAGCAAGATATCACATAATTATGGATCCATAATACCCACATTTTTTAAACAACCTAAACAGACTAAATCATGAGGTAGGATGATCCTTTGACACATAAAAAATTGACCAACAGCGAAAAGTTTCGGCCCAGGTCAGCCTGCGCGGACTTACAACTTAATAAAAGAAAATATGTAAAAAATATGGCTACTAAACCTTAGGCTGCTAAGCGCGACTCACTGACCTTTTGCGGACAGTGTAGATCAAGATCAGACTGCACAGAACGTGCAGTCTGATCTTGGATCTACACTGGCCGATAAAAAGATATTTTTTACCAAAAAATGAGTTTGAAATCGCATTATTCTGGTTTTTTGACTGTCGGCTTGAAAGTTTCATTCAACTTATTTAGCAGGATAAGGGTTAATTTAGCGTCTTCGCGGAACCAAGATGCTATTCGTAAAGATTACCATCTTATTTGTTAACAACTCTCATTACAAGAAGCGCGACACGGAGATATCGAGATGACAGGATTAAGAGCTTGTTAAGAATACCATAAATTCTAAAGTCAAGTAATTAAAGGTCCGAAAGCTTTCAAATAGATCAGACATTCTTGTATTTGTAAACGAGAAAATAAGCAGATATTCATTTCAAAATCTCGAGATATTATCTCAAGTCAATATGCGACAAATCCGTCTTAAACCGGCTTAACCCCAAGAGGCCGCTATGTCGAGAGATCACGCGAGAGTAGGCGAGAAAACGCGAGATCCAGCTGAGACCGGAACTAATGTAACTGTCATTATTGAAAGCGGCTTGACTTTGGTAATGGGCGGACGAATCTACTTCTAATTTTCTTGCAAAAACCGAAGATTATCAACAATATTTTATGTCTTGCTTCTTTGATGGAAGGGCAATAAAAAAATTTTACCGACCGAAAACTTGGAAAATAATGACGTCTTTCGGGAATTTACTTGTCACGTGGTAGTCGAGAAAGTGACGAAAGTGCGCGTGCGCATCATCATTTTCAAGTCGAAGAAAATATCAAATTTTGTTTCCAGCTGCGTGTTATCAGTCATACAGAGTACAATACTTAAAATTCACACGTTTTTAACGGTGTATTTTACCATCGTATGTGCATAGGAGTTGTTCAAACTTGTGTGATCTGTACATTTCATCTTCATTAAAAAAAAAAGCAGGTTTCCTTGTGGCCTGTTCATTTTCCCTTTTAATACATGTACTAGACCAAGTAAATATTGTTGCAAAATTATCAAATTCTATTTACAACTACCAGTTACAAGCTTGCAGCAGACTATTTTGAAAATATTCGTGTGAAATAAAATACATGTAGTCACATTCTTGTGAAATAAAAATAATCAATCTAAACAAAGCTAAATCTTTGGAAACATTTGAAAACTTTGTGGCTAAAGGCCAAATTGCTGGTAACAAGTACAAAAGTGGACTGCTGAAAAACAAATCTGAAAAAAAAAAAACCTGCAGAAGGTAATGACCGACACGCATTTTACAACTTTGAAAAGCGTAGAAGGAAAATAAGTAATTACATATGAGCCATGGACTGTGAAATGGAAGCTTTATGTGTCTCCAGAACGTATCGACCCATTGTCAACCTGCGCAGTCTGCGCAGGCTGACTTGGGTCGAAACTTTTTGCCATTTGTGAATTTTCTGCATGTCAAAAGACCAGTCTACCTCATGATTTAGTTGGTTGTTAGACGAAATAGATTTTACGGGCCAATAATTATGTGATGACTTGCTCGGTATAATGCATCTCGGAGATACATTAAGCCCCCTTTTCACAGACAATGGCTTATACATATTCTACAGTTTTTTTTTTATCTACTGTTGAGCAAAATGTTGATACATTAACGGTTAGTTGTATTTTCTTCAATGTAAACTACTGCAAATAAATACATGTAATGGTGTACGAGGTATGAATGTAAAACTGTTCTACGTTTAGGAAAAATTTTCAGATGGGGGAAAAAAACCTTCTCATTTCTGTGAAAAGGGTTGTTAGATGATCATGTTTAGATGTGTTGTGTTCAATTCATACATAAACAAAATGATCTAACAATGATTTTCAGAGAAATGAGATGTTTTTTTTTTGTTTCCTTACCAAAACGCAGACGGGTAGTTTCACCCCTCGTTTTCTTGTCGAAATTCTCAGAAGCCTTTCGCCTGCAGCCTAACAAAGTCAATCGTAACTTAGCACGAACTGACATAGATTTGAGCCATGCTCTGGCAAAAGGGAGCTTAATGCATCTCCGTGATCAATGATGCAGAGCAAGTCATTACATAATCATAAATCAATAAAATCCATTTTGTATAACAACCGTCTGATTCATGAGGTACACTGATCCTTGGCCATGCAGAAAATACACAAACTGCGCAGGCTGACCTGGGTCGATACTTTTCGCAGATGCATTAAACCCCCTTTTCGCAGAGCGTGGCTCATTTGTATTGCAGATCATATATTTTTTTCCCGACGCCATCATAATGATGGGGATGCTAAGATAAATCCTAAGGTAAATCTGTATCCTCTCCTACATTACGTAACGAGTCCGTGATGACCCAGTGTAGCCCTTGTGCCTCCCCACATTCTGGATGAAAGAGTGGAGGCCAAGCACCTGAATGTAAGTCCATTTCTAAATACAAGGTTGTCAATTGTCTTTGCAAATCAGATACGAGTATAGAGGCTTGAAATTTAGAGTTTGACTTTTTCGTAATGACTCTATTTTTGTTGGAGCCAGGAAAAGGTCAAGTATGCCGTGTGCGATACGAACTGGGCTTCATATAAATGAGCCATGCTCTGTATAAAGGGCACTTAATGCATCTTTAAAAAATATCGACCCATGTCAGCCTGCGCAGTCTGCGTATGCTGACATGGATCGAAACTTTTTGCGATGAGTCAAGTCTGCATGTCCAAGGACCATTTTTACCTCCAGACGCAGTGGACTGCTAGACTAAACAGATTTTATGGATCCATAAATATGTCATGAATTGCTAGGTACAATGCATCTCAGAGGTGCATTAAGCCCCCTCTTGCCAGATCATGGCTCAAATATATGAGTCGTGCTCTGGCAAAAGGGGGCTTAATGCATCACCGTGATGCACTATACCAAGCAAGACATCACGTTTTTAGGGATCCATAAAATCCACTTTGTCGAACAAATGACTGATTCATGAGTTAGAATTATCCCTTGACATGCAGAAAGTTTATAGATAGCGAAAATTTTCGGCCCAAGTTAGCCTGCGCTGACTGCGCAGGCTGACATGGGTCGATACTTTTCGCAAATGCATTAAGCCCCTTTTCACAGAGTATGGCTCATATTAAAAGTAAAACGTCGTAAATCATTCACAGCCTAGTCAGCAGAACGTGTATTTAATTAGTTCAAGAATAAGAAATTCACCCAGAGTCAAAAATGGAAGAGGAGTCGCTGGCACTAGGAAGGAACTTTGGCAATCCTAATTAGAAACTGCACTCACGTGCGAAATATGGGGACTCCGGATTTTTCTCACCAAATTAAATTACAGTTCGTCTTTCCGGAAATACATTACTAACGTCACCGACACGTGACGTCAATAGCAGGCGGGTTCAAAGGCTTACTGGTGTAATTTCTTCACAATGGGACATGCCTAATATTTCATAAATTTGACAAGACAGTCCATTCGTCCGATGTCACTCAAAATATTTCTGATTTGATCAAGTTTGATGCAAAATTCTTCCCACCCCCATCCAAGAAAAAAGTTCACCCTCAGGATGGTCAGGAGGATAACTAAAGATCATTTTGCAGATAATGAAGATCAAAGATCAGACTGCACAAGACGTGCTCTCCGATCTTCCGTAGACACTGTCAGAGATTTAGAAAGATTTCTGGCCAAACAGCCTTGACAATGCACAGTCTATGTCCTTTCTATTGCGTTCTGCAGTTGAGTTCGCCAGCGGAATGGCAACAAAGAAAGAGCTTGTCTTTGAACCCAAACATGGATAGATATTTTTGGTCATTAAATTTCAAGACACGTTGATCAATGATTTACATCAAACTATACGTTGTTGTACATGCCGTCCTGCAAGCTTTGTGGTCAGTGTTGCACCATTATTGGAGATGATGTTGTAAGGGTACTTCGTCGGCATTCTGCATAAGAGGTTCAAGGTCACAGTTCAGTAATGAACGGGACAAACCTATGGAATCACGCACAACACAACACAAGAACTGGTTCAGGTTTCCACTACAGCAATCAATTAGGGCGATAAATATGAGCCTTGCTCTGCAAAAAAGGGGGCTTAATACATCGGCTAAAAGTATCGACCTGGGTCGAAACTTTTCGCTATCCTTGGATTATCTGTATTTTCAAGTACCCGTGTACTTGATGATTAAGTCGGTTGTTTAAAAAAAAGGCTATTATTGATCCATATATATCTGATGGCTTGCTTGGTGTTATGCATTACGAATAAGCATTAAACCCCCTTTTGCCAGAGCATGACTCATATGTTTTGAAGACCTTGTTTTTTACAATCGATTAAAAGATTTCAAACAACAATCATATCGACGATACGATTCCCTGTAATTTTTAGGAACACGTAAATCTTATCGATGTCGTGTTGATATCGCAGCACATTTTGTTGTATCGCAAAGCTCAAACGTTCAACAGGACGTTACGTAGCACTCTAATAATCAGTTGCTGACTGACCTCACACCGACAGTCCTCGCATCACTATTCCCGCAAGGACCGCCATTCAAGGACGTCACATTTACCTTAGACTATTGACGGGTCCAGCAACTGGTGCTGTGAAGTGCAGGCAAAACAAAACAGAATTTGTGCACAAGAAATACAGAGAATCTGGCTGAACACGGTATCAAAGCCCGACGTCAACATGATACGATTCAAGTTTACCCAACGTCATTGACGCGGTAACAAAGTGGACATGTAGGCCTTACTTTGCATTAAATCCGCGAACGTTTTGCTGACGCGCAACTGCGTAGCGTAAGGATATGGGTTGCTATTTCTCTTATCACCGCATAAGAAACTGTTGAATGAGAAAAACTAACTGGAAATTGTTATAGGGACTATGTTCCTGCAGCAGTTGTCCTGTCGATTAACCCCTGAGCTGCTAAGCGCGACTCACTGACCTTTTGCGGACAGTGCAGATCAGTGTAGAAATGCAGTCTGATCTTGGAACTACATTGTCCGAAAAGGAGATATTTCTCTCCAAAAAAGTAAGTTTGAAATAACATTATTCGGGTTTTTACTATAGGCTTGAAAGTTTTATTTAACTTATTTAGCAGGATAACGATTAACGTCAAGAGACAGCCAACGTTGCTTCAGCACCACAACGACGTCCTCGTAATTGTGTCGACGATCTTCAGAAGTCGCAAAAGTGAGTTTTCCCCTTGTCTTATGGAATTGCAAGATCCAGTCCACGTTAAATTCATATCTAATATTCATGTTTTATATGTACATAGTAGTATAAATAATGTTGGAAACACACCCCCCCCCCCCCCGTGTTTTTACCGGGTCTGATTTTCTAGCGTGAATGATATGAAATGAGTTGGAAATTAGAATCTGACTGCTGCATCAACCTGCCTCTGAAATGAACAGAACTGAGGTATCCCTTGACCTCATGGCTATTGATCGAGATGTTTCAACCTCTTGTGAGAGGTATGGGACGAAGACTGCAAGCCCTGGGCGGAAGTCCGCAGTATTGACTGATTTTGTATGCCCATTCTCTGCAGATCATTTTTATTTCGACATTCAGTTCCCAGTTTGAACAAAACTTAAAAGCTTCTCCTTTTTCTGAAATTTGGAAGCAATATTTAACGCAAAAAATTCTTATTTACCATGAGGTCAAGTGATACCTCAGTTAAATTCATTTCAAAGGCAAAAGACTGGTCTGTTGGTGTATGCAGCAGCTGAATTCTAATTTCTATCCCATTTTATATTGTTCACGTCAGAAAATCAAACCCAGTAAAAAAACACATGGGGTGCAAAAGTTTTTTTTAATAGATATATGCACAAGTGGTCGATAAACACGGAAAGTACTTTTTCTCACATTTGAATAAAATACACACTGATTAGTATATACCTGTTAATTCCTAAAAAAAAAACGATATGTAAATATATTGTTTTTTAGGAATGAATAGGTATATACCAATCTGTGTGCTTTTATTCAAATTTGAGAAAAAAAAAAGTACCTTCCATGTTTCACAACCACTTGTGCAATATACGTCATTCAAAGTATTCGCCAGCACGATATTTTATTTTTACCACTGACCCAAATTGACCCAACACTGACACTCGAAGCAGTGGTATTCAATGTTTAAAGTCAAGGGCAAAATGAACAGAAACCAAGCGCTAACCGGTCATCTAGTTTTTTGTCATTCAAAGTATTCGCCAGCAGGATGTTTTATTTTTACCATTGACCCAAACTGACCCAACACTGACACTCGAAGCAGTGGTATTCAATGTTTAAATTTAGTGGCAAAATGAACAGAAACCAAGCGCTAACCGGTCATCTAGTTTTTTATCAAATATCGGAAACCTCGTATGTATATAAAAATTTCACAAAGTGACGAACCGGCAGCAAATCACGAGTCATTGAGTCAGTACTGCGTATTCCTTCCCCACCCCTCCCCTTTCAGCAGCAGCGATAACAGCATAGACACGATCATGTTACGAAAGTCTTGTTTTCCCAAATTTTTCGAAACTCGTAGCACATTTCTCTCAAATTTGGAGAGGTTTTGGGCCTTGGGTAAAGAGCGCATACGCCGTTTTAGGAGATTCCACACATGTTAAATGGGATTCAAATCCGGGCTTCTGGTCGGAAACGGAATCACCCTGATTTTGTTTACATGGAGCATATTCAACGGTAGTCGTGTGACATGGCATGTTGCGTTGTCCTGTATCAGATGCATCCGTCTGCTGGCAGCAAAGCAAGGCATCAGAACATTTTCGGCAAAAAGCTTGGATTTGAATTCCATGCAAGGCAGTTATCGCTGCTGCTGGGGGACATACGCGGTACTGACTCAATGGCTCGTGATTTGCTGACAGTTCGTCACTTTAGAAAGTGGGGTACCTTTAGATAACTTATTGACACAAGAAGTGCGGAGGGATAAAGAACAAAATATTGTGATTTGCCCATCCCTTTTTGATTACATTATCGTTATGATTCAATGAAATTTTCATATACATACCATGTTTACGATATTTAATATAAAAAAAAAACGTTGACCGATTAGCTCTTGGTTTCAGTTTATACTTTTGGTTGAAAAAAATTAAAGGACTGAAAATCGTGAGAAGCAAATTTATGTCGGAATATGCCGGAGTGGGCAGAACTTGACAATAACGTGTAGTAGTTAAGTTTTTCAATATATATTAATCATTTCTATGAAATCTTTGATGGAAAAAGTCCATGAATGAGTAATATGGAGCAAGGGAAATCAGAGTAGTATAATTGCACATTAATATTATTAACGTGGAAAATTTGTTTCTAGAGAAAACAATGTAAGTTTTTTGACAATCAGAAAACATCTTCAGTTTTCTTTACAGAAAATAAGCTAGTATATATAACAGATATAGTGCAACGGCTTGCCAAGTTCAAAAGCACCCTAACAGGACTGCCTTTGAACCACCACTTATTCCGTCTTTTATTGAAAAAGTATTTTCCTTTTCCAAGACTAGTACAATCATAACGAGTTATGTCAAAAAGCTGATGAGACTACTCGGCTATGCTAGAAATCGCAGTTTCGTAAGTTCGAGTCGAACCTTGGGTAAATTTCTTCCTTCCTCTTCCTCTTCTCCTCTCTCTCTCTCTCTTTTCACTGAAACGGTTCTGTGTGTAGTAAACAATTCAACAGAGCACCAATAGACTCACCTATCACCATAACACGACAGAGAAACTGTTGAAAACAATCTTGAAAATCAACCAATTTAAATTTTCTAGTTTTCACAAGGTAGACTTTCACTGGTTTTCACTAGAAATTTGATTACAACAAAACTGATTACGACAATTCGTATTACAAAGAATAGAAACTGTGCACAACAGTAACATGATATTTTTAGCACTTGATTTCTTTCCCGATCTGTCATTGACGATATACCAGGCAATTTTGAAAAATAGATCTTTTGAAAACATTGTAGCAAAAGGAAAAAAACCTGCATGTTCTCCTTTTCCAACAATGTTTTCTACCCTTCCAACGACACTTTGCATTATTTGAGCTTTATTTAATTACTCGTCTGCAATAGTTTCAATTTGAGCAAGTCTAAAAAATCATTTGGTTAGAGGTTCAGATAAAAGATCGACTGTAAAAAAAAAGAAGCAAGTTTGCAATCTATGTATTCTTGTACGAGTTCAGAAAGTCAATCGAATGACCAGCGTTTTAGGATATTTTCAGTCTTATTACTTTAACAGCTCATCATTGTGTTTCACCTGTACTAGGTCGGGGATCTACTGCGCCTCGCAAAAGAACACCACGACGCGTTTGAGGATCGAACTCAGTAAATCTTGATCACAACTGACCACTGGGCCGCACAGGAAAGGAAGCCACATATCAATTCGAGCATGCTGAGAAGAATATCTTCCCGAACTTTTTATCCCGCAACCCAAGTACGTTCGCAATATGGTTACTTGTCATTGGCATAGTGTTTCCTTCTTCAATTATTGTAAGTACCATTTTGTTTCCTTCTTCAATCATTGTATGTAACTACTTGCAAATTTAGAGCAGTCATAGTTAACTCTTTATCAGGCGACTAAATTCGCCCAAATTGAAAGCATTTACCGACAGAAAATCAAATAAGACTCCAACAAGAAAACTTGTCTTTCAAAGGGTAAAAATGTTGTATAAAAACGAGGAAAGCTGGTAACCACCGTTATCTCCTTTTCTTACGACAATGTTTCCAAAAGACTTCTTCCTCAGGGTCACTTAAAGACGGGACTGTTTGATGAAGGGTTAATAGAAAACCACCGTCTCACAAAAGCAGTTACAAAGTAAACATCAAGTTGTTTTAGAAATATTTACGAACACCGGAACAACCGCTCAATTTTCAACTTCCAGAGGCAATGCGGCATGCCTTTTGTTTTACCGTGATAATGTAGAACAGAGGTATCCATTTCTTTTTTATTACAGAACACAAGTTGTCTTTTGTGACGGTGAAATAAAACAATTTTGTGATGAGAATTCTTCGGTTATACGATACTTGTGTCACCCAAGTCTCCGTTTTCTAATTTTCTAATATCGCAATAAAAGTACTCAAATGATCGCAGAAAATTGCAATTAAGCGGCATGCGTTCGTCAGACATGGGAAACTCAAAACAAATGCTCGCGGACGCTTGCAAATGATTACAAATCTATTGAGCACAGACGGAAATCATCCGTCTATCTGAGTTAGACGGGTTATCAAAGAGTTTCTCACAAGACAGCGCATGTGCGATTAAGATGGCACGTGACTGCTTATTTCTAAATTGTATTATCAACGGTGAGATCGCTCAATATCGGCCACAAATTTCCTAAAATGACATGAAATGATGGGGCAGGTAGGCCTAATAACTTTCTAATTTAGAAACACTTATCAAATTGGAACGTGGAAGTGTGAGAAATTCCGAGATCTCGCTTCCTGAATTCATTAAACTCTTTACCAGACGACAAATTTTCAGACATGTCCATATTGATAGCATTTGCGATATCAGATTTGGCTGAAATGATGCAATTCGTCCTTGGAATAGTATAAAACACCGATTGAAATTGAGCAAATGGCTTTCGGAAAATAGTTCTATTCTAGCTCATCTTAGTACCTTTTTCTTTAATACTATATTAACTTTGGCGGTTGTGAGATAAAACTGAGCCATGCTGTGTGAAAAGGGGGCTTAGAAGTATCGACCAAGAAGCCTGTGGAGTCCGCGCAGTCTGACTTCGGCCGAACCTTTTTTATTTTGGTTAATTTCCTGCATGCTAAATGACCAGTGTACCTCATGATTCAGCAGGCTGTTATACAAAATGGATTTTAGAGATGTATAATACTGTGATGACTTGCTTGGTATCATGCATCACGGAGATGCATTAAGTCCCTTTTTGCCACGGCATGGCTCATATCTTTTTAAGTTTCATCGGATTGCATTTTAAGTCGACGAAAGAGGTTGGTTTTGGTGCTGAAAGAGTACACTGGTAACAGACACCGCTTTTGAACAACGCATTTCAGTCACACCATGGCGCCAACTTACTGGCATGTCTGTCCTGCGTTTCACTAGCACTAGACTGAAGCTCTGCTGTGCCTTTTTAGTCACAAAATCAGACTGCATTGCTGTTGTTTTTGTTATCAGAAGTAGTAATAGTAGTAGATGTTGGTGTAGTTGTTTCGTTGTAATATCATTATGTTTTTCTCTGGTGAACAACTCTAAATATCTAGGACAATGAAGCTTGATTCATTTCTGTGGAGTGTTTTTTAATATCCATATGAAATGTTAAGACGAACAACGATGGCCTATAATTTTAGGTTTGTCTTCAGGGCCAAGAAGAAGACTAGATGAAATTAATTTCAGTTCATAAACGTCAGAAAATGACTGGTGTACAGAGTGAAAAGTGATAATGAATTCGGACATCCTTATATCGGATCAGAATTTACCTACATAACTTTTGTGGACGTTGAAAATTTTGCTGTAAAATGCTTTTACCTTCAATATTTTACCGCTAGTTTCCTACGTCAAAATATTGGATAGTTCGATAAAAAGTTACCCGTATATTCGTTTTTTTTTTTGTTGTTGTTTTTGTTTTTTCCTTAAATTCCAATATTATTTTTTCAGATAAACAGTCATTTTTACATATATAAATGAACATTCAAATTGGTTGCAATCGCCTTTTTTCATTTTTTTTTTACGTGAAAATGTCTGACAAATTTTGGCATTGTAAAAGTGAAAAGCCCATGAATACTGCAGCAAGATAATGTCATGTAAAAGACATATAAAAGTATAAAATACTTTGTAGAATAATTAACAGAAGTAATAAACATCCAACGTTTTTACTTGATATGAAAGATAGCTATTCCTTGATCATGTACAATGGTTTACGAAGTAAGCAAACTTAGTTTCAAAATGCCAACTAAATATTGTGAAAGCAGAGTGGTCGCTTTTATATTGTTTAACTTTCAAACTTAATGAGAGAAGGGAAGAAAAAAAAAATGAGGAAAAAAATACAAATTAAAATAGTCATTAACTGAAGTAAACTATTAAATTTGAAACCAGGCGCGTGCGCGGAGGTCCTTTTGCTTTCATAGCAATCCATTAGAGAAATTAATCTCGCTGTCACGAAATATGATGGGACGCAAGGTCCAATCATGACGTCATTTATCACAATATCATTATGGATAGGGCTTCCAGTTGCTGTGATATTTTATGGATGAATGATTTGAAATTTGATTCAGAAAAGGCCAGCAGATAACACTTTGCTAAGTATGCTATACAGCATAAGTATTCTAATTCTTTGACTTAATGAGTCTAAAGTTTTGTCGTCTAGTAAAGAATTGAACATTTTAAAAAGTTCGGGTGATCGCAAACATTCATAAACTGCATTCCGAATACAAACTTCTACACCGCTCGAAGATAATTTGTATATTTCACAAAAACCTGTTCGACAAAAACTTAACGCATGTTTCAGCATTTGGTCATTGAACAATTTCTGGAAGGAGGTATTCATCCACCAGTCTATTAGGGTTCAAGATTTTTTTTCTGGGGCTAATTTCAAAACTAGCCCTCTTATTGATTGATTGATTGATTACAGAAAGTCACAACAAATAAGATGAACAGTCTTGAAGTTTATATAATATAAATAAATGAATACGACTCTAAAAAAAAAAAAACAGTACAAAGTAATCAAGTCGAATGAAAAGTGTCGGGGGTCCATAAGGCTGATGGAAGAAAACAACATGACAAAAGCATAATTTGCTCACCAATGGACAGATGAATTCTACATTATCGAAGTCTATGACACAGGACTAGATTCTAATGAACACGCAAAAATAGTTAAGACGAATTTTAGAATCAGTTCTGTACAATCTGCCCTTGATCAATGCCGTTCGCAAACTTTATTTCTGTGGCCTTTGGTAGTGAACTACTTGACAAAAGCGTCTGCGTGAGTCATTCATTCTAAATTCTTCCAGCGCCAAATATATTTAACTCTTTACCAAACCACAAAATTTTAGACTGATCCAAATTGAAAGCATCTGCAGGCGACCATTTAAATGTGGCTTAAATGATGGAATTAGTTTTTGATAGGGTAGAAAACATGGTAGGAAAAGGAGAAAATGCTGGTTACCAGCATTTTTTCCTTTTCCCACTATGTTTTCAAAAGCCCATTATGTTAGGGTCGTTAAAACTCAGGCTTGTGTGGTAAAGAGTTAAGCACAAACCATTTCACCGCTGAAAATATAATACACCGGACCCCAGAGACATATGAGCCGTTCAGTGTGAAAAGGGGTGCAATACATCTGCAAAAAGTATAGACTCATGTCAGCCCGCGCAGTCTACTCAAGCAGACATGAGTCCAAAACTTGTTGTTATTGGTCATTTTTCTGCATGTCGATGGACCATTCTACCAAAATGATTCAGTAGGTTGTTTCGCACAATGGATCCAGATTTATGTGATGACTTGCTTGGTGTAATACAGCACGGAGATGCATTAAACTCCTTTTTGCGAGAGTATGGCTCTTATCTAGCTAGCTCGAAATAAAATGTCGCGGTATTGTCCTTGCTGTCATCTCCTGCATCTGTATCATCGTTACCATACAAAATCTTTGACATTTTCTCATATCTCTGTTATTACTAAAGATATATACAGATACGTACTGTAACACTTAAGCTTCTGAATAAATGAAACGCAACTTTCTACTCAATACTAAAAGCCCAAACATTGCGGTTTCAAAGTTCATTTCAGCGGAAAGAAAATACGTATCGGACAGTGTAGATCAAAGATCAGACTGCACGTTCTGTGTAGTCTGATCTTGATCTACACTGTCCGCAAAAGGTCAGTGAATCGCGATTAGCAGCTTAAGGGATAAACTTGGGCTTGCCGTTAATTATGAAAAGGGAAACCGATACCAGAGAGTCTGGATCTTGATCTACGCTGTCCACGAAAGCTCGATTTTGCCTTTGGCCCTGAAGATGTATACCTGCTCAGAAAAATGGTGGAAATTTTTAGCAAATTACGAAATCCCAAATTTTGCTGTTATATTTTTTTACGCTCATGGTATCGAATATTGAGGACATAATATCAGACTTTTCTTTTCTACCTGATCTTGATCTACACTGTCCGCAATATAGCTTTGAGTCTCGCTTTAGAGTCACCCGGCTCTTAATAAGTAACTTGATAGCACCAATCTTAAAATCCAATGAAATTCTTGCTAGTCGAAATGAATACGTTTTCCACATATACTGAAAATATTGTGGGAAACTATTGTTGGAAAAGGAGCAAATGCATGCTGGCGGCAACCTTTGCATGAAGGTTTCCTTTGTATAAAAGAGAACGTTTTTTTTTCCATTCTGATCTCTTGTTACTCAAAAATAATCCGCTGTGTTGTTTTGTAAATACTTTGCGTCCATAGCCGATAGGCAATGAAAAATATTAAATGCATTGATCAACAGTGTATCCACTCCGCACCTGGCTCTTTCTATAAACCATGAAATTGGTTACAATTACTAGAAATTGCATTAAATTATCGAAATTTTGCGATAGAGGATAGAAATAAAATGAAAGTTAAGATTTGCTTGCGTGACTTGAGATACAATTTTCTGACTTGAAAGTGGCGATTTCTATCATCAATCAGTAACCATTCTTTGCAATTTCTCGTTCATCACACGAAACACAAAATACACACAATCATCATTAAGTAACATGAATACTGACATTGTGAGGAAATTTTTGTGAGAAATGGAGAAATTGCTACATTTGGGACAATTTTCCCATTTATTATCAAAGGTACTTTGTAAAGGAACCATCTTAACCCCTAACCTGGCAAATAAGTTAAATAAAACTTTCAAGCCTATAGTAGAAACCAGAATAATGTTATTTCAAACTTATTTTTTGGGAGAAAGATATCTCCTTATCGGACAGTGTAGATCCAAGATCAGACTGCACGTTCTGTGCAGTCTGATCTTGATCTACCCTGTCCGCTAAAGGTCAGTGAGTCCCGACCCGCAGCTCAGGGGGTTAAATGATCCGTATGAAGGTAAAGGTTTACGTGAATAATTAATGGTCCAGCATCACGATTACAATCGTCAAAGTCTTCACTTCAAACTGGCAACCCTTTCACAGATCCAGGTAGGTATATCATTTAAATACATCGTAAAAGATGGAAATTTTGCTTATCATGAGCAACTTTTCTGTGCATTACCATGTTGCTCGTGATTTCCTCTTTATTCCGAACGTTATTTGTTACAAGACTGGCACTCTGTTCGTGGGGTGCCTGTCTGTCAGAACTGTACAAGAAGTGGACATTTTGCAAGGGGTTATAAATCCTTGATATCTAAATTACAAAGTTTCATTCGATCAGGATTCAAACACATTTACTTTAATATTTTAAATGTACAAACAAATCCAATCGATTGATAATTTCAAACGAAAATTCTACAGAACTACAATAGCACAGAAGCGCCACCATACCAGAGTCGAAGACGTATCCATACATGATAGAGATTTGTTTTAGTCTATATATTTTCACTTAATAGGTTGCAAGAAATTATAAGAACGAATTGATAGATGTATTGACAGTTGTCATATGACTAAAATATTGTTGAAAATGGCGCAAGACGAAAACAAAATTAAGATTCTTTAACAACAATTTTACCAAGTTACAGTATCCTGAATCCAACAGGCAAATTGGAACTTCTACAACCAGTGGGAAACTTCAGTGCTTTGTCTCTCACAGGGCATTGAAAAGGAAGTACATAAAAAAAAAAAAAAAACAGGTAGATTCCAGTGGCTTCTGTTATTGTCTTCAAATGTTGTCTTGGAATTACTTTTCTGGAAAAATATCTTTACCAAATTGTCCGGGTGATGCATGTGGAGCGGTGAAGAATTTATACCTTTCGATAAATCATGTACAAGAGGTATGATTTAAACAAGTATTGCACGGCAAAAATCTCCTAAATTTGTCAAGCACCAAAACAAAATACACACAAAGTCTTTTTTTGAATGAAGATACTTTTTATGCTCCATACTATAAATATTTTCGTGTATTCTTCCATAACAGTTAGTCGCAATAATGCCTGAAGCAGTTAGTTTATTAGATGACAATTTTCATTGTGGGCTGAATGCGAGTTGAAGGCAGGAGTTGTATTAATTGCGATCAAAATCATCGATTCGGAAGGACAAAACGACGGTTAAAGTAGATGAGGTGTACAGTTATGACCGTATTACTGCGCGTAATGTTATCCAATAAAATACAGCCGCAGGATCAAAGTACTGTAATGAACAAGAGTTTATAGGGTCTTGCGCATATGGGATGTAAAATAAGAGGACTGATGCATGATTTGAAATGGATTTCAATGCAATTTGCTTTCAGGATAGTGTGCAAAGCGAATAGAATTCTCTGAGGTATTGGGCCTGTTTCTAACGAAATGAAAAGTACCGACGGTAATTTCGAAAATCCGCAACTTGAACTATTTCAGCTCAACTGAACACTATATGTATAGCTGCCAGCGTATTTTTATTTTTCTTCCAAAGAATGCTTTTCTTTTTTAATCCTCAAAGTTAACCCCGCATACATACTATTTTGAAACCAAAACAAATCTGTTACAAATTACACACAGGACAAAAATACGTGTACATTTAATACTTCACCACACATTCCCGAGTTTTAACGACCTTGAAAAGAAGGCTTTTGAAAAAGTTGAAGGAAAAGTATAAAATGTTGGTAACTAGCATTTCCTCCTTTTCCAACAATGTTTTCTACCACATCAAAGACAGAAATCACCTTAACTACGGTTAATTTGTCGCCTGCAAATGCTTTCAACTTGGTCCAAACCAAAATTTTGTCATTTAGTAATGAGTTGAATAAAAGACAAGTACGAATAAATAAATATTTGAAAGTGAACCAAAGCTTGTTTAAAGTAAATGCTCCTGTTCCTACAATGTTTTCCGACTACAATAGCATAAACATTCCGATCTGTACAGCAATGTAGAGCGAAAAGTTGCGTATCAAAAATAATGGAGCCATGATCTGGCAAAAGGGGTTTAATGCATCTCCGTGATGCATCATACAAAGCAAGACATCACATAGTTAGGGATCCTTAACCCTTTACCAGACGACAAAATTTTAGCCTTGTCGAAATTGAAAGCATTTGCAGACGAAATTTCAGTGTGGCTCAAATGGTGCAGTTTTCTATTGATATGGCAGAAAACATTGTGGGAAAAGGAGAAAATGCTGGTTACCAGCATTTTCTCCTTTTCCCACAATGTTTTCAAAAGGCTTCTTTCCTAGGGGCGTTAAAAGGCGGCATTGTGCGGTAAAGGGTTAAAATTCATTATTTCTAACAACCGACTGTATCATAAGGTAGATTGGTCCTTCCACATACAGAAAATTGATCTATAGCTAAAAGTTTCGGTCCAGGTCAGCCTGCGAGGATTGCGCAGACTGTCCTGTGTCGGTACTTTTCGCAGATGCATTAAGCCCCCTTTTCACAGAGCTTGGCTCAATAATGATTATCATGACTGTACAGTGTCGATGTTTAACCTTTTAGCACACAATCCCGAGTTTTAACAATCCTGAGAAGAAGGTCGTTTGAAAAAAAAATGTTGGAAAAGGAGAAAATGCTCCTAATCAGTACTTTCTCCTTTTCCCACAATATTTTATACCTTATACTGAGGAATTCCATTATTCGTGTCACATTTTATTGTCGTCTGCAAATGCTTTCAATCTGGACAAGTCTAACGTAAAGACTTAAAACCAACGTATAAAACGATCTTAAGTTTCTAATTTTATTTCGTGGACCATGTTTGCAAATGATACAAAAGAACATAGATAAAGAGAGAGAGAGACAGACAGACAGAGAGAAGTAAAATATCTGAACTGGACTGACATTTGAGCCATGCTGTGTGAAAAGGGGGCTTGATGCATATCCGTGACGGGTTATACCAAGCAGGTCATCATACTTTTATGGATCCATAAATTTTATTTTGTCCAACAACCGCCTGAATCGTGGGGCAGACTGGTCCTTTGACATGCAGAAGATTGACCGATAGCAAAAAGTTTCGGCCCAGCTCAGCCTGCGCGGATTGCGCAGGCTGAGCTGGGTCGATGCTTTTTGCAGATGCATTAAGCCCCGTTTTCACAGAGCATGGGTCATTTTTTTTTTTTTTAAATATACAAGTTGTACAATGTCATAGCGCAAATACATACAATGAATTTAGTCACGTGTATAATACATGGATCTGAAAAATACAAAAATCGGGGGAAAAAAACTTAGAAAACATAAAAAAGGAAATCTATAAAACTTGGAGAGCTGGTTAGCGCCACCATAAAGATTTCTATCATTTAGATCACAGGTAAACGCTTTTAATCACGTTTTTAAACATCCTATACCAGCCGTGAGCTGTAATTTCTTCTCGATCAGAAATCAATCATTGATTGGTTTTCGATATAAATCATAATGAAAGGAAACAATCCGGCTGGTGGAGTCGACTTTTAACCCTTATCCTGCTTAATAAGTGAAATGAAACTTTTAAGTCGAGAGTAATAGCCCAAATTTTGCTATTTCAAAGGTATTTTTTTTTTGGGGGGGGGGGATATCTCCTTATCGGACAGTGTAGATCTAAGATCAGACTGCACGTTTTGTGCAGAGAAAACCCAAAGGAGTCCGAAAGTTTATGGGAGCTACGTTCGGAAAGCTCTTGGGGTTTTCGTCCTGGTTAGACTTCGATCTTTTTAAATGAATCCGTAATGATCAGACTGCACGTTTTGTGCAGTCTGATCCTGATCTGCACTGTCCGAAAAGGTCCTTGAGTTGCCCTTGGCAGCCTAAGGGTTAAGCACCTGAGAAAAATATGCAGCAGACGCAGTGTATATGACCAATGCTCTGGCAAAAAGGGGTTTAATGCATCGCCGCAATGTATTGTACCAAGCAAGACATCACGTAATAAGGGATTACTAAAATCCACTTTGTGTAACAACCGACTGAATCATGAGATAGAATGGTCCTTTGACATACAGAAAATTTACCATTAGCAAAACGCTTCGACCCATAGCCCGCCCGGGTAGCTCAGTGGTTAGCGTATCTGACTCGTGACCTGGTGGTTGTGAGTTCGATACCCGGCTGAGGCAAAACTTTCTTTCCGGCGATTTTCCGCCTCTCACTTCTGATGCATGTGAGAAAAGTAGTCAGTGGCTTTGGAAAGAAAGTTGTGTCAGTACTGGTGTGAGAAAGCCAGGACACACATAGATGCGTCGCTGACCACCATGATATGGCCTGAGCTGTTAAAATGGCGTTAAATTCCAATACAAACAAACAAACAAACTTCGACCCATGTCAGCCTACGCAGGCTGACATTAGTCGATACTTTTTGCAGGTGTATTAAACCCCAATTCAGAGGACATGGGTCATATAATTATCAGTGACATACAGTAAGATATACCGTAAGATTGCAATATTTTCCTCAACAGGAAACTTTCTGCGCGGAAAATTGGGCACTATTTTTTTATTTGTTTGTTTAATTTTACGCTATTTAATTTAGATGTGATCTAGAAAAACCCATTTTTGATATCTTAGAGATTTTTTATCTTTGCCAAATTCAACATAAAACGCATACATGCCCCAAACTGTGTAAAACGTGTACTAAACGTAAAATAAATCCAGACTGGTCGAAACCTGGCAGTATTGCGATATATGCAAGAACATACTAGTGGAAGTTCAGAGACGTACTTCGACGAAGTTAAAGATTCCGTGACGATAATGTCGGTACAATATCGGAGCATTCTGGTATGAAATAGAACTAAAGATCAACAAAGACTTTCTATTTATCATCATTACGGATTCATTTAAAAAGATCGAAGTCTAACCAGGACGAAAACCCCAAGAGCTTTCCGAACGTAGTTCCCATTAACTTTCGGACTCCTTTGGGTTATTACGCTTGCAAACACACGCTTTCAGTTTAGAATAAGACTACGTTTGCGTAGCTATACCAAAATATTATTTAGTCAGTTACAAGTTTCCTCATAACTACAAAGGATTTTTTTACACGGCAAAAGCTTGCACGATCTTTCAAGCAGATACTTAACTCTTTTCTGCACAATGACGCCTTTTGACGCTCCTGGAAAAGAAGCCTTTTGAAAACATTGTGGGAAAAGGAGAAAATGCTGGTAACCAGCATTTTCTCCTTTTCCCGCAATGTTTTCTATCCTATCAAAGAAACGTTGCACCATTTGAGCCACATTGAAATTGTCGTCTGCAAATGCTTTCAATTTGGACAGGGCTAAAATTTTGTCGTCTGGTAAAGGGTTAACTCTTTAACAGACAAAATATTAGTCTCGCCCAAAATGAAATCATTTGCAGACGACAAATTAAATGTTACCCAAAGAATAAAATTTGTCTTTATAGGGTAGAAAGCGTTGTGGGAAAAGGAGAAAATGCTGGTTACTGGTTTCTTCTTTTTCCACAATATTTTCTACACTTTTAAAGACAAAACCCATCATTTCAACAATATTTCATTTTTCGTCTGCAAATGCTTTCAAATTGGATTAATTCAAAATTTTATCATTTCGTAAAGAGTTAACAGTATTTAACTACCTTCTTAACTTCTGGATAAAATCTAGCCAGCCGGTAAAGAGGATAATTCTAAAGGTACGGTTGCTTTACCGACAAAAGGGATAACTATATTCACAAACTGTATACGTCCCGGCGCTTTGGACCGCTGAAACCTCGAATGAATAAAAAGGGAGACGTTCAACAAACTCTATTTCCAACATGCAGATAAGAATGAACAATATAATTCATGTTGCCCATATTTCTTTCATGCTTAAAACATAGTTACTATTTGTTTCTAATGTAAAATAACATACAATTTTACACACCTTTTTTTTTTTCACAAAATACAAGACGTGTCATTATTCTGGATATTATGGTCACAGTAAAGAAAAGTGAAACAAAACGCCCATGTTCACTTAGCCTTTTGTTCGAATTCATCGAACATTTAGTTACCTGTGCACAACTGGATTTATAATCATTTGTTTTATTGCAGATTTTTAATTTGAGCCGCGCTCTGTGAAAAGGGGGCTTAATGTACGGTCCGCGCAGGCTAACCTGGGCCGAAACTTTTCCCTGCAGTTCAATTTTCTGTATGTACAAGAACCAGTCTACCTCATGATTAAGTTGGTTGTTAAAAAAAGTGGCTATTATGGATCCATAAGTACTTGATGGCTTAATTGGTATCATGGATCACGGCGATGCATTAACCACCCTTTTGCCAGACCCTGGCTCATTTGTATTATTCAGATCATGAGAACATGTATTTTGGCATTCTTTAAAATCTGCATTGCCATACTCATTGCTGTTCACCTTTAAATGGCTAGATGTCACTGTATATTCGTCAAACAGCGGTAAATTCTACATTCCTTCTTTGCACAAGTGAAGGTTTTCACGTTAAACCAATCACAATTTAAAGTTTATTCATTCGAGGCCTATACCCATATGTAGGTCAAAAGCCAGTTTATACATAAAGTTTCAGGAAAGAACAGAGGTCCTGCGTCGCTCAGTGGTAAAGTGTAGGAATCGTGACGTGGAGGCCCCGGGCGCTTGCCCCCCCCCCCCCCCCCCCCCTCTCTCTCTCTCTCTCTTCATTTCTCTCTGTAAAACTGTCTTGGGTTTATCACTTTAAGTAAATCCAGAAATTTATTTTAAGGCAAAAGTGCTCATGCATGCCCTTTAAGATACAGTACAAACGATATCTAGTAAAAAAAATGAATTTTCAAAAAGCCTCGAGAAAAAAAAAAAGGTCTTTTGGGTCGTAATGAAAACATCGCAGAAAAGGCGGAAGTGGCTACTCGTTCATTTCCCTCCGATGTTTTCAAAAAGCCCTCTAGCAGAGGCCATAAAAATAATGTTCGCACAATAATGGTTTAAACTAGAATTTTTTGCCAAAAATAATATAAGCGGTGCGGTTAGACGTCATGTTCACACGAAATTATGAAAACCAAAAGGGAATTCACTCCTCTTTTTCCTAGACAATTATAATTATTTCTTCTCTGCCGACATCTTGCTTTGTTTTAGCGCGTAGTCAGTGCGAATAAGTGCTAATTCGGGTGACCTCTGTTCTTTTCGGCTATAATTATATAAAAGAGTCGGGGAATCTCCCGCTAACTGTCGTCTAGGGGGACAGTCGCAGGATAGGTTGACGGCAGGGAATATCTTAAATTCGATTTACCAGCCATTAAACTTCAGCAATGGCGATGTTTGTATCAAATTTTGTACCTGTTTAGGGGGAACTAATTTGATTCGCGGCGTAATATGAGTCATGAGGTCGAAAAATTGCGCGTAATTCGTCCCCGCGGAGGACTATGTAGAAATGTTCGAATATTGGGACTGAAGCGAAATTGATAAATTATAAAATTATAGCGTTCTATTGATTCTTTTAAATCTGATATCTTTATGCGAAAATATTCCCCTGTGAGAGAGCATTGCTGAAATTCCGTGATGAAATTTTATAAAGACGGAGAAATTTTGATCGAGTTATGGCGTTCACTACTCCCAAAAACTCCTTCTGGGACATATAAAATCTAAATGAAAAAATATCCATCTTTAGTACTGGTGGAATTTCATAGGACAATGTTACAGGGTAATAGATAGATGGTTTTGTGGTATTTTCCCTTAACTCCTTCGTTTCAATAGGCTTATTCTTAGACTAAACGAATGGCATCCAAGGGCATTTACTGAACACGTAAAGGAATACAGATAGAAGGTAATAGAACGACTCTCTACTTATATGAAAAAGTGTAAATAAATAGGCGATAGTAAAATGTACATAATAAAAAAGGTAATTTAAGCCTGTTTTATACAAAAGACATTATCAAGTGGTTGGGCAATACCTGCCCAGTCTTAAGTGTTTGCAATTTAACACCGAAAAAGAATGAGATTGCAAATGTCATCAAGACACAGAAGCGGGGTTCAAGTACAAAAAAGTATCGTAACTTGGAACACGAATGTCTTTAATGGTGGAAATACCTGATTCGATGCTGACTGCTTCTAAAAGATTATACATGCACATACTGTCAGCACTGAAATGATTGGCTCGAATTGCTTTTAAATATCAACGCAATCCAAAAGAACATTTTGTAAGTGTAAGGTTGATTGCACTGAACGCATTCAGTTGCACCATCTCTTCTCTGTTTAATAACGAAGAGTGTGTCAACCGTGAATGTCCAATTCAAATGCGAGTAATTACAACCTGTTTACGTCGTACAAACCTGTAAGCAGGGTTTCATTGTCCAGGGGTAGGTTAAACTAAGGGATGCTTGTTGAAGGTGTCTCTATTCCACTAGGATTGCCAGGACGATTGGATGTAGGTTTAACCCTTTCCCAAACAAGCCCTGGTTTTCACGCGTCTGCAGTACAAGTCTTTTGAAAACACTGTGGGAAAAGGAGAAATTGCTCGTAACGAGCAATTTCTCCTTTTCCCACGGTGTTTTCTACCCGTTTTGAGACCTTTCTGCCATTTTTCATCAAATTTAAAATTGTCGTCTGCATACTCTTTCAATTTGGACCAGTCTAAAATTTGTCGTTTGGGAAAGGGTTAAATAGAAGACCTATAACCAGTGTAATGGACCGCACGAAAAAAAAAAGGCAAGCCAAGAGCAGTTTTGGCCGTACTATCGACTGTTTCATTGCCTCTGCTGCCAGTATGACTTGGAAGCAAGCGGAAGACTAGCGGATTTGAAAAGGAAATACCATTTAATACGTTCAAGAACATCGCAACCTAAAGCGTTCTCGAACTTGTGGTTAAAAAGGGCCTGCAAGACTGACAGTTAAAAAAAAGATAAAATGAACACACTTGGAGTTTTCTAAGCAGTCAACAGTAAAATCAGTAAAAGTTGCTTCTGCGAAAAGCTGGGAGACTTGTCCGGAAGGAGAGGGTTTTTTTTTTGTCCTTTCATCATAGACAGCTGCGGCTGAATCCAGTCACCATCTTTAGAGCCACCGGTATAGATGAGTTTAAAGGAAAAATAGTGTTCCCACAGCTCACTGTATTTGGACTGAAAGCACTCTAGTCTGTTTCAGTCTTCTTGAAAGAGGCAAGATCAAGTCGAAATTCAGTAGCTTTGTGTCCAAGGAGGAAAGTCAGAAATTGTGTACATTTACTAGGAAATAGATACAAGTATTATCTAAAAATAGGTCCATGTGAATACCAAATGGAGGAATGGAACTTGGCTATCGTTCAAAAAGAAGTTTGTACTGAAGGTTAAAAAGAACCGTATGTGCAGGTTTAAAGGATTGGAACTAAATTTTAAAAGGTATTGCAGAGATAGTTAATTCGTCCTAAGTGGACGCAAGGCTTCATTAGTCTCTACATAGAGGCAGTTAACAGGAGAAGTTCTGAAATATCTAGTCGTAGATCATCATGATGAATCGAATCAAGAATTTTTGGATAGATACAACAAGAGCTTTCCTCATGGTGTTTTACACCACATTCGGTAGCATTTCTCAAAAGTCTTTACCAAATGATAGACTTTTCCAATTTGAAAGCATTAGCAATTGACTAACTAAATAGACGGTAGATCTAGTTCAAATTAGAATTTTCTCTGAAAGGGCAAAAAACTAGTGGAAAACGAAACAATGGTTTTACTCATCTTTCTGAGGTTTCTTAAGAGACATTGATTTTACTAATCTTTCTGAGCTTTTTTCTTTTTTCGCACTGTAATTTTGTAAAAATAACCTAACAAAAATGAAACCGAAAATGACAGTATGTTCTACCCTTCCATAGACAAAATCAATAAATCGGGCCACGTTTAACCTTTATCCTGCTAAATAAGTCAAACAAAACTTCCAAGCTGATAGTAATAACCAGAATAATGTTATTTCAAACTTATTTCTTGGTGAAAAGTATCTCTTTTTCGGACAGTGTAGATCCAAGATCAGATTGCACGTTCTTTGCAGTGTGATCTTGATCTACACTGTGCGCAAAAGGTCCGTGAATCGCGCTTAGCAGCTTCAGGGTTAAAAGTCACCCGCAAAAGCTTTCCAACTGGAACAGTCTCAAATTTTGTCTTGTAAAGCCTAAATGGATTTGATACTGAAGACTTAGGAATGCACGTGTTTGCATTACAGGTATGAGTCATGCTCTGTGAAAAGAAGTCTTCATGCACCTGCAAAATATATCAACTCAGGTCAGCCTGCTGGGTTGAAACGTTTTATAGATGGTCAATTTTCTGCATGCCAAAGGACCAGTGTACATCATGATTCAGTCGGTTGATATACAAAAAGGATTTTACAGATCCAAGAGTATGTCATGACTTGCTTGGTATCATGCATCACCGAGATGAATTTGAACCCTCTTTTGCGACCTATACCTGAAGAAGTCAAATGACAAATGAATTTATCCTACGGAATTGTAGATAATGACTATTTCAGTCCTTTACCAAACAATCCCAACTTTAAAAGATTCTGAGTTTAATTTGTTTGTTTGTTTGTATGGTGTTTAATGCTTTTTTCCAACATTATTTCATTTTATATCGCGGCGGTCTGTGTACCTATCAATGCTTTTCCTGGAGTTTCTCTTTCCAGTACCTCGCACAATATTCTTCCCAAGCCATTGCCTGCTTTCCCACATAATCATCGTCGAAACAATGGTCAGCGGAGAGAGAGGAATGAATCCTGTCGCATTGACTATAACCAATCCTCTGTAAGAAATTCGCGAAACTGAAGATTCGAACCAGCTATCCTTGGTCTCAAGTCCTTTAGACAACCGACTGCGATAACCAGCACTGCTTAAGACCCTGAGAAACATGTCTTCTGAAAACATTGTGGGATGAGAGTGAAATGTTTTTTTTTTTTTATTGGTTTTTTTTTTGCCACAGTGTTTTCTAGACTTCGAAAGACAAATGTCATGTGCTTAGTAACATTCAGTATGTCGTTTGCAAATTCTTTCAGTTTGGAAAAGCTTCGTACAACGTTAATGGGTTTTAAAGAGCTGTCCAACAGGAAATGCACCGACTTGCTCCATTGTGACGCCAAGTTTCTGTGGCTGGAGAGGTCAAAACGTACGTCTGGCAAATAAAATTATCTTTTAGAAGTTCAGCTGATGGCTATCTTGACTCCTTACAAGACGACAAAATTTTATAAAAATCCATATTGAAAGTGTTCGCAGACGACCAAATAAGCAGACTCATAATTATGATGGAATTTACTTCAAAATGGTAGAAAACATTGTGGTCAAAGGTCAAAATTTCTCTTTTTTTCCCGCGATAGTTTCAAACGCCTTATTTATCAGGTTAGTTTAGACAAGGGATTGTTTGGCAAAGGGTTAACCATTTCAGGGGAAATATAACGTGAACTATCACGCTATAATTCGATTAATTAGTGAAGATTATAATTACCGCTTCAAATTTAGCCTAATTGGCATAAATTAACCTTCGAATTCTGAACATGTTTCGTTTCGTTCTCGGTTCTTCTTTTTTATTTTCCCAGAAGACAATTTAAGATCCCGCTTTCGCGCGATCCCACGAGATTTCCCTACAGTCCTAGAACGAAGAAGGAGACGTTTAAAATTGCCCCTTAAAATTGAATTTATTATGGGGGAAACTTGACAGCAATTTGATTAACTTGAGCTACCTCTTTCATCGCCATCTATCAAGACAAAGCCGGTATCATGGGTAAACATGCATTGATCATCCGGGTTCTTAGCATAATCATCGTTATAATTGACGTTGGTTACTTACGTAAACCAATTCTATAGCCGTTATCTACCAAGTTTACAGTTGAACTGCATACTTGTAAAAAAGATATAACAAGTGAAGACGAAATAATTTATGTAGTTGTTGTTGCTGTTGTTGTTGTTGTTGTTGATAAAAAATAGACGGCGTAATAGGTACTGCAACATGAATATTGAAACTAATTGTCTGGTAAAAAATGAAAAAAAAAAAAAAAAAAGTAACATCAAGTGAAGGCCGTGTTTTGAAACAGACGCGTTTTAACGACCTTCTATATTTCTCAAAATCCAACTAGCTCACAGAGGAAATTTTAAAGATTTCGCTGCTATACCAACAAAATGGACAACTATTGATAAAATTCATTGGGCTAGAATGGTCTGGCAAACTGATCCCTTTACAGATGAGAGCACGTAGATGTACTGCCTAGACTGCGTACACATGCTAGAGTGCGGCAAAGGTCAAAGGAGATACTTTATGTAGTCAACATTGATGAACGCAACCTGTATGGAAGTTGCTCCATCGTGGTCGGGGCGGAATCAGCAAGAACGGACGTAGAGAAGCCAGCATTGACCAGAGAACCCTGACTGCCCAGTGTTGTCAAGATGAACTCCTGGATACCAAAGTAATATTCATGTTGGGGCAGTAGATAATGCAGGTCCCCATACTGCCCATGTCATGTAATAGTACCTGCACAGAGAGAATACTAGTATTGGATGTCTGCACTGACAAACCGGATCCCTTGACCTCCGTCTCATCTAACATATGTGAAATGAGTCGTAGGTTTGAGTGTCAGGCAGTCAGTCCAACGAAGAAGTATCAAGAAGCAGGGTGTTTACTTGTGCAAGAATGGAATGTTTCACAAATGATTATTAGAGATATGATAGGGAGCGTAAGAAGATGTCTTGCTGTCATTGATAGCAACAGATCAAAATACTCAAGGTCAGTTTACACATTTGGTATTTCACAAATTTTCAAAACTACACATTTTATCCAAAGCCCCATTTCTAATATTCAAAGCAAGTGAAATTTATTACATCATTACTGAACTCACTTGTTAAAATGTATAAAAAGAAATCGTAACAGAATTACAAGTTTGCAACCATTACACATCTTTAAATTGACATGTCTACAGTGAGCCGGACGGATGGACGGACGTGGTGAATCCAGTGTACTCCCACAAACTACGTTTGTTGTGAAATAGATATCGCAAGCATACCTAATGCAAACTTGGCATTGATGTGTGAAATATTTGGAGCTAAGAAAATTTTGACTTGCATAGTTTCATGCATTAAGACACATCCATTATTCCTGGATCCTAACGAGCAGCCAGTTTTGTTATAGTATGCCACGCAAAATTTATGTATACTTTAACGATTGTGTATGTCCTGCATACTAGCCAGTACAAGAAAATTACTCCTTTGCCAAGCTGGTCTTTCTTAGCAAAAGATTCTTTCCAAATTAACTAAATTTGACTTTGGCCAAAATCTTTAAGAATCTCCACTGAAAAATACCTTAAGATGCAAGGGGAAATCCAATAGTCGATCTTTGGTTAATTTCATGACCTAAAAGCAGTAAAGTGAAGTGAGTTGTTCACAACTGAACATCAACACTTCTTTTGCTCCGTAGAAACCCTGTAAATAATCATAGTTTCATTTGTTCTGTGCTAAAAGCTACAGTTCATAGTAATTGTTCTTTTGTACTTCATTCATTTAGGTAGCCTTTTTACCTATCATTGTATGACTGAGTTTTGGTTTAAATTACTACTGCCTAGCTTAAAGTTTAGTTTATCTTCACAGTGCCATCCACAGTAGAGCTAGGCATACATTACGAGGGTTGTCCCAGAAAATCGCGAACTTTTGTTATAACATCTTTTACTGGCGTCAGAATGACATGAAAAGTCGTGACAATGTTTAGCAGTTCTATATGAATATTTTCATGTACACATTTACCGAACAATTTGAAATCGTTGCTAGCAACCGATTTCTACATTCTGGTTATCGTGGATTCGGCGCACGCCGAAATAATTGTCATGGAATATTTGATATAGGTATTATAATTAGCCTCGGCCCCGTCGTTAGGAATAGTATAGGAATAAAAAATACAAAAAGCATATTGATGTGAACGTCATGATTTGGGACGTAAGGGCACAAAAATTCATGTGCCTGACATCATTAATCGCCGCGCTGTGACGTGATTTTCGCCCGTACTCTATGGTAAGAGTTTTAAAAAAAATGGCGACGTCAGTGGACTATTCTGAGATATTTTTGTTATTTGTGATCGCACAAACTTGATATTTATATATGTATACGGGTATATATTCAACTTTAAAATTATCAGAAAACTACCGGTGCCGGTGTTTATTGTCATTTTTTCGTACTATAAGGAATGTTTGTGATTTTCTGAGACAACCGTCGTATTGCCGAGAAAGTCCATATCGTTTACAGATATCCGAAAAGGTGGAAAGCAAGCCAGCGTCAGCAGAGAAACCAAAATTTCTGATTCTACCCTATGGCGATTGAACTGAAGATGAATACAGGCTTCACCAATAGAGCAGCAGCTTGGAGGATTGTGGTAAAGCAAGGAAAATGGCTAGGTTGGCCAAGGGCCACCTGCTTGGATAACTGAATTGATCAAGCACAAACATGATTTTACACAAGTGACAATCTGTTTAGAACGGCAATGGGCCTATTAATACACAGCTTATCCTGGGTTTGCATGGGTTAATTTAGAAATATGGTCTGTATGCAGAGCTAATTTATATCTGAAACGAGACACTCCTATATTTCAAAATGTAGCATAACAAAATCCTTGCATAAAAACAAAAAAGAGGACGACACTTAGGTTTAAGCAAGTGAGGGATCAGGTCAGTGTCCAATCGTGCTGCAACAAAGTAGGGACGCAAATACCTGCTCCACTAGTTATAGAAACACACTAGATAGCACTACGTAAAAATGAAGAACTTGCAGACAATTTATATCCAATCCAAGAGCCCCTCGTTAAGAAGTTGAGGTATCTATAGGGGAATGATTACTTCAGCAACGTCGTCAGTTTACCCTTTACCAGACGACAAAATTTTAACCTTGTCCAAATTGAAAGCATTTGCAGACGACAATTTCAATGTGGCTCAAATGGTGCAATTTTTCTTTGATAAGGTAGAAAACATAGTGGGAAAAGCAGGAAATGTTGGTTATCAGCATTTTCTCCTTTTCCCACGATGTTTTAAAAATGCTTCTTTTCCAGGGTCGTTAAAAGGCGGCATTGTGCGGCAAAGGGTTAACTGAACCTTTTAATAGATAATTTTTCAGTTTAAAAAATATCGTTTTCAAAGTTATATTCAATATATTACACTGCTTTACAAGACTTAGTTGTAACCCCTTGTATTGGAAGAATGGAACCAGATTCTTCAAGGTCAAGAGCGAGTTATGCTCGGAAGAATTTCAGTCTACTTCCAAACAAACAAAAGACAAAATGTGATTTATGTTGTATGAAGGAACTGAGTTGCAGAGCAGATTGAAGGTCACTGAAGAAACATATGATGTTCAAGTATCTGCATAAAAAGATAATCCCCTAGGCGAGGCAAGAAAAGTCTAAAGACTTTTAACGCTCTGCACAAACAAGAATTTTTCAAATAAGTCAGTGGTAACTGGTGAGAAATGAAAACCGTAGGTTGCAATCTGTAGTTTTATTCGCATTTCGCCAACGATATACCAAGATCAAGGATCTTATATACACAGAGTATATAAGATCAATGACCAAGATAAAACTTACAGATGGTTTTATGATCAGTTCAAGAAGCTGACCCATTCATTACATTTTTAAGTGAACAATTCCCCAAGTGATCCTAATGACCAAACTCAATAGCATAGGCTTTGTAAAAATTCAGAACATTAGATATACCGCATGATAGATTGAGACATGCTAATGAATGTTTATATGTTTATGATGATGATAGTATTGTAAAGATGTAACTAAAGTCACATGAGGACACCCCCAACTTGATTGACAGCTGCACTACTGGACCTGGCACTGCTATGTAGATCTATCTTTACCCATATCCTGCTAAGTAGGTTATATAAAACTTTCCAGAAGATGGTAAAAACCAAAAGAATGCTATTTCAATCTTATTTTTCTGGAGAACAGTATCTCCTTATCGGACAAGATCAGACTGAACGTTCTGTGCAGTCTGATCTTGATCTACACTGTCCGCAGGTCAGTGAGTCGCGCTTAGCAGCTTTAGGATTAATTTTAATTGGAATATTGCAGAACCGAGGTGTTTGCACTGAACAAATTTTCGACCTTAAAGGTATTTTTTTTAGCTTTGGAAACAAAAAGAAGTCGCAGAGGGGCAAGGTCAGGTGAATACGCGGGGGAGCACAACGACTTCTTCCTACTTCAGAAAGTCTTGCTCTTCGTACAAAAGACAATGACTGAAACTGGCGGTTTATACACGTTGAAAAAGAGTTGACAGAAAATGAATTCCAGTGTCTTCGTAGTATAACTAAAAAAGACTATGGAAATGCCTTCAAAGATTGGATCCGGAGACTGAAACTTTGTATATCTGTTGGAGGTGAATACTTTGAGGGAACAAAATAAAAATTGCAGTGAAACCTATGAATAATCAAAATTTAGGTGCTTAGATGCATTAATATCTGAACACTCCTCGTAATGTTTTCATGTGGGCAATATAGCTCTTAGACATGAGTGAAAAATTTCTAGCTCACAAATAGGGGTGAGGACATTGGGGACTCTTAAATGATTCTACTTTAGAAACTCTTTTTTTTTGGGGGGGGGGGGCGCGGGGGGGCAGCGGAGAATTTGTTTGCTGTGTCCAGTGAATAGTGTCGTCTGCAAACGAGTTTAATTTTCCGAGAAAAGGAAGTCCAAAGGTCCCCGGATACTTACAGAGAATGATATTCATCCTCAGTTTACTCTTTACTTAACGATATCAGGTTTTTACTTCCTTGAGAGCTTTTGAAAACATCCAGAGACAATGGTAAAGTGCTGCTGACAAGCATTTCAGCCTTTCTCACACTGAATTTTGTACTTTGTCAAGGAGAAATCCCTCTAATTGACTCACATTTAATTTGTAATCTGTAAATACTTTTAATATCGACGAACAGAAGATTTTGTCGTGTAGTAAAGAGTTAATGCTTTCCCCCGTTTGATTGCAGAGTCTACCGAATTCACCAAACCCCCTGACACCGTCATACATCACACGTTCTCTAATTCTCTGACCACTGGAACAAAATAAAGGTTATTTATTTGGAGAGAAAACAATTGGACGAATTGCAAGGGCGCTATTTTATTTGTCCTCGTGAATTTCTGGTAATCTACAGAAGGTTATTTGCCTAATGGGTTGTCACTTGCCAGAAATCCCCGGTGGGCGCCATCTTAGTTGGGTCTATTACCCCGCGTTTTGGAATAATGGTTTGCAAATGATTAATCCTGCCTCCACAAAGACTGATTTATTGTAAGTCGTGTAGAAGTCAGTCTTACGACAACAAAAAACATGTCTTCACTGACAGTTATAGTGGTAACGAAGTGATAGATCGCCGAATAAATAGCTCGGATCAAAGTATCAGGAATTCGAATAAGGCAAAAGTAGAATAATGAAGTAACACAAGGCTTCTAGATCCGGTTTTACCCACTGACTTCGACATAGTGTTTGGCTCTACAAAAGGTTCATCATATAAAGATTGAAATATTGAGCCATGCTTTGGCAAAAGGAGGCTTAATGCATCTCCGTGATCCATGATACCACTCAAGCCACCACATAATTATAGATCCATAATAGCCACTTTTTTTTAACAACCGACTTAATCATGAGGTAGACTGGTCCATGGACGTACAGAAAATTGACCAATAGTGAAAAGTTTCGGCCCAGGTCAGCCTACGCGGATTGCGCAGGCTGACCTGGATCAATACTTTTCGCAGATGTATTAAGCCCCCTTTTCACAGAGCATGGCTAAAAAAGTATTTACACAACATTTCATACATTTTCCGATAATTTGAGGAACAGAGTTTTAGAATATGACAAGAAATATAAGCCACAAAAATAACAATGTGAAACTGAATTTACAATGCATCTGTATCTAAATAGGTGTTCGTACTTTAGCCTATAGTGTGCTACATATTAATTGCTTTCTCAAAGTGAAAAAAGTCCAGGGTCCGTATTCACCAACCATTCTTAAGATTATTCTTAGATTTGTTCTCCAAGATTTTCTACATCTGAAAGTAACACAGCTTCTGATTGGCTAAACTAAATGGTTTAGCCAATCAGAAGTTGTGTTACTTTCAAATGTAGAAAATCTTGAAGAATAAGACTAAGAACGTTCTTAAGAATGGTTGGTGAATACGGGCCCAGTGTATTTTACCGACTTTGAGTTTCTGGTGTGAATAATATAAAATGAGGTTGGAATTAGAATCCGGCTGCTGCATACACTAACAGACCAGCCTTTTGTCTTTGAAATGAACTAAGGTATACCTTGACCTCATGGTGGGTAGGAATTTTTTGCCTAGATTTTTTGCTTTCAAATTTAAGAAAAAATTTAAGTCTGGTTAAAACTTGGAATTGAATGTCGGAATAAAACTTACAACAGGTTGAAGGTGACCTGCAGAGAATGCGCACACACAATCAGTCAATATTGCGTACTTCCGCCCAGGGCTTGCAGAACAGCTTACAGTCTTCGTCTCATACCTCTCACAAGAGGGTGATACAGCTCGATCAGTAGCCGCTGCCTTGAGGTCAAGTGATACATGAGTTCAGCCCGTTTAACAGACTGGTTTGTTCGTGTATGCAGCAGCCAGATTCTAATTTCCGACCCATTTCATATCATTTACGCCAGAAAATCAAACCTGGTAAAAACACGTGGGGTGCAACACTATTTTTACTATGTATGTAAAAATGTAACAAGTTTCAACACTCATTTTGGAACGCTGGATACAGTGGACAAGCTACATGACTCTTTATATCAAACAACAAAATTTTAGACTGGTCCAAATGGACATCATTTGCAGACGACTTTACAAATTTGACTCAAATGATGGGATTTGTCTTTAATAAGGTAGAAAACATTACTGGAAAAGGAGAAAATGCTTGTATTGCCACAATGTTTTCAAAAGTTTTGTCCGCTAGGTTTGTTGAAACTCAGGTTTGTGTGGTAAAATATTAAGGGAAGATTGTATTTTGTTCAGATTTTGTCTACAAAGTTGACCAAGAATCCTTGCTTGTTTGTTTGGGTGTTTAGCGCCGTTTTCAACATTATTTCAGTTATATTGTTGTACCTAAACATGTCTTTCTTTACTTTCTTTGAATAGTATTCGCACAGCCTTCTTTCCAAGCCACTGGCTATGTTCTCACTGAAACAAAGTGAAGGCAAAATCGAGCAGTACTTGACGTCACCGACTGAGATACCGGGCTCGACCTGAATGAGAGAAGCAAAATCTGGGAAGAAAACGGAAACTTCTTGACAGACTCCGTCATAAATCAGACGTCTAATTAAGACTATGGTTACACTTCGACAGAACGCTGAGCGGCTATTAAATGTTGTCTTTGAAGTTAATTATGAACTGTCAACGTCTTAACCCGTTACTTTTAATCCATCCAGTTTTAACTCTTTACCAAAAGACAGATTTTAGGCTCATCCACTTTGAAAGCCATTTGCAGGCGACAAATTAAACAGGTACATGTATATGGCTCAAAGGATGGGAGTTGTCTTTGATAGGATAGAAAACATTGTGGAAAATGGAGAAAGCGTCGGTTTATGAACGAATGATTGATTGATTGATTGATTTACGCCACTTTCAATAATAGGTCAGTCATCTCACGGCGACAACTCATATATTCATGCATGTCCTAAGTTTAACCATTATCAGGTCAGAGCTCTAATGGAAACTAGCATTGTCTCCATTTGCCACAATGTTTTCAAAAGCCATCGTTCTCAGGGTTGTTCACACATTCCGCTGATTGGTTTAGGGCTGATGGTAGAAAACAAGAATAAGAGGCAATTGCTGCAGCAAGCAGACACCTCTCTTGCCATGACTTTTTTTTTTTTTCTAGATATGTCTTCTGCAAAGGTGTTCATAGGGATGACAAACTTAAAATTCTTCAGAAACTTAAAGGAAATACATGATAGACAGGCCTACAGAAGTTGTTCGCTTCGAGCATTTTCTTGATTTGTCAGATAATGTTTCTCTTTATTTCTTGCTCCAAAGAGTTGCCCGTTACCGGACAATCCCGGGTTTTAACAATATGGAATATGGATTTTGAAAACGTTGTAGGGGAAAGGGATAAATGTTGCCAGCCAACACCATTTTCTCATTTACCCACGGTGTTTTCTATCCGTCAGACGGCAAATCAAGTCACATTTGATTTCACACGTGCAAATGCTTTAACAACAGGATAAGTCTAAAATTTCGTTTTTGGTAAAGAGTAAATCGAAATTTCAGGCGACCAAGCCCGGTAAATGTCATTTTGTCGTCCGGTAAAGGGTTACGGCGTATTTAGTACGCTAATTAGAAATGGGCGGAGTTAAAAATGAAATAATTTTCCGTTTTAATGACTAGGAACAGATTCGCAACCATGAGAGTTCCTTTCGGTCTTGTTAGTGTTGAAACCTTGCTTGAAATGTGACGTGTTTTTTTCGGTGTAGCTGAATGTGCTGGTTTTTTACCTACCGTTTGGTTCTGATAATAAATGAATAAACAGAAATTTGTGATTGATAAAAAATGTAGACATGTTTATTTTAAGGCCCCCCCCCCCCCCCCCATTGCCTATTTGCGGGCACATTTACGCGGTCTATCTTTTATATAATATATTTATTGTTTCGGGTTCAACAACTCCCTCGTTGGCGCATGTACAGGTTAACGCTTTAACAAACAAAACAATTTTAGGCTCCAAATTGTAAGCTTATGCAGACGATATGACAAATATAGCTCATATTATCAGGTTTGCCATTGAAAGAATTGAAAACAGTGTGGGAAAAGGCGACAATGCTGGTAACCAGCATTTTCCTCTTTTCCCACAATGTTTCAGAACCATTTTCTTAATGGTCCATGTTTGATAAAGGGGTAACCCGTGGACTGCTAAACGCTACTCACAGACATTTTACGGACAGTGTAGGTTCAAGATCAGACTGCACGTTTTGTGCAGTCTGATATTGGACCTACACTGTCCGATAAAGAGTTACTTTTTACCAAAAAAAATATTGAAATCGCATTATTCGGGTTTTTAACTATCGGCTTGTAAGTTTCATTTAAACTTATTTAGCAGGATAAGGGTTAATCGATATCTGGTATTTGATACGCAGATTAGGACAAACAAGTAAAAATGTCTCCGTCTCCTTAACCCTTTACCACACAACCCCGAGTTTTAAAGACCCCAAGAAAGAGGCGTTTTAAAAACAATCAGTGAAAAGGAGAAAATGCTGGTAACCAGCATTTTCTCCTTTTCCCCACAATGTTTTTTGTCGTTTTACAGACAATTGCCATATTTTATTTGTCGTCTGCAAATGCTTTCAATTTTGACAATTGTAAAAATTTGTCGTCTGGTAAAGGGTTAATGTCGAAGGCTGAGAGGGTATCAAATATCCGAGATTTTCTTAGAATTATTACGGAAAGCATATGTCGCCGGATTTGGTCAAATCGGATTAGTTCTTGGAAATGCCAATTAGAAGAGTTTAGATTTTTTTTTCTAATTAAAACTCACAAAAGAAATAAATATTTCAACACGTCTTAAAGAATAAGCGAATTTTTCTGATGTTGAAATGTTACTCATTGAGGCATTTCTGTATAATGGCTTCGAAAAAGTGATCTGTCTGTGTGTCTGTCAGTCTTTCTGCACATCCTCCCACCCGCGCATCCGATCCATCCATTCATCCACCAACCTGTCCCATCCATCCATCCATCCACCCATCCATCCATCTTGTATTTCATATATTCGATTAATTGTAAAGATCTTTTCTGAAAACTGATCGTTTCTTCTTATCTTGGATAACCGAAACCAAAACAAATAAGCAAACAAAAGAAGCAAGTCGTTTTTTTTTCTTTCAAATTCGACCATTTCCTCAGAGCTTCATCACTTTCCAGTGATAAATGCATCGGTAGTATACGTCAGTATTTCACAGTAGTTTCGATCGGAAAAAAACAAAACTTGTTTAAAAAAAGTGCTTTCTCGGCGATCGAATTTTGGCAGAAATGCTTTTTGGGGGATGCTAATGTTGTTCATCGACGACCAAATCTGCCTTTAAGTGCAAAGGATTAAAGGGAGATAATTCAAGATATAACTTCCATAACAGTTTACGTGGTTACCGTTTATTGGACTAATCTTGATTTTAAAACAGCAAAGGTAAAGTATGGCATATAACGCCGTTTTCAACAGTATTTCACTTTTTTTTAATTCTTTACCTGACAATTTCATATTTCTACCACCCAAGCAGGGAGAAGGCCTTCTGGAAAATACTGTGGGAAAAAAGAAATGCTGGTCATCAGGTTTCTCAGTATTTTAGATCTTCAAAAGACAAAGTAAATCATTTGACATTTAATTGCTCTTCTATAACTGCTTTCATTATGGAAGAATCTAAAATTCTGTCAAACATTGGAAACACTTAAAATTTAAGAACAGAAAACGGACTTTTCCATCCAGGCGTTACGGTAATTGCTTTACATACTGCGCAGTTTTGTCCGGGCAACCAGCTACTTTCTATTGTAATTAAAGCTGAAATTACACCTGGAGTCGAGAGAGGAATGAACCCGGTCACGGCAGCCAATTGTTCCTAAGGAACAGCATTCTTTTTTTTTAGAACAACCGGCTGCTTTCCAGTGTAAACATTAACACTGCCGAAGCTACACCTTGAGGCGAGAGAGAAATGAACCCTATAACGGCAACCTACCTACAGAAGGAGTTTTGCCTGATAAACCCAAGTCCCCTGGATTACTGGCTTGGTGCCACTTACCCATCGGAGTTCAGGGTCAGAGCAAAAGTCAGTGTGAACTTACCGCTTTACCAAACAATCCTGAGTTTTAATGACCCAGAGAAAGTTGTTGGAAAAGGAGAAAATCATATGGCAGAAAGTTTTTGAAAACATTGTGGGAAAAGGAAAAATGCTGATAACCAGCATTTTCTCCTTTTCACACAATGTTTTCTACAAGTTCTACAAGTTCAAAGACAATTTTGCCATATGGATGAGTCTATGATTTTCTGTTTTGTAACCTGGTATAGCTATGTTAGATTTCAGAGGACTACTATACATAGTCTGGTACCCCGCCGTACTACAAGAGTACGTCAGGCAAAGCGCAATAATGGCGGCCCCTGTTCGTAATAAGCAGAGGAGACGGGATATTGTTACATGTCGTTCTTATTTAGCGAGAAAAACAACATATCAGAAATGCTGTAAGTATCCGAAATGTCAATGGACCTATACAACGTCCGAAAACAGGGCTACTTTTAAAATTATTCAGTCAACTTTGTATTTAAACCATACCCGAACAGCACGTTTTAGATTCGGTAACGTATTTTTTGTGCAAAATTGATCTCATTTCATGAACTGGTAAAAATGGATCACATGAAAGTGGGGAAAACGGGGAAGCATGTAGGGGTACGCTTGAGGACACCAAGGAGGTCGCCATTATTGCGCTTTGCCTGACCCGATAACATAGTGGAAGGGGCAGGTAATCCAGACTATACTGTACAGGACTTCATAGGCTCCAGCGGTTGCTGGTTAGATTCCCAAGCTTGTACTAGTTTTTCAAGGATTGATGATAATCATTGCAACAGGATTCCTTCCTCTCATCACTGAACATTGTTTGGATGATATTTATGTTGGTAATCAGTCAGTGACTTGTTGTGCCAAGTACTGGTTAGAGAAACACAAGATAAGCATGGAAGTGCAATGGCCCCAACAATATCACTGATATACCCGGTAATAGGATTTGAAAATCAAACATAAAAAAATTCAGGTGTTCTGACAATATCTCACAAAATATAAAGGTGTATTTCAATAATTAACCCCTAGATTGCTAAGCATGACTCACTGACCTTTAGCGGACAGTGTAGATCAAGATCATACTGCACAGAACAAGCAGTCTCATCTTGGATCTACACTGTCTGATAATGAGAAATTTATTTCCTAAAAATATGTTTGAAATAGCATTATTTGGGTTTTTACTATTGGTTTGAAAATATCATCTCACTTGTTTAGCAGGATAAAGGTTAACCTAGTACTGCACATGCTATTTTCTTCATGGCATTGACCAAATACAAGTACAAAGTATTGTAAGAGAAAAATGCCATACATTTGAGAAACAAAAATAAAAGCAGTTGTTTGTAACATGCAATTGCTAATTTTCTCCACAATGTTTTGAAGCTGTTTGCCATGATAAACAAGGGTTATAAAATTTGAATATGTAAGAAAATGGAGAAAGAAATCCAGGTCATGAAAAAACAACCAAAACCAATGTAAATAGTTTTTATCTATTTCTTTTATCATCACTGATTATCAAAAATAAATCACTTCAACACAATGTCTATAGCATTACATGAAGGAAGTAGTAACAAAATTCAACAGTTAATCATTTTACCTCAATAGTTCTGTTGTCATATTTGATATGACAATTCAGAATACAGGTCACCTGTCACAATGTTTCTGATAGTTGCATGCAGCAGGAAAATCTATTTCTTTTTTCAACCTTTTAACCTTTTACCAGATGACAAAATTCCAAACTTGCTTGAATTGTCAGCATTTACTGATGATTAAGTTGCCTTTTAAGGGGTAGAAAACATTGTAAGAAAAGAAGTAAATGATGCTTACTAGCATTTTCTCCTTTTTCCATAATGATTTCAAAAGTCTTTTTGCTTAGGGTCCTTAAAACAGAGGATTGTTTGGTAAAGGGTTACATGCAGAAATGGGCATACCTTGATTGGGAATTGATCCATGTTATCTCTTTTTTCATTCATCACAATAACATATTGGAATGTTGCTTTAAGTTCAATATACATTTAGTAAAGTAGACACTCATAACTAGGCTGAAGTTCTGAGATGTCCTGCAATAGGAAAATCCTACATGATCAGTGCTACCAACTAGGCTTGAACCTGTATCCCTAGATTTCAAATCCATGGCCTCAAGCACATACGTCAAGCAGGATCCCCCTTAATTTAGGTATAAAAACATTTATACATAGCACATTAAAATGAATACTTTTCATATGAAGAGCACCACATGCGGGTGCCAACGTTCGGCTGCAGTTGCTTGATTTTCAGTGAAAATTTTAAGTTGAAAAAGGGACATAACTGTGTCAAAAATACTTTGAGGGTTAGCTGCCCTTGTTGGATTGGGTCTCCTTTTGATAGTGAACAACTTGTTCAAGTTAGAAGTAAATATCCTCAGTAATAACAGAGATATTATGCAATGTCAAAGTTTTTGCACAATGATTCAGATGACGACAACAACACAGACGCCAGGGCTAGGACAATAACTTGATGTTTTCATTAGAAACAGGCCAGCTAAAAATAAACAATACAATTTCATCGACAAAATTCTAAAACTATTGCAACAATTATAAATCACATAAATGTACAAAAAAACAACATGTTTACCATTGGTTTAACCCTTTACCAGACGACAAAATTTTAGCCTTGTCCAAATTGAAAGCATTTGCAGACGTCAATTTCAGTGTGGCTCAAATGATGCAAGTTTTCTTTGATAGGGTAGAAAACATTGTGGGAAAAGGAGAAAATGCTGGTTACCAGCATTTTCTCCTTTTCCCACAATGTTTTCAAAAGGCCTCTTTCCCAGGGGCGCCAAAAGGCGGCATTGTGCGGTAAAGGTTTAACTCTTTACCAGAAAAACAAAATTTTTGACTCATCCATGTTGAAAGCATATTAAAACGACAAATTGGATGAGGCTCAAATGATGAACTTTGTCTTTGCAAGGATTGAAAACATTGTGTGAAAAGGAGAAAATGCTGGTTACCAGCATTTTCTCCTTTTTCACAACATTTTCAAAAGGCCTCTTTCTCAAGATCATTTACACAAAGAATTGTTTAGTAAAAGGGTTAAACAATAAAAAAATACAACTTTTTCATACAATTACCATACCCCCATGGTATATTTCATAAGAGACATTTCTACAACATAATGAGTATTATTATATACCTGAAAATTTTCCGGCTAAAATACGTATGTCCCATGTCGATAAAATAACACACACAACAGAAAAAAAATCTGTATCTTCATACTGTGAAATATGGTTCAAAATAGGGAAAACGTTTGTACTGATGTGCGTTTTGATTGGTCAAAATGTTACACTATGATATTCATCCACCATTCATAAAAACGAAGTTAATCGCCACTTTACCATTATTTCTTTTATTCCATTTCCTGTTATCGAATGAAATGTCAATTATTACAAAATTTGTCTTCGAAAGTGGTAGGTATACAATAAAAGGAATATTATGTTGTAGTAACTTTCCTGGTGCTTGTATTTACTTCTCGCTGCATGAGAAAATTTTGACATCTTGCTCGTCCTTCGGTCTCACGCAATATCAAATTTTCTCCGGCTCTTCCAATTAAAAATATTCTGTATTTATTACACATTAACTTCTAAAGTAGTTTTTGGCAATGTACACGAAACAAATTTTAAATCCTTAAAGATACATCTATACTAATTTTCAGCCAGTTTTTTACCCATTTCATCTTTATTTTATCAAACTATAACCACTCTTGAATCTTCACGCCAATTATTGCCCCTGACGGTTGCAAGGTTGCACAGATTACAACCGATAGAAAAAGCATTTCATTTCCTGGAGGCCTTCAAAGAAATAACTTTTGTGACGTTTCCGTTTTTAAATCAAAGATTTCTGATATATATATTTACCCCTTACACAATATATATCGGTAATTTTTCTATGTTCTCTTTTGACAGCTAAAAAATAAAATTCCTTTGAATCTGTTAGGGTTTTTACAATTTCAGCTTGACTGAACAAGTGGAGAGTATAAATTAAAGATCAAACTACAGTTTTGTGCAGTCTGACTTTGATCTATACCCTCAGGTTTAAATCAAAAAGAAAAGAAAAACACACACATTTTGACCAGAAAATAATTTAAGCCCTAATAAGAGTCATATCAAGGTTGCTTTGGTCCAGAATGTCTCAGCAAAGTGGCCAAAGTCAATCAAAGATCAGACAGCACCTTTTGTGCAGGCTGATCATGATCTACAAAGGCAACAAAAGTTGTGATTGGTGCTTTAACTCTTTATCACCCAATCCAGAGCTTTAATAACCCTGAGGAAAGAGTCTTTTGAAAAAATTGTGGGAAAGGGAGAAAATGCTGGTAACCAGCATTTTCTCCTTTTCCCAAAATTTTTTCTATACTTTCAAAGACAAATTTCATATTTTAAGCCATGTTAATTTTGCCATCTGCAAATGCTTTTAATCTGGACGAATCTAAAACTTGGTGTCTCGTAAAGAGTTATAGAATGTAACACACATAGTACAACTCAACTGCCTGTATAATCAATCATTTCTTTTACACAATATTTTTTCGATGAATGCACAATGTTCAGAAATTTGTCTCGAAATGTATTATGATTGACCTAAAAGTAAGACTGGCACATAAAAAATGGGATAAGCCCTTAACCAAACAATCCCAATTTATTACAAGTTTGAAGAGGTAAACTTCTGAAAATATTTTGGGGAAAAGAGAAAATGTCGGTAACAAGCTTTTTTATCATGTTGTGACCAGCAGTTTCTCCTTTCCCTTACAAAGTTTCTTCCTTTTCAAAGAAAAATGACATCTTTATGAACCTTATTGACTTTGTTGTCTGCAAATGAATTTATGATGGACATGTTCAAAATGTAGTTATCTGGTAGAGTTAAGTCTTTATCAAAGGACAAAATCTTAGACTTTGATCAAGTTGAATGCATTTGCAGACAAAACAGTTGATATGATTAAGAGATTGAAATTTGTTTTTGGGCAGAGGGCAGAAAACATTGTGGTGAAAGGAGAAAATGCTGGTTACCACCATCCTTTTCCCCACAATATTTTCAAGAGTCGCTTTCTCTGGTGGTCATTAAAAGTTGCAATTGTTTGGTAATGGGTTACAGGACTAGATCCAGAAAGCTTTGGTGAGCATTATATAAGGTGGGGTACACAGTTACACTGAAAATTATCTCTTGGGAAACATTTAACATTTTCAGCGTCATTATAATTTATAACCTAGACCTCTTGCAATGGTTAATGATACAATTCACTTAAAATGAGAAATATTTTTATCCTATAGGCTTATCTACACAAGCAGATGCAAAAGATCTAAGATCAGACAGCACATTCTTTGCCTTTACCATCTGCAAAATTCCCTGCTTTTGCCTATGGCTCTGAAATAGTTGAGAACATATAATACTATTTGCAGTCTTCTGTGTCCATATTCACCTACCATTCTTAACAGCATTCTTAGTCTTATTCTCCAACTTTTTCTAAATTTTAAAATAACACAACTTCTGACTGGCTAAAGCAAATGGTTTAGCCAAACAGAAGTTATGTTACTTTTAAATTTAGAAAATTCTGAAGAATAATGTTCTAAAGAATGGTTGGTGGATATAGACCCTGAAATTCAATTTCTAAAACATTTCATACAACCTGGTCCTTGCACTGTTAAAGTAACATGTTATAATGTACATGTATTCCTATTTCTTAACTCTTTACCAAACGACAAAATTTTAGACTGGTCCAAATTGAAAGCATTTGCAGACAAGAAATTAAAGGTGGCCACAATGAAGAAATTTGTCCTTGATAAAGTAGAAGACATTGTGGGAAAAGGAGAAAATGCTGGTTACCAGCATTTTCTCCTTTTCCCACAATGTTTCCAAAAGCCTTCTTCAGCAGAGTCGTTAAAGGTCGGGATTGTGTGGTATTGAGTTAACTCTTTATCAAACAACTAAATTTTAGACTGGTCCAAATTGAAAGTATTTGCAGACGACAAGTTAAATGCTGCTCAAATGATGATTTCTATTTTGGATAGGGTAGAAAACAATGTGGGAAAAGGAGAAAATGCTGGCTACCAGCATTTTCTCCTTTTCCCAAAATGTTTTCAAGAGCCTTCTCTTACGGGGTCACTAAAACTCGGGATTACATGGTAATGGGCTAAACAGAATGTTATATGAATATCGTTACTAAAAAAGTCATGAATTAAATTCTTGGCATGTAAGGCAACTCTTGGTAATTTTTCTAATAGTGTATTTCATAATTAGATAACAACTCATTGTACAGTCTGACCTTGGATCTACCTTGGATCTACGCTATACCCTATTTGTAGAGATATCAGGATAAAAAAAAAAAAAAAAAATCACTTTGCAATGTTTGGTTTTTCTTGCTGAAAAAAGAAAGTCCAATTCTGTACAGAGCATTATGGAGTATTCCCAAAAATTCAATCATAAATTAACTCTTCACAAAATGACAAAATTTTGGACTTGTCCAAATTCAAAAACATTTGCAGACCACTTATTAATTGTGGTTCAAATGGTGAATATTGTCTATCAGGGAGTAGCAAACATTGTAGGAAAAGAAGAAAATGCTGTTTGCCAGCATTTTCTCCAGTTCCCTTAATGTTTTCAAAGCCTTCTTGCTTAAGGTCATTCAAACTTGGGAATGTGAGGTAAAGGGTTCATATATTATTTTTTATAAACACAATAGCTAATACCATCAAAGTTAAGAACAAAAACATAATAAAGATAAATCACACCCTGAATTTTAAATTATCACATTTTCACATAATTATATACTGATTTATGTCTGATTTAATATTACAAAACCATGTAACTGAAAGAGAAACTCTTTCTATCTTCCCATTTACAACATTATGCAACTCTTGACAAACCTTGATTATCTCTTTACCATACAAGCCCCGAGTTTTGACGACCCTTAGGGAGAAAGCATTTTGAAAACACTGTGGAAAAAGGAGGTACCCAGCATTTTCTCCTCTTCCCACGGTTTCTAACCTATTAAAGAAAACTTCCATCATTTGAGTCACACTGAAATTATCATCTGTAAATGCATTCAGTTTGGACAAGTCTAAATTTTTGTTGTTTGGTAATGTGCCTCCAACAAACAACTATTCATTTTAACAGACAACCACTGTTGATAATATTTTGGTAAAAGGAGAAATTGCTGCAAACCTTCATTTTCATAGTTCATGTTTTACAAGAAAAACGTCTGCTGCAAATTTGTTTACTGGGTAGCATATAAAGTCATCTTTTGCATGTCAATATTTTCTATTAACTCTTAACTAAACAATTCTTTGCTTTAACCCTTTACTACACGATAACCACTTTTAATGACCCTGAAGAAGAAACCTGTTAAAAAAATGTGGGAAAAAGAGAAAATGCTGGTAACCTGCATTTTCTCCTTTTCCCACAATGTTTTCTACCCTATCAAAGACAAATTCTATCATTTCAACCATGTTTAAATTGTCGTCTACAAATGCTTTGAATTTGGACAAGTCTACATTTTTGTTGTGTGCTCAAGAGTTAACAACCAAAGGGATTAAATCTTTAAAAAACGCCAAAATAGTAGACTAGTCCAAATTGAAAGCATTTGCAGATGACAGTTTAAATGTGGCTCAAAGGATGGAATTTGTCTTTGACAGGGTAGAAAACATTGTGGGAAAAGGAGGAAATGCTGGTTACCAGAAATGTTTTCAAAAGGCTTCCAATTTAGGGTCGTTAAAACTTGGAATTGTGTGGTAAAGAGTTAACGCCTTTGAAAAATTTGTGGAAATAAAAGAAAATACTGATAGCAAGCATTTTGTCCTTTTCCAACAATTTTCTCTACCCTTAAAAATCAAACCCCATCATTTCAACAATATACTTTTTGTCCACAAATGCTTTGAATTTGGACAAGTCTAAAATTTTGTTGAACCTTAAAGTCTTCACTATTTACCTGATGTCAGTTTTAGACTTGTCTAAATTGAACGCATTTGCAGACAACACAGTAAACATGATCTGAATAGGGGAACTTGTCTTCTAAGGAAAAATCATTTTGAAAAAAAAGAAAATGTTGTTTACCAGCATTTCCTCCTCTCACAATTTTTTTGAAAGCCATCTTACTTTGGGTCTTTAAAACACCACATTGTTTGGTAAAGGGTGAGGCATTTCAATACTTTCTTTGAACTCTTTTACCAAACAACAAAATTTTGGACTATACCAAATTGAAAGCACTTGCAGTAGATAAATGTAGCTCAGATGATGAGTTCTGTCTTTGATAGTGTACAAAATATTTATGAAGAAAGGAGAAAATGCTGGTTACCAACACTTTCTCCTTTTCCCACAATATTTCCAAAAGCCTTCTCCTGTGGGGTGGTTAAAATTTGGGATTGTATGGTAAAGACTTAATGAAGAAAAGATAAAAATTCTTTCAAAACAGGAATGCATAATAAACATTACATCTATTTTTGATGACTTACAAATACCCTACACTGCTCCATATGTGGGCAGTTGCTCATAAAGTCCACCTCTCTTCTGATACTTCATTGCATGGAAACCAAAACCTATGGATAACAATAAAAATATTCCAAATAGCACAGACAGTGCAGAGAATGCTGGAGTAGATATGTACTCCACGACGGTCCCTGGTGGAATGAGGTTGCTGGAAATCAGCATATAACCAAGTGTCCAACCAATCTCTGTTTTACCAATCTGAAAATAAAAGACAAACATTCTGTGTACTCTAAAGACATTTATGCAAATTTATGCAAATCTTAACCCTTAACCACACAAGCCCGGTTTTAAACGACCCTACAGAAAAAGCCTTTTGAAAACATTGTGGGAAAAGGAACAATGTTTTCTACCCTTTCGAAAACAAATTTCAATTTCTGAGTCACAGTTATTTTGTCATCTGCAAATACTTTTAATTTGGAAGAGTCTAAAATTTTGTCGTTTGGTAAAGAGTTAAGCTCCTTGGTAAGCCATCTTTCAACCCTTAATCACATAATCCCCAAGTTTTAATGACCCTGAGAAAGAAGCCTTTTGAAAATATTGTGGGAAAAGGAGAAAATGCTGGTAGCCAGCATTTTCTCCTTATCCCACAATGTTTTCTACCCTATCAAATACAAATTACATAATCTGAGCCACAGTTAATTTGTAGTCTGCAAATCCTTTCAATCTGGACCAGTCTACATTTTTGTCGTTTGATAAAGAGTTAAGTCCAAGAGTAAGACTACTTTAACCCTGTATTACACAATCCTGACTTTTAATGACCCTGAACAATAAGCCTTTTGAAAACATTGTTGGAAAAGGAGAAAATGCTGGTTACCTTTTCCCACAATGTTTTCTACCCTTCCCTAAACAAATTTCAATTTTTCAGTCACGTTTATTTTGTCGTCTGTAAATGCTTTCAATTTGGACCAGTCTAATATTTTTTCATTTGGTAAAGAGTTAATTGTCATGTGTAGAGGTAAGAGACTCAGGGAGGCTGGTGTATGTGATCATAATCTAGAAACATAATGGATATCCTACAAGAGTACAATCGTTTGTACAAACTTTACCACACGACAAAATTTTAGACCCATCCAAACTGAAAGCATTTGCAGACAACAATTTCAATCTGACTCAAATGATGCAATTGTCTTTGATAGGGTAGAAAACATCGTAAGAAAAGGAGAAAATGCTGGTTACCAGCATTTTCTCCATTTCCCACAATGTTTTCAACAGGCTTCAACATCAGAGTCATTAAATGTCAGGATTGTGTGGTAAATGGTTAAAGGAATATATGCTGGTTATCAGCATTTTCTCCTTTTGCCAAAATATTTTCAAAAGGCTTCTTCCTCAGGGTTATTAAGACTTTAACAAACGATAAAATTTCGGACTGAATTAAATTGGAAGCATTTGCAGACGACAATTTCAGTGTAGCTCAAATGATTGTTTCTTTCTTTGATAGGGTTGATAACATTGCAGAAAAAGGAAAAAATTGCTGGTTACCAGCAATTTCTCCTTTTCCCACGGTGTTTTCAAAAGCCTTCCCTTTCAGGGTTGTTAATACTCGGGATACTGTGGTAAAGAATTAAAACACGAGATTGTGTGGTAAAAGGTTAAAGATAACTGAACTTGACCTACCGACCTCATTGCATCCTACGCATCTTTCACATCTTAATCTTTCAAGATGTGAAAAACAATGATGAAACAAGTGTTTACTTACAGTCTCCACAAGGTAACCCAAATATAGTTCTAATTCCAATCATGAAATGGAGTTCTCATACCATGCTGAATATACTGAAGGAATCAGATCGATCAATGAACCTTAGTGACCAGTATTTTGGAATATCCACAAGCTTGTAAAGTCAGTATCAACAAATCAGATTCTTTCAATATATTGACCTTGGTATTAAAATTTCCATTTCATGGTGGGAATGAGAAAATGTTGTCCACATGCAAAATTTCGACCTTTTTAACTCTCTTAATTCTTTACCACACACTGAAATTTTAAACAGGTCTAAATTCAAAGTATTTCAGGACAACAAATTAAAGGAGGCTAAAATGATGAAACTTGTCCTTGATAGGGTAGAAAACATTGTTAGTAAAGGAGAAAATGCTGTTTACCAGCATTTTCTCCTTTTCCCAAAATGTTTTCAAAGTCCTTCTCTTTCAGGAGAAGTTGGGATTGTGTGGTAAATGGACAAAGTTGGGATTGTGTGGTAAATGGTTAATTTCCATTTCAGTCCAGATATAAGTGAAAAATGCTGACAAATTACGGGGGGTCATGTTTGGCAGGTAATATAGCCGAACAGCTTGCCTTACTTACTAGGTCATAGAGTATGAAGTTTGTCTAAAAATAGAAGGCTATGATAAACGTACATATACCTTAAAAATGGTCCTAACACATAATGGTTAGTTCGTATCTTGTCATAGGTACTTATGCATTTGGATCAAGATCAGTCTACACATAGTGGTGCAATCTGATCTTAGTCTACACTCCTCCCTTCTCCGTCTATAGTCTCAATCATAAAATCCTCATGAAACACCATGATGTTCGATGATTTTTTTTTTTCTATCTGTTCTTATCTCTGCAGAGCTTGAGTGAAAATAAAGTTTTTTCAAGTTTTATTGTAAAATATACATATCTCAGAAACATGTTCCTACCTTTGATATAAATTTGATATTACTCCAGGTGGTTTTATCAAACTTGTAGCCTTGTATTAACAGGGTGTGAATGTAATGACCTTCAAAACAATACCATCCCAACATTCTACCTTCATCCCCTGCCTTCATGGTCTTCACCTACAAAATGATGGACAAGTAAGAATATAAAAGTGGCACTTTGGCAAAAGGTGATTTAACATATCTCAGTGATGCATTGTACCAGCCAAGTCATCACATAATTATGGACCCATAAAATCCATTTTGTAGACTGAATCATGAGGTGAAATGGTCCTCATGCAGAAAATTTACAAATACACAAAAATTTCGACCCATGCCAGCTTGTATGTACTGTGCAGGCTTACATGGGCCGACACTTTTTGCAGATGCATTAAAAACCCTTTTCACAAAGCATGGCTCAGACAACATGAGGGCCATGATGGCCCTGTATCACTCCACTGGCTAATATGTACAAACCATACATACTAAACATTACAATTCTAGGCCAGATGGTTTTGAACGAAAAGACTTGTAAAGTTTTCTCTATAAAAGCCCATGTGAAAGGCGGGTTAATTTAGACCCCAGGGCTACAACTTTAAGAAACTTTGCAGAAGTCAATTAGATGAAGTTACATGCCGAATTTACCTGGTGTTACTTGGTCATGCATACAATAAAGTTTCCTTTTCCTCATACATATCTCCTTTCCTTAACTTGTACTAAAATGAGGTACATTTAACTCCTTACCATACAAGAAAATTTTGCACTCAACCAAATTGAAAGCATTTGAAGTTGATAAATTAAACATCACTAAATAGCTGACTTCTATCTCTGATGTGGTGGAAAATATTGTGGGCTAAGGATTTTCTCCTTTTCCACCAAAGTTTTAAAAAGCTTTCTTCTTCAGGGTCGTTAAAACCCAGGATTGTGTGGTAAATGGGTCAAAAGAGTTATTAGGTAGACAATTGACTTACCACATCCCATGATGTTTTACACAATACTGATAAAGAAGTTTCAAACTCTTTCAAAGTAAAGTTTGATTTTCTGGTCAAATTCAAAAACTCCATTTCATAGAAAAAACTGGAAAATGCCTGAAATATACAAAATCAAGTTAAAGTGCATTTAAAAATGAAAGTCTACTGAAGTCAAAAACTGTATTTAGTCATTTGCAGAAAAAACATCAAATCTATTTACTTTTTACAAGGGTCAACACCATAAAAATAACTAGAACTGTTGCAAAGCAGACAAATACCACCCACCAGCACTTTATCACTGAAGCAGCCCCATTTTCAAACAAACTTCACCTGTGATCATGACCTTTGATCCATGTAACCAAAAAACAATAGGGCACCTCCTTGGATCATGAGCAACTCTTGTATAAAAATTCAGGGTCCTAGGTCAAACGGCTTTTGAGTTAGAGCACAGAAACTAAAAAAGTCTACAGACTGACAGATTGATGGACGGACTGACAGACAAGGTAAAACCAGTATATCCCCCTCTACTTCGCAGGTGGAGGGTATAAAAAATGATTTTACCTAATCAAACAATTATTTTCCTTGTTTTAAAGAATTCAAATTTTTATCTTAACTCTGAACCTGACATGCTGGTATTCTAAAATTCTATTGGCAAGAAAAAAGCCTAATAAAATGAAATGCATGGTAAATTAACTCTTTACCAAACGACATAATTTTAGACTGGTCCAAATTGAAAGCATTTGCAGACGACAAAATACATGAGATTGAAAAATTGAAATTCATTTTGGGAAGGGTAGAAAACCTTGTGGGAAAAGGAGAAAATGCTGGTTACCTTTGTGGGAAAATGAGAAAATGCTGGTAACCAGCATTTTCTCCTTTTCACATGATGTTTTCTACTCTATCAAAGAAAAATTGCACCATTTGAGCCACACTGAAATTTTCATCTGCAAATGCTTTAAATTTGGGCCAGGCTAAAATTTTGTCGTCTAGTAAAGAGTAAAATATCAACTCTGGGCTACATTTGCTTTTTCAGTGCAAAAGGGGCATAAATTTGTACAAAATATTTTTAGGTTTACCCGCCCTTCTGGAATGAGCTCCACCATTAAGCTGTTAACACCTATCCCAAGTTTGAAGAAGATATCTTCATTAAGAAATGAGATACTGTATACATAGATATTATAGGTGTGTCGAAAAATTTGCTAATTACTGATTACGGACATTTTGCATATAGAAATGTTTGCGAATTCAAGACACTCGTCATTTGTTGGTATACTTATGGTAAAATACGCAAACAGAAAAGCTTGCGAATTTTTCAAATTTGCAAAATCACAAAAATTTCCACTTTGCAAAAATTTCTACTTTTACAGTATGGGAAAATGTCGAAGTTTCTGCACAGTGGCAATAAAGTAGAAACAGACAACCAACGAGCTATGACAATACCTTGTCAGATGATATTCTCCCACATCCTGCCAATTTACAATTACATGCACTTACATAAAAATTGCCTGAAACTTTGGGCTGGTAAACACCATTAAAGGAACAAGGTGGCTGGGAGCAGTTGGCTGTAAAGTTAAAGAGCTGCTGGACCATTGCCTTGCAAGCTGTCTCATTCCCTGTACCAGTAAAGGTATAATTTGTATCCTGAAATAATTCATAAAATAATTACAATATAATTTTCAAAGCTTTTTTACCATACCAGCAAAAGTTTAGGACTTATTAATCTTGGAAGCATTGAAAGATGACAAATTCAATGTGGCTCAATGTGACATGGCTGTAAAATCACCTAACATTGTAGCAAGTTCAATACTTTGTGTCTAGCTTTCCCCTGTTATTTTTTATTTCAGGTTTTTTAGCCTACATACAATGTTAATCACATAATTTAGAAAAATGCACCATTTTACATCTCTGCTGTTGACAGCTTTCAAAAACATTATGGAGAAAGGGACGACTGCTGATGCATATCTAAAGCATTTGCGGATGACATGTTGAATGCTGCTCAAATGATGGAATTTATCATGGAAAGGGTTGAAAACATTGTGGGAAAGGAAGAAAATGCTGGCTACCAACATCCTTCTCTCACACTGTTTTCAAAAGTATCTTTTCCAGGGTGAATTAAACACAGGGTTGTTTAGTATAGGATTAAACACAGGAATACTGCAGACATTGTAGTTCTCTGGTGATTTTCTTGATTATGGACCAAGAATTGACGATACAGATAATGCAGTCTGAGTTATTAAGCTACATTGCACAATATTTTCTGAGATATCTTTACCACAAAAAACTTTGAATTTGCAATACCTGGATCTCCCAGAGCTAGCTGAAAATGCCAGATCATCAATTAACGCTCATACAGCTAAATAACTTAAATAAAATGTTCAAGCCGATAGTAAAAACCCTAATAATGTTATTTGAACCTTATTTTTTTGGAGGAAAATATCTCCTTAATGGACAGTGTAGATCCAAGATCAGACTGCACATTCTGTGCAGTCTGATCTTGATCTACACTGTCCGCAAAAGGTCAGTGAGTCTCGCTTTGCAGCTTAAGGGTTAAGCTCACCGTTGCCAGCATTGATGTAACTAGGGGAGGTAAAACAGAAAACGTTTGACAATGTCTTATCGAGAGTTCTCTCCCTTGTATATCATCTGGCTCTTCATGGTATTTCTTGCACTACTTTTTTCCTAACCAGCATCACACTTCAGAAGATTTCCTTCCTTTCATGACAATGCAAAGGAAAAGATACTTTCTTTATACAAAATTAAGAAAGAGCTATCAAATACAATGTATTAATGAGCAGTAAGGTGTTAAAAAAGATGCTTACCCAGGAATGCCAATTACATGTACGATTCAATGATTGCTAATTCATACAAATTCTCAAAAAAGAGGACTGACCAGAACGGGTTTGAAAATGCTAATGCAGGAATGCCACTTATAACTCATAAAATTCCAATTAAATGCAAATATACAAAAAAAAAAGTACATAAACTTACTTTGTCTATAAACAAATCAGGGTCTGGGTACAGGTAGGCAAAGTCGGCGGCAAATCTGTTGGCACAGGGTGCCTCAAACACATCAGCATAACTGGCTTGTGAAACATTCCCAGCAGGTCCACAAGGATTGTTGATGTTTGTTTCATTGTAACCTTGAGCCTTTAATTAGGTTCCACAATAATGACCTTTCGTTAACCCTCTACCACACAATCCCGATTTTTAACGACCCTAAAGAAGAAAGCTTTTTAACCCTTTACCAAACGACAAAATTTTAGACTTGTCCAAACTGAAAGCATTTGCAGACAACAAAACTATTGCCACTCAAAAATTGAATTTTGTTTTGAAATGGGTAGAAAACATTGTGGGAAAAGGAAAAAATGCTGGTTACCAGCATTTTCTCCTTTTCCCACAATGTTTTCAAAAAGCTTCTTTCTCAGGGTCGTGAAAACTCAGGATTGTTTGGTAAAGGGTTAAAAGATTACGGAAAAGGAAAAAATGCTGGTAACCAGCATTTTCTCCTTTTCCCACAATGTTTTCTATCCTTCCCAGAATAAATTTCAATTTCTGAGTCATGTTTATTTTGTCGACAACAAATGCTTTCAATTTGGACAAGTCTAAAATTTTTATCATTTGGTAAAGAGGTCACTCTTTATGAGAAAAACAAAATCTAATACTCGTCCACACCATAAACCTTTTGCAGGCCACGCATAATATATGAATTCAACCATCACATTTGTCTTTCAATCCTTTACCACACAACACAATTTGGAACTGGTTAAAATTAAAATCATTCGCTTTCTGAAGGCTCTTGTTTCTACACTGTCTTTTTACTCTATATAAAGTAATCTAATGAAATTGTTTTTGCTGGTATCAGCACTATTTGATTAACCCTTTACCACAAATTCCCTTGTTTTGGCAACCCTGAAGAAAAGAACATTTGAAAACATTGTGGGAAAAGGAGAAAATGCTGGTAACCAGCAAATTTTAGACTAGTCCACATAAGAAGCAGTTGCGGACAACAAAATAAATGTTACTCAAAAATTGAATTTTATTTTAGGATGGATAGGATACAATGTGGGAAAAGGAAAAAAAAATTGCTGGTTACCACCATTTTCTCCTTTTTCCACAATGTGTTCAAAATCTTTCTTTCTCAGGGTCATCAGTAGTCAAGATTGTGTAGTAAAGGTTAATTCATTACCAACCTGAGAAGACCTTTTCCCTCTTGTAGAATACAACATTGAGACAAGAGAAAATATTGCTCAAAAACCACAATTGCATCTTTTGATTCAATCTATTTTCCCTTTACCACATGATCCCGAGTTTTAATGGACCCTGACAAAAAGAAAAAACTTGAGGGAAAAGGAGAAAATGCTGGTAATCAGAATCTTCTCATTTTCCCACAATCTTTTCTACCCTTTTAAAGACAAATTTCATCAAATGTTCGACTGCAAATGCTTTCAATTTGGACCAGTCTAACATTGCGTTGCATAGTAAACGGTTAACTACTTGTACACCAACTTCATTTCTTTTACAACCATGTTTTCTCATGTTTTCACTTCTAAAATCTAATATTTATGTTGATTATTCTTATTTGACATGGACGTTTTTTGAAATCTTGTCTGCTTATCACAAATCTGCTTCAGTAGGAAATTTATTAACCCCTTATCAAACAACCCTGTGGAAGAATACTTTTGAAAAATCCTACAAAAAAAGGACTGGTTACCAGCATTTTCTCCTTTGCTACAGTGTTTTCTATACTTTTTAACTCTTTACCACACTATCACAGGTTTTAACCACCCTGAACAATAAGCCTTTTGAAAACATTGTGGGAAAAGGAGAAAATGCTGGTAACCAGCATTTTCTCCATTTTCCCACAATGTTTTCTACCCTTCCCAACACAAATTTCAATTTTTGAGTCACATTCATTTTATTGTCTGCAAATGCTTTCAATTTGGATAAATCTAAAATTTTGTTGTGTGGTAAAGAGTTAAGACAAATCTGGATGTATCATTATTTAATACATCATCTACAAATGCTTTCACTTTGGACAAGTCCAAAAGAAATTTTGTGCTTTGGTAAAAAAATAACTGTAAATACTTACATGTACTAGAACTGCCTGATATCTTCTGATGGCCTCATTTATGCCATAACACAAGTAACTATGTGTGTACACAGTGAAATTATTTCCATACAGTGTCAGACTTTCTGTATAATTACTTGTTTTGTTATTTGAGCCTGTCACACCGAATGTTATCTGGGTAGAGGCACCTCCCATATCAAGTGCACCGACAGTCATATCTTTGAGGTTTTGTCGTAATGAAACATCTTCTGTTGGGGGTTTCTATAAAAACACACAAAACATAACTTCTCTGTATTTCATCAAAGAGTTATAAAATCGAATACATGTATGGGGAAATATACAAATAAGCAACACTCTGGTAAAACAGGGTTTAATGCATCTCTGTAATGCATTACTTTGAGAAAGTCATCACATAATTATTGATCAATAAAATTATTTAATCTCACAATCAATTTGATCTGGAGGTAGAATGGTCCTTTGACATACAGAAAACTTAACAAATATCAAAAAGCTTTGCCCCATGTCAGCCTGCGAGGACTCAGCAGGCTGACATGGGTTGATACTTTTTGCAGATGCATTAAGCCACCTTTTCACAGAGCACCATGGCTAAATGAAGTTTTATTACATAAGTAAGAGAAGTTGGCTGACTGCCTGTTGCCCAGTTCTGAAATGAAAATCCCTACTAGTAACTATTAAAGTCCAGGGATAAAGGGGACAGGCAGAAGATAAGAAGCAAAATGGAGGGAGAGACCTATCTAGTAAAAATATGTGCACAGTCAAACCTGCATTATCTTCCACTGGGTGGCATCTTTCAACTATGTACCTATCTAATTTGGGTATTCTTTGCCCCAATCATTTATAAACAAAGCCCACACTGGCTTTGGAAATAGCCCTGGTATAAGCCTAGCATTGTGGGGACATTTTTCTTTGTTGTAAAAAAACTGAAAAACCCTGCACATATCCTGGTTTTTCCTAGGTCTACATTTAGAAACCTTATACAAAGATTTTCAGAACACAATGGTAATTTTTTTAAAAATATTTTGCCCTTCGAAACTATTATCTTGTCAAGAAATTGGAGCAAAAAACAGGCTTGATTTCTCCACAGACATATGTGCACTGTGTACTAATATTTATCTTGTACTGGATAATGATGTGTCCAAGGAAACAGGTAAATCTTTGAAAAATAATTATGATGTAAGCAGACAGCAGTCAAACCTGAACTATCAGTCAGCTGTAATCAGCAATCAGTCCATTAACAACAACCATCCAACAAGTCTGCCCTAGTAATTTTTCAAGTGTGAACCTTCCAAATGCAGTCAAGTGTCAGCTTTAACACTTTACCAAACAACAAAACTTTGGACTGTACCAGTTGACAAGGTTTACCAGACAACAAGGTTTTAGACTTGTTCGAATTCAAAGCAATTGCAGATGACAACCACCCTGGGAAAGAAGCCTTTGGAAAACATTGTGGGAAAAGTAGAAAATGCTGGTGACCAGCAATTTCTCCTTTCCCACAATGTTTTCTGCCCTATCAAAGAAAAATTGCACCATTTGAGTCACATTGAAATTGTTGTTGACAAATGCCTTCAATTTGGATAAGGCTAAAATTTTGTCATCTGGTAAAAGATTAAAGGACACTGAGAGAAAAAAGGCCTTTGAAAATATTAAGAGAAACAGAGAAGACCAGGTAACCAGCATTTTATCCCTTTCCCACAATGTTTTTATTTAACCTTTCAAAGTCTAATCAAATCATTTAAGTCACATTCAATTTGTTGCATGCAAATGGTTTCAGATTTGGACATGTCTAAAATTTTATCATGTGGTAAAGAAGTAATGTCTGGTCAATGCTGATTACTTGCATTTTCTCCTTTTTCACTTTGTCTACAATATACGATTGCCCTCTTCCTCAAGGTCGTAAAAACATGGCATTGATTGGTAAAGGGTAAATATGTGTACGTACCACGCCCAGAATTCCCAACGCATAGTTTGCTGTTACCCAGCCAAACGTACCCTCTTCCTCTCCAGTAAGTATTCGTGCTTGGGTCTTTGGAGATGAAAACTTAAATGGATAGGACTTGAAAGTGTCTCTCACTGCCTTAAGTATGGCATTGCTAACATCTGGCTCCACAATACTTAAATACAACAAAGCAATTCCAACCCTTTACCATACAATCCCAAATTTTAATGACCCTGTGAGAGAAAACTTTTGAAAACAATGTGGGAAAAGGAGAAAATGCTGATAACCAGCATTTTCTCCTTTCCAGCATTTTCTAACCCCCTCCCCATTCCCCCCCCCCCCCCATATTAATATTTGAGTCAATTTTATCCTGTATTCTGCAAATGCTTTCAATTTGGACAAGTCTCAAACTTGGTCGCTTGACACCTAAATACTACTTTTAACATCTGTGTAGTAGAAATTTTATGAAAATATTGTGAGAAAAGGAGCAATTCCTTCTCCACCCACAATATTTTTGTTTGAAGTATTTTCCTTTTCTCAAAATGCTCCTCCTTTTCGTCTTTTGTTGTTGGTCTAAAACTGGTTTGCACAGTTAACCCTTTCCCAAACATGCCCTGGTTTTCACATGTCTGCAGTACAAGTCTTTTGAAAACACTGTGGGAAAAGGAGAAATTGCTCACAACAAGCAATTTCTCCTTTTCCCACAGTATTTTCTACCCTTTTTGAGAACTTTCTGCCATTTTCATCAAATTTAGAATTGTCGTCTGCAAACTCTTTCAATTTGGACCAGTCCAAAATGTGTCGTTTGGGAAAGGGTTAAGGGTTAAATCTAAGATGATCAAACAATAATCACATCTTTTTTCAAAACAAGTTGAAAAAAATTTTATAAAGATCATGGAAAAAGAAGCAAATACTGGTTACCATCCTTTTCCCTTTTTCCCACTTTATTTTCTATCCTATCCTACACAATTTCAACTGTATCAGCCTTATTTAACTTTTATCCAAACAGTCCTGTGTTTAACTCTTTACCACACAACAAAATTTTTGGGCCGAAAAAATTGAAAGCATTTGCAGACGACAAATTAAATGTTGTTAAAATGAGGATTTCTCTCTTTGACAGGGTAGAAAACATTGTGGGAAAAGGAGAAAATGCTGGTCACCAGCATTTTCTCCTTTTCCCACCATGTTTTCAAAAGCCTTCTTTTGTAGGGTCGTTAAAAGTCGGGATTATGTGGTAAAGTGTTAAACGATCCTGGGATATGAAGGCTTTTGAATACACAATGGGTAAAGGAGAAAATGCTAGCAACGAGCATTATCTCCTTTCCCATTTTGTTTTCTATTCTCTAAAGAAAAATCTAATAATTTGAACCAAATTAAATTTGTCTAATCTTCACATACTTTCAATTCAGACTAATCTAACATTTTGTGGTTTAGTAAAGGGTTAATTTGTCACCTGCTAATGCTTTCAATATGGACAAGTCCAAACTTTGTTGTCTTGAAAAGACATGAAGACTTGATACCAATACTTCTGCTTTCCCCCTGATTCCATTCTGTTGTCAGACAAAATGGATTTTATAGATCCATAATTATGTGATGGCTTGCTTAGTAAATTGCATCACAAAGATGCATTAAGCCCCCTTTTGCCAGGGCATGACTCATATACAATTTAACATAATTCTTTTTGCCTTCATTGACAACTCAATCCATGATTGCTTGATACAAACTGCTTCCTAAATAAAAGTGGCCAATTATGTCTTACTTTAATTGCTGTTGAAAATTTTTCAATTATTACCAGTGATGTTTCATTTTCAAAATACATTTTGTTTGAAAACATACTCTTCATTTATATGTATTTCTAATTTTTCCTGCCTTTGTAGATGAAGGCCTGTGTCACATGATCAATACTGCACAACCATGTAACGAAAGTTTCTGAATAACCAAGACACAACTGTACACCAAAGACAGATCCCTTACTTACTTAAGCATCCTCATTCCAGCTGTGGCCCCAAGGAAAATGGGCGTGGTCTTGTATTTATCATGGGGTATGGGCCCCTTGGCTTTCTCCAAGCATTCTCTGAGTGGGGCTGACAGATTTAATGGGTCCTGTGTGTAAGTGCTGATGCCTCCACCTATATAATGTTATGACAAGAAAGTTCTAAACAATATAAAGCATAAACACCAATAATATATGAGCCAAGCTCTGGCAAAAGGGGGCTTAATGCATCTCTGGGTTCCATTACACCAAGCAAGTCATCACTTAATTATGGATCCATAAAATCCACTTTGTCTGACAACCAGCTGAATCCTCAGGTACAATGGTCATTTGACATGCAGAAAATTCACCAAAAGCAAAAAGTTTTGACCCAGGTCAGTCTGCGCGAACTGCGAACTGAGTCGATTCTTTTTGCAAGTGCATTAACCCTTTCCCAAACAAGCCCTGGTTTTCACGTGTCTGCAGTACAAGTCTTTTGAAAACACTGTGGGAAAAGGAGAAATTGCTCGTAACAAGCAATTTCTCCTTTTCCCACAGCGTTTTCTACCCTTTTTGAGACCTTTCTGCCATTTACATCAAATTTAAAATTGTCGTCTGCAAACTCTTTTAGTTTGGACAAGTCCAAAATTTGTCATTTGGGAAAGGGTTAAGCCACCTTTTCAGTGCATGGTTCATATATATATATATATATATATATATATATATATATATATATATATATATAATATATATATATATATATATATATATATATATATATATATGAGCCATGCTCTGCAAAGAGTAACAACCCAGGTCAGCCTGTGCAGGCGGTGCAGGCTTACCTGGTTGATACTTTTAGCCTTTGGTAAATTTTACGCATGTCAAAGGACCAGTGTACCATGCGATTTAACCAAATGTTAGGTAAAACGGCTTTCATGAATCCATAATTAATTATAAGATGACTTGCTTCGTATATTGCATCACAGAGATGCCTTAAACCCCATTTGCCAGAGCATGGCTCATAGTATAAATGCAACAATGATTATGTAAGTGCCTTGCAAAGAATTATCAAGAGAGGGGTACAAATAATCCACAAACTTGCATGAAATATATTTCTTTAAAAATAAAAAGGCAAATGCATTCAACACTTATTCTCACTTGCGTGCTTTATGAGTCAATGGGGGCAATGTCTCAAAATCCCTACCATGGCAGAACACTGATTTATCAATTTACATTTGTATGACAATCAGTAACTTATTATAGCTTATCCTGTGAGACAATAAATAAAATAAAATAACTCTTTACGACAAAATTTAAGACTTGTCCAACGTGAAAGCAATTGCAGATGACAAAATAAATGGTATTCAAAAACTGAAATTTGTTTCGGAAAGAGTAGAAAACATTGTGGGAAACGGAGAAAATGCTGGTTACCAGCATTGTCTCCTTTTCCCACAATGTTTTCCACTGCTTTACTTCTAAGGGTCGTGAAAAGTCAATATTATGTGGTAAAGGGTTAAGTAAACAGTATAAAAAACTTGCACGACACTGAGCACTGGAAGCTTTTGAAAACAACATGCTAAAAAGGGGAAACAATGGTAACCAGCATTTTTCTCCTTTCCGCAAACCCTTTTCTTTTCTACCCTTTCATATCCAGTCATTCTTAATTTGTCAAACCTATACTTTGTTTTTTCTGGTAAAGAGTAAACAGGTTCAAATGCTGTTTCATTCCCGAGTTTAAACCTTTACCACAAAGTCCTGACTTTTAACGACCCCGAGTAACATTGTGGTAACCAGCATTTCTCCAGTTCCCACATTGTTTTCTACTCCATGAAAGACAAACATCATGTTTTGAGCTATATGTGTATTTGTCTTCTGCAAATCCAGTCATTTTGGACAAGTCTAAAATTTTGTGGTTTGGTAAAGTGTTAACTCTACCACATGACAAAATGTAGACTTGTCCAAATTGAAAGCATTTATACATGATTACATATGATTACATATGACACATTCATCCTACAATTAGAAACTGTTCATCATGAGAACTGATTGATTGTGTGATGTTTAACACCATTTTCAACATTATTTCAGTTATATTATGGCCAGTGCACCTGTCCATGCTTTCCTAAAGTTTCTTTTACCAGTATTCCGCGCAATAGTCTTTCCAAGCCACTGGCTGCTTTCCCACACAACCATGGTATAAATAATGATCAGCAGTGAGCGGGGAATGAATCCTGTCGCATATGGCTATCATCAATCCTCGGAAAGAAATTGGCCAAGCCTCATCATGAGAAATTTCACCTTTTCCAATAATATTTTCAAAAATGGTCTACTTCAATTCAAAATTGGCTAATATGTATCTACCTTTAACAGCACACTGGTGTACCTGCTTGGCTACAGCAGTTTCATGGAGTTTCTCTGAATCCCATTTGTATACAAACAGTTTTGTGTGTGAAGAGCCAGCATCCAATACCACTCCATACTGAAAGGGAAAACAAGAGCCATTCAGAGCAACAGATCTACCCACAAAGACACTCTTGGACCAGAAAGAGCTGAGCTGAGCCCGTATTCACTTCTTTAGAATGGTTTTAGTCTTATTCTTCAAAATTTTCTACATTTGAAAGTAAAACAACTTCTGATTGGCTAAACCATTTGGTTTAGTCAATCAAAATGGTTTAGCCAATCAGAAGATGTGTTACTTTCAAATGTAGAAAATCTTGGAGAATAAGACTAAGAATATTCTTAAGAATGGTTGGTGAATATGGACCTGATTTGTATGTCTAAATCAACCCTCAGAGAACTGAGCACAATCAATTTGCTTTTGCAATATAGATCAAGATCAGGCTACTCAAAAGATGTAGTTGTAGTCTGATCTTAACTGTTAACCACACGACAAAAATGTAGACTTGTCCAAATAGAAACCATTTGCAGATGCCAATTTGAATGTGGCTCAAATGATGGAATTTGTCTTTGGTAGGGTAGAAAACATTGTGGGAAAAGGAGAAAATGTTGGTATCCACCATTTTCTCCATTTCCCCACAATGTTTTCAAAGGCCTTCTCTCTCAGGATGGTTAAAACTCAGGATTGTGTGGTTAAGGGTTATGCCCATACACTGCTACTGTATGATAAAATCATTATTTTCTTGTCCAAAACAACCTAGAAATTTTTCAAACTTTTTCACTGTTTTTTCCTAACTGAAAAGGTCCAATTTTGAATCTATTCATGCAGCAGACTGGGGATTAACCTTTTCCCAAACTACAAAATTTTTAGACTTGTCCAAACTTTACTCTTTACCAGGCAACAAACTTTTGTATTTGTCCAGTTTGAAAGCATTTGCAGACCACAAAATAACTATGACTCAAAAATTGAAATTTGTTTCTGACATGTAAGAAAACATTGCGAGAAAAGGAAAAAATGATGGTTACCAGCATTTTCTTTTTTTTCCCCACAATGTTTTCAAGAGCCCTTTTCCTCAGGGTCATTAAAAGTTGGGATTGTGTGGCAAAGCGTTAAACCATTCAAATTGAAGCTAAAGATATTATTCTGTCTCTGAAATGGGAGAAAACATTGTAAGAAAAGGAGAAAATAATGCTTTCCAGCATTTTCTCCTTTTCTAGCATCTTTTTCATTAGTCTTTTGTGTCCGGGTCATTAAAACTTGGGACTGTGAGGTAAAGGGTTAATGCATCTTTTGAAACCCTTTTGTGGCTGAGATAACTTACAGAGGAAGCCTTTTAAAAGGATTGTGGGAAAGGGAGAAACTGTTTGTAAAAAAGAACATCTTCCATTACCACAATATTTCCTACAGTATGAGTGAACTTGGCATCACTTGACCATTCAGAATTTGTCTTCCACAGATTAACTCGTTTCGGAAGAGCCTAATTATTGTGGTTAACAATGCAACATTTTTATAGGCCACTGGGAAAAGAGCCTTAAGAAAACATTGTGGGAAAAGGAGAAAATAGTCGTAACCAGAATTTTGTCATTTTACCACAATGTTTTCTAACATTCAAAGGCAGTTCAAATCATGTATATCTCATTGAATTTTTAATCTGCAAATTCTTTCAATTTGGACAAGTCTGGTTAACAATCCCCACTTTTAATGACCCTGGGAAAAAAGGCTTTTGAAAACATTGTGGGGAAAGGAGAAAATGCTGGTAACAGCATTTTCTCCTTTTCCCACAATGTTTTCTATCCTATTAAAGCCAAATCTGACCAATATTAAGCAATATCTAACCTGTCGTCTGAAAGTGCTTTCAATTTGGACCAGTCTTGAATTTGTTGGTTGGTATGAAGTTAAGTGTTAACTCTTTACCATACAAGAAACATTTTTAGCATTTGCAGAAGACAATTAAAATTTGGCTCTAATAGTGGGAGTTGTCTTTGAATGGGTAGAAAACATTGAGGGAAAAGGAGAAAATGCTGGTTACCAACATTTCCTCCTTTTCCCACAATTTTTTCAAAAGGCCTCCTCTTCAGGGTCTTTAAAAGTAGGGATCGCATGGTGAAGGGTTAAAAGAGATGGCTGATCACTTGTTTGAAATATGATGTACCTTATAATCTATGGTCCCATTCTTAGTCTTTAACAACACAATGGCTGTGATGCCAATACCACCTATAAGCACACAAATGGCCGCCACAAACCACCAACTGTTCCATCTGCAACCTCCAGTAACCTGTGTGTCCTCATCTGTAACATATCAATATGACAGCATAACTTTTTACCACATGACAAAATTTTAGACAAGTCCAAATTGAAAGCATTTGCAGACAACAAAGTAAAAGTAATTCAAAAATTGAAATTTGCTCTGGGACGGGTAAAAAATAATGTGGGAAATGGAGAAAATGCTGGTTACCAGCATTTTCTCCTTTTCCCACAATGTTTTTCAAAAGGCTTTTTCTTCGGGGTCGTTAAAACTCGGGATTGTGTGGTAAAGGGTTAATTCTCAACAAGCAATCCTCGACAACCCTGAGAAAGAAGCCTTTTGAAATCATTGTGGTAAAAGGTGAAAATACAAATAACAAGCATTTCCTCATTTTCCCACAATCTTTTCTTCCCTTTCAAAGACAAATCCCCTTGTTCAAGTCATACCCAGTAATTACCTTGTTGTCTGTGATTACTCTGAATTTGGTCAAATTCAAAATTTTGTTATTTGGCAAAGACGTAGCTCCTTCCTTATACGATGATAAAATTTAAGACGAATCCATATTGAAAACAGTTACAGACAACAATTCAAATGTGGCTCAAATGACAGCAACTTGTATAAAACATGGGAGAAAAGGGGAACAATACTTTTAAAAACCCCTTTTTTCTCTGAGTAATTTAAACTTTGGATTGTCTAGCAAAGGGTTAACACTTTACCAAATGACAAAATTTTAAACTGATCCAAATTGAAAGCTTTGAAGACGAAATATTAAACGTGATTCAAAAACTGAAATTGGCCTTCTGAAGGGAAGAAAATATTGTGGGAAAGAGAGAAAATGCTGGTTACCTTATCCAACAATGTTTTCAAAAGGCTTCTTCCTCAGGGTCGTTAAAATTTGGGATTGTCTAGTAAAGATTTAAGCAAACTCTTCAAGAGGAAATAAATAAAACAGATATATGAAAAAGCAAAAGCCTTTAACCCCTTACCATATAATCCCGACTTTTAACAACCCTGAGAAAGAGGCCTTTTGAAAACATTGTGGAAAACGGAGAAAATGCTGGTAACCAGCATTTTCTCCTTTTCCCACACACTTTTCATAACCCTTTTATACCAGGATCGTTAAAGGGCAGAATTGCCTGGGAAAGGGTTAACCCTTTCCCAAACAAGCCCTAGTTTTCACGTGTCTGCAGCACAAGTCTTTTGAAAACACTGTGGGAAAAGGAGAAATTGCTCGTAAAGAGCAATTTCTCCTTTTCCCACAGTGTTTTCTACCCTTATTAAGAACTTTCTACCATTTTCATCAAATTTAATATTGTCGTCTGCAAACTCTTTCGATTTGGACCAGTCCAAATTTTGTCATTTGGGAAAAGGTTAAACTCTTATGAATACCTTCATTGGACAAGTAGAGAACATCACCATTCCTCACTCCAGAACCCTGGAGACTCTGTGACCATTGTAACAGATGACCTTTCTTATTCCTCAGCGTATAACTTGACAGCATTGGAATACCATTCTCCTTACATGTCTTACGTATCAAACCTGCAACTGAGTTCTGGTCAGGTGTGCTGATGTTTAACTGCTTTTCCTCATGCCCCGGGATTTGGCAAACTATTTCAACTGATACTTCGTTCATTTTCTAATTATATATCTAACCTGAAAAAAATCATGGAGTTCTCAAAATCCAAAATTATTGCAGACCACAAATTAATTGTAAGAAAATGTTAAATTCATCTACAGCACATTTTTTTAACCCTTTAAGCTGCTAAGCGTGACTAAAGGACCTTTTGCGGACAATATAGATCAAGATCAGACTGCACAGAATGTGCAGTATGATCTTGGATCTATACTGTGCAATGAGATATCCCCCCCCCCCCTTATAAATAGCTTTGGAATAGCAAAATTTGGGTTTTTACTATCCACTTGAAAGTTTCATTTCACTTATTTAGCATGTTAAGGGTTAATGGGATGACTATGTTAACTCTTTACCAAACGGCAAAATTTTAGACCTGTCCAAATTGAAAGCATTTGCAGACAACAAAATAATTGTGACCTAAAAATTGAAATTTGTTTTGAGAAGGATAGAAAACATTGTGGGAAAAGGAGAAAATGCTGGTAACTGGCATTTTCTTCTTTTCCCACAATGTTTTCTTAAAGGCTTCTTTCTCAGGGTCACTAAAAGTCGGGATTGTGTGGTAAAGGGTTAATTAGTAAATAACTAACTCACTTCGCACAATTTCAAGTACTGACCAGCCTGAAAAGCTCAAGTGGTGGAGCCTAGGAGTTGTAAACATAAGTCTTTGGCCAAAGGGTTAACATAACTAACAACCTTCAGGGGGCATTGCCCATATGGGCAATTAGTAACAAAGATAAATAAACAGAAAACCAAACTTCAAGTACTTTCCTGGACATCCTAGATTACAATCAGACTGTAGACTCTTTCTAGTCTGATCTCAGAGCTTGACTTCTGATCTTTTCTGAGATATTCTGTCAAAATTAGCCATAAAATTGGTTATACTTTTCCCTGAGTGAAAGCGTGCATTTGGTTTGCCCGAGACTAAGTGCTTCATTCGCCTTACTCTAGTGTCTAGCATAGCTTTTATATGAGCCAGGCTCTGTGAAAAGGGGGCTCAATGCATCTGCAAAAAGAATCGACCCAGGTCAGCCTGCGCGTCTGCACAGGCTAACCTGTATCGAAACTCCTTGCTGTTGGTCATTTTTCTGCATATCCAAGGACCTTTCTGCCCCTATATCCAGTTACTTATAATCAAACTAAATGGATTTTATGGATCCAAGATTATGTGGTATAATGCATTACAGAGATACATTAAGCCCCACTTTTGCCAGAGCATGGCTCATATATTTTTTATCTAACCCTTGTATTGCTGACACGAGGTAGATCAGAGTAAGCAGTCTAATCTTGGATCTATACTGTCCCCTTCTTTGACAGATACTCTGATAAAAACAGCTTTGAAATTGAAATATTCTGATCTTTAGCACTGACTGGGAATTATTCATTTTTTCTTTTATCCCTTTACCACACAATCCCGACTTTTAACAATCCTGGGAAAAAAGCCTTTTGAAAACATAGTGGGAAAAGGAGAAAATGCTGGTAACCAGCATTTTCTCCTTTTCCAACATGTTTTTCTACCCTTGCCAAAACAAATTTCTGTTTTTGAGTCACATTTATTTTGTCGTCTGCAAATACATGTACTTTCAATTTGGAAAAGTCTAAAATTTTGTTGTTTGGTAACGAGTTATTCAGCACTAGAAGGGTTTATTCATTCTTTGTTTAGAAAAGTACTTAAATGCATGACCCATGCTCTGGCAAAAGGGGGCTTAATGCATCTCCGTGATGTATTATACCAAGCAAGACATCACATAATCATGGACCCTCAAGAGTCCATTTTGTTTAACAATCATGAAGTAGACTGGTCCTTTGACGAGCAGAAAATTTAAAGATAGCAAAAAATTTCGGCTGATGTCAGCTTGTGGTACTGCACAGGCTGACATGGGATGATATTTTTTTGCAGAAACATTAAGCCACCTTTTCACAGAGGATGGCTCACATGTATTTTTTTTTTGCCTCTTTCACTTCGCTCACATCTTTGTCCTGTTAGAATATCTGCGCACCCTCTTCACATTCAAACAGGCAGATTTTCCAACAATCGAACACAGTGAAATGAAAGAATATGTTTACTATGCAATGGGAATGAGGTGGAGGATGAATTCCACTTTATGTTCACCTGGCAAAAAAGTATAGTATAATCTGTGGGATATACATTGATAACTTCTACTATAGAAATGCAAGCATGTTTGAATTAGTTGAACTTTTCAACAAATGGGAACAAGGACTTGTGTCACATGTAAAACTTTGTATTACTTCTATAAAATCTGCAATTACTGGTCTGTTTTCATACTTTGTATAACTAATGGTTTTGTTTTGTCGTTATTACTATTAGTATTTATTGGTCCTTGTATAAACACAACATTTACCCTTTCACATAAACAGTGTAAATCTTTTGAATATCATTCTCACTTAAGAGAAATGATAAGCAGTTTAGAGGAAAGAGAGAGATGGAGAGTGACAGAGGGAGAGAGCAAGAGAGAGATGGAAGGGCAAAGGGGAGAGAAAGAAAGAAAAAGAGAAAGAGAGAGAGAAAGGGAGAAGAGATCTAACAAATGCTATGTTATCTGTGATTTTTTATGATGAACACTTGCACTGTCAAATAAAATAGCTGTTCTGTTCTGTTCATGCTGTTTCGGATTCAATTTCCGCTGATACTAATTCCAAAGCTCTTTATGTTAGAATGTCTCTTAAATATTCCAACAATACATGCTGGAAACCAACATTTTCTTCATTTTGCACAATGTTTTCTATTCTAACAATGAAACACTTCATCATTTCAACCATAATTGAATGAGTAGCTCTATTTCTTGGCAATACACTTCAAGTAACCCTTATTCTGGGGTAGCTCTGATGATATTTTTGTGATTCTGTCTACACTAGAAGAGAAGGCCGTGAAACCATAACATCTGGGCTACCCTTTTGAATCAAAGGTACACTTTAACTCTTTACCACACAATCCTGAGTTTTAATGACCCTGTGGGCAGAAGGCTTTCAAAAAGGAAAAAAAAAAAAAAAAAAAAATGCTGGTAAGCAGCATTTTCTCCTTTTCCCACAATAACCCTATCAAAGACAGGAGTCATCTTTTGAGCTACATTTATATTGTTGTCTGCATTTGATTTCAGAGGACGACGAGGTCTTCAGAGAACTTCCCAGTCATAACAAGATAAAATGATCTTTCGTAATAATAATATAACATACTCACAAAGTTGTGTACGATTAAAATGTCTTATCGATAAGTTCTTTGAAATATGCAAAAATCAGTGTCTTATTCTGTGACATAATAAGTTTCTCCTCTGCTTGAGAAATTTTTTTTATCTTGACATGGGTGTTGACTTGCTTCTCCCACTTCCGTCAACAAATGAGACTGGTGCCATTTTTATTTAGCGCAAAGTCACTATTATCGGTGCAGGAAACCAATAGATAAAAAATCTTATTTGTCGATAAATTTGTGTAAATTTAAGATGAAAATAAAAGATTTTCGATGTAAAATGACAAAAATATCTTTTAGATTCGATATTCATCAGTTAATAGATACAAGGTTCGAAAAAATATCATTTATTGAGCACATGTTATAATTTATGCTAATGAAGTAGCAAGTGCTCTTTATGTCTTGTGACGTCATTAATTAGAGTCTAAATATAAAAGTATTGTAGAAGTGTACATGTATGTAACCGAAATAACAAATATAAAACCTAATAAAATATGTGATGGAGTGCTTTAAAGTGAAGGTAATTTTTACAGTTTCTGTTTATATTTATTTATTCATCATATGAGATTACTATTTTGCATTTTTTATCGTTATTCAGAGGTTTAAACCCAATTTATTTATTCTACAAATGACCTAGTTAAGCTCGAGCAATTTATCTGATATTTGCCGAGTGAATTATACATGATGAGAATTGCATCGCTTTATTTTCCATTGTGAGTTGACAATAAAATGTTTGGATTTCAGAAATATGGACCCTTATGCGGCAAGCAGGGATCGTGTTCCTATTACAAGGCATTTAAGTACAGCAAAGATGGGAAAAGTAAAATTATCGGTCTAGGACAATTCTTTTTTATGAAGATTTTACGCGATGTCCCTATCTGCATTGGAGAACTTCAATTAGTATGGGAGGAGAAGACAACGTCGCAAGATTTAGCCAGCGTTCGATTATACTTTCTCCCCGAATGTACCCCCGATGGTCGACAAACGTTACACGGAGAGGTAAGGGTGTTTATTCGACTTTTATGTTACTATCAATGTCAATTTGAGAATTTTAATTTTATCGGTCTAACACTTTACCCTATATATAAATGATGCTGCAGCCGAAATTATGAAGGATAATTTAAAAAAAGTAGACCATCTCCCATATTGAATATAAAGACATATTTTTCTTTTCTGTTGTATCTACTCCAGTGATGAATCCAATATCTTTCGCCTTTTTTTTTTTTTCCTTTTATCGGCTTTTCGATGAACGGTTGCTGGGAGTAAGACAAAAGGGTTTCCAGTACTGTGTTTTTGTGTGGTGTGTATTGCAGCGTCCTGCCTATATGTGTATAGTATTATCTACGTTTATATTTCTCGGCGTTAAACAGTAATGTTAAACTATGTTAGAACGTTTGATTTATTATGGCCCTTATTGTCAGTGACATGATGTATGAACAACTGCATTCAATGAAATATTAACATCGCTTTATGTTTTCCAGTTTTGTAGCGAGCGGGCCATGTACATTATTTTCAATATTGCGCAATTTATTGTTTTATTTCTTTATAGATTTATTATATTTTATTATTACGAAATGTAATTGTTACAGTAATATTTCATTTAGTTTTATTAATCTAGCGTTCTGTAATTTCCTCTGTCTGCAAGCACCCTGTAGAAAATAAATGATAATTATATAAATTCCATGTTATTGATTAATTTAGCAGGCAGGAGACTTAAGGTTGCGGATTTATTCTTGCTATTGATCGCGTCACTGTTTTGAGTGAGAGAGAATGTGAATTCTGATGAACTGTCATCGCGTAAAATAAAGAACACATGAACTGATTATAAACCATTTTTGTTAAAGTAGTTTAACACAGGGAAGGGTATGGTATTTCAAAATCTAGATTTGAATAAAAATTTTTCAACCAAGTGTTCCCTTGTGTTATATGATAATACTGTTTAAAAGATAAGTGTGTATCAGTTGGGTAAATGAACAGGCTCTACAGTTTTAAATCGATGTTCCGTATTTTAAGAATGGACTCTTCTCTTATCAGAAGAATATTTTCAAGTCGGTGTTATATTGACTTACCTTTTTTTTTCGATTTTTTTTTTTTAAGTACTTTGCGCTGAATATAAAATGTTCCATTAAGGACCAGCTGTTGCAATATTTTAATGCTTATTGCTTTTTCATTAGTGGGAATAGCCGATCAATCAACGAATGGGTAAATCAATAAAACAACGCAGTTATTCTTACTTGGAAGCATCACTGTAGTATGGGGGCTCCTGCAGGGAATTACTAATGTTGTTGAAATGTGTAAATGATGGTTGTTTCTTGCATGGCCGATATAGAAACAGTGTAAATATAGGTAGCATATGGTATTCGCGGTTTGACATGAAGGCTTTCAAGGTCACTTGGAGTTTGTTCCATCTTTTCGGAGTTACCCTATCTTTGTATTAACTCAATAGATCTAGATCCTATCAAACGACAACAATTTGGACTTATCTGAACCCAATGCATTTGCAGATAATAAGTTAGGTGTACCTCACATTTAGTGGAAATTGTCTTTCAGTGGGTAGATAGCATTGAAGGAAAAGGTGAAAATGCTGGTTACCAGCATTTTCAATTTTTCTTTCGATGTTTTCGAAAGCCCTTTCCTCAAGGTTGTGTTAAAAGCTTGGCAATGTGTATTGAGTAGTTGACCCTCGACCATAGTTCTAAATGTTTCGAAGACATTTTGTTTTACAGCAATAAAAATGTTGTCGCTTTAGTAGTTTCGTTTTTGTGTTACAGATCTGTAATGTGATATGGGCCAAAATATATTCCAATTCTTTTTGTAGTTTGCGGCTTCTGTTATCTGGGTAGAATAGATTTCTGAGATCTTTAGAACCTAACTAGTCTTTTTGCGCTGTGAATTTTGCCCGTTAGATCTATCGATTTTCAAAATACAAATTTACAGCTAGGTGTTCAGGTAGATCTCCGATCGTACAAAGAAAGAGAGAGGACTGTAACCCGAATCTAATTGATATCATTATTTATAAATAAATGATCTAATGAAAAAATATTTTTCTTTTCTTTTTTTTTTTTTTTTGCAAGGAAAAAAAAAAAAAAAAAAAAAAAAAAAAATGCGCACTTGAAAATCTGTAACAGATCTATCTACTTCTTCTTATATGATTGTGATCCTCGCTTCAAATCGTTCGATGATCATCAGTTCCCAGTGTACAACATTTGTCAAGTTTGAAAATAAATACCTCCACTGTAACTTCTGGGATTTCTATACAGTTTCACACGTCCAAATTTTAAGTCGAACAGCTCTGTGGACAGATCTGCCTGTGGTGCTAAGTCAGCGTTCAATTTTGAATCGGTAATACCCGAACTGAATTAGCTCGCAAAATTTGTGGCTGTCATCAGCTAGACTTGCCGATCTCTGTCGTGGAACAATTACGGTTTATTTCGTACATGATCGACTGTTCTTGATAAAATTACTTGTATATGGAACAGAACTGAATATGAACAAAACGCCTACTTTATACGTAAACAAAAACACATACTGTTCGTCCATATTCATTATCATGTGCATGAAATATTATAGAGCAGTAACTTGTCCATAGTTTGGTGAAAGACGATAGATTGCCTCCAGTCTGTCACCAAATATATGTATAATTCAACGATGAACTTTATATATGTGTTCAAGTCGGAAATAGTGAATAGACTTTCTGTTCTGTTCAATAATAATGGATACAGGTCATGGCGTTTATTTTATCACATAATGACGGTTACTAGATCTAATCATTTGGATTTGAAACATGTAACCGATGCGACAAACAGGAACATTAGATTACCACCTACATGAGGCGTGTAAATCAAGATCAGTCTGTACTATCTGTGCAGTCTGATCTTGATCTATAATGTCCGCTGAAACAAATATGGCGGTGCCCGGCCCTTGAATGGTGAATATCAGACACTTTTCAGTTTAAATACAATCCCGAGTTTTAATGACCCGGGGCAAAAGGCATTTTGAAAACATCACAGGAAAAGGAGAATATGCAGGTAACCAGAATTTTTCCCTTTTCCCTCAATGTTTTCTAGTTTTTCTCAGCCAGATCTCATACTTCCAACCAGATTTAAATTGTCGTCTGCAAATCTTTCAACTCAGACGACTCCAAATTTTTGTTACTTGGTAAAGAGTTAAAAAAATTCAGAATATGCTCACGCTTATGCGAAAAAAGAATAGTAACTTGACTGTCAGACTGAGAGGGTGGTGAGATATTAATTTTGTAAATCCTAGAAAGCCATACCTGTAGGTAATCGTTATCGTGAATGGCGGTGTCACGTGACCGAGGTCGCGCCTTGGGCTGTATCAAAAATAATGTAGCATGTTATTTTATTGAAGTAATTATACAAGTGATAATGTCGTAGGCTAACATCAGATCCTTAATTACTAAATTAGCTCTCTAGTACCAACCAAAAAAAAAAAAAGACTTTTCCAAATTCTAAGCAGTTACGGACGACTAATTAAATGGGATTCAAATGATAATATTTGTCTTCCAAAGGCTAGAAAACATTGTGGGAAAAGGAGAAAATGCTGGATACCAGCATTTTGTTCTTGTCTCAATATGTTTTCCAAAGGTCTCTTCCCCTGAGCCGTAAAACTCTGGTTTGCTTGGTTAAAGGTTAGTTACTAAATTGAGCAATAACAAACTCGAAATGCATATTTAAGATTGGTATAATTTTAAGCGTGTCTTTGTTTTTTTTCTCGCCACTTTCATTTACCCTCTGTAAAAAATACCCATATTTACTCAATGGTGTATGGGGTGTTTTGGCCTGTATATAGACTAGTTTGAAGTGCATATTTTATTAGATCATGTTGGTTTCTTAATGCAGTCTGATCTTTATTTACATTGTGAAGATTAGTTAGACTACTTGTGCGCTGCATTGTATAATAAAAAGAAAAAGAGAGAGAAATGAAGTGCGAGTTTGAGACCCATTGTTTTTCATTGGCAATCTTGTGGTGATATTAATTCGTTACTACACGACAACTTCAATTAGGCTCAAATAATTGGATTTGTCTCTTAACCCTTTACTGCACTATGCCGACTTTTAACGCCTCTGGGAAAGAAGCCTTTTCCCACAATGTTTTCTACCCTATCAAAGAAAAACTGCACCATTTGAACCACATTGAAATTGCCATCTACAAATGCTTTCGTTTTGGACAATGCTAAAATTTTGTCGTCTGCTAAAGGGTTAACCCTTACCCTGCTTAACTCTTTACCACACGAAAAATGTCAGACGGCTCCAAATTGAAAGCATTTGCAGATGACAAATTCAGTGTGGCACAAATGATGGAATCTGTCTTTGATAGAGTAGAAAACATTGTGGAAAAAGGAGAAAATGCTGGTTACCAGCATTTTCTCCTCTTTCCACAATGTGTTCCAATGGTTTCTTTTCCAGGGTCGTTAAAACTCGGGATTGTGTGGTAAAGGGTTAATAAAAGAAACGAAACTTTCAAACCGATAGTGAAAACTCAAATTTTCCTATTTCAAAGTTATTTCTGGAGGACAGATGTCTGCTATCGGACAGTGTAGATCCAAGATCAGACTGCGAGTTCTGTGCAGTCTAATCTTGATCTCCACTGCCCGCAAAAGTTCAGTGTGTCGCGCTTAGCAGCCTAAGGGTTAAAAATCTTTCCCAGACCTCGTGCTTAACTCTTCACCACACAATCACGGGTTTTAACGACCCTGAAGAGGAAGCCCTTTGAAATCATTGTGGGAAAAGGAGAAAATGCTGGTAACCAGCATTTTCTCCTTTTCCCACAATGTTTTCTAACCTTTCCAAAAGAAATTTCAGTTTTTGAGTTACATTTATTTTGACTGCAAATGCTTTCAGTCTAGGCAAGTCTAAAATTTTGTCGTTTGGCAAAGAGTTAAACGACTCTGACGGACAAAATCCTTCTGAAAACATTTTGGGAAAAGAGAAAATGCTAGTATCCCGCTGTCCTTTTTCTTACAATATTTCCTACCGGGACAAATTCCAAATTATTGAGTCACATTTACTTTGAAATCGTCCGCATATGCTTTGAATTGGGACAAGTCTAAAATTTTGTCTGTTTGGTAAAGAGTTAAATTGCTTTTCGTTATTAAGATACCTTGGGAAAAAAGATGTTTTCTTTCCTGTAAATGTATGCCCCTCTTTGATATATATTTTTGTGATAGATTTTTACTTGTCTGTAAATGAAAAAAAAAAACAACAGTATAGTTTTGGGTTAAGAAACAGGCCTTCGATAAGTAGAAAATTGAAATAATCAATGTTTTGTGAACAGCTGGTGTCGTATTTCTTCTCTCTCCCGTCGGTGCCCCACAGTGTGATACATGAAAGGAAATAATGGTTATTATATTTATCACTCGGTACTATTTCTATTATTTATTTCCCCATGCGGTACCCCAAACGTGTCTAATATGTTAAATCGCAATCTTTTTTCTCTGTTCTGTTGAAGGTGACTCTTGTCTTCCGATGCATCATCGGATGATAGCTGAAATAAAAGTTTACAATTTTCCCCCAACCGAAATTCCAATTTAGGGCTACTTCAGTGGTAAGGCAAGATTTTGTTACGTGTACACTATGTTTGATGCTATTTTTCTCGGACCCGTTGCTTATAATATCGCTCCATGTTTATCAATAACGCATTTCCGCCCATGAATGAAGCAAAAGTTATGGTTTATAGTTGACGGGGGATAGAAATACAACCGTCACTTCTGTTTGTTTAAACTCTTTACCAAACGACAAAATTTTGAAGTGTCCAAATTGAAAGTATTTGTAGACGACCATTTAAATGTGGCTCAGATGATGAAATTTGTTTTTGATAGGCTAGAAAACATTGTGGGAAAAGGAGAAAATGCTGGTTACCAGCATTTTCTCCTTTTCTCACAATGTTTTCTAAAGGCTTTTTCCCAAGGGTCGTTAAAACTCGGGATTGTGTCTGCAAATGCCGGACGGTGTGGTAAAGGGTTTTAAACTCGTGGTATATTATCCCAGTGGATCGTTATTAACTCCTTACCGCCTGAAATAAACTTACAGCAGACGACTTGAAAAACATCCGAGTAACAGGTGGATGATCCAATCGAAAACCGGGTCAAATAGACATGGTCTGTGAAAAAGTGGGCTTAATGCACATCTGCAAAAAAGTATCGACCCAGGTCAGCCTGCGCAGTCCGCGCGGGCTGACGTGAATCGATAATTTTTGTATTGCTAATTTTCCACGTGTTTAAGGACCAGTGTATCTCATGATTGAGTGGGTTGTTAAACGAAATAGATTTTATGATGTGATGACTTTCCTGGTACAATGCATCACGGAGATGCATAAGCCCTCCTTTTCACAGAGCTCAGCTCATATACATGAATGAAAGTGAAATCTCTTCATGTAACGAAGAGAGGGCTCATTACAAGCAATTTATTCTGTAGCCATATAAATACAGTGTTTCTATACTGGTGTGTTGCAAGATGTATTCATACATTATTCCGAGGTTTATTGACCCTGAGGAAGAAAACATCAAGGGAAGAAGAGAAAATGCCAGCAAAAAGCATTTTCATTTTTTCCTATGATGTTTCTACCCTTTGAAACACAATTCGCATCATTTTATCAACGCTTATAAGTTAATCCTTAGGCTGCTAAGCGCGATACAATGACCTTTTGCAGACAATGTAGATCAAGATCAGACTGCACAGAACGTGCAGCCTGATATTGGATCTATACTGTTCGATGAGAAAATTTTTTCCTCATAAATGCTTTTCAAATAGCAAAATTTGGATTTTTACTACAGGCTTAAAACTATCATCTATTTAGCAGGTTAAGCCTCACAATGACTCCTTTTGACGACCCTGGGAAAGAAGCCTTTTTAAAAACATTGTGGGAAAAGGAGAAAATGCTGGTAACCAGCATTTTCTCCTTTTCCGACAATGTTTTCTACCAGTTCAGAGACAATTTTGCCTATTTGAAGCACATTTAATTTGTCGTCTGCAAATGCTTTCAGTTTAGACAAGTCTAAAATTTTGTCGTTTGGTAAAGAGTTAATTCCACATTTTCTCCCAAATGTAACGACGATTCTGCTGTTCTGGAGACTGTTTTAGTCATAGTTCAATCTGAAAAAGCGGACGGTGTTGATCCAAGATAATACCACAACTCGCCCGTCCGGAATCTGATCTTGATCTTCGCCGTAGGAAAAAAAGTCTACTTGTTATGAAGTGTGGCGGTGAATAAACTTAATCACGTCCATTTTCTCGCTATCTGGACTGTTTTACCTCCATTTGTTTAGTCCAGGATTAGAATTATCAACAATGAAAAAAATAAACCTGTCAAAAATAGATAGATCTATCACTCATGTACAGTATCTATGTATTTCCTTACTCTATCCCACACCGCAAAATTTTACACTGGTCTAAAACGAAAGTACATGTACTCTCATACAGCAAATAGAAACTTGTTCAAATGGCGGAAATTATCTGTGAAAGGTAAGAAAGCAATTTAGGGGAAAAGGACAAAATACTGGTTACCAGCTTTTTTTCTACGTTTTTCCCCCCGTAATAGTTTCAAAAGCCCTCCTTTTCAAGATCGTTAAAACACGTGATTTTAAGGTAAGAGTTATCTCTTTACCAAACGACAAAATTTTGTACATAACTAAATTGAAAGTATTTGCAGACGAAAAATGATGATTTCTGTTTTTGATAGGGTGATGAACATTGTGGGAAAAGGAGAAAATGCTGGTTACCAGCATTTTATCCTTTTCCATCAATGTTTTCAGAAGGTTTCTCTTCCAGGGTCGTTAAGTCGTGATTGTTTGGTAAAGGAAGAAAATTGCTGAATACACTAGACTGAAATGTACATTTCCGGCCATTAGTAAAATTCCAAAACATTGTAAATTCGAATCTTTTTTTTTTCCCAAATATCTCATTGTCAGTACTTGTAGACACTCAACATTTAGATACATGATCAGATTGCACAGGTACAAGGTCAGACTGCTGGTCGATTTTGAATTACGTTTATAGAAATACAATATTGACCCTTGTCCTCCTACATTAAGTTAAATAAAACTTTCAAGCCAATAGTAAAAACTCGAATGTTGCTATTTCAAGCTTATTTTTTGGAGTTAAACATCTCCTTGGCGAACAGTGTAGATCCAAGATCTACTGCACGTTCTGTGCAGTCTGATCTTGATCTACACTGTCCGCAAAAGGTCAGTGAGTCGTGCTTAGCGGTCAAAGGGTTAATAAGTCTGCACATGTATTTCAATTTCATAGACTTGTTTCAGTGTTTTCGATTGACTGTCTTTGTTTTGGTGTAGAAGCCCGTTTTCAACTGTATTCAGAATATGTCACTACAGGCTCTACGTCTACTAGTTCGTGACTCTTTGAACAGCAACAACAACAAAAGTCTGAAAACTCCGAGGGGATTCTGCCCGCGAAGTCAACAATATTCCAAGATTATATGATGGAATTTAACAAATGCCACGTGACATGATTTAGTAGTTACTCAGAGAAGAACGCAGTCCGCCAGCCTGGGACCGTTTTCACCTACCGTCCTTAGTCTAATTCTCAAGAATATTCTATATCTGAAGGCAACAAGATTTCTCGTTGGCGTAATCATTTAGTTTAGCCAATCAAAAATTGCGCTAGGCCTACTATGAATTCATACGATCCGTGATCTCATATCCACACTGTATAAACTTACGTTATACACTGGGCTCCAAACTCTCTCTCGAAAAAGTCAATATTTGGCGTTTTCTGCTGATTGAAAATGTCAAAAGTTCTGTCATTGTAGCGATACAAATAGCTTACTTCGGCTGAAATTGTGTTATTTTCGAGGTATCCGAATATTATTCAACCGTTTCATGTTTCGGTCAAACAATAGAACAAGTAAGCGGACGGCACAGTCTAATCTGGGATCAACACCGTCCGCATCACGCCAATTTTATAGCATTCAACAGGTTTCACGACTATGCAATAAGTAAATGAGCATGCTTTGGCAAAATGGGGTTTAACCCTTTCCCAAACGACAAATTTTGGACTGGTCCAAATTAAAAGAGTTTGCAGACGACAATTTTAAATTTGATGAAAATGGCAGAAATGTCTCAAAAAAGGTAGAAAACATTGTGGGAAAAGGAGAAATTGCTCGTTACGAGCAATTTCTCCTCTTCCCACAATGTTTTCAAAAGACTTGTACTGCAGACACGTGAAAACCAGGGCTTGTTTGGGAAAGGGTTAATACATCTCCTTAATGCATTATACCAGGCCAGTCATCACATAATACGCATACTCATACTCTTTGTTCAAACTTTAAACACTTGCAGTGTTTCTAGCCATATCAATATACATACTTGTCGGTACAGACATCTTTTACAAAGGTCGATAATTTGAAAATTACAAAGACAAGGCATACTACATTCAATTTACATATGTTCAACAGACCCCCCCCCCCCCCTTTTTTTTTTTGAGGGAGGAAATGTTAACCTTTAACCTGCTAAGTAGACCTAAGTGAAATGAAAATATAATAATAGATACATAAAATCCGTGTGTGAACCGACCGGCTTGAATCCCGAGGTAGAAGGGTCCTTGGACATGCATAAAGTTTTGGCTCGGGTTATCCTGCGCGGATTGCGCAGGCTGACCTGAGTCAATACTTTTTGCAGATGCATTAAACCCCTTTTTACAGAGCATGGCTCAAATGAAAGGGTTAACCGTATGGTGTATTCATTGTTTATTGATTTTAAACGTGTTATCATGGCGAACCTGTCATCCGAAACTTTTATCTTGTATCACTTCATCATGTACTGCTTGACTAATTGACTGAATACCGTCTGTAAACGACTTGTAGCGTCTTGCAACAGAATGCACTCGAAAACACTGTGACAAAAGGAGAAATCGCTTGTAACGAACATTTTTTTTTTTTCAAATTGTCAACCTTGAACTCTTTAAGGAATAAATGAGATAAGACACGCGATCAATGTCATAACAATACGTGTTAAGCTTTGTCCGTGTACAGGACTACAGGGGACAGTGTGGATTAAGATCAGACTGCGCATGATGTGACCCGGGGTCCCTAGATTTACGCCGTTTTATGATAAATGAGATATTGCAGACGACAAACTGAATGCGAGTCAAATGATGGGATTTGGCTTTCAAAGTGTCGTTAATATTGTGGTCAAAGGAGAAAATGCTGTTTACCAGTATTTTCTCCTTTGGCTGGTTTGGTACAGGTGAAAAGAAGTTTGACGGGATTTCAGATAACATTAAATGTTAATAACCCCGAATAAAGAGCACCTGTTGACTTACCACTGCTTAGTATGAATATTGTATTTTAATATAAAGATGCGACTCGGTGAGCTTTTGCAGGCAGTGTAAATCCAAGGCCAGACTGCACAAAACTTGCACAAATCTCGGGTATACATTGCCCGATAAGTCGAGTTTTTTTTTTTTGCAAAAGAATTTTGAAACTGATAATATTTGGCCCTATAGAAGACTTTTTTTTTTTACAAGCAATAGCTTTTTTTCCAACGATCTAGTTTTATAAATACATGTGATGATTTATGTATATCCAAAGGGGTAAAGGTCAATACTTTTCTTGAGAAATGATCAAAGACTGACTTAAATTGTTCAATATCAGCTAAAGACTTAACTCTTTACCACACAATCACGGGTTTTAATGACCCTGAAGAAAAAGCCTTTTGAAAACATTGTGGGAAAAGGAGAAAATGCTGGTAACCAGCATTTTCTCCTTTTCCCACAATGTTTTCTACCCGTTCCAACACAAATATTAATTTTTTCGGTCACATTTATTTTGTCGTCTGCAAATGCTTTCAATCTGGACTGGTCTAAAATTTAGTTGTTTAGTTAAGAGTTAGATGGACACAAGCATAAATCACAGGTTTTCATGTTATCAGCAGATTAAATGGAAATTGGTTGCTTGTCGATAATACAAATGGACGCTGATCGGCTCTGTCATGATGCTACGTAATAACGCAGAATATTCCTGTTATCCTTTTCCAAGAATGCGGGCCGAAATCAGGCACTTCATTTGGACTTGGATAGTACTGTAGATTTTTAGCGCTAAGCTTGTTTCCCACTATCCTGCTATATAACTCAAATGAAACTTTTGAATCGACAGTAAAAACTCGAATATTGCTATTTTCAAGTTATTTTTTTGGGAAAAATATCTCCTTGTCGGACAGTGTAGATCCAAGATCAGACTGCACGTTCTGTGCAGTCTGATCTTCTGATCTCTTTCTACACTGTCCGCAAAAGGTCAGTGAGTCGCGCTTAGCAGCCTGTTCAGGGCGACTGACTCATAAGCTTTGGCGGGCAGTTTGATCTTGAATCTTCACAGTTCGATACAGAGATTTTATGCCGGCGGAGAGAACTTTGAAAGTCGCAACATTTGAGGGTTTGCGTTTTGTTTGAAATGTTCGTTTATTTCTCGATCAGTTTCAAATCAGTTAATTTCATCTTTAGAGAAATCTGCAGCAGACGACATGGAATGCATCCATGTAAAATATGGTTGATCAATATGAATTAAGGTCAGATAAGCTGCGAGTTATTCCTTCTTTCATAACAGTGTTTTAAGACGTGCTGCAAGCCGAAAGCCCAGTCGTCTGCTGCAGGCAATATGATTGTCCTTTGAAAGATTCTGCTTCTCTGTCAAAATGATTTCGATGTAAATGTATAAGATATCCATTATTCGATCGAGTTTTTAGACAGAGTGGATCCATGGTATGCGAAGAAGATGCAGTTAAACTTCCCTTTTCCCGAGAGCCGCTCATTTGTAAGTCACCAGGAAATATGAGAATGTTGTTATTACAATATAAAACACTCAAAACGGAAATGAAATACAAACAAGTGTGCATACAGGGCTGCATTTTATGTGGCAATGTTCTTCTCCTAGCTGAGCCTCGATCCGTTTACCTGAGATATTTTGCTGTTCTCCTACGAAAATGGGCACTCGGAAATCTGTATAGATACTTAAAATGTGCAATGTCAGAATACATGTATACTGTCTTCCAACACGTAACTTGATTAACCACAGTCAAATATTCATACTCTCTTTAGGCACTGCCTCAAGAGACCGGTCAGTTTTTAAACTCTTTAGGCAGTTTTACGCCTTTGCAGACACTTTAGATAAAATTTATCGAGCTGAACCAGCCTTTGAGTATGAATTTTGCCTTACTTTGACTCGAATGTGCTTATGTATATACATTATTTACTTCTAAATAATCGTAACTTAAAATCCTTATTCAGTAAAGAATGCCTTAAGTATGCTGCTGCAAAGGAAAGGGAAAATCGAGATGTTTTTTTGGTTTTCTTTTCTTTTGGTTACTTTACATTCAATGTATTTTTAGAAGATTACTATTCATGAGTATAAGAATCACTGTACATGGGTAAAAGTTAGCATTCTTTTAAGCAGCTGTATCGATTTTCAGACTTCTAGTGAGAACATGTCTTATGTAAATGAGTGGATCTATCGATTAGTAACGTTCATTGTTTCATATTGTCATAAGCACTGCCATGATAATAATAAATAAACAAATAACTAAACAAATAAATAAAAATCAACCAACCAATCATTCAGTTAATCAATCAGTCAATCAATCAAGCTTACCGAAAAGGGGATGAGAAATCTAATATCAACGCATCTTGCGAAAAAAACATGTTAGATATCTACTACATCGAGTACATTGGAATCTCTTCGCACTCACCGGATGGAAATATTAACAGCTGCAAATTGAACCTTGAATTTGATATTTGTTGACAGTTGAACGATCTTTGAAGATCCGGTGCAACCTGGTCCTGACTCAGTCTCTCCCCAACTGCATTTAAGTTTGTCCCTAAACACCCACACGCAAAAAAAAAATATTTGGATACGACACTGCTACTTGGGTGGGTTTTCCACCCTTCCATTTCATCACTTCCGGCAGCAAGGACCTACTGCTTGATAATACTCACATTTCGTGTTTTAAAGAGCAAAGATTATCAAAGTTTGTGTGTTCACATAAAATGCTTCTGTAGTTTCGCAGATAATTTCCCAAACGATTTGTGTCTGCTGTGGTTTCAGCATCTGATACTGCATATCAGTGGAAAAGAGTATCTAACGCAAGCAGTCCACATCGCTAGTTCTGTCTCGTGATTGATTGAATGGTGTATTACGTCGCTTTAACTCTTTACCAAACGACAAAATTTTCGGTTTGTCCAAATTGAAAGCATGTGCAGACGACAAAATAAATGTGACTCAAAAGTTGAAATTCAATTCAGTTAGGTTAGAATACATCGTGGGAAAAGGAGAAATTGCTGTAATACCAGCATTTTCTCCTTTTCCCACAATGTTTTCAAAAGGCCTTCCTCCTCAAAGTCGTTAAAACTCGGGATTGTGTGGTAAAGGGTTAAACTTTATTTCATCGAATGGTGTTTTATACTGCTTTAAACATTATTTCAGTCATATCGCAGTGACGGCACACATTCATGTATTCCCAGGGTTCCACCAGTACTAGGCTAGAGCTCTGAAGTGTCTTGTCCAAAGACACTCCCACGAAAAACCAAATGGGTCCAGTGAGGCTCCTATGTCATGATAATGATGCATATGTGTTGACTTGGCCTGAACTGTAGGAAGTTGTTTCCCGCATTAATTATTTAAAAAAAAAAATATCTCAATGATTTTTTTCTGTCTAGAAAGTGAGTCTTGTGCTTATTTCACTAGATTATAATGTTTACCTTCAACAGTCAGTTAATGAAATTTTAGACTCATAATATGGTGCTTGTATCATCATGTTCAAGTCTTGTAGATTTCTGGATTCAAATTATTTGTCATAGTAAGCTTCATTTGATGTTTAATATACATACTAAACTGGAATCTGATCGTTTTTGACTCTTCACTGAATGACAAAAATGTAGACTGGTTGAGACTGAAAGCATAATTATGTAGACAACAAATTAAATGTGGCTCAAATTATGATAATTTGTCTTTGATAGGGTAGAAAACTGGGGGAAAATGAAAAAAAATGCTGGTTACCAGCATTTGTCCTTTTCCCACAGTGTTTACAAAGGCCTTTTTCTTTAGGGTTGTTAAATCACAGGATCGTTTGGTTACGGCTTAAAGTGTCAACTTGCATAGTTTGATCTTAGATCTTGCTCTGGGTTAATCATTACAGGACTGTTCCTCTTGAATTATGTTAGTCAAGTGAAAAAAAATAACCAAACATACTAATAACTGAGAAAGAAAATTAGTGACTATGATAATGGCAAGCATCCTTTTCCAGACGAACTCCACAGCTGTTGTAATAAAAGGAAGAAATTTAGAAATTATACTGGATGTTGATATTTGGAAAATTTACTCTACAATCATACAGATTGAAATTTTTCTCTCAGTTAAATACATACAACTATGTTTTAGAAGTTATTATAAAGTATGATATTTGTTTATTGATTGAGATCTATGCCAGTCAATATCTGTTAAATTATTACCCTTCCCAGTAAGACATACTTAATCCTTTGGCACACAATCCCCAGTTAAAAGACCCTTGCAAAGAGGACTTTGAAAACATCGTAGGAAAAGGAGAATATGCTGTTAACTAGTATTTCTCATTTCCCCATTTTGTTTACCTATTTGAAAGGAATCAAACTATTTGAGCCATATTTAATTTCTTGTGGGTAAAGCTTTCAGTTTAGAAAATTTCTCAATTGGTAAAGAGCTAACCTTTATCCTAATGTTCAGGACTTCCTGTAGTTGTTACAAGCAGGATGTATAAAGACAAGCCTGCATTTAGTATAGTAAGATCTTTGTCTATAGAGTGCCTTCTTTTCTAGGAAGAAGGCTGTTGAAAACATTGTTGGAAAAGAGAGAAAATGCTGAATACGAAAATGCTGTATTCAGCATTTTATCCTTTTATTTCAAGTTGTTCTAATTTAGAAGACAGAACTCGTTATTTCAGCTACATTTTTGTTGTGGTCTGCAAATGCAGTCAATTAAGACACATGTAAAGTTCTTAGAAAATGTTGTTGTTGTTGTTAAATGAATTGAGGTTTCACTAAGTGGATAGATCTGCATGCATGACACTATGGGTATCATGAAAGCAGTAGACAATTGTAAATGATGAAGTTTTTGATTTTTTGGCTACTTTTTCAAGAAAGAGGAAATCTTTTCATAAGCTAAACTGGCCAAAGGCCAGCCAGCATATGTCATGGCCCGGTATCGGTCATGTGTCCGTCAGTGCATTTGTGCATGAGTTAACTTTTATTTCAAACATATTCTCTTAAACTGCCAGTCAGTTTTTGGAAAAACTTCACAGAAATGATCCTACAATGGCCCCCTTAAAATTTTATCAAGGAGTTTGATTCTAATAAAACTCTAGTTACCATGGCAACAAAACTGAATATTGTTCAAACTCTTTAAGGATTTCTGGTCAGAACCATAAGGCCTAGGGCTACCAACTTTGGCAATTAGTTTCATCTAGTAGACTTCTACCAAAATGTCTTGATTATATTCCTGGGGTCAGAATTTGGCCCACACTAGGGATCACAAGTTTTACATTGGCTTATAAATTGAAAAAATCTGCTGGTTTCTCACCACAAAGTCTAGGTCTACCAAATTTTGCATGTAGCTATCAAGTGGGCCTGTGGCAAGATTGTTAGAATTGTAGCCCAGGGGGCAACATGTTGTACAAAGGCTTATATAGCTAAAACTTAAAAAAAAAAAATCTGCTTGTTGTACATAAAGTTAATATTACCTAAGCTTATAAAGGAGAAGAAATTCAATGTTCAGCCATAACAAGTACATGTAGTTTGTTACCATTTACTGCCCTTGTTTACCAAACAGCGCCATTGCATGATTTATGTGTTTTTGGGGTAGAATATGTTCAGTTTTCGGTGTGAGTGATTTATTTTGATGAAAATTGTTATGATCAACTGAGTTGAATATTCAGTATGAAGTAAGGTTTGTATCATTCAGATTTTTGTTCCAGAACTTTACCATCCATGCTATTGAAAAAGGTTTTCTGCTATTAAAGTTTTGGAAACCTTCTTGACAAAAGCATTCTTTGTTAGAGTTAATTGATAATTGATAGTCAGTGTGAATGATACTTGATTAGACCCGATTGTATTTACTGACTGTCTGACATTATCTTTGCATTTGAAAAAGATGCCTTTTTTTCTGAAGCTAGGCTATTTTCTGTATGAAAGGTTATTGCAATAGACTTCATATGATTTATGTCTCTGTCAATGCCAAATAAGCAAACTAGAGCTGGGATGGGTAGAAATTTTGTACCTGGGTACTCATGGCCGTATTACCTGCGGGTACTTGGGTACCCAATGATATTACTTGTGGTGATTAGAATTAGTTACTAGTTAGCAGCAGTTCGTTCCTAGTCACTGAATAAATTTTGTTATTTAAATTGTTTCATATTGTCTTAAAGACCTTTAATAACAATGATTGTATTAAAAAGTAAGTGCCAGATTGTCATGATCATGCAATGCCTGCAAAATGGGGATTATTCTCTGGATAGACTCTTTCTTATTACTGTTGAATAGGCCTTCGATTGTGTTGAGTTTTCCATGATGATTTGAGCTGTTATAAATAAATCACAAAATACACACGCATGTTTTGCTTTTAATTCAAATTACCATTGTCCATGTCAAATAAACCTAAATGCTGAATGGGCAAATATATAACAATATTTACCCATTACTGACAGGTTATGCGTTACTGGGGATATAAACGGTACAGCCTTATTTCAAGCTATTTCGATTATCTACTTCCGGTTCATGTACGGGAGTGGGTAACATGTTTTTGCTTGTATTTAAATTAAGATCAAATTATTTCATTGGAACTTCAAAATTATAGCTTTACTTAATAAGTCACTATATATAATTATCGGGTAGTCAGGTAATGATTTAGTACCATACCCGATACTCATGTACCCGATACTCGGGTACTCGAGTACTCGCCCCAGCTCTAAAGCACACTATACATTTATTTAAAAGACAGTGGAGGAATACAGGTTCAGCATGGCCCTCTTGTTCCACAATTTTCACTACCCTTCCATAGACAGATAAATGCTTTCAATTTGGACAAGTCTAAATTTTGTTGTTGGTTTAGACTTAATTGAATATGATATGGGCTGTGTAACCTTTAAATGTAACTAGTTCACAGGAGACTGTGGAACATCAATAAATTTTATGTCATTGTGCTGAAGTATTAGATCTAATATATAGGTGAATTTACATACTGTGTTATATACCTGTTACACTACGCCATACTGATTCAGACTTAACCCTTTACCAGACGACAAGATTTTAGCCTTGTCCAAATTGAAAGCATTTGCAGACGACAATTTCAATTTGGCTAAAATGGTGCAATTTTTAGCTCCACTGGCCGAAGGCCAGCGGGCTTATATCATGGCCCGGTGTCCGTCGTGCGTGCGTCCGTCCGTCAGTGCGTGCGTCCGTCCGTGCGTTAACTTTTATTTCAAACATCTTCTTCTCTTAAACTACCCATCTGATTTTCACGAAACTTCACAGAAATGATCCTGCCATGGTCCTCTTCAGAATTTCTTGAAAGAATTTGATTCCTTCAAAAACTCTGGTTGCCATGGCAACAAAACTGAAAAATATTGGAAATCTTTAAAAATCTTCTTGTCTGAAACCATAAGGCATAGGGCTACCAAATTTGGCATGTAGCTTTATGCAGTAGACCTCTATCATGTTTCTTCAAATTATAGCCCTGGGGTCAAAATTGGCTCTGCGCCAGGGGTCACAAGTTTTACATAGGCTTATATAGAGTAAACGTTAAAAATCTTCCTGTACCTAGCTATAAGGCCTAGAGCTACCAAATTTTGCATGTAGCTATATCTAGTGGGCCTCCACCAAGCGGGCCAGAATTTTTGCCCTGGGGTCAAAATTGGCCCCACCACAGGGGTCACAAGTTTTGCATGGGCTTACATAGTGACAACTTAAGAAATCTTCCAGCTTTGATTTTTTTTTTTTTAAATTAGCCTTGCATCAGGGGTCGTATGTTTTACAGAGGCTTCATATGGACAAAACTTGAAAATCACCTTATTTATAACCATACAGCATAGACTTGTATTATTTTGGCATGTGGCTTTATCTTGTGGACCTCTACCAGGGTTCAAGTAATTATAGCTCTGGGATCAAAAATGGCTTTGCCTTGCGGGTCTCAACTTTCACATGGGCTTTTACAGAGAAAACTTTGTAAGTCTTCATTTTGAAACCATTTGGCTCAGAAGTGAAATGTTTAGTATTTATGGTTTATAAGCCAGTGGAGCGATACAGGGCCATCATGGCCCTCTTGTTCTTTGATAGGGTAGAAAACATTGTGGGAAAAGGAGAAAATGCTGGTTACCAGCATTTTCTCCTTTTCCCACAATGTTTTCAAAAGGCTTCTTTCCCAGGGGCGTCAAAAGGCGGCATTGTGCGGTAAAGGGTTAACATGTGTTTAGATGAACCAAAAGTCTATTTTATTTTTGGTCATTTTTTTTTGAAGGATTATGACACCTGTATTAATTAATACCGGTACATGTATTACTGTAAAGGACAAGAAGTTGTCTAAAGTTGCAGTTTGGGGTCGCATGTTTATTTTGTTGTACCACTTCCACTGGTCTTTGATATCACACCAAGTTTCTGAATGAAATCAGATGAAATACCTAAAGGGTTTGACAGTCAAGAAAATGATGATATTCATTAACCCAGTAGCAAATGATCCAGAATTTTCACAACTTTGATGAGAAATGTTTTGAAAATATGGGATTAGCAGCTTTTCTTTTGTTTTCTTTTTCCACAATTTTAACCCTTTACCAAACAATCCCATATTTTAACGACCCTGAAACAGAAGGCTTTCGAAAACATTGTGGGAAAAGGAGAATATGCTGGTAACCAGCATTTTCTCCTTCTTTCACAATGGTTTGTAACGTATCAGGGATAGAAATCATCATTTGAGTAACATTGAATTTGTCGTCTGCAGAAGCTTTCAATTTGGTCAAGTCCAAAATTTTGGTTTTTGGTAAAGAGTTTAATAACTCTTGACCAAACGACAAAATTTTAGACCGGTCCAAATTTAAAGCTTTTGCAGACGACAAAATAAATGTTACTCAAAAATTGACTTTTTTTTTTTGGAAGGCTAGAAAACATTGTGGGAAAAGGAGAAAATGCTGGTTACCAGCATTTTCTCCTTTTCCAACAATGTTTTCAAAAGGCTTCTTTCTCAGGGTCGTTAAAAGTCGGGATTGTGTGGTAAAGAGATAACCTTTCAAAGACAAATTTCATCATTTGGGTCACATTTGATTTGTTTTATGCAAGTGCATTTAAATTTTGTCATTTGAATGAACTGGGTAAATAACAAGACTTTGATTTTTGCCAACTCATTTTGTCATTTTTAGAAAGTCTTTCAAAGTTGCTTTAATGCATTAACCCTTTACCAAACAAAAATTGTGAGTTTTTAACAACCTATTGGAAGAAGGATTTTAAAATTGTTTGTGGGAAACGCAGGAAAAGCCAGTTACCAGCATTTTCTTCCTTTTCCACAATTTCTTTTCAAGTCTTCTACCCCTTACCAGATGAGAAAATTTTAGCCTTGTCCAAATTGAAAGCATTTGCAGACAACAATAGCAGTTTAGCTCAAATGGTGTTCATCTTTAATAGGGTAGAAAACATTGTGGGAAAAGGAGAAAATGCTGGTTACCAGCATTTTTGCCTTTTCCCACAATGTTTCCAAAAGGCTTCTTTCCCACAGTCGTTAAAAGGCGACATTGTGCGGCAAAAGATGAAAAGAAAATTGTTTTGAGTAATATTTAATTCAATTTTGTGGTCTGCAAATGCGTAAGTCTTGAAAGGGTTTAAATGAAGAACATTGACTCTGTTTTGTACTTTCATTTTGTCACACTATTGAAGGCCTCATTAGAATACAAAGGCCTTTACACTTTACCATACAATCCTGACTTGCAGTGACCCCCCCTGGAATACAGCTTTCGAAAAAATTGAAAGCTTTCGAAAAAATTGTGGGAAAAGCCGAAAATGCTGGAAACCAGCATTTTCTCCTATTGCCACAGTATCCTCTAACCTGTCACAGACAAGCTCCATCATTCAGACACCTAATAATTATGAATTTTGTCAACTGCAAATGCTTTAAAACTGGACAAGGCTAGCATTTTATTGTCTGGTAAAATGATGGAAAGATTAAGGCATAAATGGGAAACATGTTGGTAAATTGCTAGAAATCCAATACTCCAGTGCAGTAATGTACTCCCTGTTACCCTGTACCCTACCCCCATACAGCTCTGCAAATACATACAGCTTTTGAAAATAATTATTATGGAAATGAGAGCATTGCAATGTCTTATAACAAACAATTCCTCCCTTTTCCAGAATGTTTTTCTGTATTATTTATCTGAATACATTTTATTTTTGTAACTTTGGAATGTTTGGGACTTGGGTAACTACATAGTTTGTAGCGTTAGGATAATGGGTAAACTATTTACTACACAATCAAGAGGTTTAACTCTTCACCACACAATCAGACTTTTAACAGCCAGAGAAAGAAGCCTTTTGAAAACATTGTTGGAAAAGGAGAAAATGCTGGTAACCAGCATTTTCTCCTTTTCCAGCAATGTTTTCTACCCTTCCGAAAACAAATTTCAATTTTTCAGCCACATTTATTTTCTTGTCTGCAACAGCTTTTACTGTTTAATTTGAAAGAGTCTAAAATTTGTTGTTTGGTAAAGAGTTAAACATCCCTTGGGATTAGAACTTTATGAAAACATTGTGTGAAAAGAACTAAATGCTAATAACCATTGTTTTTAGCTCCACTGGCCGAAGGCCAGCGGGCTTATGTCATGGCCCGGTGTCCGTCGTGCGTGCGTGCGTCCGTCTGTCCGTCCGTCCGTGCGTTAACTTTTATTTCAAACATCTTCTTCTCTGAAACTACCCATCCAATTTTCATGAAACTTCACAGAAATGATCCTGCCATGGTCCTCTTCAGAATTTCTTGAAAGAATTTGATTCCTTCAAAAACTCTGGTTGCCATGGCAACAAAACTGAAAAATATTGGAAATCTTTAAAAATCTTCTTGTCTGAAACCATAAGGCATAGGGCTACCAAATTTGGCATATAGCTTTATGTAGTAGACCTCTATCATGTTTCTTGAAATTATAGCCCTGGGGTCAAAATTGGCTCTGCCCCAGGGGTCACAAGTTTTACATAGGCTTATATAGAGAAAACTTTAAAAATCTTCTTGTCCGAAACCATAAGGCATAGGGCTACCAAATTTGGCATGTAGCTTTATGTAGTAGACTTCTATCATGTTTCTTGAAATTATAGCCCTGGGGTCAAAATTGGCTCAGCCCCAGGGGTCACAAGTTTTACATAGGCTTATATAGTGAAAACTTTAAAAATCTTCTTGTCCGAAACCATAAGGCATAGGGCTACCAAATTTGGCATGTAGCTTTATGTAGTAAACCTCTATCATGTTTCTTGAAATTATAGCCCTGGGGTCAAAATTGGCTCTGCCCCAGGGGTCACAAGTTTTACATAGGCTTATATAGAGAAAACTTTAAAAATCTTCCTGTACCTAGCCATAAGGCCTAGAGCTACCAAATTTTGCATTTAGCTTGATCTAGTTGGGGTCTACCAAAAGTGCCCAAATTATAGTCCTGGGGTCAATTTGGCCTCATACTGGGCGGGGGGGGGGGGGGTTTCACAAGATTTACATTGGCTTACATAGGGAAAACTTTTAAATCTTGGTGTACATAACCATAAGGCTTAGGCTACCAAATTTTGCATAATTATAGCATTATCTAGTGGACAACTACAAAGAGGGCCCAAGTTACAGCCCTAGGATCAAGTTTGGCCCTGCACCAGGGGTCACAAGTTTTACATGGGTTTATGGAGTGAAAAGTTCAGAAACCATCTTGTTACTAGCCATAAGGCCAAGAACTCCCAAATTTGGTATGTTATTCTTCTAATGCACATATTCCCCATTTAGTCCGACTGTAGCCCTGGGGTCAAAGTTTTATAAGGGCTTATATAGTGAAGACTTCTCTTCATGGTTTATATTTATAAGCCAGTGGAGCGATACAGGGCCATCATGGCCCTCTTGTTCTTTTATTTTGACAATGTTTTTGTACTTTATGGAGGTCAAATATTATCACTTAAGCCACATTTTTTTGTGGACTGCAAAATGCCTTTCATTTGGACAAAAATTTTGTAGTTTGGCAAGAGATAACCCCTCACGGTGTATTTTCATACTAGATAAATATTTCAATAACAGCATTGTATTATTTTTTTAAAATTTATGCACTTTCTGTCTGGATTTACACTGTCATCCACACTAGTCCTTAAAGTAATATTCACAACTATAGTCGCCTTTGTGGTCACTGTAGATCAAGATCAGACTGCACAAAATGTGCAGTCTGATCTTGGATCTACGCTGTCAGCTTTAACACTAGTAATATTGACAAAAGCAGCCATCAAATTGCAGTTATTTGGGTCTTATTTCTAAACTGAATATGTCTGTTGGGCTTATTTGGCACTCTAAGGGTTAATACCTCTTATTGGGTATTGAAAGGGTTAACTCTTCCACACAAGAGTTATACGGCCCTGAAGGAGACAGCTTTTGAAGAAAATTATAGGAAAAGGAGAAAAATGCTGGTGAAAAGCATTTTTTTTCTCCTACAGTGCTTCCTGCCCTAAGAAGGCAAGAACTTTGGTTCATTTGTATCACCTTTGATTTTGTTGTCTGCAGATGCTTTCAATTTGGAAGAGTCTAGAATTGGTTGTTTGGTAAAGGGTTATCTCATATCCGGTTTTTTCTTCATTATGCATGAAATTGAATTTATGAAAAATTGGATGATATGTATTAATGAAAAAGAATGCATATTTGATTAGCTACATAAGTCGAAAACATGGGGATGATGATAAGCTGAAAAATTGTTACTGGTCACAAATATTTGTTACTTGTTTTTCTCTCTTTACCAAACAACAAAATGTTAGACTGGTCCAAATTGAAAGCTCTTGCAGACAACAATTTAAATGTGGTTCAAATGATGGAATTTGTTGTTGATAGGGTTGAAAACATTATGAGATAAGGAGAAAATGCTGGTTACCAGCATTTTCTCCTTTTGCAATAATGTTTTCAAAAATCTCCTTCTTCAGAGTTGTTAAAACTCTGGATTGTGTCGTGAAGACCCAAGTAATTTCATCATTGTTGTAATACATGTACACATGTTCTCTCCACAGATGTCAAGCTCTCATGTAATGGAGGGAAAGGATTGTGTGACCTTTTCTTACTAGGGAGTTCATGAATATTCAGATCTTTAGTTATTCTTTGTTTATTCAAGATCTAATGCTTTCCTTCCTGCTTAAAGTGCATGTGAAGATAATGATAGCTAAGATGAGGTAAAAATAACGATGATTGTAAACTCTTTACCACACAATCCCGACTTTTAACGACCCTAAGGAAAACATTGTGGGTAAAGGAGAAAATGCTTGTAACCAGCATTTTCTCCTTTTCCCATGATGTTTTTTACCCTTCCCAAAACAAATTCAAAATTTTCAATCATATTTATTTTGTCATCTGCAATTGCTTTCAATTTGGACTGGTCTAAAATTTTGTTGTTTGGTAAAGAGTTAAATGGGACTTTTTCAGCAACTTTCTTGATTATTCAACTCTATGACAGATGTATGATTACTCATGCTTACTCATTACCTCCCGAAAATAAAAATTGATAAAGATAATAACTTTGAAAACATCTTTGTAAAAAATGAACATTCTTTACCACACAATCCCAGTTTTAACACTTATCCTGCTAAATAACTAGATAAAACTGTCAAGGCGATAGTGAAAATCCGAATAATGTTATTTCAGACTTACTTCTGAACTTAATCTACACTGACCGCAAATAGTCATTGAGTTGAGCTTAGCAGCTTAACCCTTTCCCAAACAAACCCTGGTTTTCACGTGTCTGCAGTACAAGTCTTTTGAAAACACTGTGGGAAAAGCAGAAATTGCTCGTAACGAACAATTTCTCCTTTTCCTGCAGTGTTTTCTACCCTTTTTGAGACCTTTCTGCCATTTTCATCAAATTTAAAATTGTCATCTGCAAACTCTTTCAACTTGGACCAGTCCAAAATTTATCGTTTAGGAAAGGGTTAAGGGTTAACAATCCTGAGGAAATAGCCTTTTGAAAACCTAATGCGAAAAGGACTGGAGACAATGCTACCAGCACTTTTTCCTTTTACCACAAGGTTTCCTTCATTTTCAGAGACAATCTATAGTCTGCAAATGTCTTCAATTTCGACATGTCTAAAGTTTTGTGGTGTGGTAAAGGGTTACAAGCAATTTCTGTATAAAATGGTCTTCTGCAAATAGAAAATTGTTTGTTTATTTGGCACAATCAGGGTTTTACAGGGATATTTTGTCAACACATAGTTAACTCTTTACCAAACAAAAAATTCTAGACCAGTCCAAATTGAAAGCATTTACAGATGACAAAGTAAATATGACCCAAAAGTTGAAATTCGGTTTTTGGGAAAAGTAGAAAACATTGTTGGAAAAGGAGAAAATGCTGTTTACCAGCATTTTCTCCTTTTCCGACTATGTTTTCAAAAGGCCTTTTTTAGAGGGTTGTTAAAACTTGAGATTGTTTGGTAAAAGGTTAACTCTTTACCAAACAACAAAATTTTAGACTGGTCCAAATTTTAGACTGGTCCAAATCGAAAGCTTTTGCAGACGACAGAATAAATGTTACTCAAAAATTGAAATTTGTTTTTGGAAGTGTAGAAAATATTGTGGGAAAAGGAGAAAATGCTGGTTACCAGCATTTTCTCCTTTTCCCTCAGTGTTTTCACAAGGCCTTTTCCTTAGGGTCATTAAAAGTCAGGATTGTGTGGTAAAGGGTTAAACAAATATGACAAGTGAACTGGTCACTTTCAAATGGTATGATGGATGAATGGTGTATTTATAGGCCAATAGAGAGGACGAGTTAACTCTTTACCAAACGACAAAATTTTAGACTCGTCCAAATTGAAAGCATTTGCAGAAGGCAAAATAAATGTGACTCAAAAACTGAAATTTGTTTTGGGAAGAGTAGAAAACATTGTGGGAAAAGGAGAAAATGCTGGTTATAAGCATTTTCTCCTTTTTCCACAATGTTTTCAAAAGGCTTCTTCCTCAGGGTCGTTAAAAATCGGGATTGTGTGGTAAAGGGTTTGAGCGCATTTGCAGACGACTCTACCGCAACAGTGGGATTTACCTTTCTTTGAAAGAGTAGAAAACATTGTGGGGAAAGGAGAAAATGTTGGTTACCAGCATATTATTCTTGGCCCACAACATTTTCAAAATGCATCTCCCTCAGGGTCATTAAAACTGAGGATTGTGTTGTAAAGGGTTAACCCTTTCCCAAACAAGCCCTGGTTTCCACGTGTCTGCAGTACAAGTCTTTTGAAAACACTGTGGGAAAAGGAGAAATTGCTGATAACGAGCAATTTCTCCTTTTCCCACAGTGTTTTCTAGTACCCTTTTTGAGACCTTTCTGCCATTTTCATCAAATTTAAAATTGTCGTCTGCAAACTCTTTCGATTTGGACCAGTCCGAAATTTGTCATTTGAGAAAGGGTTAATTCTTTACCAGATGATAAAGTTTTAGAGTCTTCCAAATTAAGTGTTTGCAGACATAAGTCTAAATGTGGCTGGAACTGGAATTATGAGATGTGGCTTTGAAGGATTGGAAAATATTGTGGGAAAAGGAGACAATGCTAACCAGCATATTTTCTTTTTAGTGGATTTGTATAGCAAATCTGCTCACTGTGATCATTCTGGCCGGAACCAAATACACCATGCATAATAACACACACAAACTCACCCTGTACTATGATATCGGTTTGACCTGAACCAAATATACTGTCATTCATGCTCTCTTGTCTCCTCTTACTAACTCCATGTTACAATGATTGCACGTGTGTTGCATAATGTGTTATTTTTCTTATTACAACATATTATAGATTTATGCTACTCCACAAATCCGCTTTCCAGGACTTTGAGTCCTTTGATTTCCACAATGCTTTTTTCTCAGGGTCGTTAAAACTGGATTATGTGGTAAAGTGTTAACTCTTTACTAGATGACAAAGTTGTACCCTTTACCAAATAATCCTGAGTTCTAACTACCCTGAAGAAGAAAGCTTTTGAAAAAACTTGAGAAAATGCAGAAAATACTTGTAACCAGCATTTTCTTTATTTCCCACAATGTTTTCCAACATCTTAAAGACAATCTCATCATTTGAGCAAAATTGGTTTGGACAAGTGTAAAATATTGTGGTCTGGCCAAGGTAAGGTCTTGTCTGTATTCAAAGCATTAACCCTTTCCCAAACGACAAATTTTGGACTGGTCCAAATTGAAAGAGTTTGCAGACGACAATTTTAAATTTGATGAAAATGGCAGAGAGGTCTCGAAAAGGGTAGAAAACACTGTGGGAAAAGGAGAAATTGCTCGTTACGAGCAATTTCTCCTTTTCCCACAGTGTTTTCAAAAGACTTGTACTGCAGACACGTGAAAACCAGGGCTTGTTTGGGAAAGCATTAAATTTAGCAGACATTAGGTTATTTGCGATTCAGATAATGGAATCATTCTTGGAAAGAGAAGGAAACATAGTGGAATAGAGAGAGAATGCACCAGTTTAGGGTTTTTGATCTTTTGGAAAGCCAGGCTTTTCCTCAGTCCAAAAGAAATACAGGAAGGCTTTGTAAAGGTTTAACCCTAAAGCTTTTGATTTGGACAAGTCTAGCGACTCGTTTTGTCATTTGGTAAAGAGTTTGGGACATTGAGAAATTGCTTGTTGAAAGAATGTTCTCCTTTCCCCACTATGCTTTCGAGTTGACAAATCTCAGAAAAGAAGCCTTTTTCATCCTTTAACAAAACAGGATCATTTGCAAAAAGGTAAACTCTTTACCAAAAAAAACAAGGATTTTAGACTGGCCCAAATTGAAAGCATTTGCAGACAGCAAACTAAAGGTTGCTCAAATTAGAAAGTTTTTCTTTGTAAGGATAGAAAACATTGTGGAAAAAGGAGAAAATGCTGGTTACCTTGGCGTTTTCTACTTTCCCCCAAATGTTTTCAAAAGTGACTCGCTCCTGGGGTTCATCGTGTAGTAAAGGATTAAGAGAAGGGATTGACCTTCACTGTGACCTCTTTGTTGATGTTGTTGCATTTAGATGATTAATTCTATGCATGGGCTTAACCTGATACTAGATGCGAAAATTTCAGTTTTGTCCAAATTGAAAGCAGTTTTGCAGCCGAAAAATTAGGATTTAATGAGATTTGTCTCTTAACACTTTACCACACAATCCCGACTTTTAACGACCCTGAGGGTAGGGGCTTTTGAAAACAATGTGGGAAAAGGAGAAAATGCTGGTAACCAGCATTTTCTCCTTTTCTCACAATATTTTCTAAACTCTCAAGGACAAATTTCATCATTTGGGCCATTTTTATTGTCGTCTGCAAATGCTTTCAATTTGGACCTGCCTAAAATTTTGTTGTTTGGTAAAGATTGAAAGTGTAGAAAATATTTTGGGCGAAGGAGAAGACCAGCATTTTCTACATTTCACATGTTTCCAAAATCCATTTTCATCAGGTTTGTTAAAACTCTTGATAGTGTGGTAGAGTGATACCAATATAAAGTAGACCAGAGGGCAAAATGTTGACTTGCTTATACTGAAAGCATAAATGTAGATGATAATTATGTTGAATTTGGCTCAGATGATAGGATTTTTCTGTAATTATAGGGAAACATTGTGCTCATTAGCATTTTCTCTTCTTTCAGCAATGTGTTTTCAAGAGCCGTCTTACACTAAGTCATTAATTTTAACATGGAATTGTTAGGTAAAGCATCTAGTTGCTGAATAATATACATGAGCATTTAAAGATACATCTATACTCATTTTCAGCTAGTTTTTAACCCATTTCATCTTTATTTTATCAAGCTATAATCGTTGTTCCATCTTCATGCCAACTGTTGCCCCTGAAGGTTGCAGGGTTGCCTACTGATCATGACAGATAGAAAGAGCTTTTCATTTTCTGAAGGTGGCCTGGCCTTCAAAGAAATCACTGTTGTGAAGTTTCTGGTTTTAAACGGAAGATTTTTGATATGAAGCCCTGGCTTCAATATCACTTTGCAAGTTTGCCTGTTGGAAATAAAGTCCTAACCTGAAATAGCCTATGTGTGGAAGCATGGCTTTGTTTCAAGTCATGGACTCATATTTGCTTTATTCCTGGCTACACCTGTTACGTGTTTATTTCATTTAGGTATGTAATTGTCTGTGTAATTATGAGTTACTTAACTTTGATATTTCAGGATGAAGTTTTGGCATATTCGGAAAAAATTGTCCTCAAGTTGGATGACTTGGTCAGCCTGTTGGTTCACAATGTCTCATGGAGTGAGGGACGCAGGGCTTTTACGGAATCCAAACTTCTGGCTCACCCGGAACATGAAGATCTTGCAGAGGCTTTCAAGTTAAACTGTTTTGGTTTGGACAACTCCGATATTCTGGCAGACTGTGCAGAATCAGGTAATGCTGTTGTTATTGTACTTCCATATTTCACATATCCTTCCACAAGTTGAAAAGAAGTTCACTGTTTACCAAGTAATCTGGTATTTTACAACCCTGAAGAGGAAAACATAGTAGGATAAGGAGAAAATATTGATAAACAGCATTAACCCTTTGCTACTCAATCCCAAGTTTTAACGACCCAAAGAAAACGGACTTTTGAGAACATTGTGGGGAAAGGAGAAAATGCTGGTAACCAGCATTTTCTCCTTTTCCCACAATGTTTTCTGCCCATCCCAAAACAAATTTCAAATTTTGAGCCACATTTGTCGTCTGCAGATGCTTTCAATTTGGACCAGTCCAAAATTTTGTCATTGGGTAAAGAGTTAAACAGCATTGACCCTCGGGTTTTAACAACCCTACAGAAAAAAGCCTTTTGAAAACATTGTGGGAAAAGGAGAAAATGCTGGTAACCAGCATTTTCTCCTTTTCCCACAATGTTTTCTACCCTTTTGAAACAAATTTCAACTTTTGAGTCACATTCATTTTTGCGTCTGCAAATACTTTGAATTTGGACAAGTCCAAAATTTTGTCATTTGGTAAAGAGTTAAATTTTCCCCCTTTCACAAAATGTTTGGGAACCTTTCACAGACCTAATCATTTAACCCTAAACAAAACAAAAAAATTTTAGAATTTACCAAATTATTAGCATTTGCAGCGGACAAATAAGATGTTAAACAAATTTTGAATGCCGTTTTTGAAAGAATAGAAAACATTGTGGGAAAAGGAGAAATTGCTGTTTATCACCTCTTCCCAGTATTTTCAAAAGCATTCTTTCCTAAAATCATTAAATCTTTGGACTGTATGGTAAGGGTTAAGACATGTCTAATTCTGCATCTCATGTTTTCTGCATTATGCTTTTTGACAAGTCTAAAATTTTGTTAAGCGCTACTCAAATAGTGTAAGTGTTTCTCACAGTTTTTGATCTTGGTCAGTAACTGATCAGCTTTTTGCCTGGGAATAAAACATCTTTTCTAGATGAAACATCCTTGCGAGGTAAAACAATTTTAACCCTTTACCACACAATCCCGACTTTTTCACTGAGGAAGAAGCCCTTTGAAAACATTATGAGAAACTTAGGAGAAAATGTTGGTAACCAGCATTTTCTCCTTTTTCCACAATATTTTCTACCCTTCCCAAAACAAATTTCAATTTTGGAAAAAGTCACTTTTATTTTGTTGCCTGCAAATGCTTTCAATTTCAACCATTCTAAAATTTTTGTCGTTTGGTAAAGTGTTAACTATCTTGCTGTGTGAAATGAAACTTTTAAGTCGATAGTAAAAACCAAAATTTTACCATTTCAAATGTATTGTGGGGGGGGGGGGGGGGGGGGGGGGGGCCAAAATATGTCCTTAATGGACAGCGTAGATCCAAGATCAGTCTGCAAATACTGCGCAGTCTAATCGTGATCTACACTGTCCCCAAAATGGTCTAGAGTCACACTAAAGAGCCTAAGGGTTAACCCTTTACTGCACAACGACGCCTTTTGACGCCCCTGGGAAAGAAGTCGTTTGAAAACATTGTGGGAAAAGTAGAAAATGCTGGTAACCAGCATTTTCTCCTTTTCCCACAATGTTTTCTACCCTATCAAAGAAAAATTGCACCATTTGAGCCACAATGAAATTGTCATCTGCTAATGCTTTCAATTTGGACAAGGCTAAAATTTTGTCGTCTGGTAAAGGGTTAACAGCAAGCAATGGCTGACCCAGTAGTATGTTATCAGTGTGAAGTCTTCATGTTTCAAAATGGGAACTACACTAATAATATAAACCTGTTTCTGTTCTTCCACACCTCCACCTTGGCTTTGAATTTTTACCAGACAACAAAATTTAACGCTCATCTGAATTGATAGCATTAAATTTTGCAGATGACAAGTTCAATGTTGCTCGAATGGTGGAATCATTCTGCCTTTGAAAGAGTAGAAAACATTGTCGGATGCTGGTTAGCAGCATTTTCTCCTTTTCCCACAATGTTTCAAATGCTATCTTTTTCAAGGTTGTTAAAAGTAAGAATTGTGTGGTAAAGGGTTAACAATCCCAGTTTAACTCTTTACCACACAATCCCGACTTTAAACGACCCTGAGAAAGAAGCCTTTTGAAAACATCATAGGTACAGGAGAAAATGCTGGTAACCAGCATTTTCTCCTTTTCCCCACAATGTTTTCTAACCTTTCAGACAAATTTCATCATTTCAGCCACATTTGACTTGTTGTCTGCAAGTGCTTTCAATTTGGACACGTCCAAAAGTTTGTTATTTGGTAGTGACTTGACTCTTTACAAAACGACAAAATTTTAGACAGGTCCAAATTCAAAGCATTTGCAGACGACAAGTGGCTCATATGATTGGATTTGTTTCTGAAAGGTTAGAAAACATTGTGGGAAAAGGAGAAAATGCTTGTTACCAGCATTTTCTCCTTTTCCCACAATGTTTTCAAAAGGCTTCTTCCACAGGGTCATTAAAACTTGGGATTGTGTGGTAATGACTTAATCAAATCTAAACATAGAAAAAATATTTGTTTTCAAGTGAAATGACTGATGACCAATCATTGAAGGGTAAATTACACTCCAAATGTTTGGCATAATCACAAGTGAGATAACACAATAAAGCACTCACCATTCACACATACATTGTTTTTGTGATTTGACATTTGCAGTGATGTTTCAAGGTCATATGAAATCAAGGTCATAATTGGAAAACACTTGTTATTAGACTCTATTTTACTGGCAGTGGCAGAATGAAATATATTGATAATTCAAAAAAGGCAAATACATGTACAAGAAAGCTACTGAATATGGTCCATTGACAGGCTGAATATGAAGCTACAGTTAACCCTTTCCCAAACAAGCCCTGGTTTTCATGTGTCTGCAGTACAAGTCTTTTGAAAACACTGTGGGAAAAGGAGAAATTGCTCGTAATGAGCAATTTCTCCTTTTCCCACAGTGTTTTCTACCCTTTTTGAGACCTTTCTGCCATTTTCATCAAATTTAGAATTGTCGTCTGCAAACTCGTTCAATTTGGACCAGTCCAAAATTTGTCGTTTGGGAAAGGGTTAAGATAGAAATAGATCTTTTTTTGGTTTTATTGTGTTTCAACAATATTTCAGTTATATTTACGTGGCCAGTGCACGTATCCATGCTTTCCTGAGTTTCTTCCCACAATATTCTTCCCAAGCCACTGGCTGCTTTCCCACATAACCATTGTCGAAATAATGATCAGGGGTGAGAGAGGAATTAGTCCTGTCATAATGACTATCATCAGTCCTTGGAAAGGAATTGGCCAAGCTGGAGAATCGAACCAGCGACCCCCTGGTTTTAAATTCTCTACAAATAGGTCTACTAGATCTATGACTGATTTCAGCAATTAACTCTTTACAAAACAACAAAATTTTAGACCTGTCCATATTAAAAGCATTTGCAGACGACAATTTAAATGTGGCTCAGGTAATGGAATTTGTTCTTGATAGGGTAAAAAAAAATGTGGGAAAAGGAGAGATTGCTGGTTACCAGGGTTAAGTGCTGTCTGCAGTGTACAGAACTCCATTAGCATAATAGTGGAGAGCCCCAGTTGAGCAGTGTGTAGCGTACAGGACTTGATGACTTGGGGTTGCTGATTTGAATCCCTATCTTGGCAATTTTCTTTCTGTCTGCAGTTTGTCAGCCAGTAAAATGTTGATGTAATATATTGTAATCACCTGTTCGTTGAAATACACATTTTGACTGCAAAAAACAAGGAGGAAAGTAAAACATTGTAAATAAGACAAAAACTTATGTATTACAACAACATCTCTTTCCATCTTAGTTTGCTAACATCATTGTCTGGATGCCTGCCAGCAGTTCATCAATTCTCTCTTACTTCCCTCTTCTTCTACTTTATTACTTTTCAGCGGATGGTTATGAAACATCTTATTCCTTTACCATACAGTACGGACTTTTAACAACCCTGAGGCAGAAGCCTATTGAAAACATCGTGGGAAAAGGAGAAAATGCTCGTGACTGGTATTTTAACCTTTTCCCACAATATTTTCACCTATTGAAGGAAAAATACAATCATTTGAAACAGATTTCAATTGGCATCTGCAAATTTCTTCAGTATGGATGAGTCCGAAATTTTGTTGTGTGGTAAACTCTTTCCAACATGACAAAATTTTAGACCCGTCCAAATTGAAAGTATTTGCAGATAACATATTTGATGTAGCTCAAAAGATAATTGCTGTCTTTGAAAATGATTGATTGTATGTTTAATGCCGCTTCAACATTATTTCAGTTATATCGCAGCGGCCAGTGTACCTATCCACGCTTTCCTGGCGTTACTTTTACCAGTACTCGACACAATATTCTTACCAAGCCACTGGCTGCTTTCCCATATAACCATTGTAGTAAGTCTTTGAAATAGTAGAAAGCATGGGAAAAGGAGAAAATGCAGCATTTTCTCCTTTTCCCACATTGTTTTCAAAAGGCTTCTTCCTCGGGGGTTGTCAAAACACGGAATCGTTGAGTAAAGGGTTCATTTGAAATAGGGAAAATCAAAGGAAGTCATCCTGTATCCCCTCTACCAAACAATCACAAGTTCCAATAACCCGGAGAAAAGAACCAAAGCCTTCTCAAAGCATTGTGGGAAAACGAGAAAAAGCTTAATTTTCCTTGCTCCCCATTCAATGTCACTTCTGTGTTTAACACTTTACCACACAATCCCGACTCTAATGACTGAGAAAGATTTTGAAAACGTTCTTGGAAAAGGAGAAAATGCTGGTTACCAGCATTTTCCATGATGTTTTCTACCCTTCTTAGAACAAATTCAATTTTTGAGTAGGTTGTCTGTGAATGCTTTCAGTTTGGACAAGTCTTAAATTTTGTCATTTGGAAAGGAGATATAATACCATGTTTTTCTTTAGTTCCAGAGACAGTTGTGTAAAAAGTTAGTTACAATGAATAGTCTCATATTTTCTTCCTGTTTTGAAACTTTAGGTAGAAAAACTAAACAAGAGTCAGATATGAAATTCATCCATGATTGAACCTCCTATAGTCCATTTAAATTAATGGATAACCCTTCTCTGCTGTGTACTTACTTTCTACTGATACACTGATTTCTCCTTTTCTCACAGGGTTTTCTACCGTACTGAGCCTCTCATTTGAAACGACATATTTTGTCGTATGCAAATGCTAAATCAATTTGGACAAGTCTGAATTTTTTTTGTTTGGTAAAGGGTTGAATTTCAGGTAATGTAAATGATGAGCTTACTTACTCAGAATGTGAATCATAATTTTTGACAGCAAAAAATGTTATTTGAATGCAAATGAAGTAACATTTTGGTTGTGGTTCAGAAAGGAGTAGTAGATTGTAGAAGTCACAGATCAGATTGCTTTTTATTTGCATTTTCATCTTTATGTGCACTGTCCCAAAAATTTTAGACTTTTTGAAATCCGAAGCATTTGCAGATGCCATTTAATCCTTTACCACACAATCCCCCGTTTTAACGACCCTTAGGAAGAAGGCTTTTGAAAACAGTGTGGGAAAAGGAGAAAATGCTGGTTACCAGCATTTTCTGCGTTTCCCACAATGTTTTCTAACCTTTCAGAAACAAATTCAATTATTTGAGATGCGATGAAATTGTCGTCTGCATATGCCTTCAATTTGGACATGTCTCAGATTTTGTCGGATGGTAAATGTGACTCAAAAAATTGAGCCGAGCTTCGAAAGCTCTGAGTCTGCCTTGAAGACAGAGGATAGTTGGTTTGATCCCCTGTTCGGCTGATTTCTTTCCGAGGATTGATGATAGTCATTGCAACAGGATTCATTCCTCTCTCACTGCTGACTATTGTTTTGATGATGGTTATGTGGGAAAGCAGCCAGTGGCTTGGAAAGAATTTTGTGCGTAGCACTGGCATAAGAAACTCCAGGAAAGCATGGACAGGTACACTGGCCACAGCAATGTAACTGAAATGATGTCGAAAACAGCATTTAAATGCCGTACAATCAATCAGTCAAAAATTGAAATTTGTTATTGGAAGAATATATAAAACATTGTTGGAAAAGAAGAAAATGCTGGTTACCAGCCTTTTTTCCTTTTCCCACAATGTTTTCTAAAGCCTTGTTCCACAGGATTTGTTGGTAAAGGATTAACTTTTTACCAGAACACAAAATTTTGGACTTGACAGGGTTGAAAGCATTTTCAGTATGTCACTTGTAATGGATCATTATTAACCCTTATTAAAAGTGCCTTTCATGACTATAGTTGTGTTTGCGGCCAGTGTACATTAAGATCACGCTGCACAAAAGGTGAAGCCTGATCTTTGATCTACACTGTCGGCTTTGCTGAATCACTGTGGACAAAAGCAACCATGAAATTGCAATTATTTGGGTTGTATTTTCTTGGTTGAAAATGTCTGACAGGTTTATTCGGAGCTCTAAACCTTAAGATCGGTGCCTGACATTCTGTCAGAATGTCAAATAGGTATTTTGTCAAAATCCATGTATTTTTTTAAAATACTGATTTCTAAATTTGAAGATCCTAAGGGAGAACATTTTGGAAAACATTTTGGAAAAAAGGAGATGGTGCTGGTAACCAGCATGTTCTCCTTTTCCCGCATTTTTTTCTACTCTATTAAACGCAGAACTCATCATTTGAGTTACGTTTACTTTGTCGTCTGCAAATGCTCTCAATTCGGTCTAATCCAAAATTTTGTCGTTTGGTAAGGGGTTAAATCTTTATTGCGCTAGCCATTCAATGGTAAGTACTAAGGGTTCTGCAGTTCTTTGCGAGCCAAGTCAAGTCTTTGCATTGCGATGTGTTATTCCCGTGTCGGTTTGTGAAAGGCGGGAATTTACCACGGCGTTAATAACGAGTCTGATCTCTAAAAGGGCTGTGAACACTGTCTGAGGGGAAGAAGATGCTAGCTACAGACTGGCTCTCCGGCCCTTCAGACAGTGGTTTCAAACTGTGGTTTCAAAAGTCGAGAGTTTCTCTTTCGGGTACTCTTTGTTAGCCATGTGTTGACTCATAATGTAATTTTAAGTCTTTATTTTATTGGACCTGTATTTTCTGTTTTCTATGGATTCTGTAGCATTTATGAGCCAAGTTGCGTCTTTGAAACATGATAATGTCTTTTCTTGTCGAAGCTTAAATCAGTTATAGACGTAAGCTTATTGCGTCTATGATTACGAGTCTGGTCTCTAGAAGATCTGAGAGCATTGTGGGAATGGAGGAAAATGCCGGTTTATCGCCGGCTTTTTCTGCTTTTCACGCAATGGTTTCACAGGTATATTTCCGAAAAGATCTATAGAATACTGGGTTGAGTGTTTAACCCAAAGAATCCACACTTTAGTGATGTGGCTGGTAGATGGAGTTGCTTATGTATTTGACAGTCTGACAAATGCAGAAGTAACTCTTACGATTGTCACCTGCAAGGAACATGTATAATCATACTTGTACTGTGATTCGAACCTGAAACTGTTAGTGCTCATTCTCTAACTTCTATTTCCTGATTCCTTTCTCTTTTCTGTTTTTCTCTCTCTCTCTCTCTTTTTTTTTGTTACGTCATTTCATTATTTATTTCAACACTTGTAGTGACCTTTAATTTGTATTATGTAAGTGTATGTTACGAAATGCATGTGTATGCATAAGTAATTAATAAAATCTATCTATCTATCTAAATTCCTAGAATTATTTAAAAAAAAGCTCGGTCTGGGAAGAAGAATTGAGCCAAATTTGTCCAGATAAGGGTAAGGTCAGGGCTAGGGATCATTTTAGACAAACACAGTTTTCGAAGAAATGACCTTTTAAGATTTGGTGTTAGAGGGGTAGGAAACATTGATGAAAAAAGAAAAAATTTGAGTAACCAGCATTTATTTCCTGTTCCAGTAAGGTTGTCACAAGCAATCTTCTATGCAGTCTCATGTTGTAATACTTTACTCTTTCCCAAACAACAAAATGATAACATTTATCTAAATCAAAAGCATAATGGAGAGTAGAAATAAAAGAAGGCTCATTTAAAAATGAGATTTTTATTTTTCTTTGAAAGCTGGGAGAAAACCTTGTGGGAATAGGAGAAACTGCTGTTTACATGCATTTTCCTCTTTTTTCCATAATGTTTTCAAAAGCCTTCCCCCTTAACTCTTTACTAGACAACAAAATTTTAGCCTTCTCCAAATTGAAAGCATTTGCAGACGACAATTTCAATGTGGCTAAAATGGTGCAATTTTTCTTTGATTTATAAGGTAGAAAACTGTGGGAAAAGGAGAAAATGCTGGTTACCAGCATTTTCTCCTTTTCCCACAATGTTTTCAAAAGGCTTCTTTTCCAGGGGTGTCAAAAGGTGTCATTGTGCGGTAAAGGGTTAAAGGTTGTTCAAAGACAGGATTGTGTAGTAAAATGTTAACTCTTTACCAAACGACAGAATTTTGCACGAGACCAAATTGAAAGCATTTGCAGATGACAAATTAAATGTTGCTTAAATGATGATTTCTGTCTTTGATAGGGTAGAAAACAATGCGAGAAAAGGAGAAAATGCTGGTTTTCAGCATTTTCTTCTTTTCCCACAATGTTTTCAAAAGATTTCTTCCTCAGGGTTGTTAAAACTCGGGGTAAAAGGTTAAGGAGTGAAGAAATCTCTTTATCGCAGCCTATACTCCTAGTACAGATGGCTTTTAGAGATAAATTACAAAATACTTGTTTTAGTGAGAAGATTTTAACCTCTAAATCAGGTTTTAATTGTATAGACTTTGCTGGTTCTCTTTACATAATCAAAATTTTAGCCTTGTCCGAATTGAAAGTTTTGTAGATGACAAATTAAACATGACTCAAAAAGTGAAATTTGCCTAATGAAGAGTAGAAAACATCATGGAATACCAGCATTTTCTCCCTTTCCTACAATGTTTTGAAAAGCCGTTTTCCTAAAGGTTGTCAAAAAGAGGATTTTGTGGTAAAGGATTAACTCTTTACCAAACGACAAAATTTGGCTAGTTCAAACTGAAAGCATTTGTAGACAACAAAAGAAATGTGACTTCAAAATTGAAATATGCTTTTTGAAGGGTAGAGCACATTGTGGGAAAAGGAGAAAATGCTGGTTACCTGTTTTTTCTTCTTTTCCCACAATGTTTTCAAAAGGCTTCTTTCTCGATGTCATTAAAAGTTTGGATTATGTGGTCAAGGGTTAAAGTCTCGACTCTTTACCAAAGAATCCCCAGCTTTAACAACCGTGTCAAGAGAAATTTAAGGTTTTTAAAATGTGGGAAAAGGTTAAAATGGTGGTAACCAGCATTTTCTCCTTTGTCCACAACGTTTTCTACCCTTTTGAAGGCCAAGCTAACCTACACTTACAGAATTTGTTTTCTGCAAAGTCTGCTGTTTTGTTGTATGATTTAGGCTTAACTCTTTACCAGCCAAGCCCCAGTAGCTCAGTCGGTAGTGTACAGGACTTGAGAACAGGAGGTCGCTGGTTTGATCCCTGGCTTGGCCAATTTCTTTCTGAGGATTGATGATAGTCATTGTGTCATTCTTTCTCACCGCTGACCATTGTTTCGACAATGGTTGTGTGGGAAAGCAGCCAGTGGCTTCGGAAGAATATTGTAGTTGTAAAAGAAAGTCCAGGAAAGCATGGATAGATGCGCTGGCGGCCATGATATAACTGAAATAATGTTGAAAACAGCGTTAAACACCATACAAACAATCAATCTTAACTCTTTTCCACACAATCCCGTCTTTTAACGACCCTCTGGTAAAAGCCTTTTGAAGTTATTGTGGGAAAAGGAGAAAATGCTGGTAGCCAGCATTTTCTCCTTTTCCCACAATGTTTTTTACCCTTCCCAAAACAAATTTCAATTTTTGTGTCACATTTATTTTGTTGTCTGCAAATGCTTTGAATTTGGACTGGTGTAAAATTTTGTTGTTTGGTAAAGGCTTAAATAACTCTTTACCAAATGACAGATTGTAGACTAATCCAAATTGAACATATTTGCAGACGACAAATTAAAGTGGCCCGAATGATGAAATTTGTCTTTGATAGGTTAGAAAACATTGTGGGAAAAGGAGAAAATGCTTGTTACCACTTTTCCCACAATGTTTTCAAAAGGCGTCTTTCTCAGGGTCGTTAAAAGTCGGGATTGTGTGGTTAAGGGTTGAAGAAGTGTGTTGAGATTATGATATATGATGCTTCTTTCACCAATATGGCATTCATGTCATGATGGCCAGTTCACCTTTCCATACATTACTGGAGTTTCTACACCAGTACCACACATAGCTATGGCTGTGCACACCAAGCTACTGGCTGCTTTCAGGAGAGAGCAAAGACAAAAACAATTTAACCCTTTACCACACAATCCCAAGTTTTAACGACCCCGGGAAGAGGCCTTTTGAAAACATTGTGGGAAAAGAAGAAAATGCTGGTAACTAGCATTTTCTCCTTTTCCTACAATGTTTTCTATCCTTTCCAACAGAAATTTCAATGTTTGAGTCACATTTATTTTGTTGTTTGCAAGTGCTTTCAATTTGGACTAGTCTAAAATTTTGACATTGGGTAAAGGGTTAAAGTGGTGGTAGAGGAATCATTCAGAATATTGGCACATTGGGTTTATCAACCGTCCGAAAGATATTAAACTTTTCATAGCTGAGATTTCCGATCACAATTCCTGGGCATTTCCCAGAGCAACCAGACTTGATGGTAATTCTTGTTCAGGGAATGGTAAATGACAGATAGGATTTCATGGTAGAAAAAAAAGAAAACCAGTACCCACTGTACCAGTACTGTCCTTTCAAGACTGTCTCAATGTTATTGACTCAACCCTTTGCCACACAATCCTTTAAACGACCCTAAGGAAGAAGCCTTTTGAAAACATTGTGGGAAAAGGAGAAAATCGTGGTGACCAGCATTTTCTCCTTTTCCCACAATGTTTTCTCCCCTATTAACCCTTTACTAAACAATCCTGGGTTTTAACAACCCTGGGAAAGACGCCTTATGAAAACATTATGAGAAAAGGAGAAAATGCTGGTAACCAGCATTTTCTCCTTTTCCCCACAATGTTTTCTATGCTATCAAAGACAAATTCAAACATTTGAGTAATATTTAAGTTGTCCTCTGCAAATGCTTTCAATTTGGTGGAGTCAAAAATTTTGTCATTTGGTAAAGAGTTAAAGACCAGTTCCATCATTTTTTGAGTCACATTCAATTTGTCGTCTGCAAATACCTTGAATTTGGATATGTCTAAATTTTTGTTGTGTGGTAATGATTTAAAAGATTGTTAAAAGATAACAAATTTAGTGTGGTTCAAATGATGTACCTAATTTGCCTTTGGTAGGATTGAAACAAAAAATGTGAGGGAAGGTAACCCCCATTTTTAGCTCACCTTAGCACAACGTGCTAAAGGTGAGCTATTGTGATCGCCCTATGTCCGGCGTCCGTCGTCCGTCGTCTGTCGTCCGTCGTCCGTCGTCCGTCGTCTGTCAACAATTTCTTTAAACATCTTCTTCTCCTAAACCACTGGGCCAATCTTGATGAAACTTGGCAGGGATGTTCCTTGGGTGAAGCTCTACCAAAGTTGTTCAAAGAATTGAATTCCACCCACAACTGTGGTTGCCATGGCAACAAAAAGGAAAAAAAAAGCAAAATCTTTGAAAATCTTCTTCTCTGAAACTAGAAGGCGCAGAGCTTTGATATGTGGTATGTAGCATCTCCTAGTGGACCTCTACCAAGTTTGTTCATATGATGCCCCTGGGGTCAAAACTGGCCCCGCCCCGGGGGTCACAAGTTCGAGCATAGTAACAAAGAAGGAAAACTTTAAAAATCTTCTTCTCTGAAACTTGAAGATGTAGAGCTTTGATATTTGGCATGTAGCATCTCCTAGTGGACCTCTACCAAGTTTGTTCATATGATGCCCCTGGGGTCAAAACTGGCCCCGCCCTGGGGGTCACAATTTCCAACATAGGAACAAAGAAGGAAAACTTTAAAAATCTTCTTCTGTAAAACTAGAAGGCATAGAGCTTTGATATTTGACATGAAGCATCTCCTAGTGGACCTCTACCAAGTTTGTTCATATGATGCCCTTGGGGTCAAAACTGGCCCTGCCCTGGGGGGTCACAAGTTCAAACATAGGAACAAAGAAAGGAAACTTTAAAAATCATCTTCTCTGAAACTGGAAGGCGTAGAGCTTTGATATTTGGTATGTAGCATTGCCTAGTGGACCTCTACCAAGTTTGTTCATATGATGTCCCTGGGGTCAAAACTGGCCCCACCCTATGGGTCACAAGTTTGAGCATAGTAACAAAGAAGGAAAACTTTAAAAATCTTCTTCTCTGAAACTTGAAGATGTAGAGCTTTGATATTTGGCATGTAGCATCTCCTAGTGGACCTCTACCAAGTTTGTTCATATGATGCCCCTGGGGTCAAAACTGGCCCTGCCCCGGGGGTCACAATTTCCAATATAGGAACAAAGAAGGAAAACTTTAAAAATCTTTTTTCTGTAAAACTAGAAGGCATAGAGCTTTGATATTTGGCATGAAGCATCTCCTAGTGGACCTCTACCAAGTTTGTTCATATGATGCCCTTGGGGTCAAAACTGGCCCTGCCCCGGGGGTCGCAATTTCGAACATAGGAACAAAGAGGGGAAACTTTAAAAATCATCTTCTCTGAAACTGGAAGGCGTAGAGCTTTGATATTTGGTATGTAGCATTGCCTAGTGGACCTCTACCAAGTTTGTTCAAATGATGCCCCTGGGGTCAAAACTGGCCCCACCCAGGGGGTCACAAGTTTGAGCATAATAACAAAGAAGGAAAACGTTAAAAATCTTCTTCTCTGAAACTTGAAGGCGTAGAGCTTTGATATTTGGCATGTAGCATCTCCTAGTGGACCTCTACCAAGTTTGTTCATATGATGCCCCTGGGGTCAAAACTGGCCCCCCCCCGGGGGTCACAATTTCCAACATAGGAACAAAGAAGGAAAATTTTAAAAATCTTCTTCTGTAAAACTAGAAGACATAGAGCTTTGATATTTGGTATGTAGCATCACCTAGTAGACCTCTACTAAATTTGTTCATGTGATGCCCTTGGGGTCAAAATTGGCCCTGCTCTGGGGGTCACAAGTTCAAACATAGGAACAAAGAAGGAAAACTTCAAAATTCTTCTTTTCTGAAACCGAAAGGTGTGGAGCTTTGATATTTGGTATGTTGCATCTCCTAGTGGACCTCTACCAAGTTTGTTCATATGATGCCCCTGGGTCAAAACTGGCCCCGACCCGGGAGTCACAACTTCGAAGATAGGAACAAAGAAGGAAAACTTTAAAATTCTTCTTTTCTGAAACTGAAAGGTGTGGAGCTTTGATATTTGGTATGTAGCATTTCCTAGTGGACCTCTACCAAGTTTGTTCATATGATGCCCCTGGGTCAAAACTGGCCCAGCCCCGGGGGGTCACAAGTTCGAACATAGGAACAAAGAAGGAAAACTTCAAAATTCTTCTTTAAAACTGGAAGGCGTAGAGCTTTGATATTTGATATGTAGTGATTCTCTTCTAAGTTTGTTTGCCCATCTAAGCGCAACAAGTTCATTGAGTTCAAAATTGGGTCATCTTGGGTCATAAACTAGGTCACTAGTTCAAATTAAAGAAATACCTTGTTGGCACTCTCGAGGCCACATTATTTGCTCAATTGCCTTGAAAATTAGTTAGAAAGTTTGTCTTTATAGAGTCTCACATAAGATTAATTTGGGTCAACTTGGGTCATAAACTAGTTCACTGGGTCAAATTAAAGAAATACCTTGTTTGCACTCTGGAGGCCACATTTATTGCTCAAATGACCTGAAATTTGGCCAGAATGTTTGTCTTGATGAAATACCAGATGAGTTTGGATTTGGGTCACCTGGAACCATAAACTAGGTCACTAGGTCAAAATAAAGAAATACCTTGTGGGCACTCTAGAGGCCACATTCTTTGCTTAATTGCCTTGAAAATTGGTCAGAATGTTTGTCTTTGTAAAATCTCACATGAGTCTGAATTTGGGTCAACTGGGGTCATAAACTAGGTCACTTGGTCAAATTAAAGAAATAGCTAGTGGGCACTCTAGAGGCCACATTTATTATTCATTTGATTTGAAAATTGGTTAAAATGTTTCTTTTGATATAGTCAAAGACCAGTTCAAATTTGGGTCATCTGGGGTCATAATCTAGATCACTAGGTCAAATTAAAAAAATATCTATAGGGCACTCGAGGCCACATTTTTTGCTCAGTTGACTTGAAAATTGGTCAGAATGTTTGTCTTCATGAAATATGAGTTTGAAATTAGGTCACCTGCGGTCAAAAACTAGGGCACATGGTCAAATTAAAGAAAAACCTTAAAGGCACTCTACTAAGGTGAGCGACCCAGGGCCATCATGGCCCTCTTGTTCCTATTTCTACAGTGGTTTCAAAAGTCATCACGGGTGACAAGGGATCATTTGGTAAAGACTAAAAGAGTTAACCCTTTACCACACAATCCCGAGTTTTAAAGACCCCAAGGAAAAGGACTTTTTGAAAACATCGTGGGAAAAGGAGAAAGTGCTGGTATCCAGCATTTTCTCCTTTTCCCACAATGTTTTCTACCCTATCAAAGAAAAATTGTACCATTTGAACCACATTGAAAATGTCGTCTGCAAATGATTTCAATTTGGACAAGGCTAAAATATTGTTGTCTAGTAAAGGGTTAATGTTCAATTAACCCTTAACCACTTAAACAGATTTTTAAGAACCCTGCCAGAGCTGTCTTGAAAACATTTTGGGAAAAGATGAAATTTTTCCTTTTCCCTCAATGTTTACTAACCTTTCATAGAACAATCCATCCATTTGTGCCACATTCAAATTGTCGTATGCAAATGCTTTGAATTTGGAGTCTAAGATTTTGTTGTCTGGTAAAGAGTTAACACCATAGCATTCATGAGGAATATCAATGTTTAACTTCCATCTAAAACCATTCTCTGTACACACTAAGTAGATGACAATAAATGGAAAACAAGTTATAAATATTCTTGTGTAATTTGAGATGCAAGTCACAATTTTAATGGGCAAACCCTTGAGTTTATTTTCCTTTCTCTTATTTGTGTAAAATATATCCACATAAACACGGTTCTTTGTTTTTAGCTTGGCTGTTTTCGAAGAAAATGTTGAGCAATTGTCATAGCCCTGGCGTCATTGTCTGTTTCTTTGTCCATGTCTGTGTTGACAATAGTTCTCTGTTGTCATGTAAAAACTTAGACATTTTATAATATCTCTGTTATTGCTCAAGATATTTACTTCAAACTTTGACAAGTTGTCAACTATGAAAAAGGGGAACCTATACAATACAGGCAGGTAACCATCAAAGTATTACTGACACAGTTATGCCCCTTTTTCGACGTAAAATTTTTACAGAAAAGCAACAACAGCCCATGATTGGCACCAGCATTCATACCTTAACTCTTTACCACACAGTCCCGACTTTTAAACGACCCTGTGAAAGAAGCCTTTTGAAAACCTTGTGGGAAAAGGAGAAAATGCTGGTAACCAGCATTTCCCCCTTTTCCCACAATGTTTTCTACCAATCCCAAAACAAATTTCAATTTTTCAATCACATTTATATTGTTGTCTGCAAATGCTTTCAATTTGGACCAGTTTAAAATTTTTTGTTTGGTAAAGAACTAATTTAGTCTGTCTGACATATCAGTTATTGATTTTTAAAGCACTTTTCACAGCTGTGGTTGCTTTTGTGGAATGTGTAGATTCAGATCAGACTACATAAACATGCAGTCTGATCTTTGATCTGCATTGTCCACCTTGTTGCCATATTCTTGACAAGGGCAACTATGAAATTGTTCTTATTAAGGTCTTGACCTGAAAATGCGACTAAGCTTCATTCAGGGCTCTGCAGGTTAAGTAGGGAAGATCACTTAGATTTTAGCATTGCAATGGCGAGCAATGAATATCATCTTCTCTTACAGTTTGAATTTTTCAGGGAAATGTTGGAAAATGATCATTTGTTGAAAAAATGATGATTTTGTATTTTATTTGTGAGCACTTATAGCATTTTTATAAGCCATTCTGCAATCACTCAAAATTTAACCCTTAAAGCACCTTTCACAAGTATTGTTGCCTTTGCAGCCAATGATGATAAAGATCAGACTGGTCAGAATGTGTAGTCAGATCTTGGATCTTCATGTAGACTTTGCAGAGACATTCTGGACAAGAGCATTTGGGTCTTATTTCTAGACAGAAAATGTTTTGTATGTTTATTTGACAATCTAAGGATTGTCACACAATCCCAAGTTTTAACGACCCTGAGAAAGAGGCCTTCTGAAAAAATAATGGGAAAAGGAGAAAATGCTGGTAACCAGCATTTTCTCCTTTTTCCACAATGTTTCCTACCCCATCCAATACATAAATCACCATTTAAGCTACATTCAATTTTTTCGCTTGCAAATGCTTTCAGTTTGGTCCATTCCAAAATACTGTTGTTTGGTAAAGTGGTAAGTCTTTACCAGATGAAAGAATTTCAAACTCATTCCTGTTAAAAGCACTTAACTCTGTACCAAAGACAAAATTTAAGACTGGTCCAAATTGAAGACAATTGCAGACGACAAAATAAATGTGACTGAAAAATTGAAATTTGTTTTGGGAAGTGTAGAAAACATTGTGGGAAAACGAGAAAATGCTGGTTACCAGCATTTTCTCATTTTCCCACAATGTTTTCAAAAGGCCTCTTTCTTAGGGTCGTTAAAAGTCGGGATTGTGTGGTAATTAATTGCTCAGGACAAACTAATGTGGTTCAGATGTAATGTTGTATCAGCAGTGTCAGAGTATCATTCTACATGTTTTTTCAAAGAAATCATAGAAAAAATATAATACCTCCTTGTCCTACACACAAAAAAATGGAATTGACTAAAGTTAAAGCAATTGCAGATGACAAATTACTGACATGCAGCACAAGTGATCATTGGATTTGTCTGAGGAATGGTAGAAAATGTTAAAAAAGGAGAAAATCCTGGATGCCAGAATGCTTCTCTGTTTTACAGATTGATTGTATTGATTAATTGTATGGTGTTTATCGCCGTTTTCAACATTTTTTCCAGTTATATCGCGGTGGCCAGTGCACCTATCCATGCTTTCCTGGAGTTTCCTTTACCAGTACTCTGCACAATATTCTTTCCAAGCCAATGAATGAATCCTGTCGCGATGACTATCATCAATCATCGGAAAGAAATTGGCCAAGCAGGGGATCGAACCAGCGACCTCCTGTTCTCAAGTCCTGTATGCTACCGACTGAGCTACCGGGGCTTGGCTCTCTCTGTTTTTAAGCTAGCCATGTTTGAAAACCTTTGGTAGCCAAATGGAGATAATTATTTGCCCATTAACTCTTTACCAAACGACAAATTTTCAGACTGGACAGAATTGAAAGCATTTGCAGACAACAAAATAAAAGTAACTCAAAAACTGAAATTTGTTTTACGAAGGTTAGGAAACATTGTGGGACAAGGAGAAAATGCTGGTTACCAGCATTTTTTCCTTTTCCCTGAATGTTTTCAAAAGGTTTTTAACTTGGGGGTCCTTAAAACTCGGGATTGTTTGGTAAAGAGTTAAGAGCAATTTCTACATTTTCAACTATGTTTTCTCTTGAATCTTAAAACCTAAATAATCTCAAATGTCCCCTATTTTTATCACGAGGATGTTTTCGTAACTGTTTTATGCAAATTAGTTAAGAAAATCAACAAGTTAACCCTGTATCAAACAATCCTGTGGTTTAACCCTGAAGTAACAGGCTTTTTGACACTTTACCACACAATCCAGACTTTAATCTCTTTACCAAACGACAAAAATTTAGACTCGTTCAAATTGAAAGCATTTGCAGACGACAAAATTAATGCGTCTCAAAAATTGAAATTTGTTTTGGGAAGGGTAGAAAACATTGTTGGAAAAGGAGAAAATGCTGGTTACCAGCATTTTCTCCTTTTCCCATGTTTTCAAAAGGCTTCTTTCTCAAGGTCGTGAAAACCTGGGATTGTTTGGTAAAGGGTTAACGACCCCAAAAAGGAGGCCTTTTGAAAACATTGTGGGACAAGAAGAAAATGCTGGTTACTAGCATTTTCTTCTTTTCCCACAATGTTTTCTACCCTTTAGGAGACAAATGTTATGTTTTGAGCTACATTTAAAATGTCGTCTGCAAATGCTTTCAATTTTGACTAGTCTGCATTTTTGTCGTGTGGTAAAGAGTTAAAGGTTAATATTGACCATTCTAAAAGAGTCAATCTACAATAATTGTTACTTAACCCTTTCCCAAACGACAAATTTTGGACTGGTCCAAATTGAAAGAGTTTGCAGACGGCAATTTTAAATTTGATGAAAATGGCAGAAAGTTATCAAAAAGGGTAGAAAACACTCTGGGAAAAGGAGAAATTGCTCGTTACGAGCAATTTCTCCTTTTCCCACAGTGTTTTCAAAAGACTTGTACTGCAGACACGTGAAAACCAGGGCTTGTTTGGGAAAGGGTTAAAGGCACATATCATAGATTATAGGTATGTTAGGGTTGTGAAAAAATAAATAATGATTATGAAAAATACCATATAGTATAACTAGAATTACAAAATTTAATGTTTAACCCTTAACCAAACAATCCAGAGTTTTAACAACTTTGAGGAAGAAGGCCTTTGAAAAACTTACAGGAATAGGAGAACCAGCATTTTCTCCTTTTCCCACATTGTTTTTAGAAATCTTCTTCAGGGTTGTTAAAACTCAGGATTAGTTGGTAAAGGGTTACCACACTATCCCAACTCTTAACCCCTTACCAAAGAATCCCTACTTTTAACGACCCTGGGGAAAAAAAAACTTTTGAAAACATTGTGTGAAAAGGAGAAGATGCTGGTAACCAGCATTTTCACCTTTTCCCACAATGTTTCGTACTCTTCCCAAAACAGATTTCGTTTTTTTTTTACCATTTATTTTGCCTTCTGCAAAAGCTTTCAATTTGGACTGGTCAAAATTTTGTCGTTTGGTAAAGAGTTGAAGACCCTGAGCGAAAAAGCTTTTGAAAAGGAGACCAGCAATTTCTCCCATAATGTTTTCTACCCTTTCCAACACAAGGCTCAATATTTGAGTCACATTATATTTGTCGTCTGTAAATGCTTTCAATATTTAAAATTTTGTCATTTGGTAAAGAGTTAAAATGTGTACTACATCTACAACACTACTAATACAATGTCATAAAACATTGGCTTCTAAAAGGCTTTTACATGTTAACCCTTTACCACTTAAGAAAGTTTTAGACTTGTACAAAATGAAAGCATTTTGAAGATGACAATTTAGATGTGGTTCAAATGATAAGGTTTGTCTCTTAAAGGTGTAGAAAACAGTGTGGAAAAAGGAGAAAATGCTGGTTACCAGCATTTTTCTACTCTTTCCACAATGTCTTCAAAAGCCCTTTTCATCAGGATTGTTAAATCATGGGAATAAGAGCTTTTCACTGTAAAGGAAATGAATGTCGAGTAAAACCTGTATCAAGAGATAAAGGGTGACAGTTTAAGATAAAACTGCCTTTTATGGTCAATCATGTACAAAGTTACTTACATATGTATTTTATGTATGCCTATTCTTTTTAATATTTAAGCCTATCAACTGACAAAATTTTAGTCCTGCACAAGCATTATACAGACTACAAATTAAATACGGTTCAAATTATTGGAATGTCTTTCATTAAATGTGTAGAAATTGTTGCTAGGAAAGGAGAATGCCAGCTCCCAAGTTCCAAACGTTTTCCCCTTTACCCACAATGTTTTCAAAAGTTTTTTTCCTCAGTACGAAGGGGTCCTGCATGGCTCAGTGGTAAAGTGTGGGACTCGTAATCTGGAGGCCCCAGGTTCGAGCCCTACATGATCCGCTGGGTTTTTCGTGGATGTGTCCTTGGGCAAGACACTTCAGAGCCCTAGCCTAGTTCTGGTAAATCCCAGGAAATACATGAATATGTGAGCTGTCGCCATGATATGACTGAAATAATGTTGAAAGCGGCGTAAAACACCATTCAATCAATCAATCAATCCTCAGTATGAAAGAAGGACCTCAATATTTGAGCCATGCTCTGTGACAAGGGGTTTTAATGCATCTGCAAAAAGTATTGACCCATGTCAGTCTGCGCAGTATGAGCAGACTGGTTGGACTGCGCAGGCTGATAAGGGTTGAAACTTTTTGCTATTCATAATTTTTCTGCATGTCGTAGGACCATTCTACCTCATGACATAGTCGGTTGTAAGACAAAATGGACATTATGGGTCCATTGTTCTGCTAGTATGTGATGACTTCCTTGATACAATTCAAACCAGAGATGCATTAACCCTTTCCCAAACGACAAAATTTGGACTCTACCAGGTTGAAAGCATTTGCAGACTACTATTTAGATGTGGCACAAATGATGGAATTTGTCTTTGATAAGGTAGAGAACATTGTGGGAAAAGGAGAAAATGCTGGTTACCAGCATTTTCTTCTTTTCCCACAATGTTTTCAAAAGCCTTCTTCCTCAGGGTCGTTAAAAGTCAGGATTTTGTGGTAATGGGTTAAACTCTCTTTTGCCATAGCATGGCCCATTTGTATCTTCAAGGATTACTTGCTAGAATATGTCACAAAGGAGCGGACAGTGTAGACAAATGATCAGACTACACATGCTGTGGTCTGATCTTGATCTTTTTTGTCTGTAAAAGCAATGTGAAGTTGCATTTGGTGTGATAAGGGTAACTATGGGAACTGATATTTTTCTACTTCATTTCTGGGTTGCAACTTAACCCTTTCCCAAACGATGAATTGTAGACTGGTCCAAATTGAAAGTTTGCAGACGACAATTTTAAAATGACGAAAATGACAGAAAGTTCTCCAAAAGGGGAGAAAACACTGTGGGAAAAGGAGAAATTGCTCATTACGAGCAGTTTCTCCTTTTCCCACAGTGTTTTCAAAAGACTTGTACTGCAGACATGTGAAAACCAGGGCTTGTTTAGGAAAGGGTTAAAACTACTTTCATTAACCCTTTACCAAACAAACCCGTGTTTCAAAACCCTGAGGAAGGTGATTTTTAAAAACATTGTAGGAAAAGAAGAAAATGCTGGTAACCAGCATTTTCTTCTCTTCCCACAATGGTTTCTAATCTTTTCTAGACATACCTTATCATTGGGGCACATTTCAATTTGTCATCTACAATTGATTTCTAATCATTGAGTCTACAATGTTGTTGTCTGCTATTTAACCCCTTACCAAACGACAAAATTTTAGACTGGTCCAAATTGAAAGCCTTTGCAGACGACAGATAAAATGTGGCTCCAGTGATGGAGTTTGTGTCTGGAAGAGTTGAAAACATTTTGTGAAAAGGAGAAAATGCTGGTTACCAGCATTTTCTCCTTTTCTTAAAGCGTTTTCCAAAGGTTCCCTCCTCGGGGTCATTAAAACTCGGGATTGTGTGGTAAAGGGTTAAAGAGTTAACTAGACCTGTATTATGATTGTGTATTCTTCTGCTCTTTGATCTACATGCTGTCCAATATTCTGGGAAAGACAACTCTGCATGAATTATAAACAACAATCAGCACTGACTTCTTTTCCCAAAATGTTTTCAAATAACCTCTTCTGCATAGTGGTTAAAACACTGAATTGATTAACTTAGAGCTTAAAAAAAAAGTGCTGAAAAATGCCACAATCTGTTTTAATTCTTTACCAAACAACAAAATTTTAGACTGGTCCAAATTGAAAGCATTTACAGACAACAAAATAAATGTGTCTAAGTTGAAATTTGTTTTGGAATGGGTAGAAAACATCGTGGGAAAAGGAGAAAATGCTGGTTACCAGCATTTTCTCCCTTTCCCACAATGTTTTCAAAAGGCTTCCTACTCAGGGTCATTAAAAGTCGGGATTGTGTAGTAAAGGGTTAAGATTGGTTTGAAAGGGCATCATAACTTATCAGAGATATGTCTTTTCTAATCTTTTTGTATTGTATGTCACGGAAGTTTACACATTTTTATCATCTTTATCTCTTTTATACCAGACCGCAAAGATTGAGCTTCTTCCATATTGAAAACATTTAAAGAAGACAAATAAAATGTGATCCAATTAGTTTGATTGTCTTTGAAAGAAAAGAAAACATTGTGGAAAAAGGAGGAAATGTTAGTTGCGAGCATTTTCTCCTTTTAACACAATGTTTTCAAAAGGCTTCTTCGTCAGGGTCATTAAAACATGGGATAGGGTTAAACATTTAACATTTTGAATAAGGTTATGTGAATAAATTGTATCATTTTTGCCAGTATCATTGTCAAAACAGATACAATGTATTTTCTCTATTGCCATAAGATGATCCATTCCTTGTTGAAAAAAGGGAAATTAAACTTACAATGATGTTTATTTGTATTGTAGTAGTCTCCCTTGGATAGCTAGAGTTGTAGCTGAAACCTGCTTTTTTCTCAGATAGCACACAGGACTTGAAAACAGGTGTAGTTGGTTCAGTCCCCAGCTTGGCCAATTTCTTTCATAGGACTGATGATAGTAATTGTGACAGAATTTATTCCTTTCTCACTGCTGATCATTGTTTCGACGATGGTTATTTGGGAAAGCAACCAGTAGCTTGAGAAGAATACTGTACAAAGTACTTGTAACAGAAACTCCTGAAAAGCATGGTTTGGATAGGTGCACTGGCTGTGGCAATATGATTGAAATAATGATGAAAACGGTGTTAAAAAAAAGGAACAAACCTTTCTTTTGTGCAAATGAGTTGTACAGAATGTTTTCAAAAGGCTTCTTCATCAGCGACGTTAAAACTAGGAATTGTGTGGTAAAGTTGTACTGGTGACTGTCCTAATGCCTTCTTAGCAAGGAGGACTTGGTTCAGCATTATGTTTTTAACCCTTAACCCTTTCCCAAATGACAAATTTTGGACTGGTCCAAATTGAAAGAGTTTGCATACGACAATTTTAAATTTGATAAAAATGGCAGAAAGGTCTCAAAAAGGGTAGAAAACAATGAGGGAAATGGAGAAATTGCTCGTTATGAGCAATTTCTCCTTTTCCCACAGTGTTTTCAAAAGACTTGTACTGCAGACACGTGAAAACCAGGGCTTGTTTGGGAAAGGGTTAACCAAATAATCCAGTGTTTTAATGATCCTGAGGAAGAAGCCTTTTGAAAACAATGTGGGAAAAGGAGTAAATGCTGGTAACAAGTATTTTCTCTTTTCCACAATGTGTTCTACTCTTTCAAAAATTGAGATCATCACTTGGACCACATTTATCGTTTGCAAAATGCTTTTAGTTTGGACAAGTGTGAACTTTTGTCTGATAAAAGAAGTGAAAGCAGTATAATCTGACAGAGTAAGGTTATTGAAATAAAGGTATTAAATAGTCCATGAAAAAATCGTATATATCACTGTTTAATACTTTACCAAACAATCTTGACCCTGTGCATGAAAGTTTTTGAATCATTGAGGAAAAACGAGAAAATGCTGGTAACCAAAAAAATGATTCCTTTCTTCTGTTTGCAGATGATGACAGTGACAGGAACCCAGACGTCATAATCATGAGTTTTTCACGCTACTGTCGCTACAGAAGTATCCTGAAACGGTTAGAGAACTGCGAGGATAAGTGGTTGCGCCATGCCATTGTCTCAGCAATCGGTGGCTTTACATCAAAGAATCCAAACAACCGCATCTATTTCTGCAGGGACACCTTTGAGCACCCTGATCTTGATGATTTTGAACTCCGATGTGACCATTTGGGTATGTTATCTCTTTACCACACAACAAAATTTTGGACTAGACCAAATTAAAAGCATTTGCAGATGACAAATTAGATGCTGCTAAAATTAAGATGTCTTTCTTCAGTAGGGGAGAAAACATTGTGGGAAAAGGAGAAAATGCTGTCAACCAGCATTTTCTCCTTTTCCCATGATGTTTTTCAGAACATTCTACCTTAGGGTCGTTAAAACGCAGGATTGTATGGTAAAGAGTTAAACTAGTTTTATTTAAGCTTTCAGATGCAAACAACCACTGTGTTGGTGTTGCAGTGTAAATTAACCCTTTACCACACAATCCTGAGTTTTAACATCCCTAAAGAAGTCCCTTGAAAACATTGTCGGAAAAGGAAAAAATGCTTGTTACAAGCATTTTCTCCTTTTCCCAGAATGTTTTCTACCCTATCAAAGACAATTTAATCATTTAACTCTTTACCATAGTTACAATCCCGACTTTTAACGACACTGGGAAAGAAGCCTTTTGAAAACATTGTGGGAAAAGGAGAAAATGCTGGCAACCAGCATTTTCTCCTTTTCCCACAATGTTTTCTACCCTTTTCAAAACAAATTTCAATTCTTGAGTTGCATTTAATTTGTCGTCTGCAAATGCTTTCAATTTGGAATGGTCTAAAATTTTTTCGTGTGGTAAAGAGTTAATTCACACTTCAGCTGTCATCTGCAAAATCTTTCAATTTGGACCAGTCTACATTTTTGTCGTTTGGTGAAGAGTTAAGATCAAATAGCACAGAATATGTTTTGAGTAGTTTGTTCTCTGATCTTTCCCGTAGGTAGATGAAGGAAACTATATGCTTTTGCAGGCAGTCAGTCTATGTTGTAATCAGTATTCACCAACCATTCTTAAGAACATTCTTTGTCTTATTCTCAAGAATTTTCTAAATTTGAAAGTAACACAATATTGGAAATTGAGTAAATACTATTTACCAGCATTTTCCCCTTTTCTCACAATGTTTTCTAAAGCTTTCATCCTATGGGGTTGTTGAAACTCAGAATTGTTTGCTAAAGGGATAACTCTTTACTGCTTGACACAAGTTTGCAGCAGATAATTGTGAATCAATATGAATTGAGTACATGAAAACATTTTCCAAAAATATGGCAGCAAAAGGAGAAACTTGCTGTATACTGTAAGAGTAATTTCTCTGTTTGTGACAATGTTACCAGAGTTGGTCGGCTGGAAGATGAAAAAAATCAACTGCAGGTGGTAGTAATGTAGTTGTTTATACAAAATCTACAATTTCTTCTAGCCCCAAGTATGAAAGGACGTTTGAAGAAAACAAAGGATCTGTCAAAGAAAGAGGGTGTTAAAGATGGGTCCAATGATTCCTCGGAAGACAGTAATGGTTCCTCCAGCAACTCCTCACAGAATGAAAACACTCCGAACAAAGTACGAGTAAGTTTGGTCATCCTCACCCTTAACTCTGAAGGGCCCAAAAACGGCCCTTGTGTCCCTCTCAGAGTGTCCACATGGCTTTAACTAAGCCTTTTAGTACAGTAAAACCTGTTAGTGGCCACCTCAATTAAACAAGAATCTTGTATTAATTCTTTACCATACCACAAAAGAAAAACTTAATACATGTCTAAATTGAAAGCATTTCGAGACCACATGTGAAATTTGGCTCAGATGATGGAATTGTCTTTGATAGGGTAGAAAACATTGTGTGAAGAGGAGAAAATGCTAGTAACCAGCATTTTTCTCCTTTTCCCAAATTGTTTTCAAAGGCTTCTTTTTCAGGGTTGTTAAAACTCAGTATTGTGTAGTATAGGCTTAAGTAAGTGTAGTTTGGGTTTCCAGAGGAGGCAGTTATATTTAAATGAACATGTATCAATATTTGTTTCCAAACAATAAAATTTTAGACTTGTCCAGATTGAAAGGGTTAGCAGACAACTGTTTAAAGGTGACACAGATGAATTGATTTGTCAGTGATGGGGTAGAAAACATTGTTGGAAAAGAAGAAAATTCTGGTAACCAGCATTTTCTTCTTTTCCCACAATGTTTTCAGAAGTTTTCTTTGTAGAAACTCCAGATTGTTTGGTAATGGGTTAAAGAATGCACAGGGTGTGCTTACATAAATATACTTTTACCACACAATGGCACGGCATTGTTTGGTAATGGGTTAAAGAATGCACAGGGTGTGCTTACATAAATATACTTTTACCACACAATGGCATGGCATTGTCTCCTTTTATCACAATCTTTTCTACACCTTCAGAAAGGAATTCCAGAATGTTAGCCAGATGAAACTTGTGGTCAGCATATGCTTTCAATATTAAATGGTCTAAAATTTTGTCTCCTGGTAACAGGGCAGACTTAACACAAGTTGGATTGTATTCATTATTACCCATTAACTCTGTACAACACAATCCCGATTTTTAACAACCCTGAGAAAGGAAACTTTTAAAAACACTGTGGGAAAGGGAGATAATGCTGGTAACCAGCATTTTCTCCTTTTCCCACAATGTTTTCTACCCTTCCCAGAACAAATTTCAAATTTTGAGTCGCATTTATATTGACGTCTGCAAATGCTTTCAATTTGGACAAGTCTAAAATTTTATCGTTTGCTAAAGTGATAAAGACTTTTAACTTTTTCCCTGCCAATGTCTCCTTGGATAGCCTTTGCGAATGGCGTAGATCAAGATCAGACTGCACAAAATGTGGAGTCTGATCAGTCATCCACACCATCCGCTAGGTGATGTTAATCATTGACCAGAATCGGCTTCAATCGCAATGAAAATATACTTTTAGACCTCGAGAAAAGTCGAATCCATTTAGTTGGCAGCGAAAGAGTTAATGCGTGTAATTTTGTAACATTTTTTGTAGGTTTGTAATGTTACCTCTGCATTAAGTTGTTCATTCTTCTAAACTTGAATTGTATGATCTCATATGGCTTTCTTTTTCTATGTGAGTGCTATCTGTCAATTTTAGACTGGTGCTAGAGCCACTCCATTGAGAAACGGGTTCCGTATTGACAAGGTGAATGTTAGTAAAGACGAACAAGCCTTCCTAATAGAATTGCACAAGTTCATGAAAAGTCGAAATACACCAATTGGGCGAATTCCTAGTCTTGGATTTAAACAGAGTGAGTATCTGTCAACTGTCTCTTGCAAAGGACACTTTTCATGTAGCAGCAAATTTCTATTTAACTCTTTACCAAACAACGCTTAGAAAGAGGCCTTTGGAAAACATTGTGGGAAAAGGAGAAAATGCTGGTAACCAGCATTTTCTCCTTTTCCCACAATGTTTTCTACCCTTCTCAGAACAAATTTCAAATTTTTAGTCACATTTATATTGTCGTCTGCAAATGCTTTCAATTTGGATAAGTCTAAAATTTTGTCGTTTGGTAAAGAGTTAACTCTTTTCCTCACTATCTTTTTTAGTTTTAACCTCACTGACAGAGAATGCTTTTGAAATCTTTGTGAAAAAAGGAGTAGTGTGCCAGTGACCAGCATTTTTTCGTTTTCCACCGTGTTTTCTACCCTTCAAAGACACATTTTATCATTTGAGCCATATTCAAAATGCCGTCGTTAAATGCTTTGAGTACGGACAAGCCTAAAATTCTGAAGTTGGTAAAGAGTCTCACTATTGCAGCAGAAGATGATAGAACTGGTAAAAAGCAATTACATCTTTCCACAAGGTTTTTCAGGGTTTCATTTGTGAAACCTTGATTATAGTTGACTCTGAATGTACAAGGATATTCATAATCAAAGTCAGCTATTGCAAATGAACTTACTCTGTAATTTGAGATAGGTATTTATAGGCCTCAAAAGAACCTGTACGGAAATAGGTTGATGTGGATAGTGCATGAGTCAGAGTGACAAACAAGTTAGTCTTACTCTTAGTAGCAGAATACTAGTATCTGTTTTAACCCTTTACCAGATGACAAAATTTTAGCCTTGTCCAAATTGAGAGCATTTGCAGACGACAATTTCATTGTGGCTCAAAAGGTGAAATTTTTCTTTGATATGGCAGAAAACATTGTGGGAAAGGATAAAATGCTGGTTACCAGCATTTTCTCCTTCTCCCACAATGCTTTCAAAAGGCTTTTTCTCCAGGGTTGTTAAAAGGCTGCATTGTACAGTAAAGGGTACAAAATTTAAGACTTGTTAAAATTGGAAGCATTTGTAGAAAAAAGATTGAATATTGCTCAGTTGAATGGATCTGTGTTTGGAATAAAAGGGTAGAAATTATTTGAGAAAAGGAGAAAATACTATTATTTTCCCAGTTTCCTACTATATTTTCAAAAGCCTCCATCAGGATTATAAGATATATAAAATTTTTCTTATTTTTCCAGTTGATTTGTACCAGTTTTACTGTTTGGCAGAGGAGATTGGAGGTTACGACCAGGTATATCTAAGACCAGTTGTATTGCTAAATAATTTTTAGGTCCTTGATATCAGAATCTAGGCTCTAATCCCTTCAAGTGCTGAACCCAGATATAATTATTATTTATTGGGAAGAGTAGCTCAAGATCAGAGTGCACAGAACTTGTAGTCTGACCTTGGATCTACAAAGTTGTTTCTTTGCCAGATGTTCTGAAGAAAATAGCCATGCAATTGCATTATCAGAGTCTAAAGTACTAAACAAGAATGTCCATGTCATTTATGTAGCACTGCAAGAGTTAATGAAAAAAGAAAATGAAATCAAACAGTTAAGTGTGTTATTCATTGAAGTCTTGGCTACATTGAAGATTCTTTGAACACAGAACAGAACATTAGGCTTGCAGAAGTGATCAACATTCTCCCTTGGAGCACATAAAGAAGACAAACAAATATTTTTTAACCCTTAACCCTTTACCACACAGTCCCGACTTTTAATGATCCTGAAAGAGAAGGCTTTCGAACACACTGTGGGAAAAGGAGAAAATGTTGGTAACCAGTATTTTCTCCTTTTCCTACAATGTTTTCTACCCTATCAAAGACAGAAATCATCATTCTAGCAACATATAATTTGTTGTCTTCAAATGCTTTCAATTTGGTCTAAAATTTCGGTATTTGGTAAAATGTTATAGATCTTTTCACTACTTTTGTTGCGCTTGCAGCCAATGTAGATCAAGAACAGACTTCACAGAATGTTTGATCTACATTTTTGCTATGCTGAGACATTCTGAACAAGTGCTTGTATAAGAAATCTCAGCCAATCCAATTGATAGGTGTGTTAGTCACAGTGATATAAATGATATGATATTGGAAACAGTGTTACACATCAAACAAACACAGAACAAACAAACAAACAATTGTCTATAGTCTCTATAGCCTTATCGAGCAATGGATCGAAACTAGAAGATTCTGCTTATGTGTAGAAGTGTTGTGTCCATGATTGTGAGATAGAGCTTTCACCTTGTAGCCATGAAGTCCCAAGTTCAATCCCCAGGAGCAGATGTCGACATTGGGACTGCTTTGCTTTGCACACATTTGGTGCGAGTACTGGTGTAGTTTCCAGGAAGCAGAATCAAGAGAGATTAGTATAAGTTGCAAGAACTTGTTTCTCAGTCGATGTAAAATAAATATGTTTAACCATATAGAAGGTTATATAAATGGGTAGTATTTAAATTTTAGTATCAAATTTCAAAGCTAGCCACCTGATTGGCTGAGAAGAAATGTCTCAGCCAATCAGATGACTTGTCTTTGACTTTGAAAAAGTTCAATATTTGAGCTGTTTATTGATGAGGCTATGCCATGTTGCCTCATGGATGGTCCAGAGTGAAGACAGCTGTTGTAGGTATTGGATTTTTTTAAATCAAGAGCAAATGTTGAATGTCACATTTGAATTAAGCCTTAGCCTTTTGGGCAATATTTAGGTACCCAATGCAGTGTGGATCAAGTTTAGACTGCTGACAATTTGTAGTTTGAACTTTGATATACACTAACCGATTTTTTATGAGATATTTAGGCCAAAATAGCCTCCTAAATGTGATAGCTGGGCTCTTTTTGCTGATTGAAAATGTCCAATTTATTCTTTGCTCTGAGGATCAAAATGCTTATATTACAGATTTGTAACAAACGCATGTGGAAACATTTATACGACAAACTCGGTGGCAATCCAGGTTTTACAAGTGCAGCCACTTGCACTCGTCGACATTACGAAAAGTAGGTTTTCTCCCGCTGCGAAAGACGCAGTGTGCATCTAGTTAGGTCTTACCTGTCCTCATTTCAGTGCCTTTTTCACTCATTCATTCATTGTTGCTGTTGTTTATCATCAGAGGTGCAGATAAGTGGGGTTAGGTGTTTAACCCTTTACTGGACAACAATTTTAGCCTTGTCCAAATTGAAAGCATTTGCAAATGACAAGTGCAGTGTGGCTCAAATGGTGCAGTTTTTCTTTGAAAGGACAGAAAACATTGTGGGAAAAGGAGAAAATGCTGGTTACCAGTAATTTCTCCTTTTCCCACAATGTTTTCAAAAGGCTTCTTTCCCAGGGTCTTTAAAAGGTGGCATTGTGCAGTAAAGAGTTAATCCTTTGCCACACAATCCCATGTTTCAATGACCCTAGGGAAAGAGCCTTTAGAAAACAATGTGAGAAATGGAGAAAATTCTGGTAACCAGCATTTTCCCCTTTTCCCCACAATGTTTCATACTCTTAAGAAAACAAATGCCGCCATTTGAGGCACATTAAATTTTTCGATTTCAAATGCTTTTAGTTGTGACATGTCTAAAAGTTAACTGTTTGGTAAAGGGTTAAATATTATAACTATTATTTCCTTGCCAAAACCTATGCTGTGGTACTCATTAAAATTTTGCAATGAGACACTTCTTATGAGTACCCACAGTGTAGGTGTTAGGGAAGAACTAGAGTGAGGCTACTCTCCTCAAACCTCTAATTTTCCCCTTATCAGTACCTCTGTATCATTCCTTGTGTTTTTCTTTTTTCATTGTGTCTACATGTTGTGGAATTTTTAGATCACAGCTAAACGTCTGTGGAAGAACATTTACGATGCATTAGGTGGTAGTCCGGGGAGCACAAGTGCTGCTACTTATACGCGGCGACATTACGAGAAGTAGGTCAACAGTTGTGTTATATGCATGAAGCATGAACCATCCAATGGGTGGGAACCAATTGAAAACACATTTAGTATGCTTGGAATCATGATAGTTGTCAGTGCATGCTGCTAAAACATATAGAAGAAAGAAATGTTGGTGGGTTTACTTGTTAAATATTGTTGAAATCATGTTAAGTCATATACAATATGTCACTATGCCAAAACAACCATGTTTGTAACAAACACTTTTTACCTAAGGTCTATATAAGGCCCTCTAGCAGCCAAAAGTAAACCATGTGGGATATATATGCAAGCAATTTTAATTCATACCAGTTGTAAGAAATCGTATCATTTGACCAACATTAATATGTCGTCTGCAGATGCATTCACATTGGACTAGTCTGAAATTTTTGTCATCTGGTAGAAAGTCAATGCGTACTACTTTCCAAATGGCCTGCAACACACGAAAAGGGGCCTTCGGTGAAGACACTTGCGTAAAGTGTCATCGTGGATTGGCCTGTGCAGTCTGCGCAGGCTAATCCGAGACGGCACTTGACGACTACACAGGATTTTTTCATACTGTAGACTTTCGTAAAACAGAAAATCGCACAAAAACAGGGAGTGTCGTCTTGGATTAGTCACAGGCTGATATGGGACGACACACTTTTTCGCATATGTCCGAAGGCCCCTTTTCGTGTGTTGCATGCCAAATGATCACTAGGGGAGGAATTGCTTGTAATAAACGATATTTCCTTCTCCATCTAATATGTTAAACCTTAACCTGCTATAAAACTAAAATAAAACTTTCAAGTCAGTAGTAAAAAAACCAAAATATTGCTATTTCAAAGTCATCATTGGGGGACAAATATCTACTTATCGGACATTGTAGATCCAAGATCAGACTGCATGTTCTGTGCAATCTGATGTTGATTTACACTGCCCGCAAAAGGTCCTCGAGTCGCGCTTAGCAGCCTAAAGGTTAAACCAATATTTATCTTAATTATTTGTACAGTTAGGATGTTTTTAAATCTATCTGCTCCAACTTTGTCACAGGAGATAGTGAATGAGTTACCTCTTTACAAGACGACAAAATATTGAACTGGTCAAAATTGAAATCGGTTGAAGATGGCTGAAATGATGGGATTTGTCTTTGAAAGGGTAGAAAGAAATGAGGGAAAATAAGAAAGTTTACTCCATTTCCCAAATTTCTTCAAAACCCAGTTCCTAAAGGAAAGTTATAAGCATGGGATTGTTTGGTAAAGGGATAAAAGGCATTTTAATCCTTTACCAGATGACAAAGTTTTAGCCTTGTCCAAATTGAAAGCTTTTGCAGACGATTTCAATTTGGCTCAAATGGCGCAACTTTTCTTTGATAGGGTAGAAAACATTGTGGGAAAGGGAGAAAATGCTGATTGCCAGCATTTTCTCCTTTTCCCACAATGTTTTCAAAAGGCTTCTTTCCCAGGGACTTCAAAAGGCGGCATCGTGCAGTAAAGGGTCAACCCTTTTCAGCACAATGCCGCCTTTTAACTCTTTACCAAACAACAAAATTTTAGTCTGGTCCAAATTGAAGGCAATTGCAGACGACAATTTCCATGTGGCTCAAATGGTGCAATTTTTCTTTGACAGGGAAGAAAACATTGTGGGAAAAGAAGAAAATGCTGGTTTTCAAAAGGCTTCTTTCTCAGGGTCGTTAAAAGACGGGATTGTGTGGTAAAAGGTTAATGACCCTTGGAAAGAAGCCTTTTGAAAGCATTGTGGCAAATTTTCTCCCTTTCCCACAATGTTTTCTACCCTGTCAAAGAAATGTTGCACCATTTGAGCCAGGCTGAAGTTGTTATCTGCAAATGCTTTCAATTTGGACAAGGCTAAAATTTTGTCATCTGGTAAAGGGTTAAGTGCATTGGACTTGCAGTTGTAAGCTTGGTAGATCTGTGCTTGTAACTTAGATTAGTATGTATAGACATAGTTCCTCTTTGTGGCTAGTTTAACCCTTTACTACATGTCAAAACTTTTGACTTGTTAAATTTCAAAGCATTTGTAGATGACAGTGGTGGCTCATATAGTAAAATCTGTCTTTATACTGTCGGAAAGGGAGAAAATGCTGGTTACCGGCATTGTTTCATTTTCCCATGGTGTTACTCAAAGGCTTCTTCTTCAGAGTTGTTCAAACACAGGATTAATTGGTTAAGGGTTAGGCCTGCTGAATTAAGTATTATTACACACAGGTGAAAACAATATGACAGAAAAAGATATAAAGGATAGTTTTCTGTTTTGGTGTATGATCGAAATTTCTTTTATCAAGTGAAGAGCGAGGCTATATTTTCAGGAGATGAAAGAAACTTCGATTATACACAGAAACAAACAATTATCCTATTGCTTTTATGCTCATCACTTTAACCTCTCATTTCACGCCTAATTTTTGCTCATATGAAAATATGAGCATTTTTCAAGCGAAATAGATGTATTCAGTTAGATATGGACAAGCCGTAATAATGACATCATGAGTGATGTTGACTGTGTCATAAAATGTGACATTCACCCGCTAAAAATTCATTCATGTTCTTTGAATATCCATGGCATGACAAAAATAAAAGTTACAACATTCACCAGTGAATTAATTATAAGATTCACCGGTGATTTATAAGGATATAATCTATAAATTACTGAAAAGCATAAAAGAAAAATTTTCATTGCTCTTTGTCAGCAATTTCTGGTATTGTAGCAATGCTTCTGTAAGGCAAATAAGTCTTCTGCACATTATTAATGTACTAATGGTGACGGGGACCTTGGCAGTATTTTTTACGAGTATACATGTGTACAAGTTTAACTCTTTACCAAACGACAAAATTTTAGACTGGTCCAAATTGAAAGCACATGCAGACGACAAAATAAATGTGACTCAAAAATTGAAATTTGTTTTGGGAAGAGTAGAAAACATTGTGGGAAAAGGAGAAAATGCTGGTTACCAGCATTTTCTCCTTTTCCCACAATGTTTTCAAAAGGCTTCTTTTCCAGGGTCATTAAAAGTCAGGATTGTGTGGTAAAGGATGAATTGACCCTTGGGAAAAACACTTTTGAAAACAAGGTGGAGAAGGGAGAGAATGTTGGTTACCTGCATTTTCTTCTTTTCCCACAATGTTTTCTACCCTTTCAAAACAAATCTGTTGTATTGTCAGTTGCAAACATTTTTAATTTGGATAAGATTATGATTTTGTCATATGGTAGAGAGGCAATAATAATTATCCAACAACTATACTAAACATACATGGTAACATGGTAGTTATTTTCAGTAAGTTTGATCTGTCTGTTGCATACAAATCCGTAGTTCTAGATTGGTATATACACATATAGCAGTATACGAAGGCTCTGCTTTCGTACTTTTGAAGGTGGTGCTTTCCTGTGGAATAAATGCCATATGCATGAAAAATAAAATTAATGTGCATGACTTGATTATGAATTGTCTCTTTCCAGCAATTTACCACACAATTCCAAATTTTCATGATCTTTAGGAAATAGGCTTTTGAAAACATTGTGGGAAAAGAAGAAAATGATGGTATCAAGGATTTTCACCTTTTCACACCCTATTTTTTGCCCTATCATGGAAAAAGTTTATCATTTGAGCCACATTTAACCCTTTAGCACCCAATCCTAATGACTTTGAGGAAGAAAACTTTTTAAAACATTGTGGGAAAAGGAGAAAATGTTGGTAATTAGTTTTTTCTCCTTTTCCCACAGTGTTTTCTATCCTATCATAGGCAGATTCCATTATTTGAATCACATTTATTTTGTTGTCTTCAAATGCTTTCAATTTAGACTAGTCTAAAATTTTGTCATCTGGTAAAGAGTTAATTTGCTGTCTGCAGATTCTTTCAGTTTGGACAAGTGTAAAATGTCATTTTATGTTAAAGAGTTCACACTTAGCTTCCTGAAACAAATTTACAGACGACTGAAAAATCATTTGACAATCATTATGAATTAAACATCAGAAAATATATAATTATGCAATGCAGATGTCCATCAATTTTCATTAGTTTAGCAATAATTCAATAATAGTTGTTTTAATGAATATTTGTGAGTTCTGATTGTCTGAAAGTGTTTTTTTTTTTTCATAGCTCCATGAAAAAAAAAATCATGCAGTGCCTGAACTACTCTTGCTGTCAAATTAATGTAAACAAACGTGTATATGAAATTTCATGTTTTTCATACTAATTTGTACCAAGTGTGAAGTTCAAATGCTAGCTGAGTGTTATTTTCTCTGAGTATCATAAAATGAAAGAAAAATCCAACAAAAATTTATAAAGTCTTAAAAGAGAACTGAACCCTTTCCCAAACAAGCCCTGGTTTTCACGTGTTTGCAGTACAAGTCTTTTGAAAACACTGTGGAAAAAGGAGAAATTGCTGGTAACGAGCAATTTCTCCTTTTCCCCCAGTGTTTTCTACCCTTTTGGAGAACTTTCTGTCATTTTCATCAAATTTAAAATTGTCGTCTGCAAACTCGTTCAATTTGGTCTAGTCTAAAATTTATCGTTTGGGAAAGGGTTAAACCTTATTGTCAGTTTACTGGGTACGAATTAGATCAATCTAATTTTCAACTTACTTTTAGCATATTAAACTTCTAGTTATGGGTCTGCTAAATCTGCAATGTTCATTGCTATGATGCCATGAGTTACACCTTTTTATGTCATGTTATATTGAATTATAAGGATTGAAGAGATTTTTTTTTGTTTCATGGTGGTATCAAAACAAAAAACCTAATCACACTTTGGTTTTATACAGTTTGATTAGGTTTTTTCGTTTTCACACCTTTTCACAAATTCTCTTCATTCCTTAAGTGCAAGAATTGACTGAGTACATGCTGTTTATCTGTACTACACAATCCTGAGAAAGCATTTTCTTATTTTACCAGAATTTTTTCAACCCTTTCTAAGAAAAATTTCATCATAAGCGTCTCATTTAATTTGTTGTCTGCAAATGCTTTTAATTTGGACAAGTACTAAATTTTGTTGTTTGGCAGAGATAAACTTGGTCTTACTGAATTTATTAAAGATTATACAGAAAACAAACATTTGAAGGAATGTGTTAAAAGTACCCTGATAAGGCAAGCTTTTGAAAACATTGTGGTTACTGGCATTTTCTCCTTTTCCATAATTTTTTCTATCCTTTTAGAGGCAGATCTTATCCTCAATTTGTCATCTGCAAATTCTTTCAATAAAGACAAAGTTAAAACTTTGTTGGCTGGAAGAACCTTAAAACCCTTATGTGGTGTTCGTGGTTGTGAGGTAGAGCTTTGGCCTCGTAATCAAAAGGTCCTGAGTTTGATACCCTGGAGCGGATGTCTACTTTGGTACTGTTCATTGGCCCACACATTCGGCGCGAGTACTGGTGTAGTTTCCAGGAAGCAGAATCGAGAGAGATTAGTATAAGTTGTAAGAACTTGTTTCTCAATCGATGTAAAATAAATATGTTTAAACTAAAACCCTTAACAGCCAAATAATCACTAAAAGGACGGTGTAATTCAGAAGGAAAGATCTAAATACATGTACGTGTATAGCAAATTCATAGTTGTGTCCACTGAAATATCTTACATAATAGGAGACAGTGCAGATTCATATCAGACTGCACATTCTGTGCAGTTCGATCTTGATCTTAACTGCCTTCACTATTAGATTGATAGATAACTCAAATATACATTTTTAGGTAACCCTTGGAAAGATCATCCCATGTTTTTACAACCTTGACTCCGGTTTTTAAAAACATTATGGGAATTGGAGAAAATGCTTGTAACCAGCATTTTGTCTTTTGCCCCATAATATTATCTATCTGATCAAATATACATACAATAATTTTTGAGCCACATTTAATTTGCTGGCAGCAAATGGTTTCAATTTGGACAAAATCAGATGGAATCTTTCAAATATCATGAGATATTAGGGGTTTAAAATTCTAAAATGAAATAGTTTTTCTTTTACCAAACAATCCCATGCTTGAGATGAAAGGCTCCTGAAATTATTATGAAAAAGGAAGCATTTTCCCTAATTTTGCACAAATTTGTGTACTTCAAGCGACCAATTCAATTATTTTAGCCATTTTTTAATTTGTCCTCTGCAAATGCTCTCACTTCTACTATCTTGTTGTCTGGTAGAATATTAAATCTCATTTCATACTGATTATTCCTACTATACACTGATATTTTACAATGACAATGGATGAGCTCATTGCTCGAAATACATCTATGTTTCTGAAGATAATGATTGAAATTTTCTTTTTCTAGACTTTTGTTACCATATGAACGCCATAAGAGAATGCAGAGGGGCATGAAGGGCATGGGTCACTCACAGAGAGACAAGAAGTTAAAGCATGCTGAAGTTAGCTTAAGTCCTTTGCCAAGAACAGAACTTGTATCATCCAGAACTAAAGAGGAATCAAAGGTAAAACAGTATCCAATTTAACCCTTAGCCAAACAGACCCACGCTTTCTTGACATTGAGAAAGAAGTCTCTGAAAGCATTGTTTGAAAAGGAGAAAATGCTGGTAGTCAGCATTTTCTGCTTTTCCCACAATGTTTCTCACCCTTTCATAGGCAAATTCCATCATTTGAACCATATTTAATTTGTTGAATCTCTGACCATAACATGTAGACTCTAAGGACAGATCTGTATGAACAACTAACTATCAAGTATGTTTTAAATGTATTTACCCACTGTTATGCTATACGGGCAACCCCTTGACAAGTTAGATAAGAAATGTTACAGAAAAAATATAAATACCTAAAAAGAAATGGACACTCCTCATGTTTTCTCAATGTTTATTTGTCTACATCTTTGTTTTAAAACCATTTTTGCAGGCAAAGTAAACTCATCATTGTTTGTTTATACTTTGTCAAATATTTGCAAAATTAGATCCATTTGCACAAAGTTTTAAATTAAGATTATCATTGATTTTAGATTAAAGAGGAGAAAGAAGATGCAAACCATCTGAATGGAGGAAAAGAAGCAACAAAGACCTACAAGGAAAACATAAATATGAAAGAGAGAACTATGATTATTCGCCAAGAGATTGAGAAAATGAAAATGAGAAAGGTAAATGAATTAACCCTTAACCATACCATCCTGAGTTTTAACAACCCTGAGGAAGGCCTTTTGAAAACACTTTGGGAAAAGAAGAAAATGCTGGTAACAAGCATTTTCTGCCTTTTCCACAATGTTTTCAACCCTTCTGATGCAAATAGTATCACTTGTGCCACATTTTGTCATCTATAAAGCTTACAATTTTAACTTGCCCTAAAATTTTGTCATATGATAATTAATCTTTGACGTCTTGTAATGCAATTCACCGCAAGAACAAGAAGATAAAATGAATCTGTATTTAACCCTGTACTAAAGAAATTATTCCCTTGCTTTAATGACTCAAGAATAAACATTTTAAAAAGATTGTAGGGAAACAAGAAAATACCTGTTAAAAATATAGCCCTGGGGGTAACACATTTTACAAAGGCTTAAATGGTGAAAACTTTGGAAATATTCTTTTATTACATGAAATGCAATGTAGCGAGTCTACATTACCCCACCCACTTTCTTTGTCAAAATAAACTGGCAATCAGTTTGGGAATGTCCCATCTCAAACTCATTGACAGTGATGGCATTCGTTAAAATTTTCTGAAGAATATTTTCTTCTTCATTTTCGTCAAATGATTCCTGTCTGTCGCTTTCGCCGCCATTAAAAGTTCGCCGCAAAGCATCTTAAAATGTCAGTCTTGCGGTTCACCGTTTTACTTTCGTTTTTAAGAAGAATGTGGCCGATGTAAAAGTGCGTCTCAGTCTGCTAAAATTTCACCCGATTGAATCGTTTCTCTGAAAGAATGACGTAAAATTACTTAGTTCAACATTCATGCCTAAAACCCTGAATGAGTATACGAATACCAAAAGGGAAAACGAGGCAAATTTCTTAGGGAACCGCCTTGCGCAGACAGTTCTCCAAATCGTGTTTACCACTGACATGTGAGATAGTGGGGTGCGAGTTGTGTCAGCACCTAGCAGGAAATGGGTTAATAACTCAAGATTGTGAGAGGTCGTCGCTAAATAGACACTGTGTAATGCTAGTCAAGAGTTTGTGACAGGATGCACACCATCATATAACGTAGAATCAAGGTGCGGCTTCAGAAAATTATGGGCGGTGACTATATCTCGTACTTGATTTCTGATTGGTTTGCAGTAGATATTGTATGTAAATTCTGATGCCAGTGGGGTGTGGTGAAATTGACTGTTTAATTAGCATTGTATGGTGTGTTTGCATACATGGTATGTAACTAGACAAAACCAAATGTGAAAAGGGACTAATCACGCTTCGATGCATGACCAGATCTCTATATAAGCTGTGATTTCTGTCACAGTGAAATGGCATTAATTATATAATGGCCAATTAACAGTTTGACACTCTACCAAGGGATCTTATATATGATCACTGCTTTACCCAACGTTCAAAAATGCCTGCCGCAATGATTTAAGGTTTGTAAGTTTGTTTCTGACTGGCCATATTATGATTTTTCGGACCGATTTTTTAGGAAGATTTTGATAATAATTCAGTTTTCAGCGTTAGGAATCAGTCTGGTCCGGCAATTTTTCAGATTTCTGTAGCCCTGGTTACCATTTACCTGCCTTGATTATCACACTGCATTATTACATAATTGATGATCGGTGTTCAAGTTCTTTGAAAAGGAAGTGTTCAGTTTAGAGTGAAAACGATTTATTTTGATTTTTATAGTTATGCTCAGATGGGTCTAATATTGGTATAAAGTAAGGTTTCTATCATTCAGTTTTTTAGCTCCACTGGCCGAAGGCCAGCGAGCTATTGTCATGGCGTTGTGTCCGTTGTGCGTCCGTCCGTCCGTTCGTTCGTCCGTGCGTGCGTCCGTAAACTTTTTCTTTAAAAAACTTCTCCTCAGAAACTATTGACTGGATTTTTACCAAATTTCACAGGAATGTTCCTTTGGTGGTCCTCTTTCAAATTCCTTCAAATAATTGTGTTCCATGAAGAATTCTGGTTGCCATGGCAACCAAAGTAAAAAACCTTTAAAAATCTTCTCCTCCCAAACCGCTATTTGGATAGCATTATTATTTTGCAGGAATGTTCCTTAGATACAGGTTTACAGAATTCCTTTAAAAAAAAAATGATTTGTCAAAAAACATGGCTTTTATGGGAGACTTATTTTCCTTTTATGGTATAAAGTAAAATCTTTGAAAAATTTCTTCTCTAAAACTATTCATTGGATTTCATTGTTGTTTTGCAGGTAAGTTCCTATGGTGGTTGTCTGCCAAATTGTTTCTATGGTGGTTGTATACCAAATTCCTTTTAAAAAAATGATACACCTAAAAACACATTTTTTTATAGACAAGGCTTGTATTTCAAAAAAATGTTCTTCTCCAAAACTATTTATTGTGTTAGTTTTATCGACTAACAAAGAAAAAGGAAGAAAATTGGATTGACATGACCTAGTCAGGGCTGTCCTATTTAAGCCCACACATTTTCCTTGGTATTAAGATCACAATTTACTCCAATGATAAGCTATTAGTTAGTACTAGTAATAAAATATCACTGGCCATAAATAAGATAAAAGCTTGAGCACCTTTCACAACTTGAGCTTTTCAATTTTGCCTTATTACTAAGCCTGAGTAACCATGCCACGATAAAAAAGAAAAAGTATTTTAATAACAAAACCCCCATGTTGTAGGTACTTTATAGTCCTTTTGATATAGAACAAGAGAACCTCTGCACTTTTATTAGTTCTGGTAAAGGTTTGTTGACCTACTAATGAGTAAATGCAGAGTGGACAGAAGGGGTGTAAATCCTGGTGACCTGGTACAAAGTGGGACAGGGCTTTACATTTGTGATAAGGCATTAATGTTATCCAGTCAAACTGATCCCGCAACTTCAGTACACCAGAATTAATCTGTGCCCTGGAGCAGGATATTTGATTTATGTAAATGCATTTGTAGACCATTTTGTGTTGTTTGCCACAGAAGACATTCTAACTGTGACTGTGAAAAGTTGATTATTAGGGATTAGGTGTTCATTGTATGCCAGCATATTTCATTCTATGTGGTGTATTGATGTAAGTTGATCTATATTGCTATAACATTCATTCATTTGCCCTCCTAGCTGTTCTTTTAGATTACCCCTTTACCACACAATCACAACTTTTAACGACCCTGGGAAAGACATATTTTCTATATTTTGATGTTTCCCCACCCAAAATGGTTTGTGAAAGGACCTGTTGCAGACAACATATCTTCAAATTAGTAAGATATATATAAAAAAGGATAGAAATTATTGTGGGAAACTAAGAAAATGCTGGTTACCATTTTTTTCTTCTTTTCTCACAAGTTTTTTCCATACCTTTTTTTCTTCAGTGAGCTAAAATGCAGGATTGAATGGTAATTGTTAAAAACTTCTTTTCGCCATTATAGAAATATCAGGCCTGTGGAGCGATACAGGCGCTCAAGCGCCTCTAGTTTGTTCCAGAACTTTACCATTCATGCCATTGAAAAAATATTTTCTGCTTCTAAGATCTGGAAATCTTCTTGTCAAAGCACTCTTTTTTAGAGTTCATTGATATTTTGTATGAATGATACTTGATTAGACTGGCTTGTATTGACTGACATAATCCCTGTCTTGGAAAAAGATACGACCTTTTTTTTTCCTTGGGGGGGTGGGGGTGAGGGGGGGGGGGGGGGGGCTAGGCTATTTTTTCAATGAAAGTTTATTGCCATACAGACTTCTTATGATTTATGTCTCTGTCAGTGCCAATTAAATGCATGATACATGTTTTTAAAAAGCAGTGGAGTGATAAAGGACCATCAGGGCCCTCTTGTTTCCTTATCCACTGACAAGATAACCTTGTGGAGGGATATTTGTCAGCCTGCAATATTTCTAGGTTTAAATCAATCAATCAAGGTTTTGGAGAATCACAACACAACTGAGTAAGGTTCCTCCATAACTCATTGGTTTGCCTGGGTCCAGGCAGTAATAATTTTTAAACCATTCCTTATTGCAGTCTCCTTTCACAATCTTTACAAATGTATGGGAATGAGCTGATAATCAATACCTTATCTACGTGTATTGCCACCCTTTTTGACAAAGTAACTTCTGAATATACGAAAGGAAAAAAACTATCGAACTTGAACCCAGGCTCACTGGTTAATGTTTTGGATTTGTAACCAAGAAATTCTTGTTTGATCCTCATAAATGGCACCATTCACATAGGAGTGGCCATGAAAAAGGCACTCCAGTGCCCAGCTTAGTACAGGTGAAACAAAGCAAAGACATGAATAACTGAGCTATTTTTGTGACTTGACTAAACTTCTTTTAGAAACAGTATAAAACACTGTAGTTGTACTCTGCTAGTGCTAAATAAGTGAAATTGACATTCTCCACCAGTACTAAAGGTGCAGGTATTGCAATTGTGGCTAGCATAGTCAGAATGTCTGACAAAAAAGCAGTGTACATTCAAGATCAGACTGCTTATTCTTTACAGTTAGATCTTGATCTGAAATGTCTGCATAAACCACTAAACCTAGGCATAGCACTACAAGTAGCTGTCAAGTACTGTATTTCAACCCTTTACCACACAATCCTGACTTTTAACGACCCTAAGAAAAAGGACTTTTGAAAATAATGTGGGAAAAGGAGAAAAAGGCAGGTAACCAGCATTTTCTCCTTTTCCCACAATGTTTTCTACCCTTTCAAGGACAAGTTTCATCATTTGAGCCACCCTTAATTTGTCATCTGCAAATGCTTTCAATTTTGACCTGTCTAAAATTTTGTTGTGTGGTGAAGACTAAAATGCAGAACTATTAAAGGTTCTATTTTTGTAAATATTGTTTTTAACAAGGATGCACAACAACAGAGAGATAATGAGACAGAGTCAGATAAGGAGAAATTATGGGAAAATCGGAGAAAAGTTAAAGTAGGAGATAAGGTGAGCCATGTTGTCATGGTGACATGCCTTACCCATCATGCTTTGCTCACCACTTCCTGTTTCATTTATCCAAATCATTTATCATTTTACTATTTTGATTGAATCACTTGCACTTTAACTCTTTACCAAATGACAAAATGTTGGACTGAATCAAATTGAAAGCATTTGCAGACAACAAATGTTGTTAAAATGATGATTTCTGTCTTTGGTAGTGTAGAAACATTGTGGGAACAGGAGAAAATGCTTGTTATCAGCATTTTTTCCCTTTTCCCTCAATGATTTCAAGAGCTTTCATCCTTAGGGTCATTAAAAGTCGGGATTGTGTGGTAAAAAGTTAATTGATTACCTTCCTAAAGAAATCAGCAGCAAATAACTTTGAAACCATCCATACGACAAAGGGATAGTTTATATTGATGTACCCTTTGCCAGACCACAAAACTTTAGACTTGTACAGGCACCTGCAGTAAACAAATGCTACTGGAATGACAGAATTTGTCCTTGACAGGGCAGAAAACACTGTGGGAAAAGGAGAAAATGCTGGTTATCAGCATTTTCACATTTTCCCATAATATTTTCATCAGCAATCCATTGAACCTTTTACTAATTTATTGCTGACTGAATTCCTCATGTTGGCACTGCAGATCAAGATCAGGCTGCACAGAATGTAAATGTGATTTCATTGCCTTTGGATTTGATCCCTGCCTCACAGCTATACATGTACCGCTTGTATCCCATTACCTTTGTAGCTGGTATTAATAGTATTCACATGATTAAATCCCCCACCTTCAAAGTAGAGGGGGTTATACTGGTTTCACCATATCTGTCTGCCTGACTGCCCATCCATCCATCTGTCAATCCATCAAGGTTTTCGTTTCTGTGCTGTAAATCAAAAGCCATTTGACCTAGGACCAAGAAACTTTATACAAGTGTTGCTCATGTCCCAAGGAGGTGCCCTATTTTTTTAGGGTCACCATGGGTCAAAGGTCAAGGTCACGGGTTAACTCTGTTTTGAAAATCATTTCTGTTCTCTGATTGTGCTTCTTCAGTGACAAGGTGCAAGTGGGGGGTATTTGTCCGCTTTGCTATAGTTCTAGTAATTACTGCATATTTCTGAAGTTGCCATAATTAGGACAAGGTTGTCAGTTGCTTGAAAGGTGTGTTAGATTCAAATATATCTGCAGAAAACTTGCTGTCTGATTTAGGATCTTCTTTGTATGGGGGAGGGGTTTTTATGTTATGAAATGTTCTTTCAAAGTCTTGTATAATTCTGTTGATTGGACTAATGACATCAGATATGTTCATTTATCAGTCTTAGGGTTCATTTATAGGGTTCATCTATTCATCAGTTTTTTCTAAGACATATTGCTTGTGGTGTTGGTCCCTTTATTTAGCTAATAACTTTACCAAATGACAAAATGTAAGACTAGTCCAAATTGAAAGCATTTGCAGACGACAAAGTAAATGTGACTGAAAAATTAAAGTTTATTTTGGGAAGGATACAAAACATTGTGGGAAAAGGAGAAAATGCTGGTCACCAGCATTTTCCCCTTTTCCCACAACGTTTTCAAAAGGCTTCTTTCACAGGGTCGTTAAAAGTCAGGATTGTGTGGTAAAGACTTAATTGTATGCATGTGGTCTTTCAGAACCAACAATTCTAATTTCTTAATTCTATTTTCAAATTACAAGAAACTTCTTTTGGTTGGCTGCAGTGCTCAATGTCATCCGTTCAGAATGGTTAGTCTTTGAAGTATGAATACATATAATTTAGAATGGTTGGTTTACCGGTATTTTACCCCTGGTTATTTATTTTCGTATGGAAAAAGTGGTTGTATGATACCTATATTTTTCTTATTTGAATGCAAGCTTTATTTTAATTTAAGATCAAAATAATTATTTAACATTCATAGATACAAAAATTAATATTGAATGTAGTTCTTTTTAGACTCCACCTTTTGAGAAAATATTAAATTTTGTATTCATTTAGTGGTATAGCATTTCTCTTTTCTACTAGAAGCATGTTTTTTACTGTCTGTTCTTCATTTACTCTTCCAGCATAAAAGTTGTCGTAACTCTTTACCACACAATCCCAACTTTTAACAACCCTTAAGGAGGAAGGCTGTTGAAAACATTGTGGGAAAAGAAGAAAATGCTGGTGACCAGCATTTTCTCCATTTCCCACAACATTTTCTACCATATCAAAGAGAGGTATCATTATTTAACAACATTGAAGTTGGTGTCTGCAAATGATTTCAGTTTGGTCCATTCCAAAGTTTTGTCATTTGGTAAAGAGTTAACTCTTCATCAGATGACACAGTTTTAGACTGGTCCATTCTATAAAAGCAGTGGGAGATGACAATTCATAAGTGACTCATATGATGATGTTTTCCTTCAATAATGTTGTTAACAATGTGGATAAAGAACAAAATGTTGATCACTAGTGTTTCTTCTTTTTCAGTCATAGTTTTTAAAGGCTTAGAGCTTTACCTCATGACAGACAATTTTCTGACAATCTAATAGATAGTGCAAGGGAATATAGGGTGAATTGTTATATGGATAGAAAAAATTTCTACTTTGAATGACATAAAAAAAACATTGCAAGGAAAGGGAAGATTGCCTGTAATGTAAATCATGGCCCTGTTTCATGAAAAAGCTTTAGTCTGTCATTTTGCTCAAATCCACTAACAGGCTTATTTTCTAACTTGAGTTTGTTATTTAGGATGTATTTCACTAACATTGACAGACTTCAGTAATATTTTTCAAACACCAAGTTGACACAACCTTTCAGACCCAACTCAGCAAAAGTGGACTAAAGTCTGGTAACTAAGTCTGTTTATTTTGCTGAGTGGAGGATTTGAGAAGGTTACTAAAGTCTGTCAGTGTAAGTGAAATGAAGCTCAAATAACCAACTAATTATAAGTCTGAAAATGAGTTCGTTGGTGGATTTGAGCAAAATAAGAGACATAAGTTTTTTCATGAATCAAGGCCCAGGGACATTGCAGATAACTTTCAAAAGTTTCTCTTAAAGTATGGAAAATCATGTTGTGAACTCATTAATAGATGACAAAACTTTAGCCTTGTCCAAATCAAAAGGGATTACAGATGACAAATCAGCTGTACTAAAAACAGTGGGAGCTGTCCATGATATAGAAACCATTCTGGGAAAGGTAGAAGATGCTGGCAATCACTTCGGGATTCTCTGGTATAGGGTTATTAATGCATGGAACACATACATGTATCTTGTGACATAGTTCACAGTATTATTCTTAGTAATGCTTTTTTCTATAGTGTTATCATCAACATTGTTCTACAAGGTGAAGACATAGTCTGTAGTAGGTAGTGTGTTGGTTATGAAAAAGCAACACTCAGAAAAAGGCCAACCTGACTGGTGCCCTAACATAAATGACTAGGACTCCTGGAAGTAAATATGCTAGAAAAATGTTTCTCATTGGTCAGATACTGGCTCATCCTTGCCAATGGGTGACACTATAAAAGACAAGAGGTATTGTTAAGATGCTAGATACTGATTACAAGCATTTTCTCCTTTCCTCACAATGGGGTTAAAAATCAGGGCCAGGTTTCACAAAAAAACTTAAGTCTCTTACTTTAATCATTTAGTAAGACGAGTTTTGTATTTGAGACACATTTCAGCAACATTAACAGACTGTGGTAGCGTTCTCAAACCCAGAGTTAACACTATGTTTCAGACTCATCTAAGCAATATAAATGGATTTAAGTCAATTAGCAGACATAAGTCCATCAATTTGCTGAGTTGGGTCCAAAACGTGTCTACCCAAGACTTGAGATTGTTACGTAAGTCTGTTAATGTTGGTGAAATGAGTCTGGAGTAACAAACTCAGCTTATATGGGTAAATAAATCTGTTTGCAGATTTGAGTAAAATAACAGACTTAAGTTTTTTCGTGAAACCGGGCCCAGGATTGTGCCCATAAGGGTTCAGTTTAAAAGAAAAAAAAACATGATCTCATTTTCAGCATGTAAGAAAACCTTCAGGAGGACAGAAGACGGTACGAGAACTTTTGGACCAGAATGGGAAAGATGGAGATACCACAGGAGAGCATGGTTCTGGAGAACAGGCCCAGGAAAAAGCACCTGAAGGTGGAAATGTGAAAGAGGAAAAACACAGACTTGATAATCATTTGAAGTTAGAGAAAAACACTGATTCTCGATTCCTTGTTGATTCAAAATTTTCAATGCAAGGTCCCAGTTTGGATAACAAAATACATATTTCACCTCATGTGTCTCCTTTAAGTCCCCCAAGGCCTATGCTCTATCCACAGTTTATTCCAATGGCCCCACATTTCAGAGGAGTAACCCCCATTCCAATGCCATTTATGATCCCACAGTTTGGGCTTCAGGCTTTAGGAAATCCAGGAATGCATCATCCATTGCTAAGTCCGACATCGAAGGAAAGCAAGACAGAGACTTCCTTTAATAGTTTGTTGACTGATGTGAAGAACAGTATGGAGAAAAGTGCAATACATTCTAGTAGTTCTAAATCAAATAAACCCAGCAGTAGTTCAGTACCATGTGTTCCACCACCCTCCAATCATACGCAACCCCCTAGGGGACCTATTACCTCCCCACAAGTGGATGAATCAAAGAATAAGCCAATCACTCCTGCCCATTCCCACAGTGTGAAAAGGCAATACCCATATACAGATGCAGATAGAAACTTACCTGGCTACGGAGATACTAAACTTGAAAAGTCTAAAAATAGTGATACAGATCTAAAAAGACAGAAAGTGATTAGTGCGCCAGATTCTAGTGTTAAAAAATCAAGTTCTGGGCAATATGAAATGTCTGCCCTTGACTTTAGCATGAAAACCTTGCGTGCACAAGAGGAGAGGCAGCAGAGGGGAGAGTCTCTTTTATTCAATACTTGTTTCAACAAAGATGGCAAAAGCAATCCAAAGTCAAGCATATTTGAAGCACCTCAGGACTTATCGTTAAGATCAGCTTCCAACAAGAATGTAGATCTCCCATCCAGTCTTTCTATAAGTGCTTCACATCGAAATGTTCCATTAAATGTTCCTCATCCACGATCAACCCTCGATCTTACAAAGTCTCCCGGCTCTAGTAAATCAGATAACCATAGACGAGATAACATTGATTCCAAACCTGAGGTATGTCTTTCTTCTCTTTACTCTGCACAAGCTGATACAAACTTTAAACCTTTACCACACAATCCTGAGTTTCAAATAATCTGTTGAAGAAACCTTTTGAAAACATTGTGGAAAAGGAGAAAATGCTGGTAACCACATAGGTTTCATCAATCGAGCCACATTTAATTGATCGTCTGCAACAGCTTTGAATTTGGACGAGTGTAAAATTTTGTTGTTTGGTAAAGACTTAAACTTATGTCTGCATTGAAAGCATTTGCAAGAGAAAAGTAAAATGTGTCGTAGTGTTACTTGTCTTTGAAAAGATGTGTAAATGATTTAGAAAATAGGCATATGCTCATTATCAGTTCCTTTTCCTGTGACTAGTTGCTTATCAATGAGATGAAATGTTATTGAAGTGTTATTTACCCAAACATTTGATAGTAAGCTTACTGAAAGATTGTGTATTCACATTTTTTTATGACAGGACTTAAAGTCAAACTTGTGTTTAGCAGTCAGGTAAGGGATGAGGCAAAATTGGTTGCATATGGCAGCTGGCCACTCAAAAAAATCCTGAAATCAGAAAGCAGAAACATTGCATCTCAAATTACTATTTTACAAAACTACCTTGTTTGTCTATGCCTATTTTTCTACTATCAATATTTGAAGTGTTTCACTCGGAAGCAATAGTATTTTGGGGCATCTTTTTTGTGCATCATAGAATCCAAATTAAAATCATAAAATCACAAAATTCTCAAAAGTCCAAATATAAAGCTGACCAAAGATGAATTCTGGCTGATATTATGGGATTTGGCTTTAAACAGAACTATAACATTGTGGAAAAAGGAGAAAATGCTGGTTAACAGCATTTTCTCCTTCTCCCTTGACTGTTTTCAAAGTACTCTCACAGTATGGTGAAAACATGAGATTGTTAGGTATGTGGTAAAGCATAACAGACAACATAGTTTCAGAAATAGACTTTCTCGGTGCTGAAAAACCTCTCTGAACGCAGCATATCCAGTCTCAAACTCATGCTTTACCCTTTTCCACACAATTCTGAGTTTTAATGACTTGGAATAAGAAGCCTTCTGAAAATATTGTGGGAAAAGGAGAAAATCCCACAGTGTCTTCTATTCCATCAAAGACAAATTTCATAATTTGAGCCACATTTTAATCTTTACCTAACAACAAAATTTTAGACATGCCAAAATTGAAAGCATTTGCAGATGACAAATGTGACTCACAGATTGAAATTTATGTTGGAAAGGGTAGAAAAACATTGTGGGAGGAGATAATGGTGGTTGCCAGCATTTTCTCCTTTTTCCACAATCCTTTTAGAAGCTTTGTTTGTCATTGAAACTCAGGATTGTGTGGTAAAGGGTTAAAATGTCATCTGCTAATGCTTCCAATTTTGACAAGTCTACATTTGGTCATGTGGTAAAGATTTATGAGGAGTGTGAAGACACTGGAATTCATTATGTTAACTCTATTTCAGTGTGTGTAAACCATCAGTTTCAGTCATTGTCCTTAGTATGAAGTGCAAGACTGTCTGAAGCAGGAAAAAGTCGTTGTGCTCCCCCACCCTTTGTATTCACATGACCTTGCCCCTTGTGACTTCTTTTTGGCTCCAAAGCCAAAAGAATTTACCTTTCAGGTTGAAAATTTGTTCAACGCGAACATCTCAGTTCTGCTATATTCCAGTGTCTTCATGGTATAGCTAAAAAAGACAATGAAAGTGCCTTCAAAGATTGGATCCGGAGACTGAAACTTTATATATCTGTTGGAGGTGAATACTTTGAGGGGACAGAATAAAAATTTCAGTGAAACCTATGAAGAATCAAATTGTAGATGCTTAGATGCATTGCAATTTGAACACTCCCCATGACTGTGTTGTCAATGTGGCACAGTCATGTTTTGCAGTGTTCATAATTATCTGTTACTTTTTGGCTCACCTGAGTACGAAGTGCTCATGGTGAGCTATTGTGATCGTGCTGTGTCCGTCATCCGTCGTCAACTTTTTACCTTGTGTACGAGCTAGAGGCCACATTTTCAGTCTGATCCTCATGAAACTAGTACAGAATGTTTGTCTTGATAAAATCTTGGATGAGATAAAAATTGGGTCATGTGGGATGAAAAACTAGGTCACTAGGTCAAATCTTCAAAAAACCTTGTGTACGCTCTAGAGGCCACATTTTCAGTCAGATACTTGTGAAATTTGGTCAGAATGTTTGCCTTGATAAAATCTCGGACAAGTTCGAAATTGGGTCATGTGGGGTCAAAAACTAGGTCACTAGGTCAAATCTTCGAAAAACCTTGTGTATGATCTAGAGGCCACATTTTCAGTCAGATACTTGTGAAATTTGGTCAGAATGTTTGTCTTGATAAAATCTCGGACGAGTCCGAAATTGGGTCATGTGGGGTCAAAAACTAGGTCACTAGGTCCAATCTTAGAAAAACCTTGTGTACGCTCTAGAGGCCACATTTTCAGTCAGATACTTGTGAAATATGGTCAGAATGTTTGTCTTGATAAAATCTGAGATGAGTTCGAAACTGGGTCTTGTGGGGTCAAAAACTAGGTCACTAGGTCCAATCTCAGAAAAACCTTGTGTGTGCTCTAGAGGCCACATTTTCAGTCAGATACTTGTGAAATTTGGTCAGAATGTTTGTCTTGATAAAATCTCTGACGAGTTCGGTATTGGGTCATGTTGGGTCAAAAACAAGGTCACTAGGTCAAATCTTAGAAAAACCTTGTGTACGCTCTAGAGGCCACATTTTCAGTCAGATACTTATGAAACTTGGTCAGAATGCTTGGCTTGATAAAGTCTCGGTCACTAGGTCAAATCTTAGAAAAACCTTGTTTGCTCTCTAGAGGCCACATTTTCAGTCCAATCCTGATGAAACTTGGTCAGAATGTTTGTCATGATAAAATCTCGTATGAGTTCGAAATTGGGTCATGTGGGGTCAAAAACTAGGTCACTAGGTTAAATCTTCAAAAAACCTTGTGTACGCTCTAGAGGCCACATTTTCAGTCAGATACTTGTGAAATTTGGTCAGAATGTTTGTCTTGATAAAATCTGATACAAGTTCGAAATTGGGTCATGTGGGCCAAAAAACCCGATCACTTGGTCAAATCTTAAAAAAAAACTTGTGTACACTTTAGAGGCCACATTTTCAGTCCAATCCTCATGAAACTTGGTCAGAATGTTTGTCTTGATAAAATCTCGGACGAGCTCGAAATTAGGTCATGTGGGATCAAAAACTAGGTCACTAGGTCAAATCTTAGAAAAACCTTCTGTACACTGTAGAGGCCACATTTTCAGTCCAATCCTCATGAAACTTGGTCAGAATGTTTGTCTTGATAAAATCTCGGACTAGTTCGAAATTGGGTCATGTGGGGTCAAAAACTAGGTCACTAGGTCAAATCTTAGAAAAACCTTCTGTACACTGTAAAGGCCACATTTTCAGTCCAATCCTCATGAAACCTGGTCAGAGTGTTTGTCTTGATAAAATCTCAGACTAGTTCGAAATTGGGTCATGTGGGGTCAAAAACTAGGTCACTTGGTCAAATCTTAGAAAAACCTTGTGTGTGCTCTAGAGGCCACATTTTCAGTCAGATACTTGTGAAATTTGTCAGAATGTTTCCCTTGATAAAACTGAGACGAGATCGAAATTGGGTCATGTGGGGTCTAAAACTAGGTCACTAGGTCCAATCTTAGAAAAACCTTGTGTACGCTCTAGAGGCCACATTTTCAGTCAGATAATCCCGAAATTTAGTCAGAATGTTAGTCTTGATAAAATCTGAGACGAGTTCGAAATTGGGTCATGTGGGGTAAAAAACTAGGTCACTTGGTCAAATCTTCGAAAAATCTTGTGTATGCTCTAGAGGCCACATTTTCAGTCAGATACTTGTGAAATTTGGTCAGAATGTTTGTCTTGATAAAATCTCAGATGAGTTCTAAACTAGGTCTTGTGGGGTCAAAAAGTAGGTCACTACGTCCAATCTTAGAAAAACCTTGTGTGCGCTCTAGAGGCCACATTTTCAGTCAGATACTTGTGAAATTTGGTCAGAATGTTTGCCTTGATAAAATCTCGGACAAGTTCGAAATTGGGTCATGTTGGGTCAAAAACTAGGTCACTAGGTCAAATCTTCGAAAAACCTTGTGTATGATCTAGAGGCCACATTTTCAGTGAGATACTTGTGAAATTTGGTCAGAATGTTTGTCTTGATAAAATCCCAGACGAGTTTCTAAATTGGGTCATGTGGGGTAAAAAACTAGGTCGCTTGGTCAAATCTTCGAAAAACCTTGTGTACACTCTAGAGGCCACATTTTCTGTCAGATACTTGTGAAATCTGGTCAGAAAATCTTGGATGAGTTCGAAATTGGGTCATGTGAGATCAAAAACTAGGTCACTAGATCAAATCTTCGAAAAACCTTGTGTACGCTTTAGAGGCCACATTTTCAGTCCGATCCTCATGAAACTTGGTCAGAATTTTTGTCTTGATAGAATCTCAGATGAGCTTGAAATTGGGTCATGTGGGAACAAAAACTAGGTCACTAGGTTAAATCTTAGAAAAACCCTGTGTGCGCTCTAGAGGCCAAATTGTCAGTCAGATACTTGTGAAATGTGGTCAGAATGTTTGTGAAATGTGGTCAGAATGTTTGTCTTGATAAAATGTGGGATGAGTTCGAAATTGGGTCATGTCAGGTCAAAAACTAGGTCACTAGGTCAAATCTTAGAAAAAACCTTGTGTGCGCTCTAGAGGCCACATTTTCAGTCAGATACTTGTGAAATCTGGTCAGAATGTTTGTCTTGATAAAATCTGGGATGAGTTCAAAATTGGGTCATGTGGGGTCAAAAACTAGGTCACTAGGTCAAATCTTAGAAAAAACCTTGGGTGCGCTCTAGAGGCCACATTTTCAGTCAGATACTTGTGAAATTAGGTCAGAATGTTTGTCTTGATAAAATCTCAGACGAGTTCAAAATTGGGTCATGTGGGGTCAAAAACTAGGTCACTTGGTCAAATCTTTGAAAAACCTTGCGTACACTCTAGAGGCCACATTTTCAGTCAGATACTTATGAAACATGGTCAGAATGTTTGTCTTGATAAAATCTCGGACGATTTCGAAATTTTTTGTCTTGATGATATCTCAGATGAGTTCAAAATTGGGTCACGTAGGGTCATAAACAATGTCATTGGGTCACATTGAAGAAATACCTTTTGGGCACTCTAGAGGCCACAATTCTGGCTAGATTGACCTGAAAATTGGTCTACATATTTGACTTGATGATATCTCGGATCACTTAGAAATTGGATCTCATAGGGTCATAAACTAGGTCACTGGGTCAAATTCAAGAAATGTATTGTGGGCACTGTAGAGGCCACAGTTTTTACTCAACTGACCTGAAAATTTGTAAGCATGTTTGACTTGATGATATATTGAATGGATTTGAAATTGGACCACATAGGGTCATAATCTAGGTCACTAGGTCAAATTACAGAAACCCCTCGTGGGCACTCTAGAGGCGGCAATTCCTACCCAATTCACCTGAACCTTGGTCAACAAGTTTGTTTTGATGTTTCATATGAGTTTAAAATATGGTCACATAGGGTCATAAACTAGGTCACTATGTCAAATTGAAGAAAGACATTTTGGACACTCAGGAGGCCACATTTTCAGCTCAGTGGACCTGACAATTGGTCGGAATAATTGTCTTAATAATATCTCAGATGAGTTTTAAATTGGGTCATTATGACCCTGGAGTGAAATTTGGCCTATTGACTCAGGTGAGCGATCCAGGGCCATCATGGCCCTCTTGTTTCGTACTATGATTGTCATTGGGATGTTTTACACAATCATCATTATTGATTAATTCAACACAGAAAATTACAGGAATGGTAAAGGGAACCTTAGCCCTCAGAAAGTTGCTGACTTGTTACATTGGGCCACTTCCTGCGGTTCAACTGGATTGTCTCTCCAAAGCCAATCATGTGAGATACTTTATTCCAGTGATCACTAGTTAGATGTTTTTATGTTTTAGAAATCAGAAACCCCTTTCAAAATTCCACAACCAGGAACATTACCGAGTATTGGAGGGTTGCCAGTTGATGTTGGCCTAGTCCATCCAGCATTTCCGTTCCTTCCTGGTGTTTTCCCGACTCCTATGCAGCTACAACAAATGATCCAGGGGCAGGTCGCAGCGGGAATGCCAGGTCTATTCCGTCCAGAACTGATTCCATCACCGCTAATGTTCCCACATGCTTTTTCGTCAATACCCCCAAATTTGTTCACATCGGTTGCACCAACTATTGCAAAGACATCGACCAGTACTTCCCTCAGCAAAAGATAATCTACAGTGAATTGCCATATAAGACTACAGAAGTGTATCATGTGTTTGCAAAGCCTTATTGTGAAATGTTGCTTCATCCATAGCCTCTGAGAGAAATTTGCTGTCTAGGACCTTAACTCTTTACCAGACGACAGAATTTGAACCTTCTCCAAATTGAAAGCATTTGTAGACGACAATTTCAGTGTGACTAAAATGGTGCAATTTTTCTTTGATAGGGTAGAAAACATTGTGGGAAAAGGAGAAAATGGTTTCTCCTTTTCCCACAATGTTTTCAAAAGGCTTCTTTCCCAGGGGCGTCAAAAGGCGTCATTGTGCGGTAAAGGGTTGAACTCTTTACCACACAAAAAAAATTTTAGACTGGTCCAGATTGAAAGTGTTTGCAGACGACAAAATAAATGCAAATGAAAAATTAAAACTTGTTTTGGGAAGGGTAGAAAACACTGTGGGAAAAGTAGAAAATGCTGGTTACCAGCATTTTCTCCTTTTCCACCACAATGCTTTCAAAAGGCATCTATCTCAGGGCCATTAAAAGTCGGGATTGTGTGGTAATGGGTGAAACTCTTCGCAAAATAGTTCTGGTTTTAACAACTCTGAAGAATGAATCATCTGAAAACATTGTGAAAAAATAAATATAACTTGTACCATTTCATGACCAGATATCCTCTTTTGCCCTACATTACATTTGTTGTTGACAAAATTTTATGCTTTGAATTTTGTTGAATGTAGAATTTTGTCATTTGGCAAAGAGTTAACCCTTTACTACACAATCCTGAGTTTTACCAACCCTGTGGAAGAAGCCTTATGAAAACATTGTGGGAAATGGAGAAAACACTGCTAACCAGCGTATCTCCTTTCCCACAATCTTTTCTACTCTTTCAGCCATAAATTCCATAATTGTAGCCACATTTAATCTGTCATCTGCAAATGCTGTCAATTTGGGCCAGTCCAAAGTTTTGTCATTCTGTAAAGAGTTAACTCTTTACCAGACAACAAAATGTTAGACTTGTCTATTTTGAAAGCATTTGTATGTGACAAAGATGACTCAAATGATGGATGTTGTCAGTCAAAAACTTTGTGGGAAAAGTATAAAATAGCGTTTACCAGCATTTTCTTCTTTGCCCGCAATTTTTTCAAAGTCTTTCTTTCTCGGGATCATCAAAACTCCCAAAGGGTTAAAAATATGCTTATGAAAAATCTAAATGATGTAAGATTAAATACATGAATACAGGTTAAAACATTGTCGCAGGAGAAAAACTACTAATATTTAGCAATTTCGTCCTTTGAAACAATCTGCTGTGAGATGAAATAAGTGGTCCTAGGAGTTAATGAACTGGGTAGTTAACTCTTTACCAAATGACGAAATTTTAGACTAATCCAATTGAAAGCATTTGCAGACGACAAACTGAATGTAGCTCAAATGATGATTTCTGTCTTTGTGCGGTAAAGGGTTAACTTTTCCACATGACAAAATTGTAGACTGTTCAAATTAAAAGCTTTTGTAACTATAGCTCACATAATAAAGTTTGTCCTTGAGAGCATTTTATCCTTTTTCTACACTGTTTTCTGTCATCATGAACGCTCATCTACTCTCTTGAGCCACAATTACCTTGTCGTCATTATGCATGTGCTAGCAATATTGACGAGGCTAAAATCTTTCTGTTGGATAAAGATTTGTTCAGTTTTTATAGGGATTTTGCATGTTTTTAACTCTTTGGTACACAATCCTGACTTTTAACGACCCTGATGCTGAAGCCTTTTGAAAACATTGTAGGAAAAGGAGAAAATGCTGGTAACCAACATTTTCTCCTTTTCAAACAATGTCCTCTACCCTTTATCAGTCAAAAAGTATAATTCCAGACACATTTGAATTGTCGTCTGCAAATGCTTTCAATTTGGACGACTCCAAATTATTGCTGTGTGTTAAAGAGTTAAGCAAAAAAAAAAAAAAACTCTTTTGGTATTTTTCATTGTTTTTAGCATGTAAGATGTAGAAAAATATTGTTCAGATACTAGGTCAAAAAAATACTTCCATTTAGGGATTCTGTATTTTCACTTGTGGCCACCCCTTTTGTTCTTTACCACACAATCCCATATTTAAACAACCTTGATGGAGAGGGCTTTCTTTAAATATTGTGAAAAAAGGAGAAAATGCTGGTAACCAGCATTTCCCCTTTCCCACAATGTTTTATACCTATTCAAAAGACAAGTCCCATCATTTAAACTACATTTAATATGTTGTCTGCGATAGAAAAGAACAAAATTTTTAATGTGGTAAAGAGTTAAATGATCAGTTTTGGTGTTTACTTAGTGAAGAAAAACATGATCTTGCCTCAAAACAGTTTTCCTCTGTTTCATACAGGGAAATGGTTACCAAGTTTTATTGCAATAATGAATATGCATTTACTAATGATTTTTATTACAGTGTACTTTATAGTTGGTTTTTGTGAAGGCTTATGGTTAATATTTGATTATTACATGGCATTTCTTTGTTTTGTATGGTGGTATTTTTGTAATCCATTTTTTAACCCATTACCAAACAATAATATGTTTAATGACCCTGAAGAAGAGGCCTTTGAAAACTTGAAAATATTGTTTGATAAGGAGAAAATGCTGATAACCAGAATTTTCTCTTTTATCCACAATGCTTTTTTTCCTTTCGAAGACAGATCCCATTATTTGAGCCACATCTAACCAGTCATCTGCAGATGCTTTCTATTAGGGTAGGTTAAAAATTTTGTCATGTGGGAAAGGGTGAAATATTTTAATTTTGCCATACCAGGGCCCAAACTAACACAAATTTCTAAAATTAGTTTCATTTCGATTTATAATCCCATAACAAGCCATCTGATAGGTTGAGACATTTAGTTTCCAGAAAGGTGACAGCCAAGTGGATGGCTAGTGGTGGAAATTAGAATTTATTTTAGATTCAGTAATGGATTTGGTAGCTAAGGAAGATTGAAAAAGTTTGGTGACATACAGGGTGTCTGGAAAATAAGGTAACACTTTCGTACATTTATGATTTAGCTTGAAGTATCAGATAAACAGATGAAAATATATATACATGTAAATGAAATATGTAAGATTTTTGTGTGATAATTTAATTCAATTTTCATTTCACTATGTGCTTTTATACAGATTTCAAGTCAGAAGTACCTTTTTGTCAATGGTTTCATTTTAGTAATTAATGACGCTTCCAATATGATGGCTTTTTAAGCCCTTTCCTTGCTGAACATGCAGCATGAAATTTTCAGTCACTTCAAGCCCACATTCCAACACCAGTTTTTTTGGTTTCACTTTTAATGTTCCTTTACAGCATGTCTGTGGTGCTTAGCCTGTAGACTTTTGACTTCAAATAACCTCATAGAAAGAAGTCGCATGGGTTGAGGTCAGGATGAAGTCACCTACATTGTGAAATACTTAGTTTATGTAGCAGAGTGCTACAACACACACACATGTAATACTGTGATAGACTTTTTATACCGTAAGTTCGATGATAGGGTAATATTGAGACAATATCCGGTGGTAAAATATTGCTGAATATCGCGGCCTGCACACAGTCCCATCCTCTACTTCCTTTTGAGTGTTTTGAACTCGAAGGTCTACAAGTCAGACAGCACAGGCACGTTGTAAAAGAACACTGAACATGAAATCAATATGACTCATATTGGAATATGCGCTAAAAGAATTTACAAATTCATTGTGCATGTTGGCATGGAAATCTGTATAAAAATCTTAAAAATAAATTATAAATCTGTATAATCTGCATAATGATATGAAAATTAAATGAAATTGTCATACAAAAACTTAGTATATATTTTAGTTACATGTGTATATATTTTTCTCTCTTTTTCCCATATTTAAAGCAACATTATAAATGTACAGGTGTTACCTTGCTTTCTGGACACCTTGTAGGTAGACATTACATACAATAAGCCCATAATGATAGTGACTTTTCACACAGTAATAATCTCTCTCAGCTTTATTGCTTTTTCCCTATGTTAAACATTTGGTTCCCCCTTGTTAACAACAGCATTTTTTTCAGTGCCATTACATCTTAACCCTTTGACGCACAATCTAGGTTTTAATTGATTCTGAGAATAGGCTCTTGAAAACATTGTGGGAAAACAAGAAAGTGCAGGTGCCAGCAATTTCTTCTTTTCGCAGAACATTTCGACCTTTTCAAGGACAAGGCCCATTATTTAAACCGAATGTTATTTCTTCTCTGAAAGTGTTTTCAATATGGAGATGTTTGATTTTTTTTTTTGTGGTAAAGATTTAGATCTATGCCACTTGCATTTTCCCCCCTATTTTTTTAATGTTTGCATTTTTTTTTTTGCATTTTTAGTTCATTGTTCAAATTGATTTCCTTATCAGATGACAATATTTTGGAGTCATGCATATTGACAGCATTTGCAGATGTCAAATTTGTGGTTGAAATGGAGGGATTTCTTAATGATAGGGTAGAAAACGTCATGGGAAATGGAGAAAATGCTGGTGGTGATAGCATGTCTCCCTTTCCCACAATGTTTTCAAAAGCCTTTTTCTTCAGGGTCCTTCAAATATGGACTGTTTAGTGAAGGTTTAACACTTTCACTACCAACGCCAAAAAGTTCGCATTTCTTCTGAGATCTAAAAGTTAATTTACTTTGCCATTGAAGATTACTAGGATAGTAATCTAACATCAGATAGTAGATGGTGTAGATCCAAGATCAGACTGCACGTTCTGTGTAGTCTGACCTTTGATTTATGCCATCAGCAAAAGTTATCCAAAGTGTCATTGGTAGTGAAAGAGTTAAGATGCATCATGTCATATTTGATACAGGGAGCATCATTTAATCCTTTACCACACAGCCCCAAGTTTTAACGACCCTAAAGAAGAAGGCTTTCGAAAACATTATGGGAAAAGGAGAAAATGCTGGTAACCAGCATTTTCTCCTTTTTAGCTCCACTGGCCGAGGGCCAGCGGGCTTATGTCATGGCCCGGTGTCCGTCGTGCGTCCGTCCGTCCGTCCGGTCGTCCGTCCGTCCGTGCGTGCGTTAACTTTTATTTCAAACATCTTCTTCTCTGAAACTACCCATCCGATTTTCACGAAACTTCACAGAAATGATACTGACATGGTCCTCTTCAGAATTTCTTGAAAGAATTTGATTCCTTCAAAAACTCTGGTTGCCATGGCAACAAAACTGAAAAATATTGGAAATCTTTAAAAATCTTCTTGTCTGAAACCATAAGGCATAGGGCTACCAAATTTGGCATGTAGCTTTATGTAGTAGACCTCTATCAAGTTTCTTGAAATTATAGCCCTGGGGTCAAAATTGGCTCTTCCCCAGGGGTCACAAGTTTTACATAGGCTTATATAGAGAAAACTTTAAAAATCTTCTTGTCTGAAACCATAAGGCATAGGGCTACCAAATTTGGCATGTAGCTTTATGTAGTAGACCTCTATCATGTTTCTTGAAATTATAGCCCTGGGGTCAAAATTGGCTCTTCCCCAGGGGTCACAAGTTTTACATAGGCTTATATAGAGAAAACTTTAAAAATCTTCTTGTCTGAAACCATAAGGCATAGGGCTACCAAATTTGGCATGTAGCTTTATGTAGTAGACCTCTATCATGTTTCTTGAAATTATAGCCCTGGGGTCAAAATTGGCTCTTCCCCAGGGGTCACAAGTTTTATACATAGGCTTATATAGAGAAAACTTTAAATATCTTCTTGTCTGAAACCATAAGGCCTAGAGCTACCAAATTTGGCATTTAGCTTGATCTAGTTGGAGTCTACCAAAAGTGTCCAAAGTATAGTCCTGGGGTCAATTTGGCCTCATACTTGGAGGGGGGGGGGGTTCACAAGATTTACATAGGCTTACATAGGGAAAACTTTTAAATCTTGGTGTACATAGCCATAAGGCTTAGGCTACCAAATTTTGCATATAATTATAGCATTATTTAGTGGACAGTTACAAAGAGGGCCCAAGTTACAGCTCTAGGATCAAGTTTGGCCCTGCACCAGGGATCACAAGTTTTACATGGGTTTATGGAGTGAAAAGTTCAGAAACCATCTTGTTACCAGCCATAAGGCCAAGAACTCCCACATTTGGCATGTTATTCTTCTAATACAATATTCCCCATTTAGTCAGACTGTAGCCATGAGGTCAAAGTTTTATAAGGGCTTATATAGTGAAGACTTTTCTTCGTGGTTTATATTTATAAGCCAGTGGAGCAATACAGGGCCATCATGGCCCTCTTGTTTCCTACAATGTTTTCTACCCTATCAAATACAGAAATCATCTTTTAAGCTTTTTACCACAATCTCATCTATCTTTTCAAAGACAAATCCTATCGTTTATAAACAACTATCTTTTCCTTTTACCACAATGTTTTCTTTATTTTTTGATACAAATCTCATCCTATGAATAACATGTTATTAGTTGTCGTCACATACCATAAATTTTGACGTGTCTGAAATTTTGTCACCTGGTGAAGAGTTAATTAAAAAAAAAAAAGACTCGGAGTCAAGGGGGTCAGAGAGACAGGTTCCATAGAAACACTATTTTTTATTTTAAGAGCTTTTTGAGATTGTTGGCTTTTGTCTGTGTATATTTTGTTGGAAGTTTTCCAATTTTAGGGCCATGTTTTGTTTACACATTTTCATGCCATGTTTTTGTATGTAGAACCTCTGATTTAAGTCATTTTTAATTGAATGTACAATACATAGATACATAGATTTCACCATATATTTGAACCATGCTCTGCATAGATTTCACCATATATTTGAACCATGCTCTGTGAAAAGAGGGCTTATGCACCTGCAAAAAGCATTGACCCAGGTCAGTCTGCGCAGTACACGAAGGCTGACCCGTGTGGAAAATGTTCACAATTCATCAATTTTCTGCTTGTTGAAAGACCACGGAGATGCACTGAGCCCCTTTTCACCAGAGCATGGATCATTTCTACATAAAAGCTCAGAATCAAAGGGGTCTGAAATTCAAGCCTTAGCGTTTTCTTTTTGCCTTTTGGAAATTCTTCCAGTCTTGTGTTAAGTATGTTCTTATATCTTGTTGAGAAATATCTTAACTCTTATTTCGCTGACTTCATTCAAATACTTTTGTCATGAAACACATATACAGCAGGCATCCCTGAAAAAAAAAAAGTATTCAGTATTCTTAACATTTTACCAGACAACATGACATTGAACTCAACCATTTTAAAAACATTTGCAGGCGATGAATTTAGCGTGCTGAAAATGATAGGATTTAACTTCAAAAAAGTAAAAAAAAAAAGATTGTGGGCAACTGAGAAAATGGTGGTAACCAGCACTTTCTCTTTTCCCCACGATATGTGCAAAAGCTTTCTTCCTCAGGTTCATAAAAGCATAGGGTTATTTGGTAAAAGATTTGAAAGATTTCTGTTTTCTTGACTACTTTTATTATGTTGTCTTTCATTTTACGCTGGAAGAGTCCATATTAGTATTGTAAGAGAGTAATGGTATGTGTACAAATAGGTGCAGATTTAAGATTGTAAGATATTAATGATTATCTGACTTTTTATGTAATTACTTGGAAGTATATATATCATTAAAATGTTATTAAACAGTAGAAGTGTTATTTATTTTCGCATGTACCTATTTGAATTACCATACAGTTTGTGTGTTTGGTGTTTAACTCTTTACCATACAACACAATTTTAGACTAGTCCGAATCGGAATTATCAAAAAATAGTTTTCAGCAGTTAATAATCCTTCAGTTTTTAGCTCACCTGAGCACGAAGTGCTCGAGGTGAGCTATTGTGATCGGTCAATGTCCGTCCGTCAGTCCGTCCGTTCACAATTACAAAAAAATTCTTCTCCTCCTAAACTAACAATCAGATTTCAATCAAACTTCACAGAAATGATCCTTAGGTCATGCTCTTTCAAAATACTTCAAAGAATTGAAATCAGTGAAGAACTCTGGTTGCCATGGCAACAGAATGAAAAAACTTAAAAAATCTTCTTCTCCAAAACCGTAAGGCCTAGAGCGTTCATATTTGGTATGTAGTATTGTCTAATGGCCCTCTACCAAAATACTTCAAATTATGGCCCTAGTGTGGAAATTGGCCCTATGTTGTGGGTTCTCGGATTTCGCATAGAGATAAAGAAGGAAATCTTTAAAAATCTTCTTGTCCCAAACCGTAAGGGCTAGAGCTTTCATATATGGCATGTAGCATCATCTAGTGACCCTCTACCAAAATACTTGAAATTATGGCCCTGGTGTTAAAAATTGGCCCTATGTTGTGGGTTCTCGGATTTCACATAGAGATAAAGAAGGAAATCTTTAAAAATCTTCTTGTCCCAAACCGTAAGGGCTAGAGCTTTCATATATGGCATGTAGCATCATCTAGTGACCCTCTACCAAAATACTTGAAATTATGGCCCTGTTGTTAAAAATTGGCCCTATGTTGTGGGTTCTCGGATTTCACATAGAGATAGTGATTAAGAAGGAAATCTTTAAAAATCTTCTTGTCCCAAACCGTAAGGGCTAGAGCTTTCATATTTGGCATGTAGCATCATCTAGTGACCCTCTACCAAAACACTTAAAATTATGGCCCTGGTGTGAAAATTAGCCATATTTTGTTGGTCTCGGATTTCACATAGAGAGAAAGAGGGAAATCTTTAAAAATCTTCTTGTCCCAAACTGTAAGGGCTAGAGCTTTCATATTTGGCATGTAGCATTATGGTGTTGAGTCTTCTTGCAAGTGGTTGTGGGAAAGACGTTGATCACCATTATATCTTGAAAAGAGTCAACTCAATACTGATCTGCTAAAATATTAATTAATTTCTTGAGCATCTCTGCAACAATTACAGTAAACTTCGCTTATTACTATATTGCTTAATACGATATATTGCTTATAATGACGTTAATCCCTTGGTCCCAACAGGGTCTCTTTTTATAAGAATATACATCAGTTAAAACGATATTCAGATAGAACGATATGATTTCTTCGGTCCCCTGAGTATCATTGTAAGTGGAACCCTATTTTGGGCTGTCGCAGATGTCAACCCGTACCAGGTATGTGCCACTATTGGGAAACACTGAGTCTTTTAACTGTTTTCTGCAATTATTGTCTAATTGTTGTCAACCTTCATTTGCCTGTCTATTAAAAGGTCATTGCATATCTAATTTATTTTTGGACCAACTCATAAAAAAGGTATAATCACAATATTAAGACTGAATATCAAGGCCATATCTGTGGACGATGGCTTATATGCATTTAAATTTCACAAACACATTTTGATAATTTACCAATAGTGTTGGATTTGGGTCTTTGTATGGGTAAAACATCTATTAAGCGACCACTCAAGGGACTGCCAAAATTGGTCACTTTAGAAAATGGTCTCTTAATGCAACAAAAACTTATTCAGATTACATGGAGTGGCAACATTTCTTGCACTCAAATAATACCTTACTTTCAAGAAAAGCCTTTGTTGGTAATACTCATTACAATACTCTCACTAAGACGATTGTAATAAGTACTGACAACATAGGATTTAGTTCAGCATATAGGCTTTAATCCATGGGGCATTCAATTCCAGCTAGTCTTATATATTTCAACAGAGACATTGGAATTCCTATCGCTTAAATAAAGTGTTGGCTTAATAAACGTAGTCGCTTAGCTAAGCAAGATCAACTGTATTGCGCTTTGACAAATTGGAATTCATGAACAACTCTGGTTTCCATGTCAACTGCTGAAAAAAAAAAAAAAAAAATCAACCCAAACACAAAGCCTACAACTTAATTGGCAACAGTAGCACTCTACCAAAGTACATCGAATTGTGACTTTAGGAAAAAAAAAAATAAGTGCTTTGTTGTTGGATCCCAGTTTCCACATCCAAATAAAAGATCTTTTAAAATCTTCTTTCATCCAAACATTAACCCTAGAACTTTCATATTCAGCATGGACTGGTGGATATTTATGCTCCCGTAAGAGCGAGCATATAGTCGCCACTTCGTCTGTCTGTCTGTCCGTCCGAAGCGATTTCTCAACAACCACTTGACGGCTCTTGTTTGCTAATAGCATTTACCAAATTTCTTCCTTGGAATCACAAAAAGTCCTTTGTAGTCACAATGTGGGATCAAATATGTAAAGAGTGTATTCTTGGAATCCTCCTGTTCCATATTGTATGGCCCACAACATACATTTGGCATGTGATTCTGTCTGAAAACCCATTATCAGCTCACCTGAGCATAACATACTCATGGTTAGCTTTTATGTATCCATGAATATGCGTCACCAAAATTCCACTGTTTATTATATAAGTATCATAATTCGAGCATAATCTTGATCCATCGCCCAGAATGTTTGTAAGGTTGTGAACATGAACATGAACACACTCAGCAACCACAATTCTGGCTCAGTCATACTCAAAATTTCCCTGGATGTTCATAATGACCTAAGGACAAATCTGATCAAAATGGGGACAAGCTAAAAGCATCAAAATAGGGGATCTTGATGACAATTCCATTGTTTACACTCTAGGGCCTATAATTTCGACTATCATTTTCTTACCTGCTCTGATTGTTGATATTGTCATATGGATGAATCATTTTCAAAACTAAAACATTCCAGCAAAAAACAAGAGGCAAGTGGCCATAACAATGACAGCTGAGTTGCATTTCAGGTGAGCGATTTAGGACCATCATGGTCCTCTTGTTGCGTGTTATCAACAGCGATTCTCTCTCGTAATAGGGTAAGCAATAACTTGCCCCCGTTGCATGTCTAGACTGGAGTTTTTATCATATGTAGGTATGAGTATGAATAAAAATATAGTTCTTTCGACTTCTTTCCCGAGCTCACACTCATACCTGTATTCGTACATTGGCACGAATCGTAGTACGAAACATGCCGTGCGGAATAAAAACAATGGAATTGAAAAAGAAAAAGCACAAACCAGGTACATGGGGTTTTATTTTTCAATCCTAGATAACATCTTTTATTGATTGTATGAACGATTTTATGGTGTTTAACGCCGTTTTCAACATTATTTCAGTTATATCACGGCGGCCAGTGCTTTCCTAGAGATTCTTTTACCAGTACTCAGCACAATATTCTTTCCAAGCCACTGGCTGCTTTCCCACATAACCATCGTGGAAACAATGGTCAGCGGTGAGAGAGGAATGAATCCTGTTGCGATGACTAACATCAATCCTCGGAAAGAAATTAGACAAGCCGGGGATCGAACCAGCGACCTCCTGTTCTCAAGTCCTGTACGCTACCGACTGAGCTTCGGGGGCTTGGCAGATTGTTCGGCTCAAATACATGCGTCGCATGCGGATAAAATAACACACAGGACAGAAAAAAAACGGCAGGCCTAGAGTAAGCAATGGAAATATTAGGGAGCAATGGACGCAATGGAAAAGAAAGTAAGCACTGGAAATATGTATATGTTATTAAATAAAGTAACCATGTATGATTTCAAACCTGTTTATTTGTACCCATTGATCTTTTATAAGGTACATCTACAGGTATTAACCAAAAATAATGTTGTTGTACCACTAAAAAATGTATTTGTAGTGATATTATGTCCATTTTATGCAGACCTTCTAAGATGGCGAAATGGAAAATTTACCAAATTCAAACTAATATTTTGTACGTAAGAAGTGTTATATAGTGTATTTTTTTAATGGATAGTTATTTGAAGCATAAATTAGGAAAAGAAATATCCCTCTACAAATGTTGAAACTTCCTCTTAAATTCCCATTGCGCGGGACTGGCACAATGGAAAGGAAAGTATGCAATGAAAATATATCATGTATATGTTGTTAGATAAAGTAACTATGTGTGATATCAAACGTGTTTATTTGTACCCATTGATCGTTTATTAGGTACATCTACAGGTATAAACCAAAAATAAAGCTTTTGTACCACTAAAAATGTATTTGTAGTGATATTTTTTCCCGTATGCAGACCTTCTAAGATGGCGAAATGGAAAATTTACCAAATTAAACTAATATATTATATTGTACCCAAAAAGTGTCTTATAGTTTATTTTTTTTTAATGGATAGTTATTTGAAGCATAAATTAGGAAAATAAATATACCTTTACAAATGTTGAAACTTCCTCTTAAATTCCCATTGCGCGGGACTGGCACAATAGAAAAGAAAGTATGCAATGGAAATATATTATGTATATGTTGTTAGATAAAGTAACTATGTGTGATTTCAAACGTGTTTATTTGTACCCATTGATCTTTTATTAGGTAAATCTACAGGTATTAAAAAAAAAAAAAAACAGAATTAGCTACTCTTTCCACAACGAACTACGTATGATGGGAATTTATATTCTCTCTTACAAGCAAACACACAATTGGCCATTCTTCCCACAATGTCTTTCGCTATGAACTACGTATGACGGGTACATCTATTCTCTCTTGCGAGCAAACACACAATTTGCTACTCTCTCCACAACGTTTTTCACAATGAAATATGTATGACGGGAATTTTTATTCGTTCTTACAAGCAAACACACAATTGGCTACTCTTTCCACAATGTTTTCCACAATGAACTAATATGACGGGAATATTTGTTCACTCAAGGCTTCCGAGCAAACACACAGTTAGCTACTCTTCCCACAATGTTTCCCATAATGAACTACGTATGACCGGAATATTATCCTCTTACCACCAAACACATAATTAGCCACTCTTTCTACAGTATTTTTCACAATGAAAGTTCTGCGTATGACTGGAATGTTTTTCTCTGTTACAAGCAAACACACTATTGGGTACTCTTTACATAATATTTTACATAATGTTCTGCATGTGACGGGCATACTTATTACCTTTTTCAAGCAAATACACAATTAGCGTCTCCTGTCACAATGTTTTCCACAATGAACTACGTATGATGGGAATGTTTATTCTCTTTTACAAGCAAACACACAATATTCACGCTGCACTTTATACGTCAGTACATTATTTAGAGTAACGATCAATCGATTATTAAAATTAAAGCTATCTACTTAAAAAATGTGCATATTAATTACAATCTGTAGTTTGCCAGACGTCAGTAACTATCACATTTAATTGTGTTCTTTTCCTCCTATTTGCTTACCCGTGTAGCTCAATGGTTAGCGTATTTCAGACTTTCCTTCCGGCGATTTTTCGCCTCTCACATTTGATTCTTGTGGGAAAAGTAGTCAATGACTTGGAAAGAAAGTTGTGTCAGTAGTGGTGTGAGAAAGCCAGGAAACACATGCGTAGGTGCACTGATCGCCGTGATATGACCTAAGCTGTTAAAACGGCGTTAAACTCCGACACGAACAAACAAACCTTTCTATTTCGCCAGCCCTGCGCAATGGAAATTCAAGATACGTTTGAGAATCCTTCATGAAAGAAAAAATATCACTACAAGGTATTTTTTTAGCGGTACAAAACAGTATTTTTGGTTTATACCTGTAGATATACCTTATAAAAGATCAATGAGTACATATAAGCAAGTTTGAAATCATATATAGTTACTCTATTTAATAGCATATATATATTTCCATTGCGTACTTTCTTTTCCATTTTGCCAGTCCTGCGCAATGGAAATTTAAGAGGAACTTCCAACATTTGTATAGGTATATTTCTTTTCCATATTTATGCTTCAAATAACCATCCATTGAAAAAATATACTATAAAACACTTTTTTGTGGGTACAATATAATATATCAGTTTGAATTTGGTAAATTTTTCATTACGTCTGCATACTGGAAAAAATATCACTACAAATACATTTTTTAGTGGTACGAAAACATTATTTTTGGTATATACCTGTAGATTTACCTTATAAAAGATCAATGGTACAAATAAACACGTTTGAAATCATACATAGTTACTTTATCTAACAACATTATACGTAATATATTTCCAATGGTTACTTTCATTTCCATTGCGCCAGTCCCGCGCAAAGGGAGTTTAAAAGGAAGTTTCAACATCCTTATAAGTATGAAAAAAAGAAAAAAAAAATATATATACACACACACACACACACATACACACACACACGTATATGCTTCAGTTAACTATCCATCTTAAAAAACAGTTTACGTTATGACACGTTTTGGGTATTAGACTGAATTTGGTAAATTTTCCCATTTCGCCCGCATAATGGGAATAAAAATGACTACAATGTGACATTTCTTTTTAGAGGTACAAAAACATTATTAAATTTTTTGGTTGATACCTGTAGATATTCTTTATTAAATGTCAATGAGTACAAATAGATACGTTTGAAATCATAGAAAGCTACTTTATTTAATAACATACATGTAAATCTAATATATTTCTATTGCGTACTTTTCCATTATGCCAATCCAGCGCAATCAAAATGTATTGTTCAAATAGTTATCCATTAAAAAAAAAACAATAAAAACATTACACACCATAAGACACATTTTGGGTACAATACATCGTACTGTTTTGAATTTGATAAATTTTCCATTCCGCCACTGAGGTCTACATAATGGAAAAAATCACTACAAATACATTTTTAGTGGTACAAACATATTATTTTTGGTTTATATCCGTAGATGTACCTTATACAAGATCAATGGGTACAAATAAACAGGTTTGAAGTCACGCATGGTTACTATATTTAATAATATACATTTTCGTCAATAATTATATACTGAACCGAAAAAGAAACAATTTTAACCTAAATTATTTCCAAGTAAACAACGAGTTCACTGCAAATTAATGTTGCTATCCTAATTCATACTTTTAGATTTTTGCAATGGCGAAAACATTTACATGGTACAATCTATATACCCAATTAAAGAAATGCTCAAGGTGAACATCTTGTTCATCTGTGGAAGTAATCTCTCTAGTGTGTAAGTCAGTGTTTTATCAATTTCACGTGCAGGACATTAAATGTACACGATAACTAAGTCATAATGACTTGTTGTATTACCTAATGCTTGGGAATGGAAAGTCCGGCATTTTCCCTCTTGGAGCATGGCACGTACGTCACAAGAATAACGTAATGATGCGGTCTAAATGCTTATAAGAAGGACGTCCCTGGCTGTCATCGCCTGGAGCTTCCAGGTGAGTAGATCTACGATAATTCGTTTGTAACAGCGTCTACACCACACGGGAACAACAACTGACAGGCCAAAAAGTGGGCGTCCGCGTGTTACGACACGTCGAAGGCTCGATAGATGCGTCTCATCTATCTTTGTGATCGGTTCTGTACGGCCGTTGAAACAGTTCTGGTGACACCAGGAACTCACAATAATCGAATAAGTTCAGATAATGTCAGGAATCGCCTTCGAGAGTCTGGGTTACGTCCTCGTCGTCCGTACGTTCGTATGCAATTAACAGCACAACGACGTCAGGTTATAATGGACTGGCTAACACAACACAGACCAAACCTGTTTCCCCTTCGTCTTTGGCGTATCGTTATCTTTCCGGATCAGTCCATGTTGTAAAGAGCTGACGGCCGTCAAGGTGTGTACAGACGCGACAAGAGAACGGTATCGCGAAATTTGCGTGATCGGTTGGGAGGAGGTGGCTTACTGGTGTGGGCTGGTAAATCTTATGGACATAGAACGCCTTTGTATTCATTGTTGGCCATTTGACAACTCGGCGGTACGTTGACCTCATTCTACGACTTCTTGTTGTGCAACTTTTACGTCAACGCAACGTTACATTTTAACAGGATAACGCTCGGGTGCATGTAGCAAGGCTTAGCATGGCGTTTCTTCAACAAAACAATGTTGACATGTTGCGATGGCATCCCTATAGTCCGGATTTTTCGGCCATAGAATATCTTTGGGACGTCCTGGAAAGGCGTTTCCATAGACTCCTCCAGCCGCCAACAACGCTTCAAGCACTACGTTTAGCACTCATACAAGAGTGGAATGCTATTCCCCAACCACAAATCGACCTTTTAATACAGTCACTGACAAGGTGTGCACATGTGGGACTCAATGCCAAGGGATATGTGCCATTAACTGCTTGGGTTTTTGAACTTGTAAACGGACCATCTGTCTGACAAAAGTGACCCGTGTGCCGCACATTTTTCATGACATTTGAAGACCTCTCTGAAGATTGCATTCAGGAGTGATTACCCAATCACGACATGAATCGATTATTTGCAAAATGGATTTTTTTTTTCAAAATACTCACATTTAAAGTTGGATTTGTGTTTCTTTATCTGTTCAGTATATTTTAAAACGTCACTAAAAAGAAACGGTGTGGACCTGACCAAGATCAGACAGCACATGCTGTTATTGCTTTACAAACACTTTTTGTCGAATACAAGACGAGGAAACCTGTCGAATACAAGACGAGGAAACCTGTAGTGTGTTATATATATATATATATATATATATAGTCTGTATCAGGTGTCGCACCACAGCGAGTTTGCTTCCGGGTCGTAGTAGTCAAAATTAGTCCGATGTGAAATTTTGCAGTAGCACTTTTGTTGCACTGTTTCGTGGAGTTGAGAGGGCTTGGTGGTATATAATTTAGATTTGCTTCAAATTTAGGTAGTGGGGGACCATTTAGATGTGATTTTATCATATATTGATTGGACTATTTTATGTCAGTGGAGGGCCAAAAACTTGGGGTCATGGCGGTGAACAGGCATTTTTGAGAGGAGAATTTCTAGGGTGCCTGTACTGATTGGGATTTAGCGAAAAACGCAATCGGTTGACATGTTGTTTTTTATGCGTTTTTTTGAAGGACTATGACTGTACTTTTGAGAGCAAGAGACGGTAAAGCCAAAGTTTTGACATTAAGCGATTTGTGAAGCTTCAAAGATGGTCAATTTCACTCTATTTTCAATATGGCAAAAAACCAGTGGTGTGACACCTATATGAGCAGGTAGTGAAAAAATGGGAACCAGTCTGGTGTTTTCATTTTCAGGCAGAACCGGCTGAAATTTGGCAGACAAGTAGCTGAGGGCCTTGAAACAGGATTCTATCAAAAGTTGGGCTCAGGTATATAGAATTTAATTTTTGAATTGAATTTAGAATTTAAATTAGCGGAATTTCAAAGTTTTCGGACCGGCATGTGGAGAATTTTGTCAAAAAATTCTTTGCACCGGATGAAATCTATGGACACTTCGTCTGCAAGTTTTCTAATGCCAAGCAGTTGAATACCTGTTCAGATATTTGATTTAATTGTCATTTTAAACTATTTAATTCTAATTTAAATTCTTTTATTTTAGAATTTAGAATTGGATTATTTTTCACGAAATGCCAGGAAAAACTTGAAAATGCATTTGAATTGCATGCAAATTGAAAATGCTTGTTTTGGATTTGTAGTGTAAGTAAGACCGGATATGGGCAATTCAGATCTAAGGATCCAAGCGATCCTGCTGGGTCCGGGTTTCGAACCACAGAGCCCACATAATGGCAGTTATGGTCAATCGGAAATTTCTGAATTATCGACCAAAGTTTCATGCAAGCCACCTCTGTAATTTCAAGCTTTGTGTGAATACAGAGCATATTAACTTGAAGGAAAGTTTCCTTAATAAGAGTAGGAAATGTTATTTTGACAGGGGCATTTCCATTGGTTGTGTAAATTCATTGCGGCAAAAGGAGTCTGACCCCCTTTGGACTTAGTCGGGCTGTAAGAACCATTTAATACCTATAATCCTCTTTGCACGTTTTGTCCCATTTCATTGTTTGTCCAGCTGTCTCTACTATCCCCAAAGCTGTTTGTCTCTCACCCCCCCTTTTATATGAAAACATTGTGGCAGAAGGAGCCAGAATTCTATACAGGACCCTCCCCTGAATCGGCCACTTTCCCTCTCTTTTACTCTGTATCTTTCTCAGTCTCACTTTGTCTTTCTCTCTCTTCCTCCCCTCTCTCTCGCTGTCTCTCTCTCCCCCCTCTCTCTCCTGTTCTTCTTCTACTAAAAACATTGCAGCAGCAATTCTTAACCATATATATATATGATTGCCCCTCTCTCTCTCTCTCTGTCTCTTTCTCCCCCCCTCTCTCTCTCTCTCCTGTTTTTCTTCTACTGAAAACATTGCAGCAGCAATTCTTAATCATATATATATATAACTGCCCCTCTCTCTCTCTCTCTCTCTCTCTCTTTATTGCAACAAAAGCAAAAGGAGCCAGACTGCATTTTGGATCTTGGTGTCTGTAAGTACCATTTTAATACCTGTAAGCCTTTTTGCATATTTTTTCCTAACCCACTGTTTGTCCAGCTTCTATCCAAAACCTGTGTTTGTCTGCCCCCCGCTTCCTTTTTTCTGAAAACTGCGTGGCAGAAGGAGAAAGTATTTCATACAAGACCCTTCCCCAGATCAATCGCTGTCTCTCTTTCACTCTCTATCTTTCACACTATGTCTCTCTTTCTCTCTCTCTTCCTTACTTTACCCTCCCCTCTCTCTCTCTCTCCTGTTTTTTTTTTTCTCTGAAAACATTGCAGCAGCAGTTCTTAATCATATATAGGACTGCCCACCCCCTTCTCTCTCTGTCTCTCGGGCCTCGTCAGTAGAGCTGCTATGCACTAGACAGAGTTACTCCCCTTGTTCTTTTACTTCTTGTTTACTTCCTTATTATCATATCTCTGTCTTGGGTTATGTTGTTTTGGTCTCCAGGCATATGTTTGAATGTTATGGTCTAAGGTCCCTTGTACATAGGTTCTGGATCATGAGGTGCTCATTTTTATATCTCTTTCAGATGCTGTGACTGAAGTTCGCACCGCTTACCTGTGGCTGTGACATCACCAATGTTTGTTGAGCCGACTGGAGATGCTGCACTAATTTCATGCTGTGAATATTCGGGTAATTTCTTCTTTCTTTGAGAAATAAATTCTCTTTCTAGAACAAGCTTAAGATTAAGGGCTTCTCTTTCTTTTTTTCTGTCTTATCTGTTCATGTTTTCCCTATATTCTGTCTGTATCTGGCCCATTCTATTTTCTTTGTTCTTTGCTCTAGATGTTTTCTTCTTACATAATGAGTGATTCTGGATTTGTATGGTCTTTCATACTTTCCTTTCTGTCATTCTCTCAAATCTATGCACCCAATGACCTACTTACCCAATACTCTAATCTGATCGGACAGGTACTGATAACCCCAGCTGGGCCTACGTAATGAATTCTGGCCGTCAGGATGTTTGCTTCTATATCAGAGTTTTGAGCTGATTACATCATAGATAGTCTGGTCTGTAGATATTATTCATCATTTGTCATAGATGAAAACATTGTGACAAAAGGAGCCATGTGTAGTTAAATTTTGCAGTACTGGTATTTCATGAAGATTCGGGTTCATGTCCGTCATGTTCAATAAAGGCCATCTGCTTTCCTTCTTTCATATATTCCACCCTTGTTTTGACTGATAATGCTTGACTATAGAATAAAAAGCTTAGAAATGTGCATTTGGCTGGACACATGGAAGAATTTAGAGGTAGAAAATGAAGAAAACCCTGAATTTTAGCCATCAGAATGGGTTTTTTTTTTTTTGTCAAAAGGCTACTTTTCATGCAATATTTTCAATTTAAATAAATGAAAATGGGTTAAAGAGATAGACAAAAGAATCCAGAAGAGTATACTTTTTATTTCATGTAAATCCATTGGGTTTTGGCTGAGATATGTTTGATTTTGTAAGAGTGGTCATTGGGCTTAAAATTTCCATTTTTTTAGGTCGTGGCCGCAAAAACTACCATGTTAAGAAAAATGGATTTTCTCTTTGAAAATGGCCCTGATTTCTCTCTGGCTCATATTTTCCTTGTCGCAATACTCGGATTCAGCCAAAAGACATAAAAAACACGACTTGAAAGTCAAATTCCGTTTTATAAAGGTGTCGCACCACTGCGAGTTTGCTTCCGGGTCGTAGTAGTCAAATTTAGTCTGATGTGAAATTTTGCAGTAGCACTTTTGTTGCACTGTTTCGTGGAGCTGAGAGGGCTTGGTGGTATATAATTTAGATTTGCTTCAAATTTAGGTAGTGGGGGACCATTTAGGTGTGATTTTATCATATATTGATTGGACTATTTTATGTCAGTGGAGGGCCAAAAACTTGGGGTCATGGCGGTGAACAGGCATTTTTGAGAGGAGAATTTCTAGGGTGCCTGTATTGATTGGGATTTAGCGAAAAACGCAATCGGTTGACATGTTGTTTTTTATGCATTTTTTGAAGGACTATGACTGTACTTTTGAGAGCAAGAGACGGTAAAGCCAAAGTTTTGACATTAAGCGATTTGTGAAGCTTCAAAGATGGTCAATTTCACTCTATTTTCAAAATGGGAAAAGACCAGTGATGTGACACCTATATGAGCAGGTAGTGAAAAAATGGGAACCAGTCTGGTGTTTTCATTTTCAGGCAGAACCGGCTGAAATTTGGCAGACAAGTAGCTGAGGGGCCTTGAAACAGGATTCTATCAAAAGTTGGGCTCAGGTATTTAGAATTTAATTTTTGAATTGAATTTAGAATTTAAATTAGCAGAATTTCAAAGTTTTCGGACCGGCATGTGGAGAATTTTGTCAAAAAATTCTTTGCACCGGATGAAATCTTCGTCTGCAAGTTTTCTAATGCCAAGCAGTTGAATACCTGTTCAGATATTTGATTTAATTGTCATTTTAAACTATTTAATTCTAATTTAAATTCTTTTATTTTAGAATTTAGAATTGGATTATTTTTCACGAAATGCCAGGAAAAACTTGAAAATGCATTTGAACTGCATGCAAATTGAAAATGCTTGTTTTGGATTTGTAGTGTAAGTAAGACCGGATATGGGCAATTCAGATTTAAGGATGCAAGCGATCCTGCTGGGTCCGGGTTTCGAACCACAGAGCCCACATAATGGCAGTTATGGTCAATCGGAAATTTCTGAATTACCGACCAAAGTTTCATGCAAGCCACCTCTGTAATTTCAAGCTTTGTGTGAACACAGAGCATATTAACTTGAAGGAAAGTTTCCTTAATAAGAGTAGGAAATGTTATTTTGACAGGGGCATTTCCATTGGCTGTGTAAATTCATTGCGGCAAAAGGAGTCTGACCCCCTTTGGACTTAGTCGGGCTGTAAGTACCATTTAATACCTATAATCCTCTTTGCACGTTTTGTCCCATTTCATTGTTTGTCCAGCTGTCTCTACTATCCCTAAACCTGTTTGTCTCTCAGCCCCCCTTTTATATGAAAACATTGTGGCAGAAGGAGCCAGAATTCTATACAGGATCCTCCCCTGAATCGGCCGCTTTCCCTCTCTTTTACTCTGTTGTATCTTTCTCAGTCTCACTCTCTCTTTCTCTCTCTTCCTCCCCCCTCTCTCTCTGTTTCTCTCTCTCCCCCTCTCTCTCTCTCATGTTTTTCTACTACTGAAAACATTGCAGCAGCAATTCTTAATCATATGTATATATATATATGACTGCCCCCCCCCCTCTCTCTCTTCACTGCAACAAAAGCAAAAGGAGCCAGACTGCATTTTGGATCTTGGTGTCTGTAAGTACCATTTTAATACCTGTAAGCCTCTTTGCATATTTTTTCCTAACCCACTGTTTGTCCAGCTTCTATCCAAAACCTGTGTTTGTCTGCCCCCCCCCCCCCCCCCGCTTCCTTTTTTCTGAAAACTGCGTGGCAAGAGAAAGTATTTCATACAAGACCCTTCCCCAAATCAATCGCTGTCTCTCTTTCACTCTCTATCTTTCACACTATGTCTCTCTTTCTCTCTCTCTTCCTTCCTTTACCCTCCCCCCTGTCTCTCTCTCCTGTTTTTTTTTCTCTGAAAACATTGCAGCAGCAGTTTTTAATCATATATAGGACTGCCCCCCCCCTTCTCTCTCTGTCTCTCTGGCCTCGTCAGTACAGCTGCTATGCACTAGACAGAGTTACTCCCCTTGTTCTCTTACTTCTTGTTTACTTCCTTATTATCATATCTCTGTCTTGGGTTATGAATCAGAATCTTTATTGACTTATACATACAGATGTATATCGTCATATACAAAATGTTTTTTAACAAATGGCATGGTACTAAATAGAGTCTCTCTCTCTCTCTCTCTCTCTCACTCTCTCTCTCTGTTTCTCTCACTCCACCTCTCTCTCACTCCACCTCTCTCTCTCTCTCTTTCTCTCTCTCTCCCTCTCTCTTTCTCTCTCTCTGTCTCTCTCTCTCTCTCACAAACACACACACACACACACGCACACACAAACAAAATTACAATAAACAAATCTACCCGCATTTAACCCCTAGGCTGCTAAGTGCGACTCATGAACCTTTTGCGGACAATGTAGTTCAAGATCAGACAGCACAGAACGTGCAGTCTGATCTTTGATCTAGACTGTCCGATGAAGAGATATTATTCCAAAAAGCATAACTTCGAGATAGTAATATTTGGGTTCATAATTTCAAGTTTTAAATCTAATTTTAATTCTTTAGCAGGATAGGGGCTAACACCAAAAGAAAAGAAGAAAAAGAAAAAAAAAAAAAAAAAAGAAAACTACTGTGGACTAAGTATAATTGATTAAGTAAAGACTTATAATGGAGAATGTATAAACATGAAGACAGTATAACTACAATTTTAGTGTCTGTATATACACATACACAAATTTATGCAATATATATACACCCACTATCACTGCAGTAAGGGATATATTGCTATTTTCAACATTATTTCAATTATATCTCGGCGTCTAGCGCACCGATCCATGCGTTCCTAGAGATTTTTTACCAATACCTTGGCAATTTCCTTTCCAAGCCACTGGCTGCTTTCCCACATGATCATTGTCGGAATAATGGGTAACAAAACTTATTCATTACCGATGACTGGAAATTTCCATTTCGTAGCAGCTAAAAGATTATTATTAACAATACTAGTGAGATTATGATTCCTGTAACAAAGTTCTTCTTCAAAATGCCTGTTGAATAAACTTTCCTAGCTTAAGTGTTATTGACTTGTTTTTCTCTCTCATTAATTGAAGTACTTTCTCCATACTTGGACGACGATAATAATATTTTTTGATAAATTGCGAACGTAAATCATCAAATTTGGAACATTTGAACAAGAAATGAAATTCGTCTTCTATTTCACCGCTATTACATAGGTTACAAATTCTCTCCGATCTTTCTTTTCGATCACGGCCATATCTTAATTTCTCAATATTTAGGTTGTGCGCGCTTATTCGCAATTGTGAAATGGCTGATCTTATTTGAAATGAAGTGATACAAGTTAAATAATTTTCCATACTGAAGTCAGTTTTAAGATGAACATATAAGGATTTCAATTTTTGATTACAGTGTAAATCATAAAACCATTTTTGATAGAAGTTATCTTTTACTCTCTGTCTGAACTCAGAAATGAAAATACTTTCATGTATTTGGTCAGTGCTATCAAAAACATATGAAAATCCATAATCATCTAGTAACTTTTTTATATTGTACAACCACCCTTTCTTACCTTGATTCAATCTTTCTTTTGCACTTTCATAAACTGCCGATAAAATAATATTATCAGACTTTACTATTTTTAACCAATACTTTATTATTTGCACATAACGATTAATGTACAGAGGTAAACGGCCCAATTCTCCGTATACAGCTACATTACTTGTACTACTTCGTACTCCCAATATTAATTTACAAAATTTTAGATGAACTAATTCTAATTCCTTTGACTTATGAAAACCCCAAATGGGGCTGGCATAATTCAATATAGGAGCAACAAATGAGTCAAATAGGCTTAATGCAACATCAGGTTTAACTTGATATTTCTTAATGTTATTAATTAAAGTGTACATCGCCCTCAATGATTTCCCCTTTAAACACTGATTATTCAAAACAAAAGACCCCGTATAATTAAATGCTACACCCAAATAATTAAAGTTATCCTTGATTACCAGTTCTTCATTGTTGTAATACCATTTCTCATTTTCAAAAACTGGTCCTCTCTTCCGAAAAACCACTACATTTGTTTTAGCCGTATTTACCTCCAAACCCCACTTTGTACAATAATCAAATAGTTTATTTAAGCTATGTTGTAGATCTTGAGGTGAATTACCTATTAAAACCATATCGTCTGCAAACAAAAGTAATATTATACAGAGCTCGTACAGATCTATTCCACAATTAACTCTATCTTGTAAATACAATTCTAGATCGTCGAGGAAAAGAGCAGAAAGTGCTGGTGAATTATTATGACCTTGAAATAATCCGACTGAAATTTCGAAAAAGTCTGAAACATTAGTATGAAGTTTAATGCATGATTTAACATGTGAATACATAGACTTGAAAATATTTAAAATTTTTCCATCGAACCCCATATTATACAGCTTATACCATAATGCATTTCTATATACAGAGTCAAATGCTTTTTTAAGGTCGATGAATGCACAATACAAACGTCTTTTGCTACATATAAACTGTTCGATCAATTGATGTAAAACAAATATAGAATCAACTGCACTCCTTCCTCTGCGGAATCCAAACTGTGCATCTGATAATATGCCATTTTCTTTATACCATCTTTCTATTCGCGAATCTAAAACGCTTGCGAAAAGTTTACCCAGATTGCTTAAAAGAGTTATCCCCCTATAATTAGTTGTCATATTTATATCGCCCTTTTTATGTAATGGTATTATATAGCCTCTGGCCCAAGTTTCTGGAAAAATCCCCGAGTCAAACACTCTATTAAATAAAGAAGTAATGTGTCCGCACAAAATATCACGTGACTCTAAGATATATTCATTAATAATATCGTCTACCGGGCAAATGGCTTTATTTCTATTCAGTTTCTTAATTGCCGATTCTACCTCAGCATACGAAAATGGATCATTTAATTGACTGAAAGTATTTGCAGACATATTGAAGTTGTCATTAAGTGACTCAACCTCTTCTAAAGACACTCTTTTAATATCATTTAATATTGAAGAAAAATGGGTTTTAAATTCATCGATAGTTAGAATAGATTGCACTGAATTCTTTTTAGATTTGAAATAATTCCAAAACTCGCGCGGTTTCTGATTTCTCAGTGCCTTAAAATTCTCTGATTGTTTACCCAAGAAAATATTTTTTTTCTTTTTAATCAATTTTTTATATTCCTTCTTTGCTATGCACAAATTCGATCTATTTTCGCGATTTTTATCTAGATTGAATAGTTGTAATGCCTCTTTATATTTGGTCCTAGCTAAATAACATTCTTCGTCAAACCATTTATTTTCTTTGCAAACATGAATATTTGATTGTTTATACACTGTTTTAAATAAAGGATCTGCCGCATCGCAAATAGCCTGTGAAAATCTTACTACCATTTCTTCGACCCTTTGCCTATCATTACTTTTTTCTTGAATGATATTATTGAAGTTAGGTAGGTTTGCTATAAGCCTACGCCTGTATTCACCCCTATATTCACTGTTCCATTTGACTGATTCAAAAAACCCACTCTGGGTACTCTGATTCTCAACCAAATGTGGGGTTCTGACACTGAACTGTAAGGGCGAATGGTCGCTATACAAGGAAAAATCACCCACAGTGAAATTATCAATGAAAGAAAAACAATATTCATGCAAAATCACATAGTCAATAGTACTGCACGTGTTTTTACAATAATACGAATATGACCCATTACCTAGTCTACCATTGGCCAATAAAATACCTGCTGATTTACATAAATCCAACAATAATGACCCACGTGCATTGCATACATTATCTTGAGAGGTGCGGCCAATGGGCTGATCTGGACTGTAGTCAATGTCATCTAAATCGGCACATTTTTTGTCACATACTATAAAATCTGGTTTCGATCCGACTCGGGCATTGAAATCGCCAGGTAGTACGACATTACCCTTTTGACTGTAATAAAAAACATCTTCTTGTAAAATATCAAATAAACTGACATTATAAAATTTCGCAGCTGGTGACTCGTCTGGCCAAGCATAAACACCACATAAATAGAAATCTTTTTCAAAATCAAAGAAATTCTTTTGCAATTTGATCCAAATCAAAGTATCAAAATGGTTTCTGCAAATTTCTACGCCCCTATTAAAACAATGTTTTACATAGACTACCATTCCCCCACTGTTTCTTTTAGCCTTTTTATGCTTAAACTTTCTATAAAAATTGTAGCAAGTATATCCTTTAAGGTCAAGTGAGGAATTTTTATCGGTCCAAGTTTCAGATAAAATAATCAAATCATTTTTTATCAACTTTTCACAGAACTCTGGATTTTTCAGCTTATCTTCAGTAAGCCCATTGCAATTCCACACCAAAATCAGCAAACCATTCTCCCCGTTGTCCTATCCTGATTTGACTGGCTTTCCATTGATGTAAAGGGTATCGTACGAAATCCACGATCTTTGACCGTTTCTGATTGCTTCTTTCATTTTAGGGACAAGTCTCCTCCGCTTTTCGACTATTTCAGGCGGGAACTGCTCGTGAACGTAATACTGTGACTTGTCCAGATTAATTTTTGCTTTCCTTATAAGTTCTCTATCTTTGAAGAGGGTAAACTTACACACAATCTTCCTGTGCTGACGCTCTCCCTGGTGATTTCTCTGACCAACAGACCCCATTCTATGCGCCCTTTCTATTCGCATATCTCTTACCAAATCTTCTGCAACTTTCATTTTTTCTACCATAAAATTTCTAACAACTTGCTCTGTGTTTTCTGGTTGCTCCTTTTCCTCTATATTGCAAAAGATGAGATTGTTACGCATGGATTGCGACTGCAGATAGACTAGAGAATCTTTTAGTTTATCATTTTCCTTTGTCAAATTGTCAAGTTTTTCTTGGGCTTCACTGTTTGAAAATTCTATCCCATGTACCCTTTCATCTATATGGTTAATCTTACTATCATACTCTTTATGATTCACTCGAATTTCGGACCACATTTTGGAAATTTCTTTTTCAACTGTCTCTACTTTTTTCTCCAGCTGATCCAATATTTTCAACTTACTGTCAACCTCACTCAATTTTCTATTAACCTGTGATTGGAACTGGACCAAAAATTTCATAATGTCCGAGTTAGAAGTTGTATCTGAGGGCATAAGCTTCACAGCCTGCGATTCACTACTACTATCGGCTACTTTTTCCTTACTATTAGAAACCCTTTCCCCATCTTTTGACAAAAGCTCTCTTGGTCGCTCCTTTGGTTGCATTTTCTTGTCCTTACCCATATGAAAACTGTCACTATAGTTCAAAGAAGTATTTTCGGGTAGGTAAGATACCGGCGTACTTACAGTTTGACTATCAAGTGGATAAGTAGTATGGCGTGTGAAAGAAGTATCGTCGTTTTCGCTGTTATCACTATTATCACTATCATTAAGTTCCTGGAAAACTTCACCTTCACAAAAAAGTACAGAATTTGCTTTTTGAAGAATTTCGCTGACGTCCAAATCACTTAAATCCGTAGAATTCCCTAAACCCTTTGAATTATCAATATCCTCAGACGGGCCTCCAGCCTTGAAAATCTTGCGGGTGGGGTTATCTTCCTCCACGCCACTACTGCTACTGCTACCTTTTTTACGTTTATGACGCTTCTGCTTCGCTCTTCGACCCATTACATAGCAAGAAAACAACTCCCAACAACTCAAGAGCCATCTATTAACGTCCTAAAAAGTTACACTAATCCATATCACCCCGAAAAGAAAGAAAAATCTTCGAGCTCAATCAGTCCACGTCCACTCCATTTTGTACCACGTGACCAAGATCAAGATGTTGTTTTGTTCTCCAGGCATATGTTTGAATGTTATGGTCTAAGGTCCCTTGTACATAGGTTCTGGATCATGAGGTGCTCATTTTTATATCTCTTTCAGATGCTGTGACTGAAGTTCGCACCGCTTACCTGTGGCTGTGACATCACCAATGTTTGTTGAGCCGACTGGAGATGCTGCACTAATTTCATGCTGTGAATATTCGGGTAATTTCTTCTTTCTTTGAGAAATAAATTCTCTTTCTAGAACAAGCTTAAGATTAAGGGCTTCTCTTTCTTTTTTTCTGTCTTATCTGTTCATGTTTTCCCTATATTCTGTCTGTATCTGGCCCATTCTATTTTCTTTGTTCTTTGCTCTAGATGTTTTCTTCTTACATAATGAGTGATTCTGGATTTGTATGGTCTTTCATACTTTCCTTTCTGCCATTCTCTCAAATCTATGCACCCAATGACCTACTTACCCAATACTCTAATCTGATCGGACAGGTACCGATAACCCCAGCTGGGCCTACGTAATGAATTCTGGCCGTCAGGATGTTTGCTTCTATATCAGAGTTTTGAGCTGATTACATCATAGATAGTCTGGTGTGTAGATATCATTCATCATTTGTCATAGATGAAAACATTGTGACAAAAGGAGCCATGTGTAGTTAAATTTTGCAGTACTGGTATTTCATGAAGATTCGGGTTCATGTCCGTCATGTTCAATAAAGGCCATCTGCTTTCCTTCTTTCATATATTCCACCCTTGTTTTGACTGATAATGCTTGACTATAGAATAAAAAGCTTAGAAATGTGCATTTGGCTGGTCACATGGAAGAATTTAGAGATAAAAAAATGAAGAAAACCCTGAATTTTAGCCATCAGAATGGGTTTTTTTTTTTTTTTTTTGTCTAAAGGCTACTTTTCATGCAATGTTTTCAATTTATATAAATGAAAATGGGTTAACGATATAGACAAAAGAATCCAGAAGAGTATACTTTTTATTTCATGTAAATCCATTGGGTTTTGGCTGAGATATGTTTGATTTTGTAAGAGTGGTCATTGGGCTTAAAATTTCCATATTTTTAGGTCGTGGCCGCAAAAACTACCATGTTAAGAAAAATGGATTTTCTCTTTGAAAATGGCCCTGATTTCTCTCTGGCTCATATTTTCCTTGTCGCAATACTCGGATTCAGCCAAAAGACATAAAAAACCCGACTTGAAAGTCAAATTCCGTTTTATAAAGGTGTCGCACCACTGCGAGTTTGCTTCCGGGTCGTAGTAGTAAAAAGTGGTCCGATGTGAAATTTTGCAGTAGCACTTTTGTTGCACTGTTTCGTGGAGCTGAGAGGGCTTGGTGGTATATAATTTAGATTTGCTTCAAATTTAGGTAGTGGGGGACCATTTAGGTGTGATTTTATCATATATTGATTGGACTATTTTATGTCAGTGGAGGGCCAAAAACTTGGGGTCATGGCGGTGAACAGGCATTTTTGAGAGGAGAATTTCTAGGGTGCCTGTATTGATTGGGATTTAGCGAAAAACGCAATCAGTTGACATGTTGTTTTTTATGCATTTTTTGAAGGACTATGACTGTACTTTTGAGAGCAAGAGACGGTAAAGCCAAAGTTTTGACATTAAGCGATTTGTGAAGCTTCAAAGATGGTCAATTTCACTCAATTTTCAATATGGCAAAAAACCAGTGGTGTGACACCTATATGAGCAGGTAGTGAAAAAATGGGAACCAGTCTGGTGTTTTCATTTTCAGGCAGAACCGGCTGAAATTTGGCAGACAAGTAGCTGAGGGGCCTTGAAACAGGATTCTATCAAAAGTTGGGCTCAGGTATTTAGAATTTAATTTTTGAATTGAATTTAGAATTTAAATTAGCAGAATTTCAAAGTTTTCGGACCGGCATGTGGAGAATTTCGTCAAAAAATTCTTTGCACCGGATGAAATCTTCGTCTGCAAGTTTTCTAATGCCAAGCAGTTGAATACCTGTTCAGATATTTGATTTAATTGTCATTTTAAACTATTTAATTCTAATTTAAATTCTTTTATTTTAGAATTTAGAATTGGATTATTTTTCACGAAATGCCAGGAAAAACTTGAAAATGCATTTGAACTGCATGCAAATTGAAAATGCTTGTTTTGGATTTGTAGTGTAAGTAAGACCGGATATGGGCAATTCAGATTTAAGGATGCAAGCGATCCTGCTGGGTCCGGGTTTCGAACCACAGAGCCCACATAATGGCAGTTATGGTCAATCGGAAATTTCTGAATTATCGACCAAAGTTTCATGCAAGCCACCTCTGTAATTTCAAGCTTTGTGTGAACACAGAGCATATTAACTTGAAGGAAAGTTTCCTTAATAAGGGTAGGAAATGTTATTTTGACAGGGGCATTTCCATTGGCTGTGTAAATTCATTGCGGCAAAAGGAGTCTGACCCCCTTTGGACTTAGTCGGGCTGTAAGTACCATTTAATACCTATAATCCTCTTTGCACGTTTTGTCCCATTTCATTGTTTGTCCAGCTGTCTCTACTATCCCCAAACCTGTTTGTCTCTCAGCCCCCCTTTTATATGAAAACATTGTGGCAGAAGGAGCCAGAATTCTATACAGGACCCTCCCCTGAATCGGCCGCTTTCCCTCTCTTTTACTCTGTTGTATCTTTCTCAGTCTCACTCTCTCTTTCTCTCTCTTCCTCCCCCCTCTCTCTCTGTTTCTCTCTCTCCCCCTCTCTCTCTCCTGTTTTTCTTCTACTGAAAACATTGCAGCAGCAATTCTTAATCATACATATATATATATATATATATATGACTGCCCCCCCCTCTCTCTCTCTCTCTCTCGACTGCAACAAAAGCAAAAGGAGCCAGACTGCATTTTGGATCTTGGTGTCTGTAAGTACCATTTTAATACCTGTAAGCCTCTTTGCATATTTTTTCCTAACCCACTGTTTGTCCAGCTTCTATCCAAAACCTGTGTTTGTCTGCCCCCCCCCCCCCCCCCCCCGCTTCCTTTTTTCTGAAAACTGCGTGGCAGGAGAAAGTATTTCATACAAGACCCTTCCCCAAATCAATCGCTGTCTCTCTTTCACTCTCTATCTTTCACACTATGTCTCTCTTTCTCTCTCTCTTCCTTCCTTTACCCTCCCCCCCGTCTCTCTCTCCTGTTTTTTTTTCTCTGAAAACATTGCAGCAGCAGTTCTTAATCATATATAGGACTGCCCCCCCTTCTCTCTCTGTCTCTCTGGCCTCGTCAGTAGAGCTGCTATGCACTAGACAGAGTTACTCCCCTTGTTCTTTTACTTCTTGTTTACTTCCTTATTATCATATCTCTGTCTTGGGTTATGTTGTTTTGGTCTCCAGGCATATGTTTGAATGTTATGGTCTAAGGTCCCTTGTACATAGGTTCTGGATCATGAGGTGCTCATTTTTATATCTCTTTCAGATGCTGTGACTGAAGTTCGCACCGCTTCCCTGTGGCTGTGACATCACCAATGTTTGTTGAGCCGACTGGAGATGCTGCACTAATTTCATGCTGTGAATATTCGGGTAATTTCTTCTTTCTTTGAGAAATAAATTCTCTTTCTAGAACAAGCTTAAGATTAAGGGCTTCTCTTTCTTTTTTTCTGTCTTATCTGTTCATGTTTTCCCTATATTCTGTCTGTATCTGGCCCATTCTATTTTCTTTGTTCTTTGCTCTAGATGTTTTCTTCTTACATAATGAGTGATTCTGGATTTGTATGGTCTTTCATACTTTCCTTTCTGTCATTCTCTCTAATCTATGCACCCAATGACCTACTTACCCAATACTCTAATCTGATCGGACAGGTACCGATAACCCCAGCTGGGCCTACGTAATGAATTCTGGCCGTCAGGATGTTTGCTTCTATATCAGAGTTTTGAGCTGATTACATCATAGATAGTCTGGTCTGTAGATATTATTCATCATTTGTCATAGATGAAAACATTGTGACAAAAGGAGCCATGTGTAGTTAAATTTTGCAGTACTGGTATTTCATGAAGATTCGGGTTCATGTCCGTCATGTTCAATAAAGGCCATCTGCTTTCCTTCTTTCATATATTCCACCCTTGTTTTGACTGATAATGCTTGACTATAGAATAAAAAGCTTAGAAATGTGCATTTGGCTGGTCACATGGAAGAATTTAGAGATAAAAAATGAAGAAAACCCTGAATTTTAGCCATCAGAATGGGTTTTTTTTTTTTCTTTTGTCAAAAGGCTACTTTTCATGCAATATTTTCAATTTATATAAATGAAAATGGGTTAACGATATAGACAAAAGAATCCAGAAGAGTATACTTTTTATTTCATGTAAATCCATTGGGTTTTGGCTGAGATATGTTTGATTTTGTAAGAGTGGTCATTGGGCTTAAAATTTCCATTTTTTTAGGTCGTGGCCGCAAAAACTACCATGTTAAGAAAAATGGATTTTCTCTTTGAAAATGGCCCTGATTTGTCTCTGGCTCATATTTTCCTTGTCGCAATACTCGGATTCAGCCAAAAGACATAAAAAACCCGACTTGAAAGTCAAATTCCGTTTTATAAAGGTGTCGCACCACTGCGAGTTTGCTTCCGGGTCGTAGTAGTAAAAAGTGGTCCGATGTGAAATTTTGCAGTAGCACTTTTGTTGCACTGTTTCGTGGAGCTGAGAGGGCTTGGTGGTATATAATTTAGATTTGCTTCAAATTTAGGTAGTGGGGGACCATTTAGGTGTGATTTTATCATATATTGATTAGACTATTTTATGTCAGTGGAGGGCCAAAAACTTGGGGTCATGGCGGTGAACAGGCATTTTTGAGAGGAGAATTTCTAGGGTGCCTGTATTGATTGGGATTTAGCGAAAAACGCAATCGGTTGACATGTTGTTTTTTATGCATTTTTTGAAGGACTATGACTGTACTTTTGAGAGCAAGAGACGGTAAAGCCAAAGTTTTGACATTAAGCGATTTGTGAAGCTTCAAAGATGGTCAATTTCACTCTATTTTCAAAATGGGAAAAGACCAGTGATGTGACACCTATATGAGCAGGTAGTGAAAAAATGGGAACCAGTCTGGTGTTTTCATTTTCAGGCAGAACCGGCTGAAAGTTGGCAGACAAGTAGCTGAGGGGCCTTGAAACAGGATTCTATCAAAAGTTGGGCTCAGGTATTTAGAATTTAATTTTTGAATTGAATTTAGAATTTAAATTAGCAGAATTTCAAAGTTTTCGGACCGGCATGTGGAGAATTTCGTCAAAAAATTCTTTGCACCGGATGAAATCTTCGTCTGCAAGTTTTCTAATGCCAAGCAGTTGAATACCTGTTCAGATATTTGATTTAATTGTCATTTTAAACTATTTAATTCTAATTTAAATTCTTTTATTTTAGAATTTAGAATTGGATTATTTTTCACGAAATGCCAGGAAAAACTTGAAAATGCATTTGAACTGCATGCAAATTGAAAATGCTTGTTTTAGATTTGTAGTGTAAGTAAGACCGGATATGGGCAATTCAGATTTAAGGATGCAAGCGATCCTGCTGGGTCCGGGTTTCGAACCACAGAGCCCACATAATGGCAGTTATGGTCAATCGGAAATTTCTGAATTATCGACCAAAGTTTCATGCAAGCCACCTCTGTAATTTCAAGCTTTGTGTGAACACAGAGCATATTAACTTGAAGGAAAGTTTCCTTAATAAGGGTAGGAAATGTTATTTTGACAGGGGCATTTCCATTGGCTGTGTAAATTCATTGCGGCAAAAGGAGTCTGACCCCCTTTGGACTTAGTCGGGCTGTAAGTACCATTTAATACCTATAATCCTCTTTGCACGTTTTGTCCCATTTCATTGTTTGTCCAGCTGTCTCTACTATCCCCAAACCTGTTTGTCTCTCAGCCCCCCTTTTATATGAAAACATTGTGGCAGAAGGAGCCAGAATTCTATACAGGACCCTCCCCTGAATCGGCCGCTTTCCCTCTCTTTTACTCTGTTGTATCTTTCTCAGTCTCACTCTCTCTTTCTCTCTCTTCCTCCCCCCTCTCTCTCTGTTTCTCTCTCTCCCCCTCTCTCTCTCCTGTTTTTCTTCTACTGAAAACATTGCAGCAGCAATTCTTAATCATATATATATATATATATATATATATATGACTGCCCCCCTCTCTCTTTCTCTCTCCACTGCAACAAAAGCAAAAGGAGCCAGACTGCATTTTGGATCTTGGTGTCTGTAAGTACCATTTTAATACCTGTAAGCCTCTTTGCATATTTTTTCCTAACCCACTGTTTGTCCAGCTTCTATCCAAAACCTGTGTTTGTCTGCCCCCCCCCCCCCCCCCCCCCCCGCTTCCTTTTTTCTGAAAACTGCGTGGCAGGAGAAAGTATTTTATACAAGACCCTTCCCCAAATCAATCGCTGTCTCTCTTTCACTCTCTATCTTTCACACTATGTCTCTCTTTCTCTCTCTCTTCCTTCCTTTACCCTCCCCCCCTGTCTCTCTCTCCTGTTTTTTTTTCTCTGAAAACATTGCAGCAGCAGTTCTTAATCATATATAGGACTGACCCCCCTTCTCTCTCTGTCTCTCTGGCCTCGTCAGTAGAGCTGCTATGCACTAGACAGAGTTACTCCCCTTGTTCTTTTACTTCTTGTTTACTTCCTTATTATCATATCTCTGTCTTGGGTTATGTTGTTTTGGTCTCCAGGCATATGTTTGAATGTTATGGTCTAAGGTCCCTTGTACATAGGTTCTGGATCATGAGGTGCTCATTTTTATTTCTCTTTCAGATGCTGTGACTGAAGTTCGCACCGCTTCCCTGTGGCTGTGACATCACCAATGTTTGTTGAGCCGACTGGAGATGCTGCACTAATTTCATGCTGTGAATATTCGGGTAATTTCTTCTTTCTTTGAGAAATAAATTCTCTTTCTAGAACAAGCTTAAGATTAAGGGCTTCTCTTTCTTTTTTTCTGTCTTATCTGTTCATGTTTTCCCTATATTCTGTCTGTATCTGGCCCATTCTATTTTCTTTGTTCTTTGCTCTAGATGTTTTCTTCTTACATAATGAGTGATTCTGGATTTGTATGGTCTTTCATACTTTCCTTTCTGTCATTCTCTCAAATCTATGCACCCAATGACCTACTTACCCAATACTCTAATCTGATCGGACAGGTACTGATAACCCCAGCTGGGCCTACGTAATGAATTCTGGCCGTCAGGATGTTTGCTTCTATATCAGAGTTTTGAGCTGATTACATCATAGATAGTCTGGTCTGTAGATATTATTCATCATTTGTCATAGATGAAAACATTGTGACAAAAGGAGCCATGTGTAGTTAAATTTTGTAGTACTGGTATTTCATGAAGATTCGGGTTCATGTCCGTCATGTTCAATAAAGGCCATCTGCTTTCCTTCTTTCATATATTCCACCCTTGTTTTGACTGATAATGCTTGACTATAGAATAAAAAGCTTAGAAATGTGCATTTGGCTGGTCACATGGAAGAATTTAGAGATAAAAAATGAAGAAAACCCTGAATTTTAGCCATCAGAATGGTTTTTTTTTTTTTTTTTTTTTTTGTCAAAAGGCTACTTTTCATGCAATGTTTTCAATTTATATAAATGAAAATGGGTTAACGATATAGACAAAAGAATCCAGAAGAGTATACTTTTTATTTCATGTAAATCCATTGGGTTTTGGCTGAGATATGTTTGATTTTGTAAGAGTGGTCATTGGGCTTAAAATTTCCATTTTTTTAGGTCGTGGCCGCAAAAAAATACCATGTTAAGAAAAATGGATTTTCTCTTTGAAAATGGCCCTGATTTCTCTCTGGCTCATATTTTCCTTGTCGCAATACTCGGATTCAGCCAAAAGACATAAAAAACCCGACTTGAAAGTCAAATTCCGTTTTATAAAGGTGTCGCACCACTGCGAGTTTGCTTCCGGGTCGTAGTAGTCAAAAGTGGTACGATGTGAAATTTTGCAGTAGCACTTTTGTTGCACTGTTTCGTGGAGCTGAGAGGGCTTGGTGGTATATAATTTAGATTTGCTTCAAATTTAGGTAGTGGGGGACCATTTAGGTGTGATTTTATCATATATTGATTGGACTATTTTATGTCAGTGGAGGGCCAAAAACTTGGGGTCATGGCGGTGAACAGGCATTTTTGAGAGGAGAATTTCTAGGGTGCCTGTATTGATTGGGATTTAGCGAAAAACGCAATCGGTTGACATGTTGTTTTTTATGCACTTTTTTGAAGGACTATGACTGTACTTTTGAGAGCAAGAGACGGTAAAGCCAAAGTTTTGACATTAAGCGATTTGTGAAGCTTCAAAGATGGTCAATTTCACTCTATTTTCAATATGGAAAAAATCAGTGGTGTGACACCTGTATGAGCAGGTAGTGAAAAAATGGGAACCAGTCTGGTGTTTTCATTTTCAGGCAGAACCGGCTGAAATTTGGCAGACAGGTAACTGAGGGGCCTTGAAACAGGATTCTATCAAAAGTTGGGCTCAGGTATTTAGAATTTAATTTTTGAATTGAATTTAGAATTTAAATTAGCGGAATTGTAAAGTTTTCGGACCGGCATGTGGAGAATTTTGTCAAAAAATTCTTTGCACCGGATGAAATCTATGGACACTTCGTCTGCAAGTTTTCTAATGCCAAGCAGTTGAATACCTGTTCAGATATTTGATTTAATTGTCATTTTAAACTATTTAATTCTAATTTAAATTCTTTTATTTTAGAATTTAGAATTGGATTATTTTTCACGAAATGCCAGGAAAAACTTGAAAATGCATTTGAACTGCATGCAAATTGAAAATGCCTGTTTTGGATTTGCAGTGTAAGTAAGACTGGATATGGGCAATTCAGATCTAAGGATGCAAGCGATCCTGCTGGGTCCGGGTTTCGAACCACAGAGCCCACATAATGGCAGTTATGGTCAATCGGAAATTTCTGAATTATCGACCAAAGTTTCATGCAAGCCACCTCTGTAATTTCAAGCTTTGTGTGAATACAGAGCATATTAACTTGAAGGAAAGTTTCCTTAATAAGGGTAGGAAATGTTATTTTGACAGGGGCATTTCCATTGGCTATGTAAATTCATTGCGGCAAAAGGAGTCTGACCCCCTTTGGACTTAGTCAAGCTGTAAGTACCATTTAATACCTATAATCCTCTTTGCACGTTTTGTCCCATTTCATTGTTTGTCCAGCTGTCTCTACTATCCCCAAACCTGTTTGTCTCTCACCCCCCATTTTATATGAAAACATTGTGGCAGAAGGAGCCAGAATTCTATACAGGACCCTCCCCTGAATCGGCCGGTTTCCCTCTCTTTTACTCTGTATCTTTCTCAGTCTCACTCTCTCTTTCTCTCTCTTCCTCCCCCCTCTCTCTCTCTGTCTCTCTCCCACCCCTCTCTCTCTCTCTCCTGTTTTTCTTCTACTGAAAACATTGCAGCAGCAATTCTTAATCATATACATATATGACTGCCCCTCTCTCTCTCTCTCTTCATTGCAACAAAAGCAAAAGGAGTCAGACTGCATTTTGGATCTTGGTGTCTGTAAGTACCATTTAAATACCTGTAAGCCGCTTTGCATATTTTTTCCTAACCCACTGTTTGTCCAGCTTCTATCCCAAACATGTGTTTGTCTGCCCCCCCCCCCGCTTCCTTTTTTCTGAAAACTGCGTGGCAGAAGGAGAAAGTATTTTATACAAGACCCTTCCCCAAATCAATCGCTGTCTCTCTTTCACTCTCTATCTTTCACACTATGTCTCTCTTTCTCTCTCTCTTCCTTCCTTTACCCTCCCCCCTCTCTCTCCTGTTTTTTTTTTTTTTTTTCTTTTTCTCTGAAAACATTGCAGCAGCAGTTCTTAATCATATATAGGACTGCCCACCTTCTCTCTCTGTCTCTCTGGCCTCGTCAGTAGAGCTGCTATGCACTAGACAGAGTTACTCCCCTTGTTCTCTTATTTCTTGTTTACTTCCTTATTATCATATCTCTGTCTTGGGTTATGTTGTTTTGGTCTCCAGGCATATGTTTGAATGTTATGGTCTAAGGTCCCTTGTACATAGGTTCTGGATCATGAGGTGCTCATTTTTATATCTCTTTCAGATGCTGTGACTGAAGTTCGCACCGCTTCCCTGTGGCTGTGACATCACCAATGTTTGTTGAGCCGACTGGAGATGCTGCACTAATTTCATGCTGTGAATATTCAGGTAATTTCTTCTTTCTTTGAGAAATAAATTCTCTTTCTAGAACAAGCTTAAGATTAAGGGCTTCTCTTTCTTTTTTTCTGTCTTATCTGTTCATGTTTTCCCTATATTCTGTCTGTATCTGGCCCATTCTATTTTCTTTGTTCTTTGCTCTAGATGTTTTCTTCTTACATAATGAGTGATTCTGGATTTGTATGGTCTTTCATACTTTCCTTTCTGTCATTCTCTCAAATCTATGCACCCAATGACCTACTTAACCAATACTCTAATCTGATCGGACAGGTACCGATAACCCCAGCTGAGCCTACGTAATGAATTCTGGCCGTCAGGATGTTTGCTTCTATATCAGAGTTTTGAGCTGATTACATCATAGATAGTCTGGTCTGTAGATATTATTCATCATTTGTCATAGATGAAAACATTGTGACAAAAGGAGCCATGTGTAGTTAAATTTTGCAGTACTGGTATTTCATGAAGATTCGGGTTCATGTCCGTCATGTTCAATAAAGGCCATCTGCTTTCCTTCTTTCATATATTCCACCCTTGTTTTGACTGATAATGCTCGACTATAGAATAAAAAGCTTTGAAATGTGCATTTGGCTGGTCACATGGAAGAATTTAGAGATAAAAAATGAAGAAAACCCTGAATTTTAGCCATCAGAATGAGTTTTTTTTTGTCAAAAGGCTACTTTTCATGCAATGTTTTCAATTTATATAAATGAAAATGGGTTAACGATATAGACAAAAAGAATCCAGAAGAGTATACTTTTTATTTCATGTAAATCCATTGGGTTTTGGCTGAGATATGTTTGATTTTGTAAGAGTGGTCATTGGGCTTAAAATTTCCATTTTTTTAGGTCTTGGCCGCAAAAACTACCATGTTAAGAAAAGTGCGTTTTCTCTTTGAAAATGGCCCTGATTTCACTCTGGCTCATTTTTTTCCCCACAAAATTCATACATAGTGCATAGTGCAATACAACATTAAAAAACATTCGGATATTATTTTTTTCATTACAATTCATTTTAAAAGGATAGGTTGTATCAGTATACAATATTTATATACATGCTATTTTTTTAACTGAAAAGGAAGGAAAATTAAGGTTAAAAAAGGGGGTGGAAACAGAGAGAGGGGGGGGGAGAGAGAGAGATCCTGAACTGTGACTAAGAGGTTCACTCACTTTAAGGTAGAGAAAAAAATTGTAAATTACAAAAATTTTGCCCATTTATTGTTAAAATGGCTTAATTGGTGTTTTGATAATGCTAGTGCCTGTTCTATTTTGAGATATTTGTAAAAGTAATTGATAAACATATGACAGTTTGGTAACTGGTTTGTTATTTTCATTTTAGATATGAAGTATTTAGCAAGTATAATTATATAGTTAAAGATAAAATGATTTACTATAGTACCTGCATTTCCAAGAATTTTATCTTTTAATTGAAATTTCACCTTTATTTGTTTACTTGTAAGAAAATTAGTAACACTATTCCAAATCGTTTGCGCATGCATACACTCCCAAAGTAAATGTTCTATAGTTTCCACATTACTTGCGCAAAAATTACATAAATTGGAAGATTCAATCTTTTGTCTGAATAGCAGTTTGTTTGTTGGAAGGATTCTTTTCAAAAGTTTGTATTGGAAACATCGTCAAGTTGTATCTAACGTTATTTGATAAGGTATTGTGTATGCATTTTTCCAATTGACTTTCTGACCAAGTAATCTTTCCCACTTTTCTTCGGATTTTGTTAATGAATTATTTCCTTTTAACTGGATTTTATATAACAGTTTGTTTGCTTTGTTTATCCCCCCCTACTTTTACTAAGCAATTGTTTATTTTCTACGTTTACCGGTAGTTGTTGTTTTATTTCATTTTTCATTCTAATGGGTATGCTTCCAATCAAATTGTAATATTTTAAAAAGTCTTCCGGTTTAATATCATAAAGATTTTTAAATGTTTCAAAGTCATAAAATGTTTTCTTCGGAAATCAAACAATTGTTCTAAAAATTTTATTCCTCTATCATACCATTTGTTGTAAAAGAATGTTTTGCCATTACATTTTATATTTGTATTATTCCAAAGTATTTCTTTCTTAACATTATTGTTGGCTGTATTGTTTTTAATTTTATTCCATGCTTTTAAAACATCTGTAAGAAAACCATGGTTGGAGCAGATCTTTTTTATATCCGTTTCCTTTAAATTACATTCAAAAATTAAATCACCTCCAAAAAGCTTTAGGGATTTAGAGAAGAATATTTTCCATTGTCCTGTGTTGTTTTCATCCAAATATCTTTTAATCCAATTTGCTTTCAGTGATTTAACTAGTGCATATATATGTGGAACTGCTATTCTACCATTTTCAACTGAAAGTGTTACTATTGATCGTTTTAGTTTATCCGGTTTATTGTCCCATAAAAAGTGAAAAATACTTTTATTTATATCATGCAATACGTTTTCTGGTGGATTTTGTAGTACGGTTAGGAGGTAGATGATCTTGGGTAGTGCAAAGGCTTTTATAACTGTACTTTTCCCAATAGTGTAAGTTTTCTGTGTTGCCACTGCTTTAAAACATTTTTGAAATCTTGAACTATTGGAATGATATTTTCCTCTATGATGACATCTGCATAGTTTGAGAAGACAATTCCTGATGTTTTTGCTGAATCCGATGTCCAGATGAATCTTTTACTATTGCAGAACTGTAAATGCGTATCCTTTAGGCTACCTTCTCTTAGAATAGTTGATTTCTTTATATTAAGTTTCAAACCAGAAAAATTTACCAAACTCTGTTAAAACGTTGATTAATGATTCAAAAGAATTTTTTGATCCGTCCGTAAGGAATGTAGCATCATCAGCGAACATAGTTTGCTTTATTTCTTTATTTCCACATTAATTCCCTTGATATCCCCATTTTTTTTAATGTTACTTGCTAGTATTTCCAAACAGCATATGAATAATGAGCATGATAACGGGCAGCCTTGGCGTACCCCACGTTCAATTAAAAAGCTTTCCGACATATTACCATTATTTATAATTATACTATTTATATCGTTATAAAAAAATTTAACCCATTTTATAAGATCCTCACCGAAGTTTAATGTTTCCAGGCATTTGTACATAAAGCCATGATCTATACTATCGTATGCTTTTTCAAAATCGGCAAAGAATATAAGTCCTTGTTCATTTACTTTGTTGAGATACATTCTTGTATAGTTCTTATATTTTCCCCGATATATCTACCTTGGATAAAACCTGTTTGTGAAGAGTTTATGATTGAAGATATTATTTTTTTAATTCTGTTTGCTATTGACTTTGTTGCATCTTATAATCAGTATTTAACAAAGTTATTGGCCGCCAGTTAGTAAGTGTATCCAATTCTTTCCCTCTTCTGGAATTAAGGTTATTAAACCTTGCTTTTGCAATGTTGTTAAAGAACCTGTTTTAAAAGAGTAATTCATCGACTTAATAAAGTAAGGACTTAAATAGCTCCAAAATGCTTTATAAAATTCTACAGTCAATCCATCAGATCCCGGGCTTTTGGAATTTTTCATAGAGAGTAAAGCCTCTTTACATTCATCTTCAGTTAATGTACCTTCGCAAATATTTTTTTCGTCTTCTGTCAATACATGGATCCGTGGAAATCGATATCTGACCAATCAGGTCATCGCATTTATTTGGTCCGATGTGCAGCCTTGCAGTCTGCTATTTCGGCTCACAAACAAGCGACTGTTAATGATGGAGAAGTGCAATATTATGTGTGTTTACAACGCTTGAATGTTAGGAAAAAGTTTAAAAGATGTGCCTTGCGATCGTTTACTGCTTACGTGAGATATACGAAGAGATTATAATTTTGGATTATGATTATGATAGACAATGGGACATGAGAAAAGGGTTTCGATCAACGCTATATTACGCAATGGATTAATTAATGTTATTTTTTTCCTCTGAAACTCTCCGAAAAAAACTTAAACTGTTTTACAGTGGAAAACAAAGGTAAAATATATGAAATACTTATAAAAAGAAAAAATGTTCACTCAAATAGCTAATCTTGTTTAATAACCTCTGCACATCCAAAATGGGCAAGTGTCATCAATGTTTCAGTTTGACGTTAACATTAACCCTTGGTGCGTGAAGAATGCTGAACGTGAACTGATACAGATCAGAGTGCAAAAAATGCAGTTTATTCTTGGATTCAAACCATCTGCTACTTAAATTAAGTACATTTACGTGTATTATTTACTGAAGGTACATGTAGATTTCAATCATGAATCAGACTAAGTTCTGTTTTGTACAGTTCTGGAAGTTCAGCTCAAAAGGCAACTTCTGTTAATTGAATCAGCTTTTGACTTAGCCATACTTAGGTGGATTAGCACATCTGCCATTTCAAAGGGTATGTCGGTAAACTGTTAACTGATAAGATGTGTGTTTGATTGCCGCTGTAATCCACTCGACCACCCGTTGTCTTCAGTATATCATAAGATAAAACAAACTACCGCCAATTGATATTTACAATTTTGTTAATGGACAGCACACTTTACACTTTTTAAAATCATCAGGCAACCATTTTCCCTTAACTTGAAATTTAAACACTTCTAAGACTTCCACCTCTCTGTTGAAAGAGACAATTTATAAATATTTCAAAATGCTTATAATTTAGTGTAATTTATTATCGAATACGACTTGAAACAACGTAACAAGCCTTACAAAAATATTAATAATCTTTAATTCTATTATTTTTAAGCAAACCTGAGGATTATGAGGTGTTTCATTCTTTCTCGTAGAATTTCAAAACTTTGCTGGCACATGTATTACATTGTCCATAGCCCATGGAATTCACGCTTTTTTGTACAAATCCTTGCGTAAATAAGTTCAAGTATATATGTATTTCTTGCCGAGAATCCATCATCGGCAGAAACATATGATAAGGAATATATTTCCGGAATTTAATCGAAAGAAACAGTCATGACAGTACGATTTACGTAGCCTTTTGGCTATACTGTACATGTATTTACTGCGTTTGTTTGTGAGCCCTTAACGACGATAACCAAGCATGTCGGTTTATCTCATCGCCACGGATCCATGTATTGTTTTAATTCAAAATCAAGAATAGAATTATCATTGTTTGGAGCAGATATATTTTGTTTTTTTATATAAATTACTATAAAATCTCTTTTGTTCTTCTATTATATCTTTTGTGTTTGTGACTTCTACATTATCAATTAAAAGTTTATGAATAGTTTTTTGTTCTATATGTCTCTTCTCTAAATTGGCAAAATATTTGGAATTTTTTTCACTATATTCAATGTGCATTGCCTTTGCTCTGATGATGTGACCATTTATCTTTCTGTCTATTATGCATTCAAGTTCTTGCTTTAAAAGATTTAAATTATTCATTTTAACATCTAAATCATCTGAAGTTGTATTTATAATATTTTCAACTTTTTCGATTTCTTTAAGTAAAAAGATTTCCCTTTCTGTTGTGTGTTTTTTCTTTTGTGTAGAGTATTTGATTGATTCATTTCTGATATTACCTTTCATAACTTCCCATAATGTGTTTGGGTTACAATTGTTATTGTTTACCGTTTCATTAATACAATCCTTTATTTTTCCAACAAATGTTTCGTCGAGTAGTAAGGCATTATTAAATTTAAAATAACCAGGTCCTTTAGTGGGCATGTTGCAATTAATATCTAATAAAACAATGGAATGATCCGATTTGGATCCTGGTTTTATTTTACAACCTTTCACAACATTATTCAAATAATTTGAAGTCAAAAAATAATCAAGCCTGCTGAATATTATTGGTTTTGTATTTGAATGCCAAGTATATTGTCTTGTTTGTGGATTTTTAATTCTCCAAATATCTACGAGGTTATAATTTTCAATAATTTTGTTTATTTCATTTCTGCATTTTTTTATTTGTATCGTCCCTACCATTTCTCTTATCGATATTTGTGTTTAAAGCTGTGTTAAAGTCTCCCCCAATGATAGTATTTTTATCAATATCAATTATTTCATTAAGTTTTTCAAAAACGACATTATCATTATCATGATTTGGTCCATAAACATTTATTATTACGAATTCTTTTTCCTGGATAGTTATGTCCATGGTCACCAAACGCCCTACAATGATTTCCTTACATTCTTTAATTTTAACATTCGACTTATCATTAACAAGAATGGCTACGCCTTCTTTATTTGTTTTGGTCCCACTGAAAAAACATTTCCCATTCCATTCTTTTTTCCAGTATTTATTTAATGGGTATGCAACATGAGTTTCTTGCAGCAAACATATAGAAACGTTATTGTCTTCTAACCACTGAAAGATCTGTATTCTCTTTTCTTTATTTTGCAAGCCGTTTACATTAAAGGTACATAATGTTATACTCATTTCTATGTAAAAAAATGAAGATATCCTTAATAGTCACAGTCCAGGATGAAGTATTTTGATAAGTACAAAACAAATGGTTCTGGAAGAACATGATTAATGCTTATATAATTGCATCAAGTTTTTCATGTGATGAAGTAGAATTTTTCGTGAGTAGGTTTTGAAACGACACCGATAAGTACCATTATTTGTAAACTGTTCTGAAAAATTAACATTTGCCAAAACAAAGCGTAGGTTATGAGTAGGAAATGAAGTCTAATTGTAAAGGATCAAAAGATCAACTTTTCCACAATGTAATCGAAAGCTGCTCTCCATATATCCGCAACATGTGATTAAAAAAGTTCAGGAAGAGAACTATCACAGGAGGACGAAAAAGGGGCCAGAATTTGTGTTCTTGTTGGTCGATGTATGCAAAGACTTTCTTGTAGAGTACAATTCTTAAACTGTCTACAATAAAAACATTTTGGGAAAAAAATTGTTAAAGCTATAGACTATTCTCCTTTCTCCACAATACATTCAAACATTGAAAAGCGATTTATCCATAAATCATGGATCTTCTTCCAAAAGTTTTAAACTCTTTCGGTGCCAAATAAATAAATTTCACTTTTTTGATGATTGCGAATACAATGTTAAACTACCATGTTAAGAAAAATGGGTTTTCTCTTTGAAAATGGCCCCGATATCTCTCTGGCTCATTTTTTCCTTGTCGCAATACTCGGATTCAGCCAAATGACATAAAAAACCCGACTTGAAAGTCAAATTCCGTTTTATAAAGGTGTCGCACCACTGCGAGTTTGCTTCTGGGTCGTAGTAGTCAAAAGTAGTCCGATGTGAAATTTTGCAGTAGCACTTTTGTTGCACTGTTTCGTGGAGCTGAGAGGGCTTGGTGGTATATAATTTAGATTTGCTTCAAATTTAGGTAGTGGGGGACCATTTAGATGTGATTTTATCATATATTGATTGGACTATTTCATGTCAGTGGAGGGCCAAAAACTTGGGGTCATGGCGGTGACCAGGCATTTTTCAGAGGACAATTTCTAGGGTGCCTGTATTGATTGGGATTTAGCGAAAAACGCAATCGGTTGACATGTTGTTTTTTTATGCAATTTTTTGAAGGACTATGACTGTACTTTTGAGAGCAAGAGACGGTAAAGTCAAAGTTTTGACATTAAGCGATTTGTGAAGCTTCAAAGATGGTCAATTTCACTCTATTTTCAATATGGCAAAAAACCAGTGGTGTGACACCTATATGAGCAGGTAGTGAAAAAACGGGAACCAGTCTGGTGTTTTCATTTTCAGGCAGAACCGGCTGAAATTTGGCAGACAAGTAGCTGAGGGGCCTTAAAACAGGATTCTATCAAAAGTTGGGCTCAGGTATTTAGAATTTAATTTTTGAATTGAATTTAGAATTTAAATTAGCGGAATTTCAAAGTTTTCGGACCGGCATATGGAGAATTTTGTCAAAAAATTCTTTGCACCAGATGAAATCTATGGACACTTCGTCTGCAAGTTTTCTAATGCCAAGCAGTTGAATACCTGTTCAGATATTTGATTTAATTGTCATTTTAAACTATTTAATTCTAATTTAAATTCTTTTATTTTAGAATTTAGAATTGGATTATTTTTCACGAAATGCCAGGAAAAACTTGAAAATGCATTTGAATTGCATGCAAATTGAAAATGCTTGTTTTGGATTTGTAGTGTAAGTAAGACCGGATATGGGCAATTCAGATCTAAGGATCCAAGCGATCCTGCTGGGTCCGGGTTTCGAACCACAGAGCCCACATAATGGCAGTTATGGTCAATCGGAAATTTCTGAATTATCGACCAAAGTTTCATGCAAGCCACCTCTGTAATTTCAAGCTTTGTGTGAATACAGAGCATATTAACTTGAAGGAAAGTTTCCTTAATAAGGGTAGGAGATGTTATTTTGACAGGGGCATTTCCATTGGCTGTGTAAATTCATTGCGGCAAAAGGAGTCTGACCCCCTTTGGACTTAGTCCAGCTGTAAGTACCATTTAATACCTATAATCCTCTTTGCACGTTTTGTCCCATTTCATTGTTTGTCCAGCTGTCTCTACTATCCCCAAACCTGTTTGTCTCTCAGCCCCCCTTTATATGAAAACATTGTGGCAGAAGGAGCCAGAATTCTCTACAGGACCCTCCCCTGAATCGGCCGCTTTCCCTCTCTTTTACTCTGTATCTTTCTCAGTCTCACTCTCTCTTTCTCTCTCTTCCTCCTCTCTCTCTCTCTCTGTGTCTCTCTCTACCCCCCTCTCTCCTGTTTTTCTTCTACTGAAAACACTGCAGCAGCAATTCTTAATCATATATATATATGACTGCCCCTCTCTCACTCTCTCTCTCTTCATTGCAACAAAAGCAAAAGGAGCCAGACTGCATTTTGGATCTTGGTGTCTGTAAGTACCATTTTAATATCTGTAAGCGTCTTTGCATATTTTTTCCTAACCCACTGTTTGTCCAGCTTCTATCCCAAACATGTGTTTATCTGCCCCCCCCCTTCCTTTTTTCTGAAAACTGCGTGGAAGAAGGAGAAAGTATTTTATACAAGACCCTTCCCCAAATCCATCGCTGTCTCTCTTTCACTCTCTATCTTCCACACTATGTCTCTCTTTCTCTCTCTCTTCCTTCCTTTACCCTCCCCTCTCTCTCTGTCTCTCTCTCCTGTTTTTTTCTCTGAAAACATTGCAGCAGCAGTTCTTAATCATATATAGGACTGACCCCCCTTCTCTCTCTGTCTCTCTGGCCTCGTCAGTAGAGCTGCTATGCACTAGACAGAGTTACTCCCCTTGTTCTCTTATTTCTTGTTTACTTCCTTATTATCATATCTCTGTCTTGGGTTATGTTGTTTTGGTCTCCAGGCATATGTTTGAATGTTATGGTCTAAGGTCCCTTGTACATAGGTTCTGGATCATGAGGTGCTCATTTTTATATCTCTTTCAGATGCTGTGACTGAAGTTCGCACCGCTTCCCTGTGGCTGTGACATCACCAATGTTTGTTGAGCCGACTGGAGATGCTGCACTAATTTCATGCTGTGAATATTCAGGTAATTTCTTCTTTTTTTGAGAAATAAATTCTCTTTCTAGAACAAGCTTAAGATTAAGGGCTTCTCTTTCTTTTTTTCTGTCTTATCTGTTCATGTTTTCCCTATATTCTGTCTGTATCTGGCCCATTCTATTTTCTTTGTTCTTTGCTCTAGATGTTTTCTTCTTACATAATGAGTGATTCTGGATTTGTATGGTCTTTCATACTTTCCTTTCTGTCATTCTCTCAAATCTATGCACCCAATGACCTACTTACCCAAGACTCTAATCTGATCGGACAGGTACCGATAACCCCAGCTGGGCCTACGTAATGAATTCTGGCCGTCAGGATGTTTGCTTCTATATCAGAGTTTTGAGCTGATTACATCACAGATAGTCTGGTCTGTAGATATTATTCATCATTTGTCATAGATGAAAACATTGTGACAAAAGGAGCCATGTGTAGTTAAATTTTGCAGTACTGGTATTTCATGAAGATTCGGGTTCATGTCCGTCATGTTCAATAAAGGCCATCTGCTTTCCTTCTTTCATATATTCCACCCTTGTTTTGACTGATAATGCTTGACTATAGAATAAAAAGCTTAGAAATGTGCATTTGGCTGGTCACATGGAAGAATTTAGAGATAAAAAATGAAGAAAACCCTGAATTTTAGCCATCAGAATGGGTTTTTTTTTTGCCAAAAGGCTTCTTTTCATGCAATGTTTTCAATTTATATAAATGAAAATGGGTTAAAAAGATAGACAAAAGAATCCAGAAGAGTATACTTTTTATTTCATGTAAATCCATTGGGTTTTGGCTGAGATATGTTTGATTTTGTAAGAGTGGTCATTGGGCTTAAAATTTCCATTTTTTTAGGTCTTGGCCGCAAAAACTACCATGTTAAGAAAAATTGGTTTTCTCTTTGAAAATGGCCCTGATTTCTCTCTGGCTCATTTTTTCCTTGTCGCAATAATCGGATTCAGCCAAAAGACATAAAAAACCCGACTTGAAAGTCAAATTCCGTTTTATAAAGGTGTCGCACCACTGCGAGTTTGTTTCTGGGTCGTAGTAGTCAAAAGTAGTGCGATGTGAAATTTTGCAGTAGCACTTTTGTTGCACTGTTTCGTGGAGCTGAGAGGGCTTGGTGGTATATGATTTAGATTTGCTTCAAATTTAGGTAGTGGGGGACCATTTAGATGTGATTTTATCATATATTGATTGGACTATTTTATGTCAGTGGAGGGCCAAAAACTTGGGGTCATGGCGGTGATCAGGCATTTTTGAGAGGACAATTTCTAGGGTGCCTGTATTGATTGGGATTTAGCGAAAAACGCAATCGGTTGACATGTTGTTTTTTATGCATTTTTTGAAGGACTATGACTGTACTTTTGAGAGCAAGAGACGGTAAAGCCAAAGTTTTGCCATTAAGCGATTTGTGAAGCTTCAAAGATGGTCAATTTCACTCTATTTTCAATATGGCAAAAAACCAGTGGTGTGACACCGTAATGAGACGTTTACATAGTCTGGTACCCTGCCGTACTTCAAGAGTACCAGGGGCAGGTATTCCAAACTAACGTTTACGCTTCTTCTTTTCATATTTGGACATTTGCTGTGCACCGCGTTGAACCCTGGGCGATCAGTCAAAAACTAAAATCACATTTGGTGATAATTATCTCTACTCTAAATAATCTTAAGTAACCCCTCCCACCCCCGCATCACCACAACCACCAAATTTGCAGACTTTCCACGTGATTAATTTGGACATGTTTGTATGCACTGTTCGATGTGTTAGTCGCTTGTGTAAAACGTTTGTTTTTGAGACAGTTTGAGTTTTTTTTTAAATTATCATTATTTAATGGATTACTTAATGGATAAATTATAGAAAAAATAAACATCGAGGTGGGTTAATTTATTGCTGTGATTTTCCTCATCTCCTTTTAAGTGTCATTTTTTGTGTAAATATCATCATACTCACTATCGTCGTCTTGGTGACTTGTTTTCACTCCATCCCCCGCGAGGTTAAATCATGGTCGTCGAGATGGGCTCAGTCGGTAATGTACGGGGCAAGAAAATTTAGGAGTTGTGTGTTCGATTGCCGAGCCTGGTAGCTCAGTTGGTTACAACAGGGCTTGGAAATTAGGGGTTGTGGGTTCGATGCCGAGCCCGTGGCTCGGTCGGTGACGTAAAACATGTGAGTTCCAATCCTGGTTCGGCAAAAGGGTTTTAGAATGGCCTAGTAGTCTAGGTGTAAGATTGATGGTCGGTCAGTCATAGGTTCGATCTCCAAGAGAGATAACTGGGGTTTTGCGCAAATGCCCTTAAGCAAAACACTTCAAAACCCTGCACTAGTACTTGTGAGACGAAAGAAGACCTGAAAGACAGGAATAAGTCAGCTGTCGCCATGATGTGGCTTAAATAATGTTTAAAGCGTCATGAACCGCTGAGGCAAAAAAGAAACCGCTAGGCTCGTGGCCCGGAGGCCCCGGGTTCGAGCCTCACTTCAAGCACTTAGTTTTTCGTGGACGTGTCCCTTGGCAAGACACTTCAGAGCTCTAGCCTACTACTGGTGAAAGCCAGGAAATACATGAATATGTGGGTTGTCGCTATGATACGACTAAAATAATTTTGAAAGCTGCGTAAAATGCCATTCTGTCAGTAACCCGCAAGGTGAGATGGTTGCCGTTGTGACAGAAATTGTTCCTCCTAAACCTTACATGTAGACACGGGAAAGCAGCCGATATCTTTATCACTTAAGACACCATTTTAAACTCTTTATCAGACGACAAAATTTTCGACTTGTCCAAATTGAAAACGCTTGCAGACGATAGATTCAATTTTTGAGTTGTGTCTAAGAAAGAATAGTAACTATTGTGCAATAAGGAGAAAATGCTGGTTACCCACTATATCAGTGTATGTCTAGCTTCTCACCGGTTCTGCACTAGATCTAGGGCTTTGCATATACTGTATATGCTTTACCAAACAATCTAAAGCTTGGGCGACCACGAGAAAGAAAGCTTTGGAAAATATTTTGGTGAAAGCAGAAAATGCTTTTTCCCCATAATATTTTCAAGTCTACCATGGACAAAAACTATAATGTTAGCCATATTTGAATTGTCGTCTGCAAATATTTCCAATTTGTACAAGTCTACAATTTTGTCGTCTGGTAGAGAGTTGAGGTGATCGATATATAATCCAGAGGTTCTGGGGTCTTCACTGGGTTTTCGTGGGAGTGTCCTTTGGCAAGGCGGAATACCAGCCAAGTAGTGGTAATGTTCAGGAAAAACGTAGCAGACTGTATGGATCAAGATCGGACTGCGCATAACAGTTAGTCTGATTATAGTCTTAGAAATTCTCATATCCTAGTGTAATGGTTTTACTTCGCGTTCTCGGTTTTGATACCCTATATTTCTACATGTAATTTCTTCAATCGCAGGCCTTTTTTTTTTTTTTTTTTCAAACTTCTCAGATAATTAAAATCTATGTAAATGTATTAGGTCCTTGTTTTCTACGCATTCGACCCGAACTGTTGCTTCCATTGTAAGCTGTAAACATGCAAGCGCGCTTTTATGCTAAAAAATATGTTATGAATTTAAGTGAAGTGTCGCCGTGATACGCTTGTACATTTGAAAGCGGCATAAAGACTGCCTGGGTTCCAGTCTGATCATGTTTTCCCTTCTATTTTGACATTACTTTGTCAAAAACAACAAGAAAACAAAAGCGGTACAGATTTATTGATTAATTTTGAAGATAGATCTATAAGTAAATCTTGATAAGGATTAAGAAATTATTAGCGCCTGGACCCAGGCTGAACAGCTCCTTTTGTGACAATATTTTCACATGCATTCATGTTTGGTATCATCGCAATTAGTATTTTACATGGATATTTTCAAAGTTATCTGCTCTATACGTGTTTGAATGTGGAAGAGGCAAGTTTTGTATTTTCAGTCGAAGCGAACGCTTTACCAGACGACAAAAATTAAGAATCGTCCATTATGACTGCCTGGGCAGACGACAAGTTAAATGTAGCACAAATTATTGGATTTTTCTTTGAAGGCGGAGAAAACATTTAGGGAATAAAGAAAATGTTGGTTACCAGCATTTTCTTTATCCACAATGTTTTTAAAAGCCTCATCTCTGTTTTTAAGACGCGGGCCAGTTTTACTCACCTGGCGTTTATAGCAAGACTTCCGGTAGATTTTTTTTTTTAATGTTTTTACAAGACATTGTATTCAAATAGAAAATACAACCCTATTTTTATAGGCTCCGAAGTGGCGCAATGGTAGTGGGAGTCGACTCGGACACTGGAGAACCGAGATCGAGACGCGCCCAAGTCGGGAAAAAAAAAATGCACAGAGAAAAAGGGGGAAAAAAAAGAATGGCAGCTGGATGGAGACAAACAGCTGGACAGAGAACGGGCAAGAAAGACACTTGGATAGGCGATGGTGGGACCCAGGGAAATTACCTTTTACTACTCCGTGCATTTGAAATTATCGATCTTAATACAGAGGTGTTTAATAAAATATGACTATTTCAGTTTCTTTATAAGTTTATTGAACTTGTTTTCCATGTACATTGATCAATTTTAAGCAAGAACACGAAAGTAAAAAGAGAAATGTTTTAATACTCAAAATGTTGATGTATACAACAGAAACATATTTCCCAAGATCAAATTCAACAACCCTAACCAGCTTACAGAATTTCGGACTGGTCTAAATTGAAAACTTTTGCAGATGACAAAATAGAACTGACTAAAAAATTTTGTCTGGTTACCAACATTTTCTCCTTTTCCCACAATGTTTTTATAGGCTTCTTCCTCTGGGTCGTTAAAACCCAGGACTGAGTAATAAAGGGCTAAAATAATAAGAAGGCTTCAGAAAATATTGTGGAAAAAGAAGAAAATGTTGCTTACCAACATTTTCCCCCTTTCCCACATTGTTTTCTATCCTTTCACACATAATAACCATTATCTGAACCATATATGTCGACAGCAAATACCTTCAATACAGATTAATCTAAAACTTTGTCATCTGGAAAAAGCTTACCACGCAAACACAAAAGTCTTAAAAAAAATCATTGAAAAGATTAACACAAATTCATTATCTCTCCACCAAAAAACAAACTTTAGACTTGTCCAAATTGAATGATGACAAAATGAATGTAGCTATGGAAGGGTAGAAACATTGTGGACATGAGAAAATGCTGGTTACTTGCACATTCACCATCTACCATAATGTTTTCATGATTTTTATACATCTTTTTATTTAAAATCAATGGCTGATTTCAGAAAAGGTTAAAAGCAAGACAATAACATCATCACGATACAGAATACAGTATTTGAAAAAAAAAAAAAACTCTTTACCAAAAATTGAAAATTTGGACTTGTCAATATTGAAAGTATTTGCAGATGACAAATTAAATGTGGCTGAAATGATGTGAGTTGTCTATGAAAGGGTGGGAAACATGGAGGAAAAGCAGTAAATGCTACTTCCAGCACTTTCACCATTTTCCACAATGTTTTCAAGAGCCTATTTCAATCATTGTTTTTTAACTCTACACCACACAACCCTGGGTTTTAATGACCCTGATGAAGGAGCTTTTGAAAACATTGAAGGAAAAAGGAGAAAATGCTGGAAACCAGCATTTTCTCGTTTTCCAACAATGTTTTGTACTCTTTTCCAAAGATAAGTTTCATAATTGGAGTTAAATTTTAATTGTTGTCTGCAAATGCTTACAATTTGGACAAATCTTCAATTTTGTTATTTGGTAAAGAGTTAAACAATGGCTGGTTTTATAAAGGGTTAAAATTCATACAAACTCATCACAATACAGTCTATTTTAACATTTTACCAAACTACAAAATCTTAGTATTTTCCAATATGAAAGCATCTGCAGAAAACATGAAAATTGGCCCAAATGAAAGCATTTGTCTCTCAAAAGATACAAAACACCTTGTTAACTCACGACCACACAATCCTAAGTTTTAACGATTCCAAAGAAACAGGCTTTTTGAAAACATTGTGGGAAAAGAAGAAAACGCTGGTAACCAGCATTTTCTTTTTTTCCCACAGTGTTTTCAACGATCTCAAAGACATACTGTTGTTTGTGCCCCATTATATTTGTCATCTGCAAACGCTTTCAATTTGGATTGGTCTAAAATTTTGTCATTTGGTAAAGAGTTAAAGGAGAAATATGGTTAAAAGCACTTCCACCTTTCTCCAAGTTTTTTTTAGATTTAAGCCTACCACCTAAAGTTTTCTAAAACAAAATGGTTTGATAGAGATTTAAGTTCAATACAATAAACTCATCACAATACTGACAGATTTAACTCGTAACCAAATGACAAATTTTTGACTCATCCAGACTGCCTGGTGGGAAGAGGAGAAAAATGCTGAATACCATTATTTTCTCCTTTTTCCAAAATGTTTTCAAGGGTGTTCTTCCAAGTAGATTAAAGTTTGATATTTTGGTAAACAGTTAATACATACCATCATGTACACCATGTACAAACAGTTAAAAAGGGTAAATATCTAAAGAAAAAGTAGATATAATTTTTTAAACAACATTGAAAATAACAAGCAAAAAGGCACATTTTCTCATGGGGGGGGGGGGGCCTGGCTACTTTACCTTGAACCCTTTACCTACGTTTTAACTACCCTGGAAGGTTTAAGAAAATATTGTGGAAAAAGGAGAAGTGCTAATAATCAGTACTTTCTCCTTTTTTCCCCAAAGTTTTCTACCCTCTTTCAAGACAAATTCACTCCTGAGCCACAACTGATTTAAAATTTTGTAGTCCAATAAAGAGTATAAGTCCCAAGAAATATGGTATACAGACTAATTTTTCAGATATCTGTAACATGTTAATCCAGCATAGTAACTAAAACTAGCACAAATCACATATAGGAGAAACAAAGACATGAAGGGGAAAAATGCTAAAACAGCTTGGGAATATGGAATGTAAGCAAACACTTGTTAAGACCAAATGCTCTTTTTCTCACAATGTTTTCAAATGTTGCAAAACTGACTTTGAAAATTTTAATACTATGGAAAAACTGGCTTTGAAAATTTTAAAACCACATGTATCTACATTCTTACAGTATTATCTTTACCCTTTACCTGATGATCCTATATTTTGGGAAAAGAAGAAAGTGTGGGTAACCAACATCTTCTACTTTCACACAATATTTTCTAACCCTCCCAGGCACAATTTCACCACTGAAGTGTCTAAAATTTTGTAAGTTTGGTATAGAGTTAACTTTTCACCAAATGGCAAAATTTTTGACAAGTCAAAATTGAAAGCATTTGCAGACTACAATTTTGAGGTTGCTCCAATGACAAAATTTGTTCTTGATAGTGTAGAAAACATTGTGGGATATGGAGAAAATGCTGGTTACCAGCATTTTCTCTTTTTCCCACAATGTTTTCAAAAGCCTTCTGAAGGTTTGTCGTGGTCATTAAAACTTGGGATTGTGTAGTGAAGAGTTAAACATATTCCAAGTTTTTACACTGTTAACTCAAAAAACTAAAAACCCTACAGACAAAGGTGAAGGAATAGAGACAAAAAACTTTGGAACAGGTACTGGGTAACAAAAATTAACTCTTCACCAAACAAAATTTTGGACAAGACCAAATTGAAAGCTTTTGCAGTCATCAAATTATGAGAAGCTAAAAGGATGATTTCTGCATCTGACAAGGTGGAATACATTGTGAGAAAAGGAGAAAATGCTGGTTACCAGCATTTTCTCCTTTTCTCACAAAGTTTTCAAAGCTTTCTGTTTCAGAGTCGATAAAACTCTGGATTGTGTGGCAGAGGGTTAACTCTTTCAACATGACACCAAAAACAAATCACAGTTTTATAAAGAATGAATGAATGTGGGTTTATGGTGCATCAACATCTTGAGTCATTTAGCATGCATATCTGTATTAAAAGATGCAACAATTATAAATCCACTGCAAACTTCTGTCATAGTTCAGAACAATGTAGCCATAATGGTCCTGTCTTGCTCCACTGTCTTACACCTACATGTAAGTGATCTACAAATTACACCACAAGGGACATTAATTCTTAACCGTTTACCAAACGACAAAATTTTAGAATAGTCCAAATTGAAAGCATTTGCAGACAACAAATTAAATGTGACTGAAAAATAGAAATATGTAATGAAATTGGTAGAAAACATTGTGGGAAAAGGAGAAAATGCTGGTTACCAGCATTTTCTCCTTTTCCCACAATGTTTTCAAAAGTCTTCCTTTTTAGGGTCGTTAAAAGTCGGGATTGTGTGGTAAAGAGTTAACCTTATGCTAAAATTTTTTCAATGGTCAAATTCAAAGCATTTACAGACAACAAATTAAGTGTAGCTCAAAAACTTTGTGGAAAATGAAGAAAATACTGGTTAACTCTTTACCAAATGAGGAAAATTTAGACCAAACCAAATTGAAAGCATTTGAAGACAACAAATCAATTATGACTCATACAATGGAATTTGTCTTTGAACAAGTAGAAAAAATTGTGGAAAAAGGAGAAAATGCTGGTTACCAACATTTTCTCCTTTTTCCAGTGTTTTCAAAAGGTTTCTTCCTTTGAGGTTGTTTATGCTCAGGATTTTAAGGTGAAGGTTAAGAGCATTTTGTTTTTTCCCCGCAATGTTTTTGAAAGCCTGTCTTCTTCAGGGTCAATGAAAAATGAGATTGCTTTGTAAAGCATTTATCCAGAAGATTCTATAATATTCTATAGGGAATATAAGCCTAGCCTACAAAAGATATACTCTTTCATCACATCAAGATTATGTCAATAAAAATAATAAGAGTCTACCATATCATACTCAATGCCAAAGAATAAATTCCAACCAACTGTTTTTTGACAGATTTCCAAAAATCTTACAGCTGAAAACCTCTTTTTCCGTTGGAATAAATGGAAAAGTTTTTGAAGAAAACACTGGAATTATAAAAACAGAGTGCTCTATGCCTGATATAAAACACAAATAAGTAAAATCTAAAATACTGTAGAAAAATCAATCATTCTGAATGAACACTGAACATTGTTTAACCTTTTACCATTCAATCCCAAGTTTTAACAACCCCGAAGAAGAATGCTTTTGAAAACATTATGGGAAAAGGAAAAAATGCTGGTAACCAGCATTTTCTCCTTCTCACACAATGTTTTCTACCCTTCCAAAATCAAATTTCAATCTTTAAGTCACATTTATTTCAACGTCTGTAATTGGCTTTCAATTTGGATAAGTCTAAAATTTTCTCGTGAGGTAAAGAGTTAACCCACACAACTTGTAAGAGTTAAATGTTAACCATTTTGAAAAGAGTTATTTCCCTTTGACCATCATAAAACATACTAGCTTATTTAGCGAGGGCAAAGAGTAAAATGTCATGAAATACCAGGTACTCCCTTTAGTCCTGAATTGGTGAAATGGTTCTTAAAATTTTGAAAACTTAGCCAAATATTACCTTTGTCAAGGTTGTTTTGTCCAGAATATGTTATGGAAATAGAAAGTTGAGATCCAAGTGCAGACTGCATGTTATGATCTCTACTGGATGTAAAAGCAACTTAAGCTGTTTTCAGGGCTTTAAGGGTTAACAAATTTGCAGCAGATGATTTTGAGTACATCCTTTAATGGGAGGGCCATAATGGTCCTTACACCTACATGTAAGTGATCCACTTACGGCATAAGAAGGGACATTAACTCTTTACCTGATGATAAAATTTTCCAAGCAACCAAATTCAAGGCATTTGCAGACAACAAATTCAGTGTAGCTCAAACGATAACTTCTTTTTTTGAAATTTTAGAAAACATTGTGGGAAAGGGAAAAAAAATGCTGGTTTCTTTTCCCCACAATGTTTTCAAAAGCCTTCTTCTTCAGAGTCGATGAAACATGGATTTACTTTGTAAAGCGTTTATCCAAAAGATTCTGTAACATTCTATGTAGAATATAAGCCAAGCCTACAACAGTTATGTTTTTTAACACATCAAGATCATGTCAGTAAACATAATTAGAGGCTACTCTATCATTCCCATAAATTCTGATGAACTGTATGTGTATTTCAACTCTTTATCAAACGACAACATTTTCAGACAGAATGAAATTGAAAGCATTTGCAGATGACAAATTAACCAGGGCATAAATAATGAAAGGTTTCTTTGATAGGGTAAAAAACATTGTAGGAAAAGGAGAAAATGCTTGTTACCAGCATTTTCTCCTTTTCCCACAATGTTTTCAAAAGTCTTCTCTTTCTGGGTCGTTAAAACTCGGGATTGTGTGGTAAAGAGTTAACAGAAAATTTTCAACAAGAGGGCCATAATGGCCCTGTATCGCTCCACTGGCTTATAAATATAAACCATAAAGAGATGTCTTCACTATATAAGCCATTATAAAACTTTGACCCCAGGGCTACAGTCGGACTAAATGGAGAATATGTGTATTAGAAGAATAACATGCCAAATTTGGGAGTTCTTGGCCTTATGGCTAGTAACATAACGGTTTCTGAAGTTTTCACTCCATAAACCCATGTAAAACTTGTGACCCCTGGTGCAGGGCCAAACTTGATCCTAGGGCTGTAACCTGGACCCTCTTTGTAGTTGTCCACTAGATAATGCTATAATTATGCAAAATTTGGTAGCCCTAAGCCATATGGCTATGTACCCCAAGATTTAAAAGTTTTCTCTATATAAGCCCATGTAAATCTTGTGAACCTGGCCCCCCCCCCACCCCCCCCCAGCATGAGGCCAAATTGACCCCAGGACTGTAATATGGGCACTTTTGGTAGGCCCCCACTAGATCAAGCTAAATGCAAAATTTGGTAGCTCTAGGCCTAATGGCTAGGTACAGGAAGATTTTTAAAGTTTTCTCTATATATGCCTATGTAAAACTTGTGACCCCTGGAGCAGAGCCAATTTTTACCCCAGGGCTATAATTTGAAGAAACATGATAGAGGTCTACTACATAAAGCTACATGCCAAATTTGGTAGCCCTATGCCTTATGGTTTTAGACAAGAAGATTTTTAAAGATTTCTGATATTTTTCAGTTTTGTTGCCATGGCAACCAGAGTTTTTGAAGGAATCAAATTCTTTCAAGAAATTCTGAAGAGGACCATGGCAGGATCATTTCTGTGAAGTTTCATGAAAATTGGATGGGTAGTTTCAGACAAGAAGATGTTTGAAATAAAAGTTAACGCACGGACAGACGGACGCACGCACGCACTGACGCACGCACGACGGACATCGGCCCATGACATAAGCCCGCTGGCCTTCGGCCAGTGGAGCTAAAAATCATGAAGCTGAAACCCCCTTTTTCCATTGGCACGAATTCTAGAGTTTTTGAAAAAAAAATCTGTAATTATAAAAACAATGCTAAATGTCCAATATGAAACACATGTAAGTAAAATCTAAAATACATGTAGCAAAATTAATGATCAAAAAATGAACATTATCTAACCCGAAAAACTTGAAAGTGTACAATATTAGCCATGCTGCAATGAGTTATTTCCCTTTGACCATCAAAACACATACTAGCTTATTCAGAGAAAACAACACAACCTCACAGCAGCCATTATATTTGACAGATAAAAATTTCTTAAAAAATATGTAAAATGTCCACCCTTGGATCAAGTAACTCTACCAAATGACAAAATTTTAGTTTTGTTGCCTGGTAAGGTTGAATTGACATATCATAAAAACTGTTTCTTCAAAACAAAAAATTTCCTTGTTTTTCAATGTTTTTAGTTGGCTTACAACCTTCATCATCAACAGTAAATTTTTCTAAAGACTGTAACATCAGGAGATCTGACTGCATGTTTTGTGCAGATTGATCTTGATCTACATAGGCCACAAAGCAACTAAAGTTGTGAAAGGTTACCTTAGGGTTAATAGATGAAAAAGAATAGAAACAATCCAGAATGTTGCAATTAAAAATTTGGTAAAAATATTTAGAACTCTTATATCAAACAGTTCATCTTAGACAGTGTATATAAAGATCAAACAGTAGGAGGCAGTCTAATCTTCATTCTGTTTCAATACTTTGTGAGATATTCAGACTAAACAGCATTTGAAATTGCTGTGTCTCTTTTTCCACAGACTTGCCATTTTAGTTATGTGTCACTCTAAACATTGAAAATTGTGAAGAAAAGATACCTGAATGCTGGATATCTTTTAGCCCTTTATAAAAAAAAATCACATTTTAACCAAACCTGAGAAAAAAAAGAGGGCTTTTGAAAATGTTGTGGGAAAAGGAGAATATGGTGGGTAACAAGCATTTTCTCCATTTTCCACAATGTTTCTTACACTATTAAAGACAAATCTCATCATTTGAACAACATTTTCATCTGCAAATGCTTTCAACAGAGACTATTCTAAAATCTGGTATACAGAGCTAAACTGATAAGAGCCTTGAAAATATTGTGGCAAATGGACAGAGACCTCAATGAAAGCATTTTATCAATCTGTCACATTATTTTCATAAGCTGCTGTTAGATTATTGCAGATAAAGGAAAGGAACCAACATGTGACTGCATTTTACAATGATGTAAATTCCTACCTTTAAAAATAACAACATTTATTTTCCCTGAGAGAGCCAAATAACCTTCTGTTTTCACAAAATTAAAGACTTGAATATATTGTGGGAAAAAGGAGAAATTGATGGTGACCAACAAGTTAAAAAATTTGGTTGTCTCCCATGTAACAGGGACATTTTACTTCAAGACAGAGATAGCAGTGTAGATCCTTGATCTAACTGCATGTTCTGTGCAGTATTGTTTTGATTCACATCTGCCAAAAATGCAGCTATTTCTTTGTACTAATTTCCATAAGTGAAAATTTGAAAAATTGAAAATACTGATTTTTAGCTGGGGGCCCAGGGACACCCCTTTTTTTTATTCCTGTTGCAACCCTTTTCCTGATATCCTTATTACTAGAAAGCTTCAAGTATTTTCACTCTACATTTTTATTTTCAATTAACATAAAACTTAAGTTATGTCTATGAACTAGTGCCATACCAAGGCATGCTAACACAGATTGATACTTTCAAAAATATGGTTCTTTTAATAATTTACCCTTTGAACTTATATTCATTCATCTCTTTACCACACAATCCCGACTTTTCATGACCATAGGAAAGAAGGCTTTTGAAAACATTGTGGGAAAAAGAGAAAATGCTGGTAACCAGCATTTTCTCCTTTTCCCACAATGTTTTCTACCCTATCACGGACAAAAATCATCATTTGGGTCACCTTCAGTTTGTAGTCCTGCAAATGCTTTCAATCTGGACCGGTCTAAAATTTTGTCATTTGGTAAAGAGCTAATTATTACAATATTCTATGTCTACAGGCATGCAGGCTTGGTTCTACATTCAATCTGTAGTTAACTGTTTAGTGCACACTTCAATTGTGAAAATGAATTTCCAGTTACATCGAACATTCTTAGTCACAGTATCTTTCTTTACATGTATCTCTTTCATTTAGCCATTCTCAACTCCATTTATTTTTCAAGTCCTTTTCTTTTGAATTAAGACCAGGAAGTAAAAACTTCATTGATTCGGGGAGTAATAACTTCATTGATCAACAAGGACAATCTTCATCTGTAATTCAGCATCCACGTTCTTGGTTAATCCTTTATCACACGACAAAATTTCATACCTGCCAAAATTGAAAGCATTTGCAGATGACAATTTCATTGTGGTTCAAATAATGTGTTTTTTCTTTGATAGGGTAGAAAACATTGTGGGAAAAGGAGAAAATGCTGGCTACCAGCATTTTCTCCTTTTCCCACAATGTTTTTAAAAGGCTTCTTTCTCAGGGTCGTTAAAAGTTGGGATTGTGTGGTAAAAGGTTAAATAAGTATCTATCAACTGACAGATATACTTTGGTCCAATCATAAGATACTTTTCGAATAGGCAATCGGAATACTTGTATAAATATTCCAACTATACTCGGCCTCTGGACTTGGATGATTCCATATTGAAATGCACAGAGGCAATACACTTTATTGACTCAGCACGTGGTGATCAGTTGACTTGCAATATGCCAGAGATATGTGGTTTGAGGGCCTTGACATTACAATTCTTTTTTCTTTCATGCAGTAACAGGTTAACTCTTCACTCCATAATCCAACACTCCTAGCTGGAAAGATTCAGTCTGATGCCTGTCTCAACATCACATTGTCTACCTGAAAGTAGAAAGGAAAATCATTAGTGATTTCAACTCTTCTTTAAATCTTTACCAAACAACAACATTTCAGCCTATTCCAAATTGAAAGCATTTGCAGACGATAAATTAAATATGACTGAAAAATTGTAATTTTCTTTGGGAAGGGTAGAAAACATAGAGGGAAAAGGAGAAAATGCTTGTTGCCAGCATTTTCTCCCTTTCCCACAATGTTTTCAAAAGGCTTCTTCTCAGGGCTGTTAAAAATTGGGATTGCGTGGTCAAGGGTTAACACCCTTTAAGAGCCTTTCACAACCATAGTTGGCTTAGCATCCAGTGACGATCCAAGATCAGACAGCACCTTTAAACTGCAGACTGACTTGGGATCTACAACAACCATTATGTTCTGTCTAAAGGCAGTTTCACAACTACAGTTGCCTTTCAGCCTTTGAATTCATTGAAAAACAGACCACATGTTTACTGCAGAGTGACCTGCAACCTACCCTGACCACTAGGCAGAGACATTCCTTTCAAAGACAGTTTTGAAATGGCAATTAGTTGGCTTATTTTTCCTGGCTGAAAATCTCAATTTTGTTTACTTCACACTTTCAGGGTAAATGCATTACTAATGTAAACATACCTGTAAGTTCATAAAAACCAGCTGAGAGGCAAATTGATATGGTGCAATTATTAGTTTTATTAACTGAATGGAGTTTTACACTGCTGTCAACAGCAACAGCTCATTCAAGTATGCCCTGTGTTTTAACAGTACTAGGTTATGCCAGTGTGTACAGTATTAAATTTAATGCAATACTATTTCAGGAGAGTACAATAGAAACCTCTACTACACCAAACAAGAGGGCCATGATGGCCCTGTATCACTCCACTTCCTTTTAGGTCAATGTATCATGTACTTAATTGGCAGTCACAGAGACATAAATCGTAAGGAGTCTGTATGGCAATTAATGATACAATCAACAGTGAAAATAGCCTACACTCCCCTCCCTGCCCACCCCTTGCAAAAAAATCATTATTTTATTCATCATTTCAAATGCAAAGATGCTGTCAGTGAATACAAGCAGGTCTAATCAAGTATCATTCATACCAAATATCAGTAAACTCAAACAAAAATTTCTTTGTCAAGAATATTTCCAAAACATTAGTAGCAGAAAACATTTTATCAATGGCATAAACGGTAAAGTTCTGGAACAATCAAGATGTGTCACTGAGAAGTGACTGATATCCCCCAAAATAGTAACCTTTTTCTGTGAGCTTTGATCATAAACATTGACTATAGACACAACATTTACATACACCTCTGACCTTGCTTTGTCCTTGACTTTTGACATACAGATAAGGTTCTTGCAAGCAACACATCATTAGTATGTGGTTGATAATTTTACAAAGTTATACTGAAATTCATTCATAATTTAAAAGGTAATAGGCCGGACACAAACATAATCTCCAAAAATTAACTCTTTTTAATGATACTTTACCTTGTTGTGACCTTAACCTTTGACGTATTGACAAATTCTTGGGCGAGACACATCGTCTTTTTTCTGGTTTACAATTCTAACAGGTTAAACTAAATTCATTCATAACTAAAAAATTTACAAGCCTGAGACAGTAGCCCCAAAACGTATTTGACCTTGCTGTGACCCTTAACCTACAGACACGACTCCTGACTGACAGACGCATGCATGACAGACACTGATCCAGGACATAAGCTCTCTGGCTTTTGGCCAGTGGAGCTAAAAATGATGTTGAAAAATGGTCAGAACTCACTCAGTAATCAGTGGATTTTATTATAGATCCAACTAAAGCTTCCTGACCCATGACCTATATTTTGCCATTACATGTATTTACCTTTGTTTAAAATATCAATACCATTCAAAATGTATTCAAAGATGAAAAAAGAAACCATTTTCCATACTGTTAACAGGAAGTCCATGACATACCTACAGACAGTAGGGAGACTATATGCCACTGCATTTAACCCTTTCCCAAATGACAAATATTAGACTGGTCCAAATTGAAAGAGTTTGCAGACAATTTTAAATTTGATGAAAATGGCAGAAAGGTCTCAAAAAGGGTAGAAAATGCTGTGGGAAAAGGAGAAATTGCTCGTTACAAGCAATTTCTTCTTTTCCCACAGTGTTTTCAAAAGACTTGTACTACAGACACGTGAAAACCAGGGCTTGTTTGGGAAAGGGTTAAGATGGTAGGAGCATCAGAAGATCTTTGATTATTTGGAACAAAGTTTGTACATGTACCTCTGTCCAATGTTCATCTTCAGCTAGTCACAGATTCATCTCCATCTGGTGTTTTACACAACTTTCAGCAGTGTGCCAGTTAAATCATGGCAAAATTTAACTAGTTCATCTGGGTTTTTTTTTGTTTCATCAGGCTTTGACATATTTGGAAGAATCTTCATGTCACCTGTAAGTAAAAAAGATGTATAACAGTAAGCTAAGCATACTCTATAGCAGACAAGAATGATTGTCCTTACAATTGTTGAGTGGATGCTTTTTTCAAATTTCAAAGTTTGGAATGCCAGTGATGCAAAAACATTTATAAAACAAACTTATTGATAAACAAATCATTCTTGGGTAGAGTTAAATCTACTTGATTCTCTAATTCCAAAATACCCAGATCTTCCCAAATCTACCCAAATCTTAACCAAATCTCTCCCAAATCTCTCCCAAATCTATCCCAAATCTGTCTCAAATCTTACCCATCCATTCAAGAACTTACTAGAAAGATTTATTGATTGTATGGTGTTTTACATCATTTTCAACATTATTTCACTTATGTCGCAGAGGCCAGTGCACATGTCCAGGCTTTGCATGAGTCTCTTTCACAAGTACTACACACAGTGTTCTTTGCAAGTCACTGGCTGCTTTTCCACATAACCATCGTCTTATGATCAATGGTTAGAGAGGAATGAATCCTTTCACAATGACTATCATCAGTCTCTAGATATATGCACCAAATCGATGGTAAAACTTCCAAAAAACAAGTTTTTTCATTGATATGATATCCCTCGCCAAAAAAGATCATTTTTGATAGAAACATATAAGAGGTATTGTTTTGCATGTACACGTGGCCTTTTTGTTGTTAGTCCATGATGAAACCCCCTTTTTCCATGACACAGCATTTCATTAAATAAAAACAAATAATGATTGTCGGTGGCTTATAACAAACAATATAAATATGAAGTTTCATAATATTTTGTCTGTCAGTTAAGCAGATATTGGTCCATAAAGAAAATATACATCAAATCCCCTTTTCCCATGACATGAGATTAAATAATAATTTAATAAAAAAGTATATCGGCAGATTATTGTAAGTAACACATGTATGAAGTTTCCTAAATTTTCTTCAAGGATTTTAGAAGATATCTGTCCAGACGGACAGACGGATGGAGGGCCAGATGAACAAAGGGACAAATGGACAATGCAAAAATTATACCCCCTTCACCCAAGTTTGGTGGGGGATAATAAGAATAACCTAAGAAACAGGAAAATAAACCACTTTAGATCCATATCTTCTTATCAGAATGTAGTTCGAAATTTATTTACTTTAACCCAGTTTGTAATGGTATTGGTTACATAAAGGGAGATTTGGGGAAGGTTTGGGTAGATTTGGAAAGATTTGGGAATTTCATGTCGCCCCCGTCTTTTTGGGGAAGATTTGGGTAGATTTGGGAAACATACGGATAGATTTGGGTATTTCGTGCCGCCATCCCCCCCCCCCCCCTTTCCTTTCACGTTTTACTAATCATCCATTTCTGTCAATAAAGTAGGTGCAATAATATCGGGAAAACAACAACAACAAAAAAAAAAAAAAAAAAAAAGAAAAACCAAGCGAACGAGCCCAAGGATGAACTTTTTTTGGACGAACAAGCCAGAGACCGCATTGGGGGAAAAAGCGGTAGGTTAGGGGCAAATGCATGTTCCTTTAGAACTATTTCAAATTTTCTTTGCTGTTTGTCATCTTTAATTCACTAACGATTCACCTAAAGGGCTTGCATACCTTTTGGACTGTCTCTATTTAATAGTTTAGATCTATTTGACTTTAGAAATGAAGAATTTCTTTGACATAAACACTCTGCACGCGCAGCTTAATACATTTCCGCCAGCCTTGTTACCGTTTCGGCTGTTGCCTACTTTTTGGACACACAATTTCGTCCGTGGACTTTCTCACACCTACTTGTTCGTCCCAACCTTTTGTACACAGTATTGAACAAACCACATTTTTTGTCAGCCTCATACGAGTTCGTCAAATTTCATAAATATTGAACATTTTAAATGGATGTCTTTGATAAGTCTTTTAACTTTATAAATTTTTATGACGTTTCATAACTTTATCATATCAAAAGGATTTTTCATAAACGTTGGGCTAGCTGTTAACTATCAAAGGTGGGATTAATATAAATAAAGCAAGTAAACCAGTGTCTAATTCAGTGGCGCTCTGTGAAAAAGAGATTTACAGTCATCAGAAAATATTGGGTACATCAGAAGGTAAAACTGTTGCTCGCTACGGTAAAATAACAATGTATAACATTTGAGAAGTCAAACTTCATTTCCACCCCCTACCAAACTATGCCCCGTCATTTAGATACTTGCTATTCAACTGGGAAGCCTTATTTCAAAGTAACGGATATTAAATGTACAAGATCATCATTTTGATAACTCATCTCTGCTTTCATGAAAATTCTATTTAATTCTTGGTGTGATTTTGCTACATCTTTACTGATAAAAACCTCTGAACACAGAAAACGTCAGTGAGGGCAGGTGCTGGAAATTACCTTTCTTTTTCATCAAATGGTCTATAAAACAATGCAAGACGGCGTTTTTCATGAAAGACAACATAATAGGAGGGCTTTAATTACCTTTCCAAGCAACCGGTATGTATAACCAGGGCTCCGTATTCACCAATCTTTCTAAAGAACGTTCTCAGACTTTTTCTCCAAGATTTTCCAAACTTGAAAGTAACACACCTTCCGACTGGCTAAACCATTTGGTTTAGTCAATCAGAAGGTGTGTTACTTTCAAATTTGAAGAATCTTGGAAAATAAGACTAAGAATGTTTTTTAGAATGGTTGTTGAATACGGACCAGCCCGTCGCCGGGTTGTGGAAAGTGGTCCGGAGGAGTGTCCAAGCGAGAGAAGGGGATCTTCCCTTCGGAGAATCTCCCCCGAGAAAAAAATTGATTTAGGGGCGCCTTTATGTGTGTTTTTAGTGCACTGTTGGATGCGTTTGGGGCTAGATTTCAGTCGTGTTGGTCACAAAGTATTGCTAATTAAATACGAAAAAGAACAAACGTAAGACTCGAGATGATCTTTAACTGCTTTTTTAACCCATCTGCGAGTCTCATTAGGCGGTGGCATAAAGCAAAAATTAAGCCAAATTGTAAAGTTTCTATCTCAGCACTGACTCCTGATGGCACTTTGAAAACTCGTTTTTTAGAGATACAATTTAAGAGTCTTTAGAGTTAGAACGGCGATTAACGGTGTAAGGTTTGTCTAGTCTTAGGCTGCGCAATTTCGCTGTCCAATAGACCATCATAAAGAGATGACGAAACGCGATGTTTTTGACTCTTTATAATGAAACCACGGCCTGCGCTCAAATCTCGACAGCTGAACACTTGTCTGCCCCGGCAGTTCTTTTAAACAAAATATACGTTGTAGGAACCCCGAAAAGTCTTGGGCTGATTTGGAGCAGGCGGCACATGCTTTTTTTGTATATCCATAATGGAATAAAAACACGGACATGGAACTTTCGGTACAATCTCAGGACTTAGAATGCTAATACATGTAAATTGAAAACGTCATAAACATACTTTGCCGCCCGACATGTTTTCGGACTCAGAAAAATAAGAAAAATACGCTGAAAGGAAAAAAAAAATATTTTTTTTAAACTTTCTTCTGTGGCGCCCAGAAAAACATGCCGCTGTATTTTGTTTTCATACCATTGTTCGCATACACCCCCCCCCCCTCCCCCCCCCCCCAAAAAAAAAACAACGAAAACGCTCTTAATACTTCGACCAGCTCGAATAGCTCAAGTAATAGAGCGTAGAACTCGTAAACGTCAATTCCCAGACCACTTGAGGGTGATGGTTCGAGTTCCATGGCTGGCTATTTAAAATTACTAATAGTCTCTTGGATTAGACGCAAAACTTAAGATGGGTTTCGTCCCGTTTCTTGCTCTATACTCCGTAACAAAACCTAATAGCCTTGAACGGGGGGGGGGGGGGGGGGGGGGGGGGGGGCGCCACCCCTATGGGAAACCGGTGGCGACGATAAATGAATGGAAATTAACCCTAAAACATGCTGGGTCAGAGTTCATCATGTCTCCTTTAACTAACAATTACGAATTAACGAGCGGGTGTCATTACAATGTATGCATTGTTTTTCACAGTGTGTGGCCGCTTATTTACACACTTTAGCCAGGTCTATTGACGACATGGGCAACAAGCGTTGTTGATACTTTCACCAATTGCGACACTATTGATGATGCGAATCAATTAAATCAAAAGTAAAGACGAAAGAACAATCGGTCAAAAAAAAAATGGTACGGCCGATAGCATACTCGCCCCAAAAAATTGGTCCGGCGCTCGCCGGAGCTGCCGTAACACAAAATCGCGCATCAGCTACAGATGAATTTGCATTGTAACATGATCACATTAGCCTACAGGCACGAGGTAACTGCTGTTAGTAACTAAGTTACATATGTAAAGTTCGTACTGAAATGAAGCCATGAACACTATGTTTAGCCCAACAGTGACAACAATACAAGTTAGAAAATATCAAATATGCCACAACTAGCTGTCCCGTAGCTAAAACGTTCATCGACATGTTCAGCTGTTCAACACTTTGTAGAGTGTGGGCCGATGAAAATCTTTCTTGAAAGTCATATATGGTATGACTGGTTTTTTTTTTTTTTTTTTCTTTTTTTTGTCATTTTATGCAGGGATTCGAAACCTTTTACGTGTTTTCAGCGACAACATTTCTTATGACTTCTATGTAACAGGAAACGTCTTCTTGAGTGAAAATGCAAATGGTCTTATTGCATCAACAACAGCACAATACAGTCAGGGTGCCGCTGAAGAAGACTTTTCAGAAACTTGATTGGTTCCAGTGAGATCTAGAGTATCAATATAAGATACAACTGTTTTAACTGAAAATAAATCATATCTTGACCATATAGGGCTTATGTGAGCTATCTTGTTCCTGTCATCAACTTTTCTACCAAAATGAATAGCAGAACTATTCCTACCTAACTGAACAGTGCTCCCAAATTAATGAACGTATCTTTTGAATAAAATGATTTTAATAAAAAGTAGCATCAAGTGAGGAGAAAAGTCGACAAAGATATAGGATTTTGTAATGACCAGAGATTAGAGCAGTTAACCCTAAAGTAGGTTTGTCCGCGACATATTTCTTAAGCAACATCCCTTGGAACAAGCCATACCTTGCTGAATTAGCTTATCACCCTTAGTGACGGAAGTTAACCACCAATTTTCTTCCAAGAAAATCTTGACTGAGGTCAATTATTTCGGTGACCAACACAGAGAGCCCCCCTAGAATAACTAGATGGAAAGGGTTCTGGGGTTTTCATTATTATGTCATCATCTGCAATCCAGATTCGGACAACCACCTAAAACCCGTCTTTTACCAACTTCTTCCAAAAAACTTATTTTTGTCTTTCTTTCAGAATCGCCGATTTGTGCTTCTCGTATTCTCTCTGAAAGTTTCAGCTTTGATATCAGCATCCTGTAACGCCCAACTAGTTTTTGTGTATCAACTCTTATCTTACTTTATGACAGATCTATATTACTTTTCACGGATTTCTGCAGTGTTTGTTTCAAACGAGAACAACTTATTTATATATTATACATACATATTATACAAATATATTATTCGGTGATTTAACTTCCTTTAATGAATACTTTGAAAAGGCAAATTTCATTATTTCATTGAAAGTTTTGACAGGAAAACTTTGACTATACGAATGCATGCGTAACAAATTATTTGAAAAAAAAAAGTTCATTTACAGAGCAAAACCCACAAGACTGATTATCCTTTATGTACTCATTTGATTTTTAAAACCCTTTGCAATTTCGTTCATATCCTCGAGACAGTTATAGATAGTTGACCATGTAACAGTAGACACTGCAAAATGTTGCACATGACCCTAGTAACTATACGTAGCAATAAATTGATTCAACATTGCACAATATGCAAATTCTCGGACTCAGATAAAGCAAATCTAGTAATATAAGCACCCAACTTTCTTTAATCATCCAGACATTAAGTAACTTTTTTTTTCATTTATATAACCCTACCTGTAAAACCAACTGCGGAATGTAGTAAAAGTATCAAATTTGTAACGGGTGTTAACGGTCATGGGCGTTAAAGATTTAGTAGATTTTGGCCAGTTTTTACAAGATTGAAAGACTTCATATGTATGGCTGTTTACAGTGGACTAAGATCTCTATCAAAGTGAACTCAGAAAAAGAACAATCAGAAATTCGGTTAAATGCGGTCACGAAACTTAAATGAATTTTTACAAATATATTGGAGGCGGTCTTGATACCCGTGCTGTTTTTAAGTAATGCTCCGGACAAAAGTCCAATACACAAAATAACAATTTATATCAGATTTATGGATCTTGTACACTGCACTTGTTCTCAACATGATCTATCTGCATATAAAGTTCAAAGTCAATAGTTTTTATACTTTGGATGGTATGTTCCAGACAAAAATCCATTATGTACACTAAGTAAGGAAAATAACTACAAAAAAGAAGACAGTGTTATGGATCTTATACACTGAACTTGTCCTCAACATGATATATCTGTATATGAAGTTTGAAGCCAATAGCTTTTATACTTTGGAAGTTATGCCCCTGACAAAAACCTAAAAGGTAAAATAACAAAGGGCAATAAATCAAAAAAGGAAGAAAGAAATATACATGTAGATCTTGTGCACTACAATTGTCCTCATCATGATTTATCTGCATATGAAGTGTGAAGTCAATACCTTTTGCACTTTGAAAGTTATGCCCAAGACAAGATTTCAGCAGACGGACAGACAGACAGACGGATGGACGGACAAGGTGACTCTATTATATCCCAACAAACTTTCGTTTGTGGGGTATAATGATGAGATTGCTAGTCTATTGCCATCGAGAATGACCTAGATCCAAATGTAAACAAACAAACAAAAAACAAAAAAACAAAACAAAACAAAACAAAAAAAAAAAAAACAAAAAAAAAAAAAAAATACTGCCCCACAGAAAACATTTCTTTCTGTTGAAAAAAATCGTCTTTCTGTTAACAAGAGGGCCATGATAGCCCTGTGTCGCTCCATTGCCTTTTAAATAGAAGTACAAGAAAATATTGATGCTGAACATCAATGGCGCCGCAAACTAGTTGTTTCTGTAACAGGGCACAATGCATTGGGTTATTTCCTAATACGCATCTCTTGCACAATCTTCGTAGAGGTCCAAGTGGTGATACTGTATTTAAACTCTGGGCCATCTGGTTTTTGACAAGATTTTTAAATTTCATATCATTGAAGGCTATTTGCAAACTTCTTATCCATGGACTGGGCCATTTCTTTATCCACAGGACATCATTTGGACACAATTGGTAGATAGAAATGTTAGAGCTGTTGCCTTTCTGATATTTGATAGAAGATTTTGAAAAGTGTGCAACAAATATGGCTATGCGCAAATTTGTGACATCTGGGTGGAGGGGAGCATATGGCAACTTTTGACCCGAAGGCCACCATTTGAACATACTAGTACTTGGTAGAGGTCATTGTAGCGATACTACACATGAAATATCAAAACTCTCGACCGTCTGATTTTGAACAGGAAGATTTTACATTAACGAAAGAAAAGTCTGTTATCGGATTGTGCTAAATCTGACACTCCAACACATGTCTGGTATCATACAACCCCTCTTTATTATAGATATAATAAAGACTTGAATGAAGTCCTTATATCTATAACGTCACGGTGCATTACCACTATATAATTACCTTGTTACCGAAACATTCAATCGATTTACTCTATATGTCCAATTTACCGAACTCGTCTGTTACCGAAACATCTGTCACCCCGAACATTGACCTAGTTACAGTTAGCTGGTCTTAAAAACACGATCGCGAAAGGAAAACAATATTTCTACAATCCATACAATACTAGAACAAAAATATAAGTGGGGTCACAAGTACCACATAGGGTGCTCTAGGGTCAAAGAGCTTGAAAATGCCTCTTAACCTTTTCCAGCGTAAGATATTTAAAATGGTGGCTTCGAAAATTTGTGATAGATAATTTTTGATCACGTGAGTTATTATTCGAAATGCATTTTTTATTTTTCGAAAGGAAAATGTTGATATGTCTACGATCCGTGTTTTTATCCATCTAACAATGAAAGTGCAATATACAAAAAAAAAAAAAAAATCCCCACAAATAAATAAAAAAGTTATTATGGACCCCGATCTGGTAATCAAAGTACAGTAGATATAGGTGGATGTTAAAACAAAGCATGGGAACCAGTTCAATATGGCTGCCTCCATAGGCACTTTTCAAAACCGAATAAAAACATAGTGCCGCCGCTCATGCGGCGCCACAATCATGCGCTTAATTGGCATTGGTAAAGACATGAACGGGAGACAAAAGACAGTTACCTCCCTTGATAACTGCACTACTTCACAGGCCCTGAATAAGGTATTTCTTGGTTTTTATCTTTGATATTCTTTGCACTATTAAGGAATGTTCAGGTTTAAATATGTCCTTTTAAATTCATCAAACCATAAATTCTCTCTACAGACGCATTTTGATGGTAACAGTGTGTGAAATTCGATTTGCAAATATTTTGAAGACCTAACATATACATCACAAGTCAAATGACAATAATTGAAACATCTCTTGGTAAAGCAACGATAAAAACAAAGGAAATCAAATAAAAGGATCCAGTTGTAGTTTGGTTACCCTGTTTTTTTATCTAACAAGGGAGATAATTTGGATTTCACCTCTTTCTCCCATTGTAGGAAGTTTGTATCGGAATAACCTTTCACAGAGAAAATAACCTACCCGCAAAAGTAATATTTTTCGCAACTGCAAAGATTATGTCAATGAATACAAGCAGGGATAAACAAGTAGTATTGTTCAATGGTTAAAAATCTTTTATGTGAACATGGTTTTGGCTATGCATGGTTAAATGACGGAATTGGAAATCCCAGTCAGTTCATAAAATACTTCAAACAGCGTATTAAAAACTGCTCTATGCAACATTTACAAATGAAAATATAAAACTCATCAAAGGCGTTACATTATAAACATTTTAAATCTTTACTAAATGCAGAAAGATATTTGTCAGTTGAAATGACCGCTTTTTCCCGTCGTATTTTATTAAATTTTAGATTTACCAGCAACTGTTTAAATGGTGAAGTTGGTAGACATCAAAATGTCGATTACCATCTTAGATTTTGTGAACTTTGTATTGATAATAATGTATACCTAGTGGAAGATGAATACCATTTTTCATTAGTATGCCCAATTTATGGAGAACTCCGTAAATAATACTTTCAAGAAAGATGGAAAAAAGCAAAGCCAAGTCAAAGATTATTTTACCAGATAATGCAAGACAATAGACTCTTACGTATAAAGTCACTGGTAAAATATCTCACTGAAGCATTTCAACTTCGAAAGTTGTTATTAAATGATGATATGCAAATCGTTAAATATCTGGAGAAAGTCATCTGTATTTCACACGTAAACTTAGTTATTTGACGTCACTCATGTCTGTTACTATTTACTATGTATATACTATGTATAATGGGCTGGAGGCCTTAACTGCAAATAAATAATTGTCATTGTCATCGTCATTGTTCATACCAAATATCAGTTTAATCTCATAAAAAGGGCTTTGATAAGAGGATTTCAAAAATTTAGTAGCAGAAAACATTTTTCAATGGATAAATGATAAAGTTCTGAAACAAAAAATGGTATAAACCTCATTTCATATGAAATATTCAACTAATCTGAGCATAACAATTGACATCAAAGTAAATCACTCTCACTGAAAACTGAACTTGAATACCTAACAAAATTTATGTAATAACGCAATTTGATTCTCAAGAGAGGTAAGTGTTAGCAAACTAAGATATATAACTAGATAACACTATTATGAGTGTACAGGAGTTATTTCCCTGGTTCAGTATATATATCTATATACATGTATGTATAAGCTAAAATCATAATGACTTCATGTACTACCATGTAAAACGTGTAACCTCCGGGTGGGGCCAATTTAGACCGCAGGGCTATAATTGGGACAGTACTGGTAGAAATCTACAAGATGAAGCTGCATGCCAAATTTGGTAGCCCGAGGCCTCACGGTTAAGAACTGGAGGACTTTCGAAGTTTTCACTAGATAAATCAGTATAAAACTTGTGACCCCTGGGCCGGTGCCAATTTCGACCCCAGGCTTATAATTTTAATTAATCTTAGTGGGGGTCAACTAGATAAAGCTTCACACCAAATTTGGCAACCCCATGCCTTATGGTTAGGAAATAGGAGATTGTTACAGGTTTCACTTTATAAGCCTGCGTTAAACGTGTGACCCTGGGGGTTGGACCAGTTTTGACTCCAGGGCTATAATATGAAGGATTCTAGTAGAGGTCTATGAGTTGAAGCTACGTACCAAATTTGGTAACCAGGGGCCTAATAGTTTTTGACAAGAAGATTTTTAAAGATTTTTAATATTTTTTAGTTTCATTGCCATGGCAATCAGAGTTTTTACTGGAATCATATTCTTTGAAGAAATTCTAGAAATTCTGAAGAGGACTGTGGTACGAACATTTCTGTGAAGTTTCGTCAAAATTGGATGAGTAGTTTCAAGGACGATGTCTGAAATAAAAGTTAACGCACGGACGGACAAGATCAACAAACAATTTTTTCCCATGGTATTGTCTATTGTGATAAGTAAATGGCTATGAGCGATGTGTATTTTAAAGTCATCGGATCTAATTTGATCAGATTTAATAACTGCATTGTACCGGGCCTGGCCAAATCGGACCGAATTGGACTTTATAGCCGAATTGGACCAATTTTCTTCAATCTTGCATAGACGAACCAAGTTTTATCCTTACCAAGGCCGCTTATTCTACATTCGTTAGTCTGTAAGTACTTTCAGTTTTTTGATTATATAGCTAGTCCTATGTTTTCCTCTATGGTCTATCAAAAAGATACAAAAAGGTTGGCAAGCTTAGTGCAAGTATTTGAGAGAAAATGCTTAAGTATGATATTGCAATGACAACACACATGTGCCGGTGCTTTCAAAGCAGGCCCACTCTTATCCTAAAACAGGAGCCAGTAGAACTCACAATGCACTATCAATGACAATGTCTATAAAATAAAATCTATTTAGTATCAACAATACTTGGAGCAAATGTTTGTACAAGTACTTGACTACTCAACAAAATATTTCCAGTCGATTCTAGTGGAAAACAAATGAGCATTGTCTGTAAAAAGATGGTTTAATGTATTTGCAAAGTATCGACCCATGTTAGCCTACGCATGCTGATATTGGTCGAGTCGCGCTCAGCAGCCTAAAGGTCAAATGGGTTCGCTAAGGGTGAAGTTTCATCAACGGCAACTCTGAGACAATCCATTCTTTATATTCAGAAGTAGAGAACAAACAAATCGTAATTGGATTAACCCTTAAGCTGCTGGGCGTGAGTAACTGACCTTTTGCGGACAGTGTAGATCAAGATCAGACTGCACAGAACGTGCAGTCTAATCTTGGATCTACACTGTCCGACAAGGAGATAATTTTCCCACAAAATACTTTTAAAATAGCAAAAGTTTGGATTTTACTAATCGACTTGAACGTTTCATTTCACTTATTTAGCAGGTTAAGTGTTAATTCCATATGCCATTTTTGTCTTATTTGCCTTGCCAAACACTTCTAAATGCACAATCTATTGTACCTTTATTGTAGACAAACTATGAGACTAGAAAGTCGAATTAAACCCTTATAGTATTGAACCAAGATATAACAGCTTATGCGGACAGTATAGGTTAACATTAGACAGCACATGAAGTGCGATCTGATCTTAAATCTATAATCTCCGCTTTTTTGCCAGATACTCTGACAAAAACAATTATGAAATTGAAATATCTGCGTACATTTATTTAGTTAATACTCAGAATGGATGTTTCAGTTATTCAGTACTGCAAGGATTAGAAACTTAAACATGTTAAAAAAGGTTTGGAAATAAACAGTTGAACAGTTGGTCTAGGATGAGTGAATTATGCAGTCAGAATGAGGATCAAGTATGTGATATCAGTGTGGAAATTTATCAAAATAGTGCGTTAATTCCTAGGCTGCAAAGACCTAAACCCTTGACCAAACAACAAATTTTCAGACTTGTCCATATTGAAAGCACTTGCAAACGACAAAATAAAAATGACTCAAAAACTGAAATTGTTTTCTTCAGGATAGAAAAAAAATGTGGGAAAAGGAGAAAATGCTGGTAACCAACATTTTCTTCTTTTCCCATAATGTTATCAAATGCTTTCTTTCTCAGGGTCGTTAAAGGTCGGAAATGTATGGTGAACGGTTAAAATATGCATTAACCCTTAGAGCGCCGAATAAACCTAATACACAGTTTTGGTTCAGCAATGAGCCAAAATGCAATTTTAAGGTTACTGTTTTCCAGAATGTTTGATTAAGCAAAGCAGATTATATAGATCAAAGATCAGACTGCACATTTTGTGCCGTCTAATCTTAATTTCTTCTGGCCGTACAAGCAACTATGGTCGTGAAAGGCGCTTTAAAAATTAACCCTGTTACAATTACGCAGACTTGGTCTTATTTTGTTTCTATTTCAGATGTACAATGAACTGCTTGTTTTTATGCTACGCATTGTTTAGTCTTACTGACCGTACAGCATGCATCGATATTACATGGTTGGACAGCCTGATGTCTGGTATGTCTCTATCTGTATGTTTGTTCATTATGTTTGAATGAGGTTTTAAACAGGCTTTTCCCTCGATGTTTACAAATGTCTCAAAGACAGATTGCATTATTTGAGTTAGAGGTTTTTTGTTTTTTGTTTTTTCATCTGCAAATGCTTTCAGTTTGGACAAGTCTAAAAAGTGTGCTATTTGGTAAAGAGTTAAAATCGGCATCTGTCATATGAATTCTTTACTACAGACTTAGTAATTCTTTACGTCAAGATTTATTTTATTCTTTATATGAGACTCCTAAATTCTTACTTTAGGTCCATGAGTTCTTTACTTTGTAAATTCTATATTTCAGGTTTGCGTATTACTTTGACATCATCTACATTTCATTTATTCTTTCCCTCAAATTTGTAAGTCACTAATTTGGTTCTGTGGATTCTTACTTTTGATTCGTTCAGTATGTACCTAGAACGGAGTTCGTTGTAAACTGTAAATTTATATTTGAGCCATGCTGTGTGGAAAGGGGGCTTTATGCATCTGCAAAAAGTATCGACTCATGTCAGCTTGCACAGTCCCCGCAGACTGACATGAGTCGATACATTTCCATGTTGGTCAATTTCCTGTTTATCCAAGGATTATCCTACCTCGGGATTCAGCCTGTTAGTAGACAAAATTGATTGCATGGATCCCTAATAATGCAATGATTGACATGGTATAATGCATCAGGGAAGATACATGTACATTAAGCCCCCTTTTGTCAGAGTGTGTGATTTCTTTCGTTCTTTAACCCTTTCCCAAACGACAAATTTTGGACTGGTCCAAATTGAAAGAGTTTGCAGACGACAGTTTTAAATTTGATGAAAATGGCAGAAAGGTCTCAAAGCGGGTAGAAAACACTGTGGGAAAAGGAGAAATTGCTCGTTACGAGCAATTTCTCCTTTTCCCACAGTGTTTTCAAAAGACTTGTACTGTAGACACGTGAAAACCAGGGCTTGTTTGGGAAAGGGTTAAGGACATATGCCACAGCTTTTCCCGCGCACCGGCTTGCACATGTTTATGTTTTATCATATTCCACTGGGTAAGCATGACAGAAAGATAGTATATATTTTGCTGTAGTACGTTGGTTACATTTTAAATATCAGGAAATCACAGACGCGGAAGAAAAATCGGAGGTTTACAAATGATCCGGATTCCAAATCACGCCTATCCAAAATAGACATTCATTATAAAGGGAGGTAATTCATTGTCAAAAACTTTTAAAAATGCACCGTGGTGTACTTTTTAAAAAAAAATCTTTTAACACGATATTAGAAAGCACTATTTCTGTGTAAAGTTTAAATCTGTCCACTGATTTTTTTTTTTTTTTTTTTAATTGTAGAAAATTGATCAGAAAATAAGTCTTGGTTGAGAACATTTCTTATTACTACTGTGAACTATTTAATGCATTAATTCTTTCTATTAATCATTTTTACTATTGACAAATATATCATTTCTAGGAATAATCATTTATATGAGCTGTATATGTAACTTTAAGAACCTTTTCTTGAAACATCATAATTAAAGAAACCATGAAATTAAAATTGAGCCATGTTCTGGCAAAAGGGGGCTTCCTGAATTTCCGTGATGCATTATACCCAATAATGTCATCACATAATTATGGATCCATAAGTCTAACAATCGACTGGATCTGGAGGTAGAATGATCCTTGGACGTGAATTTACAAATGGCAAGAACTTCCGACCCAGGTCTGCCTGTGCGGTCTGCTTATAACATTTTTTTCAAAAGAGATCAACTACAAGACTAAAAAAGTATTCTGTAGAAGATAAAGTATTAAAAAAAAAACAAAAAAAAAACTTTGTTTAACTTTGCAGGAACGCATCCAAGTCTGACCACAGAGTATACGTTCTTTACACACAAGAAGACCTGGAACGAGGCTAGATCTGTGTGCACAGAAATGGGAGGGGACCTCGCAAAGGTTGACTCAAGGAGTATTCTTGACATTATCGTAGCAACAGCAGAAGAGACTTACAATCAAACCATCTTGTAAGAGGGCCTAATTCTGGCCTTTTGATTCAACTTGACCCATGTTTTCCCAACCTTGAGGAAACAGAAGGCTTTTGAAAACACTGTGGGAAAAATGAGAAACGCTGGGGTGGGAAGCAAAGGTCATTTTTGTAGTAGAATGGGGTTAAAGGGAACGAATTCATCAGTTTATTTAAAACTATGTTGTAGGCGGTAAAAGATGAGACACAATCGTAAAGGAATATACATGATAACTTTTTTTTTAAATCACATAGCCTCCCTCGTCTTCAGTGTAATACATGTATATGAGCCCTTCTCTGGCAATAAGGGGCTTAATGTATCTCCGTGATGCATTGATCCATAAAATACATATTGTCTAACAACCGACTGAATCATGTGGTACACCGGTTCTTTGACAACCAGAAAATTTACCAAAAGCAAAAGGTTTCGGCCCAGGTCAGCCTGCGCTAGGTCGATACTTTTTGCAAATGCATTAAGCTCCATTTTCACAGAGCATGGTTTATATCCATTTCGAATTTTGTCATCTTACAACCATTTGAGATAAGCAATGTGTGACGTCATAATTATGTGCCTCCATTTTTTACCTCCGTCAGGGAAGTGAATCGGTTTTATTCATTGAAATTACTGAATGTACATATTTGGATTTGCATATTCCGAACTACAACTCTTGAAATATTGTTATATGATAAAAAAGAATCTGATATTTGATTCATTGGTTTTTGCGATACATTTTTATCGGAATGGTTTACTAAAGTGTTATTTAGCTTTCCAGCGGCTCGACATGGTCCTGTTGAAAGCAGATGACGACAATAATGATGTTCTATGAAAATGTAGAAAACATTATGAGTGAAGAGAAAAATGCTGGTGACCAGCATTTTTCTCCTTTTTCCACGATGTTTTCGAAAGCCTTCCCCCGTAGGGTCATAAAAAGGGTGTTGTTTGGTACTGGATCGATAGGTGTACTGCCATCTTGAAAACTGTGTTACACGCATATGTAAGCAAACAAAACAAGAGTTAAAGTACATGTACTTAATAAACGTAATGGACTTTCCTATTTAGGAAAAGAGATCGAAAAATTGCATTTGCAGAAATGTTTTTTTTTTTTTTTTTTGTCCCAGAATATCTTACATATAAGCGGACAGTAAATATCCAAGATCAGACTGCATGTTCTGTGTAGTCTTATCTTGATCTTTCTTTTGTCTGAAAAAGGCAGCCCTATCTTAATCTGCACTGTCTTCATACCTACAAACAAAAGTTACGTTTTTCACAGTAAGAATCAACTTTTTACAACATAATCCCGATTTTTAATGACCCTGGAAAACCTTGTGGGAAAAGGAGAAAATGCTGGTAAACAGCATTTTCTCCTTTTCTCACAAGGTTTTCTACACGTTCACAGATAATAACCATCATTTCAGCTGCATTATATTTGTCACCTGCTATTCCCACCAATTTTGACAAGTCTAAATTTCTATGGTTTGGTAAGAGTTCATTTTGAAATGTCTTTACTTCAACAGCGAACACAACTACTGGGTGGGGTTGACAGAAATAACAGAGGGTCAGTTTTTTTGGTCGTCCGATTGTACCGGCCTCACCTGGACAGCGAACTACGACGATCACTGGAACCACAAGGAGAAGTGCTATAAACTCGAAAAGAAAGGTCATGCTGGGAAAAGGGATCATTGTGACGACCATAATTCATTCCTGTGCGAACGTATTCTTGGTAAGTTATCGCTACTATGATTTAAGAAATAATCTGCTTTCTATCGTGGTTTATCGTTCAATAAACCACGGTTATGAGTTATGAGGCACAATAAATAATCCACGAGGGCTGTATGGTTTATTCATTGTGTCTCATAACTCACAACCGTGGTTTATTGAACGATAAACCACGATAGAAAGAAGGTTATTTCGATTCTAGCATGACTAACTCTTGATAAAAGGAAAACAAGTTCATACTCAGTATAAAAAAGCGGATGCGGATTAATTCTTACCTAACAGAGAATATAGAATGCGGTCGATTTTACCATGCTTCTACTGCACTGTGTTTATAGAGCCGAATTCACGTGTCATATTAGAATTTACATTAAACCACACGTACAGTGTTTTAACTAGTCTGGGGAAGATAAATTGTCGAAACAATAGGGCCATGATGGCCCTGGATCGCTCACCTCAGTCAATAGGCGAAATTTCACTCCAGGGTCACTCTAGAGCGCACACATGGTTTCTCTAAGATTTGACCTAGTGACCTAGTTTTTGACCCCACATGACCCAATTTCAAACTCATCCCAGATTTTATCAAGACAAACATTCTGGCCAAGTTTCATGAGGATCGGACTGAAAATGTGGCCTCTAGAGCGTACACAAGGTAAAAAGTTGACGACAGACGACGCAAATCGCACGACGGACACAGCACGATCACAATAGTTCACCATGAGCACTTTGTGCTCAAGTGAGCTAAAAAACATAAGTCAAAAAAGAGCACCACATGCAGGTGCCAACAATTGGCTGTTGTTTTTCGACTGATAAAGATTACCCTAACAATTTTTTAAAAAGGTCACCCTAGGAACATTTCTGTGAAATTATTTCAAAATCTGACCAGCCATTCCAGAGAAGAAGAATTAAGAAATTCCTCTTCATGTCCCTATGGTGCAAATAGCCCCCACCACCAGAGACATGTTTCTTGACAGATCAAAATTTTGCAAACAGTTTTTGAAAAGGGTCACCAAAGGAACATTTCTGTGAAATTATTTCAAAATCTGACCAGCGGTTTCAGAGAAAAAGAACTTTTAAGAATTACTTCATGGCCGTATAGTGCAAGTAGCCCCCAGTCACCAAAGCCATGTTTCTTGACGGATCAAAATTTCGCGAACAACTTTTGAAAAGGGTCACCCAAGGAACATCTCTGTGAAATTATTTCAGAATCTGACCAGCCGTTTCAGAGAAGAAGAATTTTGAAGAATTTCTTCATTTCCGTATAGTAAAAGTAGCCCCCATTCACCAGAGCCATGTTCTTGACGGATCAAAATTTCGCGAACAATTTTTGAAAAGAGTCACCCAAGGCACATCTCTGTGAAATTATTTCAAAATCTGACCAGCTGTTTCAGAGAAGAAGAATTTTTGAGAATTTCTTCATATCCGTATAGTGCAAGTAGCCCCCAGTCACCAGAGCCATGTTTTTCGACAAATCAAAATTTCGCGAACAAGTTTTGAAAAGGGTCACCCAAGGAACATTCCTGTGAAACTATTTCAAAATCTGACCAGCGGTTCCAGAGAAGAAGAATTTTTAAGAATTTCTTCATGGCCGTATAGTGCAAGTAGCCCCCATTCACCGGAGCCATGTTTCTTGAAGGATCAAAATTTCGCGAACAATTTTTGAAAAGGGTCACCCAAGGAACATCTCTGAAATTATTTCAAAATCTGACCAGCGGTTTCAGAGAAGAAAAATTTTTACGAATTTCTTCATTTCTGTATAGTGCAAGTAGCCCCCATTCACCAGAGCCATGTTTCTTGACGTATCAAAATTTCGCGAACACTTTTTGAAAAGGGTCACCCAAGGAACATCTCTGTGAAATTATTTTAAAATCTGACCAGCGGTTTCAGAGAAGAAGAATTTTTTAAGAATTTCTTCATATCTGTATAGTGCAAGTAGCCCCCAGTCACCAGAGCCATGTTTTTTGACAGATCAAAATTTCGCGAACATTTTTGAAAAGGGTCACCCAAGGAACATTCCTGTGAAATTATTTCAAAAACTGACCAGCGGTTTCAGAGGAGAAGATTTTTAAAGAATTTCTTAGAAAATTCCATTTCGTTGCCATGGCAACCAGTTTTCGATGGAATCAAATTTTGTGAACAATTTTTAAAGAGGACCTCCAAAGGAACATTTCTGCCAAGTTTGGTCCAAATTGGCCCAGTGGTTTAGAAGGAGATGATGTTTAAAGAATTGTTGACGACGCACGACGAACGACGCACAGACGCACGACGAACGACGGACACCGGGTGATCCTAATAGCTCCCCTTGAGCACGTTGTGCTCAGGTGAGCTAAAAAGAGAAAATACTGGTAAGTAGCATTTTTGTCATTTTCCTTCAATGTTTTCTACTTTTCCAAGATAACTGTCAATATTTCAACCACTTTTAATTTTCCCTGTGCAAAGCAATTGCTTTCAGTTTGTACAAGTCTAAAAATTTATTGTCTAGTGAAGAGTTTAACCCTTAGGCTGCTAAGCTCGACTCAAAGACCTTTTGCGGAAAGTGTAGATCAAGATCAGACTGCACAGAACGTGCACTCTGATCTTGGATCTACACTGTCCGATATGGAGATTTCTCTTCCCCCATACCTTTGAAATCGCAGCCTTGGGTTTTTATTGTCAACTTGAAAGTTTCATTTCAGTTATGTAGTAGGATAAGAGTTAAAGGCTGCATGTAACGTGGTATTTCTAGAATCACGCAGCGTTTATCATTGTCATAAGTTACCGCTGTTCATCGTGAGTTTACTCTCATCAAGATATTGCTACTATTATCTTGGCAATTCGAAATAGCATTTCTTGTAGTAGAAACTGTAGAAAGTAGCAACATTTCTGATTGGCTGAACCATGTTGTTTAGCCAACGAGAAATTGCGCTTCTTCGAAATTTAGAATATTGTAAGCACATTTGAATGGTCTGTTTCGTCTAATGACCAAGTGAATTATTACGTAGAAAAATCCTTGGACATGCAGAAAATTTATCAGAAGCAAAAAAGTCTCGACACAGGTCAGCCGGCCTGTCTTATCAGCTAGTACTTGACTCCACCTATTCACAGATATAAACTGTACCATGGAGGTACCATCATCTAACAACACATATATGTCTACAACGTCACTGGACGAGAATGGATGCTCATTGGACTGTTTTAACGACGTTAATTGTGTTGCTTCTATCTTTATGCTACCCACCACATGTATTAAAGTGCGAGTAAACACAAGTGATCCCCTTTTCCAACTGTCGGTGAAAAACTGTGTGATTGGTAAGTTACGACATCTTCCTGAAACCAGCAGAGTGTCCTGTGTAAGGTGTAACACATGAACAGGACGCTTCTGAGGTCACTTTCTGTACATTTTGTAAAGATTTTCTGGACATATACTTCGAAGAAGTAATCGGCAAAATTCCTCCTTTTTTAGGGAATTAGCAGCAAAACGTCCAAGATGGGGGTTTTCAATCTATTTTCAGTGGACCAGAAAGGATGATAATGGCTTATGTAATGGTTTGAATCCTGAAATTGATATTATAATACAGCCGCGCACTGGGAGAAAAAGATTATCTTCGTGATCCATGACACCAATCAAGCCATCACATAATTATATATCCATACTAGCCACTTTCTTTATCAACCAACTTAATCATAAGGTAGAGTGGTCCTTAGACATACAGAAAATTGACCAATAGCGAAAAGTTTTGGCCCAAGTCAGCCTGTGTGGACTGCGCACGCTGACCACGGTCGATACTTTAATGCGTTAAGCCCCCTTTTCACCCAGCATGGCTCAATTGTTTCCAAGTAAGAACCTCGAAAAAAACAGAGATTTTCTAGAGTTTACAGACAAGGTGGGCTGGCATCTTTTGTAAAGCTTTCCTAATAACTCGTTACCAAATTACAAAATTCTATTAAATCAAATCCGAAATCAATTTTTACCAAGAGAAAGCAGAGTATGATCTGGCTTTTCAAAAAGAAGTCAACTCATCATCATCATCATCGTTTAAATATTATTGTAATTATTTCAGTGACTCGGAATCAAACACATGTTAATCCACAAAACGACACCGGATCTGATCCAAACCTAAATTGCCCAGGTATGTGAATCTCCATATTCATTAAGTGATCATGTATGTATTACACTTACATAAATACAAACAGCATAGTTGTTGTTCAAATTTTGCTTTTTATATTGAGATTTGACAGAATCTTTTATAGCAACGGTATTTTATTATTATTATGTCTTCATAAAAAAAAAAATCATTCGCTAAGTTCCCTTGAAGTAGCTTTATGCTCTCGGGGTTGTATAACAAGGAACCTTTAAGGAATAATACATGGCAATTCAATATTCTTTCTATAAACATTGATTCATAAATATATCTGTAACTACATACTAATGTTGAATACTGTTATGCAATCTTAACTGTGGTTTACACAGATCAAAAGCCAACTACAAACGTTGGAAAACAGGAAAAATATTTGACAAAAAACTCAGATACATAGCTATTTCCCTCCAGAATCGATGAATCCATCTTCAAGTGTTACTTTAGCTGACAGTATAGTTCAAGATCAGCTTGATCTTTGATCTTTACTGCTTGGTAACTTGTGATATATTCTGGACAAAAGAGCCTTAAAATTCGTAACGATTGGTGGTCCTTTCATTTATTAAGCATACTAAAGGTTTTCTCAGAATACACCGGGACAAATTTGCAACAGAACACTTTATAAACATCCTTGTTGTCGATATAATAAAAAATATGGATGGTCAAAACGAATTAAATTTTAATACATGAAGACAAGTGAAAAGATTATAGCGAAAGAGAAATTACTCGTTCAGCGCAATATCTCCTTTCACTACCTTGTTTTCAAAAGTCGTCTGTATGAGATATAAAGTGTTAACATCTTTTAATAGATAATTATTAACTTTGTTTGTTAGTTTGTTTGGTTTGTATTGGAGGCTAACGCCATTTTAACAGCTCAGGTCATATCATGGCAGTCAGTGAAGCACCCCTGTGTTTCCTGGCTACACCAGTACTGACACAACTTTCTTTCCAAAGCCACTGACTACTTTTCTCACATGCATCACAGGTGAGAGACGAAAAATCGCCGGAAAGAAAGTTTTCCTCAACCGGGTATTATTGGCATCAATATTATAACCTCAGGAATGATGGTTATGACATTAACTAGTAATCCAATTGCAGTGAATACTACCTAAGACCATGAATAGTTCGGTAACGATCACATGTGAAAACATTTAGCGAACAGAGAAATCGCTTGTTACGAGCGATTTCGTCTTTCACCGTCATTTTTTTTTTTTTCAAAGTTCGACAGCTGCAAAACTGTAAAGTTACCTCATTGAGAAACTGAGTTAACTATTCATCACAAAATCCCGTGTTTTATCGACCCTGAACAAAAAAGCCATTTGAAAACATTGTGGGAAAAGGAGAAAATGCTGGTAACCAGCATTTTCTCCTTTTCCCACAATGTTTTCTGCCATATCAAAGACAGAAATCATCATGTGAGTTACTCTCAATTTGTCGTCTACAAATGCTTTCAGTTTGGTATAGTCCAAATTTTGTTGTGTGGTAAAGAGTTCGGGCTTTGGAATAATTTATTATTGACATCTACATTATGAAATTCAGGCATGATAACAACATCGACCTCAACAACTAGTTCAACGTCCACAACCACCGTAACCACGACCACAAATACTACAACATCGACCACGTCTTGCACATGTCCTACAACTTCAACATGTCCGACCGTCACGACACCAGTTGTGACGACATGCCCTCAACCTGCATCGTACACCGTAAACCTAACAAACGAGGAAATCCTAGCAATTGCCAGGGAAATATCAAAAAATCTCACCGTTGACGTCAAATCAACATCGGCGTACCAGAGAAAACTGACAAGCGCGGGCGATAAACGGTCGTCATCAACAGCTGTGGGGTTTGTGGGTCTGGTATTTATAATGGTGCCCTTATCAATCTTGGTGTTGGCTGACCTTGTAGGAATTCTTTACGTCGTCAAGCAAAACCTGCAAGCCTTTCTGGAAAGTTGGCGGATTTATTCTGTTCATGCCATTCCTGGTGCAGTGTTGGTTAAAAGTACGGACCCTGGGGACGTTTTCGATACTCATTACTATACGTAACTGGTTTATAAATCGAAACTTTTCAATGGAATCGATTATTTTAAGGTATATTATATGGATATTGTGGGACTTTTGGTCAAATAGAAAGATCTTGCTATAGCAATGTTCAAAGCTTACAAATAAAAAGCGAAATCCTCCCGGAAAAAATGGATCTAGTATTTAGATATTGCGATTGGCTTGCATCTTTTTAAACTCGGACTATAGCGATAGTATGTAAAAAGGGTGTTAATACATCTGCACAAAGTATCAGGCAGCTAACCTGTGTCGAAACGTTTTGCTGTTGGTAAATTTTTCTGCATATGAAAGGACTGGTCTACCTCATGATTCAGTTGGTTGTTAGACAAAATGGGTTTTGTTGGTCCATAATTATACGACTTCCTTAGTGTAATGAATCACAGAACACTATTTTGCCAGAATATGGCTCAAATGAGATTGCAAGAGCCAGCAATCTTGAATTTTTGCCCGCCAATCGCCGGATAAATCACTGCTTTATTCTAACGTCTATATTTAGACATAAAATTTTGTATGAATTTTGTGCCGTGTGATGATGACGGAGATTTTGCCATTCCTTTGGCCAGTGAATAGTTTATACCGATAATAGCATAAATACCATAGCAACAACGCTCTTTCAAAAGGGGTTTTAATACATCTGTTAAAAAAGTATAGATTCAGGTCAGCCTGCGCAGGCTGACCCGGGATGAAATGTTTTTCTTTTAGTAAATTTCTGCACGTTAAGGACCATTCTACCTCGGGATTCAGCCGTTTGTTTGACAAAACGGATTTTATGGATCCATAATTATGTGATGACTTGCTTGGTATAATGGATCAAGGAGATGCATTAAACCCCTTTTTGCCAGAGCATGGCTTATCATTTTGTGTAGTCAGCCGGAATAGCTAAAGTGGTAGAGTACAGGGTCCGTATTCACCAACCATTCTTAAGAACATTCTTGGTCTTGTTCTTCAAAATTTTCGAAATTTGAAAGTAACACACCTTCTGATTGGCTACACCGTACGGTTTAGCCAATCAGAAAGTGTGTTACTTTCAAAATTGGAAAATCTTGAAGAATAAGTCTAAGAACGTTCTTAAGAATGGTTGGTGAATACGGACCCAGAATTTATAATTCAGGGGTATTTGAGGGTGTGGGTACGATATATACAGCTAGTCGACTAAAATTACATGTATTAATTGTCTTTGGGACGAGACTTAAAATCGAAATCCCATGTGACGGCGCTTTACACCCAACCAGGCGTAACTTACGATGGGTTTCGTCCTGTACCCTGCTCTATACCCCACTTAAATGACTAACAGGGGCATCGCCCCGGTAGCTCAGTCGGTAGCGTGCAGGACTCGAGAACAGGGGGTCGCTGGTTCGATTTCCGGCTCGGCAAATTTCTTCCCGAGGATTGATGATAGTCATTGCGACAGGATTCATTCCCCTCTCACCGCAGGCCATTGTTTCGACGATGGTTACATGGGAAAGCAACCAGTGGCTCGGAAAGAATATTGTGCGGAGTACTGGTAAAAGAAACTCCAGGAAAGCATGGATAGGTGCACGATATAACTGAAATAACGTTGGAAACGGCGTTAAACACCATACAACCAACCAGCCATATGGGCAACCGATGGCAACAGTAACTAAACTCAAAGTAAACAATCAAAGGTCATTGTCAAATCAAGGTAATGCGAATGGTCTGGACTGTCAAATTTAGTCGATTTTTGTCTCTGGTGATGGAGTTTTTTGTCTTTCCATAGATCAGAATGGGAGTTCTTCACACTTGACTATGGCGAACCATCGTAAATAGAGCGATACCATGTGAGCGATACCATATGAGTGAATAAGGAGCTACACATGCATAGTATTTACATCTATGAATTTTTTTTATGAATAAATAACGCTATTACACGGCGATACGAGGAATGAGGTATTATAACAGAATGCAACAAAATCATAAAAATATTTATACAATTTGCAATGAAATATTTTGAAACAGTGATGAAAATGGAGATAATGATACTAATAATGATAATGATGATGCACCCAGATGAAGTTTGATGGGGTTCCAGAGCCCGGTTGAAAACTTTGCTTTTTTAAAAGTCCATTTCGTATTCGAATAGTAATTTCTTTTTTGTTGCATTCAGCTTCTTGTGCATAATAGAACCACCTATCGGGGACAGTGAAACCTATAATACGTGAGCCATGCTCTGGCAAAATGGGTTTAATGTGTTTCCATGATCCATTAAACCAAGCAAGTCATCAGACCGTTATGGATCCATGAAATCTATTTTGTATAACAATCGACAGTATCCAGAGGCTGAAAGGTCCTTGGACGTGCGGAAAATTTACAAATAGCTCCAAGTTCCGATTCATGTCAGCCTGTACGGACTGCAGACGACGCATTAACCCCCCTTCTTACATAGCTTGTCTCACGTATTTCATTTCTTAACTAAAGTCAACAAATCAAGTGTTGAGTGACACAATTGAGCAAATCGATTCACAACCATCACAAACAAAATGATATAATATGAAATTACATAAAGTAAATGATAATAAAATAAATATTACAACAAACAGTAACGAAAAAAAAAAGTTAATTGTCACACGAGGCTCTTAAACCTTACACAGCTACACGTATAACACTTGTGAGGAAATTAAAAGAAAAATACAGAATATCTATATGCAGCGACTTCAAGCTATTTTTGACCCGAGTGTATTAAAATAGCGGACAGTGTAGATAAATATCAAACTGCACATTTTGTGTAGCCTGACTTTGATCGATACTGACCCCAACTAATCCAGTTGTCACATGCACTGTTGTAAGTGTGAAATGAAATAAACAGTTCTAGAAAGCTCATTTGTTGAAAATTCATGTTTTGGTCTGAATATCTCAAGAGAAACCAGACAATGTAGTGTACGATCAGACTGCACGTTGTGCAGTCTTATTTTGATATGCACCGTCAACAACAGAGGGCAAAAAATGCTAGTTTCATAAAATAGGCCTACATGGTAGACTTCAAGGTTCCCCGTTGTACCCGCTGTCGATGGCACTCATTCCAGAAAGAAGACTACCTTTATTTTGCACACATATCATGATACCATCACCATTAACTCACTGATGAAATTCATAGATAAAGTCTAATATTCCTATTGTTTTTGTTTACCTGTTTTTTTTTTTTTTTTTTCATATGTAGAAAGGGTCACCGAACTGACAAGTCTACGACAGGATGGATCAAAATATCTGAACGAACTGGATTCACCAACCCTAGCACATTCAGCCGTGCTCTGTGAAAAAGGGGCTTAATGCATCTCCGTGATGCATTTTATCAAGCAAGTAATCACATAATTATGGATCCATAAAATATATTTTGTCTAACAACTGGCTAAGCCATGAGGTCGAATGGTCTTTTGACATGCAGAAAATTTAAGATAGGAAAACGTTTCGACCCATGTCAGCCTACGCGCAGACTGCACAGGCTGACGTGAGCCGACACTGTTTGCAGATGCACTAAGCCCCCTTTTCACATGGGCATTGCTTATATTATTGCTGTATTTCTAATTTTCGAAGTCTTATCTTTTGGTCAGCCGACACGGACTTACCTAATACTTTGTCCAGGTGTATTTCATAATTAGAATTTAATTCAAAATGCTTGGCAAGCATTGTACCAATTGGATTGTATAAAACGGTTCAAGTACATAATTATTTCCTTTAAATCTTTACTAGACGACACAATTTTTAGCCTTGTCCAAATTGAAAGCATTTGCACACGAAATGGTAGGTTTTGTCTTTAGAAGGGCAGAAAAACATTTTGGGAAATGCGAAAAAGCTAGTAAGAAACTTTTTCCTCCTGTCCCACAATGTCTTCCTTGTGGTCCTTAAACCCTTTACCGCACAATGCCGCCTTTTGACGATCCTGGAAAAGAAGCCTTTTTGAAAACATTGTGAGAAGAGGAGAAAATGCTGGTATCCAGCATTTTCTCCTTTTCCAACAATGTTTTCTACCATATCAAAGAAAAATTGTACCATCTGACCCACATTGAAATTGTTGTCTGCAAATGCTTTCAATTTGGACAAGGCTAAAATTTTGTCGTCTGGTAAAGGGTTAAGATACGGGATTTTTTAGTGAAGGATTAACCCTTAACCTGCTTAATAAGTTAAATGAAACTTTCAAGCCGATAGTAAAAAGCCAAATGTTGCTATTTCAATCATACCTTTTGGGGAAAATATCTCCATATCGGCAAGTTTAGGTCCAAGATCAGACTGCACGTTCTGTGCATTTTGATCTTAATCTACACTGTCAAAAGGTCAATGAGTCGCACTTAGCAGCCTAAGAAATAAAGTAATCGCAGCCTTTAGAGCCTTTGGTGCCGATATAGTGAAACTTGGTTAGATATATTGACAAATCTCAATAATCGTGCATACCTCAGTTGTGCAATGAAATGCGGTCCAAACTGGTATTAAAACAGGTGATTTTTTTTACCGAATCCTTTTGTTACATCTTCTGGACAGGTCAAGTGACTTGTATGACAATGCAAAATTTACAGTTATGAGCAAAACGGCTTCAAAATAAGAAAAAAATGTTCTCAAACAATAACTTTTGTCTTTTTTCATATCAAAAATGTAATGATTGAATGAGGGTATTCTGCAAAATTAAAATAGGCGAATCTCATTAAATATTACGTTAAAAATTATTGATTTTGCAGCTCTTTTGTTGGCAAGTGTAACCTTTGATTGTATGCACGATAATATAGGAAGTAATCCAAGATTTTACAAAGGTCAACATGGCAACATTTCGGGAGAAATGCTGTTAATATGAACATCAGACTTATTTCCATTCAAAGATAAATCAAGGTTTGTTCAATTTATAAAATATATGACATCATATAAAAAGCTTGATTCTGAAATACACGGAACTCCAGTCACCTTACATGCACGATAGTTGAGGTGAAGAGGAACTATTTTTTCTTAAAAAATAATACTGCAGAGCGGCACTTACATGTATTTGCAAAATAGACCCGCATTATGTACATGTACTACGTGTTTGTTTCAAAGCGAATAATACTACAGAACGTCACTTATTTGCAACCTTCCCCCACCTACCCGGGATGAGCAATATTTTTGTTTTCAAGAAAATAATACTGTAGAAGGATACTAAGTAAAACATATTATCTCATGCTTTTCGGTAGTTTATCGGGAAATAATGATGGGTTACGGCTTGACAATTTCAACGTTTCGACCAATGAATTTATCGATTGATGCACTCACTGGTACCCTGTACTTCGTACGTCCAGACAAAAAAGGGGTAAGAAGCTTGAAATAAATAGAATATTTGTATTTTATTGTGAAAGATCCGGATTCATTTCATCTCGTGAACATCATACGGAAACATTATCAAGCGTGACTGCGCCACTCGTGAAAAAATTACCGATGATGTTCACTCGCTCAAATAAATTTCCATCTTTCACCGAAAAACACAAACATCCTCTATTTGTCCTACACGTGCTGAGATCAACACATCGTTGTCATTATCCAGATCTTATCTTGATCAACTTAGATTTCGGGGTCTTGATGATGACAAATTACCTCCTTATCTCCTGCGAACGTCTTTCTCGTCTTGTAACAAACAATCTTGATAAGCATTGTGGCAAAAGAAAACAAGAGGGCCATGATGGCCCTGGATCGCTCACCTGAGTCAATAGCGAAATTTCACCCCAGGGTCATAATGACTCATCGAAGATATTATTAGGACAGACATTCTGACCAATTGCCAGGTCAATTGAGCTAAAAATATGGCCTCTGGGGTGTCCAAAATGTATTTCTTCAATTTGACCTAGTGAGCTAGTTTATGACCCTATGTGACCATATTTCAAATTCATCCAAGATATCAAGGCAAACTTGTTAACCAAAGTTCAGGTGAATTGGGCAAGAATTGCCGCCTCTAGGGTGCCACAAGGTTATTTCTGTAATTTGACCTAGATTATGACCCTATGTGACCCAATTTCAAACCCATTCAAGATATCATCAAGTCAAACACGCTGACAAATTTTCAGGTCAGTTGAGCAAAATTTGTGACCTCTAGAACGCCCACAATAAATTTCTTTAATTTAACCTAGTGACCTAGTTTATGACCCTATGAGACCCAAATTCGATATATCATCAGGTCAAACATGTAAACCAATTTTCAGGTCAATTTAGCAAGAATTGTGGCCTCTAGAGTGCCCACTAGGTATTTCTTCAATGAGACCCAGTGACCTTGTTTATGACCCTATGTGACCCAATTTTAAACTCATCCGAGATATCATCAAGACAAACATGCTGACCGATTTTCAGGTCTGTTGAGCACAAATTGTGGCCGCTAGAGCGCAAACAAGATATTTCTTTAAATTTGACCTAGTGACTTAGTTTAGGACCCTATGTGACCTAATTTTGAAGTCATCCAAGATTTTATCAAGACAAACATGCTGATCAATTTTCAGGTCAATTAAGTAAGAATTGTAGCCTCTAGAGCTCCCACAAGGAATTTTTGTAAGTTGATTTAGTAAGACCTAGTTTATGATCCTAGGTGACCCAAATTCAAATCATCCGAAATTCCATCAAGACAAACATTCTGACCAATTTTGAGGTTTCTTTAATTTGACCTAGTGACCTAGTTTATGACCCCAGGTGATCAAATTTCAAACTCATCCGAGACTTAAATTAAAACAAACAGAGTGCCCACAAGGTATTTCTTTAATTTGACCTAGTGACCTAGTTTATGACCTTATGTTACCCAATTTCAAACCCATTCAAGATATCATCAAGTCAAATCTGAACTCATTCGAGATTTTATCAAGACAAACAATCTGACCAGTTTTCAGGTCAATTGAGTAAAAAAATGTGGCCTCTAGAATGTCCACAAGGTATTTCTTTAATCTGACCTTGTGACCTAGTTTATGACCAAAGGTGACCCAATTTCAAACTCATCCGAGATTTAATTGAGACATACATTCTGACTAATTTTCAAGTCAATTGAGCGAAAAATGTGGCCTCTAGAGTGCTCACAACGTATTTCTTTAATTTGACCTAGTTTATAACCCCAGGTGACCCAACTTTGAGCTCATCCGAGATTTCATCAAGACAAACATTCTGACCAATTTTCAGGTCAACTGAGTAAGAAATGTGGCCTCTAGAGTGTCCACAAGGTATTTCTTTAATTTGACCTAGTGACCTAGTGTATGACCCCAGGTGACAAAATTTCAAACTCATCCGAGATTTAAATTAAGACAAACATTCTGACCAAGGTCAATTGAGCAAAAAATGTGGCCTCTAAAATATCTACAAGGTATTTCTTTGACTTAGTGACCTAGTTTATGACCCCAGATGACCAAAATTCAAACTCATCCGAAATTCCATCAAGACAAACATTCTGACTAATTTTCAGGTGGAATGGGCATATAATGTGGCCTCTAGAGTGTCCACAAGGTGTTTCTTTAATTTGACCTAGTGACCTAGTTTTTGACCCAAGGTGACCCAAATTCAAACTCATTCGAGATTTTATCAAGACAAACATTCTGAATAATTTTCAGGTCAATTGAGTAAGAAATGTGGCCTCTAAAGTATCCACAAGGTATTTCTTTAATTTGACCTAATGACCCAGTTTATGACCCCAGGTGACCCAAATTCAAACTCATCCGAGATTTCAACAAGACATACATTCTGAATAAATTTCAGGTCAATTGAGCAAGAAATGTGGCCTCTAGATTGCCCACAATGTATTTCTTTAATTTGACCTAGTGACCTAGTTTTTGAATCCAGGTGACCCAAATTCTAACTCATCCGAGATTCCATCAAGACAAACATTCTGCCCAATTTTCAGGTCAATTGAGTGAGAAATGTGGCCTCTACAGTGTACACAAGGTAAATGTTGACGACGGACGATGCACGACGGACGACGGACATCGGACAACCACAGAAGCTCTCCATGAGCACGTTGTGCTCAGGCGAGCTAAAAATTGCTCGTAACGAGCAATGTTCCTTTTTGCCACAATGTTTTTATATGTATCAATCGTATTAAACCTTTACCTGTGTAGATTTTCTAACTTTTACAGGACCGTTTTAAAGTTGTCGGATACAATTTTTTTTTTTGGAGGTAAGGAATAATAATAGTAAAAAAAAAAACGTGTATGATTGCAATAAATGATCGAAATCACTTCCTTCTTGAAACATTAATGTCACAATATCGTTTCCTCGACCGTGCGGAAAAGCCCATGTAGAGACCCAAATAACATATCGTATTCTATGGGTTCGAAGGGCTTCTGCCACTGAAGTTTCTTTTCTCTCCCTTTTTGAAAGCCCAGGGACTTGAGAAGGGAGGGATACTTCGAGTCCAGTCTCACTAACTGAGCTTTCACGTTTTCACTGATTCCATATCCCGCATTCAGCATGGCCACCTGTTTGAAAAATAAAAAAGAAGAATTTGTTTAGATTTACAGGTACTTGTGTACAAATCTGATGTAACTTTGAACACTTTTAAAGAAGAAACTCCTAAGGAATCTGGTCAGTGACTACCTTTACAAACGCGAGTACACAGTTGAAGTAGACGTGATTCTGATAACAAATTTACAGAATTTTGCGTTGATCTATAGTTCTTTGAGATCTTTCCATAAAATAAAGCATCTCAGATCATCAGTCGTTCTCAGAACACCTACATTCCACCAATGTGCAAGACCGTTTTCAAAATGTTTCAGCGTAACAAAAGTGTAATCACCCAGGGCAAGTATTCAAAGGCCCACAAGGAGCCAAAAGTTAACAATTTGGGCATCAAACTGCAAGCGATTTTAATTCAAGCCATTGTTAACTCTAGGTTTACGATTCATTATTCTACCAGTGACCGGAACTTTGGTAGACTGTGTTGCAACACATTGCCAGACTCATACAAGTATACATACTTGGGCCGTGCTCTGTGTAAAGGGGGCTTAATGCATCTCCGTGATGCATGATACCAATCAATACATGTCATCACATCTTTATGAATCCAATATAGCCACCTTTTTAACAACCGAGTTGATCATGAGGTAGACTGGTCTTTGGACATACAGAAAATTGACAAATAACGAAACGTTTCGGCTCAAGTCAGCCTGCGCAGTCCGCGCAGGCTGACCCGAGTCAATACTGTTCGCAGATGCATCAAACCCCCTTTTCACAGTGCATGACTCACTGCTACATGGTTGATGCCCAGTCTTCCCCAAATAAATCATTATGTTGACCTTCAAAAGGTGCAAGATAAAGGAAATGGTAATCTAAGTCAGTAAAACAAAGACAACGATACGATAAATGGCTATTTCAGAAAATACCCGACATTTCAGATAAGAAAAAAAAAAAACTGCATGTTCGATCCTGTCTCACTTTGATCTATACTGCCCTCAAAAGCAACTAATCCTGCATGCGGAAAATAAACCCACTAGACATTTTCAGTCCAAAAATATGACCAAATCATCGCAATTTAAAGTATGTTTATGTCAAGAATGTTCCAGGAAAGCGGACTGTGTGAAGATCAAACTGCACGTTTTGTGCACTCTGATCTTGATCTACACTGACCGCAAAGGCAAATGTAGTTGTGACAGGCGCTTAGAGTTTGAATTTATATGTTTAGCTCTGTGAGGGTTAAAGAAAAAAAAGCACTGGTTTTAAATCTTCCAGTAACTTGACGAAAGCCCTGGTGCAGTCATTATTGAAAGCATTTGCACGCGAGAATTTAAACACGGCTTAAATGATAGGATGTTTCTTTGCAAAGTTAAAATAAATCTTGGGACAAAGGAGGAAATACTGATTATCAGTACTTTCTCCTTCGCCCGCATTTGAATCCCCAGCACGGCCAATTTCTTTCCGAGGATTGTTGATCTTTAATGCCACAGGATCCATTCCTCTCTCACCGCTGATCATTGTTTCGACGATGATTATGTGGAAAGCAGCAAGTGGCTTGGCAAGAATATTGTGCTAACTATACCTGTAAGAAACTCCAGGTAAACATAGGTAGGTGTAATGGCCGTCAAAACATTATGGAAAGAATGTTCAATATGTGTTAAACACGATACAAGCAATCAATATAATCCTTGGCTCGCAACTTTATCATAAGCCTCCTACTAATCGTCAGATAAAGAATGAGATTATCTAGTCAAGGACGAGATAGGGACAGATTAATATTTGAAACCTGTCTGTTTGTTAGGCTCTTTGTTTGAACAGGACTTTTTTGTCCGCGTTCGCTAAAAATATATTTTTAATTTCATCAATGATATTACGTAAGCAAGATAATTAATTCTTTACCACACAACACAATTTTAGACTTGTCCAAATTGAAACGATTTACAGACGACAAAATAAATGTCTTAAAAATTAAATTTACCTTCGGAATAGTAGAAAACAATGTGGGGAAAAAAAAAAATGCTGGTTACCCGCATTTTCTCTTTTTCCCACAATGCTTTCAGAGGTCAACTCCTTTAGGATCGTTTGAACTCGGGATGTTTGAAAATTTAAAAGGGTTAAAGGGGCGTTAACCAGATTTTGACCGAAATTAGTTCTGGGTGTGAAAGGTGATATCATATATTGTAGGGAAAATCAAAAGGACGTGACCTTTTGCCCACAAAAAAGACGCTGAAAAATATGCCCCTAAATGGACTTGAACCTACGAACTTCAAAACCAAGGTTGACCAACTGGGCTATGGAGCCAAACGATATGAGCAATACACTGGCAAAAGGAGGCTTAATGCATCTCCGTACCAAGCAAGTCTTCACATAATTTTTATCCATAAATCTGTTTTTCCTAACAACCGACTGGATTTAGACGTAGAGTGGTCTTTTGGTATGCAGAAAATTAGTCAATAGCAAAAGGTTTCGACCCATGTCAGCCTGTGCGGACTGCAAAGGCTGACATGGGTGGATACTTTTTTGCAGAAGCATTAAGTCCCCTTTTCACAGGGCATGGTTCATATGGCAAAGTGTTAAAAATGTATTTATCTCTTGTTATGCAATGGCTATACCGTTACTTACGAAATAGGTAATTTACAGTAATGATACAAAAAAGAAAAAGTTAATTATTCGGGTTTTCCATGAGTCCTTTTATCTTTGTTTTAATTTTGAAGCTATGTTTGCGTGCGCATATAAATTAGGGGTATCTTTGTGGACAGTGTAGAGTGTGCAGTCTTCATCTTCACTCCCCTCCCCACCCCCTATAAAGTTTGGATCGGAATATATGGGTCTCTCATGCTGACTGAATTTGCTCAAGTTTATTTTGCAGTTAACCCTCAGGCTGCTAGAGTGACTCACTTTTGCGGAGAGTGTAGATAAAGATTACACTGCACAGAACGTGCAGCCTGATACTGAATCTACACTGTCCGATAAGGAAAATTTTCCTCCAAATATTAAGTTTGAAATAACATTATTCGGGTTTTTACCATCGTCTTGAAAGTTTTATTTAACTTGTTTAGCAGGATAAGGGTTGATACTTTACCAGATGACAAAATTGTTCCGTTGTCCACATTTTGAAAAGGAGGCTGGTAGCGGTATTTTCTCCTTTTCTACAATCTTTTCGAAGCTTTCTTTTTCATTGGCCGTTAGAGGGCATTTGCTTTTTGTTACAGGGTTTGAATGAATTAACCTAGCTTTAGCCAGCTAATGTGACAGTCCTTTACCGGAAATACACCCACCGGTGGCCTAGTCACTGGACCAGAATGGATCGAGATTCTGATTCCAGTATTCACACTTAACTCCTTTGTAACAATTAAAAACACGCTCTGTGCAGTCTAATCACGATCTATACACTTTCCACAAAAGCAATTTGTGGTATGCGTTCGAACCCCTCCTCCCATCCTCTCTCTCTCTCTGTCTTTCTGTCTGACTGACTGTCAATTCCCATTGCTATAGTAATCTAAAGTACTAATTACCGTTTTAAATATTGTCCTGCCCTCCTCCTCATCCATGTTCATCAGAATTTTCAAATGGGTCCAGGGTAAACCTAAAATCAAAGTCTAACAATATAAGTAATTCTGTCTTTTCTTGTATTCTTCTTGTTTTTTGGTTTCTAAAGAATATGCTCATGACTGGACATCTCTATTCTCTGTCTTTCTTATTCGATATCGTTACAGGCTATCTCCTATTTAAATCGTGATACCTGATACTGTTAAACCTTTAGCTGCTAAGCGTGACTCACTGACTTTTCGCGGTGTAGATTAAGAATGTACAGTCTGATCTCGGATCTACCCTGTCCGATAAGGTGATATTTTTCTCCAAAATTTAAATTTGAAATAACACTATTCCAGTTTTTACTATCATCTTGAAAGTCTTATTTAACGCTTAGGCTGCTAAGCGCGATTCACTGACCTGTTGCGGACAGTGTAGATAAGATCAGATTGCACAGAAAGTTGATCTACACTGTCCGATATTGACATATCCCCCCCCCCCCCAAAAAAAAAAAAATATCTTTGAAATAGTAAAATTAGGGTTTTTTCTATCGGCTTAAAAATTTCATTTCACTAATTTAGCAGGACAAGGGTTGACCATTTTAGCAGGATAAAGGTCAAGTCTAACGGTGATGAAACTACCTATTGGTTACATGTATCACAATAGTGTACAGTACAATGTTGTCAGTCGTATTGTTCCCGTTTGCAAAAGTGATCCATATAATTATTGTATCTCGTATTGTTGTGTCTTACCAGGTCGTACCTTCCATTGTTGTCGGTCGTATTGTTTTAGTATACAAGAGTGAATATTATATTGTTAAATCTCACAGTGTTTCGTCACACAATAGAATATTTCATACTGGTGTACCAAATAATGCTTTACCTAACAACATTGCTTACATCATAGCGGTGTACATAACACTGTTGTCCCTCACACTGTTGTACCAGACTATTGTGTTTCTTAACTTGTTGTACTTGGTATTTTTACACCATACAGTGCTGCGTCTCAAATTGTTGAACAACACAATGGTGTACTCCAACTTATTGTATCTATAAAACCATGGTGTATACCTAGCATTGGTAAACTTTGAAAACTCACACCATAGTTGTGCGCCCAACACTGTTGAATCAAACAATGGTTTACCTCACATTGCATAGACTACCGCTACCTAACAAAAGTGTGCCTCACAGTACGTTTAGCACAGAATGATGAGAATGGTGTACCTCATAACTTTGACACTAAAATTTTGATGAATGTCCTTTAATGTTTTATACATCATACTGTGTCGCCTTACAGTGTTGTACCTCACATTGCTTTACAGCAAATTGTACCTCACAATGATACACCACAAATTGTTATTTCCTGGACTGATGTACCAAATAGTGCTGTAAACCACAAAATCTTTATTCGAATTTCTGTACTTCACTGCGTGGAACCTCACATTGTTGCATTTCATATATTGTGCAAAACGATAAGCCTTACACGCATAGCTTAACAGTCTTGTCCCCTACATAATTTACGTGTTATGTACCCCAACTAGAGACAGTAAGCATTTTTTTTATCTTAACTCAAAGTTATCGTTTCTTCTTTAAACCTAGGTTAAACCGAAGGTAATTAGGGCGCTGTTGCTGAAAGCGTATTCCCTGAATCAGAATTCACACTCTTGAAATACCCGTGTAAGATATTGTGACCAAAGCAACCTTGATACTGCGATATTTTGGCGTCTTCCATCGTTTGAAAATGTCAATAGATATCTGTTTCGTTATCTGGGGATGAACAGGTGGCCAAACATTGTTTACATGAGTGTTATCATTTACCTTTGACTTTCCTTTTTATTTATCTGCTACTATCAACTTTCTGACAAAGTTGCATTGTATATTTATCAGGTTATGCAATCTGTTCGCACGATTATCAGGATACCAAAAGTTATCTGTTGTCAAATTGCGTAATCTGTCATTAAGTTCATGTAAATCCATTAAAATTTACAATTAACGAAATTAACTCTTCACCACACAATTCCGAGTTTTAACGGTCGTGAAGAAGCCCTTTGAAAACAACGTGGGAAAAGGAGAAAATGCTGATAACAAGCATTTTCTCCATATCCCACAATGTTTTCTACCCTATCAAAAATAGAAATCATCATTTGATCTACATTTAATTTGGCGTCTGCAAGTGCTTTCAATTTGGTTCCGTCCAAAATTTTGTCGTTTGGTAAAGAGGTAATGCCCAGTAGCGGCAAAAAGTAAAAAAGCAGGTGGTAAAAGGATTTTGAGTTTAAATACCGCCATCATACGTTTTAAAAGTATACAAATTGTTGAAAAGATCCCACTTTGTTCCTGTACGGTCGGTCCAAATGTTAGTCGCTGACATAAAAATGAAATTTAAAACCAGGTAAAAATGAAACAAAAGATAGAGCGACAAGGCAACTTTTGACCAACTTTCAAGATTCATTTTTCTGCGGGAATTTTTATACAAAGTCCTATATATATCGCATAGCATTTGATGTTCAGTTAATAGATAACTCATATATACATTATTCACGGTGTCTGCTTTTGCTATTTATGATTGGCGATTATTGAATCTGAAAAAAAAAAAAAAAAAAAGAAGACACTTAAAACTTTTTTGAGTGGAAATGGCTTTCATTCCTTTATAACTTACCTAGCATGCATTTTAGAAAGTGGCAGAAGCCCGTCAAAACGTCCTTGTTTGTTTCTGTGCCAATAGTGACATCGACGTAATCTATATTACGAACAGTTCCCGGTGACACCATGGTGAACTTTAAACCGGAAATGACAGCCATCCAATCGGCCATGTTGATTTGGGACAGGCCAGTACTTCCTTCGAATGGCACACTTTTTCCAATGACATCGTCTGTGCTTTCCATAACACTGACTGCATTTTGAACCTTCAAAACAATTATTTTCCCATCTACACAAAGTGCCTGGCAAGTTTTATTCCTAAATCATGTTATCAGTATATGTGTTATTGTAAAACAACTTACCTCTTTTATAACAATAGAATACTAATATTTTCTAATTCAAATTCGAGATGGATATATTTCAAAACTTGCTCTAGTCGAACCTTGGTTTTTGCTTGGAAGTTATTCAGACATTTTGGGCAAAATTTAAAACGTGTAGGTATATAGGTAGACTGCTATGAATTCACGTTTTCAATGATGATATCAATACCGCTCTACATTTATACCAATTTCTGAACATAACTGAAATGTACGATACATTTCAGTCTAAAATTCTGGAAGATTGCAAATTCACGAAAATGTTACTTAACTCTCAACATTACCTGATACATGCAGTGAACATTTTCTGTCTATCTGAAAGACGTAAATGCACTAACAGTTTTTCGGTATCTCTTGAAATATTAACTCTTTACCAGACAACAAAATCTGAAGTCAAAATTGAGAGCATTTGCAGACGACACAATGAATGCGACTTGAAAATTTAAAAAAAAAAATGTTGGAAAGGGTAAAAACGTAATGGGAAAAGGAGAAAATGCTGGTCACCAGCATTTTCTCCTTCTCCTTACAATGTTTTCAGAGGGCTTTTTCCCCTTAGTCGTTAAAACTCGGGATTGTGTGGTGAAGAGTTAACTCTTAACCAAATGACAAAAAAATAGACATCCGATTTGAAAACATATGCAGACGACAAAACAAATTCGGCTCAAATGATAGAACTTGTCCTTGGAAGAGCAGAAACACTGTGGTAAAAGGAGAAAATGCTAGCTATCAGCTTTTTCTCCTACTCCCACAATGTTTTCAAAAACCTTCTGCGGTTTGGTAAAGAGTTAAACAACTGGATCAAAGATTAGACTGTACGTTTTTTGTATCATGCTTAGTAAACAAAATTTGCTTTACATAATTATCATCTGCAATCAAATCTTTTCACCATGAACCCAACCTCTTTTGAAAACTTAATGGAAAAAATAGAAATTAAGCCTACTTATCCTGGGTAACTTCTCCTTTGCCAGAATGTTTTCATCTTTACTCATGCGCTAAATCCTAATGAATACTGATTATCCATATTAAATGGGATTGTTCTCAAAGTTTTCTTCAGGCGGCCATGACTAACGGAAACAGAGATGTGACTTAATATCATACCACTGAATGCAGAAAAACCATGCACTTGCGAACTGGGGCTTCTGCCTTACAATCTCTGAGCATGAAGACAAGACCTTGCCGCCATTCTGGTTTCTGACTAAATACGTCACCGATCTGACTTCCGGGTTCTTCTTCTGGATGTCCATTTCCTGTGAAAAATTTCGACAAATAGACCATTAAACATGTTACAAAAGACTTTACATAAAACATGTGATTTGAAAGCTCATACAGATGTAAAACAAAGGATTTCTTTAAACTGTGAAGTTAATTCTACAAATGGATCTAGTCTACCACGAAAGCTTGAAAGGGTCGACATAGATGTGAAAATTTGGTACAAAATGTAACAATGCAAATCTGAAGAGCATAAATGCGAGAATCAAGCGGGAAAGTTACAAATCTAGTAAAATATGTAGTAAGACTGTCAAACGTATAACAACGATTGACCCCCCTGGTCTTTTTTTTATCCACGTTTTTATAAAACAAAATATGAAATTTAGTGACAATACAGATGATAAACTATTTTGCAAGACCAAATTGGTGGAAAACAATATCAGTCATGCTCTGAAAAAAAGTATCGATTCATGTCAGCCTGCGCAGTCCGCGCAAGCTGACATGAATTGAAACATTTTTGCGATAAAATTCGTTTTCCGCATGTTCAGTGACCATTCTACCTCTTGAATCAGTCGGTTGTTACACTAACTGAATCTTATTGATCCATAATTAGGTGAAGACTTGCTTGGTAAAATGCACCACGGAGATGCGTATCAAACTTCCTGTTGGCAGAGCAAGGCTCAAATATTTATCTTCTGCATAGGGAGTCTATTTCAATGTCCCTAGAGTTTAACCCTTTACCACACAATCCCAGTTTTAACGACCCTGAGAACGAAAGCTCTTGAAAACATTGTGGGAAAAGGAGAAAATGCTGGTAACCAGCATTTTCTTCTTTTTTTTTTTCCACAACGTTTTCCTTCCTTTCATTGACAAATCCCAACATATGAGCCAATTTGATATGTCGTCTGCAAATGCTTCCAATTTGGACAAGGCTAAAATTTTGTCGTTTGGTAAAGAGTTAAAAGCAACGAAAATAAGACCTAAATATAACATTATCTAACCTGAGGGTCCCTCATTTCCCCATGCCTCTACTTCATACTGTTTGGGTCTGTACTTCCCTCGACTCTGAAAAATATAGGTCAGTTAAACCCTCAACCTGCTGAATAAGTTAAAGGAAACTTTTAAGCCGATGGTAAAACTTAAACATTGCTCTTTAAAATTTAATCTTTTTGGGAAAAGTATCTCTTTATTTGACAGAAAAGATACAAGATCAGATTGCACGTTCTGTAATCCCTTTCTCCTTCCCCACAATGTTTCAAAAAGCTTTTTTCCGCGGGATCTTTGAATACGTAATCATTTGGTAAAGGATAAAATGTGACGAAGTGTTTTTTATTAGAGTATTTACGTGTGTTTGGTTATCTTCTATTTTAAAATTGTATGATAACATGTCAACTCCACCTGGAATGTCTCGATATGATTCATCAATCAGATGATATATGATTCATATACGAATCAAACTACTGAAAGTACTGACAGACTAGCGAATGTTAAAAAAAAAGTAGCCTTCGTAAAGATAGAATTTGTTTGGTCCACACCAGATTAGGGTCAAATCCGGTTATTGAGGTTGTTCCAGTCCAATCAAGTTATTAAGTCCGATATGGTTCTAGTCGGTGACTTTACCCACTGCTCATAGCCACTGCTCATAGACATTTACTTGACACAACAGGAAAAATCATGAAACAGTATGTTTGTTTATCTTTAATTGGTAAAAGCAAATAAACAACATATCAATTTTATAATTTAGCATTTGTTCTAGATTTCACTTAAGATGAGCTCTTTACTTTTCACTTTTCTATCACAAGCCTAGTTTCAGGAACTGATTTCACCAATCAAATGGTTCAGCCAATCAGATATTGCGTTAATTTCAAAATCTAAAATTAGACTAATAAACGTAAACACATCAGAATGGTTTGTGATTCTGGCCCGAGAAGTTTACATCATGCTATTCATTTATGACCGTGTGGGCACACTTGATGGTTCTGGACTACTATCACAGGCTTGCCTCTTTTATGAGGAGACTTTAGGCTATCGGCAGAACCCCATGTCTCTGATAATAAGCGATCATATGCAAATGACCATCAGATAATGTTTATGTTTGATTTAGCGAAAATTTTAAATATCAAGTTAAGCTTTCCGTTTTAGTTACCCAGAAATAAAAAACAATTGACCAATCGATAGAGTGATGAACATAGTTGAGTTAATTAATAATTTTTAGTCTGTCGGTACAACCATATTTTCTTATGTAATCCGGGGGGGACGGGGGGGCGAGAAATAGAATTTGTCTACATAAATGTTGCAAGCTTTCAGAGTTGAATTGGGTGTTCAAGAAACCTTAAAGTGACACATAGCCTTTAAATATTTTCCCGTGAAAATCAACACCGATAACTGTGTGTTACTACATTTTAACTTTTAATTTAACAATTTTTACTGTGATTTAAACAGATGATGGCTGATAAAAGATTAAAATGCATGACCAAAAAAATCAAAGCGTTGAAAGCACTGGTGTGGAATTTGTCAAGGGAGACATTGTGTGGAATTACTAATTTGAGAACCAAACAATATAAATAGTTTCCAAACATTCACCTGAAAGACAGCCTACATTATAGTCATGCAGAATCCAATAGACTAGCGTGCAGTAATGTGGGAAGAACGAGCCCAGTGACTAACTTGTTTTGGGACGAACAAGAATGGAACCGGTTAGGAGACAAAGATTGTGTATATCATTGCGACAACAGAAGGCCATTTGTGGCAAAGCTATTTTCAATAAAAAGGAGAAGTTTTTCCACAATCACTGACCTATTAATTTTCTTCTAATACGCCATTTTCAATTTAATATCTCAGTGCAACCGAAACACTTATTTGTCTGAGAAAAAATGCGTTTAAATAGGTTTAATTCCTTCGGTTTTGCACAAACTACAATACATGATTTTCAAAATGCCGAAATGAACTCATAGTGGCATTGTCTTCGACAAATGCCAAAAAAAAGCTTACTATCTCCCTTCCAGGGATTTTGTCCTTTATGAAACACGCCAGAGTCTTAGCGACTTTTAAGAAGAAGGCTTTTGAAAACGTTGTGGGTAAAGGAGAAAACGCTGATTACCAGCATTTTCTCACAATGTTTTCTATCTTTTAACCCTTTACTGCACAATGCCGCCTTTTGACGCCCATGGGAAAGAAACCTTTTGAAAACATTGTGGGAAAAGGAGAAAATGCTGGTAACCAGCATTTTCTCCTTTTCCCACAATGCTTTCTACTCTATCAAAGGAAAATTGCACCATTAGAGCCACACAGAAATTGTCATCTGCAAATGCTTTCAATTTGGAGAAGGCTAAAATTTTGTTGTCTGGTAAAGGGTTAAAAGACAAGTCTCACCATTTGAGCTGTTTTCGATTTATCGTCTGCAGATTCTTTGGATTTGGAAAAGTAAATTATTTTATCGTTTGGTAAAAGATCAGGAATGTAGAAAGAATTAACAAAGAGCTAAGTACTAAGTAAATAACCATAAGGGTTTCTTTCTTTACTTTTCAAAAATAGATTATGAATAGAACACATGACGGCTGTGCTAACATGACAATATAAAAATTATTCTTCCTTAACTTTTTTTTTTCGTTGATAAAGTTCATATTCCTTGTGTACCATCCCATAACCCAGCAACTAACAAAGAACATGACATCAGATGAACTGCATACTGTGGCTTCGCTACAGTTGTGATAAGCACTGTGGTAACTTAGGGTGTTGTTTACTGTTTACGGCATTTCAAAATCGAAGTTTTACAAACAAAAGAAAGCAGTACTAAATCTCATTTGTTTTATTTGTTTAGTTGGGGATTACGCTGCTTTCAACATTTGTAACAGCTAACTCACTGGTGTTTATATGTCTTTCCTCGGCTTAACCAATACTAGGCTGAGGCTCTAGAGTACCTTGCCCATGGACACTCCAACCACATCAGCGCCGCAAGCGGGGATCAAACCAGGATTTTCTCATTACAAATCCAATACCTTAACCGCCAAGCCAAGGATTTCCAATAATTTAACGTCGTTTCGCTCTGAATATAGTATCCCGTTACATGACGACAATAATTTAGACTTTTCAAAGTTGAAAGCATTTGCAGACTACAATTAAAGTGTGGTTCATTGGTCAGAATTGTCTAAGAAAGAGTAGAAAACATTGCGGGAAAAGGAGAAAATGTTGTTTACCAGCATTTTCTTCTTTTCCCACAATGTTTTCAAAAGCTTTTTCCCCTCACGGTCGTAAATATACGGGATTGTTTTGGTATTAGCTAAACTGGGAATGGATGCGACTTAGAAAACTTCGTAAGTTCATTCACTGAGAAAGGAAATAACCGTTACTAATTTTTGGAAATCGTTTTTCTCTGGTAACCTTTTTCTTCTTGCCTTCGTTCTTTTCTCCTACGCTACCATCTTTACATGGCTTGCAACACACGAAAAGGGACCTTCGGACATTTGCGTAAAAGTGTGTCGTCCCAGATCAGCCTGTGCACTTCCCGTTTTTGTGCGATTGTCTGTTTCACGAAAGTCTACTGTATGAAAAAATCTTATGTAGTCGTAAGGTGCCGTCTCGGATTAGCCTGCGCAGGCTAATCCGAGACGACATTTTACGCAAATGTCCGAAGGTCTCATTTCGCATGCTGCGGGCCATATATGACAAAATTATTTATGACAGAAAAAAATGATTTCACTTAAAGAAAATGGAGAAACCAAGCTTTGGAACCCCACAGGAAAAGAGTAGACTTTGATATATGTGAGCCATGCTCTGTGAAAAGGGGGCTTAACGTATCTCCGTGATGCACGATACCTAGCAAGTCATCACATGATCATGGATTCGTAAAGTCCATTTTGCCTAACAACCGACTGTATCATGAAGTACACGGGTCCATAGACATGCGGAAATTTGACCAATAGCAGAAGTTTTCGGCCCATGTCAGCCTGCGCGTACTGCAATAATTTTTGCAGATGTATTAAGCCCCCTTTTCACGCAACATGGCTCATAAATTAAATATATAAAATGAACACCCGAAGATTCATTTCTTTGTTCTTGACCAGACGACATAATTTTAGACTTGCCCAAATTCAAAGCATTTGCAGACGAAAATTCAACTGTGGCTCAATGATATTTTTCTTGATGAAAGAGAAAACAGTGTGGGACAAAGAAGAAAATGCTAGCTACCAGCATTTTCCCTTTTCCACACAATGTATTCAAAAGCCGTCTTCCTCGTTGTTTTTAGAATTCTGGATTAAATGGTAAAGGGTTAAGAGTTGTTACATGTTGTAGAAGGAAAGAAGGAAAAGAAATGCTCAGTTCAGCACAACGAAATAAAGATCATTCGACCCTTTACCAAACGACCCCTGTGACTTTACGTCCCGGAGAGATAAGCTTTAACCCTTAAGCTGCTAAGCGCGACTCAAAGACCTTTTTCGGACAGTGTAGATCAAGATCCGGCTGCACAGAACGTGCAGTCTGATCTTTGACCTACACTGTCCGTTAGAGAAATATTTTCCCCAAAAAGGCTTTGAAATAGTAATATTTGGGTTTTTATAATCGACTTGGAAAGCTTCATTTTTAGTTATTTAGAAGGTTAAGGGTTAAAAACAATGCTTGAAACAAAAACAAAAAACAAAAAAACAAAAAAAAAAAAAAATCCTGGTAGCTAGCATTTTCTCCAGTGTTTTCCCTGGGTGCTTTCTACCCTTTCAATGGCAAATTCCATCACTTCAGCCACATTTTATTTGTCATATGCGAACTTTTTCTATCCTTTTTCTTCTGTTTTCGGTAAAGAGGTAACCTACTACTGTATATACTAGATCTGTCTTTAGATATTAAGTAAAAAGAAGGAGAAAAATACGAAGGCGAGAAAGTCACTTTTTAACGGTATTTAAATCATTTTGAAGAAGAAAGAAAAAGAAGAAAGGTTAAGAGCAACTGTTGCATTTTTCGCAATGTTTCCATAAACTGTCTGATGGAGGGGCATTCTGAGTGGTATTTATATAGAAATGGGTTAAACATGATTGTATAGAACTAAGGTATTCAAACTTAGCGGTAATTGATCCCTGGGGTTCGTTACGAAGTTTTGCCATTTAACTGACCGTAACGATCAGCATAAAATACCGATATTTTTTAGATTAGACTAATGTGGAGTCTGATCTTTGATCTTCACTATCCGCTTTGCTGAAACACTACAGGCAAAACGCAGCCTCGAAATTGCATTTATATGGGCTGAAAGTGTCCTATGGGTTTAATCGGCGCTTTACGGGGTTAAGCTGCAAGGTAAATAGAATCGACACTTTGTGGTCAAGAGAAAACGCAAAATGCGATTTGAAGACCGTTTTGATTGGAACATTTCATTACTGGCCTACACGAGTATAGAACAGTGTAGATTCAAGATCAGACGGAGAGGTCTTTGCAGTCAATCTCAAAGTAATATGTCCACAAAAGCGTATGTTACTGCCCGTAACATGCTACGAGTTGAGCCAAGCAGAGGTCAAGGTAATACATGAATATTTGATTTGTGTTTGAAAGACCTGACAAAAATAGCCGTGTTTAAAATCTTTAACTCTGCCAATGCCGATACATGTATGTAAACTCGACAGCTTTCGAAATACAACCGATTTAAACATATTCTTCTGAACTTATAGAGTTGACCGAACAATCAAAGATCTGACTGCATGGTCTGTATAATGTGATCTAAATCTACGCCGCCTGCGAAAGCCTATGGCAATGAAAGGGTTAACATGCACAACCGATTTTAAGTTTAGCTCAAAGACTTTGCAAAATTTATGATTTTAGAAACACAGACCAAAATAATGATATGGGGCATCCTGTTTCCGTTAATTACACTATTTTCAAATCTCATTTAAGCCAACTAATATAAGTTAGTATTCATAACAAATATCAGTATTATAACAAGAAAGATACATTTACGAAATTAAAAATCACTAGAATTTACTCTACCAGCTTCAGGCTATCAAATATCTGGGAAAGAGTCTTTGATAAAAAATAATACATTAAAATCAACATCCAAATCGTCAGAATGCCTATGTACAAAATAAAGACCAACCTGTATTAAGCGAGCACGTCTTGGGTGCTCAAAATGTGCTTGTTCAAGAAAGGTTTTTGCTTAACACAGAGAGTCACTTACGTTTTCCTGGTAGGGTGTTTTTTTGTAGATCGTACTTGTAATTTTTTTTTTTTTCCAAGCGATTTTCAAACTTTGGAGGTATGAAAAATTTCACGCAAATGATACTGGGAAAATGATTAAATTCAAAAAATCTGAATACACAATAAATTCCTAAGATCGAAATAACTTGACGTCCTTTTATTCAATACTTTGTTACGTTCGAAAACTTGAAAAGCCGTGGCTTTAAATAGTATTCAATTTATATAATGCCGCAAATGTTTACATATTAATGTGTTTCCCTTGTTTAACAGGTGCGAGAGTAAGATTCTGTGGTACAGGCAAATCATTTGTCTATTTCTGTTAGTACGCAAATGGAACTGTTTGACCTTTACGGGACCCAATTAACTCTTTACCAAACGACAAAAATTTAGACATGTCCACACTGAAAACAGTTGCAGTCTTCAAATTAAATACAGCTTAAATATGGGAATTTGTCTTTCACGGGGAAGAAAACATTTTAGGAAACGGAGACAATGCCTGTGACCAGCATCTTCTTCTTTTTCCACAACATTTTCAAGTGTTTTTTTCTTCAGGGTCTTTAAAAAAAAAAAAAAAATGTTTGGAAAAGACTAAGATCAACTGGACGAGCCTATACAATGAGTGGTTCAATCGCTTATTTCAACTCAGCAAACTTAAGTTAGATTAAAATAAAAATAGCTGTAACTTACCAAGAAATTCCCAATAAGCCCGTCTACATCATCTAAGTTGTCGACCATTGGTTCGTTTTCTTTTTCACGTTCCCCCATCGCTTCGTGAATTCCTTAAATCCCACAATTTAGTAGCTTTGTCTTTCAGAAGATTTTCACTTGGTATTCGATCTATGCCGGTCGCTTTACTCTTTTTCTCTAATTTTATCCTGCGTAATATTTTCGTCTTCGTTCTAAAATATTTCTCAATTCTGATCTCCACTTTAATTTCGGCTTTGTTCACACCCGGGTTTTATACGGAACCGTTAGCTTTTCCTTGTCTTTTTCTGTCGCTGAGTCACCTGTGATTTCCATGTTAAAATCCAGCATGTCAGATAATCCTTATGCCCAGAAGGTTTTAGTTATTTGATGAAAATAATTATATAGAACGACTTCAAGGCTGTTTTTGTTTGAGTATCTCACAGTATATTGGACAACGTAGGTCCAAAACCAGACAGCATGTTATGTGCAGTGTGGTCTTGGATCTACTTTGTCCGCTATAACAAATTCAAGATGTGCGCGACACCGTAAGAGTTTGTACGCATTCATGTAACTGTTATGAGTACTAATATAGATAATAGCCAACTCTTAGTGTTCTAATTATACTTAACTCTTATCCTGCTAAATTGATTAAATAAAAATTTCCATCCGATCGTAAAAACCCGAATAATGTTATTTCGAACTTATTTTTTGGGGGGGAAATTATCTCCTTAACGGACAATGTAGATCCAAGATCAGACTGCACGCTCTGTGCAGTCTGATCTTGATCTACAGTGTCCGCTAAAGGTCAGTGTGTCGCGCTTAGCAGCTTAAGGGTTAATAAGGTCGCTCCGATAACAATCATACAACCCTTATAATAGTATGGCAGACGTTTAGGTGTTTTCCAACGAGTGTAGATGAAGGTAAGACTGCAAAGTACATGCAGTTTGATCTTGGATCCAACATCTCTGATTTGGTGAGATATTCCAGCCAAAACAGTCTCTAGATGGGAACATTTGGACATGTTACCGTTCAGTGGTCGTGTATGCTGCCTAAGGGATAAAGACAGCGTTTTGATTTCTAAAAACGGCTGTCTGGTGAAATCCCTGTATATTGTATTTAAAGTTAGTTTGGAATCCCTTCAATCATTGATTAAATGAATAATTACGTAAATGACTAATTAAACTGAAAGATCAACGTAAATAAACAACAGCGCTGACTGATAGGTTGTGATCCTTGTTTTGAAGGAGGGATAATCCTTTTTCAGCCCTACTAGTTAATCCCTGACCATTTAAGGCTGTGGACCCGAAGACTTGTGTCATTTTGGCCAGTTTATGTCGAAGGGGTAGGACTCTATAAGTACACAAGGCAAGTGATTTTTGCAAAATAGACAAAATCATTGAAAGAGCAGTGATTCAATATTTGCACAAGAAAGGTCTAGAACCTAAGGATATCCATACTGATATGGTTGCAACACTATGGAAAGATGCCCCTTCATAAGCCATAGTGGAAAAGTAAGTGACGAAATTTAAGCGTGGCAGGCAGAGCCTTGAGGATGACACCCGTCCTGGAAGGTCTGTCGCTGTTGCAACCCAATCTTGATGGGTCAATAAAGTCAACGATACTGGTGTGGCTGACTGGCGAATTACAGGGAGATAGCCAGTACAATTAGGATTTCACCGAAGATCTTGCAATGAGAAGCTCTCAGCCCGTTGGATACCAAGACTTTTGACAGTTGATCAGAAGCACAACAGGCGGACTTTTGTCGCATGCTAATAGGAACCTTTCAGAGGCAGATCCTGCTAACTTTCTGCAGGGGTTTGCGACTATGGAGGAAACGTTGGTCCGTCATCTCATCCCAGAGGCCAATCAACAATCTAAGCAATGGAATCACCCAGGTTCGTCGCCCAAAAGAAGGCAAAGACTGTTCCATCAGCTGGAAAGGTTGTGGCCTTGATTTTCTGGGATGCTGATGGTATTCTGATGTAGATTATCACTAAATGAGACAACCCATAAATGGCACATATTATGCATCACTTCTTAGACAGTCAAGAGAAAATATTAAACTCAAGCGCCGCCGAAGTGGCAAAACATTCCAGCCAAACCATTAAAAAACTGATTGGCAGCATGAGGAGGTGCAAAGCTGTAATTGAGACAAATGGGAAGCATAACAGATACTGAGACTTTGGGTCTTTTGACGTTAAATGATTGCCTCACAGTCACAACAGAAATGCTTAAAAGTATTGTCTATACGCTAACCATAATTTTTGTACTATGTTTTGTAATCATATTTCATAAACCGTTAATTATATAGCTGTAATATACAAGTGTTGCTAAACTTTTTTACAAGGTATAATATCCATGAAATTGCGAATTCAAAGTGGTTTTTAATCGGTCGGTAGACCGATTAGAGAGATGGCAAATTTCGGAAACCGTCCGCTCAGGGCAAACTGATGTAACTACAACTCGTAACAGCTTTTACTTACAGCGTTTTAACACTTATACCTGCTGTGATGACCTTATTACAAAAACTACTTTTGACCCAGATAAGCGCACTTTTGACCGAGATAAGCGTAGGAATAGTAATTAGCGGTAAATAGGCGTTAAGTAATGTTAAATAATCCCATAATAACTTTTAAATTAGGTAATAATGGTTACAATTTGTTTAGTATTGAAGTATGTCATAATTACAAAATCTCTAACCAGCAAAAACTGTAGCAGTTTACTTTCAATAAGATTATAAGAAATCGGGTCAGTGATTAGCGGCAACTTTATGAATGAAACGAGTGCGAATCAAGTGTATCGGGTGATGTGAGCACATCTTGTAGTCGTCTGCTATAAAATATCGTTCCGCAAATTTCGAGTGATCCGTTGATGGTTATACGTGGTTACGGGACGAGTGCTCTCCGTATATGTAACAGGTGTTGAAAAGATAATACGTCGTTTTGGTCTTGAGAGGAATAAAATTGCAACAAAAAGGAGTTTGTATGGAAACATTGCTTTAAAAGAATTTGAAAATTTAGATTGCTCTGCTTAAGAGAAAACTGATGTAAATGCAACTCGTAACAGCCGTAAGTTTGAAATAGTAATCGGCCGTTGGTTGTTTATTATTAGTGAGGCGAAACGCGTGAAGCTGTGGGGACAAAGGGTATAGAGTTGTGTAAAGGTTATGGCCCTCGCGGAGAGGCCATTACGTAAACATTTTCAGAATGGACTGGCGATTCACCGCTTGCAACCTTAGTACACAGACTGTCCATTCACAATACTGACTGATTACGCATCTTTCAGCGTATGATGTATTAACCCTTAGGCTGCTAAGTGCGACTCACTGACCTTTTGCGGATAGTATAGATCAAGATCAGACTGCACAGAAAGTGTAGTCTAATCTTGGATCTTTACTGTCCGATAAGGAGATATTTCTTTTTCCAAAAAAGAATAAGTTTGACATAGAATTATTCGGGTTTTACTACCGGTTCGAAATTTCATTTCAATCTTTTAGCAGGGTAAGGGTTAAATTGTTGTCACAGCCCCTCTTCCTCTCCTTCCAGCCATGGCACTACCATTTTACACAGTCACTTACATGTTTCTTCTTGGTGAGTTTCTACAGACTGGAATCAGTCTGTTAACCCTTGACCAAACAATCCTATGGGGCTTTGAAAATATAATTGGAGAAACTGCATGTATTCAGCATGTTATCTTTTTTCCACAGCGTTTTTCACCCATTTGAAAGATTTTCAAAATTTTGTCAAATAGAACATTTTCATCGAGGATAAAAAGCCCTGAAACTGTAACACAAATGAGCTCACTTACTGTTATATTCTCCATATCTTAATCAACGGACCAGGGAAAATGTCTTTGCAGAAAGTGCAGATTCAGACCAGACTGCTCGGAACATGCAGTCAGATCTTGGATCTGTCATGCCAGTTTTCCGAGTTATTCTACTAAAGACAGCAATGGTCCTGCAATATTTAGGCTGCTTTTCCAAGCTTAACATATCTATTTTAACAATTTAACGCTCTAAACGTGCAGATGTCAGCAAAATGTTTGTCTCATTAGCTTTTCCATATTGGTCGATTCTCATCCTCTCCACATTTCAGATAAAGAGATCAGGGCTACCGCAGTTATGCTCTTGCTGATTAGAATGACTCAAATACAATGACTTTTGTTGGCTATGGACAAGTAAAGTCGCATTTGAAGACAATAAAAGATAAAGATCAGACTGTCCTTTGAACGCAATGCAATTCAATATCAGAGACGTTCAAATCTTAGATCTAATTGTCTGTTTATTTGGGATGTATATTGGGGAAAAAAATCAAAGTGCTGTAAGCACTGTAATAGGTCGACACTGAGTAATTGCAGTGGTTTTAAATCACAAACCAAATGGTAGATGTTTGAACTATGTATGGGACAAAAAATCCTACACCGTTACAGATGAGCCACGTAGGATCCCACTTTTTTAAAACTGTCTTTTACAAATTAGTAGTTTAACGATTGGTTAAAATATAGGCTATGTTTGCCAGCCGACAGCAGTAGAACGTAAAAGATAGGAGACAATTCTGATCAGCAATACCCATTATCAAGTTTTAGATATCGCTCATCATGAACAGCAGTACCTACCAACCCTTTAAAAGACTGAAAAAATACGTATATTCTTTTCTGTAACTTTGGCAAATTTGGTAACTGTATTGTAACATATAAAAGCCGTATAAAATATGCCTGCATTATAACTTTGGAATTGTTTACTTTTGGCTGCTTGTGGGCCTTTCATTTTTCAACTTTTAACAAGACATCGTATTAATCTTGACAAACTTTCCTACCTATTTTTTACCGGGCCAAATCGTCCAGTCCAAACGTCTCCTGGCAAATTTCTCCTACATTATACTTTCAAAGAATGTAGATACCCAATAGCTCCCTAACCGTCAATTTATTACCAAATGATAAAACTTTAGACTTGTCCAAATCAAAAGCATTTGCACATGAATTAAACGTAGACCAAATGATGATTTGAATCGTTAAAAGGGTAAAAAAAAACATGGGAAAAGGAGAAAATGGTAACCTGCATTTTACCCTTTTCTCACAATGTTTTCAACTTCTTTCTCATGGCCATTAACAAAGGATAGTTTGGTTAAGAGTTAAAACACTCAGTTAATCGACTAGCCTTTTACAGTCAGGAAAACAATATCAAACATTACGCTACAATTTCATGGTCGTTTGTTTTTCCCATATACATCCCACATAAACAGAGAATTAGATCTAAGATCTGAACGTCTGTGATATTGAATTGCATTGCGTTCAAAGGACAGTCTTATCTTTATATCTTATTGTCTTCAAAAGCGGCTTTACTTGTCCATAGCCAACACAGGTAATTGTATTTGAGTCATTCTAATCAGCAAGGGCATAACTGCGGTAGCCCTGATCTCTTTATCTGAAATGTGGAAAGGATGAGAATCGACCAATATGGAATAGCTGATGAGACAAACATGTTGCTGACATTTGCACTTAGAGCGCTAAATTGTTAAAATAGACATGTTAAGCTTGGAAAAGCAGCCTAAATGTTACAGGACCATTGGTGTCTTGAGTAGAAGAACTGGCATGACAGATCCAAGATCTGACTGCATGTTCTGAGCAGTCTGGTCTGAATCTGCACTCTCTGCAAAGACTTTTTCCCTGGTCCGTTGATTAAGATACGGAGAATATAACAGTAAGTGAGCTCATTTGTGTTACAGTTTCAGGGCTTTTTATCCTCGATGAAAATGTTCTATTTGACAAAATTTTGAAAATCTTTCAAATGGGTGAAAAACGCTGTGGAAAAAAGATAACATGCTGAATACATGCAGTTTCTCCAACTGTATTTTCAAAGCCCCACAGGATTGTTTGGTCAAGGGTTAACAGACTGATTCCAGTCTGTAGAAACTCACCAAGAAGAAACATGTAAGTGACTGTGTAAAATGGTAGTGCCATGGCTGGAAGGAGAGGAAGAGGGGCTGTGACAATTTAACCCTTATCCCGCTAAAAGATTGAAATGGAATTTCAAACCGGTAGTAAAAACCCGAATAATTCTATGTCAAACTTATTCTTTTTTAGAAAAAGAAATATCTCCCTATCTGACAGTATAGATCCAAGATTAGACTGCACGTTCTGTGCAGTCTGATCTTGATCTATACTATCCGCAAAAAGGTCAGTGAGTCGCACTTAGCAGCCTAAGGGTTAATACATCATACGCTGAAAGATGCGTAATCGGTCAGTATTGTGAATGGACAGTCTGTGTACTAAGGTTGCAAGCGGTGAATTGCCAGTCCATTCTGAAAATGTTTACATAATGGCCTCTCCGCGAGGGCCATAACCTTTACACAACTCCATACCCTTTGTCCCCACAGGTTCACGCGCTTCGCCTCACATATACGATCCCTGCATTAAACGACCAACGGCCGATTACTATTTTAAACTTACGGCTGTTACGTGTTGCGTTTACATCAGTTTTCTCTTAGGCAAAGCAATCTAAATTTTCAATTTTTTTTAAAGCAATGTTTCCTTACAAACTCCTCTCTGTTGCGATTTTATTCCTCTGAAGACCAAAATGACCTATCTTTTTTTGAACACCTGCTACATATACGGAGAGCACTCGTCATAACTCGGCCGATCCCGTAACTACGTATAACTCTCAACGGATCACTCGAAATTTGCCGAATGATATGGACAGCAGACGACTACAAGATGCGTTCACATCACCCGATACACTTGATTCGCACTCGTTTCATTCATAAAGCTGCTGCTAATCACTAACCCTATTTCTTATAATCGTATTGAAAGTAAACTGCTCCAGTTTTTATTGGCCAGAGATTTTGATGATACTGAAATTATGACATACTTCAATACTAAACAAATTGTAACCGCCGTTTATTACATAATCTAAAAGTCATTATGGGATTACTTGACATTACTTAACGCCTATTTACCGCTAATTGCTATTCCTACGCTTATCTCGGTCAAAAGTGCGGTTATCTGGGTCAGAAGTAGTTTTTGTGATAAGGTCATCACAGCAGGTATAAGCGTTAAAACGCTGTAAGTAAAAGCTGTTACGAGTTGCAGTTACATCAGTTTGCCCTGAGCGGACATGTTTCCGAAGTTTGCCATCTCTTTAATCGGTCTACCGACTGATTAAAAAACGACCATGAAATTGTAGCCTAATGTTTGTTATTGTTTTCCTGAATGTAAAAGGCTAGTCGATTAACTGAGTGTTCAACTCTTCACCAAACTGTCCTGTTTCTAATGCCCATGCGAAAGAAAATGAAAACATTGTGAGAAAAGGGGAAAATTTAGGTTACCATTTTCTCCCTTTCCCATGTTTTTCTACCCTTTCAACAATTCAGATCATCATTTGGTCTACATTTAATTCGTCATGTGCAAATGCTTTTGATTTGGACAAGTCTAAAATTTCATCATTTGGTGAAGAGTTGACGGTTAGGGAACTATTGGGTATCTACATTCTTTGTAAGTATAATGTAGGAGAAATTGCCAGCAGACGTTTGGACTGGACGATTTGGCCCGCTAAAAATAGGTTGGACAGTTTTTCAAGATGAATACGATGGCTTGTTAAAAATGGAAAACAATTCCAAAGTTATAATGCAGGCATATTTCATACGGCTTTTATATGTTACAAAACAGTTACCAAAGTTACAGAAAAGAATATTTGTATTTTTTCACTCTTTTAAAGGGTTGGTAGGTACTGCTGTTCATGATGAGTGATATCTAAAACTTGATAATGGGTATTGCTGATCAGAATTGTCACATATTTTACTTTATATGCTGTCGGCTGGCAAACATAGCCTATATTTTAACCAATTGTTAAACTACTAATTTGTAAAAGACAGTTTAAAAAAGAGGGGGATCCTACTTGGCTCATTTCTGAAGTGTAGGTTTTTTTTGTCCCATACATAGTTCAAACATCTACCATTTGATTTGTGATTCAGTGTCGACCGATTACAGTGCTTACAGCACTTTGATTAATCTAGCAGTATCGGAAACTGTAACTAAACCAACTGCTCCGTCTGTACGCTCTAATCCTGATTTACGCTATCTGTAAAAGCGCCTTGAGCCGTTCTTAGCAGCCTAGCTGTTGATGTTTAATCTTAAAACCAGCTGTATGGACGAAGAGTTTTGGTTTCATCGATTATCGAAATATCGCTTAACCCCTAGGCTGCTAAGCGCGACGCGCTGACCTTTTGCGGACAGCGTAGATCAAGATCAGACTGCACAAAACGTGCAGTCTGGTCTTGAATCTACACTGTCCGATAAGGAAATATCTTTCCTCAAAAGTACTTTGAAATAGGGAAACTTTGGGTTTTTTTTTACTATCGGCTTGAAAGTTTCATTCCTTTTATTCAGCAGGACAAGGGTTAACCCTTAAGCTGCTAATCGCGACCCACTGACCTTTTGCGGACAGTGTAGATCAAGATCAGACTGCACAGAACGTGCAGTCTGATCTTCGATCTACACTGTCCGTTACGGTATTTTCTTTCCGGTAAAATCAACTTTGAAACCGTAATGTTTGGGCTTTTAGGATTGACTAGAAATTTGCGTTTCATTTATTCAGCAGCTTAAGTGTTAATAAAACTTTGCCAGTCGACTTTTCTCGACAACTTCCGTACACAATCGTCAAAACGACGACCAATTCACCCCAAGAAACATCGGTCATGTTGATTTTGTACAGAATATACATTCGGACAGTAAGAAATCGTTTTATGTCAAGTATCTACGATTTAGTGGGACAACCCTCGCCATTTGTCAAAGAAATGCAAACAACAAGTCATCGCGGAACTCATTTTTGAACCTGTTACGGTATCTTTTCTTTCACATACTTCAATTTCCAAGATCGTTTAACAATACACTGAGGTAAGAGAAATCATATGACTTACCCCTTAGCCTACTAAGTGCGACACCATATTCTTTATGGGACAGTGTAGATCAAGACCTGACTGCACATAACATGCAGTCTGGTCTTAGATCTACACTGTCCTCTGGGGTGAGATTTTTTTCCCAGCGAAAACAAGTTTGAAATCGTAATAGTTACGTTTTCTTTTGATCTGAAACTGTTATTTCATTAACATGTATTTATCAGTTTAATGGTTAAGTAGATAAGGATATGTATCTTCCGGCTCACTGTCTTAATCTTCCGGCTCATGGGCTCATGGTCTTACTCCTCCAGGCTCATGGTCTTACTCCTCCACGTTTTTACACATTTTCCACCACTCTCACGAAACTATAATCTCTCAATCTCTCTTCACTCACAATCTCTTCACTCACAATCTCTCTTCACTTACAATCTCTTTATCTCTCAATCTCACGAAACTATAATCTCTCAATCTCTCTTCACTTACAATCTCTTTATCTCTCAATCTCACGAAACTATAATCTCTCAATCTCTCTTCACTCACAATCGCTTTATCTCTCAATCTCGCAAAACCGCAATCTCTCTTAGTTCGCAATCTCTCAATCTCTCTTAGTTCGCAATCTCTCTATCTCTCAATCTCGCTAATTCTTCCCGACCTCACGCGTCTTAAAAAATTTATAAGTCGTAAAGTTATAAATTCTCGAAAAAATTTTTTAAAAAGATAAAAATTTGAAATGTAAAAATAAATCTTCTTATAAAAAAGTGGGAAAAAATGAGTGTATTGAATAATTTAAATAACAGTTTTATTTTACATCTAGTTAGAACGCTAGAAGCTAAAATTTATTTCCGGCGTCGGAGATATCGTTCTCCGAATTTAATAGCATTTCCTCCGTTCGAATGTAAAAACTATTACCTAGCATTGCTGCGAATAAAGCCGGCTGTTTACTACGAACGTAGTAAAGTAGCCCATCAGCCCTCGTTCGAGGGAATAACAACGTTAATTTTAAATCTTCCGGACGACGAATTGATTACAGAAATTATAAATGAAGAGGAGGGATACGATGATATCACGCGTCGATATTTATTACCGAAAAATGTAGAAAACGGATCGCTGTCTTTAGGTATTATGGTCCACGGTATTGTATTTTCTCCCGAGAATTTCCCACATTCGTGGCAATATGGTAACTTTGATATCTTTAGTAGATGGGGTGATTTTCCTATAGGTGAACAAGAAGAGTGGGAAGATATATGGAATTTTTACGAACAAGTTGCGCGACCGGAAAATCAACAACGAGCACTTACAGTATTACGGACACAGATAGAAGAAATAATACGTATAAACGGAAAAGCGACATTTTTAGAAAAAGAATGCGTCATTTGCAAAAATGCGAAACCGAACATAATGTTTTGTAATTGCGGACATATAATTGTATGCAAGGGTTGTGATGAGGGTAATTTAGAAAGTTGCCCTTTATGCAATACAAAGTGTCAAATAAAAATGTGAGTTATAAATATATATTTTATTTAAAATATATATTTTTTTTAAAAACTTAAAAAAGTTAATAAACGTTTTTTATTTTTTTTTAAACGTTTGTTTTCATCTTTTAGGTTACTTATTCTCTTATTATTATTACTTATTATCTTATTATTATTACTTCTTTTTCTAGCATTAATATCCGACTATAACTACTTATTTACCTCTTTTAACGCTTTAATACGATTATTATTTTCCGAGATTTTATCGTTATAAAACGATTCTGAACGTTTTGTGTCTAATTCGCGATAATTCATTTAAAAAAAAAAAAAAAAAAAAAAAAAAAAAAAAAATTTTTTTTATTCGCTTAAAAATGAGTATTTATCAAAATTAAAAAAAAAAAAAAAAAAAAAATGGAGTATTTTTTGGGAATAAAAAAAATTGAAATGTAAAAAAAAATCTTCTTATAAAAAAGTGGGGAAAAAAATGGATCAAAAAAGAGGTAATGATATAGTAAAGGATATAGAAATCCAAATGAGTAAAAGAGGAAGTAGTGGTATAATAAAGGATATACAAATACATATAAAACACTTAAAAAAACATGTAGAGCACAAAATTGTTTTTTGTATTCATGAAAGCGTTGCGGGTTATGATAACTATAAAGAAATCAAGAGACTAAAACGCGAGGAAAAAAGTCTATCAGAACAAGTTAAAAATAATTACAATGATGATATATTAATAAATAAAATTATTGATATCAAAAGAGAGATATTACGTCGTTTTGATAATCACGTACGAATAAAAAAAAATTGTCAGTGTTATTCGGATGATGTAAAAGTTTTATTACAAGCGATGACAGATTTACAAAAAAAGGGGCGACAAATACTTCGAGACAAAAACGAAACGGAAGAGGAAATAAAGAAACTTTTTGGTGAAGAAGAATCGATGCAATTAGAAACAGAGAAGATTTTAAACAAATTAAAATTAAGAATAACTAGTAGTGATTAAAAAATAATAACGTAAATTTATAACTTTTTTAAAAAGTTATAAATTTTGAAATAACATTCTATATAACATTAAAAAATAATGGAGTATTATTTGGGAATCACGATTAATAATGACTTAGATAAACTTTTTAGCGAGCACGCTTTACAACTTCTAAAAAAATATTATCTTCATGATGGAGAGTCTACGCAAAAAGCTTTTGCTAGTGTAGCAACATCTTATTGCGATAACTTATAACATGCTCAAAAAATCTACGATTCTGCATCTTCGCAAATGTTTATGTTTTCTTCTCCTATTCTCGCTAATGCGGGTATGGAAGCGCAAAGAGGATTACCTATTTCGTGTTTTTTAAGTCAGGTTCCGGAAAAAATAGATGGGATTATCGAACATTTATCGGACACATGTTGGTTTACAATTGTATGAGGAGGAGTAGGAGCAGACTGGTCTTCAGTAAGGAGTGCTAGTTCTAAATCATCTGGACCCGTTTCTTTTATGTCCCCTATTAACTCTATTATTTCTTCTTACAAACAAGGAAGAACTAGAAAAGGAAGTTACGCGGCTTATCTAGATGTGAATCATCCGGAAATAGTAGAATTTATTACTATGAGAATACCTACCGGAGGAGATATAAACAGGAAAAATCTTAATTTATTTAACGCGATTAATATTACCGATGATTTTAGGCATGCAGTTCGTGACGGAACTGATTATGACTTGATTGATCCTAAAACTAAGAAAAGAACTCCTACGAATGCGAGGAAAATATGGCAATTAATTCTCGAATCTAGATCCAGAATTGGAACTCCGTATCTTAATTTTATCGATACGATTAACGCTTCTCTTCCGAAAGAAATGAAGAAAAAAGGTTTAAAGATACATGGTAGTAATCTATGTAATGAAATACATCTTCCAATGGATAATAATACGTCGAACGTTTGTTGTTTATCATCCGTTAATGTGGAATATTACGATAAATGGACTCCGCAGTTTATAGGAGATATCGTAAGATTTCTCGACAACGTGTTAGAGTCGTTTATAAAAGAATGTCCGATTGAATTAGACAAAGCTAAAAAAGGAGCAATACGAGATCGGCCTTTAGGATTAGGAGTTATGGGACTCGGTTCCTTATATCGTAAGATGTTGATTCCTTTTGAATCATTTACCGCGAAAGAAGTAAACAAAACGATATTTTCGAAACTTAAAAAATATGCGGAACTAGAAACGAGGACACTAGCGAGGGAGAGAGGAGAATGTCCTTCTATGAAAGGTTCGGGAAAAAGAAACTCTCATTTAATAGCAGTTGCTCCAAACTCTAATATCTCGATCATTGCGGGTTGTTCTCCTTCTATAGAACCTATCGTATCAAGCGCTTTTACTCATAAAACGCGCGCGGGCTCGTTTCTCACAAAAGATAAATATCTTACTAAGATATTGCGGCAATATGATTTAGATACGGAAAAAACGTGGAATAGTATCATTGCGAAACGCGGATCGATACAACATCTTCCTCTTTCTATAGAAGTTAAAGAAATTTTTAAAAGTGCTAAAGAAATAGATCAACTTAAAATAATAGAACTCGCTGCGGACAGACAAAAATTTATTTGTCAAGGACAATCTCTAAATATTTTTATTCCATCATCCGCTTCCAAAAAGTATATCCACGATATTCATTATAAAGCGTGGGAATTAGGTTGTAAAGGATTATATTATTACAGAGGAGAAGCCGCGGAAAGATCCGAAGATATATCCGCGTTAGAATGTTCTGGATGCGTAGCTTAATTTATAACTTTTTTAAAAGTTATAAATTGTTATAAACTCCCTATCTCGCATCTCTTCAATCCGAGTGTGTTTGATGTAAAAAAGAAATAAATTGCGTTAGAACTCTCATCATATAATTTTGTCGTTTTCCCGCAAACTTACTCCATCCTCCGTTAATCGTTATAGATTTTTTGTAACGGACCGTAATCATCAAAATATTTCTGCGTTCCGCTAATTATAACTAAGATAACTAACGTGATTAGTCTACCCCAGTTAAATCCTTCGCTAATAAAAGAATTTACGAAAGATATAAAACGATCTATATCTTTTAATGGGAAAGAATGTTTCATATCTGACAATGTATCTTGAATTTCTTTTTCGTACATTATTATAGTCATAATTATAAGTTTTTCTAATTTTTGTCTCGCAAAGTCGGGTATACTCTCAGGAAATTCTATTTTCTTCGTAAAAAATAGGTTATATAAGGCTTTTATAAAACATAGATATTATTATTAATAATTATTTCGTGAGCGGTATCTAACGAGTTTTTCTCGTATATAAGTTTCAAAGTATTAATGGTAATGATTTCCATGATTGTATAGATTATTTTTTAAAAATATATATTTATTTTAAAATGATTTTTTTTATTTTTAATAGGAAGGGCGTACGTAGTCCTTGAGGTAACAAACTGGAGGCTCTTCTATCACGACCTTATCTTTTATCCTAAATATTATATCTAAAAACCATTTTATCAAAGGATCTTGGTATTTTTTGTGGACTCCGGAAAACATGACTCGTCCTGTCTGAAATATGGTTATGGCGATATATTTTCTGGATAGCTTGCGCACGTTTTGCTTAGTAGTCCTATTTTTTACCAGTGAGATTAAGTCGTGAAACTTTTCGTAGGTTATTTCCCTTTCTAAACTTACAGCATTATCTTTCCTACTTATGTCAAGTTCATAAACTGGCATGTCATCTATGGATTCTATGGGTATCATAAACTGAACTCCTATAAAATCTCCCATTGCCAGCGAAAGGTTATATTCTTTATTGTCAACAAAGTACTTTCTTAGTTTTTCCCTGTCAACGGGAAACCTTAAATTAAAGCTAACATTTCTCATTACCGAAACCAGGTAAGCCTTTAGGCTACTGACGGAAAAAAATGATGGGGTTTCCTTGAGTACGGCCCATAAAAAGACTAAGCCTTTTACGCAATGCTCGTAAGTCTTGCACCCAGTAAGCTGTATTACCCCGTTTCTAAAGAGCTTTAGATTTATATTTTTCTCGTCAAAGAAAAAGGAAAACGAAATACAATTTAAAAAATTTCTCGGGTTATTTTTTACGTTTTTCTTACTTTTTTCCCCCTACTTCTTTTTGTTTGTAATACATATGTATTAACTCTGGCGTTGGAGTTATCTCATCAAACAACTTTTCTAAGTTAAGGGCATCTATACTCGTGTAAGCTATAAATGTCTGGGTAGAAACTTTTGTGTCCATTTTTTTAAAAACTATTTATAGTTTAAAATTTCTTATTTTTCATAAATTTGATTTAAGAAAAAAAATCTTCGTATAAAAATTATGGAAGAAATGGCGGAAAATAATTATATAAAGTTTCAAGACTTCGATATAGAAAAGTTAAGACTTTGCGATAGCAAAATAAATAAAAATTATAATTTTCAGACAATGAAGATCGAATATGAGTATCCCGATGGGAAAAAAAGAGTTTTAGGGCTACGTTCTCCCGCGCTGTTTTCTTACGGAGTTCAAGAGTACGCGGACAAATCGCCGGATTACTTTATGTCTCTGCGATCTTTTTATGATAAAGAAAATCAGAACGAAAAAGAAATCGAGTTTAAAAAAAAGTTAGATGATATTTCGAAATTTTTATGAGAAGAAGTGCCGAAAAAGGTCATAAAAAAGAAGAATCACAATAATAATTTTGAAGATTTAGAAATTATTAATGATGATGTTTTTTACCCGAAGCTAAAGCAAGATAAAACTTATGACGAAACTGGTAAACCTGCGAAGTGTATTATAAGCACTAATTTTTACGAAAAAAATAAAAATGGAGATCTCGAAAAAGTAAAAGATCCTCGTTCTCTCGAAAAAATAAGATGCAAAGTAGTTGCTTATATAGATATAGCGGATATTTTTATTAATTCAAACATAATTAAAGTACGAACGAATCTTTCTGACGTTGCTATTATTAAAAGGGTTGTAAACTCCTTTTCTACTCCTTCAAAAGTAACGCTAGGTTCCGATGATGAAAGTAACGATGAAAATGATGAAGAATAAATTTATAACTTTTTTAAAAAAAAGTTATAAATTTTTTAACACTCTTTCTCCTCAGTCTTCATGGTCTTCACAGTCTCCACAGTCTCTACGGTTTTCACAGTCTCCACGGTCTTTTCATCCGTCTTCAGTAAATAATCGATCACTTCAAGGAAAATATTTTCGATCTTTTTTCTATAATAATCTGGTAAAAAATATCTACACCGATTTATTAAAGATGTGTATAGGTAAATTTCGCGAATATCGTTTTTACTAAACAAAAATCCGTATTTAGCAAGTTCCATACAGTTTGCCACTATGTTATTTAATAAATCTTCTTGACCATCGGTTCCGATAATATCTTTTAGTTTCTCTTCCATTTTATAATAAAAAAATTCTATTTAATATATTTATAAATCGAGTTCTACGAGTATCGACAAATAAGCGTTTTTTGCATTGGGATTCTCGGACCTCGTTAAAAAGTTTATGACGTCGCATTGATTTACTTCTAAAGGTTGAGGAAAAAGCTACGCAACTACAACCTTTTCCTCTTTCTTTTATTAAGGAGTAGTCGGTTTTTTCGACACCGTTTACGACTATGTTAATTTTTACCTCTTCGTTTAAAAAACTATTTCCTTTTAAAACCATTAAAGAACCTCTTATAATTCTACCCGGAGCTGACATGCAATAACCTCCTAAACCGTGCGATCTTCCGCTGCTACCATTACTGAAAGAAAACTCGTAATTTCCGTTTAATAAACTTCCTTGTTCTTCAGCATGGATGCTTATTATAGGTTTCATTAACTTTCTCTCAGCTAGAGTTAACAACTGTGTGGAAAGAAAAGACCTCCCAAGCAGCGGGTTCGGGCATGTTTTTAATTCTTTTTCCTTTCATATCTATTTCACCATCAACGGAAAAAGAACCGTCAGGATTTTTTGTTAAAGCTTTTTCTCCCGCGGTAGCCACTGAAACGACGGTATCTACGTAAAATTTATTCACGGCTTGTTGATTTTCTAAGGGAGTTCCAACTTCGGTAATTCTTCGCCCACCCATAGAAACGTCAGTAGTTGCCATATAACCACCAGGACCGTAAGCAAAAGCTCGATTAGCGTTATCCACATAATATTTTGTCGCAATGTCTTGTGGTTCTGCGGGATCTATAAGATTTGTTAACTGGTAACCCATCATATTTATATCCGCGATGGCGGAAAAACTACCGTCATGTTGTTGCACAATTGCTCTACCACTATCATCCACATATTTTTTAGTAGCGGCTTCGCCCGGTTCTGTAGGATCGTCTAAGTTTTTTATTTTATTAAATCTCATGTTTAGATATCCTAGCATGTGATAACCCCCATTTTCATCCAATAACCCGGTGGCAGAGTCAACATAATCTTTTGTCGCGACGTCTTGCGGATTCACGGGATTACTAACCCTCGTTAAGGTGTTACCATTCATATTTATGGAACCACTAACTTCCGTCGTTCCGTCTTTACGCAAAAAATTATTATTCATGTAAGTAAGTGATGCTCCATCGCCGATCGATTTAACATCATCCATTCCTCCGAATTTATCAACTGGCATCTTTTATAACTAAAAAAGTTTATTTAAAACTCGTTGAAATTTATTTCCCGAGCTTAACTCCTTAGGAACGTACAAGCATAAATGTCCGCAAAATACTTGCCCGGCTCGTTGTAATTGGTCCGAATTGTAAAATATCGGATCTACCAGATAGTCTCGAAGTTCAATAGGTGGCTGCACGCCGTAACTGTCAAAATATATTTTTAGTTTACCGTCTTTATACCAAGCGACCCAATGTGTACCGGGACCACTCGTGTCATCTAGGTTTAATATACCGCATTCCTTTTTTCTATGATTTTTCGGCAAATCGTTTCGTAAAAATACGCCCCTAAAAGAAGGTATCTTTAATCTTTTCGCGGCATCTTCTAGTTTGAAGTTGCTTAGCGGTTTGTTCGGTAAAATTACATTTTTAATTGCAATATCTGACATTTTTTTTTTATACCGAAATATTTTTAATGTCCTCGTTGTCGACCCACGAATTACTCGTCGGAATAACCTTTCCGTTTTACCAACGATTTATTTTTTCCTTTTTTAATAACCTTTTCTATCTTAAACAACTCCTGACTAGTTTTTAGTAGTTCGGGTTCGTAGAAAGTACCTCGTATTTCTTCTCAGTTAAGATCCTCAATTTTATACGTTACGGGCGATGTACGGTTTACCTCGGAAACCGTAAAAACCTCTTCAGTCCATCTTGTGGTATATCCCTTTTCGAAGGTCTTTTTCTTTTTGGATATTCTTACTTTATCTCCTACGGAAAACTTAGGGTCTATGTCTCTTACTTCGTAATGATCGGGATAAAGAGTTTTCCAAACTTTGGTTTCGTTTACCTTTTTACTTGCATTTACAGGTGTCATCTTAATAGAAGAATGTTTCGCGTTATTATATTCTTTAACGAGATCCGACAATGGGTTAATGTAAACGTTAGTGGAATTAGCGGAAAAATATTTCCACATTTTTTCTTTCATCCTTCTAATCCATCTCTCAACGACGCTAGATTTTTCCTCATTTTCAGTGGAATACAACTCTATCAAGTTTTTAACATCCGCGCTATAAAACTCTTTACCCTTATCCACCCACATTTTTTCTGGTTTTCTCTCTTTAAAAATACTCTTTAATGCTGCGGCGACAGATTTTCCAGTTTTATCTTTTAACAGTATCAGCCAACCGTATTTGGAAAAGATATCGATGACAGCAAGAAGACATTTTATACCCCGATTAAATTTAGAAAATGTTTGCATGTCTACTAAATCTGCCGCCCATATCCTATCAATACCGTTTACTCTAACTCTCCTCTTCTTAAATTTTCTTCTTACGGGTTTATGCAGCTCTTCCGACAGCGCTGTCATGTCGAATTTTTTTTTTAATTAACTCCCATTCCAAATTTTGCCTTGGCTCCTATTAACGAGGAAACTAACCCCCGTTCCATTATAGATTCCTTTTAACTCTTTAAGCATGTTTTTATCGCAAATAGCGTTTCTGGTAGCTGTGTCATTATGCTTAAGATAGCAAATATCATGATGGTAGGCCGCTTTATCAACCCTGTTTATCGGCTTACTCCATTCCTTAGGCGTTAAATCGGGATTGAGTCTTTTATTTAACTTAGTACCGGGGCCAGTAAAGTTATGTCCGGGAAGATGCATTCGAAGGGTAAGTTATTTATAAACTTATTTAGTAATGAACCACCTTCTTTTTTTTTTTTAATGAAGTTCGTTTTAGTTTTTCTGCACACGACGCATTTACCACGTGCCATATCCCTTCCATTTTTAGTAACAACGTATTCTATGTTACTGGTATTAGTAACTTTTTTACATTTAACGCAGTACATCTTTTTAATAAGTTAAATTTTTTTTAATATATTTAAAAAAATGGATATTGTAAATTTATTGTGGAACGAAGTATTATCGAATAGATTTAATAACCCTATTTTACCTAAAAGCATTAGGGGATTAATCGTAGGTAAATCGGGATGTGGTAAGACTACGCTTTTACTAAATCTTTTGTTAAGACCTGGTTGGCTCGACTACGAAAATTTAATGGTTTTTGGGAAACGTCTTTTTCAACCCGAATATCGCATACTTAAAAAAGCCTTCGAAGAAAAATTACCGAAAGAAAGAATTTTAGAGTTATTTAACGCGCGAAATGAAGTTCAGAAAAAAAACGTTACTCCCACAGCTTTGATCGAAGAATGGGTTAAAACCTTAGTGAATAAAATGGATATACGCTGTAGTTTCTTCGAAACTGCCCAGGATGTGCCTGACCCGAGAGAGTTAAAATCGGAAAACAAAAATTTAATGATCTTTGACGACTTACTTTTAGAAAGACAAAATAAGTGCGAGTGTTACTATATTCGCGGAAGGCATAGTAATGTTGATTGTTTTTACCTTTCACAAAACTATTTTAGGTTGCCGAGACAAACTATTAGAGAAAACGCAAATTTTATTTGTTTTTTTCATCAAGACCTAAAAAACATTAATCATATTTACAGCGATCATGTAAGCGAAGATATGTCCAAGGAAGAGTTTAGAAATTTTTGCAAAAAAGTATGGGAAAAGCCTCATGGTTTTGTCGTTATCGATTTATCGAGCAAAAACGATGAAGGAAAATACAGAGACAGTTTTGACAACTTTTATATTCCTAATTCGATAGAGTAAAAAAAAAAAAAAAAAAGAAATGAAGATAATAAAATTTAAAATAAATAATAATCGTAAAAAAAAAATGTCATACTTAAATTTATATACTCTCGATTATAGATTAAATGGTCTTTCAGTAAATGACGTCGTAAGTATTACTAAATATTATGTGGAAAATGAACTGAAAGAAAGTATCGAACATTGCCCAAAAAGTATTTTTTATAAAATTTTGAAAGTTCTTCATCTAAGAAAAGAGTTTCTTTCTTTCGTTAAAGAACGTGATGCTAGCGAAGAAGTATTATACGCTCCTTTTTTAAAAAAACGCATTTCCGAATTAATGTATAATATAAATCATTCAGCAAGGGTTTTTGAAACCGAAGAGGAAGATAGAATGAATAAAAAACATAGAAGACATACATTAAAAATGTTACCTTGTTTAAAAGAAATAGGGCATATCGGTATATTTTTTTCGACAAACAATAAACTAACCTTTGCAAACGCTAAAATTCATGACATAAGGGCGGGGTTTAACGGAAATGCTAAAAAACAGTGTTTCAGTTATGGTACATTTCGTCATACTTTTTAAAAAAATATATCTTTTAACGAAAGATATTTTTTTTTTTTTTAATTTTTTTTTAATAGAAAAAAATGAAACTAAGAATTTTAAAATTAAATAATAATTGTAAAAAAAATGGCGGATAATATAGTTATTGTTTGTGACCCTATTGTGTATGATCATAGATTGTGTGGGTTGACAGTAAATGAGGTTATGTTTGTGACTGAAAATCTTGTGGAAAACGAATTCGAAGAATTACTCGAAAGTCGCTCAGTAAGCATTCTTAATGATTTTATTAATGTTTTCGATCTAAAAGAAGAGTTTCTTTCTTTTAAAGAAAATGGTCTTAGTGAAAGAGATTTACGCACTCTTTTTATAAAAATGAAGGTATGCGGATTATATGTTAAGTTATATAAGTTGGCAGAAATTTTTCGAACTGAAAAGGAAGATAGAACAAGTAAAAAGCATAGAGAACTTACAGAAAAAATGGTACCATATTTAAATTACATAGAAAGTTTGTGTGCGTTTTTTAAGAAAGGAAATAGACGAACTAGATCTTTTTTAAGGCGACGTTAAACCAATTTTTTAACAAAATTTAAAAATATATCTTTTAACGAAAGATATCTTTTTTAAAAAAATTTTTTGCTATAAAAAAAAATGGAAGATCTTTTAAAAAAAATAGTAGAAAATACGCGGCAAAAAATGTCTTTTCAAATTATAGTACGCGACAACAAAACGCGCTTTACAACGAGTTTTAATCCCCCGATCCGACTAGAATATGATAGAAAATACGAAATAGCTTTAGTAAACCTCGAAACGTATTACTCTTTTCCAAATATTGACGCGTCCAATAACATTTTTATTTATTCTCCGGACAATGGCGTTTCTTGGTTTAAAATAGAAATACCGGAAGGAAGTTACGACCTTATAGACATTAATGATACCATTCATCAGGAAATGAGAAAAAAAGGTCATGTTGATTTAGTCGATGATGAATACCCGATTAATATTTCCGCGAACACAAATACGCTAAAATCTATTCTTACCCTCGAAGACGGTTATCAAGTAGATTTTAACCACCCAAACTCTATTTCCAAAGTTTTAGGTTTTACTCGCGCGAAATACGAAAATGGATTTCATGAGTCTGAAAATGTAGTAAACATTCTTAGTATAAATTCCGTACTCGTTAGCGTTAATATTATCTCGGGAAGCTACGTTAACGAATTAATGCAAAACACAATTTACTCTTTTTTCCCCAATGTTGCGCCCGGATATAAGATAATCGAGTCGCCGCTTAATTTAGTATTTTTACCGGTTACTCTGCACGATATACACAATATGGAGGTAAAAATTACGGACCAAGATGGAACTTTACTAAATCTTAGAGGCGAAAAAATAACGATTAGGTTCGAAATTAGAGAGGCATAAAAAAATAAAAACATATAAAAAATGACGAGTTACGTGAATATTAAAGTTAATACAACGAAAGGACAAAAGCAAAAACTTCAATCCGCTATTAAAAAAGGGGGTTGTGAAATGAGTGTTTGTTTAAGTCACAAAGATTTACGAGGTAATGATGTTTTAGCCATTACCCAGTCGCAAGCGAAAAAAATAGCCAAAGCCTTCGAAAAAGGTAAAGGCGTAACAATTAGAATGAGCGCTAAACAACTTAAACACAACACGAAAATAGAGGGAGGTTTTCTCGGAATGTTAGCCGGTTTAGCCGCTAGTGCTTTGCCGGCCATAGCCAAAACCGTTTTACCCGCATTAGGCGTTGGAGCCCTTTCGAGATTAGCGTCATCGGGCGTACAAAAAGCTATGGGATCGGGTCTTTACCTTAAAAAAGGAGGCTGCATTTGCCAGGTAGAAACTGATGGGAAAGGTCTCTATTAGGGGCCTTATAAGGGTAAAGGATTAGGACCCTCTGTTGGCGATGGTTTATATTTAAAACGGGGTGGAAAGTTTTATGAAGGAAGTGGCCTTATTCTAGGTCCTAATAGTCCTTTTAAAAATATACCCATTTTAGGAGCTTTGTTATAAGTTAATATTATAATATTAAAAAAGATGAATGTTCGCAAATTTAGCGTAAAATCGAAAATTTTTCAACCAAAAACGATCCGTTGGAGACTCGCTCCTAATTTAAAACATCCTCCGATAAAAGTAAATCCGGTAACTTGGAAAATCTTTAGTCAAAAAGAAATTACGTTAACTCTAGGGCAAGTACTTCCGGCGCAATTAGGTTTAGGCTTTATGTCGACTAAAGGCGTAATTTTAACCTCATTAGCCTATTCTTTAAGATTTAAGAAGTGCAGTTTACAAAATGAGGTTAGTCTCGAAGATGTTGAGAATATTTGAATTACTATTACTAATAATTCGAAGGATACGGTAAAAATAAAAGAGAACGAACTTTTGTGCGACGTTTATTATCATCTTTAAAAAATATTTCGCTTATAAAAAATGGAGATGAATGAGATTAAATATCCGATATTACCTTCGGCTCCACCAGTTGATGAGGGCCAGAGTTATCGACTGCATAAAATTAGCGAGATACAAACTTTTTTAGAAAGCGAGGTGACAAAAAGAGAAGCTTTAAGTACGAAATATTTTAGAGCCGCGAGAATAGTAGACAACGTTGACACCGTTTTAGTTACGGTTACTTTAGCTGCGGGGGCTGGGGGTATTACTTTGTTATCGACGGTAGTTGCGTTACCCGCGGTAATAGCGATAGAAAGTGTCGCGGCTGTTACCGGTTTGTTAAGTTTAGTCGGGAAATATGCCGTTAGAAATTCGACGGCTAAAGCCGAAAAACACGAGAAGATTAAAACCATCGCCGATACTAAATTAAATACTATATCCTCTCACGTCTCGAAAGCTTTATCGGATAATAAAGTCACGGACGAAGAGTTCCAGCTGATTATGGAGGAATTAGAGAAATATAAGAAGATGAAGGAAGAAATTAGGTCTAAATCCAAGAAAAAGATTACGAGCGAAACGGAAGCGACGTTAATAGAGAGAGGGAGAAGAGAACAGCGCGAGTCCTTTCGGAGGTTGGTTGAAAACCATTATGTCGAGTCGTTGGAATATTAAGAAGCCTAAAATTAAGTTTTCGTGTAGCTTTAGTTATGAAACGGGTTAAAAAAAGTACTCCTAATAAAAAAATGTCTTTTTTTAAAATCGTTGATCCGGCAAAAAGGGAACAAACTGTAAAAGAATTTCTCGCGATTAAAAAAAATATTCGAGTTAACGAATTAGCGGAGAAAACGGGTAAAATAGAACTACAAACGGGCCTTTCGGAGCTCTTTAAACCAGTTACAGAAACGCAAAAAGATACAACAAGGGCAATTACAGAAACACAAAAAGATACACAAAGGGCAATTACGTCGGGTCTTAGGACTATTAAAAAAGGCCTTAAACCTATTAAGGGTATTAAAGGTATTAGAACGGGTATCGAACAGTTACCCCAAAGGTTGCCGGAACAAATAGGTTATCCTCTTAGCACGGCTCCTCCTAGTTATAGGTCAACAAGCCCTACATCATCCGAATTATCGGAAGTACCATCAACATCAGAAGAAAAAAAGGAATTACAACAAAAAATAGATAATGATATTTTAGCTAATCCTGATACCATATTCGGTATTCGTAAGACATTGAAAGGATTATATATGGGCAATATACCAGTTAAAATAATTAAAAAAGATATTATTATTGGCGATAAAAACAGTTTTAAAATAACAGACGGGTTAAGAAATCTTATTTCTTATAGAGGGCATATCCCTGACTCTTATACAACAAATGAGTTTTCGACATATGGTAAAATTTTAAAATTAACTGGTGCTATGCATAACAACAATGATCCGTCTAATCCCTTTTTTAAATGGAGAGAAATAGATGATAGTTTACAGGAAAAAGCTAAATTTATTAAAGAAGATATTTGGGAGCCGTACACACGGGGAGAACAATATAAAAAAAAACCATAAAAAAATTAACTGGTTCTGGCGTTAAAAAAGTTGTTATTCCCAGTGACCCTAACGCATTGCTAGAAAAACTCGACTTACTTATGGCTAGTAAAGCGGCGGGTAACACGGGTGTGAGAAACGAGTTGGTGGGCATGTGCGACGAATTAAAAAGGTAAGGCATTTTCGATAATAAAAGGTATAAAAAAATAATGGTCCTATTATAAAATATGTACGTCTATAAGAAACGAGGATTTATGAGAAGAAATAGATACAGCGGAGCTGGAATTTTTGACAGCTTAGCCAACTTTTTCGCGAGACTTTTAAGCAGCAGCACGGCTAAACAAATCGCGTCCTCTGCCGTTGATGTGGGAAAGAGTGTCGCTAAGGAAGGAGCGAAAAAAGCTTTAGAGGCCGGAAAAAGTGCCGCTGTAGATGCGGGAAAAAGGTTAATTGAAAAGGCTTTAACGCCAAAGTCTAAGAAAATTTTACAAAAGTACGATAACGTGCCTGCAACAGCGCCTGTTTCGCGAAACATAAACGCTATAATAGATGGAAGTGGTAACGATCCAATCGCGATACAAGAATTAGTTAAAAAATTAAATAGCGGGGCAGGCATTAAAACGACGTAAAAAAAATTATAATAATTTAAAAATTATTATAACCTAATAAAAATGAGCATTTTAAACATTACTGAATAAGCTTTTAATGACGATAGTATCGAAGAGTATGAATACTTCGAGTATTTACCGATTGTGGGGGACGTTAATAAACTTAACAATACCGGAGATATTACGATTAATATCGAAACTCAAGATATTTTCATGCTTCCTAGTGAAAGCTATTTACTTCTAGAAGGTAAATTAGTAAAAAATGATGATACAAGATACGAAAATGCGGACGAAGTTGCTTTAACGAACAACGGTTTAATGTATCTTTTTAGTAATATTAGGTATGACCTTTTGGGTAAAGAGATTGAAAGAATAGCGCATCCAGGGTGGGCCACCACTATGCTCGGATTGTTAAAATATGATGATGATTTTTCTAAATCACGGGGCTTAAACCAATTGTGGTATAAGGATATTACAGTCGCAACAGGAGCTGCTAATATGGGTTGGGTTTTAAGAAAAAACTATATTATTGATAGTATTAATGATGTTAATGCTCCACGTGGAGAAAAGGGCTCATTTAGCTTTAAAGTTACATTAAAACATATTTTTGGTTTTTGCGAAGATTATGATAAAGTCTTGTACGGAATGAAGCAAACTCTTTACTTGACAAGAGACGGAGATAATGATGCTATTTTTAGAACTGCTACGGTAGCTGCTGGTGGTGGTAACCCAGCTCGACATGAAGCTGGTAAAGTTGTGCTGGAAAGAATAGCGTGGTATATGCCGCACGTGCTACCCGCAGATCAGTTTAAAATGCAACTTTATAAACATATCCAAAACAAAGAAACCTTTCCGGTTAATTATAGAATGATACAATGCGATACTGCGTCAGTTCCTCAAACAAGATCATTTACCTGGAGACTCACCGTTAAAACGTCACCCGAGTTTCCGCGCTACATCATTATCGCTTTTCAGACGAACAAACAAACTCAACAAGATCAAAATCCAGCTATATTTGATAATGTTAACGTTACGGATATTCAAGTTACGTTAAATTCTTAAAAATATCCTAGAATAGACTACAAACTTTCTTTTGAAAACAATAAATTTAGTAGAGCGTATGCCGATGTTGCCGCATTTAGATCTAAGTTTTTTCTCATGGATGATTTAGCGTCAAATCCTAACTTTACTCCTTTAGAATACAAAAATCTTTATCCGTTGTTTTTGTTCGATGTTAGCAAACAAAGTGAAAGGTTAAAATATTCCGTAACCGATATTCATGTTAAGGCAAATTTTGGCGTCAATATACCCGCTAACACACACGCGTATGCCGTTATGATTAGCGACAGGGTAATAAACTTTCAGTCCAATGGAAATAAAATGAGCGTAGTGTATTAAGATTTTTTTTATTTAATAATAAAAATGATAACCAAATCCGATTTAAAAGATATTCTTAAGAAAAATAAAATAAGGGCTTTTTCGTGGATGGATAAAAAAACATTAGTTAGATTAGCAAAAGAGCATGGGTTGTGGCCAGAGAAGCTGCGCGCGACAGAAAAACAGAGAGATCCGAAGTTCGATAGATTAAAAGATATTAAAAATAATCCGAGAAAAGTTCTCGTGAAGGATATTAAAACGGGCGAAATACGCGATTTCCCCTCGATTTATAAAGCGAGTAAATTTATTCAGTGCTGTCCTCAAACGGTTGCTAATTGGAATGGTAGAGTATGGGAAGGTAAATATAAAATAGTTATACCATAATTTTATTATGATTAAACAAAAAATCATAATAAAATTGATTAATATCTTAACTTATTTTTATCGTATATAAAAAAAATGACGCGTTATATTTCGAATTTATTCTCCGCAGCACAAAGAGCTGCCACGGCAGTAATACCAGAAAGCGTGCGAAGAAGAGTAAGAAATTTTACTAATTGGTTAACTGGTAATGTGGAGCAAGAACAGCTTCCGCAAGTATTGGGTCAAATTTCCGAAAATCTTAGAAAACATTATCCTCCTCATCTGCCTGAAGGGCCTGGCCCACCCCCGCCCCCGCCCCCGCTTAGAATAACAATTACTAATTCCGCATTTGCTGAATATGTTACACAATACAATGTAGATGTAACGGGCAGAGAATACTATACACCCAATAAATTTTTAAAAGTAGCGGAGGGTCTCGTCGAGGAAATTTAGAAAGAAAGGTAAAGCTTGTATTAAGAGCCATATTTTGTAGATACAATGAACCCGAAGATGCGAAGGAATTTGCCTTTCACTCAAAAAAGTTAGTAAACTTAAATAGAAGGAGTGCGCGTAAATTATACGAAGAAATGATGGAAGATATTTTAGAAAAGATAAGCGTTTCAGAAAGACAAGAGAGTGGTTGGGTTTTTATAAGTATGGTAAGTTTAGAACTACACATAGGTCTTTATAGGCCTTTACTTGGTAGAGGTTACTTACCTTTACCAAAATGGATTAGCGATAAAAAAGCGTGCGTTAATATGAAAAATGTAAATAATAAATGCTTTTTATGGTGTATTTTAAGAAAATTATTCCCGATAGAACAAAACCCGGAAAGAGTTGACCAAGATTTAAATGCGAGGGAAAATGTATTAAACATGTGTGGAATAAAATACCCCGTTACGCTTAAAGATATAGATAAATTTGAAAAGCAAAACCATGGAATTAGCGTAAACGTTTATAGTTATAAAGAAGAAAGATTTTATCCTCTTAGGGTTACGGAAGACGGAAAAACTAATCACGTAGATCTGCTTTATATTAACAAGAGGGCCATGATGGCCCTGTATCGCTCCACTGGCTTATAAATATAAATCACGAAGAAAAGTCTTCACTATATAAGCCCTTATAAAACTTTGACCTCATGGCTACAGTCTGACTAAATGGGGAATATTGTATTAGAAGAATAACATGCCAAATGTGGGAGTTCTTGGCCTTATGGCTGGTAACAAGATGGTTTCTGAACTTTTCACTCCATAAACCCATGTAAAACTTGTGATCCCTGGTGCAGGGCCAAACTTGATCCTAGAGCTGTAACTTGGGCCCTCTTTGTAACTGTCCACTAAATAATGCTATAATTATATGCAAAATTTGGTAGCCTAAGCCTTATGGCTATGTACACCAAGATTTAAAAGTTTTCCCTATGTAAGCCTATGTAAATCTTGTGAACCTCCCCCTCCCAAGTATGAGGCCAAATTGACCCCAGGACTATACTTTGGGCACTTTTGGTAGACTCCAACTAGATCAAGCTAAATGCCAAATTTGGTAGCTCTAGGCCTTATGGTTTCAGACAAGAAGATATTTAAAGTTTTCTCTATATAAGCCTATGTATAAAACTTGTGACCCCTGGGGAAGAGCCAATTTTGACCCCAGGGCTATAATTTCAAGAAACATGATAGAGGTCTACTACATAAAGCTACATGCCAAATTTGGTAGCCCTATGCCTTATGGTTTCAGACAAGAAGATTTTTAAAGTTTTCTCTATATAAGCCTATGTAAAACTTGTGACCCCTGGGGAAGAGCCAATTTTGACCCCAGGGCTATAATTTCAAGAAACATGATAGAGGTCTACTACATAAAGCTACATGCCAAATTTGGTAGCCCTATGCCTTATGGTTTCAGACAAGAAGATTTTTAAAGTTTTCTCTATATAAGCCTATGTAAAACTTGTGACCCCTGGGGAAGAGCCAATTTTGACCCCAGGGCTATAATTTGAAGAAACTTGATAGAGGTCTACTACATAAAGCTACATGCCAAATTTGGTAGCCCTTTGCCTTATGGTTTCAGACAAGAAGATTTTTAAAGATTTCCAATATTTTTCAGTTTTGTTGCCATGGCAACCAGAGTTTTTGAAGGAATCAAATTCTTTCAAGAAATTCTGAAGAGGACCATGTCAGGATCATTTCTGTGAAGTTTCGTGAAAATCGGATGGGTAGTTTCAGAGAAGAAGATGTTTGAAATAAAAGTTAACGCACGGACGGACGGACGGACGCACGACGGACACCGGGCCATGACATAAGCCCGCTGGCCTTCGGCCAGTGGAGCTAAAAATGAGGAAAATACGCACTACGCTCTCAAAAAAAAATTTGGGCGTTTAATGAATAGTCAAATATCGAAAAATAAAAAACCGAAGTATTATTGCAAAAGATGTTTAAACCATCTTGGAAGTGAAGCCCTTTTAGAAAAACACAAAAAATATTGTAACGAAAATGAGCCCGTTTGTTTAGAAATGCCCGAAAAGGGAACCGTATTAAAATTAAAAAAATTATGATAGGAAACTTTCAGTTCCCTCTGTTGTATATGCTGATTTTGAATGTTTTTTAAAACCGGTTCACGAAAAAGAAACGGAAAACACTACGAAACGCAGGAACATGTTCCCGCTAGTTTTTACTACATTATAAAATGTTTTGATGATATTGTTTGCGCTCCTATAGAAAGACACCATGTTGGAGAAGATGTGCCGGAAGAGTTTATAAAAACTTTAACGAAAGATATACGAAATATTTACGGTAAATACTGTCAAAACCCGGTACCTATTAAAATAACGAAAGAGGAAAAAGCGAGGCACGAAGGGGAAACGCATTGTTGGATTTGTAACGAAGAATTTAATCGCGAAAATTATAAAGTAAGAGATCACTGTCATTTTACTGGTAAATATAGGGGTGAATATAATGAATGTAATCTAAAGGCGAGAATACCGAACTTTACGCCCGTATATTTTCATAATTTGAGTGGGTATGATTCGCATCTTTTTATTAAATATTTAGGTAAATCTAGCGGCAAAATCGATTGTATTCCTAATACCGAAGAAAAATATATTAGTTTTAGTAAAAACATTTTGGTTGGAAAAAACACAAACCATAAAATTAGGTTTCTTGATACCTTTAAGTTTATGGCTTCTAGTTTGGATAAACTTTCGAGTAATTTAGATGAATCTCAGTTAAAAATTTTATCAAGATTTTTTTCGAAAGAACATTTACCATTAGTTAGAAAAAAAGGGGGTTTTTCCATATGATTACTTCGATTCTCTCGAAAGATTAGAAGAAACTCAGTTACATCCTAAAGAAGAATTTTACTCCAGTTTAAACAAAGAACATATTAGTGACGAAGACTACGCTCACGCATTAAATGTCTGGGAAAAATTTAACGCAATAACGTTTAAAGATTACTTAGAACTTTACAATAAAATAGATGTGTTGCTTTTAGCGGATGTATTTGAAAACTTTAGAGATGTTTGCCATAAGAATTATGATTTAGATCCTAGTTGGTATTATACTGCTCCGGGTTTGGCTTGGTATGCAACATTGAAAACAACGAGGGTAAACTTAGAACTTTTATCGGACCCTGATATGCTTTTAATGGTAAAATTGGGTATTAGAGGCGGTGTTAGTATGTGCTCAAAAAGATATTCCGCGGCAAATCATAAATATATGGGCAAATCTTACGACTCGGCCAAGCCATCAACTTATATACTATATGTTGACGCAAACAGCCTTTACCCTTGGGCAATGAGTCAACCTCTTCCTACGCACGATTTTAAATGGATGACGGAGAAAGAACTGGATAAATGGAAAAGATACCCGTGTATATTAGAAGTAGATTTAGAATACCCTAAAGAATTACATAACTGGCATAATGACTTTCCTTTAGCCCCTGAAAAGCTAAAGGTTGAAAAAGTAGAAAAATTAATACCAAATTTAGAAGACAAGAAAAATTACGTAATTCACTATCAAGCATTAAAAACATATATTTCTTTAGGTTTAAAATTAAAGAAAATTCACCGCGGAATTAAATTTAAAGAAAGTGTCTGATTAAAATCTTATATCAATTTAAACATAAACCTACGAAAATCGGCGAGAAATGATTTCGAAAAAGATTTTTTTAAGTTGATGTGTAATTGCGTTTTTGGCAAAACTATGGAAAACTTGAGAAATAGAGTAGACATATATTTAGTTTCTGAAGCTAAACAGCGTAAAAAACTAATAGCGAGACCAAACTATCGACATACAACAATATTTGATGAAAATTTGGTGGCCATACATATGAAAAAGACTTTTATAAAATATGATAAGCCCATTTATTTAGGATTAAGCATTTTAGATATTAGTAAAACGCACATGTATAACACTTACTATAATTACTTTAAAGCGAGATACGGAGAAAAAATAAAACTGTGTTATACAGATACAGATAGTTTTATTTTCGAAATAAAAACTGATGATTTGTACGAGGATATTGCGTCAGATATTTCTACAACGTTTGACACGAGTGGCTATCCTAAAGAGCATTCATTATATCGTGAAAGGAATAAAAAAGTAATTGGTATGTTTAAAGACGAATTAAATGGTGAAATAATGACAGAGTTTGTCGGTTTAAGAGCTAAAATGTACGCGTATAAAAAATTAATTATAAAAAGAGATAAAAATGGAAATTTGATATGGGAAGGTAGTGACGAAGAACGAAGATGTAAAGGAATTAAAAAGTCAGTAATTAAAAATGAACTGCATTTTAACAATTTTAAAAAAATGTTTGGAGACGGACGAAAAACAATATAGAAGGATGCGTATATTTAAAACCTACGCGCATAAAATGTACACGGAAGAAGTTAATAAAATAGCGTTAAGTTCTGATGATGACAAAAGATATATATTGGAGGATAAAATACACACATTAGCTTGGGGGCATTATAAGATAGGATGCGAGTAAGCGAGAATTTATAACTTTAAAAGTTATAAATTTTATAAAATTCTTATTCGAAGTAGCATTTTCGACATACGGCGTGGTAAATATCTTTTCCTCCCAATAATTCTATAGTAGTCGTATCGTCGCTAATTCTTTTGGAAAAATAAGCGTTAGAAGTACAATTAATACAAATTGCCGACAATTTTACTATATTCTCCGCCATAGGAACTAGATTTAATATTTCTTTAAATCCTTTTCTCTGAAAAGTACCGTCTAATGCCGCTATTATGACTATTTTCCCGTAATTTGCCATTTGATCGCTAAATGAGACTATATCGGGAAAAAATTGTCCTTCGTCGATACCTATTACGTCGTATCCCATAGCTTTTTCTCTCAAGGACTCTAATTTAGTAGCGGAAACTGCGGGTAAACTTTGATTATCGTTAGTTTTTATTCTCGCTTCTTTTCTGTATCTATTATCGTGTTTGTATCTAATCGCTAAACAATCATAATTACGAGGGACACTTTTTAAGTTCGTAGAGTAGGGCGGTCTTTTTAAAACCGCTTGAAATATCAAAATTTTATTTATCTAAGACCTTCGAAATATGCCCCGTCTGCCTCCACACACATTTTACACCGATCGACCCATTTCCGGATCGCCGCCCGGTAGTCCTCTTTAGGTATATGTTGCAGACACTGGTAGACCGCACTGCCTATACCACAACGGGATTCAAAACGGTGCCCTGCCAGCATTTCCTTTAGTCTTGGGAACAACCAAAAGTCACAGGGGGACAGGTCAGGGCTCTATGGGGGATGATCTAAGACATCGAGCCCAGATTCTTTCAGATATTCCTGTACCGTAGCGGATTTATGGGCCGGTGCGTTATCATGGAGTAATTTGATGCCGTGGACACCGGTGCGCGGTCTGCGTTTCTGATAGAAATCAACAAGTTGAGTAAGAACACTTTCTCTGTAAAACTTTCCAGTAACAGAACTACCTTTCGGGACTGGAATTTGAAGGACTGGACCTTTCGAATCAAAGAATATCGCATACAACATGCGATTTGATGTTTTGCAACGGCGCACAATGACAGGTCTGTCGCCCTCAGATGAAACCCAAACCTTATTTTTAGCCTTAGAATCGGGTTGAAAATGATAGATCCAGGTTTCATCACCTGTAACTATCTCTTCCAAACGACGTGGGTCACATTTATCATATTTTTCTATAACTTGCGATGCAAGTCTAACCCGACTTTGTTTCTGCTCGTCAGTGAGCAAATGGGGCACCCAGCGCGCGCAGATCTTACGTAGCCCAAGTCGTTCACGTAAGATCTTCAAAACACTTGACGAATGAATGCCACTTAATTCTTCTATCTCTTGCACGGTATAACGTGCGTCTTCCTCAATTAACGTTTTCACAGTAGCAACGTTATTTTCCGTCAAAACGGAAACCGGCCTACCCACCCGAGGGTCATTTTCAATTGACTCCCGACCATCATTAAAACGACGTACCCACTTGCAAACTGTAGCATATTTTAAAGCACCATTCCCATAAACTTTTTGCAAATCAGCATGAATTTCTGTTGGCGGAAACCCGAGCTGTGCTCGAATCTTACAATATACCCTCTGTTCAGAGATTTTTCCATCCATATTGAACGCTATATTTTACTATAGTGTATAAAACCACGTGTTGAAAATACCCAGCGCAGCGCGCACGTGGACCTCGTGCGCCGCATACCGTGACACCGTTCGAGAGAGGAATGATTACGCAAGTTCTGTGTAAAAAATCGTGCAACTTCATAATCGCGTTAAAAAGTTATAGGCTTACTCTACGAACTTAAAAAGTGTCCCTCGTAGCTATTTTATACCTTTTTAATCTTCTTATTAATTCGGCAGTTTTTCCCGCAAACATAGGTCCGAATAATACTTGTATTCCACCCTTATTTAATACACTCATTTTTTTCCCACTTTTTTATAAGAAGATTTATTTTTACATTTCAAATTTTTATTTTTTTAATATTTTTTTTCGAGAATTTATAACTTTACGACTTATAAATTTTTTAAGACGCGTGAGGTCGGGAAGAATTTGCGAGATTGAGAGATAGAGAGATTGCGAACTAAGAGAGATTGAGAGATTGCGAACTAAGAGAGATTGAGAGATTGCGGTTTTGCGAGATTGAGAGATAAAGAGAATGTGAGTGAAGAGAGATTGAGAGATTATAGTTTCGTGAGATTGAGAGATAAAGAGATTGTAAGTGAAGAGAGATTGTGAGTGAAGAGAGATTGAGAGATTATAGTTTCGTGAGATTGAGAGATAAAGGGATTGTAAGTGAAGAGAGATTGTGAGTGAAGAGATTGTGAGTGAAGAGATATTGAGAGATTATAGTTTCGTGAGAGTGGTGGAAAATGTGTAAAAATGTGGAGGAGTAAGACCATGAGCCTGGAGAAGTAAGACCATGAGCCCATGAGCCGGAAGATTAAGACAATGAGCCGGAAGATACATATCCTTATCTACTTGGTTACATGTTTTTCTTCCACTGTTTTCAAGGTATGTAAAGACAGTCCAATTGCAAATAGAAACACTCATCAATTACGGTTTAGAATCAAGTAGAAAACCGTTTCGATCTGATCAGATCGCATCTTTTGTATAGCCTGATCTGGATCCTTCTTAAAAGCTGTTGATGTTGTCCATGACAAAGAAAATTTTAAAAGCTGTAAATATCAAAGTGCTGAAAGTATACATATTTGGTCCATTTCTTTATACCGTTTCACGCTGTTTTCAATCTTGCAGATAACTACTTTTGATAAGTTGACTCTTTACCAAACGACAAAATTTTAGATCAGTCCAAATTGAAAGCTTTAGCAGACGACAAAATAAATGTTACTCAAAAAATGAAATTTGTTTTGGGAAGAGTAGAAAACATTGTGGGAAAAGGAGAAACTGCTGGTTACCAGCATGTTCTCCTATTCCCACAATGTTTTCAAAAGGCTTTTTCCTCAGGGTCGTTAAAAGTCAGGATTGTGTGGTAAAGGGTTAAGGGAAAATGAAGATACATGTGTCCAAAACTTCAAGGATGAATTGGATGGATTCTGTGCTAAACATCCCCTTATCCGAGGATATCAGTTTTAATTTTTTTCATAGGAGGCTGCACATGACGAATTTAATTGTACACGTACTTTAATGTATACATAACAGTTGCAAAGTTAAGCTTCGATATAATCCATTCAATGAGGGGACTACCACACAGGGTTTGTAACTACAGATATATTAAATAATCATAAGATAAAAAGATCTTTAAAAACATCTAAATTGTACATAGAATTCCCCCTCCCACTCCAAAAATTGATACAAGCTTATAATTTCTGCAACATAACATTATTTAAAAAAAAAAAAAAAAAAAACTTTTCTTGTTCGACAATAATAATGTTTCAACAATATTTCAGTTATGGCAATGCGGAAGGAACACCTATTCATGCATTCCTAAAACTCCTGCACCAACTCTTCCATGTCAGAGTAATTTGTCCTCGCCGAGGCTCGAGTTTGTGATTCTAAATCGCTAGCACTGCGAGTTACTAGAAGGATAGAAATTCATTGCGAATGAGCCATACTCTATGAAAAGGGGTTTAATGTATCTTCAACAAGACGTGTCGCTGAGAAGTGACTGATGTCCGCGAAAACACATAGACCTTGATCTTAACCTTACAGACATGGCTCTTGCACATGACACATGTGATTAACATTTCTGCAAAAATATTATGAAATTAAGTTAAAGAGAAAAAAGTTATGGTCCGGGCACAAAAACGGCTACCCCCAACACATTTGACATTCCTGTGACCTTGACCTTTAACCAAAGGACATGACTCTTCCACATGACACACCATCATTATTTAGTAGGTAACAATTCTGTAAAGTTGTACTAAAATTCATTCATAATTAAAAAGTTACAAGCCGGACACGAATAGTATACCCCCCCCCCCACACACACATTTGACCTTGCTGTGACCTTGACCGTTAGCCTACGAACATATCTCTTGCGCATGACACATTGTCTCGATGTGGTTAACATTTGTTTTTCTGAAATTAGGTCAAAGGGAAAAAGGTTATGGCCTGGATACGAAAACGACCCCCGCCCCACACACATTTGACCTTGCCAGGACCTTGACCTGCAATCCGGTGACATGACTCCAGAGCATGAAACATCGTCTTTATGCGGTTAACAATTCTTGAAAGCAATACTGTAATTTATTCATAATTAAAAAGGTTACAGGCCGGACATGAATACTATCCCCCCAAAACACATTTGACCTTGCTGTGCCCTTGACCCTATTGACATATTTCTTGCGCATGACACGTCGTCTCAATGAAGTTAACTTTCGTGCGGAATTATACTGAAACTGAAAAATAGGGAAAAAAGTTATGTCCCGCATACGGAAACGATTAATCCCTCCCCAAATCACACACGCCCCAAACACATTTGGCCTTGCTGTGATCTTTACCTTTAACCTATGGACATATCTTTTGCGCACAACACATCGTCTTGCTGTGATTAACATTTGCGCCAAGTTATACTGAACTTGAAGCATAGGGGGGAAAGTTATGACTCGGACACGAAAGTGGACGGACGGACGGATGGACGGACAGAAAGGCGGACTACACAAAAACTATATGCCACCGAAAAGTTTTTTTTCGGTAAAAAGTATCGACCCATTTCAGTCTGCCCAGTCCGACATGGGTCGAAACGTTTTAATATTGGTCAATTTTCTGTATGTCAAAGGACCAGTGTACCCCATGATTCAGTCGGTTGGTAAACAAAATACATTTTTATGGGTCCAAAATTATTTGATGACTTGCTTCTTACAATACATCACGGAGATGCATTAAACCCCTTTTGCCAGAGCATGACTCAATTATAAGAGCACAGATCACTGCCAATAAACTACAAAATTAATATATCGCTGTATAATGAAGCAAGTCAGGTATGCCTAGACAACGGTTAGGAATTTCTTGTTTGCTTTGTCTATTACTGACAGAAGTGATACAAAAGATAAAAGATTTCTTGCTAAGATCAAAATTCCCTTGCTGTGTCATTCTCAATGTACATTTTGTTGTTGTATTGAACATGTAACCAATACTTATTCAATTCTATACCAAACGACAACGAATGGTCCAAATTGAAAGCATTTGCAGACGACAAAAAAAAAAAAAATGTGACTAAAGAATTGAAATTTGTTTTGCGAAGGGTAGAAAACATTGTGGTTAAAGGAGAAAATGCTGGTTACCAGCATTTTCTCCTTTTCCCACTATGTTTTCAAAAGCTTTCATTCTCAGAGTCGTTAAAAGAATGTGTGGAAAAGGGATAACGAAACCATTATGAGCAAATCATTCTTTTCGTCTTCGATATTGTTCTTTTTTATTAACAGGTATTCAGGAATGTGAAATATCCAAGTAAAAACATGACAGTTGCCAAAAGATTTCGTCAGATACATTTTGACATGAAAACCCACCGGAAATTTCCAATAAATAATTTATTTACATGTAGATCGATATTCTATATTCTCAAGCTAAGTCTGGAAAAGTCATTTTCCTCGTCCATTTATAATAATTACTATTTTGTGAAATAAGAAAACCGAAACAAACCAAACCAAACACAACTGTCAGTTTATTTGACTGTTTGGTACTTAACCCTTAGGCTGCTAAGCGCGGCTCGTCCTTTGCGACTCTTTGCGGACAGTTTAGATCACAGAACGTGCAGTCTGATCTTAGATCTACACTGTCCGATAATATATATATATTTTTTTAAATACATTTGAAATAGCAAAATTTGGGTTTTTACTGTCGGCTTGAAGGTTTCATTTCATTTACTCAGCAGGATACGGGTTAAGCTGTTTTCAAGTACTTTTCGGTTATTATACCGTGGCCAGTGCACCCTTACATGCTTTCGAGGAGCTTTGCTGAACAAGTTCCAAGTTACTTTCTTGTCGCAATGAATATCATGAATACACGGAAAACTCTTGCTAATTTTCAAACGAATAAGCCGTGCACTGATCCATCGGGGCATGGTTTACCCTTAAAAGCACCTTTTTAGAACAATAGTTGCGTTTGTGGCCGGTGTTGATCAAGATCAGACTGCACAAATCGTCCATTCTGATCGTTGATCTACACTATCCGCTTTTCGGTGGGGAAAAAAGAAAAATCCAGAAATTGATATAGATGTAATTTGGGTTTTATTTCTAGACTGAAAAAATCTGTTCGGTTTACTCTGCGCTGTTAAAAAAAAGAAAAACCCCGGAAAATACAAGCGTTTTCCAAACAATGTAATTACAAAATGAAAATTTGTTTTCCCAAAAGCTGAATTCCTAAACCAATTTCGTCAGTGCCCTACTTAAATACGTATTGACTGTATAGTTTAGTATTTCACGCTCTGTTTAGCCTGTATAAAAGCCCGAAAATGTCTGAAACCACGCGAGTGGTTAATGTTTAGTTTACAGCTGTTCTGTTTTGTGGACAGTGCACAGAATGCGCAGTCTGATCTTGGATATACACCGTCTGATCTTGAGTGACTTATCTTGGCATCAGCACCTATGAAATAACGAAAAAAAACAGACGAAATATTGCTATGTAAAGGTAGTTTCGGCCTGAACATGTAACAAAGTAGGGGACAGTGTAGATTCAAAGTCAGACTGCATGCTCTGATCTTAATCCACGGTGTTCGCAAAATTAGCTTAAGTCGGTTAAAGAAAAACTTTCTCCTTGAAGTACAATGGTCTCCATTTGAGAGATGAAGAAGAGCTGAATATCGTCTCATCAAATCTTCACTCTTTACCGGATGACAAAATGTTATTAAAACTTGTCCGATTTGAGAGCACTTACAGACAGCAGAACAGTTGTGCTTCAAATGATGGGATTTGTACAAGATAGGAGAAAAATATTGTGGGCAAAGCAGAAAATGCTGACTACGAGAAATTTCTCCCTTTCCCACAATGTTTTTTGAGTAGTCTTTTTGTTCATGGTCATTCAAAGACGAGATTGATAGAGTTAATTAACCCTTTATCACACAATCACGAGTTTAACGACCCCGAGGGAAAGGACTTGAAAACATTGTTGGAAAAGGAGAAGATCCTGGTAACCAGCGTTTTCTCCTTTTCCCACAATGATTTCTGCCCTTCAAAGACAAACTTCATTATTTCTGCAACACTGAATTTGTCGTCTGCAAATGCTTCCAATTTGGACCAGCCAAAAATTTTGTCGTTTGGTAAAGAGTTAAATAGTTCAGGCGACACACGGAAAATATTGAATCTCGAGAAAATAATTGATTGCATGATGTTTAACAGCCGTTTGCAACATTATATCAGTTGTATCGCTGCGGCTAGTGCAACTCTTCATGCTTTCCTGGAGTTTCTTTAACCAGAACTTCGCACAATATTCTTCCCGAACTGGCTGCTCTCTCACATAACCATCGTGAAAAAAATTATCAACGGTGAGAGAATTAATCCTGTCGCAATGACTATCACCAATCCTCGGAAGGAAATCGACCGACCTAGGGTTTCTAACCAGTGACGCCCTTGATTCAAGTCCCGTATACTAATGACTGAGGACCGGGTTACCGGACTTGGCACCTAGCAAAAAATATTTTCAAAAAAAAAAAAAAACGGGGAGAAAGAATCCATTATTCCCTCTGTCACAACGTTTGCAAAAGTTGTCTTCTGAAATGGCGTAAAAACCGTGTTTGTAGCAAAATATAGGTGAAAAACTGATCAAATCTGCCTCTGACGTACTGGTACGTGCAATAAGCAACGTAAATCTGTAAATAATTTCTTTTTGTTTGTAAATTCTGTAATAAACATCAGGGAATAATCAAACTGCTTTCAGATACCAAACATTCTTGATAACAACCTTGGTCTACTTCTCGAGAAGTGTCAACATTTCAAAGTAGCGTAATTTCTGACTGGCTAAACCATTTGATATAGCTTATTAGAAATTGTGTTATTTTTTAATTCTAGAATAAGACTAGAACCGCTTTTTAGAACGGTTGGAGATTACTGACCAAACAAATAACAATGGCAATTTTATATCTCAATGAAAAGAAAAGGCAAGTGGGGGGAAAAAGAACCTACTGCTTTTTTCTACAACGTTTTCTTCTGAAATGGCGTAAAAAGTCGTGCTCGTAGTATTAAAGGTAAAAAAAAGTATCAAATGTACTTCAAAAGTCTACATGGATCGCGCGACGTAGCTCCGTCTACTTCATAAATAATTTCTGTTTGTTTTTTTAAATCTATAATAAGCGTCAAAGAGTAATCATATCAACTTGTACACTCTTGTTCATCAGCCAATCTTGATAACATTCTGAGTCTAATTGTCAAGAAATTTCTAAATTTCAAAGTAACGCGATTTCTGTTTAGCCAATCAGAGATTTTGTTACTTTCTCAACTTAGAATAAGACAAAGAATACACAGTAAGTGAATACGTGATAGGAGCCCTAACACCTATATGAACTGCGCTATGTGAATCCTCTGTATAATAAATGATTTCATTTTGATTTCTTTCTCTGTTCAAACTTATCCTGCTAAATAAATGAAATGAAACTTTCAAGCCGATAGTAAAAACCCAAAATTTGCTATTTCAAATGATTTTTTGGGGAAACGATATCTCCTTATCGGACAGTATAGATTCAAGATCAGACTGCACGTTCTGTGCAGTCTGATCTTGATCTACACTGTCCGCAAAAGGTCGGTAAGTCGCACTTAGCAGCTTAAGGGTTAATCTGTTACCACACAGGCAGTAATAATTAATGAGAAGAAATACAAATCCTGCTGCCCTAAAAACAACACTGCCTGTAGACGACCTTTCTGCATCTTGAGGTGAGCCACTTCTACACATATTGTGACGGGTTAATAGATTTCGTTTTAAAGAGAACTTATAAATTTACTCTATAATTTCGGGATTATGTAATAAAAAATACTTCAAAGTATTCAGTACGGTAAGGTGAAAGAAAGGACAGATTTCAAAGATTGGCAACCCGGACTATCATGTTTTACACCTTTCAAATCACCGGCGATTGTTTTGTGACAAACTTCGCCATCTTTATGTGTCTTATAAACTGTAATACTGAGGCATTCTTCCAAAACCACCTAACTAATGATATGAACCATGCTCTGGCAAATAGGATTTCATGCATGTACTGAGTGTATTATACCGAGCAAGTCATCGTTTTATGGATCCATTAAGTCCATTTTGACTAACGACCGACTGATTCATTAGGCAGGCTGGTCCTTTGACATGCAAGAAATTGACCAATAGCAAGTTTTCGACCTAGTAAGCTTGCGCGGACTGCTTAGGCTTACCTGGTTCGCTTTTTGCATTAAAACCCTTTTCATAGAGAACGGCTCATTATATCTAATGTGTCTTTTCCATTACAGTTACACATATACTCGTATATCGCTTTAAAGTTTCGGTAACTGTTGCAGACAAAACTGGTTGAATTAAAACTGAGTTTCAGTCACAACCATGCCGTCTACGTGCTTTTTCTATCTTGTTTTTAAAGGCCAAACCTATCATTTGAGCAGCAAATAATTAATCGTCTGAAAGTGCTTTCGATTTTGGCAATTCTGACATTTTACCACCAGGTAGAGTTCAACTTTCAGGTCCCGAGAACAACTTGAGATACATTTGTGGACACCGCAGATCAAGTTCGGACTGTGTAAAACGTGAATTCTATTGCATAAATTGAAGGTACTGTGAGTTATCCCGGTGAAAAAAACACCTCGAACTTGCAATGATAACTAGGATCTTGTCTTCTTACTGAAATTCTACCGTCAGTTTATTTAGCATAGCTTTGGTTTTTGTTTGGTTAATGAGTCATGCTCTGTGATAAAGGGGTTTAATGCATCTGCAAAAAGTATCGATCCCTGTCAGCTTGACACGCCGCCATGGGTCGTAACTCATTGCCATTGGTCATTTTTAGCTCCACTGGCCGAAGGCCAGCGGGCTTATGTCATGGCCCGGTGTCCGTCGTGCGTCCGTCCGTCCGTGCGTTAACCTTTATTTCAAACATCTTCTTCTCTGAAACTACCCATCCAATTTTCATGAAACTTCACAGAAATGATCCTGCCATGGTCCTCTTCAGAATGTCTTGAAAAAATTTGATTCCTTCAAAAACTCTGGTTGCCATGGCAACAAAACTGAAAAATATTGGAAATCTTTAACAATCTTCTTGTCTAAAACCATAAGGCATAGGGCTACCAAATTTGGCATGTAGCTGTATGTAGTAGACCTCTATCAAGTTTCTTCAAATTATAGCCCTGGGGTCAAAATTGGCTCTGCCCCAGGGCTCACAAGTTTTACATAGGCTTATATTGAGAAAACTTTAAAAATCCTCGTGTACCTAGCCATAAGGCCTAGAGCTACCAAATTTTGCATGTAGCTATATCTAGTGGGCCTCTACCAAGCGGGCCAAAGTTTTAGCCCTGGGGTCAAAATTGGCCACGCCGCAGGGGTCAAAAGTTTTACATGGGCTTACGTAGTGACAACTTAAGAAATCTTCCTGTTTTTTTTTTTTTTTTTTGAAATTAGCCTTGCATCAGGGGTGTTATGTTTTACAGAGGCTTCATATGGACAAAACTTGAAAATCACCTTATTTATAACCATACAGCATAGACTTGTATTATTTTGGCATGTGGCTTTATCTTGTGGACCTCTACCATTGTTCAAGTAATTATAGCTCTGGGATCAAAAATGGCTTTGCCCTGCGGGTCTCAACTTTCACATGGGCTTTTACAGAGAAAACTTTGTAAGTCTTCATTTTGAAACCATTTGGCTCAGAATTGAAATGTTTAGTATTTATGGTTTATATTTATAGGCCAGTGGAGCGATACAGGGCCATCATGGCCCTCTTGTTTTATATGTCAAAGGACCAGTTGACCGATTCAGTTAGTTGTTAGACGAATTTTATCCTATGGATCGATAATGATAATTATGATGACTTGCTCGGTGCAATACATCACAGAGATGCATTTAACCCCCTTTTGCCAATGCATTGCTCAAATGTATTTCCTACAGAATTTCGAATTTGCAAATTGCATTGGCACATAACGTATACACTGAGGCCCGAAAAAGAAGTGAAATGAAATAATGATAAAATACTTGAAAATTATTACTTAAAAAAAAAAAAAAAAAAAAAAAAAAAAAACTCTCCTTCTGCAGTAAGCCTAAAATTAACGAAAAGCACTACAAATCCGATAATAAATACACAACTAGTTTTGACCCAAATTATGAATCATATGATTTTACGTATATAGCACTCACAAAATTTTAATAAGATTACAGAAATACCTGTATTGTTAGGTTTTGTATGTCAAAATATTGGACGACGAAGGTCGGGTCATGTGGAACTTATCCGTGCAATCGGAGCGATTGGTTCCCGTTTTATTATCTCGAGTGTTTCACCTTAGAGCTTTAATGCCCTGCTTATAGCAAGGCTTCAAAATGTGACATGGAACAAAAACAGGATTTACATCTCTTAACCCGTACAAGGTTGGGTAACAAATATGAAATGCCTTTTCGGACTGTATAGGTTAAGATCAGCTCACTTGAACTTGAGGCATACTTCATACTCGAGATCTGGTGGGTTGGGATGGGGATGGCAATGGATCTCCTTTTAATTATAGATGACGCCTGCATGTTCAATCCTACTTGTCAACAGGATCTCTCCTGGACTGGCGATCCCAATGGTACACGAATCGAAATCATTTAAAATCAAACTAACATGTCAGATCTTACAGGTTCTTTAAAATTCCACCACACAGTTGGAGACACAGGGGAGACATACGCAGTATTAATGAGTCAGTTTCCACGGTCAATTCTTATTTCAGATTACACGGGTTCTCTTCTATTCCAATGAATTATTCCTAAGTCACTCACTTGATACTAATCGTCGTTTTGCTGTTCGTTCAGAATGGATCACTCTTGATTCTTACCTAGAAATATTGAACATTCTACCCGACATCTTACCTACAATCATCTGCGAAGTTTACCCTGCATTCCTTTAGCCCTTCAGCATACCGGTATATTATTATTTTTTTACAAAGTAATCATATTCTCTCTTGCATATTTCTTTTAAATGCTCCTGAGCTCTTTATAGAACACTGGACCCCCCCTTGAACTCAAGATTTCCTAGATCTTGCTCGCACTCGGGGACTTTCTTGAGTTAACCCTTTGAGCGCTGAACGAAATCCAAATTTCCGGCAGGAAAAAATGCCCAGCTTTTTCTCCTTTTCCCAGAATATTTTCCATCATTTCAACTTCAACAAAACTAATCTTTTGAGCTACACCGAAGTTGTTGTCTGCAAATACTTTAACTTAGCTGATCCAAAATTTTATCTTTTGGTCAGAGTTAACCAAAAAGATCACCTTGTATCATATTTCAAGGAAAGAACAACACATGAACTACAATGATAACAACTGGCTTCGAGGTCAAAGAATCGTTTGTCGATCCATTTACCGTCTAGGTAATACGATTAATGTTCCCAATATTGAATAAACATTTCCCATAGTAGAGCTATTGGAATGCAAGGGGATATTAAGTTATTCGATTTAATACCACCTGAAACAAATTTTTCAACAGACATGTTACAAAATATTGTAAAATATTTACGTTAACTAGCGATTTCTTGTTTTGCAACAATACTTCTTTAACTTGTTGATTATCAAAAGTACACTGATGTTTTTCCAAAGTCGTCTGTCGAAGACTTCTCCTAGTTAATAAGTTGACTCAGTGCTGCATAACAATAAGAACACCGTATGTTGGTGCCAAGGCTCAACTGCAGTTGACTGTTCAGTGAAAATTCTAAGTCGAAAAAGGGGCATAGCTGTGTAAAAAAAAAAAACCTTAAATGGTTACCTGCCCCTGTTGTATGAGTTCCACTTCTGATAGTTAGGAACTAGTCCGAGTTTGAAGTAAATATCTGCAGTAAGAACAGATATTATAAAATATCAAAGTTACTACCCGACGATGACGCCGCCCACGTTGACGACGCAGACCACGACAGGGCTTTGGCAATACCTCGATGTCCTCTTCGAAAACAGCAGAGCTTACAATGAACTTTCAAGGTACCAGTCGGCAAGCCAGCAAGCTAGTTAGTAAGTCAGCCAGTTAGTTGTCCTTACACAGAAAGATTAAATATACCTTTTCAAGTTACCTACGTCTATAAAAACACAGCTGTTAGGTATGAAGGCTTTTAGCCAGTCTCATCATTTATAGGAGATTTTTAAAACGAAAGAGGACTATCCCAGTCATGTGGAGGAAGGGAATGTTTTCCGTTTAACTCTTTACCAAACGGCAAAATCTTAGATACGTCCAAATTCAAAGCATTTGCAGACGACAATTGAAATGTGTATGAAATAATTAAATTTGAGTGTAAAAGGGTAGAACACATTGTGGGAAAAGAAGAAAGTGATGGTTACCAGCATTTTCTCTTTTTCCCACGATGTTTTCAAAAAAGGCTTCTCTCTCAGGCTCGCTAAAACTCGGGATTGTGTGGTAAAGAGTTTTAAGCTACAGTTCTTGATCTATTTTCGATGATCACTTACTATAACCAAGGTGTGAAACGTTATGTTAACCCTTTACCAGACGACAAAATTATAGCCTTGTCCAAATTGAAAGCATTTGCAGACGACAATTTCAATGTGGCTCCGATGGTGCAATTTTTCTTTGATCAGATAGAAAACATTGTGGGAAAAGGAGAAAATGCTGGTTACCAGCATTTTCTCCTTTTCCCCACAATGTTTTCAAAAGGCTTCTTTCCCAGGGGCGTCAAAAGGCGTCATTGTGCAGTAAAGGGTCAACTGACGATATCATGCAAGACTTGACCAAAGTGATAGCATTTGCAGACGTCAAATTCAACAACACTAGAATGATCGATTTGTCTGTGAAAAGGGTAGAATATACATAGGGTCATAGGCATTTTCTCCTTACTTCCCTAGGGTCGAAACGAACCGAGATTACCTTGGATGACCTCGTTTACAGGATGGGTCGCCTCTTAGATTAACCAAAAACTGATAGAAGTCTTTACCAGAAAACGAACTTTTCAGGTGGACGAAACTGAAAGCAACTGCAGACGATAAATCAAATGCTGTTCAAATGGTAGGGTTTGTCTTTTAAAGGTGAGAAAACATTGTTTTGAAAAGCCCTAGGTCAGTGAAACATTGGATTGCTTGGAAAAAGCGTTAAAAGAAATACTGGATAAAGAAACAAACGCTTCTGAACTCGATGAAAAACAGTGAGTTGAAAGGAGCAAATTGCTTTTAATGATTACGGTAGACGCGAGCAATGACGCATTTTCTGTGTTGTCGAAAATAAATTTCCGAAAAAAGTCGCCTGCAGAAGTAAATTTGTTGAAGATATTTGGTCAGGTGCTGTACGAGATGGCGGACAAAGTGAATGTAGAGTCACACTCTTGTCTTGGATCCCCAATGTTCAAAAAGTACCTTACAAAGCCATTATCTTGTCGAATGTTCTTGTTAGTGGACAGCAAACTGAACACAAACCGTTTCCAATGTTAAATTTGTAAACATCAGTGCTGTATTATAAGTATTCGGTATTTATATACATGAACATGGAAAAACCGTATTGAGGGCGGTTTACTAAAATACCCGTTTTAATGAGGTCACATGACCCCATTAGTGTTGTGATTCATGAACTTATGATCGTCTGCTCTCCTTGCCGAAGGAGAGATAAAGGATACCTCAATAATTGTTGATTTCTCGAAACTTATTCCGTCTTAGTGTAGTATGTCACCAAGCTACATATTTATTTATTTTACCACTATCCCGACTTTTAACAAACCCGAAGGAGAAGACTTTTGAAAACATTTTCGGAAACGGAAAAAATGCAGGGAACCAGCATTTTCTTCTTTTTCGAATATGTTTTCTATCCTTCCAATTACAAATTTCGCGTTTTAAGTAATATTCAATTTGTTGTCTGCAAATTCTTTCAATTAGGACAATGGCTAAAAATTTTGTCGTCTGGTAAAGGGTTGCTCTAAGCTCAGAAATTGTTTTCCTAACTCAAAGTGTGATTCGAGTCGTCAAAAGTGCATTTCTTCGCTCTTTAGATCCGACAGTGTTCAGCGGTTAATATTTTATCCCTTTACCGCACAATGCCGCCTTTTAACAACCCTGGGAAAGAAGCCTTTTGAAAACAGTGTGCGAAACGGAGAAAATGCTGGTAACCAGCATTTTCTCCTTTTCCCACAATGTTTTCAACCCTATTAAAGAAAAATTGCACCATTTTAGCCACATCAAAATTGTCGTCTGCAAATGCTTTCAATTTGGACAAGGCTAAAATTTTGTCGTCTAGTAGAGGGTTATCAGACGAAAAATGTTTAAGCCTTTCATATTTAGTAGCATTTGAAGACGTCAAAGCATCAAGTAGATACTTTACGCAGATACATTAAGCTCCCTTTTCACAGAGCATGGCTCAGTTACTAGTTCAAAAAAGGCAGTAATTAGGCATCAATCGTTATGCATTATACGAAGACAGCCGTTGCATAGTATGGTTCCACTTCAACGAAAACGCCGGCTGAATCGCGGGTTAGAATCGTCCTTTAGCGAACAGGTAATATAAGCCATGCTCTGGCAAAAGGAGGCTTAATATATCTCCCTGATACTTTATACCAAGCAAGTCATCACATAATTATGGATCCATAAAATTCATTTTCTCTAGCAACTGACTGAATCTTGTGGTAAAGAGTCCACATGCAGAAAATTTACCAAAAAGGCAAAAAGATTCGGCCCAGGTCTGCCTGCACGGCTTGCATTAAGCATTAAGCCCCCTTTTCACAGAGTACTGCTCGTATCAGTAGTAAACCGTTTCGACCGAGGTTAGCCTGCGAGGACTGCGCAGACTGACCCTGACACTGGTCAATACTTTTCGCAGAAACGAGCAATGACGCATGTTCTGTGCAGTTTGATCTTAATCTACACTGTCCGCAAAAAGTAACTGAGTCGCGCTTAGCAGCCTAAGGGTTAAGAAATGGAAATTTTTACCTGTTGAAAATAATTTATTGTATAACTGTATATTTTGCTATATCCCCCTCATTTCTGACTAACTTGCCAAATTATTTTAGAGTATGCGACGTTCATTCGTTTTTTTCCTATAACCACCATAATGATGATAAATACATTTGAGTAATGCTCGGGCACAAGGGGGTGAAATGCATCTCCGTGCTGCATGGTACCAAGCAAGTCATCACATAATTATGGACCCATAAAGTCCGCTTTGTATAACATCTGATTGAATCATGAGATACACCGGTCTTTTGACATGCAGTAAATTAACCAATAGCAAAAGGTTTCAACCAAGGTCAGCTTGCGCGAACTGTGCAGGCTGACCTGGGTCGATACGTTTTGAAGATGCGTTAAACCCCCTTTTCGCAAAGCATTACTCATTAATACAGGGTAGAAATGAATATAACAACAACAACAAAAAAAAAAAAAAGAAAAAAAGAAAAAATGGAATATATACAGAAATAAGATGGCCATGATGGCCCCACATCGCCCCACTGCCATTTAAATAGATGTATCATGTACTTAATTAGAACTCACAGAGACATAAATCATAAGAAGTCTGTACGGCAATGAACTTCCATGAAAAAAAAAAAAGTCATATCTTTTCAAAATGCAAAGATTATGTCAATGAATACAAGCAGGTCTAATCAAGTATCATTCATACCAAAATCCATGGACTCTAATAAAGAGTGCTTTGACAAGAAGATCTCCAAACCTTAGAAGCAGAAATCGTTTTTTTTTTTTTTCCCAATTGAATCAATAGTGAGGTTCTGGAACAAAAAACTGAATGATAGAAACCTTTCTTTAAATTAAGTATTTAACTCGCCTGAGCATGAGTATCAACATTACAATAAATCACTTTCACTGAAAACTTTCCAAAAAACATGAGGACCCAACACTAATCATGCGGTTTGATAATCAAGGGAGGTAAATAGTAACAAACTGTGTGTTTTCACAGGAGTTATTTCCCTTTAGTGACTTCATTGTTCAACAAGATTTTTCACGATTTTCACTATTAAAGCCAATGAAAAATGTGTTACCCCTAAAGCTATACTTTCATAAATCTTGCAACAGGTCTACTAGATGGAGATATAAGCAAAATTTGGTAAGACTAGACCAACAAGAGGGTTCTTTCAATTTTCAGTCTAATAGCCCACTTTAACACTTGTGTCCCCCCGGGTGGGGCCAGTTTTGACCTAAGGGCTATAAATTGGGACAATCTTGGCAGAGGTCTACTATATAGAGCGGCATGCCAAATTGGTAGCCCTAGGCTTTACAGTTAGGAACAAAAAGATTTTTGAAGTTTCCGCTATATGACATGTAGCTCATGTAAAACTTGGAGTGGAGCCGATTTTGACCACTGGACTATAATTTGATAAATTTTGGTAGAGGTCTACTTGATGAAGCTACATGCCAAATTTGGTAGCCCTGGGCCGTAAGGCTTCAGATAAGGTTCTTACATAGTTTCAATATTTTCAGTTCTTTTGCCATTGCAACTAGAGTTTTTAAATGAATCAAAGTCCTTAAATCAGTTCTGAGGAAGGCCATAGCACGGTCATTTCTGTGAAGTTTCATCAAAATTGGATGGGTAGTTTCCGAGATGTTTGAAATAAAAGTTACTGCACAGACAAACAGACGGACGGACGGCGGACACCGGGCCATGACATAAGCTCGCTGATCTTGGGCCAGTGGAGGTAAAAAGTGCTCATTTTCCCACAAACACCTCAATGTGAATCTATGAGAGGTATCTTTGGACATTTTCAGCTGAATAGACTCTCATGGTCAATGAAATTGCTCATTTCCATACACGGTGAATAAATGAAGTTGATGACTACAGTGGATTGGACGAGACACAAAATGGAAATATTTGAGTTACGAAGACTTGATATACGAGTCCAAAAGTAGAGCAGGCATTTGTTAAAGAACCGATGGAGGAATCGAACTTAATTCTACAACATGAAATGCTTCAGTCAGTAAATCTAGGCGATTGAGCATGTGAGAATAAACACTATGTAGGAGATTAAAAATCTCGAATGTTGCTACCGATCGTATGCTTTACTGATCGTATGCTTTACAGTCCGTCGCTGTGGACGAGTCAATTGTTAAAAGAACATTCGTGTCTCAGTGTTGTATCTATGCTATATTTCTTTTGCCAGAATGGTGATATATCTCATATTGTACAAGCCGATGAACCTTTCAGCACCATAAGCGAACACAGAGATCAAGATCAGAGTGCACAGAACGTGCGGTCTGATCTTGGATGTGTACTGTCCACTTGGTTGTCCAAGCCTATAAGATAAAAAAAAAACTTCCTGATTTTCAGTACATTGTATTATCTGCCATCGACAGTGGTCGAGTTTGTATAGTTTGCATTGAAAGAATTGATATTCTTTTATTCTGTTGTGTTCTTATATGGTCCCGTAGTGTATCGAAGCGACGAAATCATCAAATCAAGTCATCACCTCCTTACACTGATTAGTCGCCCTGTAACCCATTAAAACGCCAGAGACGAAAACTGTGGTTTTGTGGACGACATAGATCAAAATCAGACTAATTAAGAATATACAGAATAAACAGTCTGATCTTTGATCTATACCTTCGCTAATTTAGCCGAATCCAACAGTTAAATATAGGTGGCAATGTTTTGTAGCCGTCGAAAAAAGTCGAGCTTTAGATATGAGCCATGCTCTCTGAAAAGTGGGCTTAATGCATCTGCGAAAAGTTTCGAATCAGGTCAGCCTGCGCGGTCCGAGCAGGCTGACCTGAGCCGATACTTTTCGCTATTGCTCAATATTCTGTATGTCAAAGGGCCAGTCTACTTCATGATTCAGTCGGTTGTTGGACCTAATTAATTTTATGAATCCATTGTGATGTTTTACTAGGTATGATTCATCATGGAGATGCATTAAGCCCTCTTTTGCCAGAGCGTGGCTCATATATATTTGGCCCTGAAGGAGTTAAAGCATTCGTGTCTAATATGGTTAGACAACATTATTCAACGAAAAAAAAAAAAAGCTAATTTTTCACCTAATATCACAATATTTTCAGATTCCATCTGCTGCTAGACGAACAATTCGTCTGTAAGATGTATGAACTAAACTTAATACCTTAAGATCTTCTTAATCGTCTGTTGGTTGTTATGTTGTTCCTTTTAATAGGAGGAAAACATTTTCGAACAGAAGTTTTAGCACGATCGGTCCGAATTTTTGGAATGAACTACCAGTTAGTCCGAGACAATCTGAATCTGTAGACATTTTCAAACGCAAGTTGAAATTATTTTATTTCAAGGACTATTTGAAACTATTTCAAGTGCTAACATGAAATTTGACAATTTTGCTCATGATATATATATTTTTTAATATTAGTTTTCTTTGTACAACGCCATTGAGTATGTATTTTATACACAGAAATAGGCGTTCAACCAAGTTAAAACTGTTTAGCCTTCCACTGAAGCCACAGGTATCCATGACCGTGCGACTGGTACATGATCTGGGAGTTGTATTCAGTCTCAAAAAAGTTCAATCCCCGCCTATCAAGTCACCGGTTGTCAAGCACTGACAGATGGCCCAACTAGCAGAGATACGTATACCATCGTTGAAATATGACCGAAATGCCTTGACATTACATAAAACCGGTTTGCTATTGCATACTAAAAAGACGTGCAAGGTAATATATCCCTTTTCGTGGTAGAAGGTCTGGTCTAAATTACTTTCCTGTCCCATTGTAAAATGTTTCTCACCTTTCTAAACTAAGTATGTCCCTAAAAAAAAATATATATATATATATAAACCAAATACAAACACAATGTGGCGGACAGAGTTTTTTTTTTTTTTTTTTTTTTTTTTTTTTTTTAATTAAGAACAATATTTCCTTTTGCAACAATGTTTTCATAAAAGTGGTCTACAGCAAGACCAAAATGGGGGGGGGGGGGGGGGGGAAGAGGAGGAGGAAAGGTGCAAGGGAATGTATTTAAGTTTGTAATTGAAACCCTGTCTAAGTTAACTCCCTTGAGCCAACATATTATCATTCAGTCAAGGGGGCGGGCAAGCAGATAGTGTTTAGAAAGTTTTGAAAACAGACTGTTTATACACGGGTGGTAATTAGGGGATCTACCTCAAAAAAGAATTAATGGAATTTTGTTCCCTCAACACATCCTGGAATTCTCGACCTAGCAACCTCAATAGAAAAACGGTAAACAAAGGTATGTCTCGATGAATTGTATTATTATTTATTTCTTTATTAGCGGTCTATGAAAAAACCCGTCAATGCTATCGTGTGAAGATATAATTAAACCCCCCCCCCCCCCAATAGGATTGGCCGTGGAAATATGCAGGGTTTGAATTTAATTTTGTCACGACTTTCAAGGACAGAACTGAAAAATCCACCAATTTCTCTCAACACAGAGATTTGAGTCCACAATTTTCAGTCAAATCTATAGCCCTCACACCCCATGAAACGACTCCGTGATAAAATCAAGCCTGAAAAAAAAGATAAATAAGCAAAAAACTACCGGAAGAGAAATCGTTTCGAGAGAATATTGACAAAATTACTATCCCAGCTAAGGCCCTCGAAAGGGAGAGAGTTCGATAGACGAGACAGTGCCCTCGTTCATATCTAAGAAGAGGTAAAAATGATAAACCATGATAGCTTATTTTCTTGATTTAACACCGTGGGTGGTAAATGACTAAAAGTGGTTTTGTTGAGATTGGACCCTGTAAACACTTTGAGTCTATACTTGAAGGTGAAACTTTTCGTGTAGTCTGTACATGTGTACAGTGTGGATTCCGTCTTACCTGACATTTTATTCTCTCAAAGCGCATCGATACGCTTAATACCTACATGGGGTACAACGTAGGCGTTTTTTTTTTTTGTAGTCACTTTTCTCCGTATTTTTGAAATTTATTATTTTGCTTTGTTTTTCCTATATGTGATCTAGTTCACGATATCAAGATAATATTTGGCCTAGGTTATGTGCTAACAGCATCTGAAAATCGTTTTCTGAAATATAAGTGATACCCGGGAAACTGCAAATTCTTCAGTTGCAGATTTCCGGGTATCACTTATATTTCATGGTTTGCAGATGTTGTTAGCAGTTAACGAAGGTTTAATATAGTCTCCACATCGTGCACTAGGTCACACACAGAAACAACAAAGCAAAGCAATAATAATATAATAATAATTTAACGTATACGAAAAAAAGAAGACCACAAATCCACGAATACCGCTTACATTTTACATCCTTATATTGGCGAAGTCCATATGCCCATGGCTTAGATGTATAGCATTTTCGACACGCTTTAGTATAAGGCTTCAACTCCTGTGGAAATAGATACATGCATACATGTAAGTATCTAAAGAAATTCTATCTTTATCACCTCTGAATAGAAGTTTACAAAACATTAAAAGAAAGATAAAAGGAGAGCAAAAATAGTATGACATTCTTTGCGTTGTTGCTTAAGGTCCCATTCAGCTTTGGTCAGAGAGAACCAAACTCAAAGAATAGGATTGATTAAACTCAAATATCCTGATAATTAAACTCAAATATCCCGCTAATTTAACTCGACAGTAAAATATACTACAGGTTCTTCCTGTCGACCAAACTATCTCCCTGTCGAGGACCCTAGCACGGACAGTAATTTTGTCAATATTCTCTCGGAACGATTTCTCAACGGGTAATATTTTGCTTATTTATCTTATTTCATGCTTGATTTTATCAGGGATGGTGCTTCACGGGGTCTGAAGTCTACAGATTTGACGGAAAATGAAAAGAATCGTGGCCCCAGATCTCCGTGTTGACAGAAATTGGTGGATTTTCAGTTCTGTGTTTTTAACTTGGGGTAAAATTAAGGATGTATTCGGGACCTTTCTTTGTGCAACCTAGTGCTCACGGGAGTGAGCTTTTTTGTCCATAGGGTGGTTCGCCCGTAGATGTTCGTCCGGGTGTGTTCGTCCTTTCGAATGATCTCATTTCTTTTCCAATAAAATCTAGAGCACTAAGAAGGCATAATAGTATTAAGGACGATATTTGACTCTTCAGGAAGGAAATAGTAGAGTACTGTGTAGTACTCAGACATTTTCACCGTACGGTGCTAAATCATAAACAGCGTAACCACGTTTCGCTTTAAAGGACATTTTGCGAGGAAATCTATGTTAGAACGTATTGCAAGGGTTCAGTTTGCATTTTTGTATTCAGCATAAAAATTTACGAAAGGATTGAAACTGTGGAAAACTTCCATAAATTCAAACCCTGCCAAACCTAACGGGGAATGAAGTTAAATCATACTTTTCCATAGATCGCTAATAAAGATTGATTGTATGGTATTTAAGTTATACCGTGGCGGCCAATGCACCTATCCATGCTTTCCTGGAGTTTCTTTCACCAGTACTCCGCACAATATTCTTTCCATGCAACTAGCTGCTTTCCCACATAACTATCGTCGAAATAATGGTCTGCGGTGAGAGAGGAATGAATCCTGTCGCAATGAATGTCATCAATCCTCGTTAAGAAAATGGCCAAGCCGGGGATCGAACGAGCAGCCCCCTGTCCTCAAATCCTGTACGCAACCGACTGAGCTACCGGGAATCGGCTGCTAATATAGAAATAAATACTGATAAAATTCTTCGAGACATTAGCTTAACTCTTTCCCAAACTACAAATTTTGGACTGGTCCAAACTGAAAGAGTTTGCAGACGACAATTTTAAATTTGATGAAAATAGCAGAAAGTTCTCAAAAAGGGTAGAAAACACTGTGGGAAAAGGAGAAATTGCTCGTTACGAGTAATTTCTCCTTTCCCCACAGTATTTTCAAAAGACTTGTACTGCAGACACGTGAAAACCAGGACTTGTTTGGGAAAGGGTTAATGTTTTTCGGTCGAGGTGCTAGTTCGAGAGTTCCCAAATGTGTTGAGGGAACGAAATTCCTTTGACTCTTTTTGGAGCTGGTTCCCCTAATTACCATCCGTTTTATAGGGTTGGAGTAAATTCTGCTATTTCTTCTTTCAAATCTAACTTTGTTGGCCAGTAAATTCTAATGCATGCCGTGTCGCTGGTGTATTTTGTGTTAAAAAAATGGCATTAGCTGATGTGTAAATTCTTAGGTTGCTGTAGGCTTTTGCGGGCATTTTGGATCAAGATCAGACTGCAAGAATGTGTATTCCGATCTTTGATCTAAAGCTCGACGATTACATGTCCAAGTATTTGGCAGAACATTTGCACGAGAAAATACACATTTTTTTGTGTGTGTTATACCTGCACAAAATGTTGAGGCGACGGCAGCCGTCCCTGCCACCACTATTCCGACAACCATGTGCTAATTTCAAATACATGTACAGATAGTAATACCTTTCATGTTGACTCTGCAGCGGTCCTCCGTTGCTGAGGTATTTTATTTTAATAACAAAGAATCTAATTCGACTGCCTCTGGCGGCCGTTTGTCACGCGGGGATATTCTACTTCAAGGCACAGCGGAGCCCAACTGTATCATGTCGACAGTTCAATCATTCATGTCAGCCTTGGTTGGAAAAGTAGGGTTTACGTGTATAAATCACCTGTTGCTATGCTATTATGACTGAAACACCGTTCATTGCTGCATAAACCCCAGTTCAAACAGACTGACTTGTCTGTTTTGTCGATAATATTACAAGATCGTGATTGTGTCAAAAGACCTAAGAGGTTCTACATAATTAAATCTTTACGAGCCAAACAGATTCTCTGAACATTTTTAGTCCAGAAACAACACCAAAGTAGATGTAGTTTCAGGGCTGCTTCAGACTGGAATGTCTTAGCAAAGCAGACAGTGTATATCAAAGATCAAAGATCAGAACGCAGGTTTGTGCAGTATAATCTAGATCTACATTGGTCTCAAAGGCAACCTAAGCCGTGAATGGTGCCCTAAGGGTTAACAAGTGATACCTGCGAGTTATCTATTTATTATTCATCCCCCGCTAGAGTTTGATTACACGTGTAGGTGCTAATGACGTTTATTCACGGTATAACAGTATCCGGTAAACACGTGACCAGAACAGAACATATTGAAGACGTCATACTATCCGAAACTTAAGCAAAGATGGACCTAAGAAATTGTTCACCTCTGCCCTAATCGTCAAAAACATTTTCAATTCGTACAGGCAACTGAGCAATCGTAAGACTTTCTGTAGTTGTTGATTAATTTTGCGTTTGAATTCATCTTCGCCACCGATTGCCCATAACGGCGACGCCTCCATAAGTCTGTTAGTTATGTGGTAAGGGACAGTGCAAGGTACAGTCATAATGAAACCAATCCTCAGTTACGCCTAGTCCTTTCACATGTATGATGTAAAACATCGAAACCTGCATTTAACTTTTCATCCGAGAGACTACTCGTAATTTTTACTTGGCCAGCCATGTGAATGGAATCATCACCCTCAATTCACTTTTCAATCTTTAGCGGATTTGCATAGCAAATCCGCTTACTGTGATCGTTCTGACCGGAACGAAATACATCATGCGTAACGACGCATGCGCCCTCACACTGTACTGTGATATCGGTTTGACCTGAACCCAATGTACTGTCATTCACGCTTGCGCCCATTCTACTTTCAATTTTAGCTAATACACCTCAACCTCGCTTTTGTCACTATCGTATATATATTTGTTCCGAAATCTAATACCAACAAAGAACTGTGTAACATTGACGGATCAAATTACCGCTCCTTAAAGAGTAATAGAATAACAGTTACTGGGAGGCCCGCTCTGCAGAACAATTTTGTCTTTCCCGGCCCTTGCTAACTCCATTTTAAAATGATTGCACATGTGTTGCATGTGATGTTACTTTTTTATTACAACATATTACAACTTTATACTACTCCACAAATCCGGTTTCCAGTACTCTGAGTCCTTTGATTTGTGCTATAAGTACCCGAAGTATTGAGGCGGCAACGGCCGCCCCTACCATCACTATTCCGACACCCATGCACTCATTTCAAATACATGTACAGATAGTAATAATTTTCTGTAGAAATTGTACTTTCTTCGACTTTTGATTGGCTGTTTACCAATGCTCGAAGCTAACTTTGCAGACAAGAGGGCCATTGGCCCTAAATCGCTCACCTGAGTAGAGTTGTCTAGAGTTGATAAAGCTGAAGAGATCCTAGTTTTAGTGATATGAAACACATGAGTGTAAGTGACCTCCTTTTAGACCCAAGATAACCAAATTTCGAACTTGTCCAAGATATCATCAAGACAAACATTCCGACCAAGTTTCATGAGTATCAGGCTGAAAAATGTGGCCTCTACGATGCACACAAGGTTAATCTAAACTTTGGCTTAGTGACCTACTTTTTGACCCGACATGACTCAATTTCGAACTTGTCCAAGATATCATGAAGGCAAACATTCTGACCAAGTTTCAAGAGTATCAGGCTGAAAATGTGGCCTCTAGAATGTAGACAACGTTCTTTTAAGATTTAGTCCAGTGACCTGCTTTTTGATCCGACATGACCTAATTTCAATCCTGTCCTAGATTTTCATCAAGACAAACATTCTGACCAAGTTTCGTGGCTGAAAATATGGCCTCTGGAGTGCAAACAAGGTTTTTTCTAAGATTTGGCCCGGTGACCTACTTTTTACTCGACATGATCTATTTTCAAACTTTTCTGAGATATCATCAAGATAAACAATCTGACCAATCTTCATGAGTATCAGGCTTAAAACGTGGCCTCTACTGTGCACAAAAGGTTTTCTAAGGTTAGGCTTAACGACCTACTTTTTTACCGGACATGACCCAATTTCGAACTTAACTGAGATACCATCAAGACATAATCTGACCTAGTTCCCTCAGTATCAGACTAAAAATATGGCATCTAGAGTTTACACAAGATTTTTCTAAGATTTTGCCGTGTGACCTACTCTTTGACTCGATATGACCCTATTTCGAGCTCGTCCGAAATATCATCAAGACAAACATTCTGACCTAGGTTCATGAGTATCGGGTTAAATATGTGGCCTCGAGAGATCACACAATGCTTTTCTAAGATTTAGCCCGGTGACCTACTTTTTGACTCAACGTGACCCAATTTTTAACTTGTCCAAGATTTTGTCAAGACAACCATTCTTAGTTTCATGAGTATCTGACAGAAAATGTTGCCCGTTGACGACCCGGACGACGCACGACACATGACGGAAGACAGACACAGCACGATCACAAAAGCTCGTCCTAAGCATTTCGTGCTCAGGTGAGCTAAAAATTGAAAATTGTAGCTCCGTAATCTCAGGCAGATGAATTCTATAAATCACAGAGCGGGACAATCCTCAAAACACTGTAGCAAATTGAGACATTGCAAGTGAAAAACAATTGCTTCTTAAGCCACAGTGCTTTCACATCTGAGGACAATTTAGTTGGAATGAAAACTAACGTTTTTGTTAAATGCATTTAAGTGAAACAACTCATCAAGATTTCTGTTACAGTGTTAAATTTTCACACAAAACACGCAGAAAGTAAACTTTCACAATTTTCCATTTTCACTTTCATGCTTTTAGATATCAGACTGTATGGTAATATTTTAGCAATTTTTGATCTCAGCGACAGAGGAGTATGGGACTGTTGGAGAAAAGTCATGCATAATAAGAAATCATAGTGGAACCACATATTTTTACAGTATTTTCATCAACAAAGAGACTCGACAGTAACTTCAATAACGGTAATAGTGTATCACGTAATAAGGGTTAAACCACGCAGTTTTTCAACAGAAACGTATGAAAGAAAACTTAAATAAATCTTGTAAATGATAAATTTCTATATACACATATACATTATTTTCAAATTAAAAATTCCCACTATTTGTCGTTGTTCCGATTTTTTGTGACTACACAAGTGACACAAAATCGACGATTAGGGTATACACAACTAACATAGAAGTACATACTTAATCATGTTTCACAAAGCTCATCTTCAAGGCCATAGAAATAGAATTTTATGAGTATGTTTATGAATATCTTTAACCTTTAATCCATTTCAATTTTATCAATCTACCTATGAGAAAACATGTAATACAAATTACCGATTATTTAGAGACTTGATCACATTATTCTTGAAAGAAAACACTGTGGGAAAACACGATGCATCTGGTAAGGTCAATTTCTGTATTTTCGGGATTTTTTCTTGAAAAAAAAGCTGAATACAAACAATTGAAAACTTGTCTGTGTAAGGATAACTTTTTATGAACCTAGATTTTCAATATGCTTTGTCTTATTTTTATAAGTTTTCAAAATGACAGTGAAATAGCATACTGTTCTATTTGTTTCACTCGTTACCCCATTTTCAGACGTCAAAATCAACTTTGACTTCACTGAAAAAATCATTGAAGCAAGCATTTCAAATTCCTAAACGTTTTTTCCCTCTCCTAGTTTTCGTAAAATTTTCAGATAAGTACAAAGAAATGTCCAAAAATAATTTTTAGATAGATAATTTAGAGACAATGTTGGTTTTTATACCAACCACGTGGTCTATATTTTGTTTCAGTTTGATCATCTTCCTTTTTACAAGGCTCATTTTCAAAATTGCAATTCAGTTTCAGGGAGTTAATGGAAAATAATGAAGTAATCTGATAACAAACAAGGCAAATTAAAACAGTGGCCTACTCATGACGAAACCTCGAACAAAAACATTGTCCGATCAATATTGCGCAAATCATGACCACAGGTTGAACTAATTGCCGTCTTCTGTCAGACATTAAAGCGAATTGTCTTGTTAACTCACTTAATTATTTATACAGAAGTTTTAGTTCGACTGGAAATGCAGATGTTATCTGGAACAAGTAACTGTAGACCTAGTCATTACATTCATTGTTTAACTCATCTTCATCTTGAAATAACTTTGGAGCACACGACTTTTATATTGTCCTCGTGAAGTAGGAAGAATAAGTACGAATTGAGGTTGGAAAATATGTGCACATAAAAGCAATGACATAAACGGAGAAATGGCTTTCAAAGTTTCACCTTTGTTCCATGGTGTTTCACAAAAGTGATTGCCGCAAGATCCAAAAAGTCGTTTGCTGAGTTAGTGATATTGCAGGTATAGTCATCGTTGTTCACCAGTGTTTTTTGTGTGATGTAATAATAGAAATGAGCAATGTTTTGCGACAAGGGGGCTTAGTGCATCTGCAAAAGGTATCGACTCAGGTCAGCCTGCGAAGTCTGCACAGGCTGACCTGGGCCGAAACCTTTTGCTAATGGCCAATTTTCTGCATGTCCAAGGACCATACTACCGCTTGGTTTAGTCAGACGAAGTGGATTTTATGGATCCCTAATTGCGTGATGTCTTGCTTGGTATAATGCATCGCGGAGATGCATTAAGCCCCCTTTTGTCAGAGCGTAGCTCATCAATATAAACGTTTTTCAGTGAAAATGGAAATAACAGAACTGTAGTGAACAGAACTATCTGGAACTTCGATCTTGTGATATACACAGCTTGTGTGATTTCGATGTCATGGCGAAATTCAATCGACGCTACATTGTCATTCTGTTGGCTTCGCACTTGTGTGTTTTATTATTAATTTACCTATCGATTCCACGCAGTACAGAAGATTTGCAAACCTTAATAAGCGCAAGAGGAAATGACGTAACAAAGAACTTATACAAACTGGATTGGAACGAGCAGGGGCATGTATTTTATAAAAAGGTCAGAAATAAAGACAATGTAAACAGCGACTCGCCGGGTGAAACAATGAAAAGGCGTCAAAAATGTGACAACACCAATCGTCAACATGGCCAATTCGTAAAAATACAGAATGACTTACTAGTTTATTCTTCATATATCGACCAAAGACAGGGATTGCCCGAAATTCGCTCGATAGCCATTTATAAATCAAACTCTAGCTCCTTAGATACTTCCAGTTTTAGATGTCACTTCAAAGTAAATAGCCTTGGTAAATACCCAAAGTATGCCTCTTCACTGGCAAAGTTCTATGAGATGTGTGAAAATCATAACAAGGAATATGGTGGTTACATCGTTTCGTGCTCCTTGCCAAGAAATATAAAACTACTACCCAGCAGCGTGAAAATTGGAATCGGTAATACAACAAAAGACAGTCTACAAAATTCGGAAGAGATTTGTATTAACGTGCGTGATCTTAATGTCGTCAGACGAACTTTAAACTTTGGAGTTTGCGTGCCGCCATTACATGGTTTTGTAAATCCAAAAGACATAATTGAATTTGTCGAGTTACACAGGATTCTGGGCGCAGAAATCTTTACGTTTTACCTAGGTGACTTAAACCATTCTATATCATTAGAAGTGCAGCGAATTCTCAAGCATTATCAAAGAAAAAATATAATCAATACCATAGAATTGAAACTACCCGTCGACAAAAAGCGTGTGTGGTATCATGGCCAATCTGTTGCCATGACCGATTGTCTCTACAAAAATATGGCGGATTTCAGGCATATCGCTTTCCTTGACATCGATGAAGTTCTGGTTCCCTACAGACAGGAAATTACGTCGTGGAATGATCTCATAAAATTACTGAAAAATACCGAGAAGGATTTTGAGTCTTTCAGCGGATATACATTTCAATCTACGTTTTTTGACGAGCTGTTCTCGCGAAAAGTTTCCAGTGGTGAGTTGAAGATAAATGTCCTAACAAACAGAACCAAGAATTTCAGTGTTTTCAGAAATAAGCTTATAGTTCGCCCAGACCGTGTGTTCGAAATCGGCATACACCATATTAGTAAATCTTGGCCATCAGAAGCAAACTACAAGGTCTTGAGAGTGAAACCGGAAGTGGCACGAGTTCATCACTACAGGACATGTATCCGAGAGTTTGGAATCCATTGTACGTCACGTGTTCATGACGATGTCCTGTCTCGAAAATTTGGTCAAAATTTGATTGATAATTACTATAAGACACTTTACGATATCACACCTTGATGAGTCAGTCCTCGTGCTTATAAAATTTAAACGCTCAACGGAGTTCATGCTTGGACTTTAAATTTTATTATTACTTCCAACAGTAAGAAAATTTGAAGTAACGAATTTGACTAGGAGACAGACAGAAAAAAACCTAAAAGTTAAAATGCACATATGCTTTTGGATTCATTAAATAACATTTATAGTACATTTAAGTTTCATGCTCAGTCGAGTTTGCACGAAGAAAGTTTAAAAATGTATTTGTCCTGGTTTAACAATAATCATTGTGATTCGTTTTTTACTGTAATATCAAACATAGTATAACGACGATAGTGTGTCACTCTGTACGGGCGAAATCAAATGGTACTGCGGTAGAAACATATGAATTAAAGATACATCCATACTCTTTTCCAGTCAGTTTTTAACTGAATACAATTTTCTTGAGTTTCTCTATCCCTTAAACCACATATATTGGTGATCTATGTATGTTTACACAGCTGACTGAATTCTGAGCCATTCTACACACTTTAAAGTTTTAATAGCATTTTTCTCTCTGGCTGAAAGAATGTGTTTAAAACTTCAGTCAGTCTTAAAAAACGATAAACTACATTTCTAAATATACAAATACAATAATACCGAAATTCATGATACCCTTTTCTATGTTGTTGTTTTATAATTTTTGTTTATAAACAAGGGACACAGTATCCACTTTTATCTATAGTGAAACATCTTTAACTTGTCAATGAATGAATTGTCTGTCTTTTTACGTGCACTATTTATTGATCTCCGATAAATTCACGATTTAAAGGACGTTGACTTCGAGATAATGTGTCCATCCATGTATTTTACCTCTACACCATGGACACGGCGACAAGATGAGTTTATTAAACAAACATATTAACTCTTAAAATATTAACATATTAACTCTGGTAAATAAGTTAAATGAAACTTTCAAGTCGATGGAAACGGCGACAAGATGAGTTTATTAAACAAACATATTAACTCTTAAAATATTAACATATTAACTCTGGTAAATAAGTTAAATGAAACTTTCAAGTCGATGGTCAATAAACAGGATGCTATTCCAAACTTATTTTTTTATAGAAAAATATCTTCTTATCGGACAGTGTAGATCAAAGATCAGACTGCACAGAATGTGCAGTCTGATCTTGATCTACACTGTCCGCAAAAGGTCAGTGAGTCGCAATTAGCAGCCTAAGGGTTTAACATTTGAACCCCGTTTCGAAGGAGCCTCGACAAATATCGGAAAAAATCGAACACGGTCAGGGAAACAAAGTTGGGACAAGTGAAAGCGGTTTCACAATATATCAGTGTATCGTTATATACGCATGAGCCATGCAAAAGAGGACTTGATGAATCGACGCGGTGCACTGTACCAATCAAGCCATCATATAAATTATAGGTCCATTAATAGACATTTTTTTTAATAATCGAGTGAATCATGAGATAGACTTGATAATACTGAGAACTGACCAATGACGAAAAAATTCGGCCCAGGTCAGCCTGCGACCTGGGCCGACACTTTTCGCTGATACAGAGCATGGTTCACAAATTTTTGTCCTACAGTAGTAAACAGTTTTAGAGAACATTAGGGAGAAAGAGGTAACTGCTTGCTGTTAGAGGCAACAATCTCAGTTACAATGAATTCCCCTAGTATCCATGTCGCGACAGTGCACTAAGAATCGTTTCCAACATAGCAAATACTCGTATCAGCCGGTCAGACGTTTTCATGCCCAGAAATTCGAAATTTTAGCACATATTCCACGCTGCGAAACAATTATTCCTGTGGAAATGAGTTCAACCCTTTATCAAAACAAATCAAACAATCTCATGTTTTAACGACCCTGAGAAAGAACGCTATTGAAAACATTGTGAAAAAGGAGAAAATGCTGGTAACCAGCATTTTCTTCTGTGTCTCTCCCCCCCCCCCCCCCCCCCCCCCCACCCCGTGTTTTTCTGCTTGTTCACTGACAAATCCCATCTTTTGAGCCAACTGTTAGTTGTCGTCTGCAAACGTTTTTACTATTCACACTAATACTCAGAAAGTACTTTTCCTGGTATGAAGCTGAAGTCAAAATATCTGGGTCCGTATTCACTAACCATTCTTGAGAACATTCTTAGGTTTCTTTTCCAAGATTTTCTAAATTTGAAAGTAACACAGCTTCTGACTGGTTAATCCAAATGGTTTAGCCAATTAGAAGTTGTGTTACTTACAAATTTAGAAAATGCTGGAGAACAATACTAAATATGTTCTTAAGAATGGTTTGTGAATACGGACCCTGTAAATTACCAACCAATACATCGTGACTCCATTTAAGAATGAGGTATGACTCCTTGTTACACACATGGTTACAGTCATAACTAATTCTGATGTATCACACAAGATCAATCTTTGAATAGCAGGAAAATGCCTCTTTACAGTGACATGGACAACAATTGCGGGAAAGGAGGTCAATGGCTTGTATCAGCCCCCTTCCACGATATTTTTTTCAAAACTATTCTATGAGTGGGTGTTGGAAGTACTTATGTGAGTAATTGATCCAGCACTTTAACGTCAGCGTATACTATACTGTCTGACGTAAACCTTTAAGTGGTTTTAACACTTTACCACACGATCCTGTGTTTTTACGACCTTGAGAAGGTAGGTCATTGGGGAAAAATGGAAAAGAAGGAAATGCTGGTAATTAGCATTTTCTTTTTTTCCCCAAATTGTTTTGTGTCAATTAAAATATAAATCCTGGCACTTTATCTGCATTTAATTTGTCGTCTGTAAATGCTTTGGATTCGGACGAGTCTCAAAGTTTGTCGTCTGGTAAATAGTTAATGAATTCGCTCATTCATATCTTACTAGTTTTATTACTTTTCTGTGCATAACATAACTGTTGCATAAGCGAGGGATGGTAAGCAAGTCTTGAGCCTTCAATGTCAAGGTTTGATCGCCGTTAAACATATTTTCACTACTATTAAAAGGAAGACCTTCTCATGAAAGACTACACAAATCTCCAGCGCACAGATTGCATAATTATCTTACTGAAAAAAGGCAAGAACCAAACACGGATTTTTTTTCTTCAAAACTGAAAAACGGAAATCTGGGCGGCCTAGATCGGTGGGGAATAAAAAGTTCTTAAAATAACCCAAAGCCATTGTCATGAATTTCAGCCATGTCAGATATAAGGTGCGACCTGAGTGTTGTCCTTAAAGCCGTATTCACCAACCACTCAAACTTTCATTGTTGGTCTAAATTTAGATTTAGAAAGTAACGCAGTCTCTGAGTGGCTAAACCATTTGAGCCGTGCTCTGGCAAAAGAGGGCTTAATGCATCTCCGAAATGCATTATACCAAACAGGACATCGCCTAATTATGGATCCATAAAACCCATTTTGTCAAACAACCGACTGAATCATGAGGTAAAATTATCGCTTGGCATGCAAAAATTTAAAGATAGCGAAAAGTTTCGGCCCTTGTCATGAGTCGATACTTTTCGCAAATGCATTTAGCCTCCTTTTTACACAGCATGGCTCATTTGCTTTAGCAAGCCAGACTCTCAAATGTAGAAAAAATTTTGAGAATTAGACGAATGTTATTAACAAATGTCGGTATATAGGGGCCCTGATCTGAGTTAAGTTTTCAACTGTGTTTAGCTTTTATTTGTTTTCTTACCGTGTGCCTAGGAAGCGACGCATTATACGCTCCATTAATTTTGAGGTATGATGCACTATCCTTCGTACCTTTTTGGAGATTATCTATCATTGAAGCACCTTCAGCACGTTTTAGTTTATTGATGTTTTCGGATGTTGGTATTGAGAAGCTTCCCTCTTGCTTAGATTCTGCCACCCACCTGGTATTACAGAATTACTCTCCGGACAGAGTTTCGGTAAAACACAGAAAGCTGAACCCTTGCAGTTCTGTATAAAGGAAATTGACCTCCCAAAAATGATCTTTCAAGGTTGGTTTGGTCAAAATGTGTAACAAAGTAGCAGCTACTGTAGATCCAAAAAGGTTCAGTCTGATCTTGAACTTTACTGTACGCAAATGCTCGTTTTTTCCACTGGTGGAGCTAAACGATCAATTTCAAAGCCTTCATGATTAATACACGCTGGTTGCTATTTCTAAATTACGTAGCTTTTGAAAGGAATACTGCGGTAAATCGGAACGACCTATGAACACCTTGACGAGACCGAATAAGGTACTCTGTTAAGCACTGTCTAATCTGCGCATATTACAACCAGTGGCCGCCATCCATAAATTGGTTGTTGGCTTTTGTCGGTCGGACGATATTGTGGAGATACAATAGATACCAGTTTATGAGAAATCGGGCTTACGTAAATTTCAAGTGTTGCATAAGCAGTTTGCATTGCATCCCTGAACTTAGACAAGCATTTTCTACTTTTCACACAATGTTTTCTAATTATTAACAGAACACTTCCATCACTTGAGTCACATTTTATTTGCCCTCTGCATATGCTTTGAATCTGGACTTTTCTCATCTGGTAATGAGTTAAAAGATAACATAATGCGGGTATGGGGATGATGTGTCGATGCAAAAGATTTTAACTCTTTCTCTGCCAATTAAATAAATACGACATTTCTCATGGTCTAAAAGTACGTTATCGTTGCTTTTGAAGCCAATTTTGGTCGAAGATTAGCAGCGGATGGAGTAGATCAAAGATCAGACTGCACGTTTAGTGCAGTCTGATCTTAATCTACGCCATCCGTAAAAGATGTCCGAGGCGACATTTGCAGTGAAAGCGTTAATATATGAGTAGAGAAAGGTTTTAACTCTTCACCAGATGACAAAACTTAATGTTCATCCACATTGAAAGCATCTGCAGACGACAACTCACAGGTAGCTTAAATGAAGGAATTCGTATTCGTTTTTGATAGGGTAGAAAACGTCGGAAAAGGAGAACATGCTGGTACCACCATTTGTCCTTTTCCCACAATGTTTTCAAAAGCACTTTTCATCAGGGTAGTTAAAACACACGATTGTGTGACAAAGGATTAAAAACGGTCGAGTAAATTCGTATATCAAGAACTAGATCTTGTCTAAACAACAAAGTAATAAAGAAAACTGAAATGGATGTCAAGTCGGGGAAAGTTTTGCTTACGTCATGGTTCACCTTTTCAGCGCCAAATGCGAACACATAGGCTTATGCGGGCAGCATAGACAAGATCAGAATGCACAGAACGTGCATATATCATCTGCTTGTTTTGTCAAGTCTATCAGATAAAAAGCTTTGTGTCAGTGGATCGTTTTGTCAGCCGTCGAACGAGGTCGATCTTATATGAGCCATACTATCTGAAAATGGGGGCTCAATGCATCTGCGAAAAGAATCGACCCAGGTCAGCCTGCCCAGTCCGCGCAGGCTGACATGGGCCGAAACTTGTCGCTGTTGGTCAATTTTCTGAATTTCCAAGGACCATTCTACCTCATGATACCGGTTGTTAAAAAAAAATGGCTGTCATGGATCCAAGATCACGTGATGACTTGCTTAGTATCATGCATCACGGAGATGCATTAAGCCCCCTTTTGCCAGAACATGGTTCATATCTTGTCACTGAAAGAGTCAACTCATTTTTCTCTCGACGACAAATTTTCAAAGGATTATTGTACAAATGGATAATCAACGCGGGCAAAGATTTATAACACTAATACATTTGAAAAAAAATCGTCTGAGAACGAGATATATTTTGTTAAGTTGAATTTTTTTCCTCTGTCGCTTTGTCTTTCAGAAATGCTCTTTTGCAAGACTAACAATTTACAGGTGGAAGGGTTCCTAATGTGTTGAGACAGGTTACATCTATTGTTAAGTTACGGTATTTGGATGTTTGTGATGGAGTTTTGTGTGCATTCGAATTGAAGTTGACATTAAAATGCAGCAATTTAGAATATATACTTTATGATTTGAAAGTAAAACGTAAAATCTGACAACTGACGCTTGAGAGTGATTGTATCAAGAGAGTTGGATTGAAATTTTGAGGTGAAAAAAGTGACTTTTTGTATTAAAAAAGAAAAAAGCAGGAAAATATTATACTAGTTTATACTTTTATCTTCTGCAGACAACGGGCCATTTTTAAATCATTGCGGAAAAAGGAATCAATTGCTCAAAACAAGCAAATTCTATATTGGCCAAAATGCTTTTCATGTAGATTGCAGGTCGCCCACATTGGCTGGAAAAATAACGTGCACCGAAAAAAGGTCTGTCTGCTTGGCACTTTGTGATTTTTTTTTTTTTTATGTTAAGTTATTGTATGTGAATGAAGAGAAATTATTCCTTAAACTGGAATTTACACAAACATTTCGTAGTTTCAATCATTTTGTCGGCTAGCTGAGGTATAAGCTTGACTCGAATACAGGAATATGTTATATATAAACAGTAATTTATACGCGATTAGGTCCCTCCCCCCCCCCCCCCCCCAAACTCTTATTGTTGAAAGTGAATACCATCTTCTGCTATGTTGTTCAAGATATTCCGATTTAAGTAGAATTTATTTTATAACCACGTGATAGTCAAATACCCATGAGATTCGCCTGTTGACGCCAAAAACCTATGTTCGTTTGCATATTATTCATTAAATGCTTTACTTTATGAAAAGGACTCTTGAAAATTACTTAAAGTTTTTGCTGATATCTCCGTTGACTGTTGTTCTGATATCTCATATGTGCTTAGATAACAGTTTTCCTTAATTAGTCTTGCTCCATATATTGCATGTTGATACGAATCTACTCGATCTTGTTATTAGCCGATTTATATTTTAAATTGCCAAAAACAATATATATTGTCCAAAGTAGCCATTACAAGGAATGAAATGAAATGTGAGTTTTGAAGACAACAAGCCGCATCCTCCTGATCGATTTTGTTCACCATTTCATCTCATGCGTCTCTTGGCACTTCTGCATTAGATGGCTTTCGGCAAAAACGATTAGCTGAAAATAATTATGTCAAATGGAAAGATCTTTAAGACTCAGCAATTAATCCACTGGTGAAAGTGTTGCCTACACCGTCCTAAATTTTTATTGCGTTTCTGTTAAAATGTGCTTGACACGCCCACAGCCTCTAGTGAATTGAAAAATGTGCATAACAATGTTATAGTTAACGATTATTGGCAACAGGAAATGCGCATTATTGGTAAAAGGAAATGTGTACTTGATTACGCAGTAATGGTTGTTTCTCCCTAATATGGCCAATCCTTCGTCGAAGCATTAAAACAAAGAGCGGACGAATAGATTGACAGTATTTCATTGATCATCTAAGGTTTGAGACGGTTTTATGTATCAAAAGCAGGTATCTGTCGACTTAATATTTTCCCGACAATTGATTCTATTCACTTTCTACTTATATTCTCCAGAGAGGTGACTCTCTTTCTCTGTCTGTCTGTCTGTCTGTCTGTCTGTCCCCTCTCTCAGTGCAGCGATACTTTTATTTTTGTCCCTATCTAGAAAGAAACTAATGATTTCGAAATTTCGAACTACGTAACGTGGTAAATTGTAAATAATATTTCAGAAAATGGATTGGCCTCCTGATAATTAGAAAAACATTCCCTTTGCCATTTACGACTTACACAACTTCTGCTAACGGCATACATTGATTCCAGGTTCCAGAGTAAGAAAGTAACGCAACTTCTGATTGGCTAAACCATTAGGTTAAGCCAATCAGAAGTTGTGTTACTTTCAAAATCAGAAAATTATTGAGAATTAGAATAAGAATGTTCTGAAAATGGTTAGTTAAATACGGGCACATATTCACAGAATGAGCAATCTGATCTTGGATCTCGTCTGTCGCAACCTATGCCTAACTATGACCGAAATAGTCTTCAGTTACAGTGAGAATTGACATTTAAAACTCCACCACAGTATCTCGAGTTTTTACGACCCTTACAGAGAAGGCTTTTCAAAACGATGAGAAAAAAGGAAAATATGCTGTTAACGAGCTATTTCCCTTTTTCCAACGACTTTTTGTCTCCTACAGACAATTCCTATGACTTGAAACATTTACAATTTCTCTCCTTTAAAATCTTTGAATTTGGACAAGTCTAAACTTTGTCGTCTGTTATATAAGAATCAATCTCGATAAGTCGAATGTATTCGTAGCTCAAATAATTGGATTTTGCGGAAATGCGAGAAAATTTTAGGGGAAGAGGAGAAAATCCTGTTTAACACCATGTTTCCAAAAAGCTTTTCTCAGGGTTGTTAAACCTCGGGAATTTCTTACAAAGAGTTAATCGAGTAGACTGACTGAAGTAGGCTGAATTCTTTTATACAATACAATACAATACAATACAATACAATGCTTTATTCAGTAATTTAGGCCTCCGGCCTACAATACAAAATTTTACAAAACATATTATCATCATGTTGAGTGACAGGAAAAAGTAATAAAATAACGATCTTTTCAGTTGTTTAAAAAATCTTGTCTCACTTTAAATGCAGACAGTAAATACCTAGCCATGCGAAAAATAGAGTCTTGATCTTTTCCTGACATTATATTATAGAGGGATTCGGACTTTCTGTTTTGTAACCATTCAGGTAGAAAATAAAATTTACGGATATCTTCATAAAGGCTGCAATAAAGAAAAAAGTGTAATTCATCTTCAACGACCCGAATATTCAAGGTTAGACAAAAGGGACAGTACCTTAACTCTTTATCAATACCTAGGTGCCTCCCCTTCTCTATCATCAATCGGTGACAAGAACATCTAAAGTTAGCAAGCACTCTTTTCAAGTTATAATTCAAATTTATCGATAAATACATTTCCACTGTTAGAAGTGATTTATAGTACTGGTAATAGTTACCTTTTGGTGTTGACTCTATATCACTGTGCAGTTTTTGGCTATAACAATCAATTAATCTTTGTTTAAAAATGTTTAAAAACAGTTCGTAGTCTCCCACATCCTGAGCGAGCCATACATATCCAAAACCAAAACTATACAATAACTGCTTAACTGAGGTGGCCCACGTGTCTCTACCAGCATTATCAAGTTGAAATAACATTTCATAGCACTTTTTTGGATATCTATGGGGTTCAAGGCGAAGGAGATGTAACCAGTACTTCATACAATTATACATATAAGTTGTACACAATGGAAGTCTGCCACATTCACTCAGCGCAAACGCATTAGGACAGTTGTTGCATAGCAGACAGTATCGTTTACAGAATTTAATATGCATTGATTCTACCCTTTTGTTGTAAGAATGGCCCCAAATATTAAATGCATAGCAAAGGATCGGCTTAACTGTCGCGTCAAAAATTTTAAACAGATCTTTTGCCCCGATGTTTCCAAATTTCTTTTGATACCTAAAAATAGTATGCGAAGCTTTTGTTGCTTGCAGGGATTGTTTGTCTAGAGTAACAGACCATGATAGTTTAGGTGTAAAGTATACCCCGAGATATTTATAGAAAGGTACAATTTCCAATGGTTTACCTTCCAGAAACCATCGTTCTGTTTTTTTCACAATACCACCGTTTCGAAATACGACTATCTTCGTTTTGTCTACGTTGATTTTCATACCCTTTATTTTAGCGTAATCCGATATACAATCTATTTGTTTTTGGAGGCGTAAAACAGTATCTGAAAAGCTGGATATATCGTCTGCAAACATCAGCGCATACAGTTTACTAATTTCGTTTGAAACAAAAATTCCTTTACCGCATTTATTTTGCAAATAGTTAATCAAATCGTTTATGAAAATACTAAAACTTTTTGGGCTGGCGACACAGCCTTGACGCGTTCCAATTGAACAGGTGAAAAAATCCGTAAGTTTTTGGTTAACTTTTATACATGACTTTGTATTACTGTAGACAGATTTAAGTATGCTAAGGAATTTTCCATTGACGTTGATTCTTTCAAATGCTGTCCAAAGTTGACTATGTTGAACATTATCAAAAGCTTTCTCAACGTCTATAAAAATACAGTAAAACCGCCCTCGTCTTTTAGAAAGATATTTTTGAACCATTGCCATTAAGATGAAAATTTTGTCTACTGTTGAGTAACCCTTCCTAAAACCAGCCTGTGACTCGTCTAGAATATTATTCTCCTCACACCAGAGACTCAGACGACAATTCAAAATATTCATGAAAATTTTACAAATAGAGTCGATAAGCGAAATAGCTCTATAATTATTTGGGTCAGTCATAGTACCCTTCTTGTGAAGTGGAGTAATGATACTTTTGCCCCAGTCGGACGGAAAAATACCGGAATTGAAAATTTCATTAAACAAATTGTTAAGATAAGGAAGGGTTAACGGTAGTGTATGTTTATACATTTCTACATTTATACCGTCTGGGCCAGGAGATCGGTTATCATTTACAGACTTAACACTATTGATAATTTCTTCGTCTGTTATGGGTAGATTAAGACAACTTCTGTCAACAGGATTCCTGTTGGAACGGAGCGATTCCTCGTCACTGAAGTTTGGATCTGTTTGTGGAGAATATTTACTTGAGAAAAGGTCACTGAAATAACTGTACCATTCGTGTGCTGGCATGCTACTTTGTTCTCGCTTAGTTACACGATTATCTTTAATCAATTTCCAGAACTCTTTGGGATTCTTCCTGGCCGATTTCAGCGCGTCGCGTTTCTTACCTAGATAGTCTTTTTTCTTTCGCTTACATACGGCCCTGAAGCGGTTGCGCTTTGTGATGTACAGATTTCGGTATTCTCCGGAGTCGAACATGCGAAAATGACGGAGAGCCCGATATTTGTCTCTCTTTAACGAACTACATTCCTCATCCCACCACTCCGGCTGGGTTTTGTGAATCAGCACGTTAGTGTCGACTCGCATGCTCGAACCCGCTACTTGAAAAAGCTGTGTGAATGATGAGAGGGTTTCCATATAACTAGGTGAGTCCTGCGATTCTAAATCACAACTGAAGGTCTGGTATAACTCGGAAAAATTTGAAAAAAAAAAAAATTGTTCTTTAACCCAGACTTCCACTTCATTTTTTTCCATGTAGTCAAAGGTTCATTTATATGTGCAGGATCTGTTTCATTCGTTAAATTTACATGCCTATTTTCGGACATACCTAAAATGCAGCAGACGGGAAAGTGGTCAGACAAGTCTATTTCCTCGACACTGAAGTCAGAAACACAGCTAAAAAGATCTGTTGATGCTATAATATAATCAATAACGTTTTGGCCATTTGTAGAAAAATAAGTGAAATTCCCATTTTTATCATTGAACAATCTACCATTCATAATGTGCATGTCAAATGAACAACACATTTCTAGCAGAGAATGTCCGAAGTTGTTAATTTTTTCATCTTTTGGTCGTCTACTGAGGCAGAAAGAGTCTGAGGGATAGTCTAAAGACTTGTCGCTAAAAACATACGAGAGAGTATCGTGAGGAATATAATCAAGACAATCTGCAGTGCGTGCATTCAAATCTCCCGCTAAAAGCATGGACGCATTCGGATACTCAGATATTACATTGTCAACAGTACATTGTAATGTATTAATACCGTTTGTGTCATTGTGAGAGTAAATTGTAGAGTTTTCGGGGGCGACATATGCAAATATAAGTACGATTTCTTTGATACATGTTTCGAGATTTTGCAGATGTAGAATTACAGCCTCATTTACATTACAGAAAATTCTACGTATATTATATCCCTCACAAATATTATTACGAATAAAAACTGAAACACCACCAGACCCCCTACGAGCACACGTTGTCTTTTGCCTAAGATAATGAAACTGTTTGTAGCCGGGCAAGAAGTTTGTAAAATCACTGTCATTTGTTCCCCATGTTTCTACAAAACTAAGTATATCAAACTTCGAACAAAACTGAGTAAAACAATTGTCAAATTCGTATTTTAACAGACCTGCAATATTCCAACTACATATTGAAATACTTTTAGGCCTCGGTTTTATATCATTTGAAAAATTATAATGATTGTCTCCCCTGGATGATAGTTCACACGACAAACCTTGGCCTGCTACCTATTTAGACAGAAGTACTGGTTCTTTCTTCAAATTATCAAAAGTGTAACGTTCACCATTAATTACAAGTTTGTCATACTGTAAGAACGCCCCTTTTCCTTCTTTTATCGCTTCACGCAGGAAAGGTGTAAAATCGCGGCATAACTTGCTTGCTCTCTGGGGAAAGTCTTCTCCAACACTGATTTTCGATCTCGGCATCATATCGCCCTCCTCACCTTGTCTTCTTTTCTCTCTGAAAATCTTTAGAACTCTTAATCTATCTTTAAAGAAGGAAAACTTAGCAATAATAGGTCTCGGTTTGTATTTACCCGTTAGCCTGTGAGCGCGCTCAATACTTATAGCAGAATCGTCTATATCTAAACTTTCCCGCATAAATTGTCTGATCTTCTGTTCACTTTCTTCCCAACTTTCCTTTTCAGAATCGGGGACATTGAAGAATTTCAAGTTTTGGCGCCTAGACTGAGCTTCTAGATTTTCTATTTTTGAATTCAAATGATCCATTTCATTCATTAATTTACTGTTTTCTTCTCTTAGCTGTCTATTTTCTTGCTTTAAGTCATTAATTGATCTTTCTAAATTATCAAACTTAGTATCTTGTTGTTTAATGCTCCTTTATACTGCCCTATTCGATGTACTTTTCACTTCCACGTACGTCGAGCCCCGGTAGTGCACATGACTTGAAATGGGGGGGGGGGGGGGGGGGTCCGCTGTCTAGAATCCCCAGCTCGGCTAATTTCCTTCCGAGGATTCATGATAGTCATTGCGACGGGATTCATTCGTTTCTCACCGCTGATAATGTGGCAAAGCAGCCAGTGGTTTTGGAAGAGTATTGTGCGAAGTACATGTGAAACTTCAGAAAATCACCGATACGTAGGTGAACAGGCCGCCGCAATATAACTGAAATAATGTTGAAACGGCGGTAAACACTATACAACAAACGAAGTATTCGATTTGATGTTCACTTCCAGGATAGGCGAGTGTTTCAGTCGATTAAAAACCAAATTCTTTACTAACCAAATATATATCAGACTTGTTCAAGTTAAGTTAATTTGTAAACGGCAAATAAAATGTGTCTCAATGTAATTTGTCTTGAAAGGGGTGGAAAACATTGTAGAAAAGGTGAAAATCCTGGTCATCAGCATTTTCTCCTTTTCCAATAATGTTTTCAAAGGCTCTCCTCCACAGGGTCCTTGTGACACCAGATTAGTTACTGGTTAAATAATACAAAACTTTATGATAAATTATGTCAATTATGTCTCATCCTGGGCAGTATCAAGAGGTCACTGAACTGTCAGAAGATCACCAACAATATTTAGCCATGGGGCCTAACAATAGGCCAGTCACGTTTAACTAACTGTCGACTGCCCTTTGCACTCATTACTTCCTTAAACAAAGTTGAAGAAATGACTTTGGAAATATCCTTGTAAAATATAGGCAATTGATCCGGATTAATGTTTAATTCATGAATACAAGTGAAGCTATTTTGGAAGATGTTTGTTATGGGTAATTTTTTATTTTGCAACCATGTTTTCTGAAATGATTAGCTGAGGTGTTTTAGAGTGGTCGGCTGCAAGACGAAGACAATGTCGTCGGCAGGAGGTATTAAGGCAATGTTTTTATTTACGATTTACCTTTCATTCAACAGTGCTGTGCGGTCATAGCAATTTTAATCGCAGGATTTTTAGTAAACTGTGTATGAGTGACCGAGTGTCAATATTTATTCCTATTTGAATTTATGGTTTAAATTTTAACGACACAATATATACTTAACTGTTTTCTTACAGGAAAAAAATACTCCGGAATCAAACTGATACTTTCTGGATAGAGTTACGTGCTGTTAATGATATAGCTGCTAAGAAGACCCCAAAAAACCTGCTTTGTTAAAGATCGGACTAATTCGCGAGAAAACAAACAGTCGCAGCCTCAACCAGATAGAACGCATCGATAGCAGCAGCAACAACATCAATAACGGCAGGAACTAAACTACAACCACACAGTCGCCAACAACTACATAGCTAGCCACGCTACCATAAAAGAATAACAAAGACAAGATCGAAAACAACATCTATAAACAAAAAGATTAACATCAATAACAAAATAAATAAATAAATAAATAAAAAAAAAAGCCTCCACAACAACGAAAAGACCAACACAACACAAAAGACAAAAACACCATTGGCAGCGACGACAGGAACATCACCACGACAGGAACAATACTACACCAAAAACAGTGCCGACAAGAAAAACAACCTAGGCCAACACAAGATACCAACAGCGCCAAGAACAACAATACCTCTTCAACAAGAACATCATAATAAATATCTACAAGAACAATAACACGCCTTACTAAAGACAAGATCACCAAAGAAACAACGACATAACACAACCACCACCAGCTTCGATACAACCACCAACAGCAATTTCCGTAATTTGACGTATTTTTGGTCAAAATGATAGAAGAAATTATTCCTGCAAATTGTGTAACGCCATCTTTAGTTGTCTTGGTAATTATTTTATATCTCTGGTTTCGAAAAAAAGAAAAGGGGCTCCCTGCAGGACCCATGGTGTACCCAGTGTTCGGAAACTTGCCCTCACTCATGTGCCGAGACGTCATGAAAAACTTCGGGAAATTACGTCAACAGTATGGGGATGTTTATGGTTTGTATATAGGACAGGAATTTACTGTGGTTTTAAACGGTTATGAGACAATCCACGGTGCTTTAGTGAAGAAAGGAAACCTTTTTTGTGTTCGACCTCGAACAAACTTTCATAAACTAATATTTAGAACTCCAGGTATAGTTTTTGCAAATGGCACAGTGTGGAAGGAACAGAGGCAGTTTGCTCAGAAGGCCCTTAATGAGTTTGGTTACAGCTGGGTTTATAAAACAATAGAAGAACGTATAAATGACGAGATCGAATTCTTTATAGATAGAATAGCGGCGTTTAAAGGGGCTTTCAATATCAGAGAAACGATAAACTTAAGTGTGGCCAACGTTATCGCTGGAATATTGTTCGGTCGGAGGTACGATTATGACGACCCTAAGTTCATTTCATGTCTAGATGGAGTAGGTGAAACGGCCCGACTCTTTGCACGATCAGGTTTTTTAATGAGTTTGTTTCCGTTTTTGAGATACCTTCCGGGGGACTGGCTTAATCTTAACAAAATAGAGGAAATACGAAGTAAGCCTAAACATTTTCTTGAAGGTCCGTTACAAGAAAACATTGAAAATTTTGACAAAGATCGAATAAATAATGTTGCAGATTTATATATCCAAGAGATCAGGGAAAATGAAAAGAATGGAAATAAAAATACGTTTTCTGGTGACCAAATGCGAGCTCTGATGGGTGAATTATTGAGTGCAGGATCCGAGACGACAGCGATCTCGATACTCTGGATTATTCTTTACTTGGTTAGACAACCGGAACTACAAAGATGTCTGCAGGAAGAAATTGATAATGTTATCCCTGAAGGGAAACAGCCATCCCTCTCTGACCGAGCTAAACTTCCGCTGGTGGAGGCGACGATTTTGGAAGGTCTCCGAATAGCTCCTGTCGCCCCGCTTTCAGTACCTCACGCAGTACACTCAAGAGTTGAATACAAAGGCTATGTGATCCCTAAAGATACTACAGTTCTAGTTAATTTACATTCGGTTCTGAAAGATCCCAATATTTGGCAGAATCCAGAAGAATTTATGCCTCAACGGTTTTTGGATGAGCAAGGCAAGATAAATGTTCCAAAGGAATTCATACCATTCTCAGTTGGACGACGATCTTGTCTAGGAGAATCTCTCGCTAGAATGGAACTCTTCCTGTTCGTCACCACGTTGTTACAAAGGTTTGAACTTCGCACGCCAGCTGGCCAACCCAAACCAAGTACAGAGGGTCATCTTAGCATGACATTTAGCCCATATCCGTTTGAAATCGAAGCCGTCTCAAGGATATGATTTTGAATTATTCATAGATACATGTATATACATACTTACTTAGTTTGTAACAGTATATTTATAAACTTCATTTTTTGTTGTAATTGTTAACATCGTCAATAACTGTTATTATTATCATTATCTTTGTTGTTATGTTGTTCTCATTATTAAAGAGAAACAAACGACTGAGTGCGACATCTTCCCGAAAACGAAAGACCTGCGCAATAGGTTCGTGTGAATTACACCGAAAGCGCAAATTGCTCGAGTTGTTTCATAGAGCTCGTGCCCAGGTCTCTCTCTGGAAAGGCTGATGTACGAGGTCGATATCCGACTTACAAACAGCTCTCCGTTCTGTCATTACAATAATGACCGTTCAAACTAAAACCATGAAAGAGATAAGCACAGTGCCTCAAGTGAGGCTCGAACCGGGGGCCTCCAGATTACGATTTTTCTACAGTTTACCACTGAGCCACGCTAAATCCACATGAGCATCGATATTACATTACTACCGTAATGCAAGAACACTGCAACGCTCTGCTGCAGTTGCTTGAATTTTTTTTTTTTTTTTTTTTTTAATTCTAAGTCGAAAAAGGGGCATAACTGTGTCAAAACACTTTGATGGCCAACTGCCTTTATTGTATGGGTTCTCTTTTTGATAGTGAACAACTTATCTGCGTTTCAGGTAAATATGTTCAGTAACAACAGAGAGATTACAAAATGTCAAAGTTTTGCACGATGCAGAGGACGAAAGGCTACTACAATACCTCGACGTCTTCTTCGAAAACAGCCGAACTAACAAATGATACACATCATTCTTTTTTTCAAACTTAATTCTCTCCTCTAACAACAGCAATTCAGACTTTATTCCGGTAAAAGAACTGAATTAGAATCTGTTGTCTTTAATCACTGAATTCAGTCAGCTCTTTGAATTAACCAATCTGGAGAAGGGGATTTTGAAATAATTGTGGGAAAGGATACTGTGCTGGAATGTTATCAACCCTTTCAAAGAAAAAATGACATCATTTATGCCGAATCTAAATTTTTCGTCTGCAAATGCTTTCAAATAAAGACAAGAGCAACATTTTATCGTTTGGTGTCGTTTGGTAACGAGTTCAGGGAGTAATTAATCCTTATCCTGCTAAATAACTTAAACGAAACTTTCAAGCGGATGGTAAAAACCAAAAAGTTGGTATTTCGAAGTTATGGGGGTTGGAGAAATATCTCCCTATCGGACAGTGTAGATCAAAGATCAGACTGCACGTACTGTGCAGACTGATCTTGATCTACACTGTCCGCAGAAGGTCTGTCATTCGCGCTAAGCATCCGAAGGGTTAAGTATAAGAAACAAACATTTTGAGGTTTTTTTTTTATTGTACGGTGTCAGCCCGTTCAATATAAAACCATCAAATTCTCATCATCAAGCTTATTTCAAAACTGGTAACGCTCATGGCAATAGCTCATTGACTTTGTACACAACTAAACTTGAATGTCGAATTGAACACGACCAAGTTCCCTGGAATCCTTTATATTTGATCTTTACGTGTTCTTTTATCAGACATTACGTCTGAAGGTCCATATGTACGAAATTAACTCTTTGCCAGACGACAAAATTTTAGACTGGCCCAAATATCAAAGCATTTGTAGACGACAATTAAATGTTGCTCAAATAATTTGATTTGTTTCTGAAAGGTAAGAAAACATCGTGGGAAAAGGATAAAATGCTGGTTACCATCATTTTCTCCCTTTTTGCACGATGTTTTCAAGTCTAATTTCCCAGGGGCGTAAAAACACGTCAATATGTGGTAAAGCGTTAAAAGCTACTAAACAACGAGAGGGACCGAAGAGTGATTCCTAAGCATATAGGCATGCGACAAAAATGTAGTCCTTCAGTTAATCTTCACCTTTGAATGAAACAAAATACGGAACTTGGTTATTTCTTCGTAATGGAATTGCGTCAAAACTAAACATTCATCAGTTTGAACAACTTTGAATACTTAATTTAAGATAAATCTGTACAGCCAGATAGAATTATTCTGTTAAAAATTTGATAGCATGTAGAATGGTTCAGAATTTAGTCAGCTGTGTTAACGTAGATAAATCACTAATATATGTGGTGAAAGGGATACAGAAAGTTAATGGATTTGTCTTCGATTTAAAACCGGAAATGACAACAGTGATTTTTTGAAGGCCTCAAGAAAATGAAATGAATTTTCTATCGGTCGCAATCTATGCAGCCTTGCAACTGTCAGGGGCAACTTTGGCATGAAGATACAAGAATGATTATAGTTTCAAGATGTAATGTGATAAATGCTATCTGAAAACGAGTATAGATGTATCGTTAAACCAAGATATTTTGCATATTGTCATATGCGTATGAACATCGATTAGACAGACTTCCTCTCCCCTCACTTACAACTTGTGTCGTCTGCTATCAATAATATACAAGAGAATTTATCACTAGTTTTCTTACTAAAATTACATTTTCAAACTTCATACGGTATAACATATATTTATCTGGTCAGACAGATAGCAGAATTTGGCCGTAATTAGTTTTTTAAACCCTTTCGATAATTAATACAGGAAGGTCATCACTTTGTACAATCTATTAGGTGAATTCGACTCAGCTAAATTGACTCGCATACACAAGCACCTTGTTACCAACCTCCTTAACCATGGTAGCAATCAAAAGGTACCATTTAATTGAAAAAACAAATAGACGATTTTTAGAATCGTTGTTCGAAATATTTCTGTTATTTTTTTAAAGGAAAGGACATTGTGTAAATGAAAAGAATCTGTTTATTTGACGTTTGATTGATATAAGACAACAGTGGAAACACTATGAATCACACCGAGTATCGAAAGGACGAAATGAGATCCCCCCCCCCCCCGGGTTTTGTAAAAGGCCTCAATCAAGTACGATAAAAGACTTTGTATCGAAAGACTGGAGAGAGGGTGAGGGCATATACCTGTATTTTCTTCAAATGTAGCCATATTTTCCTCTCCGAGGCCATATAAACATGATTTACGAACATGTCTTTCGTTTACCTAAACATGCCCCCTTCAAGTTTCGATCAATTTTAAGTTCAAAGTAAACTTCATTAACATAATTCTTTGCTTTTTACTATTTCTTTGAAAAATTACATTGTGTCAAAAATTCCTACACATGGGATGCTCTCTTGCTCTCTCTCTCTAAACATCGCTGAGCCCAGTGATGTAGCCAGTCACGTTCCGAGCTTGCAATCTAGGGGTCGATGGTTCGATTCTACAGCAGGTCCATTTTTTTTCAGGATTGTTTATGTTCTATGAAACAGGGTTCATTTTTCTCTCATCGTTGATCAGTGTTTCGACCTATTTATGTGGAAAAGCAATCAGTGCTCCGGGAAAGATATAGTGCAAAGTACTAGTAAAAGAAACTTCACTAAAGTATCGACTTATACCTCAAATAATGTTTAGGTCGGCGTTAAAGCGCAAAGCAAAGAAACAAATCGTCTCCACCAACAAATCCAGAATCAGCACCACCATCGTCATTACAAACAACTCCACCACCACCACAACCATCATCATCACCATGTCTCCCTGTCTCTCTTTTCTGACTCTCCAACACATTGCTTAGCCCGGATGCTCTCTCTCTCTGTCTCTCTCTCTCTCTCTTCCAGTCATTGCCAAGCACCTCTCTTCAAGTCATTGCCAAGCCCAGTTGCTCAGTTGATAACGTACAAGGCTTGAAACTAGGAGGTCGCAAGTTCGATTCCTAACGGCTGTTTAAATTTCTGGCCGAGGTTTCATGACATTAATTGTAACATGCTTCATTCCTTTCTTATCGCCAATGGTTGTTTCGTCAACTGTAATGTCTGAAAACAGCGATTGCTTTAGAATATTGTGCAAAGTACTGGTAAAAGAAACACCAAGAAAGGATAGATTGATGCACTTACCACCGCGATATAACTGAACTACGGCTGAAGACGCCTTCAATACACCAAAGAAAGAAATCTCTCTCTACCACCAAATTCACGACCAATATCAACATTATCATCATTAACAGTATCATTACCAGCAACACATCATCATCGTCATCACCATCATCAGCAGCAGCAATAGCATCCAAGCACGGATTGAATAGCTTCACAACTCCTTTAAATTTAACCAATTTTATTCCATTGAATTTTGTTCTTTTCTCTAAAACGAATATAAGGGGATTAAAAAAATCTTTATTCAAATTAGTTTCTTTTTTTTTTTTTTTTTTTCCCACTTAGATGAAACTCTTCCACAACTATTCCCAAAATCGCAACTTATTTTGACGTTTGGCTCTCTTCTGAAATCATTGAACAGCAATCCAAAATACACTTTCTACTTCCTGTGTCTCAGTTATACAGTTGAATTCCTCCGACTGTCTTCAATCCGGTTGAATTCAAGAAAAGAAATGTTTAATTCTCCCTTATCAAGCGCATTTAGACCAGTGAATTAAATGCGAATCAAATGATGGTGTTTGTCCTTTAACCCTCTACCGCATTTTAACGACTCTGTGGAAAAAAAACTCTTGAAAATATTGTGGGAAAAGGAGAAAATGCTGGGAACCAGCAATTTCTCCTTTACCCACAATGTTTTCTACCCTACCGAAGACAAAAATAATCATTTGAGCCACATTTGATTTGTCGTCTGCAAATGCTTTCAATTTGGTCCAGTCCAAAATTTTGTTATCTGGTAAAGGGATAACTCCACCAGGACATCATGGAGTTGGGGAAAGGCTGATTGAAACCTGCATTTCTTCTTTTTCATCGATGTTTTCATAAATCTTCTTTTATAAGGCCATGCAAACATGGATCGTGTACACAAATTTCATTCACGTTAACATTGAAAAATCTGTCTTAAAACAAATCAATCCTCTTTCAGCTTCTACCTTTTCCTTTTTAACTTTTACTGTATCAAACGATTAAACCCACTGAAAGAAGGCAGAGTTCGGCAGGTACGTGAGAAACGTAAAGGACTTGAGACCATAGTGATCACTGGTTGCCCATCTGATAAGACAAGTAAATTTAACCTCTATTCCTGTCTAAATTCATGGATAGTGGACATTACATTCATTTCCCTTCACAGTCCTCTTTTAAATCAGGAAAATAAATTTCGACAAAATAACTCTTTCCTTGTCACGAATGCTTAAAAACTTATAAACCGTCAAAGAGTCTTCATCCTTCGATACGCCACTTTTCTCTGTCTCGCACACACAAAATAAAATCTGTCTTGAATTCATCTTCTTTCAGGTCCTACTTTTGACGTTTGCTATATTAACTAAACTTTCACGCAATAAAACAATATATAGTTGGAAATACATTTTTAAGGAAGAAATTAAACCTTAAGGACTGACAGACAGGCAGAGAGAGAGAGAGGTGATGACAGGAGGTACGTCCAACGGACTGAGCAGGAAAACTAACGAACTTGAATTCGATCATTGTCTCATCGCGTGTAGGTATGTCCCACACAATGATGGCGAGATTTCATGCAATTGAGGTAGAATTTCTATAACTCTGGATGACTCTTACGGACTGAGGGAATATCGCACGGTCTTAGAGTATAAGCTGAACAAACTTGGGGTAAAACAAAACAAAGGGTACAGCTGCAACGCTTATGGCTATATGTTAAAGAGTGGGGGTACACCTAATCGACTGAGGGTAAATCTCAAAGATCGAGGATACAGAATGACAGAATGCGGCAAAGTCTGGGTAAGGACAGATTTACATTGCCGGACGATACATTTAATTTAGGTATTGTCAGGTCTCAATATCAAGGTATACGTCATACGGAGTAAGGGACCAACTCCAGGACTGAGGGTAAGTCTCACATACCGAAGATAGTAACAAATAGAATAGGATAAACACGTACTAAGGATAGATTGCTTAATCCTGATGGTAATCTAGCAATTTGAGAGGTTATACTATGCACGGATGGTTTAGGAGAAAGACGGAAAGCGTAATGAACTAAAGAAATAAGAACTTGGCTAAATCTCATTCGTTTATTGACTCGTCTCATCCAGTATCACGTACTAAAATGACGTCTCACGATTGGAAAGTAGCCAGCACGATGGTAACAATATTATGTGAAGTACTGGTAAAAGAAACTAGTGATCTCCGTCCAAACAGTTTATAACAATTTTCACTTAATCCACAACTTTACAGGAAAAAAAAAATCGGGTCCGAAATAAACTTCTGCACACTTGTTTACACATGTCCAATAATAAATTCTATACATTTCACTAGTCCATCATTATTCTGCACCAAAAAAATACAATTTCTTGTCCCCACACTACAATCTTTCGGCAATAAATGATAAAACCTGTCCAAAATCAAATAATCTCTCTCTCTCTCTTCCCACATTAGACCGCCTTGACCAGAAGCTCAGTCGGTAACGTACATTGCTTGAAGCCAATACGGTTCGCTCGATGCCTTTTTGTGTCTGCACGATATGGGGAAAAACCGGGGGACAAGATATGTCTAGGCCTCTCTATCTATCTATCTCTCTCTTTCTGCCAATATGGTCCAAGGTTCGATGCCAATTTTTGTTCCGAATTTTGACGATAGTCATTGTGAAAGAATTAATTCTTCGCTCAACGCTGATCGTTCTATCGACGATTGTGATTTCAGGAAGTTATATACTTCAGCAGCTAAAAACCTATGACAAAAAAAATCTCTGCTACCACATCCACAATCATCATCATCATCCACGCAACGATATAGCTTCATCACTCCTCTAAAATCAAACAGTTCGCTCGATGCCGTTTTGTGTCTGCACGATATGGGGAAAAACCAGGGGACAAGATATGTCTAGGCCTCTCTATCTCTGTCTATCTATCTCTCTCTCTCTGCCAACATCACTGAATGCAGTGGCATAGTCAGTAACATAACAGGCTTCCAACCCAGGGGTCTATGGTTCGATTCTCCAGCTGTTACAACTTCTTTCTCAGGATTGTTTAAGTTCATTGCGACAGGATTCATTCTTCTCTCATCGTTCAATAATGTTTCGACTAATTCATGTGAGAAAGCAGCCAGAACTTTGGGAGAGATTAAAAGCAAAAGACTGGTACAAAGACATTCCAATAAATCATGAGTACGTGCGATATAACTCAAATCAATCCTCAGTAACTCCACCACCACAACAAGAACCAACAACATCATTATCATCATCATCACCATCGTCATCTAATCACCACCAAAGTAATTATTACATAGCCTTACAACTCCAAAGCTTTGTGTTAAGTTCTCAAAACCTCCAAAGAAATCAGAAAAAATGTAAGCTCTAGATCAAGATCGATTCCATTTCTTCGACTGATTTGAAACTCTTCCGCAACTCCCGAAATCATCAAACAGCAATCAAACGTACACTTTCCAATACCAACGTTTCCACTATAAATTTGGACGTCTTCGCCCTTGTTAATCAATTTTAACTTTTACAAAAAATCTTTAGATGCTTCTAAAATAAAACAACACTTTGAAAAGATTAATTACATGTGGTTCAAATGATATTATTTATCTTTGTATTCTTCTCCAGGGTCGTGCAAACACATATCGTGATCATAACTTTCATTTTTGTTAACATGACTACCTTTAAGACCTGATCAGTTACTATAGAAAACATCATCAGTCTAATTCTTTATATTTTACGATTTCTTGAAAAAATTACAACGCGTCAAGGATTCCAAAACATTGCATGCACATCTCTCTCTCTCTCTCTCTCTCTCTCTCTCTGACCAAGATACAAGGCTTGGAACTAGGGAGTCGAATTTTCGATTTCTCCAGCTATTCAATTTTTTGTCTGAGGTTTGATGACAGTCATTGTTTCAGAATTCATCATTTTTTTCATCGCCGATGATTTCTTCTTTTTAAAACAGTTTTGTCGGAAAGCAGCCACTGGCTTGAAACAATGTGCAAAGTACTGGTAAGAGAAACACTAAGAATGAATAGGTGCACTGGCCGCCGCGATATAACTGATATAAGGCCGAAAACTTCGTTAAAACACCAAAGAAAGAAATATCTCTCTCCAACAACAAACTGACCATTAGCATCGTCATCATTATCACATCATCATCCCCATTATCATCAACACCATTAAACCATCATTTTTTCCTAACAATGTTTTCTAAACAATGTAGAGCAAACATGGATGGTGAACATCGATAATTATAAACAGTGGTTCAATTAATGGAATTTGTCTTTGGAAGGATAGCGTAGAGTGGGGAAAGGGCGGAATGAAACCAGCATTTTCTCTTTTTTTAAACAATGTTTTCAAGTCTTTCTCTCTATGGTTGTGCAAACATAGGTCGTGAACATAACTTTCTTTCATGTAAACGTTCAAAAATCTGGCTTTAAACAAATTCATCCTGTTTCAGCTGCTATCTTTACCCTTTTTATTTTTACTGTGTTACACAACTAAAACTTCACTCATTAAAACAATACAGAGTTCGGTAGCTCAGTCGGTAATCTATGGGACTTAAGACCAGGCTGTCGCAGGTTCCGATCCTTAGCTTGGCAAATTTTTCTCGGAAGATTTTTTCTTCAAAGGATTAATGATAGTAATTGCGACAGGATTCCGTTCTTTCTCTCACTACTGATGATTGTTTCGACGATGGTTATGTGAGAAATCAGCCACTGGAAAGAATATTGTGAGAAGCACTGGATTAAGAAACAACAGGAAGGCAGTTATACATGCACTGGCCTCCGTGATTAGCTGACATATGTTGAGGTATGTTGAAAACGACGTGAAACACCATACAAACAACAATATCACACCAGGGTCATGGCCCTGAATCGCTCAATTGAGCCTGTCAATCTTTGCAAGACTTTTTTTTTTTTTGAAGTGTAGGTGATGCATAATTATGATACGAAAAATCTTACTTCAGTGTTTATGTATTTTTCTATTTCTATTTTTCTATTTATTCATAGGGCGATGACGTAAATCTGTATGGTCAGACTATGTGCAAGTTACACCATTCACATTTGATAGTACAGGATCTCATTGAGAGTTGTAATTAGTTATGATTATTTCAAAGCACTTTATATTCAAACTTACGGTCTAAGGTTCCATCATATATATATCATGAAACAATAAATCATACATGCCGAGGGAAATAAGACTCGAAGGAAGCTATAGTTACAGTCCGTAAGGAACATCTTAAGCGAAAAAAAAAAAGGGTAAACCTCATAGAAAAAGAATGAAGGTTGAAAAAGATTAGAAACACAACATTAAGGCCACAGCTGCAACATGTGTGTGTGTGAGAGAGAGAGAGAGAGACCGAGGACCAGGGAGAGAGAGAGAGAAAGACCGAAGACCAGAGAGACAGGACAAGAGAGAGAGAGACACACAGGGCAAGAAAGGCAGTGGAAAGACAGAGGGAAGTGGAGGGAGGAGAAAAGAAACATAGATGAAAGGAGAGACGTGGAAAGCGGGAAGGATGGGAAGATGATACAGACAGATAGACGAGAGAGAGACGGAAGGAGGAGAAAGACAGTGAAACGGATGGAGAAAGAAAATGAGAGAAAGAGGAAAGAAGATAGTGAGAAAGAGAAAGCTAGAAGAGACAGCGAAGAGGAAAATAGAAACAGACAGAAAGAGAGAAAAAGAGAGGAGAGAGAGCGGAAAGGAGGTAGAGAGAAAAACAAAGAGAGAGGAAAGGATGGTGGATAGAGATAGAGGAGAGAGAAAAGCAGAGAGAGACAGAAAAAGACAGAGAGAGGCAGAGAAGGGATAGAGAGAAACAGAGAGAGACAGAGAAAGAAAGGAGAGGGATCAGTAGAAAGAGAGACAAAGAGGTCCGATAGTCTTATAGGATGGCAGAATTACGGCGAATTGAGGGTGATTACCTAAATTCAGAGTAATAGGGATTCAATACAGACTGAAGGTACATGTTATGAAGAAAAGGTACATGCCAAAGGACTACTGGTGAAAAAAAGAGTACAGACACAGGTTCGTGGTCTGAGGCTACATGGAATTAGGGTACAGTTTCTCTGACTAAGGGTACATCTCACGGACTGAAGGAAAATCGCAGTCTTTGAAAGCTAATGGACTGTAGGTAGAACAGGACAAAGGGTAAAGCTGCAACGCTTATTGGCCGATGTAAAGACTGGGGTGGCTTAATCGACTGTGAGTAAATATCAAAGACTGAGGATACCGAACTATAGCAGTCTACATGACCGGAAGGTACATTTAATTTACTTATTGTAAGGTCTCACAATCAAGGTATACGTCATACAGAGTAAGGGTGCAAATCCAGGACTGAGGGTACATCTCAAATACTGAAGATAATAACAAATAGAATAGGATAAATTCATACCAAGGGTACATTGCTTAATCCTGAGGGTAATCTAGCAAATTGAGAGGTTATACTATGCACGGATGGTTTAGGAGAAAGACGGAAAATACTTCATACAAACTGAGAGTGAATGCTTAAAGACTAGGGGTAAAAAACAAGACAACGTTTCCGGTCCCGAGAATAAATTCCACTGATTAAAGGTTTTATGATATATCTCTTATGCTGAAAGTTCCCCTTTTGTAGTGCAATATCTTAGCTATTTCTATCCCCCCCGCCAACCTGGGGGTAAACTTGATAGTTTATGACAAATTGTTTATGTAAAAGACAGAGGGTATGACACATGAACTGAGAGCAAGGATACCAAGAGTAGAGGTAAAAAAGTAGATAAAATTTGGTGTCAAATAATCAATCCTACAGATTAAGAGTCTGTTGGTACAACTCAAAATGAAGTTAGATAACTAAAATAAAGTAATATCGTAGTAAGGGTACATTTCTTCAGCCTTCGAGTGCGATCTCAACGCCTGGTAGAAAGCCAAACAGACTGAGGGAATATTCACCGGACTGAGAGTACGACAGCAAGGACTGAGACTGCAATCTCATAGACTAGTGGTACTGTCTTGGGTTTAAAAAGGGATGACAATGTTTCCGGCTAAAGAACCAAATGGACTAAGGGTACTATCTCAAAACGACTGACGATACAGGCTAATGGACTAATGGTCATAGAACAGAATGGGCAAAGTTAGAACGCAAGAATGCATTGCGGATGAAAGGACTGGATTAAATAAGAATAGGGAAATAGTAGCAGAGCCTGATGGTATATGACAATCAATGATCGTTTAATTCCATAGACTTAAACTAAGACTTCTCAGAATCAGAGAACAATTCACGAGGAGGAAAATTGCATAGATCGAGAGCACAAGCAAGCCGACTGGAGCTAAAATAAGAGAAGGGCAGTTGTACATACTGACGGTACTTCGGTCTAACTGAGAGCACATATCCTACTGTGAATACAGGCACACGGCATGGGGTTGAAACAAGAGATGGGACACATTATTCAGTGTTTGAGAATATATCAAACAAAGGGTGCCATCTCACAGTCCTAGAGTACACAGAATGGACTAGGGGAACATCTTACCGACTGACGGTGCAGGCTGACGGGCTGGGAGTAAAACGTTTGAAAGGACAAAAGTTTATGGCCTCACAATATATCTCGATTAATTAGGCTTCCTAAAAGAACATAATACAGGCTATTGAAATATCTAATGGACTGAGGGCACATTTTACAAACTGTGAGTGCATCAAATGGGCAGGTGATACAGTCTAATGGAAAATCGAAAAACTTAAAGTTAGAACACAACTTACTGAAGATGATAACCAACAGAAAGGGCCTCAGGGTATATTCGATTGAGTGAGGTGCATCTCATAGACTGAGGGTTTATATTGCTATTTTAAAGTAAAAAACTCTCATGGTATACAGAAACTGGAGAGTAAGTTATAGTAAGGGTACAGTGACACGCTTAGGTTACATCTCATAGATTTGGGGTACGTCTCAGAGACAGAGAGTACAGGAAAACAGATCAAATGGTACCATTCGAGTAAGGTCAAAGGCTCAGGGCTTGAGGGTACATTTTACTAACTATAGGTACGATTTCGAAAGCTAAGACGACATAAAAATGACCAAACATACAATCTCGAGGATCCAATCACCACATGACAGCCTGGAGGTTGATTTTAGGGGTCATGGGTATGAAATCGCCGACTGTTGGTACAGGCCTAGGAACCCTTGCAGTCACAGGAAGATAGAAATACAGTTTCAGGACCTAAAAGCAATTTCAAGCAATGAAGAATTCGATTGTAAAGGTGTGACAATTAAAAGAAAAGAAGAAAAATTTCTCGGAGTGGAATTAAATCTCCTGGACTGAAAGTTCATCAAACAGACTGAAGGTACCTTAAGGCATTTGCTTGAATTCAAAGTAAAAACCAGTAGCTAGGCCTCACTTTATATTCGACGGACCGAGGATACATCTCACAGACAGACGGATACATGGGTTCGAATAACGGTAAATCATATCGACTGGTTTTCGAGAGGACAAGTGAATCTCGTGGACTAAGCCTTAAAGCCTAAAGAACTAAAAAAATATGGACTTGGCTAATTCTCATTCGTTTGTTGACTCATCTCACTGGCTAAGAGTTCATCTCACGGACAGAGGGCAAATACTGGCGGATAAGTACTACAATCACTTCTCATGATGGAAAAGCAGCCAGCATGATGGTAACAATATTGTGTGAAGTACTGGTAAAAGAAAATAGTCATCTCCATCTCCGTCCAAACACTTTATAACAATTTTCACTTAATCCATAACTGTACAGAAAAAAAATCAGGTCCCTTGAAATAAACTTCTGCACACTTATTTACATATGTCCATTAAAATCTATACATTTCACTCACTTATCCATCATTATTCTCTACCAAAAAGTACAATTTCTTGTCCCACACTACAACCCTTCGTCAATAAAGTAAACCTATCCAAAATCAATTAAATCTCTCTCTCTCTCTCTCTTCCCCCCCCCCCCACATTAGACCGCCTAGCCCAATAGCTCAGTCTGTAATGTTCATTGCTTGAAGCTAATACGGTCCGAGGTTCGATGCCAAATTTTGTCCGAATTTTGATGATAGTCATTGTGAAAAAATTCATTCTTCGCTAAACGCTGATCGTTCTATCGACGATAGTGATGTCAGTTACATACTGTATATTATTAAACAGCGCTAAAATACCATGGACAAAAATCTTTCTTGTACTACATCTACAACCATCATCATTATCAACATCATCACCCTTATCATCATCCAAGCAACGATATAGCTTCATCACTCCTCTAAAATAAGACAGTTTCGCTCGACACCATTCTGTGTCTGCATGATATGGGGAGAGACCGGTGAAAAAGATATGCCCTCTTTCTCTCTCTGTCTGCCAACGAATTCAGTGGCATAGTCAGTAACATAACAGGTTTGCAACCCAGGGGTCTATGGTTCGATTCTCCAGCTGTTCCAACTTCTTTCTCAGGATTGTTTAAGTTCATTGCGACAGGATTCATTCTTCTCTCATCGTTGAATAATGTTTCGACTAATTCATGTGAGAAAGCAGCCAGAACTTTGGGAGAGATTAAAAGCAAAAGACTGCTACAAAGACATTCCAATAAATCATGAGTATGTGCGATATAACTCAAATCATGTTGAATGAATGAATGAATGAATGTTGTTTTATGGCGCATCGACAGCTTTGGTCATTTAGCGCGCATGTCTGTATTAAAAGATGGTTAAAACAGGAATTTTGAGGTAAAAAGATTTGAACATAATGATGACAATAAAAAGCTTGAGTTAGGAAGGATTATGAGTGATTTTGATAGGTATAAAAGATATTATTGAGTGACAGGGCAATCCCTATCAACTCAAAAAGTTTTAAATGATGAAGTTAAGATTGTGATAAAAAGATCTAAACAAAAATGTTAAATTGATAGTTAAAAGGTCTTTAGATGAATAGGGATTATGTGTAACTTTTAAAGTGCATAAAATATTGAGCGGCTGGGCATTCCCTGCCTACTCAAAAGTTTGAAATGAAAGGTTAAGACTGTGAATAGTTGTTTCAAGGAAATGAGAGTTTAAAATTCAGGAAGTGTGGAGCCTCCAATGGGATCAAAACACTCCCATTAAAGAGGTCCTGTCTCCAATGAGATAAGATGCCCCAAAGAGAGCTAATCCTCCCATTAAGGAGACGTAGTTGAAGATAAAAAAGGATTACACAGTAGAAATATGGGTTTACACAACAGGTTAAAAAGGTAATTAAGAAAATATCACAGCTTGTTGTATAGACCAATCTCTTTGATGAAGGTGATAATTGAATCAATGTTGACTGTTTCAAAGAGGTTGTGCATGCTGTCAACATTGTAGTATTTCTCACGCATTGGCTGAAAGTCGATGCAATCTAAAAGAATATGCTTAATGGTAAGATGTTCATTACATTGAATACATTCAGGTGCTTCTTCTCTGGTTAAAAGCCATGAGTGTGTTAGCCGAGAGTGCCCAATTCGAAGCCTTGTAATTATCACCTCTTCTCGACGAACAGACCTGTAAGAGGGGTACCACTCGCCAAGGATTGGTTTAACAGAATGAAGTTTGTTGAAATGATCAGCATCCCATTGGGACTGCCAAAGAGATTGTATGAAAGGTAAAATGGATGCTTTAAAATCTGTATGAGGAACTTTAACATCAGAAATTGCCAGGTTCAGAGCAAACTTTGCACTTTCATCAGCTTTTTCATTACCTCTTATGCCCATATGGCCTGGAAGCCAACAGAAGACTAATCTGTTAGAGGAAAGGATGCGAGAGATCCTTTCCAAAACTTTGCAGATCAGAGGATTTTCAAACTTTTGATTATAGAGGGCTTGTAAGGTAGATAAAGAATCTGAGAAAATAATGAATCTGCAGGAATGAGAATACTCCACATGGTCAAGGGCAAGATCAATGGCCTTCACTTCAGCCGAAAAAATGGAAGCATTGTTTGGAAGTCTGCATTTCTTTATACGTTCTCCGTAAACAGCAGCTGCTGCAACAGCATTACCATGTTTTGACCCATCTGTATAGATCGGCTTAAATGAAAAATAATGTTCTTTAATTTCACCATATCTTGTCTTAAAAATATCTCTGTCTGTTTCAGATTTCTTGTTAGAAGCAAGGTCAAAGCGAAACTCTGCAGTTCTCTGTATCCATGGTGGGATTTCAGGGAGTCTGTACTGAGCAATAGAGCTTGTGTCAATGTTTAGGTTCTCTACTTCTGCTTCCATGCGAATACCAAATGAGGGTATGGCAGTTGGTTTTCTGTCAAAGAGCCTTTTGAATTGAGGATTAAAAACAATTTTGTGTGTTGGATTAAAAGGGTTTCATTTCAGTTTCAAAAGAAACTGAAGAGCAAGTTTTCGTCTTCTGAGGTAAAGAGAAGGTTCATTTGCCTCAACATAGAGACTGGTTACAGGAGAGGTTCGAAAAGCTCCAAGTACCAGGCGTAGACCTTCATGATGGATAGAGTCAAGTAGTTTTAGGTAAGATTTTCGGGCTGAACCATACACAATGGAGCCATAATCTAGTTTAGAACGGATAAGGGAGCGATAAAGGCGTAAAAGTACTTTTCTATCTGCTCCCCAGTCTGAATGGGCTACAACTTTAAGAAGGTTAAGAGCCTTTTTACACCTCTTTTTAAGGGCTAGGATGTGCGGTAAAAAGGTAAGTTTCTTGTCAAAGATAACACCCAGAAATTTGAACTCATACACAACTTCAAGTTTAGTTTTTTCTAAGAAAAGTTCTGGGTCCTGGTGAAGTCCTCGTAGCTGGGAAAAGTGCATGCACTTTGTTTTTGACCTTGAGAACTTTAAACCATTTTCATCAGACCAGGTCTGAAGTTTATTAAGACATTGTTGAAGTTGCCTTTCGATGATGTTCATGTTGTGAGATCTAAAACAGATTACAAAGTCATCAACATATAAAGAGCATTCTACGCCTGGGTTTATGGCTTTAACAATGCTATTGATCTTCACACTAAACAGTGTGACAGATAATATACATCCTTGTGGCACACCCATCTCCTGTTCCTGTGCACCTGAAAGGGTGTTACCAACTCTGACTCTAAAAAAACGCTCATCTAAGAAGTCTGCGATAAAAAGAGGTAATCGACCTCTGAGACCAAAGTCATGTAAATCTTTAAGTATACCGTATTTCCAGGTTGTGTCATACGCACTTTTAAGGTCAAAAAAGACAGAAACAACATGTTGTTTGTTAATAAAACCTTCCCTAATGAAAGTTTCAAACCGGACTAAATGGTCCATTGTGCTGTGTTGGTGGCGGAATCCACTCTGTACATCAACAATAAGGTTATTGGATTCTAGAAACCAAACAAGACGGTCATTGACCATTCGTTCAAGAGTTTTACACATACAACTTGTAAGGGCTATGGGACGATAGTTGTTGGGGTCACTGGTATCTTTTCCAGGTTTTGGGATAGGGATAACAAGTGCTTCTCTCCATGACACTGGTAAATCACCAGATTGCCAAATTGCATTAAAAAGATCTAATAAAACAGAAAGAGAGGTAAAAGGTAAGTGTTTTAAAAACTGATAGTGGACTTTGTCTTGTCCTGGAGAAGAGTCATGAGCTTTGTTCAGAGCTGATTTAAGTTCCTTCAAAGTAAATAATTTGTTGTAGTCCTCTAAATTGGATGATTTGAAATCCAGTTTTTTCTTTTCCTCTTTAGCCTTATTCCTTTGAAACTTTGCAGAGTAATTTTCTGAAGAGGATTTCTTGGCAAAAGTATTAGCCAGTGCATCAGCAATGTCTTCTGCAGTTTCAAGGTCTTTGTCATCTTGAGTGAGATGATTTATGGGAGGATGGCCTTGCCCTTTGATCTTTTTCATCATTTTCCATACTTTCCCTGTTGATGTTCTGCTGTTAAGTCTGGAGACATACTGTTTCCAGGACTTTTGTTTACTGTTTTTGATGGTGTGTCGTGCTTTTGCTCTGGAAATACGGTATAAATTGAGGTTCTCAGGGCAAGGCCTGAGGTTAAACTTTCTAAGTGATTTTTTCCTGTCCTTGACAGCCTGTTTACAGTCATCATCGAACCAAGGCTTTTCAGGACGTTTTGGACTTGTCGAGGTCTGTGGAACAGAACTTTGAGCTGCTTTAAGTAATAGTGTAGTGAAGAGTTTGATAGGTTCATCACAAGTAACAAATTTCTCATGTGTGATGGACTGTTCACATAGTATCTGGAATTTGTCCCAATTAGCTTTATTGAGTTTCCATTTCCGAGGACGTTCAGATCCTGATGGTATACAGGAAGAGATAATAATTGGGAAATGGTCACTTCCACACAAGTCGTTGTTAACTTTCCATGTAAAGTCTGGAAGTATGACAGGGCTACATATGGTCAGGTCAAGAGATGAATAAGATCCTGTCGCAGGATATAAGTATGTTTTGGAGTTGTCATTCATGAGGGATAAAGAGTTATTAGACATGATATTCTCTATTTGAAGTCCTCTTTGATTTGTAGTGTCACAGCCCCACATAACACTGTGACCACTGAAATCACCACATAGAATGAAAGGAGAAGGTAACTGAGAAATAAGGTCATTGATCTCGTTTTCATTAATTGGTTTACTCGGTGGAAGGTAAAGAGAGCAAACTGTTAGAGAAGTGTGTAGAGAGAGTCTTACAGCGACAGCTTGGAGGTTTGAGTTGAGTTGGACTTTCTTGTGTGGGACAGTATTGTTAACAACTAAAGAAACTCCGCCTTGAGCTCTGTCACCCTCTGTATATATTTTACTATAGACAGAGTGATGTTTGAAACTGACTTTATCGGATTCTTTTAGGAAAGTTTCCTGCAAGCAAAGGGCTACAGGCTTGTGATCGTTGATAAGAAGGGATATTTCTTCATAGTTAGACTTCAGGCCTCGACAATTCCATTGGATAATTGTATTCATAAACAATAGGTATAAAACAAATATAAGAGTGGGTATGTGATGCATTATTTAGATTTATCATGACTTGATCACTTTGGTCTCCGGTAATGAGGAAGACCAACTATTGGTGTTTTTGTTCCAAGCATCTTTAGGTGGCCCCCAGACACTTGGTTGTTCACTGTCAGAGACATCACCTTCTAGAATCTCCTCAGCGTCCATGTCCTCCAAAGTCTCAAATTTGTTGGAGGTGTCCACAGAAGAAGAATCTGCTTTATGGTTTAGAATGTAAGATACCTCTGCTGGGCTCTGATCTGAAGGTTGACTTTCTTCAAAACATTGCTGATCAGGTTTGTTCCTCCTTTTCTTCTGGGTTTTCTTGTTACCCTTTGGGTGGGTTGTTAGTTCTGATTTCTTTTCATCAGAAGGTAAGATCTGCTCATCAGAAGGTCGTTTCGAGGATGACGTGGAGGGTTTAGGCAATAAGGGTGTTTGAGATGTAGGTTCAGATGACACTGAAGATTGACGAGATGTAGTATCAGCTGTTTTCGGCAACTGAGAAGATTCCTTTTGTGGTTTTAATGACGGCGTTGTTCTTTTAGGGTTAGCCAAAGAAATAGATTGTGGTTTAGATGGGGGTTGTGTTGTGGGTATAGGATTAGTTTGTGTTGTAGGCTTTTTACAGGTTAAAGCTTTGATTTCATCAGCCATCTCCGGGAACTTATTCAAAAACAATTTGGTCAGGAGATCAAAGTTTGAACATTTTTTCTCCTGGGTGGATGTGATATTTGCATAGCTTGTATTACTTGTAAGTTGTACTCGATCCTTCCTCCGTTGGTTAATTATTTTTCTGGCCTCAGGAAAACTGATATTTTCTTTATACTTCAGCTTCAAAATTTCTTTCTCATCTTTCCATGTAGCACAATCCTTTGAATATGTTGGATGAGGGGCTTTACAGTGGAAGCATGACACAGGGTTGTCACACTTTGTACTGTCATGGTCAGATCCTTCGAAGGAGCATTTTGGGCAAACAGGAGTACTGTTGCATCTTGATTCATGATGACCATATCTCTGACATTTGAAGCAACTCAAGGGATTTGGTACATAGACTTCAACTTTGACAGATTCAAAGCCTATTTTGATTGAAGATGGCAAGTTAGGAGAAGAGAAGGTAAGAATATATGTGCGTGTGTCTCGTTGAACGCCATTTCTAAACACTCGGATCCTTTTAACATCGGAGACAGACTGAGAAGACAGATTCCACTTGATTTCATCTACGGAAGAACAGAATGACAGGTCTCTGCATCGGATACCTCCTTTGCAGGTATTTAAGGTTTTGTGAGGATAAATCCTGACAGCAATATCAAAAAATGTGTTATGCTGTAGAAGGTTCAGGGTTTGCTGTTTAGTATAGCATTCAACTAAAAGTGTGTTGTTTTTTAGTTTTTTAACTGATTTGGGTGTGCCTAGGTATTTAGAGAGTTCTTTTTCTATTACAAAAGGAGAGAGTCTAGTTACAGGTTTAGCAGTGTCTTGGGATTCAATAACTAAAAATCGAGGAAAGTGAATAGACTGATGGGCATTTGAACTTGAGGATAATGGTGTTGGTATATCAGTGTCTGAGTCACTGTCTGGAAGAGTTCGCTTGGCTTTTTTTTGGGTTGCCATAATGTTGATGATACTTTCATCACCAATGCTCCTCACCCGCCTCGGAGCCCAACAAGGGGACACGACCTGGGGAATTCCATCACAGATCATGACAGGGATACATTGGTGATATACTCAGGCGAATGGGTCCGATTGAGCAAGTGTATTCCAGCAGAATGTCCTACCAGATCAGACAAACATTTGGACACCACAAATGTCAACCAAAGACATATATCTTTCACCCGATTGGCCCATGAGCCACCGCCTTCTAGGACTACGAGAGAGAAGGATACAGGACGTTTTCTCCCGCAATGAAAGAGAAGGACGTTAGAGAATGTGTAATCGTGGTTGAAACGATGATGATGATGATGATGTGCATATGGAAATATCCTAGGGCTTGGCGTGACCAGCCGGTTGATCAGGACGAGCCTTCCTGACCTCTCGTTTAACTCAACCCAAGGCCAAAGTGGTGTGTTGTGAAAAAGAGCGTCAAAGAAACCATGCTCTGATCCACTCAACCACCAGGATCCCGTCATCAAGCGACACAAGTTGCAGTCCACGGCAAACAGGCAGGCACAGTGGGCGGGTCTTACCCCTTCTGTAGTGCGACAGCTGGGCTATTTCTATCCCCCCGCCCAGCTGAGGGTCAAATCATGTTGAAGTCGCCTTAAAAACACTAAAGAAACAAATATATCTCCATAAACAAATTTACAGCCAGGAACACTATCACCATCCTCAGCAACTCCACCACCACAACAAGAACTAACAATATCATCATCATCATCATCACCATCGTCATCACCATCAACACCAAAGTAATTATTACGTAGCCTTACAACTCCAAAGCTTTGTGTTAAGTTTTCAAAAAACCCAAAGAAATCAGGAAAAAAATGCAAGCTTTAGATCAAGATAGATTCCATTTCTTCGACTGAAACTCTTCCGCAACTCCCGAAATCATCGAACAGCAATCCGAAGTACACTTTCCAATACCAACGTCTTCACTATAAATTTGGACGTCTTCGCCCATGTTACTCAATTTTAACTTTTACAACAAATCTTTAGATGCTTCTAAAATAAAACAACACTTTCAAACGATTAATTACATGTGGCTCAAATGATATTATTTATCTTTGTATTCTTCTCCAGGGTCGTGCAAACACAGATCGTGATCATAACTTTCATTTTTGTTAACATGACTACCTTTAAGATCTGATCAGTTACTATAGAACACATCATCAGTCTAATTCTTTATATTTTACGATTTCTTGAAAAAATTATAACGCGTCAAGGATTCCAAAACATTGCATGCACATCTCTCTCTCTCTCTCTCTCTCTCTGACCAAGATACAAGGCTTAGAACTAGGGGGTCGAATTTTCGATTTCTCCAGCTATTCAATTTTTTGTCTGAGGTTTGATGACAGTCATTGTTTCAGAATTCATCATTTTTTCATCGCCGATGATTTCTTCTTTTTAAAATAGTTTTGTCGGAAAGCAGCCACTGGCTTCAAACAATGTGCAAAGTACTGGTAAGAGAAACACTAAGAATGCATGAATAGGTGCACTAGCCGCCGCGATATAACCGATATGAGGCCGACAACTTCGTTAAAACACCAAAGAAAGAAATATCTCTCTCCAACAACAAACTGACCATTAGCATCGTCATCATTATCACATCATCATCAACCAAGACCCCGTAGCTCAGTCGGTAGCGTACAGGACTGGAGAACAGGAGGTCGCTGGTTCGATCTCCGGCTTGGCCAATTTCTTTCCGAGGATTGATGATAGTCACAGAATATTGTGCGGAGTACTAGTAAAGGAACTCCAGGAAAGCATGGATATGTGCACTGGCCGCCTTGATATAACTGAAATAATGTTGAAAACGGCGTTAAACACCATACAACCAACCAACCAACATCATCATCACCATTATCATCAACACCATTAAGCCATCATGTTTTCCTAACAATGTTTTCTAAACAATGTTGTGCAAATATGGATCGTGAACATCGATAAATACAAACAGTGGCTCAAATAATGGAATTTGTCTTTGCAAGGATAGCGTGGAAAAGGCGGAATGAAACCAGCGTTTTCTCCTTTTTTTAAACAATGTTTTCAAGTCTTCCTCTCTATGGTTGTGCAAACAAAGATCGTGAACATAACTTTCTTTCACGTAAACATTCAAAAATCTGGCTTTAAAACAATTCATCCTCTTTCAGCTGCTATCTTTAGCTTTTTTACTTTTCCTGTGTTACACAACTAAAACTTCACTCGTAAAACAATACCGAGTCCGGTAGCTCAGTCGGCAATCTATGGGACTAAAGACCAGGCTGTCGCAGGTTCCGATCCCTAGCTTGGCAAATTTCTTTCGGAGGATTTTTTCTTCGAAGGATTAATTATAGTAATTGCGACAGGAATCCGTTCTACTGATGATTGTTTCGACGATGGTTATGTGAAAAATCAGCCACTGGAAAGAATATTGTGAGAAGCACTGGATTAAGAAACAACATCATGTACATCAAGAAACAATAAATCATATATCCTGAGGAAAATAAGAATGAAAGGAAGCTATAGTTACCATCCGTAAGGAACATTTTGAGAGAATAAACGGTAAACCTCATACAAAGAGAATAAAGGCTAAAAAAGATTAGAAACACAACATTCAGGCCGCAGCTGAAACATGTGAGACTGAGAGAGAGAGAGAGAGAGAGACAGACAGACAGACAGACAGACAGACAGAGAGACAGAAAGACAGACCAAGAACCAGAGAGAGAGACAGACAGAGGACCAGAGAGAGGCAGGGCAAAAAAGACAGCGGAAAGACAGAGAGAAATGAAGGGAGGAGAAAAGAAACATAGAAGAAAAGACAGATGTGTAAAGCGGGAAGGAGGGAAAAATGATAGAGACAGATAGATGAGAGAGACAGAGAGAGAGAGAGAGAGATGAAAGAACGACAGAGAAAGGGGGTGAAACGAAGGGAGAAAGAAAATGAGATAAAGAGGATAGGAGATATTGAGAAAGAGAAAGCAAGAACAGAGAGCAAAAAGAGAGAAAGATAGAGACAGTGATAGAAAAAGAGAGGAGAGAAAGAGAGCGGAAAGGGGGTAGAGAGAAAAAGGGGAATAAGGAAAAATCAAAGAGTAAAGGAAGGTGGAAAGAGAGAGAGGAGAGAGAAAAGCAGAGACAGACAGAGAGAGAAAGACAGAGAGAGGCAGAGAAGTGATAGAAAAAAACAGAGACAGAACAAGAAAGATGATGGATAAGTAAAGAGAAACAGAGAGAGAGAGAGAAAAACAGACAGACAGACAGACAGACAGACAGAGTACCGATAGTCTTATACGATGGCAGAATGACGGCGAACTGAGGGTGAATACTTAAATTCAGAGTAGAAAGGAATCAATACAGACTGAAGGTACATGTTATGAAGAAAATGTAGAGACCAAAGGACTACTGGTGAAAAAAAGAGTACAGACACAGGTTCGTGGTCTGAGGCTACATGGAATTTTGGTACAATTTCTCTGACTAAGTGTACATCTCACGGACTGAAGCAACATCGCAGTCTTTGTCTGGAAGCTAATGGACTGGAGGTAAAACAAGACTAAGGGTACAGCTGCAACGCTTATTGGCCGATGTTAAAGCTGGGGTAGGACTAATCGACTGAGAGTAAATATCAAAGACCGAGGATACCGAATGATAGAATGCAGCAGTCTACATGGCCGGAAGGTACATTTAACTTAGTTATTGTCAGGTCTTAACGTATACGTCATACAGAGTAAGGGAGCAAATCCAGGACTGAGGGTACATCTCAAATACTGAAGATAATAGAAAATAGAATAGGATAAACTAATACTAAGGGTACACTGCTTCATCCTGATGGTCATCTAGCAAATTGAGAGCTTATACTGTGCACGGATGGTTTAGGAGAAACACGGAAAATACTTCATACAAACTGAGAGTGAATGCTTAAAGACTAGGGGTAAAAAAACAAGACAACGTTTCGGATCCAAGAATAAATTCCACTGATTAAAGGTTTTATGATATATCTATTAGGCTGAAAGTATCCCTTTTGTAGTGCAATATCTTGGCTATTTCTATCCCCCCGCCAAGCTGGGGGTAAACTTGATAGTTTATGACAGATGGTTTATAAAAAAGACAGAGGGTATGACGCATGAACTGAAAGCGACGGTAACAAGAGTTGCGGTAAAAGGTAGACAAAATTTTGGGATCCAATAATAAAGCCTACACAATAGTTTCTGTTGGTACAACTCAAAATGAAGGTTAGATAACTAGAATAAAGTAAAATCGTAGTAAGGGTACATTTCTACAGCCTTCGGGTCCGATCTCACCGCCAGGTAGAAAACCAAACAGTCTGAGGGAATATTAACCAGACTGAGAGTACGATATCAAGGACTGAGACTGCAATCTAACAGACTAGTGGTACCGGCTTACTGTCTTGGTTTTAAAAAGGATGACAACGTTTCCGGCTAAAGTATCAAATGGAGTAAGAGCACCATCTCAAACCGACTGACTAATGGACTAATGGTTATAGAACAGAAAAGGGCGAAGTTGGAATGCAATAATGCAGTGCGGATGAAAGGACTGGATTAAATAAGAGTAGGGAAATAGTAGCAAAGCCTGACGGTATATGACAATCAATGATCATTTAGTTCCATAGACTTAAGTTAAGACCTCTCAGAATCAGAGAACAATTCACGAGGAGGAAAGTTTCACAGACTGAGAGTACAAGCAATCCGACTGGAGCGAAAATAAGAAAAGGGCAGTTGTACATACTGAGGGTACTTCGGTCTCACTGAGAGTACATATCATATACTGTGAATACAGGCACACGGTATGGGCTTGAAACAAGAGCAGGGACACATTATTCAGTGTTTGAGAATATATCAAACAAACGGTGCAATCTCACAGTCCTAGAGTACACAGAATGGACTAGGGCAACATCTTACCGACTAACGGTGCAGGCTGACGGGCCGGGAGTAAAACGTTTAAAAGCACAAAAGTTTATGGCCTCACAATACATCTAAATTAATAAGGCTTCCTAAAAGAACATAATACGGACTGTTGGAATATCTAATGGACTGAGGGCACATTTTACAAAGTGTGAGTGCATCAAATGGGCAGGTGATACAGTCTAATGGAAAATCGAAAAACTTAAAGTTAGAACACAACTTACTGAAGATAATAACCAACAGAAAGGGCCTCCGGGTATATTCGATTGAGTGAGGTGCATCTCATAGACTGAGGGTTTATATTGCTAATTTAAAGTATAAAGCTCTCATGGTATAAAAAGACTGGAGGGTAAGTTATAGTAAGGGTACAGCTTAGGTTACATCTCACAGATTTGGGGTCTGTCTCAAAGACAGAGAATGAAGGAAAACAGATCAAAGGGTACCTTTCGATTGAGGTCAATTGCTCAGGGCTTGAGGGTACATTCTACTAACTATAAGTACGATTTCGAAAGCTAAGACGACATAAAACAGACCAAAGATACAATCTCAAGGATCCAATCAGCATATTACAGCCTGGAGGTTGATTTTAGTCGTCATGGGTACGAAATCGCCGACTGTGGGTATAGGCCTAGGAACCCTTGCAGTCACAGGAAGATAGGAATACAGTTTCAGGACCTAAAAGCAATTTCAAGCAATGAAGAGTTCGACTGTAAAGGTGTGACAACAAGAGGACCATGATGGTCCTATATCGCTCACCTGAGTACTAAGCAGTACAGGTTAACAATGAAGATATATACCAAATACTGAAGTTCAAGGCCAAATGATTATGAAAGAGAGACAACTCACAACTTTAACAGAGGTCTAGGCCTTTGGTTACCCAGAAAATTTTCTTATAATTGCACGAAAGATACCTAGGTACAAACGTCTTAGCCCCGCGGCTGGACCTGTAATGATCCCAGGGTCATCTTGTGTGCATTTCTTGAGGTCCACAAGGTGATGCTTCATGCAAAGTATCATAGCTCTAGGCATTTTGGGTTTAAACATAAAGATTTTTTCAGTTTGCATTATATATCCATGTAGATGCTACGGAGTAAACCAAGTCAAATACATCAACTCTAATTTAAGGGCAAATAACTCATGTTGTTTGGGTCTAATAAGACCCATAATCAAAACCCATCCAAGATCTTATGGTCATATAAATTTTTACCAAGTTTGGTACTGATTGGTATATATTTGTAGATGCTAGAGTGTAAACAAAGTCAAATATGGAAATTTTGTCCAATTCAAAGGCAAATAAATCTGGATGTTCTGGTTCAATTTGACCCATAACTGAACTCTTCCGAGACCTTATGGGAATATATATTTTGACCAAGTTTGGTACTGATTGGTCAATATTTGCAGATGCTAGAGTGTAAACAAAGTCAAATATGGCAAATTTTCTAATTCAAGTGCAGACAACTCAGACAGTTCTGGTCCGATTAGATCCATAATTGAACTAATCTGAGATCTTATAATCACACACACTTTGACAATGTTTGGTGCTGACTGAGTAATATTTGTAGATGCTAGAGTGTAAACAAAGTCAGATTCAGTAATTTTTGCAAATTCAAGGGCAAATAACTCCTGATGTTCTGATTGGATTTGATCCAAAATCGAACTCATCCGAGACCTTATGGGCATATACATTGTGGCCAAGTTTGGTACTGATTGTCAATATTTGTAGATGCTAGAGTGTAAACAAGAAGATTTTTAAAGATTTCCCTCTTTATCTCTATGTGAAATCCGAGAATCCACAACATACGGCCAATTTCAACAACAGCGCCATACTTTGAAGTATTTTGGTAGAGGGCTATTAGAAGATGCTACATGCCAAATATGAAAGCTCTAGCCCTTACGGTTTGGGACAAGAAGATTTTTAAAGTTTTTTCTCTCGGTTGCCATGGCAACCAGAGTTCTTCATGGAATTCAAATCTTTGAAGTATTCTGAAAGTGCATCACCTATGGATCATTTCTGTGAAGTTTCATTGAAATCTGTTGGGCGGTTTCAGAGGAGAAGATTTTTTAAGTAATTGTTCACGGACGGACGGACGGATGGACGGACGCCGGACAACGATCGATCACAATAGCTCACCCTGAGCACTATCTGCTCAGGTGAGCTAAAAAAGGGGGTCAAAAAAAAAAAAAAATAGGGGGGGGGGGGGGGGGAGGAATGGGAAAAGGGGAGGGGGTCTGTCCCGGAACATCAACGCAAATCCCAAAAAATCAAGTCCATTGTCCCGGATTTGTCTGAAAAAATTATGGCATGTATGTGTACTAATATAAGATGAAAATCTGAAATTACTTCATAATCCTTAAATTTTCCAATCGAATTTCATAGTTTTGTACAACGTTTTACTCAAGTTCAAGAGAACTCTTTTTATCAACATGGCCAGTGGCTCATGAATGTCAAAATCTAATATTTTACTCTAAATACATATAGAATATTATGACAGCATGTATTTCCTGTCAACTGTATTTCACTTCCACATGCGTTGGAAAATTTCATATCTCGCGAGACCGAAGGTCGAGCAAGATGTCAACATTTTCAAACGCATCATGAAGTGAATACAGCCGACAGGAAACACATACTGGCATAATATTCCATTCATTATATACTTAATAGATCTAATGCTAAATAAAAACAGAAAGAATACAATCAGTGCCATATGTATCGAAAAACACAAATAAATTGTAAGAAAAACCTGGTTCAGTGGGCGTTAATATCTTTTTATGAATGGCGCATGAATATTATGCAGTGTGTAATAATTGTACTCTTTCTCAGTGATGGGCAAACGAAAAATAAATATTATTCGTATAGTTTGTTTAGGAAAAAGAATATCGCCATAAAAATCTTCATAAGACGATCTACACAAAGATTATAATTTACAGGTACAGGTCCATGTATATAGCTGATCTACGCTCATTGGAAATAAATATGCATTTCTAAAGATAGACTGAAAATGCAATCGCCTCCTCCCTTCATGATTCTTACTATGTTGCGTAAAAATAAAATTTGGAAAAAGACTGAAAGTAGTTCGCTTGTGGAACACATCATCATACCATATTTGAAACCGTATTTCACAGTGAGTAGATACATTTTTTTTTTCCTTCATGTTGTATTTCAACGGTGTGAAACGCTTGTATTTGAGTCAGAAAAATCACAGGTATATAATAAATCAAAATATGTGATTCCTTAACCACTGTACCTCAGAGGACCATGATATACCTAAGATATCACCATATGGCACTCACCCGGTACAGGTTGACATTAGCCTAACAGTCCTACTTTTAGTCAACAAGTCTCTGACTGGCATTAAAAAGCAACAGAAGCCACTGATGTTTATATATATTTAATCACCTGATAGCTCTGGCAATAATAATAATTCATTATATTTATCAAATCGAAGTTACAATATGGAGTGCCCATACAGAACACAAATCAAACCCAAGGGGCATTACTTTAATAAATTTTGTAGACTGTTTCTGTTTAAAGGTAGTCTTCCAAAGAACTTCTTCAAATTTTTAGAAAATGTAATAATCATCTTTTTAACCCATTCCCACACAATGACTCCTTTTGACGCGTCTGGAAAAGAAGCCTATTGAAAACATTGTGGAAAAAGGAGAAAATGCTGGTAACCAGCATTTTCTCCTTTTCCCACAATGTTTTCTACTCTATCAAAGACATAAATTATCATTTATGTTACATTTATTTTGTCGTCTGCAATTGCTTTCAATTTGGACACGGTCAAAATTTTGTCGTCTGGTAATGGGTTAAGCAGTATATGTTTGACCTTTCACTAGAAAATCATGCATTTTCCATTTTGTGAGCAAGAAATATTCTTAAATTGCAACCAACAGTTTTTAATTTATATGAAATAGGAACCTATCGGGTGACGCTACCCATCAGATTTCCGTGCTACTGAAGCCAATTTTTCATAATCAAAAAAAATATTTTCAATTCCAATTCATGCCATTCTTTCATTTTTGTGCACATCTAGTCAAACAAGTTTAAAATTTGTGAATTGAAGAAAAAAACTTTTTTCCAAAATCTGCTGAAAACTACCTTTAATGCCACATTGCAAATGATAAAACTATAGGCCTCATGGTTTGTCACAACAAAATCTTCACATATTTCCCTGTTTATTTGTTTATTGTTCTCTCTTTCTTTTTTTTCCTTTTTGTAAACTGGTTTCAGCCTGTTTGACTTATGATTTATTACGAGAAGATCTTTAAGGAAATTGTGAACAGGCAGCTTTGGTATAGGCTCAAGACAATGATGCTATATACAGGGTTTTCCATGACCCCTTGTTTCTTTGAATTTTGAGGGTTTTGACCCCCCAATTTTTCTAAACGACCCCAAAAATTTCTTGTTTAGCTTCTTAAATTCATATGAAGGGGGTCATTGTGACCCCTTAAACAGGAGGTTGAGGAAAAAATACCATATATACCAGATACAAATAATAGTATATCAAAGCCAGAAACCTTTCTTATTTGATTGGTTGGTTGGTTGTATTCGGGTTTAACGCCACTTTAACAGCTAAGGTCATATCATGGCGGTCGGTGACGCACATGTGTTTTCCTGGCTTTCTCACACCAGTACTAACACTACTTTTCTTTCCAAAGCCACCGACTACTTTTCTCACATGCTTCTGCAGAGGTGAGAACGCATACCCGGGGCATTGGAGGAAAGCCATTATGTGACCCCAATAAGAATTACTCTAACAACTTTTGGCAGAGGGTCCCCAGACCTTTGCTACAAAGAAAACATGAAAATTTTAGTCTCTCACTGGTCACATGTAATTTTCTTCCTTTTCAATGTTAAATAGGGTGCGCCCGCACAGAGCCCAAACTCCACCCAAAGGTCAATTTTTAAACTTTTGGTACAGGGTCTCAAGATCACGTTACATACAAATTAAGAATGCTCTAGCCCTTATGATTTGTCAAAACGAGAGTTTTAAAAGATTTTCTTGTTTCCACGTAAAATTGGGTGCACCCGAGCGGAGCCCAAATATGACCCAAAAGAGATACTTTTAACAATTTTTATAAAAGGTCACCAAATGATGCTACATGCAAAATATGAATGCTTTGGCCCTTATGGTTTGTCACAATAAGATTTTAAAATATTTCCAACTTTAATTCTATGTAAAATAGTGTGCGCCCGGCCAGAGCCCAAATATGACCCCAAAGGGATAATTATAACAATTTTTGTAAAAGGTCACTAGATGATGCTACAGGCAAAATATGAATACTCAAGCCAATATGGTTTGTCAGAAGAAGATTTTAAAAGATTTCCTTCTTTGTTTCCATTTAAAATAGGGTGTGCCCTGGCAGAGCCCAAATATGACCAATGAGGTTTAACTTCCACAATTTTGGTAGAGGATTATCATATAATGCTACAAACCAAACATGAATTCTCTAGGCGTTATGGTTTGTCAGAAGATGATTTTTTAAAGATTTCCTTCTTTGTTATTATGTGAAATAGGGTGCGCCCGGGCAAAGCCCAAATATGACCCTAGGGGATTAATTTTAACAATTTTGGTAAAGGGTCACCCAATGATGCTTCATACAAAATATGAATGCTTTCGGCCTTATGGTTTGTCACAAGAAGATTTTTAAAGATTTTTTCCATTTTCAGCCATTTTGTTGCCATGGCAACCACAGTTTTTCATGGAATTAAATTCTTTTAACAATTTTTGTAGAGTTTCATCCAAGGAACATTCCTGCCAAGTTTTATCAAGATTGGCCATCTGGTTTTGGTGGAGAAGATTTTTAAAGAAATTGTTAACGGACGGACGGACGGACGACGAACGATGACCGGTCACAATAACTCACCCAGAGCACTTCGTGCTCAGGTGAGCTAATAAAAAGAAAAGAAACAGTTCTCGGAGTGGAATTAAATCTCCTGGACTGAAAATTCATCAAACAGACTGAAGGTACCTTAAGGCATTTGGTTGAATTCAAAGTAAAGACCAGTTACTAGGCCTCACTTTACCTTTGACGGACTGAGGATATATCTTACAGACAGACGGATACATGGGACCGAATAACGGTAAATCATATCGACTGTTTTTCGAGAGGACAAATTAATCTCATGGACTAAGCCTTTAAGCCTAATGAACAAGAAATAATGACTTGGCTAATTTTCATTCGTTTGTTGACTCATCTCACAGGCTAAGAGTTCATTTCCCGGACTGAGGGCACATACTGACGGATAAGTGGTTAAATGACAGCAAAGACAATTATATGGACTACCGGGCCAATATCACGTACTACAATCACTTCTCATGATGAAAAAGCAGCTAGCACGATGGTAATAATATTTTGTGAAGTACTGGTAAAAGAAAAGACTCATGTGTATCTCCGTCAAAACACTTTATAACAATTTTCACTTAATCCACAACTTTACAGCAGGTGCCTTCAAATAAACTTCTGTACACTTATGTCCATTAAAATCTATTCATTTCACTCGCTTATCCATCATTATTTTGTACCAAAGAATACAATTTCGTCTCCCACACTAAAACCCTTCGTCAATAACGTAAACCTATCCAAAATAAATTAATCTCTCTCTCTCTCTCTCTCTCCCAAATTAGACTGCCTAGACCAGTAGTTCAGTCAGTAACGTACATTGCTTGAAGCCAATAAGGCCACAGGTTCGATTCCAACTTTTCTCCGAATTTTGATGAAAGTCATGGAGAAAAAATTCATTCTTCGCTCAACGCTGATCGTTCTATGGACGATCGTGATGTCAGCACAGCGTTAAAATACCACTGACAGAAGTCTCTTTTGTACCACATCCACAACCATCATCATCATCATCATCACTTTTATCATCATCCAAGCAACGATATAGCTTATCACTCCTCTAAACTAAGAATCAGAAGTTTTGCTGGACATTTTTTTGTGTCTGCATGATATGGGAAGAGACTGGTGGACAAGATATGCCATCTCTCTCTCTCTCTCTATGCCAACGAATGCAGTGGCATAATCAGTAACATAACAGGCTTGCAACCCAGGGGTCTATGGTTCGATTCTCCAGCTGTTCCAACTTCTTTCTCAGGATTGTTTAAGTTCATTGCGACAGGATTCATTCTTCTCTCATCGTTGAATAATGTTTCGACAAATTCATGTGAGAAAGCAGCCAGAGCTTTGGGAGAGATTAAAAGCAAAAGACTGGTACAAAGACATTCCAATAAATCATGAGTACGTGCGATATAACTCAAATCATGTTGAGGTCGCCTTAAAAAACACTAAAGAAACAAATATATTTCCATAAACAAATTCACAACCAGGACCACTATCACAATCCTCAGTAACTCCACCACCACAACAACAACATCATTATCATCATCATCATCATCACCATCGTCATCACCATCACCACCAAAGTAATTATTACATAGCCTTACAACTCCAAAGCTTTGTGTTAAGTTTTCAAAACCTCCAAAGAAATCAGAAAAAAATGTAAGCTCTAGATCAAGATCGATTCCATTTCTTCGACTGATTTGAAACTCTTCCGCAACTCCCGAAATCATCGAACAGCAATCCGAAGTACACTTTCCTATACCAACGTCTTCACTATAAATTTGGACGTCTTCGCCCATGTTAATCAATTTTAACTTTTACAACAAATCTTTAGATGCTTCTAAAATAAAACAACACTTTGAAAATAGATTAATTACATGGGGCTCAAATGATATTGTTTATCTTTGTATTCTTCTCCAGGGTCGTGCAAACACAGATCGTGATCATAACTTTCATTTTTGTTAACATGACTACCTTTAAGATCTGATCAGTTACTATAGAACACATCATCAGTCTAATTCTTTATATTTTACGATTTCTTGAAAAAATTACATCCCGTCAAAGATTCCAAAACATTACAAGCACATCTCTCTCTCTGACCAAGATACAAGGCTTGGAACTAGGGGGTCGAATTTACGATTTCTCCAGCTATTCAATGTTTGGTCTGAGGTTTGATGACAGTCATTGTTTCAGAATTCATCATTTTTTCATCGCCGATGATTTCTTCTTTTTACAACAGTTTTGTCGGAAAGCAGCCACTGGCTTGAAACAAAGTGCAAAGTATTGGTAAGAGATACACTAAGAATGAATAGGTGCACTGGCCGCCGCGATTTAATTGATATAAGACCGAAAACTTCGATAAAACACCAAAGAAAGAAATATCTCTCTCCAACAACAAACTGACCATTAGCATCGTCATCATTATCACATCATCATCAACTAAGCCCCCGTAGCTCAGTCAGTAGCGTACAGGACTGGAGAACAGGAGGTCGCTGGTTCGATCCCCGTTTTGGCCAATTTCTTTCCGAGGATTGATGATAGTCACAGAATATTGTGCGGAGTACTGGTAAAGAAACTCCAGGAAAGCATGGATAGGTGCACTGGCCGCCTTGATAAAACTGAAATAATGTTGAAAACGGCGTTAAACACCATACAACCAACCAACCAACATCATCATCACCATTATCATCAACACTGTTAAGCCATCATGTTTTCCTAACAATGTTTTCTAAACAATGTCGTGCAAATATGGATCGTGAACATCGATAAATACAAACAGTGGCTCAAATAAAGGAATTTGTCTTTGCAAGGATAGCGTAGAGTGTGGAAAAGGCGGAATGAAACCAGCATTTTCTCCTTTTTTTAAACAATGCTTTCAAGTCTTCCTCTCTATGGTTGTGCAAACAAAGATCGTGAACATAACTTTCTTTCACGTAAACATTCAAAAATATGGCTTTAAAAAAATTCGTCCTCTTTCAGCTGCTATCTTTAGCTTTTTTACTTTTACTGTGTTACACAACTAAAACTTCACTGGTTAAAACAATACCCAGTTCGATAGCCTAGTCGGCAATCTATGTGACTAAAGACCAGGCTGTCGCAGGTTCCGATCCCTTACTTTGGCAAATTTCTTTCGGAGGATTTTTTCTTCGAAGGATTAATGATAGTAATTGCGACAGGATTCCGTTCTTTCTCTCACTACTGATGATTGTTTCGACGATGGTTATGTGAGAAATCAGCCACTGGAAAGAATATTGTGAGAAAAACTGGATTAAGAAACAGCAGGAAGGCAGTTATACATGCACTGGCCTCCGTGATTAATTGATATAATTATGTTGAGGCATGTTGAAAACGTAGTGAAAACCATACAAACAACAATATCACAACAGGGTCATGGCCTTGAATCACTCAATTGAGCCTGTCAATCTTTGCAAGAATGATACGAAGTGTAGGTGATGCATAAGTATGATACGAAAAATCTTACTTCAGTGTTTATGTATTTTTCTATTTCAATTTTTCTATTTATTCATAGGGCGATATTGCAATTCTGTATGGTCAGACTATGCGCCATTTACACCATTCACATTTGATAGTACAAGATCTGATGGAGAATTGTAATAAATTATGATTATTTCAAAGCACTTTGCATTCAAACGTACGGTCTAAAGTTGCATCATATACATCAAGAAACAATAAATCATACATCCCGAGGAAAATAAGAATGGAAGGAAGCTATAGTTACCATCCGTAAGGAACATTTTGAGAGAATAAAGGGAAAAACTTATTGAAAGAGAATAAAAGCTGAAAAAAGATTAGCAACACAACATTAAGGCCGCAGCTGCAACCGGTGTGAGAGAGAGAGTCAGAGAGAGTGACCGAGAACCAGAGAGAGAGAGAGCGACAGAGGACTAGAGAGAGAGACAGAGCAAGAAAGACAGTGGAAAGACAGAGAGAAGTGGAGGGAGGAGAAAAGAGACATAGAAGAAAAGACAGATATGTAAAGTGGGAAGGAGGGAAAAATGATACAGACAGATAGACGAGAGAGAGAGGGAGGAAAGAACGACAGAGAAAGAGAGTGAAACGGAGGGGAAAGAAAATGAGATAAAGAGGATAGGAGATAGTGAGAAAGAGAAAGCAAGGACAGAGAGCAAAAAAGGAATGGAAACAGAGAGAAAGAGAGAGACAGAGATAGAAAAAGAGAGGAAAGAAAGAGAGCAGAAAGGAGGTAGACAGAAAAAGGGAAATAAGGAAAAAACAAACAGACAGGAAAGGAAGGTGGAAAGACAGAGAGGAGAGAGAGAAAAGCAGAGAGAAACAGAGATAGAAAGACAGAAAGAGGTAAAGAAGGGATAGAAAAAACAAAGAGACAGAACAAGAAAGGAGATGGATAAGTAAAGATAAACAGAGAGAGAGAGAGGGAGAGAGGAACAGACAGACAGACAGACAGACAGAGAGTACCGATAGTCTTATATGATGGCAGAATGACGGCGAATTGTGGGTGAATACTTAAATTCAGAGTATAAAGGAATCAATACAGACTGAAGGTACATGTTATGAAGAAAATGTAGAGACCAAAGGACTACTGGTGAAAAAAAGAGTACAGACACAGGTTCGTGGTCTGAGGGTACATGGAATTAGGGTACAATTTCTCTGACTAAGGGTACATCTCACGGACTGAAGCAACATCGCAATCTTTGTCTGGAAGCTAATGGACTGGAGGTAAAACAAGACAATGGGTACAGCTGCAACGCTTCTTGGTCGATGTTAAGACTGGGGTAGGCCTAATCGACTGAGAGTAAATTTCAAAGACCGAGGATACCGAATGATAGAATGCGGTAGTCTACATGGCCGGAAGGTACATTTAACTTAGTTATTGTCAGGTTTCACAATCTAGGTATACGTCATACAGAGTAAGGGAGCAAATCCAGGACTGAGGGTACATCTCAAATACTGAATATAATAACAAATAGAATAGGATAAACTCATACTAAGGGTACATTGCTTAATCCTGATGGTAATCTAGCAAATTGAGAGGTTATACTATGCACGGATGGTTTAGGAGAAAGACGGAAAATACTTCATATAGACTGAGAGTGAATGCTTAAAGACTATGGGTAGAAAACAAGACAACGTTTCCTGACCCGGGAATAAATTCCAATAATTAAAGGTTTTATGATATATCTCTTAGGCTGAAAGTATCCCTTTTGTAGTGCAATATCTTGGCTATTTCTATTCCCCCGCCAAGCTGGGGTTAAACTTGATAGTTTATGACAAATGGTTTCTGTAAAAGACAGAGGGTATGACGCATGAATTCAGAGCGACAGTAACAAGATTTCCGGTAAAAAGGAGACAAAATTTTGGGGTCTAATAATAAATCCTACAGAATAAGAGTCTGTTGGTACAACTCAAAATGTAGGTTAGATAACTAGAATAAAGTAAAATCGTAGTAACGGTACATTTCTCCAGCTTTCGGGTCCGATCTCACTGCCTGGTAGAAAACCAAACAGTCTGAGGGAATATTAACCGGACTGCGAGTACGATATCAAGGACTGAGACTGCAATCTAATAGACTAGTGGTACCGGCTAACTGTCTTGGTTTTAAAAAGGATGACAACGTTTCCGGCTAAAGTACCAAATGGAGTAAGGGTTCCATCTCAAACCGACTGACTAATGGACTAATGGTTACAGAACAGAAAAGGGCGAAGTTGGAATGCAATAATGCAGTGCGGATGAAAGGACTGGATTAAATAAGAGTAGGGAAATAGTAGCAAAGCCTGATGGTATATGACAATCAATGATCATTTAATTCCATAGACTTAAGTTGAGACCTCTCAGAATCAGAGAACAATTCACGAGGAGGAAAGTTGCATAGATCGAGAGCACAAGCAATCCGACTGGAGCTAAAATAAGAGAAGGGCAGTTGTACATACTGAGGGTACTTCGGTCTAACTGAGAGCACATATCATATACTGTGAATACAGGCACACGGTATGGGCTTGAACCAAGAGCAGGGACATATTATTCAGTGTTTGAGAATATATCAAACAAAGGGTGCAATCTCAGTCCTAGAGTACACAGAATAGACTCGGGGAACATCTTACCGACTGACGGTGCAGGCTGACGGGCTGGGAGTAAAACGTTTGAAAGGACAAAAGTTTATGGCCTCACAATACATCCAAATTAATAAGGCTTCCTAAAAGAACATAATACGGACTGTTGGAATATCTAATGGACTGAGGGCACGTTTTACAACCTTTGAGTGCATCAAATGGGCAGGTGATACAGTCTAATGGAAAATCGAAAAACTTAAAGTTAGAACACAACTTACTGAAGATAATAACCAATAGGGTATATTCGATTGAGTGAGGTGCATCTCATGGACTCAGTGTTTATATTGCTAATTTAAAATATAAAACTCTAATGGTATAAAAAGACTGAAGGGTCAGTTATAGTAAGGGTACAGTGACACGCTTAGGTTACATCTCACAGATTTGTGGTACGTCTCAGACACAGAGAGTACAGGAAAACAGATCAAAGGGTACCATTCGATTAAGGTCAATAGCTCAGAGCTTGAGGGTACATTCTACTAACTATAAGTACGATTTCGAAAGCTAAGACAACATAAAACAGATCAAAGATACAATCTCGAGGATCCAATCAGCATATTACAGCCTGGAGGTTGATTTTAGGGTTCATGGGTACGAAATCGCCGACTGTGGGTACAGACCTAGGAACCCTTGCAGTCACAGAAAGACAGAAATACAGTTTCAGGACCTAAAAGCAATTTCAAGCAATGAAGAGTTCGATTTTAAAGGTCTGACAATTGAAAGAAAAGAAGAAACAGTTCTCGGAGTTGAATTAAATCTCCTGCACTGAAAGTTCATCAAACAGATTGAAGGAAACAAGATTGAAGGTACCTTAAGGCATTCGGTTGAATTCAAAGTAAAAACCAGTTGCTAGGCCTCACTTTACATTTGACGGACTGAGGATATATCTTACAGGCAGACGGATACATGGGTTCGAATAACGGTAAATCATATCGACTGGTTTTCGAGAGGACAAGTTAAATCTCATGGGCTAAGCCTTTAAGCCTAATGAACTAAAGAAATAAGGACTTGGCTAATTCTCATTCGTTTGCTGACTCATCTCACAGGCTAAGAGTTCATCTCACGGACTGAGGGCACATACTGGCGGATAAGTGGTTAAATGACATCAAAGACAATTATATGGACTAACGGGCCAGTATCACGTACTACAATCACTTCTCATGATGAAAAAGCAGCTAACACGATGGTAATAATATTGTGTGTAGTACTGGTAAAAGCAAATAGTCATCTCTATCTCCGTCCAAACACTTTATAATAATTTTCACTTAATCCACAACTTTACAGAAAAAAAAACCAGGTGCCTTGAAATAAACTTCTGCACACTTGTGTCCATTAAATTCTATACATTTCACTCACTTATCCATCATTATTTTGTACCAAAAATTACAATTTCTTCTCCCACAGTACAACCTTTCGTCAAAAAAGTAAACCTATCCAAAATCAATATATATCTCTCGCTCTCTCTCTGTGTCTCTCTCTGTCTCTCTCTCTCTCTCTCTCTCACATTAGACTGCCTAGACCAGTAGCTCAGTCAGTAACGTACATTGCTTGAAGCCAATACGGCCACAGGTTCGATTACAAATTTTGTCCCAATTTTGATGATAGTCATAGAGAAAAAATTCATTCTTCGCTGAACGCTGATCGTTCTTCGACGACAGTGATGTCAGATATATCCTTAAACAGCGCTAAAATACCACTGACAAAAGTCTCTTTTGTACCACATCCACAACCATCATCATCATCATCATCACTTTTATCATCATCTAAGCAACGATATAGCTTCATCACTCCTCTAAAATAAGAATCAAAAGTTTCGCTCGACATTTTTTTGTGTCTGCATGATATGGGGACAGACCGGTAGACAAGATATGCCATCTCTCTCTCTCTCTCTCTATGCCAACGAATGCAGTGGCATAGTCAGTAACATAACAGGCTTGCAACCCAGGGGTCTATGGTCCGATTCTCCAGCTGTTCCAACTTCTTTCTCAGGATTGTTTAAGTTCATTGCGACAGGATTCATTCTTCTCTCATCGTTCAATAATGTTTCGACTGATTCATGTGAGAAAGCAGCCAGTGCTTTGGAAGAGATAAAACCAAAAGACTGGTACAAAGACATTCCAATAAATCATGAGTACGTGCGATATAACTCAAATCATGTTGAAGTCGCATTAAAAACACTAAAGAAACAAATATATCTCCATAAACAAATTCACAACAAGGACCACTATCACCATCCTCAGTAACTCCACCACCACAACAAGAACCAACATCATTATAATCATCATCATCATCACTATCGTCATCTCCATCACCACCAAAGTAATTATTACATAGCCTTACAACTCCAAAGCTTTGTGTTAAGTTTTCAAAACCTCCAAAGAAATCAAAAAAAATTTAAGCTCTTGATCAAGATAGATTCCATTTCTTCGACTGATTTGAAACTCTTCCGCAACTCCCAAAATCATCGAACAGCAATCCGAAGTACACTTTCCAATACCAACGTCTTCACTATAAATTTGGACGTCTTCGCCCATGTTAATCAATTTTAACTTTTACAAAAAATCTTTAGATGCTTCTAAAATAAAACAACACTTTGAAAATAGATTAATTACATGTGGCTCAAATGATATTATTTATCTTTGTATTCTTCTCCAGGGTCGTGCAAACACAGATCGTGATCATAACTTTCATTTTTGTTAACATGACTACCTTTAAGATCTGATCAGTTACTACAGAAAACATCATCAGTCTAATTCTTTATATTTTACGATTTCTTGAAAAAATTACAACGCGTCAAAGATTCCAAAACATTGCATGCACATCTCTCTCTCTCTCTCTCTCTCTGACCAAGATACAAGGCTTGGAACTAGGGAGTCGAACTTTCGATTTCTCCAGCTATTCCATTTTTTGTCTGAGGTTTGATGACAGTCATTGTTTCAGATTTCATCATTTTTTCATCGCCGATGATTTCTTCTTTTTAAAACAGTTTTATCGGAAAGCAGCCACCGGCTTGAAACAATGTGCAAAGTACTGGTAAGAGAAACACTAAAAACGAATAGGTGCACTGGCGGTCGCGATATAACTGATATAAGGCCGAAAACTTCGTTAAAACACCAAAGAAAGAAATATCTCTCTGCAACAAGAAGCTGACCATTAGCATCGTCATCATTATCACATCATCATCAACTAAGCCCCCGTAGCTCAGTCGGTAGCATACAGGACTGGAGAACAGGAGGTCGCTGGTTCGATCCCCGGCTTGGCCAATTTCTTTCCGAGGATTGATGATAGTCACAGAATATTGTGTGGAGTACTGGTAAAGGAACTCCAGGAAAGCATGGATATGTGCACTGGCCGCCTTGATATAACTGAAATAATGTTGAAAACGGCGTTAAACACCATACAACCAACCAACCAACATCATCATCACCATTATCATCAACACCATTAAGCCATCATGTTTCCCTAACAATGTTTTCTAAACAATGTTGTGCAAATATGGATCGTGAACATCGATAAATACAAACAGTGGCTCAAATAATGGAATTTGTCTTTGCAAGGATAGCGTAGAGTGTAGAAAAGGCGGAATGAAACCAGCATTTTCTCCTTTTTTTAAACAATGTTTTCAAGTCTTCCTCTCTATGGTTGTGCAAACCAAGATTGTGAACATGACTTCCTTTCACGTAAACATTCGAAAATATGGCTTTAAAAAAATTCGTCCTCTTTCAGCTGCTATCTTTAGCTTTTTTTACTTTTTTTGTGTTACACAACTAAAACTTCACTCGTTAAAACAATACCGAGTTCGGTAGCCTAGTCGGTAATCTATGGGACTAAAGACCAGGCTGTCGCAGGTTCCGATCCCTAGCTTGGCAAATTTCTTTCGGAGGATTTTTTCTTCAAAGGATTAATGATAGTAATTGCGACAGGGTTCCGTTCTTTCTCTCACTACTGATGATTGTTTCGACGATGGTTATGTGAGAAATCAGCCACTGGAAAGAATATTGTGAGAAGCACTAGATTAAGAAACAACAGGAAGGCAGTTATACATGCACTGGCCTCCGTGATTAACTGATATATGTTGTGGCATGTTGAAAACGTAGTGAAAACCATACAAACAACAATATCACAACAGGGTCATGGCCTTGAATCACTCAATTGAGCCTGTCAATCTTCGCAAGAATGATACGAAGTGTAGGTGATGCATAAGTATGATACGAAAAATCTTACTTCAGTGTTTATGTATTTTTCTATTTCTATTTTTCTATTTATTCATAGGGCGATAATGTAATTCTGTATGGTTAGATTATGCGCCAGTTACACCATTCACATTTGATAGTACAAGATCTGATGGAGAATTGTAATAAGTTATGATTATTTCAAAGCACTTTGCATTCAAACGTACGGTCTAAGGCTGCATCATATACATCAAGAAACAATAAATGATACATCCCGAGGAAAATAACAATGAAAGGAAGCTACAGTTACCATCCGTAAGGAACGTTTTGAGAGAATAAAGGGTAAACCTTATAAAAAGAGAATAAAGGCTGAAAAAAGATTAGCAACACAAAGCCGCTGCAACATGTGTGTGAGAGGGAGAGAGAGAGAGAGAGTCAACGAGAACCAGAGAGAGAGACAGAGGAATAGAGAGAGAAACAGGGCAAGCAAGACAGTGGAAAGAAAGAGAGAAGTGGAGGGAGCAGAAAAGAAACATTGAAGAAAAGACAGATGTGTAAAGCGGGAAGGAGGGAAAAATAATACAGACAGATAGATCAGAGAGCCAGAGAGAGAGGAAGAGAGAGAGAGAGGAAAGTACGACAGAGAAAGAGAATCAAAGGGAGGGAGAAAGAAAATGAGATAAAGAGGATAGGAGATAGTGAGCAAGAGAAAGCAAGAACAGAAAGCAAAAAACGAAATAGAACCAGAGAGAAAGAGAGAGATAGAGATAGAAAAAGAGAGGAGAGAAAGAGAGCGGAAACGAGGTAGAGAGAAAAAGGGGAATAAGGAAAAAACAAAGAGAGAGGAAAGGAAGGTGGAAAGAGAGAGATGAGAGAGAAAAGGAGAGAGAGAGACAGAGAGAGAAAGACAAAGAGGTAAAGAAGGGATAGAAAAAAACAGAGATATAGAAGAAGAAAGGACATGGATAAGTAAAGATAACCAGAGAGAGAGAGAGAGAAACAGAGAAAGAGAGTGAAACGGAGGGGAAAGAAAATGAGATAAAGAGGATAGGAGATAGTGAGAAAGAGAAAGCAAGGACAGAGAGCAAAAAAGGAATGGAAACAGAGAGAAAGAGAGAGACAGAGATAGAAAAAGAGAGGAAAGAAAGAGAGCAGAAAGGAGGTAGACAGAAAAAGGGAAATAAGGAAAAAACAAACAGACAGGAAAGGAAGGTGGAAAGACAGAGAGGAGAGAGAGAAAAGCAGAGAGAAACAGAGACAGAAAGACAGAAAGAGGTAAAGAAGGGATAGAAAAAACAAAGAGACAGAACAAGAAAGGAGATGGATAAGTACAGATAAACAGACAGAGAGAGAGAAAGTAACAGACAGACAGACAGCGAGTACCGATAGTCTTATATGATGGCAGAATGACAGCGAATTGTGGGTGAATACTTAAATTCAGAGTTTAAAGGAATCAATACAGACTGAAGGTACATGTTATGAAGAAAATGTAGAGACCAAAGGACTACTGGTGAAAAAAAGAGTACAGACACAGGTTCGTGGTCTGAGGGTACATGGAATTAGGGTACAATTTCTCTGACTAAGGGTACATCTCACGGACTGAAGCAACATCGCAGTCTTTGTCTGGAAGCTAATGGACTGGAGGTAAAACAACACAAAGGGTACAGCTGCAACGCTTATTGGCCGATGCTAAGACTGGGGTAGGCCTAATCGACTGAGAGTAAATTTCAAAGACCGAGGATACCGAATGATAGAATGCAGCAGTCTACATGGCCGAAAGGTATATTTAACTTAGTTATTCTCAGGTATCACAATCAAGGTATACGTCATACAGAGTAAGGGAGCAAATCCAGGACTGAGGGTACATCTCAAATACTGAAGATAATAAAAAATAGAATAGGATAAACTCACAGTAAAGGTACATTGCTTAATCCTGATGGTAATCTAGCAAATTGAGAGGTTATACTAAGCACGGATGGTTTAGGAGAAAGACGGAAAATACTTCATACAAACTGAGAGTGAATGCTTAAAGACTAGGAGTAAAAGAAAAGACAACGTTTCGGGACCCGATAATAAATTCCAATCATTAAAGGTTTTATGATATATCTCTTAGGCTGAAAGTATCCCTTTTGTAGTGCAATATCTTGGCTATTTCTATTCCCCCGCCAAGCTGGGGGTAAACTTGATAGTTTATGACAGATGGTTTATGTAAAAGACAGAGGGTATGACGCATGAACTGAGAGCGACAGTAACAAAACTTCCGGTAAAAAGTAGACAAAAGTTTGGGGTCTAATAATAAATCCTACAGAATAAGAGTCAGTTGGTACAACTCAAAATGTAGGTTAGATAACTAGAATAAAGTAAAATCGTAGTAAGGGTACATTTCTCCAGCCTTCGGGTCCGATCTCACCGCCTGGTAGAAAACCAAACAGTCTGAGGGAATATTAACCAGACTGAGATTACGATATCAAGGACTGAGACTGCAATCTAATAGACTAGTGGTACTGGCTAACTGTCTTGGGTTTAAAAGGGATGACAACGTTTCCGGTTAAAGTACCAAATGGAGTAAGGGTTCCATCTCAAACCGACTGACTAATGGACTACTGGTTATAGAACAGGAAAGTGCGAAGTTGGAATGCAATAATGCAGTGCAGATGAAAGGACTGGATTAAATAAGAGTAGGGAAATAGTAGCGAAGCCTGATGGTATATGACAATCAATGATCTTTTAATTCCATAGACTTAAGTTAAGACCTCTCAGAATCAGAGAACAATTCACGAGGAGGAAAGTTGCATAGACCGAGAGCACAAGCAATCCGACTGGAGCTAAAATAAGAGAAGGGCAGTTGTACATACTGAGGGTACTTCGGTCTAACTAAGAGTACACATCATATACTGTGAATACAGGCACACAGTATGGGCTTGAACCAAGAGCAGGGACACATTATTCAGTGTTTGAGAATATATCAAACAAACGGTGCAATCTCACAGTCCTAGAGTACACAGAATGGACTAGGGGAACATCTTACCGACTGACGGTGCAGGCTGACGGGCTGGGAGTAAAACGTTTGAAAGGACAAAAGTTTATGGCCTCACAATACATCTAAATTAATAAGGCTTCCTAAAAGAACATAATACGGACTGTTGGAGCATCTAATGGACTGAGGGCACATTTTACAAACTGTGAGTGCATCAAATGGGAAGGTGATACAGTCGAATGGAAAATCGAAAAACTTTAATTTAGAACAAAACTTACTGAAGATAATAACCAATAGAAAGGGCCTCAGGGTATATTCGATTGAGTGAGGTGCATCTCATAGCCTGAGTGTTTATATTGCTAATTTAAAGTATAAAGCTCTCATGGTATAAAAAGACTGAAGGGTCAGTTATAGTAAGGCTACAGTGACACGCTTAGGTTACATCTCACAGATTTGTGGTACGCCTCAGGGACAGAGAGTACAGGAAAACAGATTAAAGGGTACCATTCGATTAAGGTCAATGGCTCAGGGCTTGAGGGTACATTCTACTAACTATAAGTACGATTTCGAAAGCTAAGACGACATAAAACAAATCAAAGATACAATCTCGAGGATCCAATCAGCATATTACAGCCTGGAGGTTGATTTTAAGGGTCATGGGTACGAAATCGCCGACTGTTGGTACTGGCTTACGAACCCTTACAGTCACAGAAAGATAGAAATACAGTTTCAGTACCTAAAAGCAATTTCAAGCAAATAAAGAGTTCGATTGTAAAGGTGTGACAATTGAAAGAAAGGAAGAAACAGTTCTCGGAGTGGAATTAAATCTCCTGGACTGAAAGTTCATCAAACAGATTGAAGGTACCTTCAGGCATTTGGTTGAATTCAAAGTAAAAACCAGTAGCTAGGCCTCACTTTACATTTGACGGACTGAGGATATATCTTACAGACAGACGGATACATGGGACCGAATAACGGTAAATCATATCGACTGGTTTTCCAGAGGACAAGTTAATCTCATGGGCTAAGCCTTTAAGCCTAATGAACTAAAGAAATAAGGACTTGGCTAATTCTCATTCGTTTGTTGGCTCATCTCAAAGGCTAAGAGTTCATCTCACGGACTGAGGGCACATACTGGCGGATAAGTGGTTAAATGACAGCAAAGGCAATTATACGGACTAACGGGCCAATATCAACTGCAATCACTTCTCATGATGAAAAAGCAGCTAACACGATGGTAATAATATTGTGTGTAGTACTGGTAAAAGCGAATAGTCATCTCCATCTCCGTCCAAACACTTTATAACAATTTTCACTTAATCCACAACTTTACAGAAAAAAAAAAAAAAAAAAAAAAAAACCGGGTGCCTTGAAATAAACTTCTGCACACTTATGTCCATTAAAATCTATACATTTCACTCACTTATCCATCATTATTCTGTACCAAAAAATACAATTTCTTCTCCCACACTACAACCCTTCGTCAATGAAGTAAACCTATCCGAAACCAATTAATATATATCTCTCGCTCTCTCTCTCTCTGTCTGTCTCTCTCTCTGTCTCTCCCACATTAGACTCCCTATACCAGTAGCTCAGTCAGTAACGTACATTGCTTGAAGCCAATACGGCCACAGGTTCGATTCCAACTTTTCTCCGGATTTTGATGATAGTCATACAGAAAAAATTCATTCTTCGCTCAACGATGATCCTTCTATCGACGATATTGATGTCAGATACGAGGGACACTTTTTAAATTCGTAGGGTAAGCCTATAACTTTTTAACGCGATTATGAAGTTGCACGATTTTTTACACAGAACTTGCGTAATCATTCCTCTCTCGAACGGTGTCACGGTATGCGGCGCACGAGGTCCACGTGCGCGCTGCGCTGGGTATTTTCAACACGTGGTTTTATACACTATAGTATAATATAGCGTTCAATATGGATGGAAAAATCTCTGAACAGAGGGTATATTGTAAGATTCGAGCACAGCTCGGGTTTCCGCCAACAGAAATTCATGCTGATTTGCAAAAAGTTTATGGGAATGGTGCTTTAAAATATGCTACAGTTTGCAAGTGGGTACGTCGTTTTAATGATGGTCGGGAGTCAATTGAAAATGACCCTCGGATGGGTAGGCCGGTTTCCGTTTTGACGGAAAAGAACGTTGCTACTGTGAAAACGTTAATTGAGGAAGACGCACGTTATACCGTGCAAGAGACAGAAGAATTAAGTGGCATTCATTCGTCAAGTGTTTTGAAGATCTTACGTGAACGACTTGGGCTACGTAAGATCTGCGCGCGCTGGGTGCCCCATTTGCTCACTGACGAGCAGAAACAAAGTCGGGTTAGACTTGCATCGCAAGTTATAGAAAAATATGATAAATGTGACCCACGTCGTTTGGAAGAGATAGTTACAGGTGATGAAACCTGGATCTATCATTTTCAACCCGATTCTAAGGCTAAAAATAAGGTTTGGGTTTCATCTGAGGGCGACAGACCTGTCATTGCGCGCCGTTGCAAAACATCAAATCGCATGTTGTATGCGATATTCTTTGATTCGAAAGGTCCAGTCCTTCAAATTCCAGTCCCGAAAGGTAGTTCTGTCACTGGAAAGTTTTACAGAGAAAGTGTTCTTACTCAACTTGTTGATTTCTATCAGAAACGCAGACCGCGCACCGGTGTCCGCGGCATCAAATTACTCCATGATAACGCACCGGCCCATAAATCCGCTACGGTACAGGAATATCTGAAAGAATCTGGGCTCGATGTCTTGGATCATCCCCCATACAGCCCTGACCTGTCCCCCTGTGACTTTTGGTTGTTCCCAAGACTAAAGGAAATGCTGGCAGGGCACTGTTTTCAATCCCGTTGTGGTATAGGCAGTGCGGTCTACCAGTGTCTGCAACATATACCTAAAGAGGACTACCGGGCGGCGTTCCGGAAATGGGTATATCGGTGTAAAATGTGTGTGGAGGCAGATGGGGCATATTTCGAAGGTCTTGGATAAATAAAATTTTGATATTTCAAGCGGTTTTAAAAAGACCGCCCTACTCTACGAACTTAAAAAGTGTCCCTCGTATATCCTTAAACAGCGCTAAAACACCACTGACAAAAGTCTCTTTTGTACCACATCCACAACCATCATCATCATCACTTTTATCATCATCCAAGCAACGATATAGCTTCATCACTCCTCGAAAATAAGAATCAAAAGTTTCGCTCGACATTTTTTTTTGTGTCTCCATAATATGGGGAGAGACCGGTAGACAAGATATACCATCTCTCTCTCTCTATCTCTCTCTCTCTCTATCTCTCTCTCTGCCAACGAATGCAGTGGCATAGTCAGTAACATAACACGCTTGCAACCCAGGGGTCTATGGTTCGATTCTCCAGCTATTCCAACTTCTTTCTCAAAAAAGAGTACAGACACAGGTTCGTGGTCTGAGGGTACATGGAATTAGGGTACAATTTCTCTGACTAAGGGTACATCTCACGGACTGAAGCAACATCGCAGTCTTTGGAAGCTAATGGACTGGAGGTAAAACAAGACAAAGGGTATAGCTGCAACGCTTATTGACCGATGTTAAGACTGGGGTAGGCTTAATCGACTGAGAGTAAATATCAAAGACCGAGGATACCGAATGATAGAATGCAGCAGTCTACATGGCCGGAAGGTACATTTAACTTAGTTATTGTCAGGTATCACAATCAAGGTATACGTCATACAGAGTAAGGGAGCAAATCCAGGACTGAGGTTACATCTCAAATACTGAAGATAATACAAAATAGAATAGGATAAACTCATACTAAGGGTACATTGCTTAATCCTGATGTTAATCTAGCAAATTCAGAGGTTATACTATACACGGATGGTTTAGGAGAAAGACGGAAAATACTTCATAGAAACTGAGAGTGAATGCTTAAAGACTAGGGGTAAAAGACAAGACAACTTTTGGGGACCCGGGAATAAATTCCAATGATTAAAGGTTTTATGATATATCTCTTAGGCTGAAAGTATCCCTTTTGTAGTGCAATATCTTGGCTATTTCTATTCCCCCGCCGAGCTGGGGGTAAACTTGATAGTTTATGACAGATGGTTTATGTAAAAGACAGAGGGTATGACGCATGAACTGAGAGCGACAGTAACAAAACTTCCGGTAAAAAGTAGACAAAATTTTGGGGTCTAATAATAAATCCTACAGAAAAAGAGTCTGTTGGTACAACTCAAAATGTAGGTTAGATAACTAGAATAAAGTAAAATCGTAGTAAGGGTACATTTCTCCAGCCTTCGGGTCCGATCTCACCGCCTGGTAGAAAACCAAACAGTCTCAGGGAATATTAACCGGACTGAGAGTACGATATCAAGGACTGAGACTGCAATCTAATAGACTAGTGGTACCGGCTAACTGTCTTGGGTTTAAAAAGGATGACAACGTTTCTGGCTAAAGTACCAAATGGAGTAAGGGTTCCATCTCAAACCGACTGACTAATGGACTACTGGTTATAGAACAGGAAAGTGCGAAGTTGGAATGCAATAATGCAGTGCGGATGAAAGGACTGGATTAAATAAGAGTAGGGAAATAGTAGCGAAGCCTGATGGTATATGACAATCAATGATCATTTAATTCCATAGACTTAAGTTAAGACCTCTAAGAATCAGAGAACAATTCACGAGGAAGAAAGTTGCATAGACCGAGAGCACAAGCAATCCGACTGGAGCTAAATAAGAGAAGGGCAGTTGTACATACTGAGGATACTTCGGTCTAACTAAGAGTACACATTATGTACTGTGAATACAGGCACACGGTATGGGCTTGAACCAAGAGCAGGGACACATTATTCAGTGTTTGAGAATATATCAAACAAACGGTGCAATCTCACAGTCCTAGAGTACACAGAATGGACTAGGGGAACATCTTACCGACTGACGGTGCAGGTTGACGGGCTGGGAGTAAAACGTTTGAAAGGACAAAGGTTTATGGCCTCACAATACATCCAAATTAATAAGGCTTCCTAAAAGAACATAATACGGACTGTTGGAGTATCTAATGGACTGAGGGCACATTTTACAAACTGTGAGTGCATCAAGTGGGCAGGTGATACAGTTTAATGGAAAATCGAAAAACTTAAAGTTAGAACACAACTTACTAAAGATAATAACCAATAGAATGGGCCTCAGGGTATATTCGATTGAGTGAGGTGCATCTCATAGACTGAGGGTTTATATTGCTAATTTAAAGTATAAGGCTCTCATGGTATAAAAAGACTGAAGGGTCAGTTATAGTAGGGTACATTGACACGCTTAGGTTACATCTCACAGATTTGTGGTACGTCTCAGGGACAGAGAGTACAGGAAAACAGATTAAAGGGTACCATTCGATTAAGGTCAATGGCTCAGGGCTTGAGGGTACATTCTACTAACTATAAGTACGATTTCGAAAGCTAAGACGACATAAAACAGACCAAAGATACAATCTCGAGGATCCAATCAGCATATTACTGCCTGGAGGTTGATTTTAGGGTTCATAGGTACGAAATCGCCGACTGTGGGTAGAGGTCTAGGAACCCTTGCAGTCACAGAAAGATAGAAATACAGTTTCAGGACCTAAAAGCAATTTCAAGCAATGAAGAGTTCGATTGTAAAGGTGTGACAATTGAAAGAAAAGAAGAAACAGTTCTAGGAGTGGAATTAAATCTCCTGGACTGAAAGTTCCTCAAACAGACTGAAGGTACCTTAAGGCATTTGGTTGAATTCAAAGTAAAACTCAGTTCCTAGGCCTCACTTTACATTTGACGGACTGAGGATATATCTTACAGACGGACGGATACATGGGACCAAATTAACGGTAAATCATATCGACTGGTTTTCGACAGGACAAGTTAATCTCATGAACTAAGCCTTTAAGCCTAATGAACTAAAGAAATAAGGACTTGGCTAATTCTCATTCGTTTGTTGGCTCATCTCAAAGGCTAAGAGTTCATCTCACGGACTGAGGGCGCAAACTAGCGGATAAGTGGTTAAATGACAGCAAAGACAATTATACGGACTAACGGGCCAATATCAACTACAATCACTTCGCATGATGAAAAAGCAGCTAGCACGATGGTAATAATATTGTGTGTAGTACTGGTAAAAGCAAATAGTCATCTCCATCTCCGTCCAAACAATTTTCACTTAATCCACAACTTTACAGAAAAAAACACAGATGCCTTGAAATAAACTTCTGCACACTTATGTCCATTAAAATCTATACATTTCACTCACTTATCCATCATTATTCTGTACCAAAAAATACAATTTCTTCTCCCACACTACAACCCTTCGTCAATGAAGTAAACCTGTCCAAAATCAATTAATATATATCTCTCGCTCTCTCTCTCTCTCTCTCTCTGTCTATCTCTCTGTCTCTCTCTCTCTCCCACATTAGACTGCCTATACCAGTAGCTCGGTCAGTAACGTACATTGCTTGAAGCCAATACGGCCACAGGTTCGATTCCAACTTTTGTCCGAATTTTGATGATAGTCATAGAGAAAAAATTCATTCTTCGCTCAACGCTGATCGTTCTATCGACGACAGTGATGTCAGATATATCCTTAAAAAGAGCTAAAATAGCACTGATAAAAGTGTCTTTTGTACCACATCCACAACTATCATCATCATCATCATCACTTTTATCATCATCCAAGCAACGATATAGCTTCATCACTCCTCTAAAATAAGAATCAAAAGTTTCGCTCGACATTGTTTTCTGTCTGCATGATATGGGGAGAGACCGGTAGACAAGATATGCCATCTCTCTCTCTCTCTCTATCTCTCGCTCTCTGCCAACGAATGCAGTGGTATAGTCAGTAACATAACAGGCTTCCAACCCAGGGGTCTATGGTTCGATTCTCCAGCTGTTCCAACTTCTTTCTCAGGATTCTTTAAGTTCATTGCGACAGGATTCATTCTTCTCTCATCGTTCAATAATGTTTCGACTAATTCATGTAAGAAAGTAGCCAGAGCTTTGGGAGAGATTAAAAGCAAAAGACTGGTAGAAAGACATTCCAACAAATCATGAGTACGTGCGATATAACTCAAATCATGTTGAAGTCGCCTCAAAAACACTAAAGAAACAAATATATCTCCATAAACAAATTCACAACAAGGACCACTATCACCATCGTCATCTCCATCACCACCAAAGTAATTATTACATAGCCTTACAATTCCAAGGCTTTGTGTTAAGTTCTCAAAACCTCCAAAGAAATCAGAAAAAATGTAAGCTCTAGATCAAGATCGATTCCATTTCTTCGACTGATTTGAAACTCTTCCGCAACTCCCGAAATCATCGAACAGCAATCCGAAGTACACTTTCCTATACCAACGTCTTCACTATAAATTTGGACGTCTTTGCCCATGTTAATCAATTTTAACTTTTACAACAAATCTTTAGATGCTTCTAAAATAAAACAACACTTTCAAACGATTAATTACATGTGGCTGAAATGATATTATTTATCTTTGTATTCTTCTCCAGGGTCGTGCAAACACATATCGTGATCATAACTTTCATTTTTGTTAACATGACTACCTTTAAGATCTGATCAGTTACTATAGAAAACATTATCAGTGTAATTCTTTATATTTTACGATTTCTTGAAAAAATTACAACGCGTCAAGGATTCCAAAACATTGCATGCACATCTCTCTCTCTCTCTCTCTCTCTGACCAAGATACAAGGCTTGGAACTAGGGAGTCGAATTTTCGATTTCTCCAGCTATTCAATTTTTTGTCTCAGGTTTGATGACAGTCATTGTTTCAGAATTCATCATTTTTTCATCGCCGATGATTTTTTTTAAAGTTTCGCCGGAAAGCAGCCACTGGCTTGAAACAATGTGCAAAGTACTGGTAAGAGATACACTAAGAATGAATAGGTGCACTGGCGGTCGCGATATAACTGATATAAGGCCGAAAACTTCGTTAAAACACCAAAGAAGGAAATCTCTCTCTCCAACAACAAACTGACCATTAGCATCGTCATCATTATCACATCATCAACTAAGCCCCCGTAGCTCAGTCGGTAGCATACAGGACTGGAGAACAGGAGATCGCTGGTTCGATTCCCAGCTTGGCCAATTTCTTTCCGAGGATTGATGATAGTCACAGAATATTGTGTGGAGTACTGGTAAAGAAACTCCAGGAAAGCATGGATAGGTGCACTGGCCGCCTTGATATAACTGAAATAATGTTGAAAACGGCGTTAAACACCATACAACCAACCAACCAACATCATCATCACCATTATCATCAACACTATTAAGCCATCATGCTTTCTTAACAATGTTTTCTAAACAAGGTCGTGCAAATATGGATCGTGAACATCGATAAATACAAACAGTGGCTCAAATAATGGAATTTGTCTTTGCAAGGATAGTGTAGAGTGTGGAAAAGGCGGAATGAAACCAGCATTTTCTCCTTTTTTTAAACAATGTTTTCAAGTCTTCCTCTCTATGGTTGTGCAAACAAAGATCGTGAACATAACTTTCTTTCACGTAAACATTCAAAAATCTGGCTTGAAAAAAATTCATCCTCTTTCAGCTGCTATCTTTAGCTTTTTTACTTTTCCTGTGTTCCACAACTAAAACTTCACTCGTTAAAACAATACCGAGTTCGGTAGCCTAGTCGGTAATCTATGGGACTAAAGACCAGGTTGTCGTAGATTCCGATCCCTAGCTTGGCAAATTTCTTTCGGAGGATTTTTTCTTCAAAGGATTAATGATAGTAACTGCGACAGGATTCCGTTCTTTCTCTCACTACTGATCATATTTTCGACGATGGTTATGTGAGAAATCAGCCACTGGAAAGAATATTGTAAGAAAACTGGATTAAGAAACCATAGGAAGGCAGTTATACATGCACTGGCCTCCGTGATTAACTGATATATGTTGAGGCATGTTGAAAACGTAGTGAAAACCATACAAACAACAATATCACAACAGGGTCATGGCCCTGAATCGCTCAATTGAGCCTGTCAATCTTTGCAAGAATGATACGAAGAGTAGGTGATGCATCAGTATGATACGAAAAATCTTACTTCAGTGTTTATGTAATTTTCTATTTCTATTTTTCTATTTATTCATAGGGCGATAATGTAATTCTGTATGGTCAGACTATGCGTCAGTTACACCATCCACATTTGATAGTACAAGATCTGATGGAGAATTGTAATAAGTTATGATTATTTCAAAGCACTTTGCATGCAAACGTACGGTCTAAGGTTGCATCATATACATCAGGAAACAATAAATCATACATCCCGAGGAAAATATGAATGGAAGGAAGCTATAGTTACCATCCGTAAGGAACATTTTGAGAGAATAAAGGGTAAACTTTATAGAAAGAGAATAAAGGCTGAAAAAAGATTAGCAACACAACATTAAGGCCACAGCTGCAACCTGTGTGAGAGAGAGAGAGACAGAGAGAGTAACTGAGAACCAAAGAGAGAGAGACAGAGGAAAACAGAGAGAGACAGGGCAAGCGAGGAGAAAAGAAACAGAAGAAAAGACAGATGTGAAAAGCGGGAAGGAGGGAAAAATGATATGGACAGATAGACGAGAGAGAGAGAGAAGGAGAGAAAGTGAGAGAGAGAGGAAAGAACGACAGAGAAAGAGAGTGAAACGGAGGGAGAAAGAAATTGAGATAAAGAGGATAGGAGATAGTGAGAAAGAGAAAGCAAGAACAGAGAACAAAAAAGGAAATTGAAACAGAGAGAAAGAGAGAGGCAGAGATAGAAAAAGAGAGGAGAGAAAGAGAGCAGAAAGGAGGTAGAAAAAGGGGAATAAGGAAAAAACAAAGACAGAGGAAAGGATGGTGGAAAGAGAGAGAGGAGAGAGAGAGAAAAGCAGAGAGAGACAGAGAGAAAAAGACAGAAAGAGGCAGAGAAGGGATAGAAAAAACAGAGAGATAGAACAAGAAAGGAGATGGATAAGTACAGATAAACAGACAGAGAGAGAGAAACAGACAGACAGACAGAGAGTACCGATAGTCTTATATCATGGCAGAATGACGGCGAATTGTGGGTGAATACTTAAATTCAGAGTATAAAGGAATCAATACAGACTGAAGGTACATGTTACGAAGAAAATGTTGAGACCAAAGGACTACTGATGAAAAAAAAAGAGTACAGACTCAGGTTCGTGGTCTGAGGGTACAATTTCTCTAAGGGTACATCTCACGGACTGAAGGAACATCGCAGTCTTTGTCTGGAAGCTAATGGACTGGAAGTAAAACAAGACAAAGGGTACAGCTGCAACGCTTATTGGCCGATGTTAAGACTGGGGTAGGCCTAATCGACTGAGAGTAAATATCAAAGACCGAGGATACCGAATGATAGAATGCAGCAGTCTACATGGCCGGAAGGTACATTTAACTTAGTTATTGTCAGGTCTCACAATCAAGGTATACGTCATACAGAGTAAGGGAGCAAATCCAGGACTGAGGGTACATCTCAAATACTGAAGATAATAGAAAATAGAATAGGATAAACTCATACTAAGGGTACATTGCTTAATCCTGATGGTAATCTAGCAAATTGAGAGGTTATACTATGCACGGATGGTTTAGGAGAAAGACGGAAAATACTTCATACAAACTGAGAGTGAATGCTTAAAGACTAGGGGTAAAAGACAAGACAACGTTTCGGGACCCGGGAATAAATTCCAATGATTAAAGGTTTTATGATATATCTCTTAGGCTGAAAGTATCCCTTTTGTAGTGCAATATCTTGGCTATTTCTATTCCCCCGCCGAGCTGGGGGTAAACTTGATAGTTTATGACAGATGGTTTATGTAAAAGACAGAGGGTATGACACATGAATTGAGAGCGACAGTGACAAGACTTCCGGTAAAAAGTAGACAAAATTTTGGGGTCTAATAATCAATCCTACAGAATAAGAGTCTGTTGGTACAACTCAAAATGTAGGTTAGATAACTAGAATAAAGTAAAATCGTAGTAAGGGTATATTTCTCCAGCCTTCGGGTCCGATCTCACCGCCTGGTAGAAAACCAAACAGTCTGAGGGAATATTAACCGGACTGAGAGTACGATATCAAGGACTGAGACTGCAATCTAATAGACTAGTGGTACCGGCTAACTGTCTGGGGTTTAAAAAGGATGACAACGTTTCCGGCTAAAGTACCAAATGGAGTAAGGGTTCCTTCTCAAACCGACTGACTAATGGACTAATGGTTATAGAACAGGAAAGTGCGAAGTTAGAATGCAATAATGCAGTGCGGATGAAAGGACTGGATTAAATAAGATTAGGGAAATAGTAGCAAAGCCTGATGGTATATGACAATCAATGATCATTTAATTCCATAGACTTAAGTTAAGACCTCTAAGAATCAGAGAACAATTCACGAGGAGGAAAGTTGCATAGACCGAGAGCACAAGCAATCCGACTGGAGCTAAAATAAGAGAAGGGCAGTTCTACATACTGAGGGTACTTCGGTCTAACTGAGAGTACACATCATATACTGTGAATACAGGCACACGGTATGGGCTTGAACCAAGAGCAGGGACACATTATTCAGTGTTTGAGAATATATCAAACAAACGGTGCAATCTCACAGTCCTAGAGTACACAGAATGGACTAGGGGAACATCTTACCGACTGACGGTGCAGGCTGACGGGCTGGGAGTAAAACGTTTGAAAGGACAAAAGTTTATGGCCTCACAATACATCTAAATTATAAGGCTTCCTAAAAGAACATAATACGGACTGTTGGAGTATCTAATGGACTGAGGGCACATTTTACAAACTGTGAGTGCATCAAGTGGGCAGGTGATACAGTCTAATGAAAATTGAAAAACTTAAAGTTAGAACACAACTTACTGAAGATAATAACCAATAGAAAGGGCCTCAGGGTATATTCGATTGAGTGAGGTGCATCTCATAGACTGAGGGTTTATATTGTTAATTTAAAGTATAAAGCTCTCATGGTATAAAAAGACTGAAGGGTCAGTTATAGTAGGGTACATTGACACGCTTAGGTTACATTTCACAGATTTGTGGTACGTCTCAGGGACAGAGAGTACAGGAAAGCAGATCAAAGGGTACCATTCGATTAAGGTCAATGGCTCAGGGCTTGAGGGTACATTCTACTAACTATAAGTATGATTTCGAAAGCTATGACGACATAAAACAGACCAAAGATACAATCTCGAGGATCCAATCAGCATATTACAGCCTGGAGGTTGATTTTAGGGTTCATGGGTACGAAATCGCCGACTGTGGGTACAGGCCTAGGAACCCTTGCAGTCACAGAAAGATAGAAATACAGTTTCAGGACCTAAAAGCAATTTCAAGCAATGAAGAGTTCGATTGTAAAGGTGTGACTATTGAAAGAAAAGAAGAAACAGTTCTAGGAGTGGAATTAAATCTCCTGGACTGAAAGTTCATCAAATAGATTGAAGGTACCTTAAGGCATTTGGTTGAATTCAAAGTAAAAATCAGTTGCTAGGCCTCACTTTACATTTGACGGACTGAGAATATATCTTACAGACAGACGGATACATGGGACCAAATTAACGGTAAATCATATCGACTGGTTTTCGAGAGGACAAGTTAATCTCATGGACTAAGCCTTTAAGCCTAAGGAACTAAAGAAATAAGGACTTGGCTAATTCTCATTCTTTTGTTGACTCATCTCACAGGCTAAGAGTTCATCTCACGGACTGAGGGCACATACTGGCGGATAAGTGGTTAAATGACAGCAAAGACAATTATACGGACTAACGGGCCAATATCAACTACAATCACTTCTCATGATGAAAAAGCAACTAGCACGATGGTAATAATATTGTGTGTAGTACTGGTAAAAGCAAATAGTCATCTCCATCTCCGTCCAAACACTTTATAACAATTTTCACTTAATCCACAACTTTACAGAAAATAAACCAGGTGCCTTGAAATAAATTTCTGCACATTTATGTCCATTAAAATCTATACATTTCACTCACTTATCCATCATTCTTTTGTACCAAAAAATACAATTTCTTCTTCCACACTACAACCCTTCGTCAATGAAGTAAAGCTATCCGAAATCAATTAATATATATCTCTCGTTCTCTCTCTCTCTGTCTCTCTCTCTGTCTGTCTGTCTGTCTGTCTGTCTCTCTCTCTCTCTCCCACACATTAGACTACCTATACCAGTAGCTCAGTCAGTAACGTACATTGCTTGAAACCAATACGGCCACAGGTTCGATTCCAACTTTTGTCCGAATTTTGATGATAGTCATAGAGAAACAATTCATTCTTCGCTGAACGCTGATCGTTCTATCGACAATAGCGATGTCAGATATATCCTTCAACAGCGCTAAAATACCACTGACAAAAGTCTCTTTTTGTACCACATCCACAACCATCATCATCATCGTCATCACTTTTATCATCATCCAAGCAACGATATAGCTTCATCACTCCTCTAAAATAAGAATCAAAAGTTTCGCTCGACATTTTTTTCTCTCTGCATGATATGGGGAGAGACCGGTAGACAAGATATGCCATCTCTCTCTCTCTCTCTGTCGCTCTCTGCCAACGAATGCAGTGGCATAGTCAGTAACATGACAGGCTTGCAACCCAGGGGTCTTTGGTTCGATTCTCCACCTGTTCCAACTTCTTTCTCAGGATTGTTTAAGTTCATTGCGACAGGATTAATTCTTCTCTCATCGTTGAATAATGTTTCGACTAATTCATGTGAGAAAGCAGCCAGAGCTTTGGGAGAGATTAAAAGCAAAAGACTGGTACAAAGACATTCCAACAAATCATGAGTACGTGCGATATAACTCAAATCATGTTGAAGTCGCCTTAAAAACACTAAAGAAACAAATATATCTCCATAAACAAATTCACAACAAGGACCACTATCACCATCCTCAGTAACTCCACCACCACAACAAGAACCATCATCATCATCATCATCATCATCATCACCATCGTCATCTCCATCACCACCAAAGTAATTATTACATAGCCTTACAACTCCAAAGCTTTGTGTTAAGTTCTCAAAACCTCCAAAGAAATCAGAAAAAATGTAAGCTCTAGATCAAGATCGATTCCATTTCTTCGACTGATTTGAAACTCTTCCGAAACTCCCGAAATCATCGAACAGCAATCCGAAGTACACTTTCCAATACTAACGTCTTCACTATAAATTTGGACGTCTTCGCCCATGTTAATCAATTTTAACTTTTACAAAAAATCTTTAGATGCTTCTAAAATAAAACAACACTTTGAAAAGATTAATTTCATGTGGCTCAAATGATATTATTTATCTTTGTATTCTTCTCCAGGGTCGTGCAAACACATATCGTGATCATAACTTTCATTTTTGTTAACATGACTACCTTTAAGATCTGATCAGTTACTATAGAAAACATCATCAGTGTAATTCTTTATATTTTACGATTTCTTGAAAAAATTACAACGCGTCAAGGATTCCAAAACATTGCATGCACATCTCTCTCTCTCTCTCTCTCTCTCTCTGACCAAGATACGAGGCTTGGAACTAGGGAGTCGAATTTTCGATTTCTCCAGCTATTCAATTTTTTGTCTGAGGTTTGATGACAGTCATTGTTTCAGAATTCATCATTTTTTCATCGCTGATGATTTTTTTTTTTTTTTTCAAGTTTTGTCTGAAAGCAGCCACTGGCTTGAAAGTACTGCTAAGAGATACACTAAGAATGAATAGGTGCACTGGACGCCGCGATATAACTGATATAAGGCCGAAAACTTCGTTAAAACACCAAAGAAAGAAATATCTCTCTCCAACAACAAACCGACCATTAGCATCGTCATCATTATCACATCATCAACTAAGCCCCCGTAGCTCAGTCGGTAGCGTACAGGACTGGAGAACAGGAGGTCGCTGGTTCGATCCCCGGCTTGGCCAATTTCTTTCCGAGGATTGATGATAGTCACAGAATATTGTGCGGAGTACTGGTAAAGAAACTCCAGGAAAGCATGGATAGGTGGTGCACTGGCCACCTTGATATAACTGAAATAATGTTGAAAACGGCGTTAAACACCATACAACCAACCAACCAACATCATTATCACCATTATCATCAACATCATTAAGCCATCATGCTTTCCTAACAATGTTTTCTAAACAATGTCGTGCAAATATGGATCGTGAACATCGATAAATACAAACAGTGGCTCAAATAATGGAATTTGTCTTTGCAAGGATAGTGTAGAGTGTGGAAAAGGCGGAATGAAACCAGCATTTTCTCCTTTTTTTAAACAATGTTTTCAAGTCTTCCTCTCTATGGTTGTGCAAACAAAGATCGTGATCATAACTTTCTTTCACGTAAACATTCAAAAATCTGGTTTGAAAAAAATTCATCCTCTTTCAGCTGCTATCTTTAGCTTTTTTACTTTTCCTGTGTTACACAACTAAAACTTCACTCGTTAAAACAATACCGAGTTCGGTAGCCTAGTCGGTAATCTATGGGACTAAAGACCAGGCTGTCGCAGGTTCCGATCCCTAGCTTGGCAAATTTCTTTCGGAGGATTTTTTCTTCAAAGGATTAATGATAGTAATTGCGACAGGATTCCGTTCTTTCTCTCACTACTGATGATTATTTCGACGATGGTTATGTCAGAAATCAGCCACTTGAAAGAATATTGTGAGAAAAACTGGATTAAGAAACCATAGGAAGGCAGTTATACATGCACTGGCCTCCGTGATTAACTGATATTTTCAGTGAAAACCATACAAACAACAATATCACAACAGGGTCATGGCCCTGAATCGCTCAACTGAGCCTGTCAATCTTTGCAAGAATGATAGGAAGTGTAGGTGATGCATAAGTATGATACGAAAAATCTTACTTCAGTGTTCATGTATTTTTCTATTTCTATTTTTCTATTTATTCATAGGGCGATAATGTAATTCTGTATGGTCAGACTATGCGTCAGTTACACCATTCACATTTGATAGTACAAGATCTGATGGAGAATTGTAATAAGTTATGATTATTTCAAAGCACTTTGCATTCAAACGTACGGTCTAAGGTTGCATCATATACATCAGGAAACAATAAATCATACATCCCGAGGAAAATATGAATGGAAGGAAGCTATAGTTACCATCCGTAAGGAACATTTTGAGAGAATAAAGGGTAAACTTTATAGAAAGAGAATAAAGGCTGAAAAAAGATTAGCAACACAACATTAAGGCCATAGCTGCAACATGTGAGAGAGAGAGAGAGACAGATAGTGACCGAGAACCAGAGAGAGAGAGAGACAGAGGAATAGAGAGAGAGAGACAGGGCATGCAAGCCAGTGGAAAGACAGAAGTGGAGGGAGGAGAAAAGAAACACAGAAGAAAAGACACATGTGGAAAGCGGGAAGGGGGGAAAATGATAGAGACAGATAGATGAGGAAGAGAGAGAAGGAGAGAGAGAGGGAGGAAAGAACGACAGAGAAAGAGAGTGAAACGGAGGGAGAAAGAAAATGAGATAAAGAGGATAGGAGATAGTGAGAAAGAGAAAGCAAGAACAGAGAGCAAAAAAGGAAATAGAAACAGAGAGAAAGAAAGAGACAGAGATAGAAAAAGAGAGGAGAGAAAGAGAGCAGAAAGGAGGTAGTGAGAAAAAGGGGAATAAGGAAAAAACAAAGAGAGAGGAAAGGAAGGTGGTAAGACAGAGAGGAGAGAGAGAAAAGCAGAGAGAAACAGAGAGAGAGAAACAGAAAGAGGCAGAGAATGGATAGAAAAAACAGAGAGACAGAACAAGAAAGGAGATGGATAAGTACAGATAAACAGACAGAGAGAGAGAAACAGACAGACAGACAGACAGAGAGTACCGATAGTCTTATATCATGGCAGAATGACGGCGAATTGTGGGTGAATACTTAAATTCAGAGTATAAAGGAATCAATACAGACTGAAGGTACATGTTACGAAGAAAATGTAGAGACCAAAGGACTACTGGTGAAAAAAAGAGTACAGACACAGGTTCGTGGTCTGAGGGTACATGGAATTAGGGTACAATTTCTCTGACTAAGGGTACATCTCACGGACTGAAGGAACATCGCAGTCTTTGTCTGGAAGCTAATGGACTGGAGGTAAAACAAGACAAAGGGTACAGCTGCAACGCTTATTGGCCGATGTTAAGACTGGGGTAGGCCTAATCGACTGAGAGTAAATATCAAAGACCGAGGATACCGAATGATAGAATGCAGCAGTCTACATGGCCGGAAGGTACATTTAACTTAGTTATTGTCAGGTCTCACAATCAAGGTATACGTCATACAGAGTAAGGGAGCAAATCCAGGACTGTAGGTACATCTCAAATACTGAAGATAATAGAAAATAGAATAGGATACACTCATACTAAGGGTACATTGCTTAATCTAGCAAATTGAGAGGTTATACTATGCACGGATGGTTTAGGAGAAAGACGGAAAATACTTCATACAAACTGAGAGTGAATGCTTAAAGACTTGGGGTAAAAGACAAGACAACGTTTCGGGACCCGGGAATAAATTCCAATGATTAAAGGTTTTATGATATATCTCTTAGGCTGAAAGTATCCCTTTTGTAGTGCAATATCTTGGCTATTTCTATTCCCCCGCCAAGCTGGGGGTAAACTTGATAGTTTATGACAGATAGTTTATGTGAAAGACAGAGGGTATGACACATGAATTGAGAGCGACAGTAACAAGACTTGCGGTAAAAAGTAGACAAAATTTTGGGGTCTAATAATAAATCCTACAGAATAAGAGTCTGTTGGTACAACTCAAAATGTAGGTTAGATAACTAGAATAAAGTAAAATCGTAGTAAGGGTACATTTCTCCAGCCTTCGGGTCCGATCTCACCGCCTGGTAGAAAACCAAACAGTCTGAGGGAATATTAACCGGACTGAGAGTACGATATCAAGGACTGAGACTGCAATCTAATAGACTAGTGGTACCGGCTAACTGTCTGGGGTTTAAAAAGGATGACAACGTTTCCGGCTAAAGTACCAAATGGAGTAAGGGTTCCATTTCAAACCGACTGACTAATGGACTAATGGTTATAGAACAGATAAGTGCGAAGTTGGAATGCAATAATGCAGTGCGGATGAAAGGACTGGATTAAATAAGATTAGGGAAATAGTAGCAAAGCCTGGTGGTATATGACAATCAATGATCATTTAATTCCATAGACTTAAATTCAGACCTCTCAGAATCAGAGAACAATTCACGAGGAGGAAAGTTGCATAGACCGAGAGCACAAGCAATCCGACTGGAGCTAAAATAAGAGAAGGGCAGTTCTACATACTGAGGGTACTTCGGTCTAACTGAGAGTACACATCATATACTGTGAATACAGGCACACGGTATGGGCTTGAACCAAGAGCAGGGACACATTATTCAGTGTTTGAGAATATATCAAACAAACGGGGCAATCTCACAGTCCTAGAGTACACAGAATGGACTAGGGGAACATCTTACTGACTGACGGTGCATGCTGACGGGCTGGGAGTAAAACGTTTGAAAGGACAAAAGTTTATGGCCTCACAATACATCTAAATTAATAAGGCTTCCTAAAAGAACATAATACGGACTGTTGGAGTATCTAATGGACTGAGGGCACGTTTTACAAACTGTGAGTGCGTCAAGTGGGCAGGTGATACAGTCTAATGGAAAATCGAAAAACTTAGAACACAACTTACTGAAGATAATATCCAATAGAAAGGGCCTCAGGGTATATTCGATTGAGTGAGGTGCATCTCATAGACTGAGGGTTTATATTGTTAATTTAAAGTATAAGGCTCTCATGGTATAAAAAGACTGAAGGATCAGTTATAGTAGCGTACAGTGACACGCTTAGGTTACATCTCACAGATTTGTGGTACGTCTCGGGGACACAGAGTACAGGAAAGCAGATTAAAGGGTACCATTCGATTAAGGTCAATGGCTCAGGGCTTGAGGGTACATTCTACAAACAATAAGTATGATTTCGAAAGCTAAGACGACATAAAACAGACCAAAGATACAATCTCGAGGATCCAATCAGCATATTACAGCCTGGAGGTTGATTTTAGGGTTCATGGGTCCGAAATCGCCAACTGTGGGTACAGGCCTAGGAACCCTTGCAGTCACAGAAAGATAGAAATACAGTTTCAGGACCTAAAAGCAATTTCAAGCAATGAAGAGTTCGATTGTAAAGGTGTGACAATTGAAAGAAAAAAAGAAACAGTTCTAGGAGTGGAATTAAATCTCCTGGACTGAAAGTTCATCAAACAGATTGAAGGTACCTTAAGGCAATTGGTTGAATTCAAAGTAAAAATCAGTTGCTAGGCCTCACTTTACATTTGACTGACTGAGGATATATCTTACAGACAGACGAATACATGGGACCAAATTAACGGTAAATCATATCGACTGGTTTTCGAGAGGACAAGTTAATCTCATGGACTAAGCCTTTAAGCCTAAGGAACTAAAAAAACAAGGACTTGGCTAATTCTCATTCGTTTGTTGACTCATCTCACAGGCTAACAGTTCATCTGACGGACTGAGGGCACATACTGGCGGATAAGTGGTTAAATGACAGCAAAGACAATTATACGGACTAACGGGCCAACATCAATTACAATCACTTCTCATGATGAAAATGCAGCTAGCACGATGGTATTAATATTGTGTGTAGTACTGGTAAAAGCAAATAGTCATCTCCATCTCCGTCCAAACACTTTATAACAATTTTCACTTAATCCACAACTTTCAAGAAAAAAAACCAGGTGCCTTGAAATAAACTTCTGCACACTTACGTCCATTAAAATCTATACATTTCACTCACTAATCCATCATTATTTTGTACCAAAAAATACAATTTCTTCTCCCACACTACAACCCTTCGTCAATGAAGTAAAGCTATCCAAAATCAATTAATATATATCTCTCGCTCTCTCTCTGTCTCTCTGTCTTTCTCTCTCTCTCTCTCTCTCTCTGTCTCTCTCTCTCTCTCTGTCTCTCTCTCTCTCTCCCACATTAGACTGCCTATACCAGTAGCTCAGTCAGTAACGTACATTGCTTGAAGCCAATACGGCCACAGGTTCGATTCCAACTTTTGTCCGAATTTTGATGATAGTCATAGAGAAAAAATTCATTCTTCGCTCAACGCTGATCGTTCTATCGACAATAGTGATGTCAGATATATCCTTAAACAGCGCTAAAATACCACTGACAAAAGTCTCTTTTGTACCACATCCACTATCATTATCATCATCATCATCATCACTTTTATCATCATCCAAGCAACGATATAGCTTCATCACTCCTCTAAAATAAGAATCAAAAGCTTCGCTCGACATTTTTTAGTGTCTGCATGATATGGGGAGAGACCGGTAGACAAGATATGCCATCTCTCTCTCTCTCCCCTCTCTCTCGCTCTCTGCCAACGAATGCAGTGGCATAGTCAGTAACATAACAGGCTTGCAACCCAGGGGTCTATGGTTCGATTCTCCAGCTGTTCCAACTTCTTTCTCAGGATTGTTTCAGTTCATTGTAACAGGATTAATTCTTCTCTCATCGTTGAATAATGTTTCGACTAATTCATGTGAGAAAGCAGCCAGAGCTTTGGGAGAGATTAAAAGCAAAAGACTGGTACAAAGACATTCCAAACAATCATGAGTACGTGCGATATAACTCAAATCATGTTGAAGTCGCCTTAAAAACACTAAAGAAACAAATATATCTCCATAAACAAATTCACAACAAGGACCACTATCACCATCCTCAGTAACTCCACCACCACAACAAGAACCAACAACATCATTATCATCATCATCATCATCATCGTCATCTCCATCACCACTAAAGTAATTATTACACAGCCTTACAACTCCAAAGCTTTGTGTTAAGTTCTCAAAACCTCCAACGAAATCAGAAAAAATGCAAGCTCTAGATCAATATCAATTCCATTTCTTCGACTGATTTAAAACTCTTCCGCAACTCCCGAAATCATCGAACAGCAATCCGGAGTACACATTCCAATACCAACGTCTTCACTATAAATTTGGACGTTTTCGCCCATGTTACTCAATTTTAACTTTTACAACAAATCTTTAGATGCTTCTAAAATAAAACAACACTTTGAAACGATTAATTACATGTGGCTCAAATGATATTATTTAGCTTTGTATTCTTCTCCAGGGTCGTGCAAACACATATCGTGATCATAACTTTCATTTTTGTTAACATGACTACCTTTTAAGATCTGACCAGTTACTATAGAAAACATCATCAGTGTAATTCTTTATATTTTACGATTTCTTGAAAAATTTACAACGCGTCAATGATTCCAAAAAAAAAAAAAAAAATTACAACGCGTCAAGGATTCTAACACATTGCATGCACATCTCTCTCTCTCTCTCTCTCTCTCTCTCTCTCTGACCAAGATACAAGGCTTGGAACTAGGGAGTCGAATTTTCGATTTCTTCAGCTATTCAATTTTTTGTCTGAGGTTTGATGACAGTCATTGTTTCAGAATTCATCATTTTTTCATCGCCGATCATTTTTTTTTTTTTTTTTTTTTTTTCCAAAGTTTCGCCGGAAAGCAGCCACTGGCTTGAAACAATGTGCAAAGTACTGGTAAGAGATACACTAAGAATGAATAGGTGCACTGGCCGCCGCGATATAACTGATATAAGGCCGAAAACTTCGTTAAAACACCAAAGAAAGAAATATCTCTCTCCAACAACAAACTGACCATTAGCATCGTCATCATTATCACATCATCAACTAAGCCCCCGTAGCTCAGTCGGTAGCGTACAGGATTGGAGAACAGGAGGTCGCTGGTTCGATCCCCGGCTTGGCCAATTTCTTTCCGAGGATTGATGATAGTCACAGAATATTGTGCGGAGTACTGGTAAAGAAACTCCAGGAAAGCATGGATAGGTGCACTGGCCGCCTTGATATAACTGAAACAATGTTGAAAACGGCGTTAAACACCATACAACCAACCAACCAACATCATCATCACCATTATCATCAACATCATTAAGCCATCATGTTTTCCTAACAATGTTTTCTAAACAATGTCGTGCAAATATGGATCGTGAACATCGATAAATACAAACAGTGGCTCAAATAATGGAATTTGTCTTTGCAAGGATAGTGTAGAGTGTGGAAATGGCGGAATGAAACCAGCATTTTCTCCTTTTTTTAAACAATGTTTTCAAGTCTTCCTCTCTATGGTTGTGCAAACAAAGATCGTGATCATAACTTTCTTTCACGTAAACATTCAAAAATCTGGCTTGAAAAAAATTCATCCTCTTTCAGCTGCTATCTTTAGCTTTTTTACTTTTCCTGTGTTACACAACTAAAACTTCACTCGTTAAAACAATACCGAGTTCAGTAGTCTAGTCGGTAATCTATGGGACTAAAGACCAGGCTGTCGCAGGTTCCGATCCCTAGCTTGGCAAATTTCTTTCGGAGGATTTTTTCTTCAAAGGATTAATGATAGTAATTGCGACAGGATTCCGTTCTTTCTCTCACTACTGATGATTGTTTCGACGATGGTTATGTCAGAAATCAGCCACTTGAAAGAATATTGTGAGAAAAACTGGATTAAGAAACCATAGGAAGGCAGTTATACATGCACTGGCCTCCGTGATTAACTGATATATGTTGAGGCATGTTGAAAACGTAGTGAAAACCATACAAACAACAATATCACAACAGGGTCATGGCCCTGAATCGCTCAATTGAGCCTGTCAATCTTTGCAAGAATGATACGAAGTGTAGGTGATGCATAAGTATGATACGAAAAATCTTACTTCAGTGTTTATGTATTTTTCTATTTCTGTTTTTCTATTTATTCATAGGGCGATAATGTAATTCTGTATGGTCAGACTATGCGTCAGTTATACCATTCACATTTGATAGTACAAGATCTGATGGAGAATTGTAATAAGTTATGATAATTTCAAAGCACTTTGCATGCAAACGTATGGTTTAAGGTTGCATCATATACATCAAGAAACAATAAATCATACATCCCGAGGAAAATAAGAATGGAAGGAAGCTATAGTTACCATCCGTAAGGAACATTTTGAGAGAATAAAGGGTAAACTTTATAGAAAGAGAATAAAGGCTGAAAAAAGATTAGCAACACAACATTAAGGTCACAGCTGCAACATGTGTGAGAGAGAGAGATAGTGACAGAGAACCAGAGAGAGAGAGACAGAGGAATAGAGAGAGACACAGGGCAAGCAAGCCAGTGGAAAGACAGAAGTGGAGGGAGGAGAAAAGAAACACAGAAGAAAAGACATGTGGAAAGCGGGAAGGAGGGAAAAATGATATAGACAGATAGATGAGAGAGAGAGAGAGAGGAGAGAAAGAGAGAGAGAGGGGAAAGAACGACAGAGAAAGAGTGTGAAACGGAGGGAGAAAGAAAATGAAATAAAGAGGATAGGAGATACTGAGAAATAGAAGGCAAGAACAGAGAGCAAAAAAGGAAATAGAAACAGAGAAAAAGAGAGAGACAGAGATAGAAAAAGAGAGGAGGGAAAGAGAGCAGAAAGGAGGTAGTGAGAAAAAGGGGAATAAGGAAAAAACAAAGAGAGAGGAAAGGAAGGTGGTAAGACAGAGAGGAGAGAGAGAAAAGCAGAGAGAAACAGAGAGAGAGAAACAGAAAGAGGCAGAGAATGGATAGAAAAAACAGAGAGACAGAACAAGAAAGGAGATGGATAAGTACAGATAAACAGACAGAGAGAGAGAAACAGACAGACAGACAGACAGAGAGTACCGATAGTCTTATATCATGGCAGAATGACGGCGAATTGTGGGTGAATACTTAAATTCAGAGTATAAAGGAATCAATACAGACTGAAGGTACATGTTACGAAGAAAATGTAGAGACCAAAGGACTACTGGTGAAAAAAAGAGTACAGACACAGGTTCGTGGTCTGAGGGTACATGGAATTAGGGTACAATTTCTCTGACTAAGGGTACATCTCACGGACTGAAGGAACATCGCAGTCTTTGTCTGGAAGCTAATGGACTGGAGGTAAAACAAGACAAAGGGTACAGCTGCAACGCTTATTGGTCGATGTTAAGACTGGGGTAGGCCTAATCGACTGAGAGTAAATATCAAAGACCGAGGATACCGAATGATAGAATGCAGCAGTCTACATGGCCGGAAGGTACATTTAACTTAGTTATTGTCAGGTCTCACAATCAAGGTATACGTCATACAGAGTAAGGGAGCAAATCCAGGACTGTAGGTACATCTCAAATACTGAAGATAATAGAAAATAGAATAGGATACACTCATACTAAGGGTACATTGCTTAATCTAGCAAATTGAGAGGTTATACTATGCACGGATGGTTTAGGAGAAAGACGGAAAATACTTCATACAAACTGAGAGTGAATGCTTAAAGACTAGGGGTAAAAGACAAGACAACGTTTCGGCACCCGGGAATAAATTCCAATGATTAAAGGTTTTATGATATATCTCTTAGGCTGAAAGTATCCCTTTTGTAGTGCAATATCTTGGCTATTTCTATTCCCCCGCCAAGCTGGGGGTAAACTTGATAGTTTATGACAGATAGTTTATGTGAAAGACAGAGGGTATGACACATGAATTGAGAGCGACAGTAACAAGACTTGCGGTAAAAAGTAGACAAAATTTTGGGGTCTAATAATAAATCCTACAGAATAAGAGTCTGTTGGTACAACTCAAAATGTAGGTTAGATAACTAGAATAAAGTAAAATCGTAGTAAGGGTACATTTCTCCAGCCTTCGGGTCCGATCTCACCGCCTGGTAGAAAACCAAACAGTCTGAGGGAATATTAACCGGACTGAGAGTACGATATCAAGGACTGAGACTGCAATCTAATAGACTAGTGGTACCGGCTAACTGTCTGGGGTTTAAAAAGGATGACAACGTTTCCGGCTAAAGTACCAAATGGAGTAAGGGTTCCATCTCAAACCGACTGACTAATGGACTAATGGTTATAGAACAGATAAGTGCGAAGTTGGAATGCAATAATGCAGTGCGGATGAAAGGACTGGATTAAATAAGATTAGGGAAATAGTAGCAAAGCCTGGTGGTATATGACAATCAATGATCATTTAATTCCATAGACTTAAATTCAGACCTCTCAGAATCAGAGAACAATTCACGAGGAGGAAAGTTGCATAGACCGAGAGCACAAGCAATCCGACTGGAGCTAAAATAAGAGAAGGGCAGTTCTACATACTGAGGGTACTTCGGTCTAACTGAGAGTACACATCATATACTGTGAATACAGGCACACGGTATGGGCTTGAACCAAGAGCAGGGACACATTATTCAGTGTTTGAGAATATATCAAACAAACGGGGCAATCTCACAGTCCTAGAGTACACAGAATGGACTAGGGGAACATCTTACTGACTGACGGTGCATGCTGACGGGCTGGGAGTAAAACGTTTGAAAGGACAAAAGTTTATGGCCTCACAATACATCTAAATTAATAAGGCTTCCTAAAAGAACATAATACGGACTGTTGGAGTATCTAATGGACTGAGGGCACGTTTTACAAACTGTGAGTGCGTCAAGTGGGCAGGTGATACAGTCTAATGGAAAATCGAAAAACTTAGAACACAACTTACTGAAGATAATATCCAATAGAAAGGGCCTCAGGGTATATTCGATTGAGTGAGGTGCATCTCATAGACTGAGGGTTTATATTGTTAATTTAAAGTATAAAGTTCTCATGGTATAAAAAGACTGAAGGGTCAGTTATAGTAGGGTACAGTGACACGCTTAGGTTACATCTCACAGATTTGTGGTACGTCTCGGGGACACAGAGTACAGGAAAGCAGATTAAAGGGTACCATTCGATTAAGGTCAATGGCTCAGGGCTTGAGGGTACATTCTACAAACAATAAGTATGATTTCGAAAGCTAAGACGACATAAAACAGACCAAAGATACAATCTCGAGGATCCAATCAGCATATTACAGCCTGGAGGTTGATTTTAGGGTTCATGGGTCCGAAATCGCCAACTGTGGGTACAGGCCTAGGAACCCTTGCAGTCACAGAAAGATAGAAATACAGTTTCAGGACCTAAAAGCAATTTCAAGCAATGAAGAGTTCGATTGTAAAGGTGTGACAATTGAAAGAAAAAAAGAAACAGTTCTAGGAGTGGAATTAAATGTCCTGGACTGAACGTTCATCAAACAGATTGAAGGTACCTTAAGGCAATTGGTTGAATTCAAAGTAAAAATCAGTTGCTAGGCCTCACTTTACATTTGACTGACTGAGGATATATCTTACAGACAGACGAATACATGGGACCAAATTAACGGTAAATCATATCGACTGGTTTTCGAGAGGACAAGTTAATCTCATGGACTAAGCCTTTAAGCCTAAGGAACTAAAAAAACAAGGACTTGGCTAATTCTCATTCGTTTGTTGACTCATCTCACAGGCTAAGAGTTCATCTGACGGACTGAGGGCACATACTGGCGGATAAGTGGTTAAATGACAGCAAAGACAATTATACGGACTAACGGGCCAACATCAATTACAATCACTTCTCATGATGAAAATGCAGCTAGCACGATGGTATTAATATTGTGTGTAGTACTGGTAAAAGCAAATAGTCATCTCCATCTCCGTCCAAACACTTTATAACAATTTTCACTTAATCCACAACTTTCAAGAAAAAAAACCAGGTGCCTTGAAATAAACTTCTGCACACTTACGTCCATTAAAATCTATACATTTCACTCACTAATCCATCATTATTTTGTACCAAAAAATACAATTTCTTCTCCCACACTACAACCCTTCGTCAATGAAGTAAAGCTATCCAAAATCAATTAATATATATCTCTCGCTCTCTCTCTCTCTCTCTCTCTGTCTCTCTTTCTCTCTCTCTGTCTCTCTCTCTCTCTCTGTCTCTCTCTATCTCTCTCTCCCACATTAGACTGCCTATACCAGTAGCTCAGTCAGTAACGTACATTGCTTGAAGCCAATACGGCCACAGGTTCGATTCCAACTTTGTCCGAATTTTGATGATAGTCATAGAGAAAAAATTCATTCTTCGCTCAACGCTGATCGTTCTATCGACAATAGTGATGTCAGATATATCCTTAAACAGCGCTAAAATACCACTGACAAAAGTCTCTTTTGTACCACATCCACTATCATCATCATCATCATCATCATCACTTTTATCATCATCCAAGCAACGATATAGCTTCATCACTCCTCTAAAATAAGAATCAAAAGCTTCGCTCGACATTTTTTAGTGTCTGCATGATATGGGGAGAGACCGGTAGACAAGATATGCCATCTCTCTCTCTCTCCCCTCTCTCTCGCTCTCTGCCAACGAATGCAGTGGCATAGTCAGTAACATAACAGGCTTGCAACCCAGGGGTCTATGGTTCGATTCTCCAGCTGTTCCAACTTCTTTCTCAAGATTGTTTAAGTTCATTGTAACAGGATTAATTCTTCTCTCATCGTTGAATAATGTTTCGACTAATTCATGTGAGAAAGCAGCCAGAGCTTTGGGAGAGATTAAAAGCAAAAGACTGGTACAAAGACATTCCAAACAATCATGAGTACGTGCGATATAACTCAAATCATGTTGAAGTCGCCTTAAAAACACTAAAGAAACAAATATATCTCCATAAACAAATTCACAACAAGGACCACTATCACCATCCTCAGTAACTCCACCACCACAACAAGAACCAACAACATCATTATCATCATCATCATCATCATCGTCATCTCCATCACCACCAAAGTAATTATTACACAGCCTTACAACTCCAAAGCTTTGTGTTAAGTTCTCAAAACCTCCAACGAAATCAGAAAAAAATGCAAGCTCTAGATCAATATCAATTCCATTTCTTCGACTGATTTAAAACTCTTCCGCAACTCCCGAAATCATCGAACAGCAATCCGGAGTACACATTCCAATACCAACGTCTTCACTATAAATTTGGACGTTTTCGCCCATGTTACTCAATTTTAACTTTTACAACAAATCTTTAGATGCTTCTAAAATAAAACAACACTTTGAAACGATTAATTACATGTGGCTCAAATGATATTATTTAGCTTTGTATTCTTCTCCAGGGTCGTGCAAACACATATCGTGATCATAACTTTCATTTTTGTTAACATGACTACCTTTTAAGATCTGACCAGTTACTATAGAAAACATCATCAGTGTAATTCTTTATATTTTACGATTTCTTGAAAAATTTACAACGCGTCAATGATTCCAAAAAAAAAAAAAAATTACAACGCGTCAAGGATTCTAACACATTGCATGCACATCTCTCTCTCTCTCTCTCTGACCAAGATACAAGGCTTGGAACTAGGGATTCGAATTTTCGATTTCTTCAGCTATTCAATTTTTTGTCTGAGGTTTGATGACAGTCACTGTTTCAGAATTCATCATTTTTTCATCGCCGATCATTTTTTTTTTTTTTTTTTTTTTTCCCAAAGTTTCGCCGGAAAGCAGCCACTGGCTTGAAACAATGTGCAAAGTACTGGTAAGAGATACACTAAGAATGAATAGGTGCACTGGCCGCCGCGATATAACTGATATAAGGCCGAAAACTTCGTTAAAACACCAAAGAAAGAAATATCTCTCTCCAACAACAAACTGACCATTAGCATCGTCATCATTATCACATCATCAACTAAGCCCCCGTAGCTCAGTCGGTAGCGTACAGGATTGGAGAACAGGAGGTCGCTGGTTCGATCCCCGGCTTGGCCAATTTCTTTCCGAGGATTGATGATAGTCACAGAATATTGTGCGGAGTACTGGTAAAGAAACTCCAGGAAAGCATGGATAGGTGCACTGGCCGCCTTGATATAACTGAAATAATGTTGAAAACGGCGTTAAACACCATACAACCAACCAACCAACATCATCATCACCATTATCATCAACATCATTAAGCCATCATGTTTTCCTAACAATGTTTTCTAAACAATGTCGTGCAAATATGGATCGTGAACATCGATAAATACAAACAGTGGCTCAAATAATGGAATTTGTCTTTGCAAGGATAGTGTAGAGTGTGGAAATGGCGGAATGAAACCAGCATTTTCTCCTTTTTTTAAACAATGTTTTCAAGTCTTCCTCTCTATGGTTGTGCAAACAAAGATCGTGATCATAACTTTCTTTCACGTAAACATTCAAAAATCTGGCTTGAAAAAAATTCATCCTCTTTCAGCTGCTATCTTTAGCTTTTTTACTTTTCCTGTGTTACACAACTAAAACTTCACTCGTTAAAACAATACCGAGTTCAGTAGTCTAGTCGGTAATCTATGGGACTAAAGACCAGGCTGTCGCAGGTTCCGATCCCTAGCTTGGCAAATTTCTTTCGGAGGATTTTTTCTTCAAAGGATTAATGATAGTAATTGCGACAGGATTCCGTTCTTTCTCTCACTACTGATGATTGTTTCGACGATGGTTATGTCAGAAATCAGCCACTTGAAAGAATATTGTGAGAAAAACTGGATTAAGAAACCATAGGAAGGCAGTTATACATGCACTGGCCTCCGTGATTAACTGATATATGTTGAGGCATGTTGAAAACGTAGTGAAAACCATACAAACAACAATATCACAACAGGGTCATGGCCCTGAATCGCTCAATTGAGCCTGTCAATCTTTGCAAGAATGATACGAAGTGTAGGTGATGCATAAGTATGATACGAAAAATCTTACTTCAGTGTTTATGTATTTTTCTATTTCTGTTTTTCTATTTATTCATAGGGCGATAATGTAATTCTGTATGGTCAGACTATGCGTCAGTTATACCATTCACATTTGATAGTACAAGATCTGATGGAGAATTGTAATAAGTTATGATAATTTCAAAGCACTTTGCATGCAAACGTATGGTTTAAGGTTGCATCATATACATCAAGAAACAATAAATCATACATCCCGAGGAAAATAAGAATGGAAGGAAGCTATAGTTACCATCCGTAAGGAACATTTTGAGAGAATAAAGGGTAAACTTTATAGAAAGAGAATAAAGGCTGAAAAAAGATTAGCAACACAACATTAAGGTCACAGCTGCAACATGTGTGAGAGAGAGAGATAGTGACAGAGAACCAGAGAGAGAGAGACAGAGGAATAGAGAGAGACACAGGGCAAGCAAGCCAGTGGAAAGACAGAAGTGGAGGGAGGAGAAAAGAAACACAGAAGAAAAGACACATGTGGAAAGCGGGAAGGAGGGAAAAATGATATAGACAGATAGATGAGAGAGAGAGAGAGAGAGGAGAGAAAGAGAGAGAGAGGGGAAAGAACGACAGAGAAAGAGTGTGAAACGGAGGGAGAAAGAAAATGAAATAAAGAGGATAGGAGATACTGAGAAAGAGAAAGCAAGAACAGAGAGCAAAAAAGGAAATAGAAACAGAGAAAAAGAGAGAGACAGAGATAGAAAAAGAGAGGAGGGAAAGAGAGCAGAAAGGAGGTAGTGAGAAAAAGGGGAATAAGGAAAAAACAAAGAGAGAGGAAAGGAAGGTGGAAAGAGAGAGAGGAGAGAGAGAAAGACAGAAAGAGGCAGAGAAGGGATAGAAAAAACAGAGAGACAGAACAAGAAATGAGATGGATAAGTACAGATAAACAGACAGAGAGAGAGAAACAGACAGACAGACAGACAGAGAGTACCGATAGTCTTATATGATGGCAGAATGACGGCGAATTGTGGGTGAATACTTAAATTCAGAGTATAAAGGAATCAATACAGACTGAAGGTACATGTTACGAAGAAAATGTAGAGACCAAAGGACTACTGGTGAAAAAAAGAGTACAGACACAGGTTCGTGGTCTGAGGGTACATGGAATTAGGGTACAATTTCTCTGACTAAGGGTACATCTCACGGACTGAAGGAACATCGCAGTCTTTGTCTGGAAGCTAATGGACTGGAGGTAAAACAAGACAAAGGGTACAGCTGCAACGCTTATTGGCCGATGTTATGACTGGGGTAGGCCTAATCGACTGAGAGTAAATATCAAAGACCGAGGATACCGAATGATAGAATGCAGCAGTCTACATGGCCGGAAGGTACATTTAACTTAGTTATTGTCAGGTCTCACAATCAAGGTATACGTCATACAGAGTAAGGGAGCAAATCCAGGACTGTAGGTACATCTCAAATACTGAAGATAATAGAAAATAGAATAGGATAAACTCATACTAAGGGTACATTGCTTAATCCTGATGGTTATCTAGCAAATTGAGAGGTTATACTATGCAAGAATGGTTTAGGAGAAAGACGGAAAATACTTCATACAAACTGAGAGTGAATGCTTAAAGACTAGGGGTAAAAGACAAGACAACGTTTCGACACCCGGGAATGAATTCCAATGATTAAAGGTTTTATGATATATCTCTTAGGCTGAAAGTATCCCTTTTGTAGTGCAATATCTTGGCTATTTCTATTCTCCCGCCAAGCTGGGGGTAAACTTGATAGTTTATGACAGATGGTTAATTTAAAAGACAGAGGGTATGACGCATGAATTGAGAGCGACAGTAACAAGACTTGCGGTAAAAAGTAGACAAAATTTTGGGGTCTAAAAATAAATCCTACAGAATAAGAGTCTGTTGGTACAACTCAAAATGTAGGTTAGATAACTAGAATAAAGTAAAATCGTAGTAAGGGTACATTTCTCCAGCCTTCGGGTCCGATCTCACCGCCTGGTAGAAAATCAAACAGTCTGAGGGAATATTAACCGGACTGGGAGTACGATATCAAAGACTGAGACTGTAATCTAATAGACTAGTGGTACCGGCTAACTGTCTGGGGTTTAAAAAGGATGACAACGTTTCCGGCTAAAGAACCAAATGGACTGATGGTTCCATCTCAAACCGACTGACTAATGGACTAATGGTTATAGAACAGGAAAGTGCGAAATTGGAATGCAATAATGCAGTGCGGATGAAAGGACTGGATTAAATAAGAGTAGGGAAATAGTAGCAAAGCCTGATGGTATATGACAATCAATGATCATTTAATTCCACAGACTTAAGTTAAGACCTCTCAGAATCAGAGAACAATTCACGAGGAGGAAAGTTGCATAGACCGAGAGCACAAGCAATCCGACTGGAGCTAAAATAAGAGAAGGGCAGCTCTACATACTGAGGGTACTTCGGTCTAACTGAGAGTACACATCATATACTGTGAATACAGGCACACGGTATGGGCTTGAACCAAGAGCAGGGACACATTATTCAGTGTTTGAGAATATATCAAACAAACGGTGCAATCTCACAGTCCTAGAGTACACAGAATGGACTAGGGGAACATCTTACCGATTGACGGTGCATGCTGACGGGCTGGGAGTAAAACGTTTAAAATGACAAAAGTTTATGGCCTCACAATACATCTAAATTAATAAGGCTTCCTAAAAGAACATAATACGGACTGTTGGAGTATCTAATGGACTGAGGGCACATTTTACAAACTGTGAGTGCATCAAATGGGTAGGTGATACAGTCTAATGGAAAATCGAAAAACTTAAAGTTAGAACACAATTTACTGAAGATAATAAACAATAGAAAGGGCCTCAGGGTATATTCGATTGAGTGAGGTGCATCTCATAGACTGAGGGTTTATATTGCTAATTTAAAGTATAAAGCTCTCATGGTATAAAAAGACTGAAGGGTCAGTTATAGTAAGGCTACAGTGACACGCTTAGGTTACATCTCACAGATTTGTGGTACGTCTCAGGGACAGAGAGTACAGGAAAACAGATCAAAGGGTACCATTCGATTACGGACAATGGCTCAGGGCTTGAGGGTACATTCTACTAACTATAAGTACGATTTCGAAAGCTAAGACGACATAAAACAGACCAAAGATACAATCTCGAGGATCCAATCAGCATATTACAGCCTAGAGGTTGATTTTAGGGTTCATGGGTACGAAATCGCCGACTGTGGGTACAGACTTAGGAACCCTTGCAGTCACAGAAAGATAGAAATACAGTTTCAGGACCTAAAAGCAATTTCAAGCAATGAAGAGTTCGATTGTAAAGGTGTGACAATTGAAAGAAAAGAAGAAACAGTCTTGGAGTGGAATTAAATCTCCTGGACTAAAAGTTCATCGAACAGATTGAAGGTACCTTAAGGCATTTGGTTGAATTCAAAGTAAAAATCAGTTGCTAGGTTTACATTTGACGGACTGAGGATATATCTTACAGTCAGACGGATACATGGGACCAAATTAACGGTAAATCATATCGACTGGTTTTCGAGAGGACAAGTTAATCTCATGGACTAAGCCTTTAAGCCTAATGAACTAAAGAAATAAGGACTTGGCTAACTCTCATTCGTTTGTTCACTCATCTCACAGGCTAACAATTCATCTCACGGACTGAGGGCACATACTGGCGGATAAGTGGTTAAATGACAGCAAAGACAATTATACGGACTAACGGGCCAATATCAACTACAATCACTTCTCATGATGAAAAAGCAGCTAGCACGATGGTAATAATATTGTGTGTAGTACTGGTAAAAGCAAATAGTCATCTCCATCTCCGTCCAAACACTTTATAACAATTTTCACTTAATCCACAACTTTACAGAAAAAAAACAGGTGCCTTGAAATAAACTTCTGCACACTTATGTCCATTAAAATCTATACATTTCACTCACTTATCCATCATTATTTTGTACCAAAAAATACAATTTCTTCTCCCACACTACAACCCTTCGTCAGTGAAGTAAACCTATCCAAAATCAATTAATATATATCTCTCGCTCTCTCTCTCTCTCTGTCTCTCTGTCTCTCTCTGTCTCTCTCTCTCTCCCCCACATTAGACTGCCTATACCAGTAGCTCAGTCAGTAACGTACATTGCTTGAAGCCAATACGGCCACAGGTTCGATTCCAACTTTTGTCCGAATTTTGATGATAGTCATAGAGAAAAAAATCATTCTTCGCTGAACGCTGATCGTTCTATCGACGATAGTGATGTCAGATATATATCCTTAAACAGCGCTAAAATACCACTGACAAAAGTCTCTTTTTGTACCACATCCACAACCATCATCATCATCATCATCATCACTTTTATCATCATCCAAGCAACGATATAGCTTCATCACTCCTCTAAAATAAGAATCAAAAGTTTCGCTCGACATTGTTTTCTGTCTGCATGATATCGGGAAAGACCGGTAGACAAGATATACCATTTCTCTCTCTCTGTCTATCTGTCTCTATCTCTCGCTCTCTGCCAACGAATGCAGTGGCATAGTCAGTAACATGACAGGCTTGCAACCCAGGGGTCTATGGTTCGATTCTCCAGCTGTTCCAACTTCTTTCTCAGGATTGTTTAAGTTCATTGCGACAGGATTAATTCTTCTCTCATCGTTGAATAATGTTTCGACTAATTCATGTGAGAAAGCAGCCAGAGCTTTGGGAGAGATTAAAGGCAAAAGACTGGTACAAAGACATTCCAACAAATCATGAGTACGTGCGATATAACTCAAATCATGTTGAAGTCGCCTTAAAAACACTAAAGAAACAAATATATCTCCATAAACAAATTCACAACAAGGACCACTATCACCATCCTCAGTAACTCCACCACCACAACAAGAACCAACAACATCATTATCATCATCATCACAATCGTCATCTCCATCACCACCAAAGTAATTATTACATAGCCTTACAACTCCAAAGCTTTGTGTTAAGTTCTCAAAACCTCCAAAGAAATCAGAAAAAATGTAAGCTCTAGATCAAGATCGATTCCATTTCTTCGACTGATTTGAAACTCTTCCGCAACTCCCGAAATCATCGAACAGCAATCCAAAGTACACTTTCCAATACCAACGTCTTCACTATAAATTTGGACGTCTTCGCCCATCTTAATCAATTTTAACTTTTACAACAAATCTTTAGATGATTCTAAAATAAAACAACACTTTGAAAAGATTAATTACATGTTCCTCAAATGATATTATTTATCTTTGTTTTCTTCTCCAGGGTCGTGCAAACACATATCGTGATTATAACTTTCATTTTTGTTAACATGACTACCTTTAAGATCTGATCAGTTACTATAGAAAACATTATCAGTGTAATTCTTTATATTTTACAATTTCTTGAAAAAATTACAACGCGTCAAGGATTCCAAAACGTTGCATGCACATCTCTCTCTCTCTCTCTCTCTCTCTCTGACCAAGATACAAGGCTTGGAACTAGGGAGTCGAATTTTCGATTTCTCCAGCTATTCAATTTTTTGTCTGAGGTTTGATAACAGTCATTGTTTCAGAATTCATCATTTTTTCATCGCTGATGATTTTTTTTTTTTTTTTTTTTTTTGAAGTTTTGTCTGAAAGCAGCCACTGGCTTGAAACAATGTGCAAAGTACTGGTAAGAGATACACTAAGAATGAATAGGTGCACTGGCAGCCGCGATATAACTGATATAAGGCCGAAAACTTCGTTAAAACACCAAAGAAAGAAATATCTCTCTCCAACAACAAACTGACCATTAGCATCGTCATCATTATCACATCATCAACTAAGCCCCCGTAGCTCAGTCGGTAGCGTACAGGACTGGAGAACAGGAGATCGCTGGTTCGATCCCCGGCTTGGCCAATTTCTTTCCGAGGATTGATGATAGTCACGGAATATTGTGCGGAGTACTGGTAAAGAAACTCCAGGAAAGCACGGATAGGTGCACTGGCCGCCTTGATATACGGCTTAAACACCATACAACCAACCAACCAACATCATCATCACCATTATCATCAACACTATTAAGCCATCATGTTTTCCTAACAATGTTTTCTAAACAATGTCGTGCAAATATGGATCGTGAACATCGATAAATACAAACAGTGGCTCAAATAATGGAATTTGTCTTTGCACGGATAGTGTAGAGTGTGGAAAAGGCGGAATGAAACCAGCATTTTCTCCTTTTCTTAAACAATATTTTCAAGTCTTCCTCTCTATGGTTGTGCAAACAAAGATCGTGAGCATAACTTTCTTTCACGTAAACATTCAAATATCTGGCTTTAAGAAAATTCATCCTCTTTCAGCTGCTATCTTTGGCTTTTTTACTTTTCCTGTGTTACACAACTAAAACTTCACTCGTTAAAACAATACCGAGTTCGGTAGCCTAGTCGGTAATCTATGGGACTAAGGACCAGGCTGTCGCAGGTTCCAATCCCTAGCTTGGCAAATTTCTTTCGGAGGATTTTTTCTTCAAAGGATTAATGATAGTAATTGCGACAGGATTCCGTTCTTTCTCTCACTACTGATGATTGTTTCGACGATGGTTATGTGAGAAATCAGCCACTGGAAAGAATATTGTGAGAAAAACTGGATTAAAAAACAACAGGAAGGCAGCTATACATGCACTGGCCTCCGTGATTAACTGATATATGTTGAGGCATGTTGAAAACGTAGTGAAAACCATACAAACAACAATATCACAACAGAGTCATGGCCCTGAATCGCTCAATTGAGCCTGTCAATCTTTGCAAGAATGATACGAAGTGTAGGTGCTGCATAAGTATGATACGAAAAATCATACTTCAGTCTTTAGGTATTTTTCTATTTCTATTTTTCTATTTATTCATAGGGCGATAATGTAATTCTGTATGGTCAGACTATGCGTCAGTTATACCATTCACATTTGATAGTACAAGATCTGATGGAGAATTGTAATAAGTTATGATTATTTCAAAGCACTTTGCATGCAAACGTACGGTTTAAGGTTGCATCATATACATCAAGAAACAATAAATCGTACATCCCAAGGACAATAAGAATGGAAGGAAGCCATAGTTACCATCCGTAAGGAACATTTTGTGAGAATAAAGGGTAAACTTTATAGAAAGAGAATAAAGGCTGAAAAAAGATTAGCAACACAACATTAAGGCCACAGTTGCAACATGTGTGTGTGAGACAGAGAGAGAGAGATAGTGACCGCGAACCAGAGAGAGAGACGGAGGAATAGAGAGAGAGACAGGGGAAGCAAGACAGTGGAAAGACAGAAGTGGAGGGAGGAGAAAAGAAACAAAAGAAAAGACAGCTGTGGAAAGCGGGAAGGAGGGAAAAGTGATACAGACAGATAGATGGGAGAGAGAGAGAGAGGAAAGAACGACAGAGAAAGAGAGTGAAACGGAGGTAGAAAGAAAATGAGATAAAGAGGATAGGAGATAGTGAGAAAGAGAAAGCAAGAACAGAGAGCAAAAAAGGAGATAGAAACAGAGAGAAAGAGAGAGACAGAGATAGAAAAAGAGAGGAGAGAAAGAGAGCAGAAAGGAGGTAGAGAGAAAAATGGGAATAAGGAAAAAACAAAGAGAGAGGAAAGGAAGGTGGAAAGAGAGAGAGAGGAGAGAGAGAAAAGCAAAGAGAGAGAGAGAGAAAGACAGAAAGAGGCAGAGAAGGGATAGAAAAAGCAGAGAGACAGAACAAGAAAGGAGATGGATAAGTACAGATAAACAGACAGAGAGAGAGAAACAGACAGACAGACAGAGAGTACCGATAGTCTTATATGATGGCAGAATGACGGCGAATTGTGGGTGAATACTTAAATTCAGAGTATAAAGGAATCAATACAGACTGAAGGTACATGTTACGAAGAAAATGTAGAGACCAAAGGACTACTGGTGAAAAAAAGAATACAGACACAGGTTCGTGGTCTGAGGGTACATGGAATTAGGGTACAATTTCACTAAGGGTACATCTCACGGACTGAAGGAACATCGCAGTCTTTGTCTGGAAGCTAATGGACTGGAGGTAAAACGAGACAAAGGGTACAGCTGCAACGCTTATTGGCCGATGTTAAGACTGGGGTAGGCCTAATCGACTGAGAGTAAATATCAAAGACCGAGGATACCGAATGATAGAATACAGCAGTCTACATGGCCAGAAGGTACATTTAACTTGTGTTATTGTCAGGTCTCACAATCAAGGTATACGTCATACAGAGTAAGGGAGCAAATCCAGGACTGAGGGTACATCTCAAATACTGAAGATAATAGAAAATAGAATAGGATACTCATACTAAGGGTACATTGCTTAATCCTGATGGTAATCTAGCAAATTGAGAGGTTACACTATGCACGGGTGGTTTAGGAGAAAGACGGAAAATACTTCATACAAACTGAGAGTGAATGCTTAAAGACTAGGGGTAAAAAAACAAGACAACGTTTCGGGACCCGATAATAAATTCCACAGGTTAAAGGTTTTATGATATATCTCTTAGGCTGAAAGTATCCCTTTTGTAGTGCAATATCTTGGCTATTTCTGTTTCCCCGCCAAGCTGGGGGTAAACTTGATAGTTTATGACAGATGGTTTATGTAAAAGATAGAGGGTATGATGTATGAACTGACAGCGACAGTAACAAGACTTGAGGTAAAAAGTAGACAAACTTTTGGGGTCTAATAATAAATCCTACAGAATAAGAGTCCGTTGGTACAACTCAAAATGTAGGTTAGATAACTAGAATAAAGTAAAATCGTAGTATGGGTACATTTCTCCAGCCTTCGGGTCCGATCTCACCGCCTGGTAGAAAACCAAACAGTCTGAGGGAATATTAACCGGACTGAGAGTACGATATCAAGGACAGAGACTGCAATCTAATAGACTAGTTGTTCCGGCTAACTGTCTTGGGTTTAAAAAGGATGACAATGTTTCCGGCTAAAGTACCAAATGGAGTAAACGTTTCATCTCAAACCGACTGACTAATGGACTAATGGTTATAAAACAGAAAAGGGCGAAGTTAGAATGTAATAATGCAGTGCGGATGAAAGGACTGGATTAAATAAGAGTAGGGAAATAGTAGCAAAGCCAGATGGTATATGACAATCAATGATCATTTAATTCCATAGATTTAAGTTAAGACCTCTCAGAATCAGAGGACAATTCAGGAGGAGGAAAGTTGCATAGACCGAGAGCACAAGCAATCCGACTGGAGCTAAAATAAGAGATTGGCAGTTGTACATACTGAGGGTACTTCGGTCTAACTGAGAGTACATATCATATACTGTGAATACAGGCACACGGTATGGGCTTGAACCAAGAGCAGGGACACATTATTCAGTGTTTGAAAATATATCAAACAAAGGGTGCAATCTCACAGTCCTAGAGTACACAGAACGGACTGTTGGAATATCTAATGGACTGAGGGCACATTTTTACAAACTGTGAGTGCATCAAATGGGCAGGTGATACAGTCTAATGGAAAATCGAAAAACTTAAAGTTAGAACACAACTTACTGAAGGTAATAACCAATAGAAAGGGCCTCAGGGTATATTCGATTGAGTGAGTTGCATCCCATAGACTGAGGGTCTATATTGCTACTTTATAGTTTAATTTAAAGTATAAAGCTCTCATGGTATAAAAAGACTGAAGGGTCAGTTATAGTAAAGGTACAGTGACACGCTTAGGTTACATCTAACAGATTTGTGGTACGTCTCAGAGACAGAGAGTACAGGAAAACAGATCAAAGGGTACCATTCCATTAAGGTCAATGGCTCAGGGCTTGACGGTACATTCTACTAACTATAAGTACGATTTCGAAAGCTTAGATGACATAAAACAGACCAAAGATACAATCTCGAGGATCCAATCAGCATATTACAGCCTGGAGGTTGATTTTAGGGGTCATGGGTATGAAAACGCCGAGTGTGGGTACAGGTCTAGGAACCCTTGCAGTCACAGAAAGATAGAAATACAGTTTCAGGACCTAAAAGCAATTTCAAGCAATGAAGAGTTCGATTGTAAAGGTGTGACAATTGAAAGAAAAGAAGAAACAGTTCTCGGAGTGGAATTAAATCTCCTGGACTGAAAGTTCATCAAACAGATTGAAGGAACCTTAAGGCATTTGGTTGAATTCAAAGTAAAAACCACTTGCTAGGCGTCACTTTACATTTGACGGACTGAGGATATATCTTACAGACAGACGGATACATGGGACCGAATAACGGTAAATCATATCGACTCGTTTTCGAGAGGACAAGTTAATCCCATGTAACTATGCCTTTAAGCCTAATGAACTAAAGAAATAAGGACTTGGCTAATTCTCATTCGTTTGTTGACTCATCTCACAGGCTAACAGTTCATCTCACGGACTGAGGGCACATACTGGCGGATAAGTGGTTAAATGACAGCAAAGACAATTATATGGACTAACGGGCCAATATCACGTACTACAATCACTTCTCATGATGAAAAAGCAGCTAGCACGATGGTAATAACATTGTGTGTAGTACTGGTAAAAGCAAATAGTCATCTCCATCTCCGTCCAAACACTTTATAACAATTTTCACTTAATCCACAACTTTCCAGAAAAAAAAAAACAGGTCCCTTGAAATAAACTTCTGCACACTTATGTCCATTAAAATCTATACATTTCACTCACTTATCCATCTTATTTTGTACCAAAAAAAAAACAATTTCTTTTCCCACATTACAGCCCTTCGTCAATGAAGTAAACCTATACAAAATCTATTAACATCTCTCTCTCTCACATTAGACTGCCTAGACCAGTAGCTCAGTCAGTAACGTACATTGCTTGAAGCCAATACGGCCACAGGTTCCATGACAACTTTTGTCCGAATTTTGATGATAGTCATAGAGAAAAAATTCATTCTTCGCTCAACGCTGATCGTTCTATCGACGATAGTGATGTCAGATATATTCTTGAACACCGCTAAAATAACACTGACAAAAGTCTCTTTTGTACCACATCCACAACCATCATCATCATCATCATCACTTTTATCATCATCCAAGCAACGATATAGCTTCATCACTCCTCTAAAATAAGAATCAAAAGTTTCGCTCGATATTTTTTTGTATCTGCATGATATGGGGAGAGACCGGTAGACAAGATATGCCACCTCTCTCTCTCTCTCTCTCTCTCTCTCTCTCTGTCTGCCAACGAATGCAGTGGCATAGTCAGTAACATAACAGGCTTGCAACCTATGGTTCGATTCTCCAGCTGTTCCAACTTCTTTCTCAGGACTGTTTAAGTTCATAGCGACAGGATTCATTCTTCTCTCATCGTTGAATAATGTTTCCACTAATTCATGTGAGAAAGCTCAAATCATGTTGAAGTCGCCTTCAAAACACTAAAGAAATAAATATATCTCCATAAATAAATTCACAACCAGGACCACTATCACAATCCTCAGTAACTCCACCACCACAACAAGAACCAACAACATCATTATCATCATCATCATCATCACCATCGTCATCACCATCACCACCAAAGTAATTATTACATAGCCTTACAACTCCAAAGCTTTGTGTTAAGTTTTCAAAACCTCCAAAGAAATCAGAAAAAATGTAAGCTCTAGATCAAGATCGATTCCATTTCTTCGACTGATTTGAAACTCTTCCGCAACTCCCGAAATCATCGAACAGCAATCCGAAGTACACTTTCCAATACCAACGTCTTCACTATAAATTTGGACGTCTTCGCCCATGTTAATCAATTTTAACTTTTACAACAAATCTTTAGATGCTTCTAAAATAAAACAACACTTTGAAAATAGATTAATTACATGTGGCTCAAATGATATTATTTATCTTTGTATTCTTCTCCAGGGTCGTGCAAACACAGATCGTGATTATAACTTTCATTTTTGTTAACATGACTACCTTTAAGATCTGATCAGTTACTATAGAAAACATCATCAGTGTAATTCTTTATATTTTACGATTTCTTGAAAAAATTACAACGCGTTAAGGATTCCAAAACATTGCATGCACATCTCTCTCTCTCTCACCAAAATACAAGACTTGGAACTAGGGAGTCGAATTTTCGATTTCTCCAGCTATTCAATTTTTTGTCTGAGGTTTGATGACAGTCATTGTTTCAGAATTCATCATTTTTTCATCGCCGATGATTTCTTCTTTTTAAAACAGTTTTGTCGGAAAGCAGCCACTGGCTTGAAACAATGTGCAAAGTACTGGTAAGAGAAACACTAAGAGTGAAAAGGTGCACTGGCCGCCGCGATATAACTGATATAAGGCCGAAAACTTCGTTCAAACACCAAAGAAAGAAATATCTCTCTCCAACAACAAACTGACCATTAGCATCGTCATCATTATCACATCATCATCAACTAAGCCCCCGTAGCTCAGTCGGTAGCGTACAGGACTGGAGAACAGGAGGTCGCTGGTTCGATCCCCGGCTTGGCCAATTTCTTTCCAAGGATTGATGATAGTCACAGAATATTGTGCGGAGTACTGGTAAAGAAACTCCAGGAAAGCATGGATAGGTGCACTGGCCGCCTTGATATAACTGAAATAATGTTGAAAACGGCGTTAAACACCATACAACTAACCAATCAAGCAACATCATCATCACCATTATCATCAACACCATTAAGCCATCATGTTTTCCTAACAATGTTTTCTAAACTATGTCGTGCAAATATGGATCGTGAACATCGATAAATACAAACAGTGGCTCAAATAATGGAATTTGTCTTTGCAAGGATAGCGTAGAGTGTGGAAAAGGCGGAATGAAACCAGCATTTTCTCCTTTTTTTAAACAAGACTTTCAAGTCTTCCTCTCTATGGTTGTGCAAACAAAGATCGTGAGCATAACTTTCTTTCACGTAAACATTAAAAAATCTGACTTTAAAAAAATTCAACCTCTTTCAGCTACTATCTTCAGCTTTTTTCCTTTTACTGTGTTACACAACTAAAACTTCACTCGTTAAAACAATACCCAGTTTCGTAGCCTAGTCGGTAATCTTCGGGACTACAGACCAGTCTGTCGCAGGTTCCGATCCCTAGCTTGGCAAATTTCTTTCGGAGGATTTTTTTTCTTCAAAGGATTAATGATAGTAATTGCGACAGGATTCCGTTCTTTCTCTCACTACTGATGATTGTTTCGACGATGGTTATGTGAGAAATCAGCCACTGGAAAATAATATTGTGAGAAAAACTGGATTAAGAAACAACAGGAAGGCAGATATACATGCACTGGCCTCCGTGATTAACCGATATATGTTGAGGCATGTTGAAAACGTAGTGAAAACCATACAAACAACAGTATCACAACAAGGTCATGGCCCTGAATCGCTCAATTGAGCCTGTCAATCTTTGCAAGAATGATACGAAGTGATGCATAAGTATGATATGAAAAATCTTACTTCAGTGTTTATGTATTTTTCTATTTCTATTTTTCTATTTATTCATAGGGCGATAACGTAATTCTGTATGGTCAGACTATGCGCCAGTTACACCATTCACATTTGATAGTACAAGATCTGATGGAGAATTGTAATAAGTTATGATTATTTCAAGGCATTTTGCATTCAAACGTACGGTCTAAGGTTCCATCATATACATCAAGAAACAATAAATCATACATCCGGAGGAAAATAAGAATGAAAGAAAGCTATAATCACCATCCGTATGGAATATTTTGAGAGAATAAAGGGTAAACCTTATAGAAAAAGAATAAAGGCTAAAAAAAAGATTACCAACACAACATTAAGGCCGCAGCTGCAACATGTGTGTGTGTGAGAGAGAGAGAGATAGAGAGACAAAAAGAGTGACCGAGAACCAGAGAGAGAGAGAGACAGAGGACTAGAGAGAGAGAGACATGGCAAGAAAGACAGTGGAAAGAAGTGGAGGGAGGAGAAAAGAAACATAGAAGATAAGACAGATGTGTAAAGCAGGAAGGAGGGAAAAATGATAGATAGATGAGAGAGAGAGAGAAAGAGAGACAGAGGAAAGAACGACAGAGAAAGAGAGTAAAACGGAGAGAGAAAGAAAATGAGATAAAGAGGATAGGAGATAGTGAGAAAGAGAAAGCAAGAACAGAGAGCAAAAAAGGACAAAGAAACAGAGAAAGAGAGAGACAGAGATAGAAAAAGAGAGGAGAGAAAGAGAGCGGAAAGGAGGTAGAAAGAAAAAGGGGAATAAGGAAAAAACAAAGAGAGACGAAAGGAAGGTGGAAAGAGAGAGAGGAGGGAGAGAAAATCAGAGGGAGAAAGACAGAAGGAGGCAGAGAAGGGATAGAAAAAATAGAGACAGAACAAGAAAGGACATGGATAAGTAAAGATAAACAAACAGAGAGAGAAACAGACAGACAGAGAGACAGAGCACCGATAGTCTTATATGATGGCAGAATGACGGCGAATTGTGGGTGAATACTTAAATTCAGAGTATAAAGGAATCAATACAGACTGAAGGTACATGTTATGTAGAAAATGTAGAGACCAAAGGACTACTGGTGAAAAAAAAGAGTATAGACACAGGTTCGTGGTCTGAGGGTACATGGCATTGGGGTACAATTTCTCTGACTAAAGGTACATCTCACGGACTGAAGGAACATCGCAGTCTTTGTCTGGAAGCTAATGGACTGGAGGTAAAACAAGACAAAGGGTACAGCTGCAACGCTTATTGGCCGATGTTAAGACTGGGGTAGGCCTAATCGACTGAGAGTAAATATCAAAGACCGAGGATACCGAATGATAGAATGCAGCAGTCTACATGGCCAGAAGGTACATTTAACTTAGTTATTGTCAGGTCTCACAGTCAACGTATACGTCATACAGAGTAAGGGAGCAAATCCAGGACTGAGGGTACATGTCATATACTGAAGATGATAGAAAATAGAATAGCATAAACTCATACTAAGGGTACATTGCTTAATCCTGATGGTAATCTAGCAAATTGAGAGGTTATACTATGCACGGAATGTTAAGGAGAAAGACGGAAAATACTTCATACAAACTGAGAGTGAATGCTTAAAGACTAGGGGTAAAAGACAAGACAACGTTTCGGGACCCGAGAATAAATTCCAATGATTAAAGGTTTTATGATATATCTCTTAGGCTGAAAGTATCCCTTTTGTAGTGCAATATCTTGGCTATTTCTATTCCCCCGCCAAGCTGGGGGTAAACTTGATAGTTTATGACAGATGGTTTATGTAAAAGACAGAGGGTATGGCAGACGCATGAACTGAGAGCGACAATAACAAGACTAGGGGTAAAAAGTAGACACAATTTTGGGGTCCAAAAATAAATTCTACAGAATAAGAGTCTGTTGGTACAACTCAATATAAAGGTCAGATAACAAGAATAAAGTAAAATCGTAGTAAGTGTACATTTCTCCAGCCTTCGGGTCCGATCTCACCGCCTGGTAGAAGACCAAACAGTCTGAGGGAATATTAACCGGACTGAGAGTACGATATCAAGGACTGAGACTGCAATCTAATAGTCTAGTGGTACCGGTTAACTGTCTTGGGTTTACAAAGGATGACAACGTTTCCGGCTAAAGTACCAAATGGAGTAAGGGTTCCATCTCAAACTGAGTGACTAATGGTTATAGAACATGAAATTGCGACGTTGGAATGCAATAATGCAGTACGGATGAAAGGACTGGATTAAATAAGAGTAGGGAAATAGCAGCAAAGCCTGATGGTATATGACAATCAATGATCATTTAATTCCATAGACTTAAGTTAAGACCTCTCAGAATCAGAGAACAATTCATGAGGAGGAAAGTTGCATGGACCGAGAGCACAAGCAATCCGACTGGAGCTAAAATAAGAGATTGGCAGTTGTACATACTGAGGGTACTTCGGTCTAACTGAGAGTACATATCATATACTGTGAATACAGGCACACGGTATGGGCTTGAACCAAGAGCAGGGACACATTATTCAGTGTTTCAGAATATATCAAACAAAGCGTGCAATCTCACAGTCCTAGAGTACACAGAATGGACTAGGGGAACATCTTACCGACTGACGGTGCATGCTGACAGGCTGGGAGTAAAACGTTTGAAAGGACAGAAGTTTATGGCCTCACAATACATCTAAATTAATAAGGCTTCCTAAAAGAACATAATACGGACTGTTAGTATACCTAATGGACTGAGGGCACATTTTACAAACTGTGAGTGCATCAAATGGGCAGGTGATACAGTCTAATGGAAAATCGAAAAACTTAAAGTTAGAACACAACTTACTGAAGATAATAACCAATAGAAAGGACCTCAGGGTATATTCGATTGAGTGAGGTGCATCTCATAGACTGAGCGTTTATATTGCTAATTTAAAGTATAAAGCTCTAATGGTATGAAAATACTAAAGGGCAAGTTATAGTAAGGGTACAGTGACACGCTTAGGTTACATCTCACAGATTTGTGGTACGTCTCAGAGACAGAGAGTACAGGAAAACAGATCAAAGGGTACCATTCCATTAAGGTCAATGGCTCAGGGCTTGAGGGTACATTCTACTAACTATAAGTACGTTTTCGAAAGCTAAGACGACATAAAACAAACCAAAGATACAATCTCGAGGATCCAATCAGCATATTACAGCCTGGAGGTTGATTTTAGGGTTCATGGGTATGAAAACGCCGACTGTGGGTACAGTCCTAGGAACCCTTGCAGCCACAGAAAGATAGAAATACAGTTTCAGGACCTAAAAGCAATTTCAAGCAATGAAGAGTTCGATTGTAAAGGTGTGACAATTGAAAGAAAAGTAGAAACAGTTCTCGGAGTGGAATTAAATCTCCTGGACTGAAAGTTCATCAAACAGATTGAAGGTACCTTAAGGCATTTGGTTGAATTCAAAGTAAAAACCACTTGCTAGGCGTCACTTTACATTTGACGGACTGAGGATATATCTTACAGACAGACGGATACATGGGACCGAATAACGGTAAATCATATTGACTGGTTTTCGAGAGGACAAGTTAATCTCATGGACTAAGCCTTTAAGCCTTATGAACTAAAGAAATAAGGACTTGGCTAATTCTCATTCGCTTGTTGACTCATCTCACAGGCTAACAGTTCATCTCACGGACTGAGGGCACATACTGTTGGATAAGCGGTTAAATGACAGCAAAGACAATTATATGGACTAACGGGCCAATATTACGTACTACAATCACTTCTCATGATGAAAAAGCAGCTAACACGATGGTAATAATATCGTGTGTAGTACTGGTAAAAGCGAATAGTCATCTCCATCTCCGTCCAAACACTTTATAACAATTTTCACTTAATCCACAACTTTACAGAAAAAAAACAGGTGCCTTCAAATAAACTTCTGCACACTTATGTCCATTAAAATCTATACATTTCACTCACTTATCCATCATTATTTTGTACCAAAAAATACACTTTCTTCTCCCACACTACAACCTTTCGTCAATGAAGTAAACCTATCCAAATTCAATTAATATATCTCTCTGTCTCCCTCTCTCTCTCTCTGTCTCTCTCTCTCTCCCACATTAGACTGCCTAGACCAGTAGCTCAGTCAGTAACGTACATTGCTTGAAGCCAATACGGCCACAGGTTCCATGACAACTTTTGTCCGAATTTTGATGATAGTCATAGAGAAAAAATTCATTCTTCGCTCAACGCTGATCGTTCTTCGACGACAGTGATGTCAGATATATCCTTAAACAGCGCTAAAATACCACTGACAAAAGTCTCTTTTGTACCACATCCACAACCATCATCATCATCATCATCATCATCATCACTTTTATCATCATCCAAGCAACGATATAGCTTCATCACTCCTCTAAAATAAGAATCAAAAGTTTCGCTCGACATTTTTTTGTGTCTGCATATGGGAAGAGACCGGTAGACAAGATATGCCACCTCTCTCTCTCTCTCTCTCTATGTCTCTGTATGCCAACAAATGCAGTGGCATAGTCAGTAACATAACAGGCTTGCAACCCAGGGATCTATGGTTCGATTCTCCAGCTGTTCCAACTTCTTTCTCAGGATTGTTTAAGTTCATTGCGACAGGATTCATTCTTCTCTCATCGTTGAATAATGTTTCGGCTAATTCATGTGAGAAAGCAGCCAGTGCTTTGGGAGAGATTAAAAGCAAACGACTGGTACAAAGACATTCCAATAAATCATGAGTACGTGCGATGTAACTCAAATCATGTTGAAGTCGCCTTAAAAACACTAAAGAAACAGATATATCTTCATAAACAAATTCACAACCAGGACCACGATCACCATCCTCAGTAACTCCACCACCACAACAATAACCAACAACATCATTATCATCATCATCACCATCGTCATCACCATCACCACCAAAGTAATTATTACATAGCCTTACAACTCCAAAGCTTTGTGTTAAGTTTTCAAAACCTCCAAAGAAATCAGAAAAAATGTAAGCTCTAGATCAAGATCGATTCCATTTCTTCGACTGATTTGAAACTCTTCCGAAACTCCCAAAATCGTCGAACAGCAATCCGAAGTACACTTTCCAATACCAACGTCTTCACTATAAATTTGGACGTCTTCGCCCATGTTAATCAATTTTAACTTTTACAACAAATCTTTAGATGCTTCTAAAATAAAACAACACTTTGAAAATAGATTAATTACATGTGGCTCAAATGATGTCATTTATCTTTGTATTCTTCTCCAGGGTCGTGCAAACATAGATCGTGATCATCACTTTTATTTTTGTTAACATGACTACCTTTAAGATCTGATCAGTTACTATAGAACACATCATCAGTGTAATTCTTTATATTTTACGATTTCTTGAAAAAATTACAACGCGTCAAGGATTCCAAAACATTGCATGCACATCTCTCTCTCTCTCTCTCTCTCTCTCTCTGAAAGTACAAGATCTGATGGAGAATTGTAATAAGGTATGATTATTTCAAAGCACTTTGCATTCAAACGTACGGTCTAAGGTTGCATCATATACATCAAGAAACAATAAATCATACATCCCGAGGAAAATAAGAATGAAAGGAAATTATAATTACCATCCGTAAGGAATATTTTGAGAGAATAAAGGGTAGACCTTATACAAAGAGAATAAAGGCTGAAAAAACATTAGCAACACAACATTAAGGCCGCAGCTGCAACATGTGTGTGAGAGGGAGAGAGAGAGAGAGAGAGAGAGAGAGCGTGACCGAAAACCAGAGAGAGAGAGACAGAGGAATAGAGAGAGAGACAGGGCAAGCAAGACAGTGGAAAGACAGAGAGAAGTTGAGGGAGGAGAAAAGAAACAGAGGAAAAGACAGATGTGTAAAGCGGGAAGGAGGGAAAAATAATACAGACATATAGATGAGAGAGCCAGAGAGAGAGAGAGAGAGACAAAGAGAGACAAAGAGAAAGCAAGAACAGAGAGCAAAAAAGGAAATAGAAACAGAGAGAAAGACAGAGACAGAGATAGAAAAAGAGAGGAGAGCAAGAGAGCGGAAAGGAGGTAGAGAGAAAAGGGGGAATAAGGAAAAAACAAAGAGAGGAAAGGAAGGTGGAAAGAGAGAGAGGAGAGAGAAAAGCAGAGAGAGACAGAGAGAGAAAGACAGAAAGAGGCAGAGAAGGGATAGAAAAAACAGAGAGACAGAACAAGAAAGGACATGGATAAGTAAAGATAACTAGAGAGAGAGAGAAACAGACAGACAGACAGACAGAGAGCACCGAATTGTGGGTGAATACTTAAATTCAGAGTATAAAGGAATCAATACAGACTGAAGGTACATGTTATGAAGAAAATGTAGAGACCAAAGGACTACTGGTGAAAAAAAGAGTACAGACACAGGTTCGTGGTCTGAGGGTACATGGAATTAGGGTACAATTTCTCTGACTAAGGGTACATCTCACGGACTGAAGGAACATCGCAGTCTTTGTCTGGAAGCTAATGGACTGGAGGTAAAACAAGACAAAGGGTACAGCTGCAACGCTTATTGGCCGATGTTAAGACTGGGGTAGGCCTAATCGACTGAGAGTAAATTTCAAAGACCGAGGATACCGAATGATAGAATGCAGCAGTCTACATGGCCAGAAGGTACATTTAACTTAGTTAATGTCAGGTCTCACAATCAAGGTATACGTCATACAGAGTAAGGGAGCAAATCCAGGACTGAGGGTACATCTCAAATACTGAAGATAATAACAAATAGAATAGGATAAACTCATACTAAGGGTACATTGCTTAATCCTGATGGTAATCTAGCAAATTGAGAGGTTATACTATGCACGGATGGTTTAGGAGAAAGATGGAAAATACTTCATACAAACTGAGAGTGAATGCTTAAAGACTAGGGGTAAAAGACAAGACAACGTTTCGGGACCCGATAATAAATTCCACAGGTTAAAGGTTTTATGATATATCTCTTAGGCTGAATGTACCCCTTTTGTAGTACAATATCTTGGCTATTTCTATCCCCCCGCCAAGCTTGGGCTAAACTTGATAGTTCACGACAGATGGTTTATGTAAAAGACAGAGGGTATGACGCATGAATTGAGAGCGACAGTAACAAGACTTGTGGTAAAAAGTAGACAAAATTTTTGGGTCCAATAATAAATCCTACAGAATAAGAGTCTGTTGGTACAACTCATAATGAAGGTTAGATAACTAGAATAAAGTAAAATCGTAGTAAGTGTACACACGGTATGGGCTTGAACCAAGAGCAGGGACACATTATTCAGTGTTTCAGAATATATCAAACAAAGGGTGCAATCTCACCGTCCTAGAGTACACAGAATGGACTAGGGGAACATCTTACCGACTGACGGTGCAGGCTGACGGGTTGGGAGTAAAACGTTTGAAAGGACAAAAGTTTATGGCCTCAGAATACATCTAAATTAATAAGGCTACCATTTCACTTTCTAAAACAACATAATACGGACTGTTGGAATATCTAATGGACTGAGGGCACATTTTACAAACTGATTGCATCAAATGGGAAGGGGATACAGTCTGATGGAAAATAAATAAAGTTGGAACACAACTTACTGAAAATAATAACAAATAGAAAGGGCTTCAGGGTATATTCAATTGAGTGAGGTCCATCTCATAGACTCAGGGTTTACATTGCTGATTTAAGGTAAAAAGCTCCGACTGATTGTATAAAAAGCCTGGAATAAGTTATAATAAGGGTACAGTGACACGCTGATGTTACGTATCGCAGATTAGGAGACAGAGAGTATAGGAAAACAGTTCAAAGGATACCATTCGCGTAAGGTCAGTGGCTCAGGGCTTGAGGGTACAGTCAACTACCTACAAGTACGATTTCGAAGTCTAAGACGACACAAAACAGACCAAAGATACAATCTCGAGGATCCAATCAGCATATAACAACAGCCTGGAGGTTGATTTTAGGGGTTGTGAAATCGTCGACTAAGGGTACAGGCTTAGGAACCCTTGCAGTCACAGGAAGGTAGAAATACAGTTTCAGGACATAAAAGCAATTTCGGACAATGAAGAGTTTGATTTTAAAGGTGTTACAATTAAAAGAAAAGAAGAGACATTTCTCGGACTGGAATTGAATCTCCTGGACTAAAGGTTCATCAGACTGAAGGTACGACCTTAAGACATTTGGTTGAATTCAAAGTAAAAACCAGTTGCTAGGCATCACTTTACATCTGACGGACTGAGGATACATCTTACAGACAGACGGATACATGGGACCGAATAACGGTAAATCATATCGACTGGTTTTCGTGAGGAAAAGTTAATCTCATGGACGAAGCCTTTAAGCCTAATGAACTAAAGAAATAAGGACTTGGCTAAATCTCATTTGTTTGTTGGACTCATCTCACAGGCTAAGGGTTCATCTCACGGATTATACTGACGGATAGTGGTTAAACGAGAGCAAAGACAACACATACTAAAATAACTTCTCACGATGGGAACGCAGCAAGCACGATGGTAACAATGTCGTGTGAAGTACTAGTAAAAGAAAAAAGTTATCTCCGTCCAAATAGTTTATAACAATTTTCCCTTAATCCACAACTTTACAGAAAAATTCAGGCTCCCTGAAACGTCTGTAAACGTGTTTACACATGTCCATTAAAATCTATACATTTCACTTATCCATCATTATTCTGTACCAAAAATACAATTTCTTGTCCCACATTACAACCCTTCGGCAAATGAAGAAAACCAGTCCAAAATCAAATAATCTCTCTCTCTCTCTCCACATTAGACCACCCAGCCCAGTAGTTCAGTCAGTAACGCATTGCTTGAAGCCAATAAGGTCCCAGGTTCGATGTCAATTTTTGTCCGAATTTTGATGATAGTCATTGTGAAAGAATTCATTCTTTCCTTAACGCTGATGGTTCTATCGACAATAGTGGTGGCAGTATGAGAAAATGCCACTAACAAAAATATCTCTGCTACCACATCCACAACCATAATCATCATCATCAGCATCTAACCAATGATATAGCTTCAGCACTCCTCTTAAATCAAACAGTTTCGCTGGACACCTTTTTGTGTCTGCATGATATTGGGAGATATGATACGCTTCTCTCTATCTCTCTCTCTCTCTCTCTCTGCCACCATCGCTGAATGCATTGGCATAGTCAGTAACATAGGGGTCTATGGTTCGATTCTCCAGCTGTTCCAACTTCTTTTTCAGGATTTTTTACTTCACTGCGACAGGATTCATTCTCTCATCGTTGAATAATGTTTCGAAACATGTGGGAAAGCAGCCAGTAGTTAGGGAAAGATTAAAAGCAAAGTACTGGAACAAAGACATTCCAATAAATCATACATGAGTAAGTGCAATATAACTCAAATCATGTTGAAGTCGCCTTGAAAACATTACACAAACAAATATATCTCCATAAACAAATTCACAACCAGGACCACTATCACCATCCTCAGCAACTCCACCATCACAACAAGAACCAACATCATCATCATTATCGCCATCGTCAGCACCATCACCACCAAAGTAATTATTAAATAGCTTTACAACTCCATAGCTTTGTGTTAAGTTTTCAAAACCTCCAAAGAAATCAGAAAAAAAATGTAAGTTCTAGATCAAGATCGATTCCATTTCTTCGACTGATTTGAACTTCCACAACTCCCGAAATCATCGAACAGCAATCCGAAGTCCACTTTCCACTACCAACGTTTTCAATATAAATTTGGACGCCTTCGCCGACTATAGGTACAGGCCTAGGAACCCCTGCAGTTGAAAGAGCATTGTAGATAGTATAAGATCTACTGCAGAATTGTAATTAGTTATTGATCTACATATATTTCAAAGCATGTTACATTTAAACCTGCCATCTCAGGTTGCATTATAAAAGCGAGAAACGATATATCACACAGAAAAGTATAATGTGAGCAAGGATAATAAACTAAAGGAACAGTATCAAGTATTTAATTTTTTCTCACAATATGAGATACACAATACGGACTTAAGATACAATCGCACACACTGAGATTACTTTTCATCGATTTGACAATTACTGCGACAGAATTCATTCTTTTCTCATCGCTGATAGTTGTTTCAACGAGGTTATATGGTGAAAGCAGCTACTGCCATGGTAACAAAATTGTGCAACTTCTTGGTGAAAGAAAATATTTATCTCCGTCCAAATAGTTTAATTTTTTCATTTAATTCACAACGTTACAAAAAGTATCAGTCTCCCTCAGAAAAACTGCTGCAAACTCATGTCCATTAACATCTACAGTGATATATAAATATACCTTTCACTTTTCCATCATTATTCTTTACATAATTTACAATTTCTGTCCCACACTACGACACTTCAGGAATAAAGAAAACATGTCAAATCAAATAATTTCTCTCTCTCCAGACTGCATATAAACTACCTTGACTAAAGTCTCATAAACAAACTGGAGATACGACCTTACGGCAATTAGTTAAAAGTAAAAACCAGTTTCTGGGCCTCAATTTACATTTCACGGACCGAGGATACATCTTACAGACAGACGGGTACATAGGGCCAAATAATGGTAATCATATCGACTAGTTTTTGAGAGTGAAAGGTTAATCTCATGATCTGAGGGCACAGCCTAATGAACTTAAAAAATAAGGACTTGGCTACATCTCATTCGTTTGCTGACTCATCTCCCGGGCTAAGGGTTCATCTCACGGACTAAAAGTAGATACTGGCGGAGAAGTGGTTGAATGAGAGCAGAGGCAATGATATGGATCAACGGGCCAATATTATGCACTGAAAGTGTTTCTCGCGATATGAGGGAGCGATTTCACAGACTGAGATTACATTTCATCAAATTGACAGTTATTGCGACAGGACTCATTCTCATCTCAGCGCTTATAATTGTTTCGACAACGTTATGTGGGAATAGCAGCCAGTGCCATTGTAAAAATATAGTGTGAAGAACTGGTAAAGGTAAAAGGAAAAGGTTATCTCCCTCCGTATAGTTCATAAAACTTTATAGTTCATAAAACTTGCCTCTTTATCAGCAACTTTACAGAAATATCTGGTCCCTTGAAATAAACTTCTGCACCACTTGTTAACACATGTCCATTAAGATCAACAGTGATATAAACATATTAATTTTCAATTATATTCTTTGCAAAAATTTCTTGTTCTATACTAGAGCCCTTCGGCAATAAAGTAAACATGTTAAAATCAATTAATCTCTCTCTCTCTCTCTTTCTCTCTCTATCGCCTAGTCAAGTTGCTCAGTCGGTAACGGACATTGCTTAAAGTCAGTAACATTCTAGGCTTGCAACCCAGGGGTCGATGATTCAACTCTCCAGCTGTTCCAACTTCTTTTTTAAGATTGTTTATGTTCATTGTGACAGGCCTTATTCTACTTTCATCGTTGAGCAATGTTTCGACAAAGTTATGTGGGAAAGCAGCCAGTAGTTTGGGAAAGATTTAAACCAAAGGACTGGTGAAAGACATTCAAATATAGGATGGGTAAGTGCGACATCTCAAATTATATTAAAGTCAGCGTGAAAACACCAAACAAATAAACAAATCTATGTCCATTAACAAATCCACATCCAGCACCAAAGCCATCATTCCCAACAGCTCTACCACCACAACCAACACACCACCACAATCACCAACAACATCATCGTCATCATAACCAACATCATCAAAACAATAATCAAATAGCTTCACAACTCCATGACTTTTTTTTTTTGGGGGGGGGACCTATGAAACGATTCAGGATAAATATGCTACATCTTGATGAAAAATAAATTCGTATTTCTCTGACTGATCTACTCTTTCAAAACTCCCAAAATCATTGAAAAGCAATCCAAAGTACACTCTCCACTGCCCACGTCTTTATAAATTTGAACGCCTATGTCCATGTTAATCAATTTAAACTATGACAAAAAAACGTTTTGATTCTTCTATAATTAAAAAAATGGAAATGATATGACTGTTCTCTGTATACCTCTACAAGGTGGTACAAACACAGATCAGGTCGTGGTCATAACTATCATTCTTGTTAATATGGCTCCTATAAGAATCTGATAAACTACAACAAAAAACTTCACCAGAAAAATTTTTTAATTTCCCTATTTCTTGAAAAAGCTTACAACGCATCAAGGATTCCAAGATGTTCCTGCACAAGGCTTGAAAATAGGGGGTCGCAAGTTCGATTCCCCAGCAGTTCCAGTTTTTGTCCGGTGTTTGAAAAAATGATTGCAACAGGATTCATATATTTTTTGTTCTTTTTCAAGGATTCCAAAACATAGTATTTCTCTCTCTCTCTCTCTCTGTCTCTCTCTCAAACACTGCCAAGCCCCGCTACTAAGTTGATTACATACAATGCTTGAAACTAGGGGGAGGGAGTCGCAAAATCTATTCCCCAGCTTTTTCAACTTTTGTCCGAGGTTTGATAACAGTCATTGAATTTTTTACTTATTCCCCTTTTTCTCTCTACCTCCTTTCCGCTCTCTATCTCTCCTCTCGTTTTCTATCTCTGTCACTCTCTTTCTCTCTGTTTCTATTTCCTATTTTGCTCTCTGTTCTTGCTTTCTCTTTCTCACTATCTCCTGTCTTCTTTATTCAATCTTTTCTCATATTTGTGATATTGTTTTTCGAAGGACGATGTGGGAAAGCAGTCATTGGCTTGGAATAAAGTGCAAAGTACTGGTAAAAAAAACACCAAGAATGCATGGATAGATGAACATGCCGCCTCAACATAAATGTAATAAGGTTGAGGATTGCGTTAAAACATCAATGAAAAAAGTCTCTCAAACCCACAAATTCACCACCACCACCAACATCATTATCTCACCATTATCATCATCATCAACAGCATCGTCGCAACACCATCATCATCATTATAATCATCATCATCATTTTAAGGCAGTTATAACAGAAAGCAGCCATTCACTTGGAATAATGTGCAAAGTACTGGTAAGAGAAACACCAAGAATGCATGAATAGATACATAGTCTATCGCAATTTAACTGAAATAAGGCTGAAGACTGCTTTAAATTACCAAAGAAATAAATCTCTCTCCGCCACCAAATTCACAATCAGCATCATAATGATTATCACATCAACATCATCATTATCAATCGCATCATCACGAGTAAAACCATCATAATCATCATCATCATCCAAGTCGTGATTAAATAGCTTCACTACTCTAAATGCAACCAGTTTTCCTCTAATATTATTATTTTCCCCTCTCTCATATAAACCAAATTAAAAGAATTTTTGGAAAAAATCTACCAGTTTTGCTTTATCATTATTATTTTTCCCTCTCTTATATAAACCGAATTAAAAGAATTTTTGGGAAAAAAATCCACATTAAACAAGACATGTCACTGAGAAATGACTGATGCTTCCGAAAACACATATGACCTTGCTGTGACCTTTACCTTACCCTACGCACATAACACACATCTTCTCAATGAGGTTGACATTTGTGCAAAGTTATTTTGAAATTAAGTCATAAAGAAAAAGTTACAGCCCATTCACGAAAATGGCTACCCCTAGCACAAAGAACCTTGCTGTAACCTTGACCTTTAACCCACAGACACAATTCTTGTACATGACACATCGTCTTTATGTGGTTAACAACTCTACAAAGTTACACTGAAATTAATTCATAGTTAAAAATGTTACAGGCCGTACACAAATACTTCTTCCCCCAGCATATTTTACCTTTTTGTGACCTTGAATTTTAACCTACGGACATGACTTGCTCGAGACAAATTGTCTCAATGTGGTTAACATTTGTGCGAAGTTACTTTGAAATTAAGTCAATGGGGAAAATGTTATGGCCTGGACAAGAAAGCTGCTACCCCGCTCCCAAAATATTTGACCTTGCTGTGACCTTGACCTTTAACCCATGGGCATGACTCTTGCACATGACACATCGTCTTTATTGATTAATGATTCTGCAAAGTTATACTGAAATAAATTCATAATTAAAAGAGTTACAGGCGAGACACAAATACTACCTCAAACACATTTGACCTTGTTGTGACCTTGACCCTTAATCAAAGGACACGACTTTTGCGCATAAAACATTATCTCAATGTGGTTAACATTTGTGTAAAGTTATTTTGAAATAAAGTGATAGGAAATGTTATGGCACGGACACCAAAACAGACGGACGGACAGACAGTCAATCGGACTAAACAAAATCTATACGTCCCTCAATTTTTTTCGGTGGCATTGAAATGTTCACTTTCTTTCATTTACTGTAACTCTTCCGCAACATTTCCAAATATTGAAATTACTTTTGAAGTTGGCCTCTTCCCTGAATTCAATAACAGCAATCCAAAATATACTCTCAACTCCCTATGTCTCCGTTATAAACTTGAATTCATTCGACCGTTGTCAATCTGTTTAAACTATGGCTAGAAATGTTTCGATTCTACCTAATGTATTGAGGGCTATAAATTCCATGTGGCTAAAATGATGGTATTTGTCTTTGAACGGATAACAGAGTGGGGAAAAGGTGGGAATGTTTTCAAAAGTCTTCCACTCCAAGGTCGTACAATTATGGATCGTGATCATAACTTTCATTTCCGTTAAATGGCTCCCTTTAAGAACTCATCAAATACAACAGAAACTTCATCAGTATAATTCTTTAGATTTTACGACTTTGTAAAATCACTTACAAGGCGTCAAGGATTCCAAAACCTTGGATCGATCGATCTCTCTCTCTCTCTCTCTCTCAACCACAGCGCCGAACCCAGTTGCTCTGTCTGTAACGAACATGGCTTGAAACCATGGGGTTGCTGGTATAATTCCCCAGCTAAGCCATTTTTTCCAAGAATGGATGATAGTCATTTTGACAGTCACTTCTTTCCACGACGTGGCCAGTGGCTTGGGAAGAATATTGCTTATTACCTCTCTCTCTCAAGCACATCGCTGAGCCCAGTTGCTAAGTCGGTAACAACAATGGCTTGAAATCAGGGGGTGCTGCTTTGATGCCCCAGCTAGGCCAATTTCTTTTCCAAGATGGACTATTGTCGTTCAGACAGCTAATTCTTTTAACGGCAGTAGCCAGTGGCTTGGGAAGAATACTGTGTAGTACTGGTAAAAGAAACTCCATGAAAGCAGGTAGGTGCACTGGCCACCACAATGTAATTGAAATAATACTGAAGATGTCTTTTTAGCACCAAACAAACAACCAAATCTCTCTCTTTACCTATAAATTTGTCGCCATCATCATCATCATCAGCCAAGCAATGATTAAATAGCATCACAATTCCTTTTAACAACCAATTGTGGTCCATAGCTCTTTTCTGTTCTCTATAACCTTTAAAGATACATCCTTACAGAGAAGAAAAAATGCTGTTAAATTTGATAGATTGTAGAACAGTTCAGAATTAGTTAACCCTTAAGCTGCTAATCGCGATCCACTGACCTTTTGCGGACAGTGTAGATCAAGATCAGACTGCACAGAACGTGCAGTCTGATCTTTGATCTACACTGCCCGATTCGGTATTTTCTTTCCGGTGAAATCAACTTTGAAACCGCAATGTTTGGGCTTTTAGTATTGAGTAGAAATTTGCGTTTCTTTTACTCAGAAGCTCAAGTGTTAATTCCCGGGGGTTGTACTGTGCAGAGTCCAGTAGGTTTTGCATTCACTGCACAGTACAACACTCTGGAATCAACAAAAATGATACGTACTAACACAACCAACCAATATCTCAATTTAAAAAAAAAAGTACTCATTTTAGGTTTGTCATCCTTTTCCCCGATTCAAGAAATTCACTGGGCTATTTTTAGACCTATAGTGTTAGGGATAAATACGTATATCAGAAATCCTCGGTTTAAAACCGGAAACGTCACAACAGTGAATTCTTTGAAGGCCTCCAGAAAATGAAATGCATTTTCTATCTGTCATAATCTATGCAACCTTGCAATCGTCATGAGCAACATTTGGCATGAAGATACAAGAATGATTATAGTTTGATAAATAAAGATGAAATGGGTTAAAATCCAGTGACGATGTATCTTTAAAGAATGGGGAATTATATATACAAATCAGTTTCATTTCTTTAATTGATCTGAAACTATCAACATTTCCAAAATTTGCGCCTAAATTTGAGATTTCACTCTCCAAATAGCAATCCAAATACACTTTACGCTTTCTGAGTATCCAAGACTACTTCTGACATAGCCAATCTATTTGAACTCAACAACCTATGACTGTTCCATAATAAAACATTTTGAGGATAATAAATACAACTTTAGAGGAAGGGTAACAAAAATGGTGGAAATGGGGATGAAACCAGCATTGTCAGCTTTTCCAACAATGTTTTCAAAAGACTACCTCTCCCATGTCGTGCAAAAATGCATCGTGAACTTATTTTATTTCCGTGAAGATGGTCCCCTTTCAGATCTGATCAATTACAAAAGAAAACTTCATTAACAAAATTCTTTCCTGACAGTGTGTCAAGGATTCCTTAATATGGGATCTCTCTCTCTCTCTCGCACACACACACTATAAAATCTGTTTCAAACAAAATCAACCTGGTCAAGCGGCTAACTTTATCCTTTTGACGTTTACTGTATTAAATGATTAAATCTTCATTCAATACAACAAGTGTGCTACAATGGCCCTGAATCGCTCATCTGAGCCTGTATATTAAAATATTTACATGAAGTTCAGTTAGCACATAATTTTGATATAAAGAATCTTGTATGACTGTTAAAGTATTATTATCTTATCAAACTAGTTAATTATATTATGTGAACCTTGATTTATCCGGCAATCTATGGTTAATAGCAATGTTTTATACAGCATTGATATCAGCTTTGCATATTAATGCTCCCAGCTATACTAGTAACACTTAAAAGCACATGATATAATAATTTAGAACTATAGTCATTTTAGAGGGAATTGTTGATATATTTAAATGAGGAACAAGCTCTAACATGGCTTTTCGATGTGTATGAGGCTTCAAATCAGACAACAAATTCAAACACTAAGACCAAACTTCATGAACATTAGACTGAAAATGTGGCCACTACAGTGCACACAATTTTTTCAAGGATTTAACCTACTGACCTTCTTTTTGACCTGTGATAATCCAGTTTCAAACCTGTCTCAAATATCATCATGACAGAGATTCTGGCCAAATTTATTGAGCACTGGATTGAAAATCTGGACTCTAGAATGCACACAAAGTTTTTAAGTTTTTTCCAAGCTTTGCCCCTGTGATCTACTTATTCACTTAACGTTGCTTATTTTTGAACACGTCCAAGACAAACATTCTAACGAAGTTTCATGAGTATTGGTCTGGAAATATGACCTGTAGAGTGTACACAAAGTGTCTCTAACATTAGCCCCACTAACCTAAATTATGCTCAGAGGTGACCCTTTTTTGCAATCAAGACAAACATTCCAACTAAGTTTCATTGGCATCGCACTAATCTTGTTTCTATAGTTTACACCAGAATTTGTGAATATGACTTTCAGAACTACAGAGATCTATTTTCATGGTCCCTCGAAATCTCATCAAGATGACATTCTTGCCAAATTACCTGAGTACAGGACTGAAATGTGGCTTCTAAAGTATACACAAGGCTTTTAATTTGTCAAGTGAAATTTTTTGACATACCAGGACAAATTATCAGGACAAACATTGTTACCAACTTTCATTAACATGGGATTGAAATTGTGCCTCTGGAATGCACACAATGTTTTTTTCTCTGATTTGTCAAAGTGATTTGTTTTTTACCCAAACTAACTGGTTTTCTTAGTCCTTTGAAATATTATCAAGCCAAATAGTCTGACCAACTTTCCAGTATTAAACTAAAGGTGGTCGCTTGTTCTTTTCTAAAATTTGACCCAATGACCAACTTGTTTATTTGAAGTGAATGATTTTCAAACTTGTCTGAGACATCATCGATACAAACATTCTGACTAACTTTTATGAGTATTGGACGGAAAATGAGGAATTTACGTACACACAAAGTTTTCTTAGTGACCTAGTTTTTTATCTTACATGACCCATTTTCCAACTCGTTCGACACATTGTCAAGACAAATATTTCACTAAAGTTTCAAAAGAGTCATGGGGGTTAAATGCATCTGCAAAAAGTATCAATCCATGTCAGTGGCACAATCTGCCATGTGGCAGTTAGTAACGAACCTCATAAGCTACACATGGGAAAAAAGTAACTAATCACTCAATGTACACTGTCTTATTTCAGATCCCTTTGTTTTCAAATTTGCACGAGGATAGGAGTATTCCCTATTTATGAACAAGAGGCTTAATTCATGACCTTCAAATATGGCCTTGACCTTGAAACCACGGAGGTGAATAATTCTGAGAGACACTTACTACTCATTAAGTAGAAAAGTTGTCAAAAATTTTATCATCTGACCATCAAGTGAGGACTTGACCTTGGACCTACCTGAAAAAATTTAGAAATGGCACATCCACTCATAAAGGAGAACAACTGTGCAAATTCATTTTGAAATCCATCCATCTGTAGATGTTATGGCTTGAACAAGATCTATTTATGATAATTTTATCGTTTGACTTTTAAGTGTGAGCTTGACCTGGGACCTCTATTATCAAATATTTTAAATGGCACATCTACTCATAAAGGAGAATAATTGTGCCCAATAATTTTTAAATCCATCTAAAATGTAGAATTTATGGCCCAGACATGCTCCATTAACGACAATTCTATCACTTGACCTTTTGGTGTGACCTTCACCTTGGATCTACCTGAACATACGATTCTAATGACTCTTCTACTGGTAAAGGAGAACACTAAACTTATTCTTAAATCTATTGATAAATGTAGCAGTTGTAGCTCAGACAAGCTCTATGTATGACAATTTTATCATTTGACCTTGAAACGTGACCTTGACCTTGGACCTACCTCAACAACAAAATGGATTTTGGGAATCCATAATTATGTTATGACTTGTTTGGTATAATGCATCTTGGAAATACATTAAACCCCTTTCTAAAGAGCATGGCTCCTGACTATTAGGCAGAAAATGTTGTCCTAGGGCGCATACAAGGTTACTGTTGACATTCCCAGGACATAGTTAGCTGAACACAGTACAATCACAAGAGCTCACCTTGAGCATTTTGTACTCAGGTGAGCAAGAAAAAATCATATTCTGAACACTGAATAAGCAATCCCACACTTAAACTACCCGAGAGAAGGCTTTTGAAAACATTGTGGAAAAGAGAGATAATGCTGGTAACCAGCATTTACTACTTTTTCCACAAGGTTTTCTACCATTCCAAAGACAAATTTCAATTTTGTTTCATATTTACTGTATTGTCTGCAAATACTTTGAATTTTGGGTGGAAAAGGGTTAAGAAAATTTCAGCTGGAATTCATTTCTCCCCTTTATCACAAAACCAACTTATAGCTATTTTAATACCCTTCCACCCCCTATCCCACCAAAAAAAAGAGCCATGCTCTTTGAAAAGGGGGCTTAATGCATCTGCAAAAGAGTATTGACCAAGGTAAGCCTCCAGAGTCCACGCAGGCTGACCTAGACCAAATTGTTTTTACTATTGGTAAATTTTATGCATGTCAAAGGACCAGCTTACCTCATGATTCTGTTGGTTGCTAGACAAAATGGACTTTATGGATCCACGATCATGTGAAGACTTGCTTGGTGCCATGCACTACAGAGATACATTAAGCTCCCTTTTGCCAGAGTACTGCTAAAATGTTTTTTTGAACTTTTATCATTGTCTGAGACCATTATAGAATTATTCAATTATTAACGAGGGGATAAAATCTTCAGATTTCTCCAAATTCAAAGCATTCACAGATGACAATCTAAATGCAACTCAAATGATAGGAATGTCTTTGATGGGATAGAGAAGCTGAGGAGAAAGGAAAAAATCCAATTACTAGTATTTTCTCCTTTTCCCACAATGTATTCCAAAGACCTCTTTCTCAGGATTGTTTGGTAAAGAGTTGAAGAAATGGCCTGTTCCACTTACCTTTCTTTACAGTGTCCCTGCTTTAACCTGAAATTCTTGCTGAAAATCTAACACATAGAAACAATGAAAACTAACAGGAAAAAAGGACAAAAATGTGAAAGAAGCATGCACATAATTAACTAAAACAGAAATCAAGTTATTGAAATGTAGGCTTTCTTCTGCAACTAGACATTAAACGTGTGTGTAGAGAATTGGTGTCATGATATTTATAATATAAAATTCTAATATTATAAAGGTCTCATTTTTATCTCCAGACTTAGGTAATGGACTTTAAAATTGTCATGAACTCACATTAAGAAATTAAAGCACATGATTTATAACAACAAACTTCTTGTTTGGGGAGAAAGAATGAACAGAATAAAGTAACATACTAATCTAACCATATTCTACAGGTACATGTGTCTATCAACACTTTTCTGTTTCAGCTATTTGATCTTTTTCTCCCTTATTTAACTCTTTCCAAAACAACAAACTATTAAACTTGTCCAACTTGAAGGCATTTGCAGACAACAAATAATTTGACTCAAAAGTTGCAATTTGATTTGAAAAGGGTAGAAAACATTGTAGGAAGGAGATTTCAAATGCTCGTTACCAGCATTTTCTCCATTTCCCACAATATTTTCAAAAGCCCTTTCTACCAGGTCATTAAAACCCAGACTGTGTGGTAAAGAGTTAAAACCGAAGCATTGTACCCGTCATTGCAAAACAGTAGACTTTGCTCATCGTACAAGCACTATTTTTCATGTGTTCTATATAGTTAGTACCAGGTATATATGCACAGTAGACAGATTTAAGACAGTTATGAACTCCTCTAGAAAGCTAATTATCTTCAGAATCTTCTGAAGATTACTCATTTAAGTACCAAAGTTCATTAACACTCATGAGAAAAAAGGCTAATTGATACTGGATTATCTTTGTCCATAAAGTAGCAGCACATGACAGAATAAAAACAGCCAGTCCCTATTTGTCATGCTTTCATTATTAACGAAATGGTACATGCAATTGAAAAGCAATTTTAAGCTGACTCTTGGTCATTTTGACCAGTGTATGGTGAATCAAGCTGCACTCTATGTTCAAGCTGATCTTAATCATTTGATGCTGTCAGCACTTAGGAACAGTCTTACCTTGATCTGCATTGTCCGTAGAATTACCTAAAGTTTCATTCAGGATGTTACATGGTCAATCTTTCAATGTTGAAAAAGCTGTCTCAATTTATTCTACCCTTACTCTTTTAACCCATTACCAAACGACAAAATTTTAGCCTTGTTCAAATTGAAAGCATTTGCAGATGACAATTTCCAATTTTTCTTTGATAGGGTAGAAAACAATGTGGAAAAAGAAGAAAATGCTGGTTACCAGCATTTTCTCCTTTTCCCACAATGTTTTCAACAGGATTCTTTCCCAGGATCATTAAAAGCCAGCAGCATTGTGCGGTAGAGGGTAAACATAAGAGAGCTAAGCACAACTAATGTTGCTTTTGCAGACAGTATAAATCAAGATCAGACTGCAAAAAACTTGCAGCCTGACCGTTAATCTACTCTGCCCACTGCTTTAACAAATACTCTGGCCAATATTACATCGGAATAGCAATCATTTTGGCTGTTTTCCTGAATGGCAAAGGTTTAGTTTATTTTCAGTGCTTAAAAGGCTTGAATTACAAGTTTGATACATGTGCAGATGCAACTTTTGTCAAACATCGTGATAAATGGAAATTTGTACCTATCTTAACCATTTAACTATTCAATAAAGGAAACGAAAATTTACAGCCAATGTTAAGAAAAAAATGGCCATTGGCAATAAGTTGCTCGCCTGAGTAAAATCATCTAAGACTGATAAAGTTGAAGACATCCTGGTTGTGATGATGTAAAACACATGAGTGTAAGTGACCTACTTTTTAATCCAACATGACCCAGTTTCCCACTTGTTCAAAAATTATCAAGACAATATCTGTTCAAATTCAATGAGTCTTAGACAGAAAATGTGGCCTCTAGAGTGCACACAATGTTTTTCTATGATTTGTTCTAGTCACCTACTTTTTGACCAAAAGTACATGAATTTTAACGAGAACTACTGCAATGCAGCCAAATAACCCCTACCAGCACCTTGTCACTGAAGCAGCTAATGCAGAGAAAACAAAGTTCACCTGTGATCTTGATTTTTGACCCATGTAACCCAAAAACAACAGGGCACCTCCTTAGTGGGTCATACGCAACACTTGTACAAGTTTCAAGGTCCTACAGCTTTTGAGTTACAGCACGGAAACAAAAAAGTTTACAGATGGGCAGATGGACGGATCGACCAACAGACAGACATGGTGAAACTTGTATACCCCGTCTACTTCGTAGGTGGGGGGTATAAAAATATCTGAGAAATTACCAGGAAAAAGATTCTGACAAACTTTCATTTGTATCAGATTGAAATTGAGGCCTCCAGATTGCACAAAAGGTTTTGTATGATTTGTTCCAGTGATCTACTTTTTGACCTAATATGACCCAATTTTGAATTTGCACTAGATATAACCAAGATAAACATTTTGACAAAGTATCATGAGCATCAGACTGAAAATGTGGCCTACAGAGTGCACACAATATTTTTGGAAGATTTGTCCCAGTGACCTACTTTTTTTTACCTGATGTGAACCAATTTCACACTGATTTAAGATATTGTCAGGAGAAACATTTTGACCATGTTTTATGAGCATCTGACTTAACCCCTAGGCTGCTAAGCACGACTCACAGACCTTTTTCAGACAATGTAGATCAAGATCAGACTGCACAGAACAGCAACATCTGGTTTTTACTATCGAGTTGAAGGTTTCATTTAACCTATTTAGCAAGATAAGGGTTAAAATTTGGCCTCTTGGATGCACACAATGCTTTTTGAAAATTTGTCCCAGTGACCACCCATGGTTTTTCTAAGATTTGTCCCAGTGACCAACTTTTTGACCCAGCATTACCGAATTTCAAACTGTCCGAGATATTATCAAGTCAATCATTCTGACCAAGCTTCATGGGTATCAAACTGTAAATGTGGCCTCTTCAGTGCACACAATGTGTTTCAAAGATTTGTTCCATTGACCTTCTTTTTCACCCAAGGTGACCCAGATTTTAAATTTGTCTAAGATATTATCAAGACAAACATGCTGACCAAGTTTCATGCATATCAGACTGAAAATATTGCCTCTAAAGTGCATTTAAGTTTTTTCTAAGATTTGTCCCAGGGACCCACTTATATACCCAACATAACCCAATTTCAAAATTGTCCGAGATATTATCAAGACAAAAATTCTGACCAAGTGTTGTGAGTATCAGCTTGAAAATGTGGCCTAAAAAATGCACATAAGGTAATTGTTGATGCCTGGACAACGCACAACAGACAAAGCATTATCACAAAAGTGTGTCATGAGCACTTTGTTCTCAAGTGAGCTAAAAACGTTTATCACAAGTTCAAAATTCCTTTTGCTGAAATTATTTCACCATTTTGGAGGTAGCAGATGCAAGACCAGACTGCATGTTCTGTGCAGTCTGATCTTGACCTATACTGTCAGCAAAAACACTTCAGATCATGCTTAGAAGCTTAATGGTTGAATTTCATCTTCTGAGACTTTGAGCGATCTTACATTGTCGGATATCATTCCTTCAGAGTCTAATTTCATCATATTTACTTATGTACCAGCTAAACACATACTGAGCAAAACAGCTAGCAAAAATCAATTTTGTGTTTGTAAGTAAGTGATTTTCACCAATAAAAAAAAAAACATGAGAAAAATACAGCCTGCTGCATGGACTGCTGATAAGCTGCACCTAAAGTATAAGTAAAGGAGATAATTCCAATACTCAGGTCAGAGTTATCCTTACCTATTGTAACACCCCTATTTCATGTTTATAGCAGCTCTACTAACTACCATTTAAATGACTTTAATGGTTAAAGAGTTATGTCCTGCACAAGATTTTACCACCAGGGAGATAACTGAAAAAGATGGTGTAAGCCAGAATTACAGTTCTTAAATGAACCTCTCCTTCTTGATGTCCTACGCCTCTCTATTCATTCTTACCAAAAGATCTCAATTGTAAGAGGAGTGTTAACCTTAAAAATATTTAACAACACTGGGAGATAATTCAGTCAGAGTTATCTTACTTGTATTCTACATCCCTCCTTAATAAACTTTACAGCTTGATGTAGTATCATGAAAATATAACAAAAGGTTAAAGGGTTATGGCCTGCACAAAATTTAACAACTATGGAAGATAACTCATGGAGTCAACTGAGAACTGTGACCTTGACTTTTAACCACGACACTTTTCTGGTGGTCATTTGGACATATTACTCGGAAATCCAACAATGCATTTCACACTTATGGGCTGGTCAGGAACACCTGTCATCACCATAACTGTAGTAAATATTGACAAAGTTCAACCAAGTACTGTGACCTTAACCTTCAAGCTGGTGACAAGTTTCTACTACGCGACATGCTGTCTATCCATGGTGGTCATTTGTGCCAATTTATTTTAAAAGCAGACCTTGCACCTGGAATTTAATGGCTAGACAGGAAAACATGTCATCACTTCATATAATTGGTGCAAATACTGACAAAGTTCAACCAAGCACTGTGACCTTGACCTTTATGCTAATGACATGTTTCTTGCACTCAACACATCTATCTATGGTGATCACTTGTGCTAATTTATGTATGAATTGGACCATGAACCTGGAGGCTATTGGTTGGACAGGAGCATTTTTCATCAGTATAACTGAGGCAAAAATTTATAAAGTTTAACCAAACACTTTGACCTTGACCTTTAAGCTGGCAACAGAGTTGTTGCATGTGATACATTGTCTATCCATGGTGATAATTTGATCCAAATTATTTTAGAATCAGACCATGCTCCAGGAAGTTATTGGCCAGATAATTATGTGCCCCACTATTTACCACATATACATACACACACAAACACACAGACAGACGTAACACTATATACCCCCCTCCAATTTCTTACAGGAGAGGGGCATAAAAACATGGACGTTTGGTTAGAAATTTTGTTCAACATATAGACTGAATCCTTTCCATCTGAAAGTCAGTTCTTGCCTCTTGCAACAGAACGGTTGAAAAACACTGTGGCTAGGGAGAAATTATTTGTACCAAGCACTTTATCCTTTTGCCTCATTTACTTATGTATGCTATTTTAAGTTTAGTTGATTTTCCGTACTATACAATGACATTTTAAATGCAATCAGTTGCAAACCTATTTCAAGGGTTAATGGGTTAACTGTTTACAAAACCACAAAATTTTTGACTTGTCCAAATTGAAAGAATCTGCAGACAACACATGTGTCTAAAATGACGATGTAGTGCCTAGAAAGGGTTAAACATTGTGGGATAAGGAGAAAATGCTGATTACCAGCATTTTCTCCTTTACCCACATTTTTTTTTCAACGCCATCTTCTTCATGGTCTTTAAAACATGTATTTGTTTGGTAAGGAGTTAAAAGCATTTACCAATGTCAAAATGAATGTGACTAAATGATTTGTCTTAAAGCAGCATCGTCTCCATTTCCCTCCATGTTTTCAAAAGACCTTTTCATTACAGTAATTAAAACATGGGATCGTTTGGTAGAAGGTTAATACTGTGGCAAATGACAGAATTTTAGACTTGTCTAATGGGAAAGGATTTGCAATGAACCAAAATTTATGGTTCAAATGATAGGATTTGTCTCTGAAAGACGGAGGCTGGAAACATTGTAGGAAAAGGAGTAAATCCTGGTAATGCAGGTTTTCTCCTTTTCACACAATGTTTTAACCCTTTACCACACAATCCCAATTTTTAACGACCCTGAGAAAGTAGCCTTTTGAAAACATTGTGGGAAAAGGAGAAAATGCTGGTAACCAGCATTTTCTCCTTTTCCCACAATGTTTTCTGCCCTTCCTAAAACAAACTTCAATTTTTCAGTAACATTTATTTTGTCATCTGCAAATGCTTTCAATTTGGACCAGTCTAAAATATTGTTGTTTGGTAAAGGGTTAAAAAGCCCTCTTCTTCAAGGTTGTTAAAATAAGAGATTGGTTGTTAGAAGATTAATACTTGCCAGGTGGATAAAGGAGTCAAACCAACAGGTGAATGGGATTGGCTCAACAAAACATGTTGACAGACGTGTCACCAAAGGGAAATCCACCTTGTCAGTTTCGTTCTCATTTTCCCTTAAACCTATTGTGTAGAAAAACATTGGAAACAGGCAACTTTTGTAATTGTTCAATAATGAACATTTTTCGTTTCACAATGTTTTCCCTATCTGTGCCAGTACACTTGACCTCTGAAATCTGAACTTTGGTATGTTCTAAATGGCAATCATTGGAAACTAGACAACAGACTGCTGAAAAAATGAAATTGACTAATATTCTCAGCGCAAATAAAGAAAACCCTTATCATTTCAAGGCTGATTTTACCAGATTAGTTCAAGATATCAGACAGTGCAGATCCAAGATCAGATTAGGTCTTTCATTCCAAGATCAGATTAGGTCTTTCATTTTAGTCTGATCTTGATCTACTAAGGAAAAACCTCCTGATGCTGTCCTTGGCATGCTAAGAGTTAACAAATACTAGTCTCCTATGCAAAAACTCAATGCGCTTTAGGGACAGTGTTGACCAGGCCAAAGAGATCTTTGAAATTGCAATCATTATGGTTTTTTCCATCGGCAGGGTTCCAAAATTCCCATATCTCTTCTAGCAAAATGCGAGTCATAATTGGAAATTGTGAGCTGAATTTTGTAGCACTTGAAAAAAAAAGTGAGTTCAAGTTATTAAAGATCAATAATATTATTATTGCTCAAATTACATAAATTGTATACAGATAAGCTTGTCCTTTTTGTTCTAGATAAGCAGTAACTGTTGTCCTGTAGCACTGAAGAAATCTTGCAACTGCTAGATCTGTATTATAATTTTTGGGGAAATCCAAAGATATGTCAACTAGTTCTCAGCTCCAGACATCTGAACATAAAGCATCTGAGGATATGAGAACCATGTTATTGTCTAGCAACTGCGGATAGAAGAAACATTGCTTATGATGGTGAAAGAATTTACAAAATCCCTGCCCACATCAGATTAAAGGAATGTCAAGGAAGAATCATTGTCAAATGACAATGCATCCGAAAGCTGTTCAACTTGCTCTTTGAAAAAACAAGAGGGCCAATGGCCTTGAAGTGCTCTCCTAAGTAAAGTAATCTATTGCTGATTAAGTTAAAGACATCCTGGTTATGATGATCTATTGTTAATGTCCTACTTTTTGATCCAACATGACCCAATTTTGAACCTGTTCATGATATTATCACGGAAAACAATCTTATCAAATTTCATAAGTCTCAGACTAACAATATGACTTCTAAAGTGCACACAAAGTCTTTCTAAAATTTGACCCAGTGACCTACTTTTTGACCAAACCTGACACAATTTAAAACTTGTCTGAAATATTGTCAAGACAGTAATTCTGACCAACTTTCATAAAGTATCTGACTGAAAATGTGGCCTCTAGGTGCACTTAAGATTTTTCTAAGATTTGACCAGTGATCTACTTTTTGACCCTTAATGACTCAATTTCAAACATGAATGAAATATCATCAAGAGCAACATTCTGACAAAGTTTCATGAGTATCACTCTGAAAATATGGCTTCTAGAAAGCACACAAGATTTTTCTAACATTTGTCCTGATGACCTACTTTTTGACCCAAAGTGATCCAATTTAAACCTTTCAAAACCTAAAGTATCTTTGACTGTTCTGAATTGGCAAAAACAAACAAAACAAGAAGGAAAGTGAAGGACAGCTATATCCCCTGTCCTAGCTAGATCTAAACAGCACTTCATTACACGAAGCCTTTTATAATCACCCTTTCTTTGTTGTATCATGACTAAAATACGAGTGATGGACATAAAACACCAAGCCATCCATCCGTATCTATGGTTGCATTGATGAATCCAAAGAAAACCAGTATACCAACATCATTTCTTGATGCTATGTCTATAATCATGAAAACCGCAAATACAAAATCCACAAACACAAAAGTTGCAATTACAAATGCTGAATTTATCGCGTAAACAAGAAATGAACATTTTGAACTTTAAATAGCTACTTTTCCCATACTGATTGTCAGATTTTTTTCAAAATCAATAGGAATCAAGCTATTGATGAGATAAAAAAACTTTGCAAGTTTCACGAAAATCTGACCACAAATGTAGACTAAAACACATAAACAATAAAAAAGGAAATGTTGAACTTTAAATGGCTACTTTTCCTACACTGATTGTCAGATTTTTTTCAAAATCAATAGGGTTCAAGCTTTTGATGAGATAAACAATCAGTGCAAAATTCACAAAATTCCGAGCACAACTGCAGACTTTATCGCGTAAACAAGAAATTTAAATTTTGAACTTAAAATGGCTACTTTTCCTGCACTGATTTTCAGATTTTTTTCAAAATCAATAGGGTTCAAGCTATTGATGAGATTAACAATCTGTGCAAGTTTCACAAAAATCTGACCACAACTGCAGACTCAATTGTGTAAACAAGAAATTCTGATTTTTAATTTTAAATGGCTGTTTTTCCTACACTGATTGTCAAGTTTTTTTTCCAAAATCAATAGGGTTCAAGCTATTGATGAGATAAACAAACTCTGCAAGTTTCACAAAAATCAGACCACAACTGCAGACTTTATTGCATAAACAAGAAATTTAAATTTTGTACTTTAAATGGCTGCTTTTCCTACACTGATTGTCAGATTTTTTTCAAAATCAATAGGGTTCCAGCTATTGATAAGATAAACAAACTCTGCAAGTTTCACGACCACAAATGTGGACTTAATCGCATAAACAAGAAAAAGACTAAGGACGGACGGGCAGACAGACGGACGCATGATGGAAACCACGCTAAGACATAAGCTCTGCTGGCTTACAGCCAGTAGAGCTAAAAATGACATGGAGTTATGGATCTTGTGCACTTCACTTGACTTCAATGTAATTTATCTGCATATGAAGTTTGAAGTCAATACCTTTTATAGATTGGAAGTTATGCTCTGGACAAAAATCCAAATTTGTAAATCAATAAAGGGCAATAACTCTGAAAATTATGAAGTCAGAGTTATGGATCTTGTGCAATGCACTTGGCCTCAATGTGATTTAACAGCATATGAAGTTTGAAGTCAACAACTTTTAAACTTTGGAAGTTATGCGCCTGACAAAAAAATTCATTTTGTAAAAAAACAAAGGGCAATCTCTTCAAAAATAAACAGATCAACATTTGACCAAAGTTTGATGAAAATTTTTCATAGGGTTCAGGAGATATGAGCAGACAAGGAAGTGTTACAGACACATGGACAGACAGACAGAGACAGACAGATGGGCAGACCAAGGCCATTCCTATAATCCCCTCCCCACTTTGTGACAGGGGATTAACAAAACACTGTTGAAATTTGGTGCACTCTGCCACGAGCAGGCAGTTGAACTCATATCATCCATAAATTGAAAATCTGAAATAATTTTAAAATTGTCTGCATATTAAATTGTGGAATGTACTCATACACCTAATAGAACCCATTGCTACTTTCTCTTATGTTGTTACTGGATGAAAATCAATGACTAATAAACAGAATTGAATGAAATTAAGTCATTTCTCAACCTCAAGTCACTGAAAAGTAGGGGGAAATATTGCCAGTCCTAAGGATTTTGACTGTGGGGAAAAAGCCACTAGTTGGCAATATTTGCTAGTAGGTAAAAAGATAAAATGTGAACCCTGGTTGGCTGTAAATTTTCGTTTACTGTAGCTTATTATCAAACGATCCCAAGTTAGATGACCTAAGGGCATTTGAAAACATTGTGAAAGGAGAAAATGTAGGTAAAAAGCATTTTCTACTTTTCTTGCAATGTTTCCCTCCTTTTCAAAAACAAGTGCTAAAGCATGAGCCACATTTTGATTTATCATCTACATCTTTTTTTCATTAAGGGCCGGTCTAAAATTTTGTCATGAGGTAAAGGATTAATGAATTAAATAATTTAAGCCATGTCCTGGCAAAAGGGGGCTAAATGCATCTCCGTGATGCAGTCATCACATGATTATGGATCTATGAAATCTATTTAGTTTAACAAACAACTGAATCTGGAGGTAGAATTATCCTTCGAAAAGCAGAAAATTGAAAAATTGCAAAAAGTTTTGACCCAGGCCGACATGGGTTGATAGTTTTTGCAGCCGCATTTGGTGCCTTTTTCACAGTGCATGACTCATATTTTTATCATACAAAAACTGAGTGACTGCAGAAGCTGAGAATCACCTTTGATTAGCCTACACTTTCTTCTGCAAGAGAACTGAACAATAACAATACTATACATATACCACAAAGACTGAACAGACAGGTCCAAGTGAAAAGTAGAATAGATAGTGGTTAAATTACCAATGCATGAATAGAATTCTATTATTTAACCCTTTACCAAACAACAAAAATTTAGACTGGTCCAAATTAAAGACCTTTGCTAACAAAAAATTGTATGTGGCTCAAATGATTGGATTTGTAACAGAAAGGACAAATAACATTGTGGGAAAAGAAGAAAATGCTGGTTACTAGCATCTTCTTCTTTTCCCACAGTGTTTTCAAGGGCCTTCCTTCCCATGGTAAAACTTGGCATTGTGAGGTAAAAAGTTAAATGTTTCAGTAAGCCATTCTGGCTAATTGACGGTGCAAGGCTACACAATATGCTTGTGCTTTAGATTAAAAATCTCAAATTTTGCAATCTGTCATATGCTTTACAACCCTTCACTGTGGATGAGTCAATTCTTTAACCCTTTCCCAAACAAGCCCTGGTTTTCACGTGTCTGCAGTACAAGTCTTTTGAAAACACTGTGGGAAAAGGAGAAATTGCTCGTAACGAGCAATTTCTCCTTTACCCACAGTGTTTTCTACCCTTTTTGAGAACTTTCTGCCATTTTCATCAAGTTTAAAATTGTCGTCTGCAAACTCTTTCAATTCAGACCAGTCCAAAATTTGTTGTGTGGGAAAGGGTTAAGCACATTTGTATCTCAGTGTTTGTAGTATATCTTTCTTAATGCAGAATTCATTCATCTTTGGAACATTATGATCAAACCCTATTCAGTAACATACTGTACTTCCAACCATCTGACTCAAGAATATATAGCAATGTGCATCTATTGTTGATGTGCTCATTATTAACCCTTTCCCAAACAAGCCCTGGTTTTCACGTGTCTGCAGTACAAGTCTTTTGAAAACACTGTGTGAAATGGAGAAATTGCTCGTAACGAGCAATTTCTCCTTTTCCCACAGTGTTTTCTACCCTTCTCGAGACATTTCTGCCATTTTCATAAAATTTAAAATTGTCGTCTGCAAACTCTTTCAATTTGAACCAGTCCAAAACTTGTCGTTTGGGAAAGGGTTAAGAGAAAATTGGGAGTGGGTGGCGTATTAAATTTTAGCTGAGACAACTGCAGCTTACAGGCCCCAGTTCCTGGATTAACCATTTACCACAAAATCCTGACTTTTAACGACCCTAAGGAAGAAGCCTTTTGAAAACATTGTGAGAAAAGAAGAAAATGCTGGTAACCAGTATTTTCTCCTTTTCCCACAATATTTTCTACCTGTTGAAAGAAAAATTTGAGATTTTGAGCACCGTAACTTTTAAATTGTCATTTGCAAATGCTTTCAATTTGGACAAGTCTAAAAGTTTATTGTTTATTAAAGGGTTAAAAGAGTAGAAACTTGCCATCCTTAATTCCTTGAGCGCTGAATTAATGAAATTACCCTTTTCAATTACGAAAAACATGCAATCTTTTGTTATGTCAAGATTGTTTTGACCAGAATATGTAACAAAGTAGAGGACAGTGCAGATACAAGATCAGACTGCACTTTAAGTGCTAAACCTTTGACACAAAAAAATGTGCAAAAATTCTATTTGCTGGTATTTATCCCACAACATGCGAAATGAGACCTTCAGACATTTGCATGAAGTGTCACACCGGATTAGCCTGCGCAGTCTGTGCAGGCTAATCCGGGACGGCACTTTCCGACTACATAAGATTTTTTCATACAGTAGACTTTCGTGAAACAGAAAATCGCACAAAAACGGGAAGTGTCGTCTCAGATTAGTCACAGACTGCACAGGCAGATCTGGGAGGAACACAATTTTACGCATATGTCCGAAGGCCCCTTTTCGTGTGTTGCATGCCATTTATCAATCCTGGTCTCTGAAACCCATGACGAAATTTCATTTTTGTCCAGCTAAATACATTTGCAGAAATACACTTTAATTTGGTTAAAATAATGTTATTTGTCTTTGAAATTGTAGAAAATAATGTAGAGTTCCCAGCATTTTCTCCTTTTACAAAAAGGCTTCCCAAAGCTTTTTTCCACAGGATCATTTCACACTGTGCCAAAGGACAAAACAGACGACTTGTCTGAAATTGTACATGTTTGCAGGGATCATATCAAATATGGCTCAACTGATGGGATTTGCTCTTGAAATGGAAGAACTCATTGTGGGAAATAGGGAAATGCTGGTTACCAGCATTTTCTAATTTTCCAGCATTGTTTTCAAAAGTTTTCTTCCACAGGATACTTTAATTACAGGACTGCTCGGTAAAAGAGTTAAAATGCCAAATAAATGAAATTTTTACTTTCTTCAAAGTGAGACCTGTGTATCAATGCTTTTCCAGTAATATTTTTACCAGATGGAGGAAATTGCATATCCAAGATCAGATTAACATTCTAGGCAGTCTGATCTCTATCTACACTGTCCAACAACTCAACCAAAGTTGTGTTTAGTACATAAGGGTTTAACAATAAAACAAAATACAGCAGCCAAGTCACTGAGGAATGAATTCTGCATTGTAACCAGTTTTTCAACATACAGTTTCTGCTTTGGGACTAAATGTACTTCTGGCTCGTGCATTTGCTGTTCTTTGGACTTCATGCTATTTTCTGGCTCAGCTGAATTCTTGCAGATTTATCGCTTGCAGATTCCATCGTTTTGTTTCTGACCCAATTGTTAACTGTCAGCCTGTAACTCTTCATTGAAAAAGAATTAGCTTAATATGCGCTTTCACAACAGTATTCACCTTTCTTACTGCCAGTATAATATAGGTCATGCTCTTGGTAAATGAGCTATGTTCTGGCCATGAAACCAGGCAATTCATCACATAATATTATGGATCCATAAAATCCATTTTGTTTAACAACAAGACAGAATCATGAGGTAGAATGGTTCTTTCACATGCAGAAAATTAACCAAAGGCAAAAAGTTTCGACCCAGGTCAGCCTGCATGGACTGCACAGGCTGACTTGGATTGATGCTTTTCGCAGACGCATAGAGTCCACTTTTTACAGAGTATGGCTCAAATATTTGTTCGCAGAGGAAAATATTATTGACTGTTGTATGCAGTCATCTGCTTTTATAAAACAAGAGGTACTGTTATTTGCAAATTTATTTGGACACCCTAAATGTTCAGACACGTTAAATTGTTGTCAAAAATAATTTGTTTTTCGTCCCGACTCCGTACATTCAAAAAAATTAGTTTTTCTGAATATTCTGACAGTCTGTGACATTACTTTTCCAAAATATCAGACAGTTCATTTTGTAGAAAATGTTTTCAATGTGGGCGGCTGCATAGACATGTGCACATTTCTACATCATAATGTAACCATGAATACTTCGAGAGCCGAGTAACTCAGCAGCAATCTTAAGTTATAGAATTAGATCAAATAATTGCAACATCAAGTTGTTTTTGTTAAAAAGAAAATTCTCACCAAAGCATAGTCAGTGTAGATTAGATGAAAGATCAGACTGAACATTCTGTCTACAGTCTGATCTTGATCTACCCAGGCTGCTTAAACAACTACAGTTTGACAGATGCTTGAAAGGTTTAATCTTTCCAGGCTTTTTGATGTTATACAAATAATTTCTCCCTTTTTTTCTTAACATTTTCAAAAGTCACCTGCAGAAGTGTGAAAAGTTTTATAACCTACCTGTGACTGTGAGGGAAATGGTTTACACCACAACCACATAGTGCCCTCTATGAAAAATAGATCTATTAACTCTTCACCACAGGACAGAAATGTAGACTTGTCCAAATTGAAAGCAATGGCAGACGACAAAATAAATGTGACTCAAAAATAGAAATTTGTTACTGGATGTGTAGAAAACGTTGTGGAAAATGGAGAAAACTCTGGTTACCAGCATTATCTCCTTTTTCCACAATGCTTTCAAAAGGCCTTTACTTCAGCATCGTGAAAACTTGGGATTGTGTGGTAAAGGGTTAAAGAATCAATAAGTACATGTTTCTCTTCTGTTTGGCCTTATTGTTTTCGTTATTCAACAGTAATATAATTATTATATTTAAGATTAATTCATAATCGTATGCACTTTTTTATTTTGGTTGCAAGGAATTTTTTTTTAGGAAATAGCCAAACCTATTTTTCTGCTGACTACACAAAACATGTGACATAACTGCCCAGGTGTTCCAGAAACAAACCTCAGTAAACATGAAAAGGCAGTATCAGCTAATGTACAGCAGGCATGATATTGGCTTATTGCATGATCATTTTGAGTTTACTGGCATGTAACTGGGTACACATTTCTTGAAGCAGAACAGTTGTAAATATGTACAACAAACGCAATATAAACCCCTCTTGCCTTGAATGATTTGCACATAACATCATACCCCTAATCCCAATTTTGCTGCAAACATTTCTGTACCCCCCCCTCCCCGGACAGGCATAAAATCTTGTTGACAGATGGCCTTGTTGTACATATTTTTGGTTGTTCTATTTTCTATTTTACTCTACTGATGGCAAGATGACTATCTTTAAAGTGTTTGTGGACGTAGTGGATATATAGGCATCAGACTAAACAGAATAAGCAGTCTGGGTCCATATTCACCAACCATTCTTAAGAACGTTCTTAGTCTTATTCTTCAAAATCTTCAAAATTTGGTTTAGCCAATCAGAAGTTGTGTTACTTTCAAATGTAGAAAATCTTGAAGAGTAAGACTAAGAATATTCTTAAGAATGGTTGGCGAATACGGACCCTGATCTTGGATCTACACCATCCACTGCTGAACTATGACTTGACTTGTATTAGAAAGCAATTTCTTTCAGGTCTAAAATGTTAAGAAAATATTTAAAACACATGTATTTCAAGATTACAACACGCCGGAATTACAGACCTAAGTCCACTTTTGACCCCTTCAACTGTGCTGTAAATAGATCTAAATTTGTCAAATATTACCCGTCTTATTTCGAACACACATTCTGGCAACAAGGTAAAACCTATAATTATTTCACAAGGAGATAAACTTCCTAAAGATTCGGACACTAAAACAAAGAATTTTTTTTTCTGTCTGAATTTATTGGCGAATTACAGTACTATGGGGAATAGCCCCCTCAGTGACATAGGCAAAAATATGAGCCTTTGCAAAAGGCATAGATCAAGATTAGACAGCACAGGAATTGCAGTCTGATCTTGGATCTTCCTTTTCTTTCGTAATGCTTGTAATTAAGGATTAGAAAAAATATTATAATGGTACCGTGGACTGTATTTCCAGCTGTCGAAGTAGAGAGAGAGAGAGAGAGAGGGGGGGGGATAATGGAGAAATCGGATGGTAAAAAACTGATTTGATTGCATTTCAGTCATATGACAACAGCCATTGCACTTTCCAATTTGATTCTGAAGTTTTGTTTACCTGGTGCTACCCACAACAATCTTGGAGCCACCAGCTGCTTTTCCACATAAACTTCATCAAAATATCGTTCAGAGTAGAGAGAATGAATCCTGTTGCAATGACCATCATCAATCTTTGAAAAGACTGTAGCTGAGCTGGAATTCAATCTCACGACCCCCTGCAAATCTGAATGTGAAGGATACCAAAGTGAGAGCTCTATGGAGTTTGCCTGGATAAAAATGAGCCATGCTTTGTTAAAAGGGGGCTTAATGCTTTGCAAAAAAAAAAAAAAAAAAAAAGTATCAACCCAGGTCAGCCTGCATAGTCCACACAGGTTGACCTGGGCGGAAACTTTTTTCTTTTAAATTTTCTGCATCTCTAAGGCTTATTCTAACTCAGGATTCAGTTGGTTGTTTGACAAAATGATACTTTTTATGACTCTTTGATTATGTGATGACTTGCTTGGTATAATGCAAAACGGAGACGCATTAACCCCCCTTTGCAAGACTATGCCTAAAATATTGGTACTTGATCTCACGCCCCTTCCAGTACCAGGCCTGTAGGTTACAGACAGACCTACGAGACTTCATAGGTAAAATACACTGGCATTAGAACTCGCTAGCACTGCATTACTAGGCCTAAGGGTTACTGAGCTAACAACTCAGCTGGTAAGAAATATTGTGCTCAAAATAGTGTAATGATGTGCAGGCTGCAGGGAGTAACCTCTATTGATTTATTGTAGGGTAAAGCATCAGAAAAACTTTCAATAAATACTGAACAAAATGTGGTTTGGGAATCTTCTCACCTTTATGTTTGCAGTGGTTGTTTTCAAGAACCCTCAAGGCCAAACTGTTTTTCCCCCACACATTAACTAAATGATTAATTAAAAGATAAAACTTCCAGTCCATAGTTAGTTAAGTTCATTTCTCTGGTAAAAAGATGTGAACCATATTGAATGGTGTAGATTCAAGATCAGACTGCACTGCCTATGCACTCTGATCGTGGTTTCCACTGCCTAACAGAGAACCTTGAGTCATGCTTAGCTGCCGAAGGGTTTGCAAATGTCATTATGGGAACTAATTTACAAAAAGAAAAATTTAAAAGCCTTCAATTGACCAGGCTTAGTTGTTCTGACATTGTAAAGCTGCCTTGGCCTTACCCTCCTTGTCACAAGCTTTTCTCTCATGTCTTTGCAGTAAGAGTAGACCAAGATCAGCCTGAACATCCATGAAGTCTGCTCTACGGTAGGTGCAGACACACTTTTTGCAGACCAAGATCAGCCTGAACATCTGTTATGTTTGATATTTGATTGGCACAGACAAGCATTTTTTGCAGATGGCATAGATTAAGCCCAGATTGCACAGAAGATGCAGTCTTATCTTGGATCTATACCTCCCCTCCTGTACAGCAAAAGAGAATAGAATTATTTATTTGGCACTGAAACAATTACCCTTGTAATGCCTCCAATTGCAATAGTAAGTCATAAGCCACAGTGTTTGTTTACTCAAGTTACAGGCATAAAAATGAAACTTCACTTACCTCATTGTATTAGTTAAATAATGGCCTTCAAGTCTACTAGACATATCTACCTTTTTGCGTAATCATGGAATTATTTCAGTGAGAAAGACACATCTGAAATAGAGTAGCCACTTTGTTACGCAGATATATTTGCAGGGAGTGTGAATAAATCTGCATTTTAAAAACAGACTGATCTTAAATCTCCCTCACTAACAGGGTCATGTTACAGCCATTAACAGCAAATCCTTGTGGAAGTGTAGTTTTTTTTTTCAACGTAGTTTTGTCTTGAAATAAAATAATGTTTAATATTTTTGAGGAGGAGTTTTTGCGTTAATGAAATAAAATTTATCGAATAGATCTATGAGCTTTCAAAGTTCGCCTATTTGCCTATGTAAACTTCATTTTTCTGCGATTCTTGCAGACGATAATATCAAACAAATACTATGACACCATCAGTCTCGATTTCAATATAGTATCACGCGACTTTTTTAAGAAATCCAAAATGGCTCTTGCATAGGAAATGGCAACACTGGGTGTCGAGCAATTTCACTCTTTCAAAAAAAAAAAAAAAACCATAGATTATCGTTTTTCATTAATAAGTGGTGCTCATCATATTTACTTTCTGTGGGAAAACATAATGATTTGATAAACAAGGGAAACAGATGGAGACTTCAAATGAAAACTGGACTGCTTCAAACTCAAAGATGGACATTGAGCCACTGCCTTTGGATTCATTTTAACGTTAAAAAGTAGAAAATAAACCTGGTAAAGTGTCTATAATTCCAATATTTCAAATAATGCATACCTGGAATAGCCTTATTCAGTTCCTAAAACAAATAAAATTCACTTTTTCACAGAGGAAAACAGGGGCGCCTTTTTCCATTTTTGAACGCTGCAGCCGAAAAGAATCAGCATGAGCGCTGATTGGGTAATCTGGATCATGTGATTAGTAGACTAAGGTTGTCTAGACCGGATGTCTGGTGGGCTATACGATGATTGGCTATCTGGATCATGTGGCCAGTTTTATTATAATTAGCCTGAATAGAATGGATCTGCGCATGTGCAACTTTGGAATTGGAAATATAAATAGCCGTGTCATGTTTTTACTTCTTGTAAATATTCCATAGCTGAATTTTGTTTGTTACATTGAGCGATAGTTTTGAAAAATGAGATTGTTCGAAAACAGTAAGCCTATCCATACCTTGAAGCCCTTTGTTAATCCAAAATGACATGTAATTATGCAGAGAAAAATACTGGTTCTACTGTCCTACCATTACGAATTTTCGCGGCCGAGAATAATATGACTGAAACACTTGGTCAGTACTGCTATATTTAGATATGTCACGTTTCTTTCAACTATTGGGAGGACTCAGGTGCATCTGTTTACAAGTATTGCATGAAGTTAACACATTAGAATATCACAAAATTGTCTTTAGGTTATTCTTTATCTTATCATCATCAGTATTCATACTTTTTTTTTAAATAAAGCGCCTTGTGCTCTTTAGGGAAAGTTTGTGGAGGGAAAAAATTAAAAGTCCTCACATTTTTTTTGAAACCCTAATATCCCAAATTTAAACGATACTTTTAAAGGAAGAATGCCTTAAAAACATTTTTGGAAAAGGAGGAAATGCTAGTTAGCAGCATTTTCTCCTATTCTCAGAATGTTTTCTACATTTTCGAAGGCAAAGTTTATCACTCAAAATAACCACATTTAATTTTTTTTCGTAAGCTTTAACCCTTTACATCACAATCACGTGTTTAACAGCCCTGGGGAGAAAGCTTTTGAAAATATTGTAAGAAAAGCAGAAAATGCTGGTTACGGGCACTTTTTTGCCACTGTTATTTCCACTTGTTAAGCCACTTGTAATTTGTCGCTTGCAAACGCTGTAACTTGGACAGGTAAGAAAATCTGTCGTTTTGTAGACTTAAACTCGGACAAGCCTTTCAGTTTTTCTTCTGGTAAAGGATTGGGAAAAAAAATGGTAGAATGGTAGAATAGTAACCCACCTTTATTTTTGGTGTGAAATGCATTGATTGATGGATGTTTTACGCTGCTTTCAACATAACTCCATTCATATCACGGCGACGGCTGATATATTCATGTATGCCAAGAGTTTCACTTGTACTAGGCTAGGGCTCTGATTTGTCTTTCTCAAGGACACTCTCCCGAATAAACAGCGCTACCAGTGAGGCACGAACCCAGGGTTTCCAGGTTACCAATCGGACACTCTACCACTGAGCCAAATAGGACCAAACGTGAAATATGATAAATCTTCTGTTTCTTAAATCTGCATATTACAATGTCAAAAGCGTTTATTGCACAGTATCTTAAGAAATATTGGACGGTTTAAAAAAAAAATCGTGGCAAAGTGAGAAAATGAATGTAAAACCCTTTAACTCTTCACCAGATGACAAAATTTTATCCTTGTCAAAATTCAAAGCATCTGCAGACAAAAATTAAATGTTACTCAAAACATAAAATCTTTCATGGAAGAGAAACATTGTGGGAAAAGGACACAATGCTGGTTCCCAGCATTTTCACCTTTTCCCACAATGTTTTCATAAGTCTTCTTTCTCAGGGTCGTTAAAAATCGGCATTGTGCAATAAAGGGTTAAATACTTTTTGTATATGTCGACAGCAATTGTGGGGGGGGGGGGGGGGAAGAGAAATGGTTTAGCCTGTCAGAAGTCAAACTACTTTCATCGCAATAATTGAAAGCAATGGGCCTTGTGACACTGTGTACGATTGTTCCGATGCAGGAATGACCCTTATACCGACTGTTGCGTACTGCAGCGCAATCGTTTTGGGGGCGGGAGTCAGTTATGGTGTGGAGTGGTGGGTTATTTACGGTGTGGGGAGATATTGCTTATGGGTATCGCACCCCTCTCGTCGTTATTGAGGGAAATTTAGATGCCCAAAAAATATAAGGAAAATATTCTAGGCCCTAATGTTGTTCCTGCAGGGATGCATCTAGAAATTTAATGTGATATCCCCTCCCCTCAAAATTTCTGCAATGGAAGGGGAGGGGGGGTGTTGAATATCAAGACTATAAACGGATGACATGTATTCCAAATACATGTATGGTAATAATTACGAGAGAAAGCCCGGGAAAAAAGAAAAATGTCAAAGCACTCCTACATTCCTTTGTTATTTCTGCCTGTGTCGTCATCTGAGTGTATGGTCCCGTGTTTTCTCAAATAGAATAATCCAAAGCGATGTCAATCACAATTTTCGGACATTTTATTACTAGAAGAAAGTACTGTAAGTGGTGGTAAATGGGGGCGGACTCACTGGAAGAAACAGTGAATTGAGAATCGTGATATCGGTGGAATGACAGATCTAGTTTTCTGAATTCGCATTTTTTTTTTTATTATCCCTATAGATCTAGATCCTAGAATTTTCTTCTTGTTTGAATTGACCTCTTTTTATGAGTGACGGAATACGAGATGAAGACTTTGTTAGTTGAAATTAAGACTTATATTAGCGGGGTTTTCCCGCGGAAAATTGACAAGGGGGGGGGGGCCAAACACAAAAATTTTGCAAAGCCGCGCTCTAGATGCAACCCTGTCCCTTTGCTTTAAATCCTTGATGTCATAACGACTTTACAACATGATAATGCCAGACGTCATTTTGCAAGAGTCAACATACAGATTTTTCCAAAATTATAAATGTACGTCGATTCCATAGACAACTGGTCCTCAAATTGCCAGTTATGATAGAGTCATGAGCCCAATAGACCATCTATGGGGTAATCTTGATGGACGCGAACTAGTACGTCGACGTCCAAACTAACGTCAACGACCTAAGAGCAGCACTGCATGAAGAGGAGCGTCCCACAGGCTGACATAAACAAGTTGCTTTCAACATTGTTTCAGTCACCTCACGGCGGCAGCTTGCTTATTCATGTTTATCCTGGGTTTCACTAATTCTAGGCTCTGAAGTGCCTTGCACAAGGACACTCCCACGAAAAAAGCCGATGCTTCCGGTGAGGTTCACATTACCAGCATTTTCTTCTTTCTTCAAAATGTTTTTTCAAAAGGTTTCTTTTTCTAGGCGTTTCATCGGGCCCACGTGGTGAAGGGCTAATTAATGATCTTATTTCTCGTCTTCTGGCTCACATAATTTATACCTTACCAGTTCACACGACAAACAATGAATACATGAATGACCCTTTTCTCCCTTCGTTGCACAATGATTCTTCAACCCTTATCCTGCTAAATAAGTGAAACGGAATGTTCAAACCGGTCGTAAAATCCGGATAATGCTACTTTGAACTTATTTTTTGGGGAAAAGAAGTCTCTTTACCGGACAGTGTAGATCCAAGATCAGACTGCACGTTCCGTGCAGTCTGATCTTGATCTACACTGTCTACAAAAGGTCAGCGCGTCTCGCTCAGCATCCAAAGGGTTAATTACCAAAATTCCAATACTGGTGTATAACACGAACAGAACTGTTGTTCTGTATACAACAAACAATGGATGGGAGTGTTTCTCCTTCACACACACTCCAAAGGGAGTAATTTTGAATTCAAAACTGAAAATATTAAATATTCTCCAATAAACCCTATGTTATGGGCACTCATTAGAATTGTCTCATCGAGACAATTCCAATGAGTACCCACAATATATGGTTTGGAGGGGAAATAATGGATTTAGAATACCATCACTCCCTCTTATCTGAAGCTCTGAATAATGATAAAAAAAACCTAGATACCTCCATTTGCAGTCAAGAAGCCAAAACTATCTGTTTAGAAATTACAACAACAAACAGATATACAACTGATAATGACTGTTTATTTTTAAATCATTAGCAACAATGCTATTTGTAATAGCCCATCAAAAATAATAAAACAAAGAAATGTCGTTAGCAATAATGCCTTTCACAAGAGCAAAATCAAAGACATTTTCAAACGTCGTTCAGAAATTCAGTTCCTCAGTCTATATCCGAAATATATTTTGTATCTTCTTTTAGTCTATACCTCCACAAAAACAAATACGAGTCCCCTTTCTGTACATACAAAAATGAAGTGGATCAAAAGAAGTCAAAAGCAGAATAAATCCATTCGGATAAAATCAGTCTTTCTTGTTAAAACCCTTTACCAAACAATCACATGTTTTTTTACAAGCTTTGGACATTTTTTAGAAAACATTCTGGAAAAGAAGAACTGCTAGCAATCTTTTACAATGCTTCCACAATATTTTTCACCCTTTCAAAGACAAATCCCATCATTCTAGCCATATTCAATTTGTTGTCTGCAATTGCTTTTAGAATGGACAAGTCTAAAATGCTGTTGTTTAATAAAGACTTAATGCTGGTAAGTTTGATATTAGCATGCATTTAGCAAAGCTTAATTCTAAAAACCTGAGAAATACTAAAATTTGATCCTTAACTCAAGACCTGATATCAGAATTTTAGATTTGTCAAAACTGAAAGCGTGTGCAGTTGACGAACTAAATGAGGCTTAACCCATTACCACACAATGACCAGTTTTAACAACCCTGGGAAATAAAACTTTGAAAACATTGTGGGAAAAGGAGAAAATGCTGGTAACCAGCATTTTCTCTTTTCCCACAATGTTTTCTTACCTTTCAGAAACAAATCCAATCATTTGAGCCTCATTTAATTGCAAAGAATTTTCTCCTTTTTCCCCCACAAGATTTTCAACAGCTTTATTCTTTAAGGTCACTAAATCACAGGTTTGTCTGAGTTAAACAAATTGTGTTCCTAGTAGTATACTACACATATAGTACACTTTTTCCCATTTTGACCTAATTTCCTGGGTGCCTTCTTTCCTGAATATGAAACCAGTAAAACCCTCGTGTTAGACTGTCTGCTGGAAATGTTTGATAATCAAACATGAAATGAAGTAGAGCGTTCCAAGTTTTGGAAATTCCATGGAGTAAAGCATGGTGTGAGTCATTGAAACTATTGGGACAAACTGAGAAAGTGCTCATTGCAAGCAACTTCTCCAGTTGTTTTCTGACTACTTATGGCAGAATGGAAGATAAAAAGCTGAAGGTAAGACAAATTTGTAATAGTCAGAATTGAGAACTCTAATTGTTAAATCTTTACCAGACGACAAAATTTTAGACCAGTCCATACTGAAAGCATTTGCAGGCAACAGACTTAATAAGGCCTAAATAATAAGACATTCTTTGAAATGGATGATAAGATTGTGCGAAAACAGAAAAACGCTGATTATCAGCATTTTCTCCTTTTTCCACATTGTTTTTCAAAATTGTTTGTCCCGAGATACATTAACCCTTAAGCTGTAAGTGTGACTTGCTGACCTTTTGCGGACAGTGTAGATCGAGATCAGATTGCACAGAACATGCAGTCTAATCTTTAACTACACTGTCCATTACGGTGTTTTCTTTTCGGTGAAATCAACTTTGAAATCGTAATATTTGGTTTTTTACTATTGCATGAAAATTTTTGTTTCATTTATTTAGCAGTACGAGGGTTAAAACATGGGACTGTTTGGTAAAGGGTTAAAATAAGCAAGAATTTACTCCAGAGTTTTACACTTCTGAGAATCACCACCCATTATACCTTTGATTTTGAGTTTGAATGGTATACTACACCAATTTCAATAGTATTACCAGTAGTATCTATGCATCGGCTTACTTTCAATTTTCCTGCCTTCACAAAAGTGATGAGACAGAGTTCTGTGATGAGCCAGCAATGGAAATCCCATGCTGCCAGTACAGCAAAACTGAACCAAAATCCTAATAAGAATCAAATGCCTTTACTCTTTTCCATTAAAAAACATGCAAGACTTGTCCAAATTCAAAGCAGTTGCAGACAACAAATTAAATGCGATTTAAATTATGAGATTGGTCTCTGAAAGGGTTGAAAAGGTTGTGGAAAAAGAAGATGCTGGTAACCTGCATTTTCTCCTTTTCCCACCATGTTTTTGAAAGCTTTCTTCCCCAGTGACCAGTGATGTTAAAACACAGGGTTGTAAGGTAAAGGATTAAACCCAAAATAGAAATTACAGGAAGCAGTTTTCTAAAAAAGCATCCAATAAAAAACATTTTGCTTATTTCTAGATAAAAGCTCTCTCTGTATCCGTGGGTTTTTTTTATGTGTGTATGTAAAATGTTTACAGTTTAACAGATTTTGGATAAAGGTTTTACTTTTTAAAGGCTTAAAACATACGTTTCCACCATGCTATGAATAAAAAGAATTCCACTGAAGGTTTCTAGCCAAATAAGATTTACACAATAAGCAATTTCATAGAACAGCCTTACAATGGGTAAAAACAAAAAGAAAATTATCAGACAATAAAACACCATTCCAGTCCTCCATTAACACAACTTATGATCAACATGATATATAAGGGCATGTGATATTTCAGTTCACCCTTTCACCACCATGAGCAGCAATGCAAGTCACTTTGTGGGCAAAGATCACATGCTATAAATACAACAACTCTTAACTTCAGTTATTTTTTTTTCCAGGCTCATCAATACTGAAAGCCTTTGCAGACAACAAGTTACATGTGACTCTAATGATGCAATTGAAATGATGGGAAAAGGAGAAAATGCTATTTACCTGCATTTCCTCCTTATCCCACAATGTTTCTACAAGCCTCCTCCCTAAGAGTTGTTAAAACGCAGCACTGCTTGGTAAAGGGCTAAATTCAGGAATAACAATCTGATTCATTGAGACAAACTGCCTCAGCCAATCAGATGCTTAGTCTTGGAATTTAGAATTAGAATAGAACTTGGAATTTATAAATAATCTCTAACTACAAAACTGACCCTTTACCATACAATCCTGACTTTTAATGAACCTGAGAAAGAAAACTTTTACAAACGTGAGAAATGGAGAAAATGCTAGTAACCAGCATTTTCTCCTTTTCCCACAATATTTTCTATCTTATCAAAGACAAATTCCATCATTTGAGCCATGCTTAAATTGTCATCTGCAAATGCTTTCAATTTGGACAAGTCTACATTTTTCTCATGTGATAGAGTTAAAACAATATTAGAATAGTAGGTGTAAATGGCCCAAGAGTACACAGAAGGTTGCAGTCTGATCTTGTATCTAAGCTGCCCACAATTTGATTCTACTTTTTTTCCAGAAGTTCAAATTATCTATTTAGTGGTGAAAGGGTTAATCAGTTTAGTTACAGCTCAACAGATTTTTCTTCTTTCTGTCGAAGATGTCTCTTATATTGACATTCACCTGTAACTTCTCACGCTTCACAGGGGTCAGAGAATTCGCACAAAACCTAAAATAGAATAAGGCAGACTTGTAAAAATATGACACATTACTGATCAAAAACAACTTTTCCTACTTTAGACATTGTTTGAAAATACTGAGGAAAATAAGCAATTGATCTTCTTTCCATTACATTTTCAACATTTCCTCTTTCCATTACATTTTCCACATTTTGAAAAAAAAAAAAAAATTTTCTCCCTTCAAATGTTACTCCTCTCTATTACTTGTCTGCATATAGTTATGTACCATGATGGAATAAGCTTGATTAGCATATTGCTAATCTATGCATAATAGAAACTGCCACACAAATTATAACAGAATACTGTGACATTAAAATCATACACAGAAATTAAACAAGAGAGCCATTGGCCCTAAAGCACTCCCCTGAGTAAGGTTATTTAGGATAGATAAAACTGAAAAGATCCTGGTCTTGATGATGTAAGTGACCTACTTTTTTACAGACTTGACCTATTTTGAACTTTGAATCTGGCTGAAAATGTTGCCTCTACAGTGCACTCACTTTTTTTTTCTACGATTCGGCTCCTGACCTCCTTTTTGACCTGATGTGACTCAATATCAAACTTGTCACAAATAATCATTCAGAGAAACATTCTGACCAAGTTTCATGAGTATCAGACTGAAAATGTAGCCCTTAGACTTCACATAAGGTTTTCCTAAGATTTGGCCCGTGACCTACTTTTGACTCGACGTGACCCAATTTAAATTTGTCATAGTTATTATCCAGACAAACATTCTGACCAAGTCTCATGTGGATCTGGCTAAAATTGTGGGCTCTAGAGTGTACACAAGGTTTTTCTAAGATTTGGCCTTGTGACCTACATTTTGACCCAACATGACCCAATTTTGAACTTGTCAGAGGTTTTATCGTGACATACACTCTGACCAAGTTTCATGTGTATCAGGCTGAATATGTGGGATATGTGGCCTTCAGAGTGCACACAAGGTTTTTCCAGGATTTGGTATAGTGACCTAATGACCTGATGTGACCCAATTTCAAACTTGTCCAAGACTTTATCAAGACAAACATTCTGACAAAGTTTTTTCATGAGTATCATGCTGAAAAAGTGGCCTCTAGAGTACACGCAAGGTTTTTCTCAGATTTTGCCCAGAGACCTACTTTTTGACCCGACATGACCCAATTTCAAACTTATCCAAGATTTTATCAAGACAAACACTCTGACCTAGTTTCATGAGGATCTGGCTGAAAATGTTGCCTCTAGAGTGAACACAAGGTTTTTCTAAGATTTGGCATAGTGACCTACTTTTTGACCAAACATGACCCAATTTCAAACTTGTCCAAGATTAATCAAGACAAATATTCCGACTAAGTTTCAACAGTAACAGGCTGAAAGTGTGGCCCCTAGAGTACACACAAACTTTTTTCTAAGATTAGGCCCAGTGACCTACTTTCTGACCTGACATGATCCAATTTCAATCTTGTCCAAGATTTCATCAAGACAAACACTCTGACCAAGTTTCATGAGGATCTGGCTGAAAAAATGTGACCTCTAGAGGGCACACAAGATTTTTCTATGATATAACACAGTGACATACTTTTTGACCTGAAGTGACCAAATTTTGAACCTTCCAAGATTTTATCAAGACAAATATTCTGACCAAGTTTCATGAATATCAGGCTAAATATGTGGCCTCTAGAGTGCACTCAAGGTTTTTCTAAGATCTGGCCCTGTGACCTACTTTTTGATTCGATATGACCCAATTTCAAACTTGTCCAAGATTTTATCTAGACATACACTCTGACCAAGCTTCATGAGGATCTGGCTGAAAATGTTGCCTCTAGAGTGCACACAAGGTTTTTTCCTTAGGTTTGGCTCGGTGACCTACTTTTTGACCCCACATGACCCAATCTTGAACTTGTCCAGTCAGAGAAACATTCTGACTAAGTTTCATGAGTATTAGGCTGAAAATGTGGCCTCTAGAGTACACACAATGTTTTTCTAAGACTTTGCCCAGTGACCTACTTTTTGACCTAACGTCACCTAAATTTGAACTTGTCTAAGATTTTATCAAGACAAACATTCTGGCCAAGTTTCATTTCTGGCTGAAATGTGGCCTCTACAGTGCACACAAGGTAAATGTTGATGACTGCACTATGCACCACGGACACCTCACACAGAAGAATCACTAAAGCTCACCTTGAGCACTTTGTGCTAAGGTGAGCTAAAAAGTAATGAATTTCCTACTTGTGCAGTTTTTCTATCCTACTTTCAACTCAATTTTTACCACAAGAAAATTTTGAAGAAACTTTATATTTGATAATTTCACTTAGTTTAGGAAAGAAGATATGGTCTAAAGAATAAAACACCCCTCCACCCTCCACTTAAAAACATATCCAACCCCTATGCAATTTAAGACCACTTCCTAAGATACTACAAATCTAAACAATTTGCTGAAATGTTCAACCTTTAGAAATTTTAAAAATGAACACTTCTCCACTGAGGGATACTTGTCCTAATATTTACTATTTAAGAGCCTTTCACAACTATAGGTGTGGCCAGGGCAGATCAAGGCCAGGCTGTAATAAACATGCAGTCTAATCTTTTATCTATACTATCAGCTATACTGAGACATTTTGCAACCTTCAAATTGCAACCCTTTGGTTCTTTTTTCTAGATTGAAAAGGTCCGATGCATTTATAAGGCATTCTGAGGGTTAATGTAACAAACTTGTTTTAGTTATAAAAATCCTATGGTTACCTTTTAAACTGTTCAATTTCTCTTTCTGATTCATCCATATCACCTCTGTCCAGGTCATCCAAAGACTTTGGCATGAAAACCTCATCTGTACAATTGATCAAACATAATTAACTCTTTACCAGCGAACAAAATTTTAGACTTGTACATCTTCAAAGCATTTGCGGACAACAAATTCAATGTGCCTAAAGTATTGGAATTTGTCTTTGTAAGGTTAGAAAACATTGTGGGAACAGGAGATAATGCTGGTTACCAGCTATTTCTTTTTTTTTTCCACAAGATTTTCAAAAGCTTTCTTCTTCAGGGTCATAAACACAATAGACTGTGTGATAAAGAAATAACTACATTTCAGTAGATACAATAAAAACCTCCATACTGGTTGAGAGAAAAGCAGACAATTAATTCCAGCTATTAAAGCTACTTGTTTGTCTGGTGTTTTACACCATTTTCAACATTATTTCAATTATATCATGGCTGCCAGTGCACCTATCCATGCTTTCCTGGTGTTCTTTCACCAGTACTTTGTACAATGTTCTTCCAAAGCCACTGGCTGCTTTCCCACATACCCATTGTCAAAAATAGGGGTGAGAGAGGAATGCATCCTAATGCAATGACTATCATCATCTATGGTCAAGATAGTCACCAAGCCTAGGATTAAACCTTAACATTTATTGAAAAAGTCAATTGAAACTAATGAGGGGTGTTTAAAAAATATCTGAAAAAGTACCTGTTTTGATAATATGAATTTTCCCAAAAATTTTGACAAGAGGTACTGTGATATACTTTTAACATGACACAGACAAACTTAAGTCTCAGTAATCCGATATGAATTTCTTTTTCACTATGGCATATGCCAGGTAGCCTTGAGCTTAAATTTGGCTTCAATATGTTTATGCAAATTAAAAAATTGCTTTCATTTCATCATCTTGATGACAAAAATGTACATCAGAAGAATAGTGATAAAGCAGAATTTAAAATGGTTGGTGAATACAAATACAGGTCCCTTATACAACTAGCTGTTCCAAAATTGGAAGGCACAATGCGAAAGAGAAGCCACTGCTATAATGTCTCATGGCCTTTGGTGATCTACCAAACAACCATAGACATGTTTCTTCATTGATCTACCAAACAACCATACTCATGTTTCTTCAGTCTGTATCAGGTGACTAAATCGTACAAACTGTAAGCACTTTTGAGACAAATTTAATGTGGCTCAAATGATTAGGTTGGTTTTTGGAAAGGTACAAAATATTGAGGAAAATAGAGAAATTATTGGTTGTCAGCACTACTTTCCTTTTCCAATATTGCTGTCAAAAAGCTTTTACTGTCAAGGTCATTCACACTTGATACTGTTTAGTAAAGAGTTTAACGCAACACTATGTGTTTTTTTACATTGAGACAAGAAATAAACTTTACACTTCATGAAGTAGAGAAGCTAATTACGTTGCAGTACTAAGTGCAATATTTTCCTACCTATAAATTCTATGTCATCTGCTCCTTTCTTCTTCATCTTCTTTTTCTTGGACTTGGTGGTTTGGGACTTTCCCTGAAATATGAGCTTCAGTGTCAAAGAATTCATACATGAAATAACATAAACCACCCCATAGAAAATTCTACAAAGCTGCTTGCCATAAGCCAAGTATCAACAGAATGCTTCAACCATTTACCAAACAAACCAGTGTTTCAACAACCCTAGGAAAGGGTGTGGGAAAAGGAAAAAAAAAAAAAAAAATGCGGGTAACCAGCATTTTGTCCTTCCACAATGATTTACTGATATGAGCTAACCTCACTTTACCAACCAATCACTGGTTTTCACGACCCTGGGAGAGAAGGCTTTTGAAAACATTGTGGGAAAAGGAGAAAATGCTAGTAACCAGTATTTTCTCCTTTTCCCACTATGTTTTCTGCTCTATCAGAGAGCTTAAGCTCATTTGTCCCATAGTTGAATTTGTTGTCTGCAAATGCTTTGAAATTGGTCTAGTCTAAAATCTTGTTGTGTGGTAAAGGGTTAAGCAATATCTTCAATAATGACACAAATATCAGAAAATGTCAAAGTTTCTGTAAAGTTGTTGCAAGATGATGCAGACACACACTACACAGCTATGACAGTTACTCGACACTTACTTACCAAAATAGCCATGCTGAATATAACATTTAGTCTAAGGACAAAACACAAAGACATAAATACCCCTGAAAATATTGGAGAGAATAGATCAAGGACCAGACTGCTTAGTCTGATTTTGACTGACACTGTCTGTAAAAACATCTTCTGTGGCCCTATGGATGCATAGAATTTCAACCCTTTCTGAGCTGACAGCAAATATCAAGATTAAACAGCACATATTGTGCAGTTTGATGTTGAATCTATACTGTCAGCTTGGCTAATTTAGCCTATGAAATAAAAAATTTGTCTTGAGTGTTAATGGATTGTTTTTCATCTGTAGAAAGAGGTCAAATTTATATATTTCAATTTAAAGTAACAACAGCTGCCAAAAGTAAACAAAGCAGGTGTTAAAATGCATTTAACTCTTATCACTTAAAAGTATGGAAATCATTGTGAAGACATATCTGTTATTGTAAACTCCATCCAAGTATTAGTCGCTGGCAGAGTAATTAGTTTCAAAACTAGGTTAAATGCTGCAAGGCAACTCTATCTTTTGCTTACTTTTTGGCTTACTTTAAAATTTATTTTTCTGCCTGCAAGTAACACTTGGGCTGACCACACAATATTTCAATATTTTACACACTTTGGAATGGTATGATCTAAATTTAAGTGCACTTTAATACCTGCATTATCTTTTTGGCCACTATAGGGCCTTTAAGCAAGAGAAAAACATACATACCTGCTCAGTAGGAGGTGATCCTTGTCTGTCTTTGCCCTGATCAGCAGGGTTCTTTCTCTGTGAAGCTGGGGTACCTGATCCACTTTTTGATTGACCCTGTGGCTGTTGCCTTGTCTTTTCTGGTGGTTTTCCTTCACTCTGTATACCATTCTGTAGGACTGGAGTGGCAGTAAAGCTGACTGATGTTGACGACAGGTTGTTGGTGTGCTGTGGTAATGTTTGACAGCTTGTGGGTGGAGATGGTTGTGCAGACTGGGAGTTTTCATTTCCTTTCTTTCCTTTCTTATTTCCCTGTTGAGATTGAGGCTGGGGCTGTTCAGATGCATTTTGCCCAGATGTGTTGGTCACCTGGGAACCTTTCTGGCCTAGTTTGTTGTTGTTTCTCTCCTGTGATCTGGGAGACTGTGCTGGAGATGATTTCATACTTGCTGAGTGCATTTCCTGAAGATCAATGATCGAAGGAGTTGGCCCATACTTCTCTGTGGCTGATACTGGTCTGTCATTGGAAGGGTTTTTATTGTTACCTTTCTTCATTTTTTCATTCTGAGTAATGAACTGTTTCACATTCATAGCAATCTGTTGACTTTGGAGATTTTTAGTATTGGACATGGACTCTCCATTATGGAGTTCAGAGTTTCTTCTAGGTTCTTTGTTCTTGTTTGTTTTGTTATTGATAACAACCCGGTTATCAATGGTGACTGGAACAATTGGAGCTGATGAGCCTTGTGGGCTGGGTCGGAGCATAAACTGCTGATCCCACGCAGCCTCAAAGCGAGCCAAGGAAGGAGAGTGATTATTACAGTTATGGTAACTGGATGAGCTCTTCAGAGGTTTGTTTGAAAGAACTGTTGGTGGTGCATCTGACTCACGCTCGATCTCACAGGTAATTTTAACTTGGAGATTTTGACCTTCTTCCTCTTTGTGCTTACTCTTCTTCTTCTGAAACAAAAAAACAGTGATGATATTATCTGTCTCTGTTCAAATGATGTTATAAGCTGTACTCTTAACTCTTTACCAGACGACAAAATTTTAGCCCTGTCCAAAGTGAAACTATTTGCAGACGACAATTTCAATGTGGCTAAAATGGAGCAATTTTTCTTTGATAGGGTAGAAAACATTGTGGGATAAGGAGAAAATGCTGGTTACCAGCATTTTCTCCTTTTTCCCACAATGTTTTCAAAATGCTTCTTTTCCAGGGTCATTAAAAGGCCACACTGTGCAGTAAAGGGTTAAGCATTTGAGTCTTTTCATGTTTCACAAGTATATAGCTTGGGCTCTGTAATACCTTGTCTAGGAGGACTCAGTAGTGACCAGCTAAGAGCAATGATTAATCTTTCACCAGACAACAAAACTTTAGACTTATCACAATTCAAAGCATATGCAGACAACAAATTTAATATAGCAAATGATGGGACTTGTCTTTAATAGGATGGAAAACAATGTGCAGTAGCAAGCATTTTCTCCTTTCCCATAATGTTTTCAAAAGCTTTCTTCCCTGTCTCCCTGTTTGTTTGACTTTGCTCTCCAAAACTTTCTGAATCACCCCAAAAATTCAGCCTTGAAAGGGTCTTCCACCACTGTAGCTGCCTTTGTGGCTAGTGTGCACCAAGATCAAAGTACACAGAATGTGCCATCAAATATTTGATATGTTCTGTTCACATTTCTGTGAATCATTGGTGAATATAGTTCCACATTCTAAAAGAATCAGCAAAATTTCTGACCTCACTACAAAGTAACAACAATTACCTTTGAGCGATCTTGAAAACTGGGTGAAGGAGACTTTATCTCGTTTGCCTCCATGATTTCCTTTTCTTTCCTTTTACAGACTTCATGTTTTTTTGCCTCTTTGTTGGAGAGTTCCCTCAAACAAATCAACTCAGCTTCTCTCAGGGCTTGTTGTTTCTTCTGTTCTTGTTCAGCCTCTAACTTTGCTTTTTCCTGCATAAAAAGTCATTTTTAGAGTTCTTCTTGGTTTCAGACAGTTACACAGTTAAACCTGACCTTACAGTCAGCTACAAAAAGCAATCAACCAATTAACAATGGGCTTCCCTGGTCAGTGTTATGATATGTTTCCTTATTATCAGCCCTACAAACTGTGTGAATGTTTTAAATGTGGCCAACAACCTGCTTTTTATAGTAAGACTGACACCAAACTAGCTGTCAAACATCCGGGTTCTTTTAACGACTTGAACAAAAAGCCTATGAAGGGGAAAACAAAGAAAATTTCTCAATACCATTTTGATATGCAATACCCAATTCATGTAAAAATATGATTAAAGTGATTTAAATGAGGTGGTTTACAAGTCATACCTAAAACACTTTTTTTTCTTTGTCCTTGCAAAAAAAATCTTTAACCCTCTACCAGACAACATAATTTTAAACTTGTGTATATTGATACCACTTGCAGATGACAAATCAAAATTGTGGCTTGAACTACAAAATTTGTCTGTGAAGGCTAGAAATCATCAGATAAGAGGGAGTGATGGTATTCTAAATCCATTATTTCTCTTTCAAACCCTATGTTGTCGGTACTCATTAGAATTGTCTTGATGAGATGATTCTAAGGAGTACACACAACATACGGTTTAGTTGCGAGTAATTAATATTTTCAATTCCAAAATCAAAATCACTCCCTCTATCTGGAGCTCTGAATCATTGTACGAAAAAGGAGAAAATGCTGGTTACTAGTATTTTCTCCTTTTCCCACAAGGTTTTCAAAAGTTCTCCTTTATTAGGTTAAATATATATATATCAAGTGAACAGAAAAAAATCTTATAATAAAAGTATTACCTAAAACTACAATAGTTTTCATGTACACAGATTTAACTGCAGTTGACCAATTACTGCAGACCAAATGAAATTTGTTTGAATGGTGTTTTCAACAGCATTTCAGAAATGAAGTGGAGATCACTCATGTCTTTCTTGGGTTTCATATGTATCAGGATTGGGGTCTGCAGTGCCTTGCTCAAGGATATTCCTACCAGCCAAGATCAAACCCTGAGTGCACAGATTATAAGTCCAATGATTTAATCACTAAACTATGGTGGACTCCATTCTGATTAACAAACAAGAAAAAGAGAAGCATATGGAACTGCTTAACTCCTTACCACAACTCCCAACTTTTCACAACCCTGAAGAAGAGGGCTTTTGAAAACATTATGGGAAAAGGAGAAAATGCTGATAACTACCTTATCAAAAACAGAAAAAGTCATTTAAGCTACATTTAATTTGTCATTTGCAAATGTTTTTACTTTGGTCCAGACCAAAATTTTGTCAATTAGTAAAGAGTTCAGGGACAGGAAAATGCCCTTATAAATATTACTGAAAACACTGAGGGGAAAGGAAGGAATTGCTTTCAACCAATGAAAACTTCTTTTCCATAATCCTATTCCATGTAAACCCAAGTTTTACAACCCTTGAGTGAGTACCAACATTTCCCTTTTCCACCTACAATATTTTCAAAAGCCTTCTCCCTTAGAGTCATTCAAACTCTAGACTGAAAAAGGGTTAAAAACTTGTGTGATCGAAAGCAGACAGATATTTTTACCTTTTTTAATTTCTGACGAGCACGTTTGGCAGCAGCTTTGGAGTTGGCCTTCTTACCGGTGTCAGTTCCATTGATGTATTCTATCAGTTCATCCAAACCTTTAGTTCCTAAAGCAACATCTTCATCCTGCTGTTGCTCTTCTGACTTCGTTTCAGTTTGCTGCAATATAGGGATCAGGGTGTCTTGTTTAAAAGGGTGTTTTACTCTGCTTTCACCAATTATTTAGACATATGGCAACAACACTCAATTTATGTCTTTCATGGATTTAACTAGTACTAGTTTTGGTCTCTAAAGAGTCTTGCCACAGGGCAATTCCAACAGAAAACCCGGAGGATCAAGTTGGTATTGTATTGTGGGCCTTTAGGTTTCAAGCCTACATTTTACTAGAAGACAAACCTGTAGAAATGTCCAATGGCAAGGCAGATAACAAATGTGGTTCACCACTTTACCACACAGCAAAATTTTAATTTTAGACTCATCCATTTAGAAGGAATTTACAGACAACAATTCAAACACTTTTTAAATGCTAATATTTGTCCTTGGAAGGTAGAAAACATTATGGGAAAAGGAGTAAATGCAGGTTACCAGCATTTTCTTCTTTTTCCACAATGTTTTCAAAAGGCTTTTTTCTCTGGGGATTGTGTGGTACAGGGTTAAATGATTGGATTCATCTTCAAAAGGGTAGAATACACTGAGGGAAAAGAAGAAAATGCTGGTTGACAGCATTTTCTTTCATCACAATGTTTTTGAAAACCTTCTTCAGGATTGTAAAAACAGGATTTTAAATAAAGGGTTAATGAGATCTACAGATTTTCTATCTTGTTTGAATCTAATTTTGATTTCAAGTCGTAAAAAAAAAATAATAATTACAATAACAGTAAAACACACAAGAGCACTGCTTGTATTTACAAACCATTTTAATTATTGTTCTTTTTCTAAATTCCAAGATGAAAAGTCTCAGTCAATCAAATGTCTGGCCTTTGAATGATGAATGAAATTTGCATTTACAATAATTTGGCACACATGGTTTTCTGCTAAGATTGTATGATAGGAATGTATCCAAATAATCAGTTCCATACAATTGAACTCTTCAAGTGGATGAGAAGGTAAATGGGGTACTCACTTTCTTTTTGAGCCTAAGCCGCAACTTATCTCTCATTTCTGGATAGTTTTTGCTTGTTGGAGCAACTTGCGACTGAAAGTGAAAAAAAGAAAAAAAAAAAGAATGAATAAGAAACTCAAAAATATCGTAAAAGAAAACTTGAAATGAACTTACTGAAAACAAAGATATAATTGCAAATCTAATCCTTCCAGTGCCATAGTCAAAATCTGGGGCTTTTTGCAGACTGCATCAAGATCAGACTGCAGGGACATGTGTAGTTGAATATCTTTTTTTTTTTTAAGTCAAGCCTTTAAGATAAAATGTTTCTGTTTCTCAGTGGATTGTATTTTCAGTCATTGAACAGAGTTGAATCTATGTATTTGGCATTGAGAGAGTTAAGCATGCTTGACAAGACATCAAAAGTCATTACTTAAATGATCAAATTGGAACACCAAATAAACCAAACAGACATTAACTCTTCAGTTTGAAAGTAGACATTAACTACTATTTCATGGTTACTCTTGCATAACATGTCTCAGTGAAACCGACAGTGTCAAAGATCAGACAGCACAGCTTTTTTTACAGCCTGATCTTGATCTACACTGGCTGCAAAGGCACCAGTCTGTACATGTGAAAAGCATTATTAGGGTAAATACATTATCTATAAGCTTCCATATTGTGGAAAAACAAAGTAATTTTCAACAATATAATATTCCTCTATCTTTATAATGGCAAAGCGTTTCCTTGCCATTATTAACTTTAATTGACACCTATTATCATGCTTACAAGAACATTCCACAGGTGCATTCACTGACAGCTTCCATTAAAAACAGGGGCCATATTCACTAAAAACTCAATATATCTTCTCTTAATTCAAATGCAAAGACTTGTCACTTATTGGCTGATCTGCCTTATCCACTTAGATGGCTCGTCCTTGAATTTAGAGACAGAAGCAGATAAGGAATGGACTGTAAGTATGAATACAGTCCTAGATGGGAGAGAACTTTCATTTCAATCTTGCATCAATAGTGTCGTTGTTATAGTGATATTCAACCCAAACTGACTTGAAATTTCAATATCAGAATGACCTTTTTCCTCTTCCAAAGGAAAACCTATTCATGATCGCCCAAATCTCATTTCATTCCATTTACTAAACATGTTCTTTCTATGCCATCAGCTACTTTCACAAACAAGCAGAGTCAAGCAATGTTCAGCTGCCAAAGAGAAGTCAAATCATATTGGTGCAATATCAACAACAAAAATTCCCCAAACAGCAGACTCAACCTTTCAACCCGTAGACTAAAAGCCCTTGGTCTTACTAACTGAAGTACCAGAACTTAGTAGAAATATCTCAGCCATGCTCTAGGAAAAGGGAGTTTAATGCATCTCAATGATGCATTACACCAAGCAATTGCCACATACTTGCGTATTCATTAAAATCATTCTGTCTTATAAATGACCAGATCATGAGGTAGTACGGTCCTTGAACATGCAGAATATTTACATATAGCAAGATGTTTCCATCCATGTCATATTGTTTAACTCTATACCAAACAACAACATTTTAGACCAGTCCAAATTGAAAGCATTTGCAGATGACAAAATAAAGGTGAATCAAAAATTGAAATTTGTCTTCGGAAGAGTAGAAAACATTGTGGGAAAAGGAGAAAATGCTGGTTACCAGCATTTTCTCCTTTTCCCACAATGTTTTCAAAAGGCTACTTCCTCAGGGTCGTTAAAAGTCGGGATTGTGTGGTAAACAGTTAACTGACTGCAGAAAGATTACCCAAAGTAGGACACACTGGACTTACATTTTGATGGCCAAAGAATTCACAGTAGCAACAATCACAGTATTTTCCATCTTTCTGGTTTGAGGTTGAATTTGATGTAGAGGAACTCTGCTCCGAGCAGTTGTCATCTATACTGTCATAATTATCGTCATGGTTACCATCACAGTCAGGCTCCGTGCACAAGGTTGAAGTGCCCACACTCACATTGTTCACTGTAGCTGGAAGTTGGACAGAGCCGGAACACTCCGACATTGGAAGACGAGGGTCACCAGGGCCAACCCCTCCATTAGCATGAGCATGTGACCTGTTGTTGTTGTTCTTATTGTGATTACAGGTGGTGGAGTGACTATTGGGATGTTTCAGGGTGTTTGCAAACTGTTGGACCATTTGTCTCCCCTCTTTAATCAAGTCCATCTTCATGGGCAGTTGACCACTATGACCGTGGTTTGGTAATGTACCTGTAGTTATTGAAGATAAGAAAACAGGTGAGCCAATGCTCTGGCAAAAGGGAGCTTAATGCATCTCTGTGATGCATTTATCTATCAAGCCATTATAGATCCGTAATAGCCACTTTTTTTAACAACCAACTGAATCATGAGGTAGACTGGTCCTTGGACATACAGAAAATTAACCCATAGCAAAAAGTTTCAGCCCAGGTCAGTTTGTGCGGACTGCACAGGCTGACCTGGATCGATACTTTTCGCAGATGCATTAAGTCCCTTTTTCACAGAGCATGGATCAGATGAGATTGTTCATGACAAAAATCTTATCTGTATTTTATCATGCTATGTACATGATACAATACAAGAGTCAGACAGAAAATAACACTATAGTCTGAACTCTGATCTGGATCAAAAAAAATCTGCAGATGGCTTTTCTTCTCTTCCAGTATACCACATTTGAAAACACACTGACAACAAATACAACACTGATGCTTGATCACACATACATATGAGTCATTCACTGGCAAAAGGGGGTTTAATGTACCTCAGTGATGTATTTTACCAAGCAAGTCATCATATAATTATGGATCCATAAAATCCATTTCGTTTAGCGACTGCATCATTAGGCAGTCAGGTCCTTTGACATCCTGAAATTGACCAACTGCAAAGCCTTGAACAAGGACAGCCTCCACAGATTGGGCAGGCCAACCAAGGTCAATACTTTTTGTAGAAGCATTAAATATCTTTTTCGTAGAGCATGACTTATAATTCTGAAATGAACTATCTGCATAAAGAAATCCATTACTGAGAAGTTCTTACCGAAATACACCAAAACTGTGGCTCAGTGGGTAAGGTATTCATTCGATCGGACAACCATGCTGGTCTGGGAGTGCCCTTCATTAACTCTTTACGTAACAATCCTTTCTGCCACATTTAATATATTCTGCGAATTGCTTTCTTTTTTTTGACATATGGTACAGAGTTAATCAGTAAATCTCAAATCTGGTGAAACCCAGGTCAGATTTGAATAAACAAGCTGTAATGGTGATGACCAAAATACCAATACAAAGCAGTGTAAAACTCCATTTGAAAAGATTGACATTCCATACCTGTTTTAACATTGGCTTGTGGATTATGTTTGCTGCAATGCTGACTGTGTCCTTTCTGGGAGAGTTTTGGAACATTATTTCCACCCATAGTGGCAGGCCTGGTGCAAGGAGGTGTGTGGTTCTTTGTTGACATATCAAGGTTTGCACATTTGGAATTTCTGGCCAGGTGCTCTCCAAGTGTTTCCTTTATTGTTAAGACAGAAAGATTGTCAGTTATCTTAGATGCAGCCTGCACAGTCGAGGTGGTGGTGTGGTTAGAGACGGTTGATGTGAAAGCACTACTGGCACTAACTGAAGAAATGACTGGAGTTGCATTGGTGCCTAGCCCACCAGCTATTGAGAAAGGCTCTGTTAGCAAATTGGAGGTGTATGGGCTAGAGAAGGGGGGTGGTGGTAAGAGCTCACTCTCTAGTTTTCCTGACCCAAACAAGAGTCTTGGGTCACAGGTTGTATTATCCCAGTCCCCATATGCATGATAAATGTGGTCATTTATACCCTCTGCAGAGTCAAAGTCCAACTTTATAGGCACCTTTGTTTGCTGAATAATTGACTTGTGGCGCTGACTTGAGGGCAAGTGAAGGTCATACAGATTGGGTTGGAGAATAGGGCGTACATGCCCTCGCCCTAATGTATGAAGCCCTGTTGAGCCATGGATATGAGGGTAAAGGTGTAACTCCCCTGGTTTGGGAACTATGGGTGGTACAGGCTGAGGCAGTGATGTGGAAATGTCCTTGCCCTGTTGTTTTAGGCAGACATGGCACTGGCAAGGATTCTCCTCCACCTTCATCTAAAACAGAAAAAAAAATTATAAATGAATAAATAAATAAACAAAAGCATAAAATGTCAAAAAGTTTTTGCACAACACTGCAGATGAAAACGCAGATGACGCCATGGCTATGACAAGACCTCAACGTTTTCTTTGAAAACAGCTGACCTAATAAATAAGTAAACCAACTAGTACTTGATTAAGTGACAAACAATCCCTCGATTTTTGCAGTCTTAGAGCAGTACGCATCAACTTATGTTCCTTTTGCAGACAGTGAAGATTAAGATTAGACAAACTAGAATATGCATTTTGATCTTGGTTCTACCGTATTGGCTACAGATCATAATATGTAAAATTGAAATAGTCTGGTGAGTTTTTCTTATTGATCAAAAAGGTAAAGTTATTTTTTCATGTTAAAAAGTCAAACACTTCATGAACTGTTTGCTCTTAAGGTTTACTCCCAATCAGACAACAAATCTGCTGATAACATACAGAGTGTGGTACAAATTGTTGGATGTCTTTGAAAGGGTACAAAAGTAATACGGGAAACGGGGAAAATGTTGGTAACCTTAATTTCTCCTTTTCCCACATTGTTTTAAGAGCCGTTTTTCCTTAGCATTGCCTGAACTCATGACGAGTTTTAACGCCTCTTGGAAATTAGTATTTTGAAAACATTGTTGGAAAAGGAGAAAATACGGGTAAGCAGCATTTTCTGCTTTTCCCACAATGTTTTATAACCTTTCAAAAACAAATCCAATCATTTGAGTCATACTTAATTTGTCATCTGCAAATGCATTGTCTTGAATTTTGTCACCTGGTAAAGAGTTAAGTATAACTTTAGGCAGACTAACTTCTGATATGGCCAAGACTGATTCTCACAAACAATCCATAGTACCTTTTTTCCTAAGTGTTATCAAAAGCTGGTGAATATAAAGGCATTGTATGTTGGAGCCATGCTCTGTGAAAAGGGGGCTTAATGCATCTGCAAAAAGTATCTACCTAGGTCAGCCTGCGCAGTCCACGCAAGCTGTCCTGGGCCAAAAGTTTATGCCTTTTGTAAATTTTCTGCATGTCAAAGAACAAGTGTATCTCATGATTCAGTCACCTGTTAGACAAAATGGATTTTATGGATCTATAATTATGTGATGACCTGTGTGGTATCATGGACCGAGGAGATGCATTTTGCCCCCTTTTGCCAGAGCATGGCTCATTTGTATAAAAAAGGTTTGAAAACTTAACCCTTTACCAATCAATCCTATGTTTCAAAGACCCTGTGGGAGAGAGCTTTTGAAAACATTGTGGAAAAAAAGAAAAACTGTGGGTAACTAAAACTTTCTCCTTTTCCAAATGCTTTCTTCCCCCTAACAGCCAAATTCCATTACAAGGGCTACATTTAATTTATCTGCCAGTGCTTTGAATGTGGACAAGTCTAAAATTTTGTAGTCTGGTACAGAGTTGAATTTAGAGGCAAATTTATTCCACCTGCACTCTGGAAGCAGGGGGTTTAATGCATCTTAGAAGTAAATTAACAAAATTATGACTTACAGATCCATAAAATTCATTTTGTGTAACCAGTGGCTAAATTATGAGGCAAAATGGTCAATGGACATACAGAAAATTTACAAATAGCAAAACGTTTCTACCCCGGTCAGTCTGTGCAGACTGACATAATTCAGTAAGTTTTGCAGATGCCTTAAACCCCCTTTTCCCAAAGCATGGTTCATTTGTAAGGGGAACAGACTGAAGGGTGAAATACATAGATGCGCTTACTGCCTGTCTGGCTTGAGAAACACAGTGATCACAGTTACAGGTATCCATCTTGGTGGAGTCCGGACCAAACAGTATTCCATCTTCTTTGATGCTAAAATCTTCCAGACTCTGCTAATGATCAGATTATATTATCAAACATTTTAACCCTTTACCACACAATCCCAAGTTTTAACAACCCTGAAGAAGAAGACTTTGGAAAACATTGTGGAAAAACAAGAAAATGCTGCGAACCAGCATTTTCTTCTTTTCCCGCAATGTTTTCAATGATCTCAAAGACAGATACTGGCGTTTGTGCCCCATTTGTGCTTTCAATTTGGACCGGTCTATAACTTTGTTGTGCAGTAAGGAGTAAATTTGCATTAATGTATTGGTGTTTCACCCTGCCTTCAACTTTGCCACTCGTGAAAATAAAGCCTTCACTTCTCACTCGATGACAGAAATTTTGATCATACACTGATCCTCTATACAGTTACTAATATACCAGATATCAGCATAATCCCTCTCCTGCCATACATGATCATGGGTACATTTTGCAGAAGACATGAACAAATATCAGCTTGAATATAAATTAAGTCTTGGTCTACATTCTTTGCTTTTCTAAAAATTAAAATGAATTCCAATAATGTGATTTAGATCTTTTCTGTAATATTACACGTAGTAGTTGGCAGGACAACGGTTAACCCTTTACGGCACAATGCTGCCTTTTAACGACCCTGGGAAAGAAACCTTTTGAAAACATTGTGGGAAAAGGAGAAAATGCTGGTGACCAGCATTTTCTCCTTTTCCCACAATGTTTTCTGCCCTATCAAAGAGAAATTGCACCATTTGAGCTAAATTGAAATTGTCATCTACAAATGCTTTCAATTTGGACAAGGCTAAAATTTTGTCCTCTGGTAAAGGGTTAAAAACATTTAACACCCAAAATAGTACCCCTATCAATTATCTAGAGCTAGGCAGAATCACATCTCTATCAAAGCTTGAATTGATCCTACTTTGAGAGTTCTGGATCACCATGCTTCATTGACTCACTTTGAAAGGATTCGATTCCGACTCTAAATCTCCTTTCATTTCCGTAAACTCTTCATTCTCTTCTTCTTCATCTTCTTCCTCATCAACATCATCTTCTTCCTCTTCATCATCATCTATTTCATCATCCCCATCATCTTCATCATCATCATCAAATGATTGATTGTCGTTCTCCTCCTGATTTTCATCCTCGTTCCTGTCATGAACCACAAACTACTCTTTAGCAAACAATGAAGTGTTTTACAACTGTGAGGAAGAAAGCTTTGGAAAACATTGTGAATAAAGAAGAAAATGCTAATAACCAGTATTTTCCCCTTTTCCCATTACGTTTTTTATCCTTCAGTGACAGATCCCATTGTTTGAGCATTATTGCATTGTTGTATTCAAATGTTTTCATTTTTGTCAAGTTTAAATATTGTCTTCTGGTAAAGAGTTTACCAGTTTTTATGAAACAGGCTATTTTTAGACATTTAATAAACAATGACTATTCTAGACATTCAATTTCAAACAAAGGACAAAAGATTAAAAGGAAAAGGTAACACCGTTTATCAGCAGCATGAAAAACATGGTCAAAAAAGGAGCAATTGCTTGTGAAATGCATCAATTGCTTATCCTTTTCCTTGAATGGTTTCAACAGCAGTCAAAAGCAGCAGGCATGAAAAGCTGCACTTTCACAATAAGGGTCTTCCGTCAAACATTATGGCTAATTAATCATTCTTGAATTTTCAAAACATGCAATTAATCCTATGCCCTGATTTTTTTCTTTGCACAGATCCATACAGTTCAAGGGAAGCATCGTGCCTCCTGAGTTTACCATGTACTGGTATCTTTACTGAAACGGCTATTGCTACATATGAAACTGAACAGGTGAGAGTTTCTTCATGATAGGCAGCTTATGTCACTCTTTTTCCCATGAAATCAATCTACTTCATACCTAAACAAATAAGTTCTCATCATTTACTTAATTTTTCAACGCTGCCAAAGAGCCTAAATGGGAATTTATGATACATCACATAACCCTGGAGAAAACTTAACACAGTGAATTCATTTGACAATAATATTAATAGACGCTTAATACCATAATGTGCCTTGCTCTCATCAAAAGAGAAAATCAATTATTTTAAATTCAATAAATGATTTTATCTACTTAACATTGAACTAAACCCTGATACTCACAAATTTCCAATGAAGGGATGTGCCCTGCGTTCTGGATCTACCATTATTGGACTTGAGGAGCCACTACTTGAGGTTGTGCTGGACATCGAGGGAGGACTTACATCAATACGGTAACGATTTGGATCGTGCATAAATGGTGCATTGTGATGTGTGCTCATAGGAGCATTTGTGTTTTCCAACACTTCAGGATTGATAATCCCACAGGTAATCATATGAGTAATGGTACATTCATCACAGGGGCACCTGTAAAGATACAATGTACGTATGAGCCTGGCTCTGTGAAAAGGGGGCTTAATGCATCTTTGTGATGCATTGTATCAAGCAAGACATCACATGATTAGGGATCCACAAAATCCAATCTTACAACCGAATGAATCATGAGGTAGACTAGTCCTATTAAAATCACATACAATCAAGACCATACAAACTATATATCATGGCAAAGTTCTCCACATATCTTCACGGTTTCTGAAACAATTTGCTACAGGCAAATCAAAATGCAGATCCACGAGGAAAAAGAGAGTCCTGAGCAGCTCAGTGGTCAAGGCATTGGATTTCTAATCAGGAATTCATATTTATCCATGATGGAGGCGCATCCATATGTGAATGACATTGGGCAAGGGCACTGCACAGCCCAAGCCTAAAGCCAGTGAAATAAAGGAAAGACATTGAGTATAAGAGGTGTCACCCAAGACGTGTTACCCTCATGTTACAGTGATGCGTTATGGGGCAGTCTATACAATATTCAAACTAACAAACATGAGGAAAGGGACTTTCTTATCACCAATCATAACTGTGAAGCAACAGACTATTTATGAAACAACAGAATTGTAAACTCATCCAAATCAAAAGCATTTTCAGATGATACATCTCAAGTGATAGAAATTGTCTTTGGAAGGGTACAAAACATTGCGGGAAAAGAAAATGCTGGCCACCACCATTTTCTCCTTTTCTCACAATGTTTTAAAAAAAAGCCCTCTTCCTCAAGCTCATTAAAACTTAGGATTGAGTGGTAAAGGCCTGAATAAACACTGAAGAGAAAATGCTTGCACTTTCTACAAAGTGTAATTATACAGTATCTTTGTAACCTTTTTCTATTACATCTTGGACACAATAATTCTTCTTGTGAAGGTTTGTTTCCTTGTAACATCAACCTCATTGTTTCTGTAAATTGAGCTTCCAGGCTGAAAAAGTAAAATGGAAGGGTTAATCCATGAATTGTCAATCCCTACTCAACTTACAATTTCATTATTTTAGTCCTATATCTTCAGTTCTAAGAAAACTACCATTTGCCACGTCTGAAACCTATGCACGGCAGCAAAAAAAAAAAAAACTTGCATCTCTAATTTTGCTCAAATCCAATGAGGGCACAGTTTCTGACGAAAGTTGAATTTGAGCCATATTTCACTAGCATTAACAGATTTTAGTATTCTCAAATCCTGTGTTGACACAACACCCAAGACTCAACACTGGACTTAAGTGTGTTAATGTTAGTGACATGGTCTCAAGTAACCAACACAAGTCCGAAAAATGAGTCCTAACCAATTACAACACAATCCCGACTTTTAACAACCCTGTGAAAGAAGCCTTTAGAAAACATTGTGGGAAAAGGAGAAAATGCTGGTAACCAGCATTTTCTCCTTTTTCCACAATGTTTTCTACCCTTTCCAAAACATATTTCAATTTTTCAGTCACATTTATTTCATTGTCTGCAAATGCTTTGAATTTTGACCAGTCTAAAATTTTGTCGTGTGGTAAAGAGTTAAGTGGATTTGAGCAAAATAAGAGACTTCAATTTTTTCATCAAAAATAGTCCTGGACCTTAGCTAACTGGTTCATAAACTCACATTATAAAGCATCTGCTACAAACAGCTTTTCAAACTCTGTTTTAAAGGCACAAATTGATCAGAATAAGTAACTTCCCCTAGTTGTCACAAACAAACAGATATATTCCCACATATTTTTTTCAAAACCTTTCCATGGAAAAAGCAATTTAACTTGTATTTTTCCAGTAAAAAATTAATCAAAATATACAAATAATTATATGCATTGTCTGGAGAAAAAAAAAACATACTTGTGTGTGCATGACTTGGAATTTTTGGAGACTTGCTGTTCCAGCAACTTTCTTTGGGTTTTGAAGAATTCCCAATCTTCCCTCAACATCTTCTGTTTCAGTTTCAAGGCAGACTGAAATGTTACAAAATATAACATGAAATAAAACCAGACAAATCATTAATGTTAGCATGCTGTAATGGATGTTTTGTACAATACATCAAATACAGAGTTGACAGCTTATTGCAAATTCTGTGGTTTTATGCTCTACCTTGGTTAGCTCTTTACCAGCAGCAAAATTTAACACATGTCAAAATTGAAACAATTTGCAGATAAAAATATTAAAAGGACTAAACTGACAAAATTTCAAGTAGATGACATTGTTGGAAAAGGAGAAAATGCTTGTTACCGGCATTTTCTCCTTTAACAACAATGTTTTCAAAAGGCTTCTTCCTCAGGGTCGTTAAAACTCATGACTGTGTGGTAAGGGGTTAACCTTTTACCAAACAACAAAATTTTAGACCAGTCCAAATCAAAAGCTTTTGCAGACAACAAAATAAATGCGACTCAAAAATTGAAGTTTGTCGTGGAAAGAGTAGAAAACATTGTGGGAAAAGGAGAAAATGCTGGTTACCAGCATTTTCTCCTTTTCCCACAATGTTTTCAAAAGTCTTCTTCTTTAGGGTCATTAAAACTTACGATTGTGTGGTAAGGGGTTAAGAGAAAATGTACCTGTTCTTCATTGTAGGACTCTATCAGCTGATGACAGTCTCTCCAGACAACATTTATCACAGACATTTCATCATCAAATTTTAGATAACGATGCAACAAGTTAGGATATGTGTCTTCATTGTAAGATTCTTTGGAAGCCGCCCCAAGCCTGTAATAAATTGTACAATGTTCAAAGTCCCAAAGGTATCAAGTCTGAGACAGTGTTCGCTGAAGTATTCTAAAACTAGCCATCTGCTTGGCTAACATGGAATGCCAGGACTAATCAGAAAATTTGACTAGGTATGTATCTTACAATCCCAATTCTCCCCTCCACCCCACCCACGTTGTTTTTGGCTCTCTATCACATGACAAAATCTTGTCCAAATTGATAGTGTGTGCATACGAAAATTTAAACCTGGCTCAAATGATGGAATTTGTCTTTGATACGGTAGAAATTATTGTGGGAAAAGGAGGAAATCCTGGTTACCAGCATTTTCTCCTATTCCCACAGTGAATTCAATAGGCTCTTTCCTCAGGGTTATTAAAAGTTGGGATTATGTGGTACAAGGTAAAGGGCACTTAAATTTGAATTACAGTGCAGTTCTACAAAAAAGTTTTATCATCATTTGTACAACATGACTGAATATTTACACCAATTAACCCTTAACCACACAACAAAATTTTACCCTTGCCCAGATTGAAAGCATTTGCAGACAACAATTTCAGTGTGGCTCAAATGGTGCAATTTTTCTTTGATAGGGTAGAAAACACTGTGGGAAAAGGAGAAAATGCTGGTTACCAGCATTTTCTCCTTTTCCCACAATGTTTTCAAAAGACTTTTTCTGCAGTGTCACTAAAAGTCAAGACTGTGTGGTAAAGGGTTAACTCACTATCATCAGAAACACAATGTAGCAAATGATTAGTGAACATGTAATGTAACAATGATAAACATGAATTAACCTTATACCACACAGTCCTGTGTTTTAACAACCCTGAAGAAGAGCACTTTTGAACACACTTTGGGAAAAGGAGTAAATGCTGGTAATCAGCACTTTTTCCTTCTCCCACAATGTTTTCTACCCTATTAAGACTAATGTCATCGTTTGAGCTACAATTTATTTTTGTCATCTACAAATGCTCTTAATTTAGTCGAGTCCAAAATTTTGTCACGTGGGAATGTGCTAAGTCTCAATTAATAAATTGGCCATGCTCTGGCAAAAGGGGGCTTAATGTATCTCTGCGAGGTATGATACCGAGCAAGTCATCACATGGTCATGGACCCATAAAGTCCGCTTTGTCTAATAACCGACTGAATCATGAGGTAAACATGTCCTTGGACCGGCAAAAAATTGACCAATAACAAAAAGTTTCGGCCCATGTCAACCTGTGAGAACTGCGCAGGCTGACCCAAGTTGATACTCTTTGCAGATGCATTACGTCCCCTTTCCACAGAACATGGCTAAAATACAATTGGAAAGATTTGGCAACAGTAGAAATTGCTTGTAAAAAAGCTATTTATGCTTTAGCCCAAATGTTTCAGAGAGTGGTTTACTCCGAGACAAAATGTTTTGTTTACTTTTTACCTGGTTTTACATTTTCTACCAACCGCAACCACTTGGACCCACCATACCGCTTACAATAACAGATTATCATCTTCACAATATGTTCCATACTTTTAAGAGCTATGATTTACATCTGAATGCATTTCAACACCTGCACTGTTTACTTTTGGCCGCTACTAAGCCTTAAATTTGTCATCTACAAATCCTTTGAATTTGGACTTGTCTAAAATTGATGTAGATTCAAGATCAGACAGTATATTAACTCTTTACCACACAACAAGATTTTAGACCCTTCCAAACTGAAAGCATTTGTAGACCACAATGTCAATGTGACTCAAATTATATGATTTGCCTTTCATAGGGTAGAAAATATTGTGGGAAAAGGAGAAAATGCTGGTTACCAGCATTTTCTCCTTTTCCCACAATGTTTTCAAAAGGCTTCAACATCAGGGTCGTTAAATGTCGGGATTGTGTGGTAAAGGGTTAAGTGCAGTCTGATCTGGATCTACATTGGCTGCAAAAAGTCCTATAGTTTGGCTTAGCAGTCTAAGGTTTAATACACTAAGACAATGGTTTCTCTCAACTATTCATTACATTTCATGGGTTAAGCAAAGTGAGAATCATGGTCACCTTAATTGAGTAAGTAACAAGGTCATGCTGTTCTTTATGGAAGGTTCAGAGAATACTATGGACTGGAATAAATGTTTGTTGTGGAGGTCCCAAGTCACTTTGAAACGCTTTAGATGATCTTGCTGCAAGTAAAATACACACTAAGCTGTAAGCCAGTTTCCAGCATAAAAGTAAAAATTTAACCCTTTCCCAAACAAGCCCTGGTTTTCACGTGTCTGCAGTACAAGTCTTTTGAAAACACTGTGGGAAAAGGAGAAATTGCTCGTAACGAGCAATTTCTCCTTTTCCCACAGTGTTTTCTACCCTTTTGGAGAACTTTCTGCCATCTTCATCAAATTTGAAATTGTCGTCTGCAAACTCTTTCAATTTGGATGAGTCTAAAATTCATGGTTTGGGAAAGGGTTAAAGTTATGAAGTTGATTTCCATCTGAATTTTGTACATAAATAAGTCTAACAATGAAAAATTTTTGAAGAATTGTTTTCATTTGAATGCAGTCTATCTAATGTTAGTATCTATACCAACCAAATGGTATATACATCTTTGGCTATTTTACCAGACACAAAAGTTTAAGACTTGTCCACACTGATCACAGTTGCAAAGAACAAATTAAGGTAAGACTCAAGAAGTGGGATTTTTCCCTGAAAGGTTAGAAATATTGTGAAAATGCTGGTAATAAGCACTGTCTTCTTTTCCCACCATGTTTTCTACAGCCTTTTTCTCTAGCACTGCTACATAATGGATTGTTTGGTATAGGTTCTGAGAATTCTGACGAATGAAAGAAAAGTAAATGATTAAATGTATACCAGTTCTTTCAGCAACCCAGCCATTTTTCGTGCCACTGTGCATAAATGTGTATACTCCTCCAGCAGCATTGAAATAAATTTCTTGGCTTGAGGCGGAGTCTTAAATCCAGTGCTTAACTGTTTCAGCAGTTTCACTTTCATCTCTATCACAAATTCTCGAACCTGTGACTCCAGGCGCAGAAACAGCTGATGTGGGTCTCTCATATGTAATCTGTACAAAAATATTAACTACCTGTAGGCATCTTTTTGTCTTGCTACTTTTGGAAACTTGGCAGTGAAATGAGGATATGCTAGTAACAATTGACTTTTCCTTTAGCCATGATACTTTTAGATGTATTCACCAATAAAACAGTCATTAACAATGATTTTCCACTCCTTAAAAGACTGTTTGAAAAGCATATGCTACAAGTTTGTTTATGGAGGTATCATAACAATGCCGCCACATGCCAACAGTAGACAAGGGCATCAAACACTTCAAAGAAATGCTTAAACCTTAGCCCAAATAAGAGCCATGCTCTGTGAAAAGGGGTTTAACTCTTTATCAAACAACAAAATTTAAGGCTTGTCTAAATTGAAAGCATTTGCAGACAACAAAATAAATTTGACTCTAAAATTGAAATTTGTTGTTGGAAGGGTAGAAAACATTGTGGGAAAAGGAGAAAATGCTGGTTACCAGCATTTTCTTCTTTTCCCACAATGTTTTCAAAAGGCTTCTTTCTTGGGGTCGTTAAAAGTCAGGATTGTGACTGGTAAAGGGTTAATGCATCTAGGAAGAAGTATCTACCTATGTCCGCACAGGCTGACCTGGGTCAAAACTTTTTGTTGTTTGTAAATGTAAGGAATGTCCAAGGGCTGTATTACCTCATGATTCACTCAGCTGTTAGACTAAATGGACTTTGTGGATCTCTAATGATGTGATGATTTGCTTATGATACATCAAGGAGACGCATTAACTCTTAACCAAACAACAAAATTTTAGACCAGTCCAAAATTGAAAGCATTTGCAGACGACAAAATAAATGTGACTGAAAAATTGAAATTTGTTTTGGGAAGGGTAGAAAACATTGTGGGAAAAGGAGAAAATGCTGGTTACCAGCATTTTCTCCTTTTCCCACGATGTTTTCAAAGCCTCCTTCCTCAGGGTCGTCAAAAGTCGGGATCGTGTGGTAAAGGGTTAAGGTCTCTTTTCTCAAGAGCATGGCTCATATTTTCTTGGCCTTGTTTGACAACTAAAAATAAAAACTACTGAATTTAAGACAAATTTTTAATCTCATAGGCTCATCCTAAACAACTTGACAATATAGATCCAAGATCAGATCATGTTTTATGCAGCCTGATCCTGATCTATGCTGTCAGCAAAAGCCCCTATTTTCTCCTAAGGCACTGAGAGTGTTAAACCTACATCCCAGTCCTCTAACACCTGGTACTACTTGAACTATATGCACTTTATAGGTTATGAGAATAGGAAAGCATTGACCATAACACATGTCATTGCTCTCTCATCACTGAGTAACTTATTTTGCTATCATTTTCTTGGAAAAGTAGCCGAAACTGTGTTTATTTAACTTGGAAAGATACATGAATACATGTACCTATCCTGCTTGACATCAGTGAAAAGCTGACATAAAAAATGTTAAAACATATCACTGCTCAAACATGTGAGAATAAATGCAACTGCATATGAAATTGAATCATCCCTTTTTCCACAACATTGTCCAAACAGCTGAGACAGGAATAACTTCTCTTCCTTCAAATCTTTGTCCTTTGTGTAACTAGTAAAAGCTTTTGGTCTGTCAAATATAATATGTAAAGTAATGGGTTAAACATCAAACAAATTGATCTAGATATTATCATGAAGTCCACTTACTTGTGTACAAGTTCTTTGACCTTTTCTTCCTCCACATGTTTGGCATTGCTTGTTTCTTTATCACATGAGTTACTGTTCTCTCGACTTCCATACAAGTGTCTGACAACTTTACGCAGTTCCATCCAGCTGAACTGCAAATCTTGAGTTTCTTGTTCATGTTCATCTTCTATCATTCTAATGAAAAAGATAATTTGATATCATTTAATTAGTTGTTTTTCACTCGGTCTCAAGAAAACAAAACACCAATAACGAAACAAAAGTTCAACCTATTTGCTGAGCAAGATATTGAATTTGAACAGTCTTGTAAAGTCAGTTGAGAAATTACAACCAATTATTTCAACAAGCCTTTCGTGCTCTATACTAAGGAGTCTGCATATGAAATCCCAGCCTGATTGGAAAAATTGTTTTCAAGGAGAAGATCTTTAAGATTATTGACAGATTTATAACAGACAAAGTCAATGACAGATGTTAACTCTTTACTGGACAAAAAAAAAAAATTGGCAAGCCCGAACTGAAACCACTTGTAGACAACAAAATAAAAGTGACTCTAAAATGGAATTTTATGCTTGAAAGGGTAGAAAACATAGTGAGAAAAAGAGGAAATGCTGGTTACCAGCATTTTCTCCTTTTCCCACAATGTTTTCAAAAGGTATTTTATTCAGGATTGTTAAAATTTGGGATTGTGCGTTAAAAGGTTAAGCCAAAGCACTGGCCTCAAGCTATCACAATAACTCAACTTGAGCAACATGGGCTTATGTTTCAAAGGCTGTCTTCCTCAGGGTCATTAAACTATGGGATTGTTTCGTAAAGGGTTTACACTTAGTCCCTACCTTCTTTCAGTGCAGGCTTCACATGCACAAAGAGTGCCGTTTGGGGTTGTGGGTTCTGAGCCAGGTTTGATACTGATGTCAGGTAAAAAACTGTCATCGAAATCCTGTTCCTGAAGTAGAAGCACCAAAATGTACAGCTCTCAAATTAAAGCTCTCAACCCTTAAGCTGCTAAGGCGCGACTCACTGACCTTTTGCGGACAGTGTAGATCAAGATCAGACTGCACATTCACTGTCCAATGAAGAGATATTTTTCTCCAAAAAATAAGTTTGAAATAACATTACTCAGGTTTTTAGTATCACCTTGAAAGTTTTTATCTAACTTTTAAAGTGGGACAAGGGTTTACAGGAATGGCTGAGTGCTTTCCCAAATGACAAGATTCTAGACCTGTCCAAATAGGATGCATTTGCAGAAGGCAATTTAGATTTGGCTCAAATCATTCAAATGATAATTTTTTTTTTCCCTGAAAGAGCACAAAACATTGTGGAAAAGGGGAAAATGCTAGTTTTCTTGTTTACCCAAAATGTTTTCAAATGCCTGCCTTTCTCAGGGTAATTAAAACTTGGGATTGTATGGTAAGGGGTTAAAACTTGACATTCTACTGATAACTGTTTTTACACTTTTGAAAGCATCAGGACAAAAGTACAAATTTCTCCTGTAAAGTAACTATGTATTCGACAAGAGAACATCTGCCTACAATGTCATAATCTGTTGTCGTTCATTTTTATTTGGAATTATCATCACTGGTATTTTTTGTAAGGTAAAATGAATTCTATTATATAATATTGTCTATTGAAACAAATTAATCAAATTTCAATTTGCAAAAATAAAACCTTGGCTCTAAGAGCTAAAAACCACAAGCAATTCCTGTGGATGATTCAGATCAAGATGAGAATGTGCAATCTGATCTTCAGTATTTTGTTCCAACCCAAGACCAAACAGTCCCTTCAATTCAAATTGTAGAATTAGCAATCTGGAGGCTCCTGGTTTAATCCTCAACTGAGACTTTGGGTTTTTGTGGGCATGTCCTTGGGCAAGACACTTTTGAGCCCCCTAAAACCAAAGACACCAAGGAATTGGGGAGCAGTTGCAGTCATATGACTGAAATTGACTGCAGTTGAAAGCAGTATTACTCATTCCCACATGACAAAATTTTGTACTCCTGCCAGTGGCAAATGACATAATAAATGTGGTAAAAATAATTGTATTTGTCCGTGAAAGATTAGAAAACATTGTGGGAAAAGCAGAAAATGCTGGTTACCAGCATTTTCTCTTTTTCCCACAATGTTTTCAAAAGCTTTCTTTCTCATGGTCGTTAAGACTTGGGATTGTGTGATACAGGGGTAAACACCATAAAATCAATCAATCAATCAATCTCTTTGCAGTGGGATTAGTAGAAGTGTCTCATTTCTTCATAAGTCTCGTGTAATAGCCATTAACCCTTAAGCTGCTAAGCACGACTCACTGACCTTTTTGCGGACAATGTAGATCAAGATCAGACTGCACAGAACATGCAGTCTGATCTTAAATCTACACTGTCCAATAAGGAGAAATTGTACTTCAAAAGAGCATGTATGAAATAGCACTATTTGGGTTTTTACTATCGTCTTGGAAGTTTTATTTAACTTATTTAGCAGGATAAGGATTAAGAGTTAAAAGGGAATAATGTTACCAGAAAATGCTCTAGGGATGGCTTCTTCTCTATCTCCTGATCTGCAGCTTTTCTACAGGCTGGACAGACCCACAGAGGCAACTGTGAAATATACAAATGTGCATTATCAGTTATCTATTTCATGTTCTTTAACTCTTTACCAATGAACCAGTGTTTAACTCTTTACCACACAATAATGAGTTTTAGCGCCCTTGGGAAATTAGACTTTTGAAAACATTGTGGAAAAAGGGGACAATGCTGGTAACCAGCATTTTCTCCTTTTCCCACAATGTTTTCTAACCTTTCAGAAACAAATCCAATCATTTGAGCCACATTTATCGTCTGCAAATGCTTTGACTTTGGGCCAGTCTAAAATTTTATCGTCTGGTAAAGAGTTAATTCTTTACCAAACAACAAGGTTATTGACTAGTCCAAATTGAAAGCATTTGCAGACTACAAAAACAAATGTGACTCAAAAATTAAAGTTTGATTTTGGAAAGGTAGAAAACATAATGGGAAAAGAACAAAGTCCCGGTTACCAGCATTTTTTTCATTTTCATATGATTTCATAAGCCTGCCTGATGAGGGTTGTTGGAACAACGGATTCTGTCTTAAAAGGTTAAACAACCCTGAGCAAAAAGACATTCAAAAACAATGTGGGAAAAGGAGAAAAAGTGACCAGCATTATCTCCTTCTTCCAAACAGTTTTCAACTCTTTCAAAGACAACTTCCATCATTTGAGCTTCATCCATTCTGTCATCAGCAAATGCTTTCAGGTCCAAAGTTTTGTGACCTGGTAAAAGTTCATAAAGCAAGCAAGCTATGACTATATGGACCATAACAGTTAACTACAGTTAACTCTTTACCAAACGACAAGATTTTAGACTTGTCCAAATTCAAAGCATTTGCAGACAACAAAATAACTGTGACTTAAAAATTGAAATATGCTGTTAGACAGGTAGAAAAGATTGTGGGACAAGGAGAAAATGCTGGTTACCAGCATTTTCTCCTTTTTCCACAATGTTTTCAAAAGGCTTCTTTCTCAGGGTTGTTACAAGTTGGGATTGTGTGGTAAAGGGATAACTTATACAATATTAATTTGAAATCAATATAATATTTCATATGAACAATGGGACTTTTGACTTCAACATCTGTTGACCTTTAAAACCTGCCTGATGGCAAAAATGCCTTCCCCCACTTAACATAAATATAACACTGGTGAATTCATACTAAATATCATCGAAAGTCCGGCAATTTTCAAATGCTTCAGGATAAATCATACAGAGAATATAAGTCACGCACGTTATTTTTTTTTTTTTTCACAAATTTATAGGACATCAAGTGGCGCTCCCAAAATATACCTGTTAACTTTTTCCAATATAAAAGTAAGTGGTTCCAATTAAAAAAATCAACATACCTGTGACAAAGGGTTGGTCTCAGATATCTGTTCATTGTTACTTATAGTTTCTGGAATAGACAAAATATGGAAACAAATGTTAAAGTTTCCTACTAGGTTTCAACAGACATTTGTATTAAACACACCCAAACCCTGATGAAGCATTTACCAGATATAAGTATTTTCAGACTTGTCCAGTTAACTCTTTACCAAACGATACAATTTTGGACTTGACCAAATTCAAAACATTTGCAAACAACAAAATAATTGTAGCTCCAGTCATAATTTCTGTAGTTAAAAGGGTAGAAAAATTATGGGAAAAGGAGAAAATGCTGGTTACCAGCATTTTCTCCTTTTTCCACAATGTTATCAAAAGCCTTCTTCTTCAGGGTCGTTGGAACTCGGTATTGTGTGGTAAACGTTTAAAGCATCTGCAAATCACGAATGGGATGGTTCCCATATGACGGAATTTGTCTTTGAAGTAGTAGAACATGTGGTCTGAATTGGAGAAAATGCAGGTTACCAGCATTTTCTCATTTTCCAACAATGTTTACAGAAGCCATCTTTTTCCTGGTCATTAAAACCAGATTGTTTGGCAAAGGGTTTAACAGAATGGATATGCACTTCTAGAATACCTTTACCCTTTACCACATGATCCGGATTTTACAACCCTGAGGAAGAAGCCTTTTGAAAGCATTGCAGGAAAAGGAAAAAATGAGTAATCAGCATTTTCTCCTTTTCCCACAATGTTTTCTACCATCTGACAGAAAAATTTCAGGTTTTTTGTAACTTTTAATTTGTTGTCTGCAAATGCTTTCAATTTGGGCCAGTCTAAAATTTTGTCAATTTGTAAAGGGTTAACTGCTGCAGATGCCAGTTTTGCCTCTCGGACTTCATATAACCTGAATTCAGTGTTGAGAAATGACTCAAAACTCAGTCCCATCGAGATATTTTTCATTCTGAGGTCAGTATCTCAAATTTTCTGAGCAAAGGAATCTAGATTTACATGTATGTCATCTGGCAAAGAGTTACAGGTCCCCCTGTCTTTTACCCTATTACCAGACAACATAATTTTCCACCAGTCCATACTGAAAGAATTTGCAAATGGCAACTTACTTAAAGTGGTAAAGGATCAACATAAACTCACTGCTTTTCTCTATTGCTGTGTCATCTTGTACCTTAAGTTAAAACCTAAACACAGTCGGATATGAGCTGATATAGATTTGAGCAATGCTCTGGCAAAAGGGGGCTTAATGTATCTCCTTGGTACATTATATCAAGGAAGTCATCACATGGTTATGCGTCCATAAAATCCATTTAGTCAAACAAACCACTTAACCCTTTACCACACAATCTTGACTTTTTAATGACTCTGAGAAAGAAGCCTCTTGAAAACATTGTGGGAATAGGAGAAAATGCTGGTAACCAGCATTTTCTTCTTTTCCCACAATGTTTTCTACCCTAACTATGGCAGAAATCACCATTTTTAGCAACATTTAATCTGTCGTCTGCAAATGCTTTCAATTTGAACATGTGTAAAATTTTGTCGTTTGGTAAAGAGTTAATCTGGAGGTAGAATGATTCTTTGACAAGTAGAAAATTGACAAATTGCAGAAGACTTTAACCCATGTCAGCCTGCCCAGAGTGCGTAGGCTGACATGGGTCGATCCTAGGTGCAGATGCATAAGGCCCCTTTTTCACAAAGCATGGTTCATTTTTATATGTATGGACCGTGTCATGATAACCCTTACAGCATTGTTTAAACCCTTTACCCTTGCTGGTAACCAGCACTTTCTCCTTTTCCCGCAATGTTTTCTACCCTCCCCAAACCTAAGTTCAATTTTTCCATCACATTTATTTTGTCACCTGCAAATACTTCCAATATGGACCAGTCTAAAATTTTGTCATTTGGTAAAGAGTTAACAAAATGGCAGAGAAGCAACACAAGCCTATTCCAGTACTGAAGGCTAACTTTGTTTTTCTTACATAATTATGTACCTGATAAAATCTTCTCCGCCTCTGGGGGATCTTGTCTCTGAATATTGCAGAGCAAACACCTCTCTTGATCCAAAAATGGGTTTTTCCCTCTTGAAAAGGAGGTCATTCTAAGGGCACTCTCATCGTCTTGTGCATCCATTAGTTTTTCTAGATTCTTTAAAGCCTGAAAGTATAGTTTCCATAGTTTAGAATCTCAACCCTTTATCTTACATATCTGAGTTCTAATTACACATGGAAAGAGACCTTTTGAAAACATTGTGGGCATTTCTTTCCCTTTACTACATTGTTTTCTCTATTTTTAAAATCAAATTCCATCAACTTTGGGCTATTAGTGTTCTACAAAAACTTTCAATGTTCACAGGTCTAAAACTTTGTGGTCATGTTGAGTTAACCCTTTGCCACACAATCCCGACTTTTAACGACCCCTGGAAAGAGGGCTTTTGAAAACACTGAGGGAAAAGGAGAAAATGCTGATAACCAGCATTTTCTTCTTTTCCCACATTGTTTTCTACGCTTCCCAAAACCAATTTCAATTTTTGAGTCAGATTTATTTTTTCGCCTGCAAGTGCTTTGAATTTTGACAAGTCTAAAATGTTGTGTGGTAAACAATTCACAACCTCTAGGTCAAGCCTTTTCTTCAACTGAGCAAATTAAAGCAGCCAAGTTTGTCTATGTATTAGAAAACCAATCAATGTCACAAACAAGCCTACACATATATCATAATGTAAACACTGACATTTGAAAAACTAAACAATTCAACATAAATCTCATGAACCAGTAAGCCCCAGCTTCCATGAAAAATCGTACATTATTAATGGCCTCAGTGACATTTGTAAATTCATGGTTTATTTTTTTGTGTTAACTTGTTATTATCAAACAAATAATCTTTATAGCATATTAAAATTTTGTACAATGACAGGTGGCCTGTTACTCTCCAAGCTTCTTTTGTAGCCAGTTTATTTGTAGATCAGGCTGCACAGATTGATCAGTCTGATCTTTGATCTACACCATATATTTTTTGGGATGTTTAACTCCTTACCAAACGACAAAATTTTGGACTGGTCCAAATTAAAAGCATTTGCAGACAACAAATTAACTGTGGCTAAAAAATTGAAATTTGATTTGGGAAAGGTAGAAAACATTGTGGGAAAAGGGGAAAATGCTGGTCACCAGCACTTTCTCCTTTTCCCGCAATGTTTTCGAAGGGCATTTTCTTCAGGGTTGTTAAAAGTCTGGATTGTCTGGTAAAGAGTTAAGCCAAACCTGCAAAGATTTAGCAACATTTTGTTTCCTATATTGACTCAAAGGTCTATTCCTATTTACTTAGCTGTCTGAGGACTAACTCTACTTTACCAAACAACAAAATTTTGGACTTGTCCAAATCAAAATCAGTTGCAGACAACAAACTAAATGTAGTTCAAATAGTGGAATATGTCTTTGACATGGTAGAAAACATTGTTGGAAAAAGAGTAAATGCTGCTTACCAACCTTTTCTCTTTTTCCTTCGAACTTTTCAAAGGACTCATTTATTGGGTTGCTAACAGCCTTACCAGAATTTTCTCTTTTTCCCTCAAAGTTTTCTTCAAAGGACTCTTATACTGGCTTTCTAAAAGTCTAGATTAATTGGAAATGAGTTAACTTTCTCCTGTTTCCGCAATTTTTTTTAAAAGTCTTCTTCCAGAAGGTCAGTGAAACTCAGGATTGTATGGTAAAGGGTCAACTCCTCACCAGACAAGAAAATTATTGACTTACCCATATTGAAAGCACTTGCAGCCATTCAATTAAATGGGACTCAAATGATGGGTTTTGCCTTTGCAAGGGAAGAAAAACATTCTAAGAACAGAGCAAATGATGCTGGTTACAATGAAATTTTCTTCTCCTCCCACAATGTTTTCAAATCTATCTTCCTCAGGGTCATGAAACCATGGGATTGTTTTGTTTTCTTATACAATTTTATCCTATTTCATCAAATCAATCATAATTCTTTTTCTCAAAACAAACAACTTCTTCATTTGTCTTTCTGTAGCTTGTAATCTTCCCCGTTTTAACACTTTACTGCACAATGACGACTTTTAAAGACCCTGAGAAGAAGGCTCTAGAAAACATTGCAGGAAAAGGAGAAAATGCTGGTAACCAGCATTTTCTCCTTTTCCCACAATGTTTTCTACCCTATGAAAGACAATGTTTTGAGTTACATTTAACTTGTCGTCTACAAATGATTTCAATTTATATAAGGCTAAAATTTTGTTGTCTGGCAAAGAGTTAAGAGGCTTTAAAAAGTTTTGTGGAAAAAACAGAAAAAGCTGGAAACCAGCTTTTTCCCAAAATGCTGGAAACCATCCTTTTCTCCTTTTCCCACAATGTCCTCTACCCTTCCAAAAGACATATTCGATCATTTGAGGCATATGTAAAAGTGGTCTTCTACAATTGCTTTCAAATTCGACAAGCCTGAAATTTTGTCGCTCGATTAACCACACAGCAAAAATGTAGACTTGTCCAAATTTGAAGTCTTAAATTTTGCAGAATGCTATGCAAGGAGAAAACGCAATGCACTTTCTCCTTTTCACACATTTTTTTTCAAAGACTTCTTCCTCAGGGTCATTGAAACTCAGGATTATGTACTAAAGGGTTAACTCTTCACCACACAACAAGATTTAAGACTTGTCCAAAGTGAAAGTGTTTGCAGACGACAAATAAAGTGGGGCTCAAATGACAGTATCTTTGAGATGGTTTAAAACATTGTGGGAAAAGAAGATATTGCTAGTTACTAGCATTTTCTATTTTTTCTCACAATGTTTTCAAAAGCCTCCTTCTTCAAGTTTGTTTAAACTCAGGATTGTGTGCTAAAGGGTTAAGAGTTAAATCCACAACTCTCTACATTGTAGAAGTGAAATGTAGGTCAAGTGCTCTACATGAAGATTTCCTTAAAAATGTCTTTCATTCAATGCCAAAAGACTGGACTCCACCCACCTATTGCACCAAAGACAACCTTGTTGAAAGTTAAAAATGGCATTGTGGATCTAGTATCAGACTGCAAGTTCTTTAACTCTTTACCAAATGACAATATTCTAGACTAGTCCAAATTGAAAGCATTTGCAGACGACAAAATAAATGTGGCTCAAAAAACTGAAATTTGTTTTGGGAAGTGTATAAAACATTCTGGGAAAAGGAGAAAATGCTGGTTACCAGCATTTTCTCCTTTTCCCACAATGTTTTCAAAAGACTTCTTTCTCAGGGTCGTTAAAGTCAGGATTGTGTGGTAAAGAATTAAAGCAGACTTACCGTAATTCCCCTAAGTATTCGGACACCCTAAATTTTTGGACACCATTAATTATTTTCCAAAATAATTTATTTTTTGTCCCCAAGTTCGGACACTTGGTAAAATAATTGTCCCTAAATTTTCGGACACGAAATTATGATGGTTTAGAAGACCAGCAGTACTCTACCAAACTACAAATTAAAATGATTTAAAAGTTGACGAAGACCCGCTACACTCTTTCCCAAACAACAAATTAAAATGGTTTAGAAGTTGACGAAGACCCGCTATACTCTTTCCCAAACAACAAATTAAAATGGTTCAGAAGATCGACGAAGGTCTGCAATATTCTTTCCCAGACAACAAATTAAAGACTCTTCCAAATTGAAAGAGTTTGCATACGACAAAGGCTTGTTTGGGATATGGTAAACTTTTACCAAACGAAAATGTTATTGGACTAGATAAAATTCGAAGGATTCGCAGACGACAATTACATTTTGCTAAAATGATTTTTGATTGGATAACGAAGAAAACAGTGGGGGAAGAGGAGAAAATAATTAATTCCAGCGTTTTCTCCTTTTCCAACAATGTTTTCAAAAGGTTTTACCCCAGGATCGTTTGAAGTCGTGATTGTGTGGTAAAGAGTTAATTAGCAAGTACCTGAGAAAAGTAAATCGATCTATGTTTTAAGCTTAAATCCTTTGTTTGTTATCTGATTGATCGCGGTAGACTGAATGCAGGTGCTAATTTGTGTTACACAGGCTGTATATATTTAGTCCAATACCCGTGACGCATTAAAGATGAAAATCTTATCGACAAACGCTATAAGATACACTTTTAATGCATAACGGGATGGCTAGCTGTAACGACCTGTACACAGACATGTTGGCATGGAGACAAGCACGTGTATGGGTGACGTAACCAGTTTAGTCAGGTCAATAATAACCCTTATCAAGACCATGATTTAGGATTATTTAGCGAAGTAGCTAGTTGCGTTCGAATACGTAATTGTGTGAACTCTTTTTACAAGTAAGTTTTATAAATCCATACAGGTCGATCTCATGTCAGTTCTTTTCGGGAAATATATGCCTTACTGTATGTTGTACATACGATGTCTATTAAAGGATATGTTGTTGTTGATGGAAAGAGATTTCCCGAAATTTTCGGACAGTAACACAAATAATTTAATAAGTTTTCGGACACCAAAAAAAATAATTATTTTTTCCCGTCCGAATACTTGGGGGAATTACGGTAACTCTTTCACTACTGAATAAATAAACTACACTTTTACAATGGCAGCAAGTACATGTATAGTTCCACAGCAAGATAAAGAGACGGCTCAGTCATAATCTAGAATAAAGTTGTGGACAATGTAGATCAGAGATCAGACTGCACATTCTGTGCAGTCTGATCTTGATTTCCACTGTCCACAAAAGGTTCCTGTGTCGTGACTGTCGTCTACAGTAAAGAAAGAGTTCTCTTCATATATGCCAACTGTCGAAGCTCTTCATGTCATAATATATAGTTGAGACAGGTTTTACTTCTTTACGCCAAGCCCCATAGCTCAGTTGCTAGCGTACAGGACTTGAGAACAGTAGGTCGCTGGTTCCATCCCCGGCTTGGTCAATTTCTTTCAAAGGAGTGATGATAATCATTGCGACAGGATTCATTCCTCTCTCACCGCTGACCATTGTTTCGACGATGGTTCTGTGGGAAAGCAGAATAGAATATTGTGTGGAGTACTGGTAAAAGAAACTCCAGGAAAGCATGGATAGGTGCACTAGTTGCCGCAATATAAGTGAAATAATGTTGAAAACGGCGTTAAACACCATACAATCAATCAATCATTTTACTTCTTTACTATTATACAATGTACAATATATTGCAATTATATGCTTACAAAGTTCACAAGTACTAAAACACTCTAACCTTTTCCAAAACAATAACATGTTTTTTCAAAACATGAGAAAGGCAGTTTTGAAAACATTGTAGGAAATGGGGAAAATGCTAGTAATCAGCATTTTCTCCGTTCCTTATCTGAATGCAAACAGAATGATGGGTATCACTTTAGCATAAAATGAATAAATACACACCACCATATGCTAAAGTAAGTTACCTGTATCTAGTGTTTATTTACCACGTATGCAAAAGCATATTATCTCAGTGTCAGGAAATGAACACAGAACTCATTATTGCATAAAATCCTACTCTGCAAACACATCCAGATATTCCAATTAGCATGGAATTTCCACATGCATTAGATACAAACTATCTTGAACAGGGAAAGGTGCAAAAGATACTGCCATTGTATTGAAGGCTGCTTCATCATTACAAAAAAGTGAATAAGATATTTTTACTTTAACAGCATTAACTCTCTACATGATGACAAAATTGACTGATTGATTGACTGACAGATCGTATGGTGTTTAATGCCAACATTTCAATATTATTTCAGTTATATCGCGGCACCCAGTGCACCTATACATGCTTTTCTGGTGTTTCTTTTACCAGCACTACTCACAATATTCTTTCCAAGCCATGGGCAAGAAATTGGCCGAGTCGGGGATCGAACCAGCGACCCTCTGCTTTCAAGTCCTGTTACACGACTGAGCTACCAGGGATTAGCGATGACAAAATTCTAGACTCATTGATGTATTAAATATATCAAATTTGCAAATGACAAAATGTGGCTGAAAAAAAATTGGAATTTCTCTTTGCAAGTATAGAAAAAATTGTGGGAAAAGGTATCATGATGGTAACCAGCATTTTATCCTTTTTCCCACAATTTTTTATTTTCTTTCACAAACAAATCCCATCAATTGAGCCAGTTTAATTATCAATTTGGACAGGTCTTAAATTTTGTTTGTTTGTAAAAATGTAACTCTTTACCAAACAACAATATTTCAATATTTTAACCTTGTCCAAATTGGAACAAGCTGTCTTTCTCAGTTGTTAAAAGTAGGGATTGTGTGGTAAAGGCTTAACACTTTACCACACAATTCCTAGTTTTAACAACCCTGAAGAAGAAGGCTTTTGGAAAAATTGTGGGAAAAGGAGAAAATGCTGGTAAGCAGCATTTTCTCTTTTTCTCACAATGTTTTCCACCCTCTAACTGACAAATCACATAATCTGATTTATGTTTTATTTGTTGTTTACAAGTGCTTTCAATGCAGACAAGCCTAGAATTTCTCTGTGTGGTAAAGGGTTAAGGCTCAATCTGGATTTTGTAATAACCATATCCTTGACATTTATGTTTATGTTTCTCTTCCATATTTACAGAGCCGTATCTCAAGTTTTTAAAAGATCACACAACAGTGTTTACCCTCCTATTGCCACTGGTAAAGTATGTTGTTCTCACTGGCAGCCCAAATCACACTCAGACTTGATGTAGCCTGATCCTGATTCTAACCCTTATTGAGCCTAATTAACTTGAGTTTGCCTTTACTGACGGTGTTGATCAAGATTAGACTGCACAAACATGTTGTCCAATCACTGATCCAAATCATTCTCCATGATAAGACATATGGGATAAAAACCATGACAATGCAATTTTTGGCTCCTAAATTTTATAGAACAAAAATGCTGTTTGTGCTTAGGGTTAACAATTAAAACATGTCCAATTAATTATGTTGTCTTTCCAAATGAAGTAAAACTGAATATTCAAACCTTGAGAGATCAAATTTGTTCATTTCTCCAACATTTGTACAAAGTTCTGGCCAAACCACCCCTAAAATTGTGTAACTGGTCTTTTTAATTTTTTATTTAGTGCAACCACTGCCTACCAGGAAATAAAATCCAACTGCAAAGAGGGCACCATTATCGGTGTTGCAAATTACCCAAAACAGTGCTGTCCTGAAACAATCTTTCTTTCTTTTCTCTATAAAACTATTTAAGGAACTTATTCAGATTTTTGCAATTAACAAAACTTGAAAAATGTTCATGTGTTGATTTACTAGGGCAATAGCTTGCAAACCATAAATTAATACAATACAGAAGAACTAGACAAAAAGCTGTTTTAATGGTATTTTCCTAATGGGGCACATACATGTAGCCTCCTAATGTATTTTGTGCCAGTTTCCTAAATACAGGAGACAATGTCACATGCTGAATTATGCCTTTTATATGTTGGATTGTATTCAAATAAGATCTAAAAAGTCATATCTGATCTTATGAAAACTGACACTTGAGAGTTCCCAATAGCAAATTGGCAATCCCATTACTTAAATGCCAAAATTACAACTTTCTACTGAATATGACCACCCAGTTTCTTCAGTCCTGCAGAGAATTCTTAGTAATTATCAATGTTTTACAAAATTTTTATTCACGCAAAATACAAAAATAGGTCCCTTTAAATGTAAGGATACCTGGGTTTTACCTGTCACAAACAAAAAGTTACAGTCAAACCCATTTACAAATATGTCAGTGACTCCTCAGAGTTAGAATTCCACCTAGGCCTAATTGCTTTCAGAGGACAGGATTCATTATCTTCGGGTCACTGATCATTCCATTATGACTTTAACTTTATTACCTGGGAAAGCAATCAGTGATGTGCAAGGAGTACTTTGGGTAGATCTGAAACTGAAACCTCAGGAATGCATGGGTTGGAAATTTGGCCAGGATGACTCAAGTGAAAGGTGTTGCCCAACACAAAAACAGTAGCTTAATCTATTGCTGCTTTACCCTGAGTAAAGTTTTATATCTCAAAATTGTAAGATATCAAAAAAGTGAACAGATTCTATGCATGGCCATGGGTTGGCAGCTTGGCCAAGGTTATTGACATCACTGAAATGAGGATGCAATGGTTTTACTCAAAAAACAAACATTAGCTAAACAAAGTCTTGTTACCTTGAGTGAAGTTTTATTATCTCAAACTTTAAAATTATCAAAAAGAGTGAAAATCCTTGCACCTGTGTATTTGTATGTTAAAAAACTCAACATAAATGAAAGTCAGTCCACAGCAAGGTTATGCCTCTTGGAATGTGTGGTACAAAGTATGTCTACAGGTACTGTGTGGTGTAACTAGAATTGATAAGAGCTGTGAGTACAGGTAATATGTGTACCTGTATACATCTATTGTTATGTAGGCTTCTACTGCTACAGATCATTACAAAATGATCCTATCCTAGATGCTTCAGGCAATGCAGAAAGCTTCTTATAACAATCAATCAGACCTCCAGATAAGAGGGAGTGATCACATTCTAAATCCATTATTTCTCTTTCAAACCCTATGTTGTGGGTACTCATTAGAATCATCTCCATGAGACGATTCTAATGAGTACCCATAACATAGGGTTTAGTGGGGAGCAATTAATATTTTCAATTTTGATATCAAAATCACTCCCTCTATCTGGAGCTCTGAATCAAAGTATTGCAGTCCCACAATAGTTTCACATTATTATCATCTATAAAACCTATTTTATTATACATAATCAATATTTTTTTCGTGGATGTTTTCAAAGTTTTCTGCTGCAAAATTGTTACCCCAGCCAATATGCCTGGCCAAATGGGGTTCACTTTCCTACATAAAATGTTCAAATTAAAAGACAAGACAAATAGTCAGGTGATACAAAGATTTCTTCCACAAAGGAGGATAAACAAGGGATACCAGTGTTTATCTAGTCTGCAAGTATCCTGCAAATATATTTTAAGATCAAACACACTAAGTTTTCCCTATTAGATGCCCTCTACTTAATGTTTTCCCAGCTTTTTTAAACTAAAAATGGACCTACCCACAGCCAATCCATCAATTCAGTTGGAATAAATCAGCAGATTTCAAATTCTGTGTTGTTTTCAACTGTTCAGTGCCCCCTTTTGGAAAAATGACAAAATTTTAGACATGTCCATATTTAAAGCATTTGCAGACAATATGGCTCAAATGACGTGACTTTTGTAGCTTAGAATATTGTGGAAAAGGGGGAAAATAAAGGTCACATTATTTGAAATTTGATTGATTAGCATTGCGTGGTGCGTATGCATGTATGGTGTGTAACTAGACAAAATGAAGCCTGTTATCAATCTTCATTTAAACTCTATCGGAGGGCTACGGGATAACAATGGGTACCAGTTTATTTTGATGCAGACAAGTGAGAGGGAAAGAAATTGCAACAACCAAAAACTATTGAGATGTACCAAAATCTCACCCAACAGGGTTTTTTTTTCGATGGTAGCGGAAAATGTTTAGGCTCGGCAGCAGTTTTCTAGGTAGGATCAGGAAACCCAATACACAGCTATTTTTTAAGGCCTAATAAAAAAACAGAGATATTTCAGTGATTCATCGGACCAGTTTTGAAGACCTCTGACTTTTTTTCATAAACTGTAATTTCTTTTAAGATGATCACAAATATTCAAATAATTTGTAAAATGTGTTAAATAACACTGTAAGGTAAGCATCTTTTGATTCATCTTTTAGTAATAAACAATAAGATCAAGTGAACTTTTGGATACATTCTAATAATATACATGTATTTGTTTCTGATGTATTTTAGATTTTTTACAGTTCCAGTAAAATGAATGCTGTAAAGTTTGGTTAGATCCCTACTTTCTACATGGCTGTGGTTTTTGACATGGCCTTGCATAGTAACGTTTTCTCCAGAAACTGAGGAAAATTCCTCCAAGGAACATTTTCTCCAGCATTCATCAAGAAACAAGGGTGAAAGGTGATGCTATCTTAATTTAGAAAACAAAAGTGCCTACACAATCAAGGTCCTATTTCAATTTATACTCAATCTGTTGTGACCATGGTAGCCCAATCGCTTTATATAAATATAGGCTGGTATGTACCATTTTTTATCTGGCACACTTACAGTTTATTTGGATCATTCAGGCTTTTTCTCTGCCCAGGGTGGATGGCCAATGCCAATCTGAATCACTTAACATGATAAGGTATGTGAACAGGGTCCAAAAAATCAACCTGTCTGCTTGTATTAACCAGTACGAAGTAAGTGAGGACAAGTACATGTAAATCATCCATCATGGTTGCCCGAAAGGAATAGGGGTAAATAATAGGTAACAATTAGGTTTTTAAATGAATACATAACCTACCAGCTGCAAAACAGCCATCCATTACTGAATAAGCCAATTAAAAGTAAAAAGGAAATCAAACCTTGAAACTGGATATACAACATGCTGGTCCCTGCTCTTAATATAGACTAGTTTCAAGTCAGCCTAATGATAATAACTTGGTACCTTTCACAGTAAATATAAGTAATATAGTTCAGGTAATTAAATATGACAGACTTATCTCATTATAAAAACAAATAATATTAACCCTTTACCAGACGACAAAATTTTAGCCTTGTCCAAATTGAAAGCATTTGCAGACGACAATTTCAGTGTGGCTCAAATGGTGTAATTTTTCTTTGATAGGGTAGAAAACATTGTGGGAAAAGGAGAAAATGCTGGTTACCAGCATTTTCTCCTTTCCCACAATGTTTTCAAAAGGCTTCTTTCCCAGGGGCGTCAAAAGGCGTCATTGTGTGGTAAAGGGTTAATGTAAATACTTTCCCAAAACCAGTTCTAATAACTTTGTCACTTCAGTTTTTTTTTTTGTAATAACAAGACTGGATAATTGGTACCAGTTACTGCAACCCAGTGTTTAAGATTTGTTGCTACGGAAGAAAATATCATAAGCAATTCCATTTTGTCTGGAAATTAAAGTCAGAGTCCAATATTAAACATTGTAGACTAATCTTTGGACCCTGCATTACTTTGGGCTCCGTCCATGTAGGACGAGTGAAGATCAAGGCACGACAAGTGCTTTTTTGAAGTCACTTGTCCTGCAGGACAAATGTGTTTTCTGGAAGGTTTTGGAACCCATACGCACTGTCGAGTATTTGAGCCCCATATAATTTGTCGCCTGCTACTGCTTTCAAACTGAACAAGTCCAATATCTGTCGACCATCTGGTAAAGAGTTGTTAAGGTAGACCAAGTAGCTGATAAGGCAATCAACTACTTAAGTAGGCCCATTGATTTTTGAAAAGATGGTTGTAAAACCTATGTCCTGTGGAAAAAAGCCTAATGTTATTAGAGGTCTATTGGTTTGTTAGATCCACTTTCAAAATAAATCATAAATAAAGTAAGGGGTCACAGCTTTGAGTATCATACCAGCCATTAGGGGTGACTATCGAGGCCAAAAAAGCTATCACAAGAAACTAACGCAATACTATCACATCAGTTTTATTTTAACTTTTTACTCATGTTTTTCTTCAACAAAAATGGTTGTTTGATTGTCAGTATGCCCACTGGGTTTTCAATTTGAGGGTACATGCACCCTCCAGGTTTTGAATTGGGGGTACAAAGAAAAAAATGGGGGTACAATGTACTCCCTAGGTTTTGAATTGGGGGTACAAAGAAAAAATTGGGGGTACAATGTACTCACATGCAGCTTTTGGCAAAAATAAAAAATGAGCGGGATCCAATTCTATAATATATTGATAATGATGCAACCTAGATTCATGTTCGCCAATCCCCAAATCCCATAATAATTCCTGGTAAACTGGTACCCATCGTTGATACAAAGATTAATAGAAGGCTGCTTAGTTGAATTCCTGGAAGCAGGAAAAGAAAGCAGTCATTGTTCTGCAGTCAATATACATGTTATTTCTTTGTTTATCAAAAATAGAGTTGGGGGTTTTTTCATGCAGAACTCTCAATAAAACAGGCCAGTTTTGAGTCTTATAGTGTATTACAGCATGTACACATTTACTCATATTTTCACTATATCTACTGTTCAATTTTACCATTCAAATGGTCCTGTAAACCCGATGTTAAGTTTTGGGGCAGTTTGCTGCCAATTTTACCATACATGACCTGCGGACTGACGGTATCTTCCAAGGATACGCACACATTTTAAATCTAACACTACAAATAGTGTGGTTTTTTTCCTCTTTTAACAAGACTATTGTTAGCTATTGATAGTTGGACGAACTATCGTGATACTTATCGACTTGAAAATATGCTATTGACCTATTGCTGTTGGCAGCAAAGCTAACAAAATACTCTGATAAGTCGACCTATTGTTACACCTCTATCAGCCACACTGTTTCCCCTTTGGATTTACATATTGAACAAATGGGTCTCACTAGAAATTCAGAAAAGGGCGATTGCGGAGTGTTGATTTTGTCCTTAATGGTCACCTTGCAACCAACAATTCGCTCATGGTATTTCACTTAGCAACGATAAAAATACAAGTATTGTGACTCGGAAAGTTTGAATGCTAACGTCGTTGAGTAAGATTAGAGCACATAGAGTGATTGAAAATGTATACCTCTCCATCTACGGAAGTGGGTCGATCCTCGGGAGTCGAGCCCCTATTCTGTGTTGCGGCCTTAGTGACCGTAATTTTCTTTACTTTCCTGCGCTTGGATTTTTTGCTATCGATGCCACTCATGGTGATTTATTGTTTAGGAAGTGAATCGAGAAGGGAATGCTTTTTCATTCAAACTATTTTGCTGTGGTCTAGCCGTACTAAACTGACATAAACTTTTTCTAGTATCTTTCATTGCAATCCAAGATGGCCGAGATACCCACAATGCACTCCTTTCCGAATTAAAGTACGTAGAGTAATCAAAATACGAACGACAGACACTTTGGTCCACTGCAATCACCCTGAGCAGATGTACTCAGATACAATATATAGGCTTACTTTCTGACAAACTGTGAAAATGTGAAACCTATCAAGAAATTCACCCAACATTTGTAGTAAAAATTGCAATATCACTAGGCCTGAACCCGACAATTTTGAGCACTCCCTTTTCTTGAAATTCGTTTAAGTTTACTTATGTTAGCACAATTAATTTTCGTTTGGTAAAACCCTCGTCTCAAAGCATTAGGACCTTCGAGTGCAAAATATACTATATCAATTCTTTCACGACCGAATTCAGAAATTCCATTGTCCCCAAATGCTATAAATATACTTTCCACTGCTCTTTGAAGACGACCATTGTCATTGTTAGTAAGCATGTAGCGAACGGTGCAGATCAAGATCAGACTGCACGTTCTGTGCAGTCTGATCTTGATCTACACTGTCCACAAAAGCTATTTTGAAAGTTGTTATTGGTAATGAAAGGGTTAAGCTATTGATGAAGGTGTGGATCGAACGTGGGACCTGTCACTGAAAGCTGGGATCGTATTTATAGACATGAATATATAACATCCCTGTTGAAAGGGTAGGAAAAAACTGAAAGAAAAAGTGCTAGGTACAAGTAAATTATCACTGTCACTAAGCTTTCTTGCAGTTTAAACACAAATCTCATAAATTAATCCTCTCGATGTGGACAAGTCTTAAAATTTAGATCTATTCCCCCGGTAAACCGTAAGTAGGTTAGCTCTTTGCCAGACGACAAAACTTTAGACTCGCCGTTTATAAAAGCGTTTACAGACGACAAACTAGATATGTCTCAAATGATGGGATTTGTCTTTGGAGGTGAGAGAGGATTTTGGGAAATTCTTGTATGCTTTTTCAAAAAACCTTCCTTCAGAGTTGTGGAAAAAAAAAAAATAGGATTGGTAAAGGAATAAAACAAAAATGCATTGATTTATGCATTACCACACAGGGGCGTAGCTAGCCCATAAGTATGCACAAGAGTAATGTTGAAGGTACTACCCGAGGCTGTGCGACGCACCGAGAGGGGAGAAAGTGCGGGAGGGAGGATTTCCCGTTGGGGGACGGGGCCGCCCCCGAAAAAAAAAAAAAAATATGAAAAGTTCAACTGGTACCGGTTCAAGGATAATACATAAAAAACAAGAATAACATCACATGGGAGAATATAAGAATAAGATTTATTGCCGACCGGTTTCTTCCATTAAGGAATCATCAGGGCAATCTAACAATAAACGACGTAGCAACGTTGCGTTGCTACACACAAACACAAAATCAATGACGTCATTTACTTAATGTTCAATTTAGGCATAAATTTTTTAATGAATGATTGTTCTTTGAGTAACCTAGCTGAAACATTTTCGTTGCGCATTTTAAAGAAAGGAAAGATCGAAAACTTTGGAGAAGTTTTAGAACATTTATCTAGATGAGCACTTAAAGGCATTTGTCTTGTTAATGGGTCTCTCACTTGTTGAATATGTACGGTTTTCCTATTTCTTAATTTGTCACCAGTCTGTCCGATGTAAAATTCCCTACACCCGTTACAAATTAAAACATAAATTACATTTTTAACAATGCAGTCCATATTTTCCTTCACATAGAAAGTTTTATCATTTAATTTGATATTATTACCTTCAATAATATAATCACACAGTCCACATCGTGGTTCTCCGCACTTCTTTACGCATGCGGCGGTGTCTTCATTGAACTCAGACCGCGTAATAAGGCGTTTAAGATTTGGGAGCTGTCTTTTACATTTTATTATTCTGGTGTCTGTAATTATACTATTCATTTTTTCATCCTTTGTTAGAAGAGTCAGGTTAGATTTTAGCAATCCAAATACTTCTCTGTTTTTAGGATTGTGAGTGGATACGAATGGTATAATAGGTTTTTCATTCTTTTCTTTAATTGTTAAGAGACTGCTCCTCTGAATTTGTAATGCTTTTTTAAATCCGGTTTTTATCACCTGAATTGGATATTTTCTGTCAATTAATGATGAAGCTAATTCTTTTAAACGGAAATTACGAACACTTATATCAGAAACAATCGTGCATATTCTTCGAGCCAAGGAAAATGGGATGTTAATTTTAGTGTGTTTTGGATGACATGATTTGAAATTTAAAAACTGTTTAGCGTCGGTAGACTTAAAATATATGTCGGTGGATATAGATGTGTTTATTTTGATGACCAAAACATCAAGAAAGGGTAACTGATAATCACTGGTTTGCATTTTAAACTTTATATCTTTATGGAGAGAATTTAGGGTCCTACAAACATAAACTAGATCTTCCATTGACCTTTGCCAGAATATAAAACAGTCGTCTAAAAATCTTTTCCATTGATCCCGTACGAATTTGGCAAATATGTTACCCTTTTCATGTTCTATTGTTCTGTAGAGATTTTCCTCTAGAAACCCTAGGACAAGAGTAGCATATGTAGGGGCCACTTTAGTTCCCATTGCTGTACCTTTGGTTTGATTATAAAAAGATTTATTAAAAGAAAAATTGTTGTTTTCAAGAATAATTTGAAGACCCCCTAAAATAAACGTTTTGCTAAAACGTTCTGACAACAATTCTGGATGCTTATCCAGCCAAAAAGAAATAGATTCTAGTCCTAAACTATGTGGAATGTTAGTATATAGACTTACTATGTCAAAGGAAACGAGCTTGGTTTGCGCTGGAACATTTTCAGGAATGAAATTAAGAAAATCAATGTTATCTCGTAGGTAGCTGTGTACATTTTGCAAATAAGGTTTCAGTAACTTATCCAAAAGAGAGCTAAGACGACTCGTTTCGCAACAAGGGCCCGCAACTATAGGTCTAAGTGTTAAGTCTACAGGATCCACAATTTCAATATATTCAGAATGGTTATCAGAACAAGAGTTTTGAATAATTTGGCTCTTATGTATTTTAGGTAAACCGTAGAAAGTACTAGTTTTACATTCAAATTTCAATAGGAAATTTCTCTCTTTGTTAGTCATTCTTTTGTTTTCTGCTGCAAGATTTTTTATTTTGTTCAGAACTTGTAACTGATTACTACCTGGAATGGTTTTATAGTAAGTTTCATCTCCAAGCATTTCAAGAATTTTCGTTTTATAAAATTCAGTATTCATTATGACAATGCCACCTCCCTTGTCTGCTTCTTTAATAGTGATAGAACTATCATGTGCCAAAGATTTTATTGCTTCACGTTGTTTCAAAGTTATATTATGTTTGATGTGATAATTCTTATCACTTGTGTTAGAACATAACACTCTACTAGTGGATATATAGGAATCTAGCACAATATTGTGACCGCTCGGTGGTTCGAAACTGGAATTATTTCTAACTATAGAATTATCAGTGTTTTCTTTGCAATGAAAAAATTCTTTAAGTCTCATGCTACGAAAGAATTCGTTAATATCATTATTAAGTTCGTCATTGTTACTTTTTTCAGGTGTAGGGGTAAATTTAAAACCCATCAACAAGACACTTTTTTCTATTTCAGTTAACTTACGATTCGAAAGATTAAATATTTTTGTGAATAATTCTTTAGTTTCAGCTAGGTTACCTTCATTTAATGTAAGTGATTCCAGTTGTGGTCTTCCTGGAGAAAATTTAAAGCATCAGGATCGACCACATTAACATCTGAATCAAACTGAGAATTGTTTGATCTATTTTGTCTAAAGTTGTTCTGTTGTCTGCCTCTTCTGTTAAAATTTGGTCGTCCACTTAATTTGAACGACAACTGTTGAATTAAATTTTGGAGACTTTGGTCTTGTCTCTGCACTCTTTGGCGAGGGCGTGGTCTACTTCGGACAGCATCTGCATATGTTGCGGGACGTCTGGTCTGGTAATTGCGTTGACTGGCTGTTTTTTTGAAGAACGGATTTGAATTTTGGTAAGTTTGTTAAATTTACCCCTACACCTAAGTGTGCCAGATAAAAAATGGTACATACCAGCCTATATTTATATAAAGCGATTGGGCTACCATGGTCACAACAGATTGAGTATAAATTGAAATAGGACCTTGATTGTGTAGGCACTTTTGTTTTCTAAATTAAGATAGCATCACCTTTCACCCTTGTTTCTTGATGAATGCTGGAGAAAATGTTCCTTGGAGGAATTTTCCTCAGTTTCTGGAGAAAACGTTACTATGCAAGGCCATGTCAAAAACCTCATTGCAAAGAAAACACTGATAATTCTATAGTTAGAAATAATTCCAGTTTCGAACCACCGAGCGGTCACAATATTGTGCTAGATTCCTATATATCCACTAGTAGAGTGTTATGTTCTAACACAAGTGATAAGAATTATCACATCAAACATAATATAACTTTGAAACAACGTGAAGCAATAAAATCTTTGGCACATGATAGTTCTATCACTATTAAAGAAGCAGACAAGGGAGGTGGCATTGTCATAATGAATACTGAATTTTATAAAACGAAAATTCTTGAAATGCTTGGAGATGAAACTTACTATAAAACCATTCCAGGTAGTAATCAGTTACAAGTTCTGAACAAAATAAAAAATCTTGCAGCAGAAAACAAAAGAATGACTAACAAAGAGAGAAATTTCCTATTGAAATTTGAATGTAAAACTAGTACTTTCTACGGTTTACCTAAAATACATAAGAGCCAAATTATTCAAAACTCTTGTTCTGATAACCATTCTGAATATATTGAAATTGTGGATCCTGTAGACTTAACACTTAGACCTATAGTTGCGGGCCCTTGTTGCGAAACGAGTCGTCTTAGCTCTCTTTTGGATAAGTTACTGAAACCTTATTTGCAAAATGTACACAGCTACCTACGAGATAACATTGATTTTCTTAATTTCATTCCTGAAAATGTTCCAGCGCAAACCAAGCTCGTTTCCTTTGACATAGTAAGTCTATATACTAACATTCCACATAGTTTAGGACTAGAATCTATTTCTTTTTGGCTGGATAAGCATCCAGAATTGTTGTCAGAACGTTTTAGCAAAACGTTTATTTTAGGGGGTCTTCAAATTATTCTTGAAAACAACAATTTTTCTTTTAATAAATCTTTTTATAATCAAACCAAAGGTACAGCAATGGGAACTAAAGTGGCCCCTACATATGCTACTCTTGTCCTAGGGTTTCTAGAGGAAAATCTCTACAGAACAATAGAACATGAAAAGGGTAACATATTTGCCAAATTCGTACGGGATCAATGGAAAAGATTTTTAGACGACTGTTTTATATTCTGGCAAAGGTCAATGGAAGATCTAGTTTATGTTTGTAGGACCCTAAATTCTCTCCATAAAGATATAAAGTTTAAAATGCAAACCAGTGATTATCAGTTACCCTTTCTTGATGTTTTGGTCATCAAAATAAACACATCTATATCCACCGACATGTATTTTAAGTCTACCGACGCTAAACAGTATTTAAATTTCAAATCATGTCATCCAAAACACACTAAAATTAACATCCCATTTTCCTTGGCTCGAAGAATATGCACGATTGTTTCTGATATAAGTGTTCGTAATTTCCGTTTAAAAGAATTAGCTTCATCATTAATTGACAGAAAATATCCAATTCAGGTGATAAAAACCGGATTTAAAAAAGCATTACAAATTCAGAGGAGCAGTCTCTTAACAATTAAAGAAAAGAATGAAAAACCTATTATACCATTCGTATCCACTCACAATCCTAAAAACAGAGAAGTATTTGGATTGCTAAAATCTAACCTGACTCTTCTAACAAAGGATGAAAAAATGAATAGTATAATTACAGACACCAGAATAATAAAATGTAAAAGACAGCTCCCAAATCTTAAACGCCTTATTACGCGGTCTGAGTTCAATGAAGACACCGCCGCATGCGTAAAGAAGTGCGGAGAACCACGATGTGGACTGTGTGATTATATTATTGAAGGTAATAATATCAAATTAAATGATAAAACTTTCTGTGTGAAGGAAAATATGGACTGCACTGTTAAAAATGTAATTTATGTTTTAATTTGTAACGGGTGTAGGGAATTTTACATCGGACAGACTGGTGACAAATTAAGAAATAGGAAAACCGTACATATTCAACAAGTGAGAGACCCATTAACAAGACAAATGCCTTTAAGTGCTCATCTAGATAAATGTTCTAAAACCTCTCCAAAGTTTTCGATCTTTCCTTTCTTTAAAATGCGCAACGAAAATGTTTCAGCTAGGTTACTCAAAGAACAATCATTCATTAAAAAATTTATGCCTAAATTGAACATTAAGTAAATGACGTCATTGATTTTGTGTTTGTGTGTAGCAACGCAACGTTGCTACGTCGTTTATTGTTAGATTGCCCTGATGATTCCTTAATGGAAGAAACCGGTCGGCAATAAATCTTATTCTTATATTCTCCCATGTGATGTTATTCTTGTTTTATATATATATATATATTTATAGACGACGCTGATTGCTGGTGAGGTTTTTTTTGGGGGGGGGGGGGGCAAAATTTTGTCAAAGCAATTACTCTGTATTTTTTTCTTTCTTTTTTCTCTCTCTCTCTCTCTGCAAAGTATACGCCACTCTCTCTCTCTGTCTCTCTGTGTGTGTGTGTGGGGGTTTTTTTTTTTTTTTTTTTGTACAGGCAGCTACGCCCTTCCATACAATCCTGATTTTTATCGATCTTGCGAAAATAAGCTTTTGAAAACATTGTGAGAAAGGAGAAAGTCTGATAACCAGCATTTTCTCCTTTCCCCACAATGTTTTATACCCTTTCATGGATATATCTCATAATTTACACGGTAAATCTCACAATTTGAACCACGTTCAATATGTCGTCTGCGAATGCTTTGAATCTGGACGAGTCTAAAATCTTGTCGTTCGGTAAAGAATTACAACCATGATTTCTTACTGATCAATAAGATTCAGTTGGTTAAATTGAAAGGGTCATTTGCATTTATATATGGTTGATAAAGATAAAAAAGAAAAAGAAACCCACACATTTGCAAAATTTGTTTCTTCTGTAATGACAGAGGGTAGCTATTTCATTGATTTAACTCCATTTATAAGAGCTAACATTACTGTTTTAACAGTTATCTACCGCTGAACAAAGATGTTGTCAACGGATTGAAATGTGTTGCGACCACGGAACAAAATTACTGCACTGTTATTACCGTCGCAGAAAATTTCTTACAGCCTCAAAATGACTGCGGGCCAAACTTTGAATACAGTAGTATTAGGTGCTGATTAAAGAACAAGAAATTTACACCGAGCTGCTATAGCCCTTACACAAACAAAGAAATCAAACAGAGGGACCTTTAGAAGCCGAAGGCTTACCTGCTATCCTAGGAACCTAAGTCAACGTAAGTCAAGGAAATTCCCTTTACAAGTGTCGTAAATTAGCATTATGCGCCATATGCTAAGCATGAACCTTTAAAGATCTTGAAAGATCAGACAGCAACGAACGTCCGTCTGATCTTGGACCTGTACTGTCCTTTTGTGTAGTCAAGCCTTTAAGTTGAAATCCTTTCTGAGATTCTATGAGTTGTATTTTCATTCTTCGAAAGAGACCGAGGTTCACATATTTTGCGTTGAAATTTCCAGTTTTCCCGTAAAAGGGGAGCGGGGAAGGGGGCAAACAATGCAAAGAAATGGTCTAAGGGAGGAAACTAGTTGATAATTCCACGTATTTACTTTTTGAGTTACCTTTCTTGCTGTAACAGTTTTTGTCCAATCAAAACTAGGTTTTAAAGCACGTGACCTCTGACATCACACGTAAATAAACCAAAACAACAACAAAACACTGTCAGACGGAGTGAAACTACGCGTTTTGAAAATATTTCACAGAAGAAGACAAGATGAGCTCAGTACCCTCAAATTTGCAGAAAGACGAACTTCAAGGTTAGTTTTATTTAAAGTGATCTTCTGTCGGATGCAGAGCATCTCGCTTTACATGATAAATATATCGTAACCGACGGTAATTGGCGAAACAAGTGCCCGGATGATAGTATCTTGCAGTTTATGCATGATTACAATTTATCACAAAACCTGTGTCATAAAAGTCTCACCTTTGGAGATGGATAATATTATTTTTCACCAGGAAATGAATATTTTCTTACGTGCATTTTGGTAAAAAGCCGATTGCTAACTTCGATTAGTTGATCATTAATTGTAGTAGGGCACGGTGACCACTCGAGTTCCAGTGTAAAGCGAGTACGGCGCTTGCAGTGCTACGTGTCTGCTTGCATGAATCAGTTCTCAAAGGTAGAATTACACGCACCTTCTCACGTGTATCAACATAATTTTACCTTTCTCTCCCATACTTCTCATAGTTGCCCTTATCTTTTGAATGAATTGAAGTTGGACCGCTGATGTATATCTTGCATAGAAATTTGATTGATTGACTGTAGGATTGAATCTCCTATTATGGTGGTACTAACACATTTCACTGTGTGTAGAAAAATTAGCGTCTTGCCTGATATCTTTCTATTGCAAAAAACATGCAATGACATCTCATGTATATTTCTAAGATAACTGATTTTCTGTTTGTCCATTAACTATTCTTAATCAAGGCAAAGCAGGGGACAGCATTAACCAACTTTCAAAAAGGCTTACTTCTGATATTATCATGGCATTGAGATGAGGTCCTGGAAGATGTACATGCTCACGCTATTTATGTTTAAAACTTTGGCAAATGAAAATTCAGTTATTTTCAAAGTGTTGAGATGATTTTATCAAGAGTTTTGAGCAACAGATATATGTAAATTCTCCTTGCCATTTTGTAAGCAAGCTTTTACTTTGTGCACCTGTAAGAATGGAGGAAAAAAAGGACGTCTACAGATCTTTGTTTTAAATAGTATCAAATACCCCATTTGGACCTCTTTTGTGGATAAAAAGTGAATATATAATTTCTACAGTGTTCTCTCATTTCAATAGATCAATGAACATAAGTAAGAAAAAAATGCAGTGCCTTGAGAATTAGGTTTTTATAATTAGCGAGTTAAAAATTTTGTCAGGGCCTCTTATATTCATTCCCATATTTGGAAAGTGGTGACGTCATCATTTAATGGTCGTCTGAAATTTACATTCCTGTTTCATAAACTTTAGTGACAGGAAGACAAATTTTACAGATATGTTATACTGATATTGCTTTTCAATGTTTTCAAAAGCCTTCCTCCTTAATGTCATTAACCCTTTATCGCCAATGCCCCCTTTTAATGACCCTGGGAAAGAAGCCTGGTGAAAACATTGTGGGAAAAGGAGAAAATGCTAGTAACCAGCATTTTCTCCTTTTCCCACAATGTTTTCTTCCATATCAAGAAAAAATTGCCCCATTTAAGCCACATCAAAATTGTCATCTGCAAATGCTTTCATTTTGGACAAGGCTAAAATTTAGTCATCTTGTAAAGGGTTAAGACATTGCATTCTTGGGTTAAGGGTAAATATATAAGCAGTATAATGAGAAATAATCTGAACAATTATTAATTAGAGGTTCAACTTTTTTTTCTGCAGATTCATGGGTAGATGTCCATTTCCAGAACAGCGGAGGAAATAATTCTCCAAAGAAAGACTCAGAAGGACAAGCACCATTGAATATAGAAAAACTGTTGAAGGATGCTCAACGAGAGTTTACAAACAACAGTAGTAGAGACACATCGGCAAGGGGAAGGTTGGTTATTTCAGCTCAGTACTTTATAGGTTGACAAAGTTCTTTTATTCTGGACTCCACTTGATAGCATTAGAGCCCTGCTCTGTGAAAAGGGGGCTTAATGCATCTGCGCAAAGTATTGACCCAGAATATGCAGTCTGATCTTGGATCTACACTGTCTGATAAGGAGATATTTTTTCACCAAAAAATAGCTTTGAAACAGCAATATCCATCAGCGTAAAATTTCCATTTAAGTTATATAGGAGGTTAAGGGTTAACCTTCAATCCCACCTTGTTTACTCTTTACCAGATGGCATTTTAGACTTGTACAAATGGAAAACATTTGCAGATGAGAAATTAAATATGACTCAAATTGTGGGATAGAAATGTCACAGAGAGAGGTTAGATATATAAACACTTCCAGCCTGCCTTGCTGATGAGCTAGCTTTTACATTGATACGGTTTGCTGAAGTTCTCTTCTTGAAAATTAAGCAACGTATATTAGGTTACAGCCTGGATGGGTGACAAGGTAGTTGCATATTACATATTATGGTGGCAGAGGTGGGATTGTGACAACTGCCGGAATGGAGTTGCCTTTCCCTACTATGTTCCCATGGTTTATTTGTGTATAAATCTCGGGGTCTTCTCGTAGGGGAGAGTAATGTCATGGAGAGAGGTTAGATATATAAACACTTCAAGCTTGCCTTGCTGAGCTAGCCTTTACAGCGATGTGGTTTGGTGAAGTTCTCTTGGTGATAGTTAAGCAACATATATAAGTTAAAGCCTAGATGGGTGACCAGGCTTTGCATGTTACAGAATGTTTTGGAAAGGGTAGAAAACACTATTGGGAAAAAGAGAAAATGCTGGTCTTCAGTATTTTCTCCTTTCCCCTACAGTATTTTCACAGGGCTTCTTCCTCAGGGTTATTAGATAGGCTTATGTGGTAAAGGGTTAAGCATATAAAAATATTAAAGGCTTTTGAGGGAAAAGGAAAAAATTCTGGCATTTTCTCCTTTTCCACAATTTGTTCTACCTTTCTGGCAAAGTCAAACTTCTAAGTTACATTTTATATGCTTTCTGCAAATGCTTTCAATTTGGACAAGTCTGCAATTTGTTACAAGGTAGAGAGTTGATAGAGAGGCGCATTTTGCAGATAAAGATCACACTGCACATATGCAAAGCCTGGTCTTTGTTTACATGCTCTGCAAGTCAATCCACAGTTCTATATGTCAGGATAAGTGTTTAACTCTTTACTGCACAAGAAAAATTTAGACTGGTATAAATTGAAAGTATTTGCAGACGACAACTTAAATGTGACTAAAATAACGGAATTTGTCTTTGATTGGGTAGAAAACATTGTGGGAAAAGGACAAGATGCTGGTTACCAGCATTTTCTCCTTTTCCCATAATATTTTCAAAAGGCTTCTTACCCAGGGTCGTTAAAAGTCGGGATTGTGTGGTAACGAGTTAACTCTGTACTAAATGACAAAATTTTGAACAACAAATCAAATTTAGCTCAAATGATGATTGCTGTCTTTGATAGGGTAGAAAATGTTGTTGGAAAAGGAGAAAATGCTGGTTACCAGCATTTTCTCCTTTTTCCACAATGTTCTCAAAAGCCTTCTTATTCAAGATCATTAACCCTTTCCCAAATGATAAATTTTAGACTGGTCCAAATTGAAGGAGTTTGCAGACGACAATTTTAAATTTGATGAAAATGGCAGAAAGTTCTCCAAAAGGGTAGAAAACACTGTGGGAAAAGGAGAAATTGCTCGTTACGAGCAATTTCTCCTTTTCCCACAGTGTTTTCAAAAGACTTGTACTGCAGACACGTGAAAACCAGGGCTTGTTTGGGAAAGGGTTAAAAATCGGGATTGTGTGGGAAAGGGATGAACATATTTTATGCTATGAGGTACTTACGAACGCCATTGTTTCCAGTGCACTAAATAAAAACAGACCACTTGCAATGTATAAACAATTTAACTCTCACCAAACAATCCCTTGGTTTTATGATCCTCATGTAGAAGGTCTTACAAACATTGTGGGACATGGAGACAATGCTGGTAACCAAATTGTCACCTTTTCCCACATGTTCTCTATCCATTCAAAGTATAAACCCATCAGTTAGCTACATTTACTGTAAAAGGTCTTCTGCAAATGCTTTTAATTTAGGCAAGACTTCAATTTTGTTGTCTGATAAAGTGTTAACTGTTAGCAAAAAATCTCATGTTTTTACTGAAGTAGAATGCTTTTGAAAGCATTGTGGAAAAGAGTAAAAATGCTCATAGCAGCATTTTCTCCTTTTCTCCCCATAAAGTTTTCTACCCTTTCAAAGACAAATACCATTATTATACCCCCACCTACCAAGTAAGGGGGGGGGGGTATACTGGTTTCACCATATCCATCCATCCATCCATTCATCCATTCGTCTGTTTGTCTGTCAGTCCATCCATCCATCCATCCATCCATCCATCTTGTTTGAATCACACTGAATTCTGATATATTATTTTTAAACATTTTATTTTGGAAAAATCTATAGATATTTCATCTGGTAAAGGGTTAACTCTTGTACAAATGACAAAATCATAGAGTTGTCCACATTGAAAGCTTTTCCAGACAAACATATCAAGGGTGGCTTAAATTAACTGCATTCATCTGTGAAAGAATAGAAATCAGCCTTCAAAAGCCTTTCTGTCAAAGTCAGAATTGTGTGGTAAAACACAGTCCATGGTTTAACCCTTTACCATACAATGCCGCCTTTTGACACCCATGGGAAAGAAGCCTTTTGAAAACATTGTGGAAAAAAGAGAAAATGCTGGTTACCAGCATTTTCTCCTTTTCCCACAATGTTTTCTACCCTATCTAAGAAAAGTTGCACCATTTGAGCCACATCAAAATTGTTGTCTGCAAATGCTTTCAGTTTGGACAAGGCTAAAATTTTGTTGTCTGGTAAAGGGTTAATGATCCCAAAGAAAAGGCCTTTTGAAAACCTTGTGGGAAAAGGAGAAAATGCTGGTAACCAGCATTTGCTCTGTTTCCCATGTTTTCAAAAGCCTTCTTTCAAGGGGTTTTCAAAACTGAGGAATGTGTGGTAAAAGGTTAATAGAACAAATCCCATCATGTAAGCTACGAAGAGTTTGTCCTGTAAAATTCTTTCAGTTTGGATATGTGACTTTCAAAATTTTATCATGTTGTAAAAAATTAAACATTTTCTCAGTATTTAGATTGGTCATTGTTCACAAATTACGAATACAAATGTCAGAAAAAAAGGAGAGGGGTTTGGGACCAAAAGTATTTTTTGTGATGGTCATGTTCTTAGGTTTGTTTTTTGTGTGTTAGTCATTCATTGACATTGTCAGCATTCTTCTATAACAGTATATGATATATTTATTACGAAAACATTACTATCCAGTTGGCATACAAATTTATACAAGTTTGTAGGCACCTTCAGCTGAAAACTACATGGACAATTTTGAGGGAAAAGGAGTCGTAATTTGTTGCAAGTAAATGCTCCTTTTCCTCCAAACTTTTTCCACAAGGAAAAACAATTGTTTTCCTTCCTTTCAGATATTTCTTGGTTATGTATTTTTTCATGGTTTTACCAGAATATAAATGGTGTGATTGTATAACTGTTTACCTCACAACCCTGAGTTTTGGTAACCCTGAAGAAGAAGGCTTTTGAAAACATGGTAGGAAAAAGAGAAATTGCTGGTAACCAGCATTTTCTCCTTTTCCCACAATGTTTTCTACTGTATGAAATACAGAAATCATCACTTGAGCTACATTTACTTTGTTGTCTGCAAATGCTTTCAATTTGGTCGAGACCAAAATATTTGTTAGTTGGTATAAGATAACCAAAACTGTATAAATAGGAGTACATGTACCTTATGATTTATCCATTCGTAGCTGCACAAATAGGCAGCTGACAGATTTTGAAAATAATGAGGGAAAAGTAGCTTTAGTAGCTGGTCATATCCATTACTTTTTACCCTGTATCACACAATCACGACTTTTAACGAATCCGAAATAGCAGGCTTTTGAAGCCATTGTGGGTTCCCAGAAAGGGCTGGTCACCATCCTTTTCTCCTTTTTTCCACAATGTATTCTATCATATCAAAGGAAGAAATCATCATTTTAACAACATTTAGTTTGTCATCTGCAAATGCTTTGAATTTGGTCCAGTGCAAAAATTTGATAAAAGAGTTAACCCTTTCCCAAACAAGCCCTGGTTTTCACGTGTCTGCAGTACAAGTCTTTTGAAAACACTGTGGGAAAGGAGAAATTGCTCGTAACGAGCAATTTCTCCTTTTCCCACAGGGTTTTCTACCCTTTTTGAGACCTTTCTGCCATTTTCATCAAATTTAAAATTGTCGTCTGCAAACTCTTTCAATTTGGACCAGTCCAAAATTTGTCATCTGGGAAAGGGTTAATATATTAAAAAGTTATGATAAGTGGAGAAATCCACCAAAATGAGCAATTACTCCAATTATGACTGGTGGCTTGTATTCTTAACCCTTTACCAAACAATCCCTAGTTTTTAGTCTCAATAGAAGGAAACTTAAAAACAGTGTAGGAAAAAGAGAAAATGCTGGTTACCAGCATTTTCTCACAATGTTTTCTACCCTGCCAAAAACAAATATCTGTTTTTCTGTCATATTTATATGTCATCTACAAATGCTTTCAATTTACACAAGTGCAAAATTTTGTTGTTTGGTAAAGAGTTAATCATTCTCAAGACTGATATAATTATTATATACCGGTACACATGTATGGCTAAAACATGATTATCTCTTTGCCACACAATCCCGACTTTTAACGACCCTGAGAAGAAAGGCTTTTGAAAACATTGTGGGAAAAGGAGAAAATGCTGGTACCCAGCATTTTCCCACGTTTTCTACCATTCTCCAAACAAGTTTTAATTGTTGAGTCACATCTGTTTTGCCGTCTGCAAATGCTTTCAATTTGGACAAGTCTGAAATTTTGTCCTTTAGTAAAGAGTTATACAATGTTGTTAGTTTAGACTGACATAATTTAGTTTTTGTTGAAAAGTACCTTACATGTGTATAAAGTTTGACCCATAAATCCCTTATGAAAAGCAACTTGATTTTCAGTCTGCACAAATAACAAAACTAATGCAAATTTAACTTTAAGCCAGAATATACAATAAGAAAAGACACAATGTAGATCCAAGATCAAACTAGAGCTATACATGTTCTTTTCAGGTTGATCTTGATCTACACTGTCAAAAAATTCAGCAGGTAATGTTTCCAGCATTCAAAGAGTGAAGGGATGGAAATCAGCAAAACTGTGTATGATAGATATTTACCCTTTTCTGAAAAAAATCCCTAGTATTTTGGACCCTTTGGAATGAGGTTTAAATTTGGAAAACATTGTGGGAAGAGGAGAATCTACTGGTTAACATCATTTTCTCCATTTTCATAGTGAGTTTTTTACCCTGTTGAAGACAAGAACTATCATTTCAGCTGCATTTGATTGCAGCTTGCATATGCTTTCAGTATTGGCAAGTCTAAAATTTTGTCCATGGTATCATAAGGGATAAGACATTCAGAATTATCTAGGCCTAAGGTGATTGAACTTGACCCAGTTGACCCATTGCCATACAGATAAGTTTCTTTAGCCCTGTACTTCACAATCCCAAGTTTTAATAACCTTCAGATAGCAGGCTTTGAAAACATTGTGGGAAAAGGAGAAAATGCTGGTAACCAGTATTTTCTCCTTTTCCCTCCACAATGTTTTCTTGCCTTTGACCAATAAATCCAATTATTTGAGGCACATTTAATGTTGTCTGCAAGTGCTTTGGATTTCGACAACTCTAAAATTTCTTTTTTGATAAAGAGTTAAACCCCCTGCCATTTGACAGGTTTTTAAAACATTTCAGATTCAACTCTTTGCCAAATGATGTAAATTTAAACTGGTCCTAATTGAAAGCTTTTGCAAATGACAAATTACCTGTGGCTCAAATTATTGGATTTGTTTGGAAAAGGAGAAAATAAGGATTATCTGCTTTTTTCTCCTTTTCTCATCATGTTTTCAAAAGTTTTCATACCGGATCCGCAACATTTCGTTGAAATGCACATTCGTGGTCAAAACAATCCCAAGTCCTGATCCTTACCCAGATGCATTGTGGCTCAAATCTTCCTCCCAGACAGAGTTTTTCATTCATCAAATCTAGGAATTTAGCAACCAGTATATTTTAAAACATAATTAGATTTCAACCAAACACCTTTTTGACGAAATGTCATGCACCGGTTCATACACGGTGTTATGTAAACATGCATGTTCTGTTTATAGTTATGTATCATAACCATGTCAACAAATAAAGAAAGGCAAACTCTTGGATGACAGAGACCATTGTTAGTTAACCCTTTACCAGTTAACAAAATTTTAGACTCTTCCATATTGCAGACGACAAATTAAATGTGACTCAAATGATGAAATTTTCTTTGATAGGGCAGAAAACATTGTGAGAAGAAGAAAATGCTGTGTATAAATATCAGCATTCTCCTTTTGATACAATGTTTACCAAGTCCTCATCTTTGGGGTCATTAAAACTCAGAATTGTTTGGTAAAGGGTTAAATGGCAAACTTTTCATCCATGTTTCTCTTTTCAAGGTTTTACAAAACTATATATATATAGGGATGTGATGATGAAATAAGATAATTCAAAGTTAAATTACAGAGGAAAACATGAAATCTATTTTCAACTTTGGTTACGCTTTTATCTGGCCTTAGATACTCTTTACCAATCGACAAAATTTTAGGAATGTCCAAATTGAAAGCAGACGACAAAATAAATGTTACTCAAAAAAACAAAATTATTTCTCTTTGGTAGGGTAGAAAACATTGTGGGAAATGGAGAAAATGCTGGTTACCAGCATTTTCTCCTTTTCCCACAATGTTTTCAAAAGCTTTCTTTCTCAGGGTCGTTAAAAGTCATGATTGTGTGGTATTTAAAAGCATTAGGTTTCAATACTTATGTCACATCAACAACGTAATGAACAAAGTGGCCCATCTAAACATTTTTTTGTGAAAACTTTTTTTACAAATACGGGTATAACCCATAATGGATGATGTAGGTCTGTAGTTATGTAAATGTGGGGACCTGTAAAATGTAACCCAGTCCGTTTCATATTTCAAGTCAGCGCGGTAAATCAAATGGATTTTGTGGCTTGCATTATGTGACGTTACAAAGCTCTAGGTGGCCAGTTTAGATCCATGTTCAGGGTTCATATTTTGTGCAGGCTGATTGTAATCTACATTGTCTACAGTAACAGCTAGACTCACAGGGCTTTTACTTATTGCCAAATAATTGTAAGTTTTAACGACCGTAAAGCAAGATGGCCTTTGAAAAAATGCTACTAGCGGGCATTTTCTCCAATTCCCACATTTTCTATCCTTGGAGACTTGTTTAATTTGTTGTCTTCAAAATATTTTAATTTGGGTAAGTCCAAAATGTTGTCATTTGGTAAGGAGTTAAAGAATTAGTCCAAAGGTGCTAAATTTATTACCAGAGGGTTCTGAGATTGACCCCAGCTTGAGCCCTTTGTGGTAGAATTAGCCTTCAAAGCAGTTTTATGAAGCCCCTTTACCAACAGACAACCCTGACAGGATGTGTAACTGTACTGTCTCTGCCATGTGACTGAAAAAATTGTTGAAAATTGAATTAACCCTTTATCACACACAATCCTGACTTTAAATGAACCTGGGAAGAAGCCTTTTGAAAAAAATGAAGGAAAAGGAGAAAATGCTGGTAACCAGCATTTTCTCCTTTTCCTTCAATGTTTTCTACCTTAAAGATAAATTTCTCAATTTGTGCAACATTTAGTTTGTCGTTTGCAAATGCTTTCAAGTTGGACCAGTCTAAAATTTTGTCATTTGGTAAAGAGTTAAAACCTTGGCTTGCCATAATGCAAAGAAAGTTGAGCAAGATCTGACAGTTTTGGGTCATTCTGAAATATTTTTGTTTATGGTGTATACCTCTTTACCACACTACAAAAATGCAGACTTGTCCAAATTCAAAGCATTTTCAGACGACAATTTAACTGTGGTTCAAATGATGAAATTTGTCTTTGATAGGGTAAAAAAAAACATTGTGGGAAAAGGAGAAAATGCTGGTTACCAGCATTTTCTCCTTTTCCCATAATGTTTTCAATAGCCTTCTTCTTTAGGGCCGTTAGAAGTCGTAATTGTGTAGTAAATAGAAACATAGACTGCTATATATAAATAATGCTGTAGGCTAGAGTATAATAATTGGACATTTGCTGCTAATTATAGAATCTAGTTTTATTTCTGAAACCTGTCTCATTATAATTGCTTGCTTTCTATACATGGCTTTGTTTATTGTATGAAATAATAAGACAAGACATGCTCTAGCAAAAGGGGGTTTAATGCATTTCCGTGATGCATTGGACCATGCAGATCATTCACATAATGATGGATTTGTATAGTAGATTTTGTCTGACAACCTGTTGAATCATGAGACAGAATGGTCCTTTGACATGCAGAAAACTGACCTGTAGCAAAAAGTTTTGACCAGAGTCAGCCTGCTTGTATTGTGCAGGATGACCTGAGTAGATACTTTTTAACAGATGCATTAAGCCCCCTTTTCACAGAGCATGGCTTAATTGCAGAGGCTCACTATTCCATTTCATAGACTGCTAAAGAAATGCAGTGCACAATTTGGAGACAGTAACATCAGGGGTGTGGAAATCTTGTAAATTTCTCCTTGTCCATGGACAAGTAAATTACAGAAATCTACTTGTCCGCCAGTGTGGCTCACTTGTCCAAAACAGAACAATTTTAAATGGCATACATAAAGTGACATGTCAGCAATATGGGGATACTCTCAACAAACCTTACAAAAAATATTGTTACGATAGACCATATTCAACAACGAGAATTAGAACTGTTGACCATTCCTCTCTAGAAACATTTTTGTTTTTGTCATATTTCTTGTAATGGTCCGTTTTAGGTTTACGTTTGGAGCTGCCAAATTGTTCCAGAGTCTCAGACTTCTCTATTTCCGCTTGCTTCAAAGATTTAAATAAAAAAAAAAAACCTGGCCCATTTTCTCCAATTTTACGCATCAATTGATTGCTGAATTGAAAAATGTTTTGGTTTGGGACAGTTTCCAGCAGAGGAGATAATTGCTACATCACGGCCCATTTTGCACGGAAGCTGTTTAAATCAGATTAAAAATTTTCATGTGTGTGACATTATCATCAAAGATATTTGAACCAGTGCTAAAATGATACCATTAATTAGTCTAATAAAATTATTTTAATCCATATTGATTATCCTGAAGCTGTTCAGACAGTTTTCAAAGCAATTAAATTGACTTGCAAAAACAGCTGCATATATACCGATCTTGTATGCGGTGAATGCGGAGGTACACCAAATTTGTATTTTGGGTTTCCAGAAATCAGGGATCGTCTCAAGATTCTCTTTACCATTCGAAATGTCATTTTTTGTATGAAGTGAGCACATTAGTATTTCATTGTATAAGTATACGACAGATCTTTGTTTCAAAATTTTCCTCATATTTTCTACTTGTCCACGGACAACTAGACTGAAAAAAGTCACTTGTCCGGAACCGAATTTTCCCGAGTCGGACGAGTCGGGCATAGTATTGCCACACCCCTGAGCATAGACTGAAAAACTGTGGCATTTTGAGACCACCAAACTGAAAGGAAAGTAAGAGGAGTAGTCTTTAACTACATGTGGTCTTTCAGTGCAAGTGCTTTGGATAAAGAATCAAAGCTGGTATTGGAAGGGTAGTAAACATTATGGGAAGTGGAGAAAATGCTGGTGACCAGCATGTTCTCCTTTTCCGACAATGTTTTCAGTATACCTTTTCCTCAGGGTTGGTTAACCCTTTACAACACAGTTTCAACTTTTCACGACCTTTAGGAAAAAGCCTTTTGAAAATAGTTTGAGAAAAGGAGAAAATGCTGGTAACCAGCATTTTCTCCTTTTCCCACACTGTTTTCTATCCTATCAAGGACAGATTGTATCATTTGAGCCACCTTAAATTTGTTGTCTGCAAATGCTTTCATTTCGACTGGTCTAAAATTTTGTCATTTGGTAAAGAGTTAAACTTGAGATCATTCAGTAAAGAGTTAGAATTCCTTCCTAAATGCTTAATATCGAAAAAAAAGTTTACCTTTTGTACCAAAAAAAGAGAGAGACATTTTAATTCAGTTTGTTTGCTATTAACTCTTTACCAAACTACAAAATTTTAGACTTGCCCAAATTGAACGCATTTGCAGGCCACAAATGTTGCTCATGTGACTGGGTTTTTCTATGATAGGTTAGAAAACATAGTGGGGGAAAGGAGAAATTGCTGGTTGCCTTTAACCACACAATCACGATTTTAATCCCTGCGGAAAAAGCTTTTGAAAGCATTGTAGGAATTAAAAAAAATAACAAAAAAGTGCTGGTAACCAGCATTTTCTCCTAAACCCATGTTTTTTCTACCCTCTTGTAGAATAATTTCATCTTTTGAGCCATGTGTTACTTGTCATCTGCAAATACTTTCAGTTTCGACGGATCTGAGATTTTGTCATATGGTGAAGATATAATTATGGTCAGCAAAAAGGCTTTCAACATGTGCAGTTTTAAAATTTTGTCATCTTGCAAAAAGGTTCTTGTGTACATAAGTCCTTGAAAATACAATCCCCAGTTTTAATGACACTGATTAAGAAAGCTTTAGAAAACATTTTGGAAAAAGGACCACAATGTTTTCCACTCTGTCAAAGACGGAAATCGTCATTTGAGCTACATTTATTTTGTCGTCTGCATTTGCCTTCAGCTTGGTTGAGTCTAAAATTCAGTCATAAAAGGTTAACCCTTTTCACACAATCCCGACTTTTAGCAACCCTGAAGAAGAAGCCTTTTGAAAACATTGTGGGAAAAGGAGAAAATGCGGGTAACCAGCATTTTATCCTTGTCCCACAATGTTTTCTACTCTTCCTAAAGCTTTCAATTTGGACTGGTCTAAAATTTTGTTGTTTGGTAAAGAGTTAACTTTGAGGCATGTCAGCTGCAGCGGAAAGCAACAAGTTTGACATCAAAGCTATTATGAGTCATTTTCTGTGCTATTATAATTGTGTAAGCTAGGTTCTCATAAGTACTGGTAATGTAATGGATCGGCGATATTTAGCGTGTCACTTGGTTTTCCTGTAGAAATATATAAAGTGAAACTTAACTCATTCTGCCAAATAACTTAAATGAAATTTATCAAGCCGGTGGCAAAAACCAAATTGTTGGTATTTCAAAGTCATTCTGTGCAGTCTGATCTTGATCTACGTTGTCCACAAAAGGTCTGTGAGTCGAACTTAGCAGCCTAAGGGTTAACTCTTTACCAGTGTCAAAATTTTTGACTGGTCTAAATTGAAACCAGGCAACAAAATAAATGTGACTGAAAAATTGAAATTTGTATTTGAAAGGGTAGAAAACAGGGTGGGAAAAGGAGAAAATGCTGGGTACCAGCATTTTCTCCTTTTCCCATAATGTTTTCAAAAGGCTTTTTCTTCAGAGTCGTTAAATGTCGGAACTGTGTGGTACAGGGTTAAATAAATCTTGCAAACTATAAACCTCATTGCTGGTTATACACAATAATAATAATGATTTTCATAATACTGTACCTGTTCTGTGTATATTTTACAACATTCTAATGGCATTCTATTTAACCCTTTACCACAAGATCCAGAGTTTAAACAGCCTTGGGCTGAACCCCAGTAGCTCAGTCTGTAGCGTTCAGGACTTGAGAACAGGGGGTCGCTGGTTTGATCCCTGGCTCAGCCACTTTCTTTCCGAGGATTGATGCTAGTCATTGTGACAAGATTCATTCCTCTCTTGCTACTGACCATTGTTTTAATGATGGTCAGGTGGGAAAGCAGCCATTGGCTTGGAAAGAATATTGTGCGGGTTACTGTTAAAAGAAAAACTCCAGGAAAGCATGGATAGACTGAAATAATGTTGAAAATGGAGTTAAACACCATACAATATAATACAATGGTCTTGAGGAAAAAATACCTTTGAAAACATTGTAGGAAAAGGAAAAAATGCTGGTAACCAGCATTTTCTGCTTATTCCAAACTTTTTGCTATAATTTCGAAGACAAATTCCAGCGTTTGAGCAGCATTAAATTTATTGTCTGTAAATGCTTTGAATTTGGACCAGTTTGAAATTTAATTGTGTGGTACAGGCTTAAGATCCTGAGGAAAATATGGTTTAGCTCTTTGCCACATGGCAAAATTTTAGACTTGTCCAAATTAAAAGCTTTTGCAGACAACAAAATAAATGTGACTCAAAAATTGAAATTTAGATTTGAAAGGCCAGAAAACATTGTGGGGAAAGGAGAAAATGCTGGTTACCAGCATTTTCTCCTTTTCCCACAATGTTTTCAAAAGACTTCCTCAAGGTTGTTAAAAGTCAGGAATGTGTGGTAAATGGTTAAAGCACTATGGGGAAACAGGAACCTCTCCTCAAACAACATCACACCATTAAAGTTGTCACCTGCAAATGCTAATTTCGACTAGCACCCATTTTAACTTTTGCTGTCTGGTAAAGGGTTTAATCTGTACCATAGGATTTTAGACTTGTCCAAATTGCTTTTCAACCCAGGTCAGCCTGCTTGGACTGTGCAGGCTTAAATGAGTCAGTACACTCTGCAGATTTGCATATGCACTGAACCCCCTTTTCACAAGGCATGATGCATATGAGACATGCTATATGAAAAGGAGGCTTAATGAATCTGCAAATTGACCCAGGTCAGCCTGCGCAGTCCATGTAGGCTGACCTTGGCTGAAGCTTTTTGCTTTTGGTCAATTTTCTGCATGTCAAAGGACCAGTCTACCTCATGATTTAGTTGGTTGTTAGACAAAATGGATTTTATGGATCCATAATTATGTGACGACTTGCTTGGTATCGTAGATCACGGAGATGCATTAAATCCCCTTTTCACAAAGCATGACGCATATAATATATGATGCACAGGAGAAAAAGGATAAGAGCGGTCAATAAAGGGTCAAATTGCAGTTACAGCAGATCTGTAGGTCATGGTGTGCCTTGGGCTGTTATTGACAGAATTCTGTATTTTCTATATAAAGCTTGTAACAATTTTTGTTAACCCTTTACCAAACTGTCCAATGTTTTAACAATCCTAAGGGAAAAAGATTTTAAAGGTGAAAATGCTGGTTAAAAGCATTTTCTCCTTTTCCAAAATTATTTCCTGCCCTTTCGAAGACAAATCATTTGAGCCACATTTTATTAGTCGTCTGCAAGTGCTTGTTCAGGTTTGACAAGTCTAAAAGTTTGTGGTTGAAAACATCAATCAATCAATCAATCAATGAAACACAGTAAAACGGTGACTTGTATGAAATATCAAGGTATAAGGGGACACTATAAACATTAGTGACTTGTGTTGGTTGAATTGTCCTTGTCCAAGTCTCTGTTCACTTAAATCTTTGCCACACAATCCAGACTTTTAACGACCCTGAGGAAGAAGTCATTTGAAAATATTGTGGGAAAAGGAGAAAATGCTGGTAATCAGCATTTTCTCCTTTTCTCACAATATTTTCTACCCTAACAAAGAGCCACATTTAAATCATCTTTGCAAGCCAAGGTGACACTCACTGTGTGGATCTTAGATCCACGTAGTGATCGTCACCTTGGCTTGCGAAGATGCATTTAAATTGTCATCTGCAAAAGCTTTCTATTTGGACAAGTCTACATTCTTGTCATTTGGTAAAGGATTAACCAGATCTGGTAGAGCAAAGCATCATGGATAAAATGTACTTTGACTCAAATACTGCTCATTGAAGACTGCTCTAGTATCAGGAGATCTAGACTAATCTGGAGGGAATTTGGAAACAGATACATATCAAATCTTGTGTACTGATTTACTCTTTACCAAAGGATAAAATTTTAGGCTGGTTGAAATTGAAAGCGTTTCGAGATGACAAAATAAATGCGAATGAAAAACTTGTTTTGGGAAGGGTAGAAAACATTGTGGAAACAGGAGAAAATGCTGGTTACCAGCATTTTCTCCTTTTCCCACAATGTTTTCAAAAGGCTTCTTTCTCAGAGTCATTAAAAGTCGGGATTGTGTGGTAAAGGGTTTACTCTTCACCACACAATCCTGTGTTTTAACGGACTTCACTGAGGAGGCTTTTGAACACATTGTGGGAAAAGAAGAAAATGCTGGTAATCAGCATTGTCTCTTTTTTCCACAATGTTTTCTTCCTTCTCATGAATAAATTCAAAATTTTTGAGTCACATTTATTTTGTGGTCTGAAAATGGTTTTACCACGTAATTTGGACAAGTCTAAAACTTTACATTTACCTGGTAGATCTAGAGTGTTAACTCTACCAAATGACAAAATTTTGAACTCAAACAAAAGCATCTTTAGACCACAAAATAAATGTTGTTTGAAAGATTACTCATCATTGATAGAATAGAAAAAATTGTGGAAAAAGTAGAAAATGCTGGATGATTTTTTTCCACATTGTTTTCAGAAGCCTTCTTTGTCAAGTGTCGTTTAAACTTGGGAATGTTTGATAAAGGAATAAAGCTTCCAGCTGGAACAAATATGAATGTAACATTTTTCTGTCATGAAAAATGACCCAAGCATGGGTAAACTTAACCCTTCTCCACAAAATTCTGAGTTTCATGACCTTGTAGTAGAATACCTTTAAAAGCATCGTGGGCAAAGGAGGAAATGCTGGTAACCAGTATTTTCTCCCTTTCCCACAATGTTTTCTACCCTTTCTAAGACACATGCCATCATTTGAGCTGTATTTTATTTCTTGTCAGCAAATGCTTTCATTATGGACTAGTAAAATTTTGCCTTCTGGAAAAGATTTAACTCTTTACCACACAGTAAAATTAAAACTGTTCCAAATTGAAAGCATATGCAGATGACAAATGAAAATAGGCCCTAATGACGAGATTTGACTCTGATAGGGTAGAAAACATTGTGGGAAAAGAAGAAAATGCTGGTTACCAGCATTTTCTCCTTTTCCCACTGATTTCAAAAGGCCTCTTCCTCAGGATTGTAAAAACTTGTGATTGTGTGGTAAAGGGTTAATGTTGTTTTGCACATAATGGTCTGTTGCGAGTATGAATCAAAGATCAAACTGCACATTCTGAAAAATCTGATTTTAATGTTTTTAACCCTTTACCAGATGACAAAATTTTAGCCTTCTCCAAATTGAAAGCATTTGCTGACGACAATTTCAGTTTGGCTAAAATGGTGCAATTTTTCTTTGATAGGGTAGAAAACATTGTGGGAAAAAGAGAAAATGCTGGTTACCAGCATTTTCTCCTTTTCCCACAATGTTTTCAAAGGCTTCTTTCCCAGGTGCGTCAAAAGGCATCATTGTGCGGTAAAAGGTTTAAATACTGTTCACATAAACTGGTGAAACTGAGCCTTGTATTCTCAGTGTTAAACTCTTTTTACAAAATTTTAGACTGGTAGATATTCAAAGTATTGCAGTCGACAAATTTAGCTCAAATGATGTGATTTGTCTTTGACAGGGTAGTAAACATGGTGGGAAAAGGAGAAAATGCTGAGTGCCAGTATTTCTTGTTGTTAATTCATTACCACACAAGCAAAATGTAGACTCTTCCAAATTTAAAGCTTTTGCAGACAACAAATAAATTAATATGGCCCAAGTGATATTTTTTGCATCAGAAATGGTAGAAAACATGGTGGAAATTGGAAAAAATGCTGGTTTCCAGCATTTCTTCTTTTTTACAAAAATATTTTCTGGTTTCCAGCATTTTCTCCTTTTCCCAAAGGGTTTTCAAGAGCCTTCTATCTCAGGTTTGTTAAAACTCGGGATTGTGTGGTAAGGGCTAAAACACAGGATTGTTTGGTATAGGCAATATTGGATTTGTATTTCTCTTGATTATTGCATAATTACACTGACACCAGGAACATCTGATGAATCCTTTCTGCTCTAACATCAGTTCTCCCTTTACCACACAATCCAGAGGTTTAATGATCTTTACATGAAGGCTTTTGAAACCATTGCAGGAAAGGCAGAAAATCCTGGTAACCAGTATTTCTTTCTTTTTCCCAGCAATGTTTTCTGTAACCCTTTCAAAGATAAATTTTCTATTTTTGAGTCAGATTTTATTTGTTGTCTGCATTTTGAAACTATCTTGGAAAAAGGAGCAAAATACTAGTTACTAGCAGTGTTTTTTTCTTTTCCCAAGATTTTTTTCTATATTTTTAAGGACAGACTCCAGCATCTGAGCCACATCTGAACTCTTTACCATACAAAAAAAAATTTCATACAGGTCCAAATTCAAAGCATTTGCAGGCAGCAAATTCAGTGTGGCACAAATGATGGAATCTGTCTTTGATAGAGTAGAAAAAATTGTGGAAAAAGGAGAAAATGCTGGATACCAGCATTTTCTTCTTTTTCCACAATGTTTTCAAAAGGTTTCTTTACCAGGGTCGTTAAAACAAGTAAGCCGATAGTAAAAACCTGAGCTTTGCTATTTCATAGGTATTTTGAGGGGAAACGATATCTCCTTATCAGACAATGTAGATCCAAGAATTGCTGTTGAACATTGTGATTTTCTATAGAATGTTTCATGACAGCTTGATCATGTTACCACTGAAAGCTCAAAAAGATGTGAAATAAAATCTTTAGAGGAAAAACATGATGTGATGCATAAACTTGTCATAAAGATATTTTTTTACATGTAAGTTTGTGTACATTGACATGAAGTCAATGTGGCAGAGTTTGACAGCACAGAGTCTGCAAATTTAACACTGTAACCCCTTACCATACATTTTATGATGGTTTAACCCTTTCCCAAACGACAAATTTTAGACTGGTCCAAATTGAAAGAGTTTGCAGATGACAATTTTAAATTTGATGAAAATGACAGAAAGTTCTCCAAAAGGGTAGAAAACACTGTGGGAAAAGGAGAAATTGCTCGTCACGAGCAATTTCTTCTTTTCCCACAGTGTTTTCAAAAGACTTGTACTGCAGACACGTGAAAACCAGGGCTTGTTTGGGAAAGGGTTAAATGACTCTAAAGTAGAAGGCATTTGAAAACTTTATGGGGAAAGGAGGACATGCTGATAACAAGCTTTTTCTTTTTGCTTTCCAACAATATTTTTCAGGATCCTTTGAAGGACAAACCCCATCATTTGAGCCACACTATATTTGATTCTGCAAATGCTTTGGGTTTCTGGAAGTCATTTTTTTCTCAGGTTAAAAGTTGAAACATCATAATTATGAGCCATGCCCAGGCAAAAGGGTCTTAATGCAACTCTGTAGTGCATGATAGCAAGCAAGTCATCACAATGTCATGATCATTTTAGTCCAACAACTGACTGAAACCTGAGGTAGACTGCTCGAAATTGACCAAAAGCAAAAAGTTTTGGCCTAGGTCAGCTTGTGCAGGCTGACCTGGATCAATGCTTTTTGCAGATGCATGAAGCCCTTTTTTCACAGAGCATGGCTCATATATTTTTGTCTGTCTGTTTCAGCCCCAAAGGTCTCCACAGTCCAACAAATGAAGTAGCATCCACAAATGGTTCATCACAGGTAAGCATTCACTGATATTGAGGATCTTAGGAAGAATCAGCTTTTCATCTTTAATGTACCAAATGTACAACTTTAGTGCATCTCTATTACTTTATTGCATCGCTGTCAGAAGTGATATCCTTTGATGATATATTTATATTATATATGACATGCATATTTTGAAATTTAAACTTGTTCATAATGTAAGGAGTGATTGCTTATTCACCCTTTAAAATTTACAATGAAAGGAGAAACAAAAAATTGTGAAAAAGAGGCAAAAATGCTGGTTACGAGCATTTCTTCTCATCCCACATTGTTTTCAAATTTTTTTCTTCTCCAGTATGTTTAAAACTGGATTATTTGGTAAAGGGTAAAACTAGTGCAGCACATGTCCATGGTCTAAAAAATGTCAAAAGTATCAAGTCTTTACCAAACAACATAATTTTAGACTGGTCTAAATTGGAAGTATTTGCAGAAAACAAATTAAATATTGCTCAAATGGTGAGATAAGTCTTCAATAAGATAAAAAAAAACAAAAGAAATAGTTACCTGCATTTTTTCTTCTTTTCCCACAAAGTTTTCAAAAAGGCTTTATCCTCGGGGTCATTAAAACACAGGATTATTTGGTTAAAGGTTAACCCTTTCCCAAACGACAAATTTTGGACTGGTCCAAACTGAAAGAGTTTGCAGACGACAATTTTAAATTTGATGAAAATGGCAGAAAGGTCTCCAAAAGGGTACAAAACACTGTGGGAAAAGGAGAAATTGCTCGTGACGAGCAATTTCTCCTTTTCCCACAGTGTTTTGAAAAGACTTGTACTGCAGACACATGAAAACCAGGGCTTGTTTGGGAAAGGGCTAAGAATCTGTACTTTATTATGTTTATGCCAGATATAACTTTGATTACAGGATGAGAGGGCTGACCCTGGAACAGACTGGATCTGGGACTGGTCAAGTAGCCCAGATATCAATCCAGCAGGGTAAGTAAACCAGTCTGCAGATTTGTTCGGAGCAAGATATCTCTTGTATCTTTTACTTAACTCTTTACCAAACGACAACATTTTAGACCAGTCCAAATTGAAAGCTTTTGCAGACGACAAAATAAATGTGAATCAAAAACTGAAATTTGTTTTCGGAAGAGTAGAAAACATTGTTGAGAAAGGAGAAAATGGTGGTAACCAGCATTTTCTCCTTTTCCCACAATGTCTTCAAAAGGCTTCTTCTTCAGGGTTGTTAAAAGTCGGGAATGTGTGGTAAAGGGTTAAGTAACAGTGCAGCAGCAGCACTCAAACTATTATTGCCTATTATTTGATGAATTAAGTCTTTACCAAACGACAAAAATTCAGACTAGTCCAAATTGAAAGCATCTGCAGATAACAAATAATGTGACTGAAAAATTGTATTTTGTTTTGGGAAGGGTAGAAAACATTGTGGGAAAAGGAGAAAATGCTGGTTACCAGCATTTTCTCCTTTGCCCACAACGCTTTCAAAAGGCTTCTTTCTCAAGGTCATTAAAAGTCTGGATTGTGTGGTAAACAGTTATAAGCAGATAATGTGTGACGGGGTGATTATCCACTCCAGGATCAATCCCGGAAGCAAAATTAACCCTTATCCTACTAAATAAGTGAGGAGAAACTTTTCAAGTCGACAGTAAAAATCAAATTCTGCTATTCCAAAGGGATTTTTTGTGGGAAAGATATCTCCTCATCGGACAGTGTAGATTCAAGATCAGACTGCATGTTCTGTGCAGTCTGATCTTGATTTGCTCTGTCCTCAAAAGGTTCTTGCCCAGTGGGTCTCGCTTAGCAGCCTAAGGGTTAAGTGAGCTCTTGAACAGACAATTAAATGCGTTTGCAGATGACAATTAACCCATTATTGAAAGCATTTGCAGACAACAAAATAAATGTGGCTGAAAAATTGAAATTGTTTTGGGAAAGGTAGGAAACATTGTGGGAAAAGGGGAAAATGCTGGTTACCAGCATTTTCTCTTTTTCCCACAATGTTTTCAATAGGCTTATTTCTTAGGGTCGTCAAAAGTTGGGATTGTCTGGTAAAGGGTTAAAAAGAATGGCTGCAGGTTTAGTCTTCCTCTGACTAAGCCAAGCCCCTGTAGCTCAGTCGGTAGCGTACAGGACTTGAGAACAGGAGGTCGCAGGTTCGATCCCCTTGGCTTGGCCAATTTCTTTCCGAGGAGTGATGATAGTCATCGTGACAGGATTCATTCCTCTCTCAAGACTGACCATTGTTTCGACGATGGTTATGTGGGAAAGCAGCCAGTGGCTTGGAAAGAATATTGTGCAGAGTACTGGTAACAGAAACTCCAGGAAAGCATAGAGAGGTGCACTGGCCGCCGTGATATAACTGAAATAATGTTGAAAATGGCGTTAAACACCATACAATCTTTATACGATCTTCCTCCGACTATAGCTGAAGGATTTCACTTCTACGACACCAACCCACAGAAGTCATTGAACTTTGATTTGGTGTATTGTATACTACTAAATAAACACAAGGAACCTTTTAACCCTTTATCACACAATTCCATGTTTTAATGGAAAAAGACTTTTGAAAACATTGTGGGAAAGGGAAAAAATGCTGATAACCAGCATTTTTTCCTTTTTTCCACAATGTTTTATATCCCTTCAGATACAAGTTCTACTATATCAGCCACATTCTTTTTGTCGTCTGCAAATGCTTTCGACTGGAACAAGTCTAAAATTTTGTCGTCTGCCAAAGAGTTTAAGCCTAGAGTGCATAAGAGCCCAACACAGATTTTAAGGCCTTAAAATAAGAAACAAATATGTGCAATGTGGATGTTGATCTTGCATATAGTTAGACTCAGTGTTGATCAAAGATTAGACTACACAGTTTGCTTAGTCTGATCCTGATCTGCACTGGTTGCAAATGCAACTAAAGCTTTAGAACGCCCTTTCAAGTTTTCACATTCATTTTCTCTTGAAACAAATTTCGTACATGGCACCTTCAAACAGGTCCTTGTAGAATCTATATTAACGCTTTTCCACACAATCCCGGGTTTTAACAACCCTGAAATAGAAGGCTTTTGAAAACATTGTGGGAAAAGAGAAAATGCTGGTAACCAGCATTTTCTCCTTTTACCACAATGTTTTCTACCCTATCAAAGACAGAAATCATCATTTGAACTACATTTGTTTTGTCATCTGCAATTGCTTTCAATTTGGTCAAGTCCAAAATTTTGTTGTTTAGTAAAGAGCTAAATGCTTTGAACTTGGATGAGTTTTAAGTTTTGTCCACTAGTAAAGAGTTAGGTCTTCTTATCTCACATAGTTAGTTCAGTAACCTATAAGAAGGCTTACTGAACAAAAGAGAATTATTTACTTGGTTTGACATAGTTGTTTGTTACATCTTCACAAGCACTAGGTTACCCCTTCTATAACTCTTTGTCCAGACAACAAAATTTTAGACTTGTCCAAAATGAAAACATTTGCAGACAACAAATCAAATGTGGATGAAATCGTGGAATTTCTCCCAAGACATGAGGATCAGGGCCTGGTCTTATGAAAAAACTTAAGTCTCTTATTTCACTCAAATCTACTCCGGGTTCTACGTTCTGTCTTAACCATTTACCACACAGTCCCGACTTTTAATGACCCCGGTAAGGAAGCCTTTTTAAAACATTGTGGGAAAAGGAGAAAATGCTGGTAACCAGCATTTTCTCCTCTTCCCACAATGTTCTCTACCCTTCCCACAACAATTTTCAAATTTAAGTCACACATAAATTGTCGTTTGCAAATGTTGTCAATTTGGACTGGTCTAAAATTTTGTCATTTGGTAAAGAGTTAAGTTGTTATTTGAGACATTAACACTGACATTAACAGACTGTGGTAACGTCCTCAAATCCTGAGTTGACACTATGTTTCAGACTCAGCTAAGGAAAATAAATGGACTTAAGTCAAATAACAGACTTAAGTCCATTATTTTGCTGAGATGAGTCCAAAACGATGTGTCTACACAGGACTTGAGATTGTTGCATAAGTCTGTTAACCCTTTACCACACAATCCCGACTTTTAATGACCCTGCGAAAGGAGCCTTTTGAAAACATTGTGGGAAAAGAAGAAAATGCTGGCAACCAGCATTTTCTCCTTTTCCTACAATGTTTTCTACCCGTCCCATAACAAATTTCTATTTAATTTGTCATCTGCAAATGCTTTCAATTTGGACTTGTCTAAAATTTGGTCGTTTGGTAAAGAGTTAATGTTAGTGAAATGCATCTGGAATAACAAACTCGACTTAAGTCAGAAAGAAAGTCAGTTAACAGATTTGAGTAAAATAACAGACTTAAGTTTTTTCGCGAAACTGTGCCCTGTTCTGAAAAAGACACATTTAATGAAGTGTAGGGCGGGAGAGGGGGTCATAGGTTTTTTTTTTCCCCTCTTGCATTTTGTCAATCCCACCCCTGGTTGTGATCTGTGTGTTTGGACAAGCAACTGATTATTTCTGTAATGTAATTGTTAGATGCAGATCAGCATTTGCTTCCTTTTGCATATGCAAAAATGTTAGTTTTTTTCTTCTGAACAAATATGGTTTATATATATGAGTAATTAAGTGAATTACAACAGAAATGTCAGTGTTGAAAGGCCATGGTTAGTTTTTGTAGCCAATGTTAGATCTATACAGTTTTATCATTGATCTGCACTTTTTCTATGTGCAATCTTTCAGGTATCAATACATAGGCTTAGCCAGGATTAAAATATTCATATGCACAGTGAGCTGTATGATGATGTTAGCTTGACAGCACAATATCACATGAAACCTCTCCATTTATTGTTAACAAAGCATAGAGGGATTCCCTGGTCATCAGTGCATCAATGTAACCCATTTTTTTTAACATGCCCATTTTGCCTACTGAGTGCCTAGTGAGTGCTACGCCCTTGTAAAACTTTGTATTAACTCTTTACCAAACAACAGAATTTTTGACTCCTCTAAATTGCAAGCATTTGTATATGACAAAATAAATGTTACTCAAAATTAAAATTTGTTTTGTTGTGGAATCAGGAAAAAATGCAGGTAACTGGTGTTTCCTTCTTTTCCCACCATGTTTTCTGTCCTTTCAGAGACAATTTTCTATCATTTGAGCCACATGTACTGTGTCATTTGCAAATGCTGTAAATTTGAACAAGTCTGAAATTTTGTTCTCTGGTAGAGTTAAGCAAAAGGTTTCTTGATTAGCTATGATACTGTTTGTAGCCATCACAAAACAGAGGAATTTATGCCTGTGAATAATATATATATAGGATGACTACAGCTGTCACAGAAACTTTATGAATTTTTAAAACATCTGTATGACAATTGATTGCTACTTGCTATAAATAATAAACAACATTGTCTGATTTGTTACTGTCTTGGTTGCCATGAGCTATTCAATTCCTTAACCCTTTACCAAAAGACAAAATTTTAGCCTTCTCCAAATTGAAAGCATTTGCAGACAGCAATTTCAGTGTGGCTCAAATGTTACAATTTTTCTTTAATAGGGTAGAAAACATTGTGGGAAAAGGAGAAAATGCTGGTTACCAGCATTTTCTCCTTTTCCCACAATGTTTTCAAAAGGCTTCTTTCTAAGGGGCGTTAACAGGCGGCATTGTGCGGTAAAGGGTTAAAATGCTAAAAGTTGCATGTATTGTAGAATTTTTTTTTATGAGATCCAGTCTTAACTGTGAAGACTTTTTTTTTCCAGACCTATCAAAAACTGTCTTAATTTAGAAAGAGGACAATCAATGATTCAGAAATGGTTAATCCATTACCAAAGAATCCACAGTTTTTACCAGTCTGAGATAAAAGGCTTTTGAAGTGTGGGAAAATAAACAAAGGCTGTTAACCAGCATTTGCTTCTTTTCGAACAGTGCTTCTACCCTTTCAGAGGTAAAACCCTATTATTAAGTCACATTGAATTTGTTGTCTGAAAATGCAATCAGTTTGGATGAATCTAAAATTTTGTTGCCCCACAAGGATGGACAATGTACGCTCTAATTTTGTCCTGTTTGTGATTTACAGTGACATAGGAGCCAAGTTTCGACACCTGTCACAAAGGAGAAACAACATGAGTATTCGCAGGCAACAGAATGTGAGCGTGTTCAGTCTAGAGAATCTTCCCATACTGTCCGCCACACATGCTTTTGCATTCCTTATTGGCGCTGTTGTGTAAGTATGGTTTACTTCAATCTTATTTGTGCAAAGTTGTGAGTTTGAACCTAGACTAGGTATTATGCCCTTACCAAACAGTCCAGAGTTATACTAATGCTGAGAAACAACAGGCTTCTGAAAACGTTGTATGAAAAGGAGAAAATGTGGGTAATCAGCATTTTCTCCTAGTCTCACAATGTTTTCTACCCATTCAAAGTCAAATATCATCATCTGAACCACATTTGATTGTTTTCTGCAAATGCTTTCAAGTTTGGATAAGTCTAGAATTATGTCATCTGGTGAACAGAGAGCAAAATACAGACAAATTGATGTGATCCATGCGTTGACAAAAGGGGCTTAACCCTTTACCAGACGACAAAATTTTAGCCTTGTCCAAATTGAAAGCATTTGCAGACGACAATTTCGGTGTGGCTCAAATGGTGCAACTTTTCTTAGATAAGGTAGAAAACATTGTGGGAAAAGGAGAAAATGCTGGTTACCAGCATTTTCTCCTTTTCCCACAATGTTTTCAAAAGGCTTCTTTCCCAGGGGCGTCAAAAGGCGGCATTGTACGGTAAAGGGTTAATGCATCTCCATGATCCATGATACCAAGCAAGTCGTATTATTGTGAATCCATAAAATCTATTTTCTTTAACAACCGACTGAATCATGAGGTACGCTGGTCCTTTGACATGCAGAAAATTGACGAAAAGCAAAACGTTTCGGCCCGGTTAGCCTGCGTGAACTGCGCAGGCTGACCTGGGTTGATAATTTTTTCAGCTGCATTAAGCCCTTTTCACAGAGCATGGCCCATATATGATTAAGGCCATAGGATCATTGGGAGAGCATTTTCACAAAATGATCATATTGTTGATAAGGAGCCATTGTTGGTAATCAGCATTTTCTCCTTTTCCCACAAAGTTTTCTACCCTATCAAAGATGGAAATCATCATTTTTGCTGCATTTAATTTGTCACCTGCAAATGCTTTTAGTTTGGCCCAGACCAAATTTTGTAGTTTGGTAAAGGGTTAAAGCAAAAACCAACATGTAGGTAAATAAAATCATAAGAGGAAGTATCAAGTTGTATATAAGATAGTGTTACCCAAATGCAGAGCTCCAGGTAGAGGGAGTGATTTTGATGTCAAAATTGAAAATATTAATCACTCTCCACTAAACCCTATGTTATGGGTACTCATTAGAATTGTGTCATCGAGACGATTCTAATGAGTACCCACAACATTGAGTTTGGAAGAGAAATAATGGATTTAGAATACTATCACTCCCTTTTATCTGGAGGTCTGCAAATGCCAATGACACACAAAGGAACTTATCCCGAGCATCCCACGCACAACTTGACTCTGTACTAAATGGCAATATTTTTAGACTAGTCCATATTCAAAACACTTGCTGATGAAATGTAATATGTGTTTGAAATGATTGAATATGTCTCTAAATGGATAGAATACAGTTTTGGAAATGGAGAAAGTGGTTGTAACTAGCATTTTCTCCTTTTCCAACAATGACCTCGAAAGATTTTTTTTTTCCCTTTATGGGGTCACTGAAAACAGGGAATTGGACAGAAGACGAGAGATAAATAATCAATTAACCATCCTGCTAAATAACTTGAATGAAATTTCGAAGCCAGTAGTAAAAGCTTGAATTTTGCTATTATTAAGTTATTCTTATGGAGAAAAAATATCTTCTCAACGCAAAAGGTCCATGAGTCATGCCTAGCAGCCTAAGGTTTAATACAAGTATCGCCTCACTCAAAGCATCATTTGTCCTGAGTAAATATCATTTATGTGGCTTGCTACCACCGTTGGTATATAGTGACTTGTGTTATCAAATAACATTACTGTTCTTGTTACTATTTTCAGTATGTTTGCTTGCATGAGAAAGTTTGGACATTTTGGAAAAGTATCCCTACTATTGGACTAGCAAGAAAAACAACAGAGAAGGAATCAACAAGGATGTCTTAGAACCAATCACAGAAAAACTTTGATGACAGACAATCCACTGAAAATAATTCTAGTTTAATTAAAAAAGGTCTTGTCAGATTTATCTCTCTTGAGGGATGAAGGATTTTTGTCCTCTCTCTGGCAAAATGGGAAAAAATCAAATGTAAGAGGCTAGCTACAACTTAAATATGCTTAAAAGCTTAAGCTTCTGTATTTATTTTTTTCATGGTTATATCTCAGTCATACAAAAATGCAGTTAATTGGCTTTTGGAAACAGGAGTCAGAACTGGCACTTCATCGTGTTTGTTTCTAACAAAAACTCTGTGTTCCCAATAAATTTAACAGAGACGTGTTGGGCAATATTTCCATAATCTGTAAAGGCAGAAACTTCTTACATATTTTGTGGTCCCATTGATTTTCAACTTAGTGTGAAAAAATTGTAATTTGTTTTAAATCTTGTAGCACTTCATCAGTATTTGGGGGTACCTATAGCCCATAACATTTATAAAAAGGCTATTTTTAGACCTATCAAGCATTTTCAGCCTAACCCATTACTGCACAAATTGTTTCTTTTACCAAAATTCTACAAGTTACATAAATATGAAACATTTGAATGAAAGGAAAATACTGTCATGGAAAACATTGCATGAAATAAACCAGTTGCTTGTTATGAGCTGTTGCTCTTTTCCTACCATGTTTGCTAAAATGGAAAACTTTCATCCTGTTCTTTGTTTAACCCATTACCAAACAATCCCGACTTTTAACGACCCTGGTAACCAGCATTTTTTCCTTTTCCCACAATGTTTTCTACTCTTCCCATAACAAATTTCAAATTTTGAGTCACAATTATTTTGTCGTCTGCAAATGCTTTCAATTTGGACCAGTCTAAAATTTTGTCGTTTGGTAAAGAGTTAAAGGTCTTTTTTTTTTTTTTTTTAATCAGGCAAGTAATTTTTGGAAAGATACTGCTTGCTTTTGCTAAAACATTTGAGTCATGTTCTGGCAAAACAGGGGTCAATGCGTCTCTGTGATACATTATACCAAGGAAGTCATCATATCATTATGGATCCATAAAATCCATCTTGTCTTACAACCAACTGAATTGTGAGGTATACTGGTCCATGGACATGCTGAGAATTTACCAAAAGCAAAAAGTATCGGCCCAGGTCAGCCTGCGCGGACTGCGTAGGCTGACCTGGATCGATCCTTTTTGCAGATGCATTTAGCGCCCTTTTCACAGAGCATGGTTCATTTGTTGTTTTATGGATGTTTAACTTTGCATTGTGCCACTGCTTTTACTGACAACAGTGACAAATCATGAAAATTTGTAATACAAAATAATATGCTTTTTGGTCCATAGGGCATTAAGCCTAACTTATTGCAGAGTGCATACAGTGTAGATCAAGATCAATCTGCACAGAACACATAGTCTGATCTAGATTCTATACTGCCAATGATATTTTGTAAGTCTGTTTGATCAAATAGCTTTGAAATTGCCATATATACATGGAATATGCTTGTATTTCGGGTTTAGTAGTATTGTGTCTTTAACCTTTTACCACACAATCCAGAGTTCTTACAACCATGAGGAAGAAGCCTTTTGAAAGCATTGTGGGAAAAAGAGATGTTATTAATCAGCATTTTCTCCTTTTTTCACAATGTTGCTCTATGGGTAAAAGCTTTACAGCCAAATTTTAAATGGTTATCTGCCATTATGCATTAACCCATGGAATCTGGAAAATAAACCCAAGAGACATTTCCAATCAGAAGCAAGACCCAATTTATTGCAATATCAAGGTTGCTTTTGTCCTAAATGATCCCAGCAAGGCTGACAGTGGAGATCAAAGACCAGACTGTAGGTCTTGTGCAGTCTGATCTTGATCTACACTTGCCACTACGGCTACTAAAATTTTAAAAGGCACTTTAAGGGTTACCACACAGACCAATCATAATTGCATTCCTTCTCATTATTAAGTACATCTGTATGAATTTATCTCTACACAATTTCCTAAAGTAAGGATTCAAAATTGTATTCTTTGAATGAAATGTGGAGAAACCTGCTTCTTCATATCAGACATGCCCTGTGAAAAGGGGGCTTAATATATCTGCGAAAAGTGTCAACCCAGGTCAGCCTGCGCAGTCCGCGCAGGCTGACCTGGGCTGAAACTTTTCGCTGTTGGTAAATTTTCTGCATGTCCAAGGATAAGCTTACCTTATGATTACGTTGGTTTAAAAAAAAAGTGACTTATTGATCCATAGTTATGTGATGGCTTGATTGGTTCCATGGATCACGGAGATGCATTAAGCCCCATTTTGCCAGAGCATGGCTTATATATTTCGATTGCTCGAATGTACAGGCACTGAAACAAGGTAGTAAGGAAATGTGAACAGGTCTGCACTTTTACTAAGCTTGTAGTTCACTCTTCACCAGGTGACAGTGTTTTAGACCAGTCCATGTTGAAAGCACTATGCATACAACAAATTAACCCTTTACCAATCAACAAATTTGGTCCAAATTCAAAGCATTTGCAGACAACAGAATGAAGGTGTGTGAAAAAGTGAAATTTGGTAACATTGTGGTAAAAGGAGAAAATGCTGGTTACCAGCATTTTCTCCTTTTCCCACAATGGTTTCAAGAGGCTTCGCCTCCTAGGATCGTTAAAAGTCGGGATTGTGAGGTAAAGGGTTAAATATGACTCAAAGAATGGAATTTTTCCTTGTAGATATCAGACTGGAGGGAATTGTTAGAATGATTTGAAAGAATGGATGTCATTGGATGCAAAATCCTCGAACATTTTCATTACCAGTACATTAGAATCTGTTTACCAAGTTTATGAGGTTTGAAATACTAGATAAGATATTAATATGGTTGACCCTTTTTCCTACATAATGGTAGTAAGTGAAGTCCCCTTACCCTGAATGAAAGAATGTTGATGGTATCCTTGTCCTATTAGAATGATACTCTGCTATTTTCAACAGTTGTCCATTATAGTCATGGCAACAGCTCACTTATTCATGTGCTTCCTGTGTTTTACTACAACAACGCTACAATATTTGTGTGTAGGAGTCATGGAAAAAGTAGAATCTTGAAACTTATGTGTATGAATAGATACATACATTATAATGTATTTTTCTAGATCATTAGTACGCAATCTGCATATTTCAACATTGCCCCGACTATGTATGGAGGACTGCCATTCACACAGTGTGTAGCAGTGTTGGTTTTCTTTTGTTTCTTTATAGAATTTAGTGCTTGGTCAAATTGATCTGTAATGTTATGATGAATGCATGTGCAATCTCAGTTTATTGTATTTGTGTAGACAAAACTTCCAGTTTCATGTCTATTATAGACATCAGTCACATGATTGGTTCAACCAATCAAATTTTGTATCAGACATTTAATTTGTTACCAGATGACATAATTTTATACTTGTCCAAATTAAAAGTATTTGCAGACAAACAATTAAATATGGCTAAAACAACTGGATTTTTCTTTACAGCTGTAGAAAGCATTGTGGGAAAAAGGAGGAAATGCTGGTGACCAGCATTTCCTTCTTTTCCCACAATATCTACAAAAGCAGTCTACCTATGGCTGGTTAAAACATGAAATGGTTTGGTAAAGTTAACTAAAGAAGTATAGATTTATCATTTCATTGGACAATGGGAAAATTTTACAATTAGGCCCCAGTGAAAATTTCGTGTTAAACTTCAATGGCTAAAAGCATTGCTATTGCCATATTTTTGATAGATACGAGGTGCGTGCTAATTTTTCTCTATCATTTGATTCTTTTTTTTTTTTCGTTTAATAAAATGATTTTAAGATTGTTTGATAATGGTTTGTATGTGGTCTTATATTAAAAAGCCAGCATTATTGTTATTGACATGTTGTATCATTTATCCTTGTTGGTATTTATCCCTGCTCTTTGTCCTTCTTTTAACCCAGTTACACATACAAAAATGGGCCAACTTTAGAAATACATGTACCATGAACTAGAACTTAACCCTTTGCCACACAAAACAGAGTTTTAATGACCCTGAGGGAGTGAGCTTTTGAAATCATGGTGGGAAAAGGAGAAAGTGCTGGTTATTAGCATTTTCTCCTTTTCCAAAAATATTTTCAAAAGCCATTTTCCTTTGGGTTGTTAAAGCACAGGATGGTTTGGTTAACTCTTTCTTTACTATTGACGACATAAGTACCTTTTCGGATGGTGTAGATCAAGATCAGGCTGCACAGAATGTGCAGTCTGATCTTTGATCTACACCATCCGCCACCCAGTGCTAGACTATAATGCAGTTCATAATTAATAGCAGTAGGAATCTTCCTTTAGACCTGGGGAAAAAAGTGGAATTTCTTGACTTAGTAGTGAAAGAGTTAAAGGTTGATGAAGGAGAGAGGAGAGCATTTTCTATGAATGGTCATGACTAATAGTGTTCATATAAATGTGCTTTGTATGATAGTAACTCATATTTATACTTGAATTTCATTTCAGTGTTTATAAAATTCCATATTTCATTTTGCTTTGTTCTTGTATAATGCTTTGTATCAAATGACTTGTAGACAAATCTTAGAATTTTTTGTGATTATTTAAACCATTTGGTTAAGCCGATCAAAAGTTATGTTACTTTCAAAGTTGAAAATCTTGGAGAATAAGCCTAGAAATGTTCGTAATAATGGTTGGTGAATACAGACCATGCAGAATTTTCTAAATTTGAAAGTAACGCAACTCCTGATTGGCTAATCCATTTGGTTTAGCCAATTGGAAGTTGAGTTAAATTCAAATTTGACAAATCTTGAAGAATAAGACTAAGAATGTTCTTAAGATTGATCGGTAAATACGGACCTTGATTTCACCAAGCTTATGAATGTGGAAGCTTGTTGCAAACTGAGAGACTGGCTTGTCCAAGTAGCAGTATGCTTCTTGTATCCCTGTGTAAATAGCCTCTTGCCTTGGAGAAGCAGTTGCTGCTTGGTCCATTTGGCTGGCTAGGAAATAATAGAGATTATCATAGGGCATTGAAATTCCAACACTGTCATGAGATTTTTTTGTTTTTTGGTTCAAACTTATTGTTACTTTACTTTGTTAATCCATTCACAGAGTTCATTCAAATAATAGTTGCTAATTTGAAGAGAATGATAGAAAATATCGAGATGTTTTGGGGTTTTGATCTCTTTTTGGAGTTAAGTGATAAAATAACTTTTGTATAGTCGCTGGGAGAAATGGTTGAATAGTCGGATATGGTTTTTCAAATGACATCAGGATGAAATTTAATGGTCGCTCATAGGGGTATAATGTTAAAAAAAAATGGTAGTTTGCATGGTCTCTGGTTGGAAACACCAGGAAGTTACTTACTACAGGTCAGTTATATTGAAGAATTTGTTAGGGGAATTTTATATTGTCATTTACTGCAGGGGGTTGTTTAGTTCAGATGGTCGTCTAGGCAAGTTCAACTATCACAAATATTGGACTTTGTAAAACCTAGATCAGACTGCATTGAGTGTTGTATTTACATGGTTCACAAAGCACCTACATCGTACTGCAAAGCATTCAAAGCTGTTCTTAGAACGGATGATTTTTCTTTTTAGTTTAGAAAAATAGTGATGTTTAATGTGAAAATAGTATAAATGTATTTTGTTTCTAAGATATTGAATACTGGAAAATAATTAAGGATTAAGGAAAGCCTATGATGTATTATTTCTTTCTTTATCAATTCGTCCTCTTATTTTTTTAATTTTATTATTGTCTTTACAAGTATGTAAATACCTACTGTTGTGTGATCTAAAGAGATGAGCCATACTCTGAGAAATGGGGGCTAAATGCATCTGCAAAAAGTATTGACCCAGGTCAGCCTACATGCTCTGCAGAGGCTTACCTTGGGGAAAACTTTTTGCTGTTGGTCAATTTTCTGCATGTCAAAGGACCAGTGCACCTCATGATTCAGTAGGTTGTTAGACAAAATGGATTTTATGGATCCATAATTATTAGATGACCTGCTTGGTATCATGCCTCATGGAGATGCATTAGCCCCCTTTTGCAAGAGCATTGCTCAGTTATGTATTTGCCTGAATGTTCTCTGAAATTTTAGTTGTGTAGAAACATTATGAGTATAATTTGATAGGGTGAGTGCAAAGTAAAAATAATCTTATTAGCTCAGTAAACATTATGACCCATGAACACTGATTATTTTGGCCTTCAATTCTCAAGGCTCTGATATTTATTATTTGTCATTAGTTTATAGATTGTTTTCCTTAGTATGGAAACAGAAACTTAATTCTTTACCACAAGAAAAAAATTTTGACTGGTCCAAATTCAAAGCATTTTGCAGATGACAAATTAAATATGGCTCAAATGATTGGATTTGTTTCTGAAAAGTTTGAACACATTGTGGGAAAAGGAGAAAATGCTGATTACCAGCATTTACTTCTTTTCCCACAATGTTTTCAAAAGTCTAATTTACAAGGGGGTGTTAAAACTCAGAGTTGTGTGGTAATGGGTTAAATAGTTGAGAGTAGAGCTGGAAAAAAATGATAGGAAGATCTTGTATGTTTGATGTCACTCTTAAATTTAATTTTTCATAAGGCTTCAAAAGTTTGGACCTGTCGAATTCAAAAGCATTGCAGATGATAACTGAATACGTCTCAGATGATGAGATTTGTTTTTGGAAGGATAGAAAACATTTTGGAAAAAGGAGAAAATGCTGTTTACCAGTATTTTCTTGTTTGCCAAGATGTTTCCAAAAGCCTCCACAATCTTGATCAAGGAAATAAGGGTTTTTTTGGTAGAGGGGAAAAGACCAGGTTGGTTTGCGAAATATAAGAACTCAACTCTACTCCACTCCCTACCTAAGGTGTTCACTACATGTTTTTTCCCTGGGATATGAAAAAAAGTGCTCAAGACATAACATAAAGGTCTGAGACCGTTTGGTGGTACTCTTTGAAAGATGTACTTTGATCTACGCATTTTTTAACATTTTGTGTAACAACTGTGTATATTATACAGTAGTCATGTTCTCCATCTATATAATTATGAACATGTATATCTACATGTATGTCACATGTTAAGAAGCAAAGAGGTTTTGGTTGATTACCATGAACTAAAGGGTTAAAACTGACAAGGGGGCGGGGGAATTACACATGTGGAAGAAGGCAATGATTCTTGTAAGGGAAATGCAAGACTTTTTTGGGGTTTACATGAGTACAAAGTCACAGGGTCACAAAATTAATTGAACAAAAACTTTTTTTAACCCGTTAACACACAATCCCGAATTTTAATAATCCTAAGGAAGAAGGTTTTTGAAAACATTATGGGAAACGGAGAAAATGCTACTAGCCAGCATTTTCTCCTTTGTCCATGATGTTTTCTACCCTATCAACAACGAATTTTGTCATTTGGCCCTCCTTTAGTTTGTTGTCTGCAAATGCATTCAATTTTGACCAGTCATATTTTTTCATTTAGTAAAAAGTTCCAAAGAACAGGCCATGCTATCTTCTCACAACTCTTGCCCTTTTACCATTTGTACATTTTAGATTAACCCTTTTACCACACAATCCCGACTTTTAATGACCCTGATAAAAAAGCCTTTTGAAAACATTGTGGGAAAAGGAGAAAATGCTGGTAACCAGCATTTTCTCCTTTTTTCCACAATGTTTTCTACCCTTTCAAGATTGAATTTCAGTTTTTTGGTCACATTTAATTTGTTGTCTGCAAATGCTTTCAAATTGGACCAGTCTAAATTTTTGTCGTTTGGTAAAGAGTTAAACAATCTCAGTTATGGCGAAAAAGTCAGAGATGAGTAAGAAAGGATGTAAAGGTCCTTGTGTTATATTTACAGAGTAAAAGAAAACACCAAACTGTAATTTTACATGCAAGAAGTCAAAATTATGACATGTGAACATTCTGGTAGGATACAGTGTCTTCATCTTACTATCTACATGTACCAGTACATGTATAAAGATTTTAGTTAACCCTATCCCAAAGTAAAGCTTCTGCAAATTACAAATCCGAAAATGGTGGTGAAAATGATCTAAGTTCTTTGATCACCAGCATATTTTTCCGTTTCAAACAATGTTTTCAAAAGCCTTTTTCTTTAGGTTTGTTAAAACTTGGGAATGTTTGGTAAAGTTTTTACTTCATGGATTTTCCTTCAATTATGGGTCTCATGATCAGAATAGAATATATGTGCTAGTTTGTAGAACTGTTTTTATGTTAGATTTTTTTGTGTAGTATATTTTTGGTCATGTGCTATCCAACACCTTAGTGTTTATTTCTGGTTAATGTTTTCTTTGATTTTTGAACTACTTTGTCTTCTTGTACTCCCTACCTAAGTAATGTTCTTTCTTTACAGACATGAACCTGTTAGGGCATAGAACCTTTTTGTTGTTGATAAAAATGTGCAATGAGTGACAAGAAGTCAGTTAAAAATACTGTCCCTTGAGTAACTCATTTAATCTTGTAAAACATTTGTATAGAATGTAGAATACCAAGATGAACTGAGATTTAACTCTTTCCAACATGACAAAATTTAGATTTTTTTTGTGATTAAAATTATATGCAGATTCTGAATAAAATGTAGTTCAAATAACAGGAGTTGTTCTTGAAAGGACAGAAAACATTGTGCAAAATAGGACAAAATGCTAGTTACCAACATTTTCTCATTTTCCAAAAAAGTTTTTTCTGCTGGGCTATAAATGGTTGAAGTTGTGTTGTAATGGGTGAATACAGAATTAATGTATAAACATCTTAGTTCTAGAACACATTTGTCTGACTTTAAAAGGAGAAGTTGCTGATCACAAAAAATTTCACCTTTGACACAGTCCTATAAAAATTGTTAGCTGCAAGAATGAAAAAGTCATGTACAGGAGATAATGTTTTTAACCCTTTGCCAGACGACAAAATTTCGCCCTTGTCCAAATTGAAAGCATTTGCAGATGACGATTTCAATGTGGCTCAAATGGTGCAGTTTTCTCTTGTTAGGGAAGAAAACATTGTGGGAAATGGAGAAAATGCAGATTACCAGCTTTTTCTCCTTTTCCCACAATGTTTTCAAAAGGCATCTTTCCCAGGGTCGTTAAAAGGCGGCATTGTGCGGTAAAGGGTTAGGTTTTCTGTAGGTATTAAGATTGAGCAACTTGTCAATTTATCATAATGTTTTCAAAGCCCTTCTCTGCAGGCATGCTAGAATAGGTCCATGTTAGTATAAGGGAATAATCACTTTGAGCGAAGTCATTGTGTGTAACTTTAACCCTAAAATTTACAGTCCCAATTTTTATTAACCCCTGGAAAGAAATTGTTTGAAAATATTGTGGGGAAGAGAAGAAAATGCTGGTAACTAGCATTCTCTCCCTATCCAACGATGTTTTATACTCTTTAACCCTTTACCACACAATCCGGACTTTTAACGACCCTGTGAAAGAAGCCTTTCGAAAACATGGTGAGAAAAGGAGAAAATGCTGGTAACCAGCATTTTCTCCTTTTCGCACAATGTTTTCTACACTTCCAAAGAGAAATTTCAGTTTTTGAGTCAAATTTATTTTGTCATCGGCAAATGCTTTCAATTTGGACAAAGCTAAAATTTTGTCGTTTGGTAAAGAGTTAAGAGACAAATTCAATCATTTCAACCACATTCAATCTGTTGTCCTCAAGACTTAATGCTCTTAGTTTTGATCAGTATGAAATTTTGTTGTTTTGTTACAGTTAAAGGCTTTTTGGCATTAAATTTCATGTTAGTTTTGGCCCCCTAATGGACGTTTTTCTGTGCTTATCAAACATTTCTTTCTGATTTAGTGACAGCCAAGTTTTTTTTTTTTCTTTTTAATCATTACTCTTCTACTTAGGTTTTTTTTTTTTTCAATTAGTGGTAGTGTGTTTGTAAGTTTTAACAATAATATGTTAAAATTTATTTGTCATTACATTAACCTCAATTTAGGGGTGTTTTTGCAGACAGTATAGGTCTTTTTTTTTGAGGCAAAACAACAGCTGGCCATTGCAATATTTTAGGTTCATTTTAGGAACGGAAATTGTCCTTTCCTGTTCAATCACATGGGTTTAAGCCTTTACCACACAATCCCAACTTTTAACGACCCTGAGGAAGAAGCCTTTTGAAAACATTGTGGAAAAAGGAGAAAATGCTGGTAACCAGCATTTTCTCCTTTTCCCACAATGTTTTCTACTCTTTCCAAAACAGATTTCAGTTTTTCAGTCACATTTATTTTGTCGTCTGCATATGCTTTCAATTTGGACTAGTCTAGAATTCTGTCATTTGGTCAAGAGGTAAGAGTCTAATTGCTGCAATTCCATTTTTCTCTATCTACAATAAGTATTGTTTAGATTGTTTGATTGACTTCTATGAATAAAGGGAACTCTCATCAGTTGTTTGTAGCGCCTTATCACACTAGTCCAAATTCAAAACATTTTCAGAGGACAAGTCACTTTTTTTTTCAGATGATGGCAAATGTCTTTGAGAGGGTAGAAAACATTGTGGAAAAAGGATAAAATGCTAGTTACCAGAATTTTCTCCTTTTCCCATGTTTTCAAGAGCTTTCTTGCTCAGATTTCTGAAAGCAAGGGATTGTTGAAAAAGGATAAATCTATAGGTACAATACTAGCTCTCTGACTGGCTTATTATGTTCAATTTATCCAATCAGGTAGTTTGTTTCATAAGAAGTTGGAATATATTTGATATTTCGAGTGGCTTGTACGGGTTTTAAATGCCAGTGGCCATTGGTTTATTGTAATTTATATTTCAACAAAATTGTTTTTCATTTGGTATCAGTGATTGTGTGTAATAAACTTGCTACTGTATTGTTTGTTTTGAATTTCTTCTTCCTCATCTACTTCTTTTGATAATGAAAGGGAGAAAATAACAGGCAGCAAGACAAAAGCCTGTATTCAAAAAACATTCAGAACATTACTCTAGTCTTATTCTGAATTTAGAAAGGAAACCAATTTCTCATTGGCATGACCATTTTGATTTATCCAATCAAATATTTTGTTTATTCATTTCTAAATTTAGAATTGTGAAATTCTGTTTCATGTATTTTGAAATTTAGAAAATCATAGAGTTAGAAACGGAATGCCGCACCATGGTTGGTAAAAATGGTCACAGGGCTTGAAACCAAAGATCCTTTTCCCACATGCCAATATCCACCTTACTTCTTGTACTGCTCTCCAGTAATCTTGCCTTTATTTGTCCATCTTACTCTGATTTCTACCACTATATTTGCATTTGAGCCATGTTCTGTGAAAAGGGGTTTTAATGCATCTGCAAAAAAAAAAAAAAAAAATCTAAGTCAGCCTGTGCAGTCCGCAGGATGACCTGGGTAGAAACTCTTTGCTGTCTGTTTATTTTTTACATGTTTAAGGATTAGTCTATCTCATTATTCAGTGGGATGTGAAACAAAATGGATTTTATGGATCAATAATTATGTGATGACTTGCTTTGTATAATTTATCACAGAGATGCATTAGGCCCCCTTTTGTCAGAGCTCATGCCTGTTGAACAATGAAGTGAGATCAGCCTATTTAAAGGAATTCTCACTGGCGCAATGATAAAAGCCTTGGATTCTGAACGGTGACAATAGTTACATGTGGTGGATAACCATTTGCCAAACAATCCCTTTCTTTAACCACCCTGAGGAAGAAGGCTTCAGAAAACAATGTGGGAAAAGGAGAAATTGCTGATAACAAACATTTTCTACATTATCCACGATGTTTTCTACCCTTCTAAAAGACAATTGTCTTGACTTGATATCTGTTCTAAAGTCTTGTTGTCTTGTACAGTTTTCACACTACACTGCACAATCCTAGTAGGGATAAAATCCTTGGAAAGATGTGTGTGCTTTTGCCATGATAAATACTGTTGAAAAACCCACTTGATCAAACAAGTCTCAGTTAACATTTAACTCTTTACCAAACGACAAAATTTTTGGACTGGACCAAATCGAAAGCATTTGCAGGGGACAAAATAAATGTAACTCAAATGAGGATTTCTGTCTGTGATATGGTGGAAAACATTGTGGGAAAAGGAGAAGATGCTGGTTACCAGCATTTTCTCCTTTTCCCACAATGTTTTCAAAAGGCTTCTTCTTCAGGGTCGTAAAAACTTGGGATTGTGTGGTAAAGGGTTAATATGTGGATATGTACATAATTTCATATTTTCAAATTACTTCCTCTCTTTTTGTCAAATGATGAAAGTCAGTAGGAGAATAATTGGTATCTAACTGCATTATCTATAACTAGAAGAGAAATACTAGAATTACATGTATGTGGCTGGGTACGCTAGCAATTGCGACAAATTGTGAATACAATCGTAACTCATGTATCTCCTGTTGCTACAATGTTTTCAAAAGAGGTGTACTGCACGAGGGAAAACTGCTGGAGATCATGTGATAAATGACGCACAACATCTAGTACAAAACATTATTTGGCAACTTAATGCTTTGACACACAAACCTGAGATTTAACAACCCTGTAAAAGAAGGCCTTTGAAAACTTTGTATAAAAAGGAAAAAATGCTGGTAACAGCATCTTTTCCTTTCCCAACTATGTTTTCCATCCTTTCAAAGACAAATCCAGTCCTTTGAGCCACACTACTTTAATGTATCCAAAATTTTGTTGTTTGTGAAAGAGTTTAAAGTGGAATGGGCCAGTACCAGCATAAGAAAGAAAGGAATAAATATTTCTCATCTGCACAGCAAGGAAAATGTAAATGAAATTAATAATTATCATTCAAATAATGACTCAACAAATAGATTTATTCATATTCCAGAAAATATACATATTTTTAACACAGAAGCAGTATTTATCTTATTGTATAATGATATGGACAGAATGTTTTCCCTTCCTCTAAACAACAAAACAACCACTGTAAAATAAGAGGAAGGAGACAGGGAAATAAGAACTAAAACAGTTATGAAAAAATTCATGAAACATCTCAAGCCTTAATGACCCTGAGGAAGAGAGCTTTTGTAAACATTGTTAGTAATGGAGAAAATGCTGGTAAGCAGCATTTTCTCCATTGCCCACAATGTTTTTTACCTTACCAGTCGTTTGGAAAAGGTTTAACTCTTTACCAAACAACAAAATTTTAGACTGGTCCAAACTGAAAGCATTAGCAGACGACAATTTAAATGTAGGTCAAATGATGGAATTTGTCTTCAATGGGGTAGAAAACATTGTGGGAAAAGGAGAAAATGCTGGTTACCAGCATTTTCTCCTTTTCCCACAATGTTTTCAAAAGGCTCCTTTCACAGGGTCATTAAAAAGTCGGAATTGTGTGGTAAAGTGTCGATACAGGTTGCTTGCTTAACCCTTTACCAAACAATCCTGTGTTTTAATGACCCTGAGGTTGAAGCCTTCTGCAAACTGTGTTATGTTCTCAATATGGACAAGCCTAAAAGGTTGTTGTCTGGTTAAGAATTAAAACATATAAGCCATGCTCTGTGAAAAGGGGGTTTAATGCACCCGCAAAATGTATTGACCCAGGTCAGCCTGCGCAGTTCACGCAGTCGAAACCTTTTGTTTCTGATAAATATTCTGCATTAGGACCATACTTCCTCATAATTCAGTTGACTGTTAGACAAAATGGATTTTATGGCTCCATGACTACGGGATGACTTGCTTGGTTGGTATAATGCATCGAAGAGATGCATTAAACCCCCTTTTATCAGAACATGGTTCATGTACAAAGTCAATCCTATTTTTGCTAGTGACACAACTGCAAGGTTCAGACATAACAGGCACATGTGCAATTCATTTTTAAACATGAAGAAAAAAACAAAAAGAAAATGATCAACCATGACTACATGAGAAATACCTTGATAAATACAACAATCTATATACATTGTACATGCACAAAAATATGAGCCATGCTCTGGTAAAAGGGAGCTTATTGCATCTCCGTAATGCATCATACCAATCAAAACATCACAATGATTATGGATCCATAATAGCCACTTTTTTTAACAACTGACTTAATCATTTGGTAGATTTGTCCTTGGGCATACAGAAAATTGACCAGTAGCTAAGTTTTGGCCCAGGGTTAATACTTTTCGCAGATGCATTGAGCCCCCTTTTCACAGAGCATGGCTCATATATAAATAATACATGACGAATAGTGTGACCCTAAGAATATGAAACATTAGGCTGCTGGGTGCAGCTTAATGACTTTTTGCGGACAGTGTAGATCAAGTTCAGCCTGCACAGAACATGCAGTCTGATCTTGGATCTACACTGTCTGATAAGGAGATATTTTTCCCCCAGAAAAATACCTTTGAAATAGCAAAATTTGGGTTTTTATAGGCTGTAAGAACTAACCTGGCACATATATTTTGTCATCTGCAAACGCTTTCAATATGGACACATCCAAAATGTTTTTGTGTGGTGAAGGGTTAAAGGAAAGCTAATACCTCTAAAATGATCTAAAATGACATATTGGCTCATTGGATTTCACAGCTAAAGCTGTCAGATGACAGCCTGCTCAACTATTAACATTGTCACTTGGCATTTATATTTCATGGGCAATTTCAAATTAAGCAAGACAGAGAGTTACACTTTTTTCATTCTTCAGGATGTATGAGTTACAGTTCTTTCAATGTAAAGTCTGCCTCATTGGCCTGTATCCACCTGTGAAATATCACTTGATTATCTTACATAGAGTAGGAGTTACATTATGGACAACAGTATGGAATTACAGTATGGACAACCACAATCATGTTAATGCCAATGCCAACAGTAAAAAATTGACCTATAAAACAAACACTATTCTGCAAATAGTCAAACTGGAAAATGATAATTGTGATAGAATTAAGAAATTTCTCTGCTTGAGTAGTTTCTCCATTTTTTACAATTGTCACAAAAAGGTATTTTGCCTCATTACCTCAAGAGGTAAATTTTTAGCTGATGACCTTTAAAAACATCCTTGAAAAACTTTGAAAAATAACATGAATTCCTGTTTTATATATGAATACATGTAACTACATTGTGGCAAAAGGAAAGTTTGCTCTTTAACCCTTTAAAGTCTACCACACAGAGCAAACTTTTAATGACCCTGACAACGAAACCTTTTGAAAATATTGTGGGAAAAGGAAAACAATCCTGATAACCAGCATTTACTCCTTTTCCCCACAATGTTTTCTCTCCTATCTGAGAAAAATTTCATCATCTGAGCCAAAAAGAAATTGTTGTCTACAAATGCTTTCAATTTGGACAGGTCTAAAATTTTGTTGTCTGGTAAAGGATTGAGAGCAGTTTTTCTTTTTAGCCAAAATATTTTCATGTGTCATTTACTGCAAGACAAAGAGTCATCTACCTGAGGTAATGAGCTGTAGCAGTTCAAAATACATCTATTGCAGGTCAACTCTTTACCAGATGACAAAATTTTAGACTGGCCCAAATTCGAAGCATTTGCAGATGACAAATTGAATGTGGCTCAAATGATAGGATTTGTTTCTGAAAGGTTAGAATATTTCATGGCAAAAAGAGAAAATGCTGGCTTACAGAATTTTCTCCTTTTCCCACAATGTTTTCAAAAGTCTAATTTTCCCACAATGTTTTCAAAAGTCTAATTTCCCAGAGGCATTAAAAGTCGTCACTGTGTGGTAAAGAGTTAACAAGCATTTTCTCCTTTTCCCACAATGTTTTCTACTCCATCCAGGATAAATTTTGTCATTTCAGCCACCTTTAATTTGTCATCTGCAACTGTTTTCAATTTGGCCCAGTCTAAATTATTGTCGTTTGGTAAAGAGTTAATTGTATAACACCGCTCCTGGAAAAGGGAGTTAACCCTTTCCAAAACAAGCCCTGGTTTTCACGTGTCTGCAATACAAGTCTTTTGAAAACACTGTGGGAAAAGGAGAAATTGCTCGTAACGAGCAATTTCTCCTTTTCCCACAGTGTTTTCTACCCTTTTTGTGAACTTTCTGCCATTTTCATCAAATTTAAAATTGTCATCTGCAAACTCTTTCAATTTGGACCAGTCCAAAATTTGTCATTTGGGAAAGAGTTAAATGCATTTCAGTGATGCATTACACCATGCAAGCCATCACATAATTACGGATCCACAGCATCCATTTTGTCTATCATGAAAATAGAATGGTCCTTGGACATGCAGAAAATTGACCAAGATAAAAAAAAGTTTTGACCCATGTCAGCCTGCGCAGACTGCTTTAGCTGACATGGATCTGTAAGTTTTGCAGATGCATTAAACTCCCTTTTAAAAAAGCATGGCTCCAATACATGTATTGGAAAACTCCCAACTGATACAATACCTTATAAAATAACCCTTGACCAAAGGACAAAATTTTAGCCTTGTTCAAATTGAAAGCATTTGCAGACGAAAAAATTAATGTTGCCCAAAACATCAAATTTGTCTTTCATTGGGTAAAAAACATTGTGGGAAATGGAGAAAATGCTGGTTACCAGCATTTTCTCCTTTTCCCACAATGTTTTCAAAAGGCTTCTTTCTCAGGGTCATTAAAACTCAGGACTGTTTGGTAAAGAATTAACAATTCACACACAGTTTTAGTTTTTTGAGATATTTGCATCAATCAATATCGAGATATGTTCTCTACTCAAATTCCGGAATATCTTCATATGAATATCCATCATACTCCATGTATGCGTAGTAGGCTATGCGCACATGATAAAATCCAGGGATAAACATCAGTGCTCCAAGAATAATAACAGGCCACGTTCTGTCTCCATACTGTAAGAAAAAGAAAATCAGAGAAAAGAAAAGTTGATGATTGAAAGCCTTATGTGCAACTACCGTCCGTACATTATGAGCATAGAATATGTGTTGAATGTATTGAATGAATGGTATTTTACATCTCTTTCAAGATTATTTCAGTCATATCACTGCAACAGCTGACAAATTCATATATGTCCTGGGTTTCACCAGTACTAGGCTAGGACTCTGAAGTGTCTTGCCCAAGGACACTCCAACGAAAAACCCAGTGTCTCCAGTGAGGCTTGAACCCGGGGCCTCCAAGTTACGAGTCCTACACTTTACCACTGAGCCATGCAGGACCCCTTACAAATTCATTAAGTATAAACCAAAAGAGTCAAAATTGTTCAGATATTATGTAAGGAAAAAAATATTGAATCTATCTCGACACATGTCAACGGCCGTCTTGCAGCATGGTGGGGGCTCACTGAACATTTAACCCTTTACCAGACGACAGAATTTTAGGCTTGTCCAAATTGAAAGCATTTGCAGACAAAAATTTCAATGTGGCTCAAATGGTGCAACTTTTCTTTGATAGGGCAGAAAACATAGTGGGAAAAGGAGAAAATGCTGGTTACCAGCATTTTCTCCTTTTTCCACAATGTTTTCAAAAGGCTTCTTTCCTAGGGGCGTCAAAAGGCGGCATTTTGCTGTACAGAGTTAACTTTTTACCAAATGACAAATTTTACACTGGTTCAAACTGAATGCATTTGCAGATGACAACTTAAACGTGACTCAAAAATTGAATTTTGCCTTTGGAAGAGCAGAAAACATTGTTAGAAAAAGAGAGAATGCTGGTTACTAGCATTTTCTCCTTTTACCATAATATTTTCAAAAGCATTCTTCCTACAATTTGTCAAAACTCGGGATTGTATGGTAAAGGGTTAACAATTCATAAACTTATATCATATTAGATTAAGAGCCATTTTACACTGCTTGTCTAGTTTGTGAGTTTACACTGCTTGTCTAGTTTGTGAGAACATGTATATTATACATGTTTTTACTTATATTAGGATCACTAAAATGCTCAAATGATGGAACTTGTCTTTAATTGGGTAGAAAGCAATGTGGGAAACAGAGAAAATGCTGGTTACCAGCATTTTCTCCTTTTCTCAAAATGTTTTCAAAAGGGTCGTTAAAACTTGGGACTGTGTGGTAAAGGGTTAAAGAAAGGAAAATATCTGTTTACCTTATCACTGCACATGTATGACTTCTTGTGCCCATACAGTGGTCATTGAGGGGTAAAAAGCAACAGTTACTGCTACGAATAGGCCATGACCAGGGGTGTGGCAATCTTAAAAATTTCTACTTGTCCACGGACAAGTAAATTACAAAAATCTACTTGTCTGCCAGTGTGGCTCACTTGTCCATGACAAAATTTTAAATGGCATGCATAAGGTTACATGTCAGCAATATGGGGATACTCTCGATAAACCTTAAAAAAAACTTTGTTACGATCGTCCGCATGTCATTTTTTGTACAGAGTAAGAACATTTGTGTTTCACTGGATAAGCGTGCAACAGATTTTTGTTTCAAAATTTTCCGTGTATTTTCTTCTTGTCCACGGACAACTAAACTGAAAAAAGTCACTTGTCGGGAGCCGAATTTTCCCGAGTCGGATGAGACGGGTATAGTATTTCCACACTGCTGGCCATGACTATAAAATTTATTTTGTCTGCTATAACATGGATAAAGTTGTCTGCAGCTGGTAATGTATTAACTCTTTCCCACATGACAAATGTTGGACTCTTCCAAATTGATAATATCTGCAGATGACAAAGTTTGAAAGTGGTATAAACTGAAAGTTCCTTGACAGGGTATAATTTTCTTCTTTTTCTACTATGTTTTCAAAATAACTTCCTTTCTTAGTGTCATTAACCCTTTATCACACGACAAGAATTTATACCAGTCCAAATTGAAAGCATTTACAGACGACAATTTCAATGTGGTTCAAATGATGTGATTTTTGTTTGATAGGGTACAAAACATTGTGGAAAAAGGAGAAAATGCTGGTTACCAGCATTTTCTCCTTTTCCCACAATGTTTTCAAAAGGCTTCTTTCTCAAGGGTGTTAAAAGTCGGGATTGTGTGGTAAAGAGTTAAAAGTCAGAACTGTCTGGTAAAGTCTTTATGTGGCTATCAAATATACAAAATTCCAAAATGATCTACCTTTGCATCAATCACTCCTGTCAGAAGGAAAGATCCAATCACCAGCAAAATGGTTCCAATGACACACAGGGTCGTGGCCAGGATTATTGCCTTTTTTGGAAACTTTGGTGGGGGCTTCTGAAACTGAACAATAACTGAATTTGATCTACATCTATTCCTGGAGAAAGTGAAGACAAAATCAGTGCTGCAATTAGTGTCAGCAGGAAATGACTCAACTCTTTACCAAACGACAAATTTTTAGACCAGTCTAAATTGAAAGCATTTGCAGACGACAAAATAAATGTAACTCAAAAATTGAAATTTGTTATGGGGAGGCTAGAAAAGATTGTGGGAAAAGGAAAAAATGCTGGTTACCAGCATTTTCTCCTTTTCCCACAATGTTTTCAATAGGCTTCTTTCTCAGGGTCGTTAAAAGTCAGGATTGTGCGGTAAAGAGTTAATCCTTTACCAAACAGCAAAATTTTAGACATGTCAAAATTCAAAGCATTTGCAGATGACAAAATAAATGTGACTCAAAAATGGAAATATGTTCTTGTTGAATTTGTTCTTGGTAAAGGGTTAGTTCTTTACCAAACAAGTGCACCTGCTGACTTGTTCAAATTGAAAGCTTTTGCAGACGACAAATAAAATGTGATTATTAGTCTTTCAAATGGTAGAAAACTGGAGAATATGCAGTATACCAGCATTTTCCATTTTTCCACAATATTTTCAAAGGGCTTATTTCTTAGGGTTATTAAAACACAGATTGTCTGGCAAAGTTAACTACATGTACTAGATAAGCTGCATGATTTTTCAGGGTGGAAAAGAATTTAATGTCTATTCAAAGTTATTAACAAAAAGACTGAGGATAGTCTTTATGGTAGTGATGCAGATTGATTGTGTATTTTTAAGGCCGTTTTCAACATTATTTCAGTTATATCGCAGCAGAAGAAGAATTATATCTAATTTCTAAAAATCAGTTTAACCCTTTACAACCCAGTCCCAAGTTTTAATGCCTCTGAGAGAGAGAGCTTTTGAACACATTATGGGAAAAGGAGAAAATGCTGGTAACCAGCATTTTCTCCTTTTCCCATAATGTTTTCTACCCTATTTAAGATAAATTCCACCATTAGAGGCCCATTCAAATTATCCTCTGCAAATGCTCTCAATTTGGACAAGAGTTAAATGTTTAAACTTCAATCTTACTTGAATTTCAGAAAAACCATCATCCTTTAGTTTTCTGTACTGCTTAGATGCATCCATTCTCGTCGGCATTTCTGGTTTGAGCTGCAACACTATAACAACTTTTTTCACCTACCTGTCTCTTCTTTAAAAATTTCCTATGAAATAAAAGAAGAAGGGAAATTCATCATAATATGAATCTGTGAACAATTGTCTTAACGCTTAACCAGACAACAGATTTGTAGACCATTCCATTTTCAAAGCTGTTGCAGATGACAAATAAAATATAGCTAAAATGATGGGATTTGTCTCTAAAAGACTAGAAGGAGACAAATCAGCTACAGTGTTGCAGTAATGCATAATGCATAAAGACTATATCATTATCCTACTTAAGAAGCATTCAACACAAATTAAAGAAATGATACATGGATAATTGAGACGATGCCCTAGCCTGACACCAGTCTCCCCTTATTACATCTCCTAATGCACATAATTTGATGACATCACACGGTATTTCAAGTTGTAACCCTTACCAGTTTTTGAAAGTTTTCTTGCACCTAAATTTCAGCCCAATGCGAGACAAAGACATGTAAAAAATAATTATTTGGCTCAGTTAATAACAAAATTAATACCATTTTTCTTATTTCTGAATACCGGTAATGCTCCTTCTTGAAAGATGCAAGGATCTGTCACTTTCTGCTGCAATTACGATGGGAATACTGGAATTAATATGTGCCATGTTTGCCAAAGAAGTCTGACGGGATGTATATTATTTCCTTGCGGAATACAGACACTTAAAGCTACTTCTGCAAATGTAAAATGATCGATAATGTGTGTCGATTACAATGATTCATAATCAAGTCAGTACGATGACACTGTATCTGATGTGCTAAAAATAAATGGAATTACCAACTTCAAAATGACCATCCCGTTATTTAACCCTTATCCTGCTGAATAAGTTAAATTAAAATGTCAAGCCGACAGTAAAACCCAAACAATACTACTTCAAACTTAAATTTTGTAGAGAAATATCTCCTTATCAGACAGTGTAGATCCAAGGTTAGACTGCATGTTCTGTGCAGTCTGATCTTGATCTACACTGTCTGCAAAAGGTCACTGAGTCGCGTTTAGCAGCCCAAGAGTTAACGACAAAAATTGCACCTTTTCGCTGAATGTAACAGTACAGCACTGTTTCAATAGAAGTTTACGATAGCAAAGAGCACTATATCCAATTGTGTTTCTTTGTGTTTTACAAGGAATTTAGAGTTTGAAAAATAAGTGTCCCCTTTCAAAAGAAGCTGTTTTACTTGTGCTGACGTGGGTAGTAAACTTTTATCCGCTTACCAAATATGTCCGACATACAGTTTACTTGCTGTGCCACTTCATAACCTAAATTACAAAAACACATAAACACAGATTGAAAACATATTTCAGTTTTCACATTATTTTACCTTTTATGTATGGACAAACGTTTATTCCCTGGTTCTCAGTATAGTGAGGGAAATATCTTATACCAGTATGATGAGAATTTTACATTTGTTTACAAGTCACAAAATAGGACATACTCGATTTGTACACTTGTATCGAGGCAACTTCGAATGAGTTCTAGAAGAATCAAAGCGCTAAGAGAACTAAGTACTACATGTTTGTACAACAAGCTCAACCGTTTACAAGTACCAATGTATGACTTTACAAGGCCATACAGTTTTGGAAATATTGGAAATATCTTTGGAAAAAGAGCAGCAGCTTGTACAACAGATTCCTCAAATACGCATTGGAAATTTTTCTACGAAATGGAAACTAATTACGTTCTCAAACGTTTTGTATCCCTGCGATTTCCATTGCGTCAAACGATTTCCATTTCGTCCATTTTGTCGAAAAATTTCCAATGCGTATTTCAGGCCTACCGGCCTCAACGGCCCCCAAGCTATATCTTTTATTTATCGTTTGATTCTGCTGAAATTAGTATTATATTAAACCCTTGATATCAGCCTTTCATGTGATATAAAATATAATATGTTGAAACACATTTTGAAATATTATCAATAAAAAAAAAATGGTAAGCTTTTCGTATTTTCTTCCAGGTATTTCAAGAATTAGACAAATCCGGCCCCTGTGACAAATTTTATCCGGGCCTTTATTTCGTGGAAAACATCGCGGAAATTATTTCTAAATAAAAGTGCATGTTTTTAGCTTTCCAACGGGATAAAAATGAGTGAATTCCGATTTAAAATCACAGCTTTTTGCAGAGCATGACGGGATTGCGTTGCTTGGATACGGCCTCGCGCCGTCGTTCTAAATCTATTGCTAGTAGTGTATCTTTCACTGGGTGTGTATTTTTTCATCTTTTAGCAAGAAAAAGGCTTGTAATTGAAATTTTAACGGATAGGTACTGTTAACTATTCTTTTTAGTTGCTCTGTGCAATGTTTCTCGATAACTTTCCATTTAAGTATGACGATGACTGTAGAAATAACATTTGTCTACATTTTGCTTTCCAGATAAGCGCGTACAGTTTTTCCCAACGGTTTTGATGCTGGAGTTCTCGCAAAGCGTTCTGCGGGAACAACAGTAGACTGTAATATGAAAAGGGCAAAGCCTCAATACGAGCAACATGAGTGATTTGTGGGATAAATATCTAGTTCTAATAATTCGAATGACGGTTAGATCTTGAAATCATAGGGTTTTGTGTTCGAATCCCGACATTGCCTGAACAAATTTATTTTGAGGGTTGTCAAAAGTCATTGCGTTAGACTGCACTCTTCTCTCATAGTGATACATATGAAATACGGCGAATGGTCCAGGATTATCTTAACAAAATCTAACCAGAAAGCTTGAAAGGATACAATACCAACCATGTTGAGCGAAGTGATAAAAAAGGGAGGTGACTAGTTTCAAATTTGTATTATTATAAAATGAATTACTTCCCTTTGACCACAAAATCTATAAATAAGTCTGTCGTCCACCTTTACATTGTATAAGTCATGACGCTGCAGTTTTTTGTGGACACTGTAGATCTGAAAGATCAGACTGTACAGAATCTGCTGTCTGATCATGGATCTACACTGTCTCATAAAGTAATGTTTTTTTTTTTCTTAATGTGTATGTAAAGAGCTGTGAACTCGCAACATTTTGGTCTGTACTACTAGCTGGAAATTACCATTTTATTTATTAACCCTTGACCACACAATCCAGAGTTTTAATGACCCTACTGGAGAAGGCTTCGGAAAACATTGTGGAAAAAAGAAGAAAATGCTGGTTACCAGCATTTCCTCCTTTTTTCCACACACCAAGCCCCGGTAGCTCAGTCGTTAGAATAAAGGACTTGAGAACAGGGGGTCGTTGGTTTGATTCCCCGCTCGGCCATTTTTTTTTCCCCCCAAGGATTGGAGATTGTTATTGCGACAAGATTCATTCCTCTCTCACCGCTGACTATTGTTTCAATGATGGTTAAGTGGGAAAGCAGTGTCTTGGAAAGAACATTGTGCCAAGTACTGTACTGGTAAAAGAAACTCCAGGAAAGCATGGATAGGTGCATTGGCCGCCGCGATATAACTGAAATAAAGTTGAAAACGGTGTTAAATACAATACGGTGAATCAATCATTTTTTTCCACAATGTTTTCTGTCCTTTCACTCACCACTCCCCTCAATTGAGCCATACTTTGCCGCATGCAAATGCTTTGAAATTAGATCAGTCTTTACCAAATGACAAAATTTACAGACGACAATTGTCAGACAAAACCGATATTGTCTTTGAGTGGCTCGAAAACATTGTTGGAAAAGGAGAAAATGATGGTTACCAGCATTTTCTCTTTTTCCTACGATGTTTTCAAAAGCACTTTTCGTTTGGTTCGTTAAAGCTCGGGATTGTGTGGTAAAGAGTTAAGCAGTTAAATGGTTAAGAAAAATCAAGCAAAGCCTGCAGCAGGCATGTTTTAAACTTTTTACCACACGGCAAAATTTTAGACTTGGCCCAAATTGACAGCTTTCAGACAATACATAAAGCTACAATAGAAATCGGAAATGGACATCAAGCTTTTTATACTTGAACCAAAGCATGCCGTTGGGAGCATTATGTGGATGTAAAGCCAGTGTGGATCCCATGTCCTCTACTGTCTGATCTAGTGTTTACAAGGTCTGCTTCTTTAACTCTTTACCAGACAGCAATAATTTAGCCTTGTCAAAATTGAAAGAATGTGAAGATGACAAATTAACTTTTCCTCAACACATGAAATTTGTAAAAATAATATAAGTTTGTGTTTATATTCCTTTCGCTAAGTGTTTCCCACCTGACTCCCTATTAAGATCCGCTAAAGGCACACGTTTACTGCATCGACTTACAGTTCTTGCAGCCTCATTTTGTACTTTTTTCAATTTGATCTTTCTGGTATTGCAATAGATTTGTCCAAATAACATCTGAATATTCAAGAACTGGACGGATAAAAGAAAAATATATTGTCTGAAGGGATGTTCGATCTAGGCTCATCTTTGAGACTTCGCATAATTCTAGTTCTCTTCCGTGTCTTCGTTAAAGACTGATTTACTTGGTACCGCTAAGAACCATCATTAGAAATGAAAATACCGAGATGCTTATAAATTTGCACTGATGGAATTTCAACACCAGACTTAAAAATCTTAGGATGAACAGGTCTATTACGTTTGCAGGTTCCGATTTTGAGGGGTTAAACTTTACAAACCACTTTTTTGGCCAGTTTGTACTCTTATTGCTGTCTGTTTGTAAAATTGTACCGGCTGTATCAGGATCACCTGTAACCATGGATAAACTTGTATCATCAAAAAGGTTTATGTTTGACTCAATATCATTTACAATGTCACTAATGTAGACTAGAAAAAGAAGATGTCCGAGAATAGATCTTGTGGAACTCTAGCATAAACAGAACTTAAGTCTGAGACAGCACCAGGTAGGACAACCCTCTGGTACCTATTCGAGAGGTAGTCTGTAAACCATGAAAGAGGTTTGCCACCAATTCCAGCCTTTTGCAGCTTAAATGGAAGACCTTTATGTCATACTTTGTCGAAAGCTTTACTAATATGAAATATATAACTCGTATTTCTAGTCTTTCGTCTAAGGCTTCGCGCAAAACACATTGTTTATATGTGGTTGACAATTCTTCAAAGGTATACTGAAATTCACTCATAATTAGAAAAGATACAGGCCTCATAGGAACACCACCACTCCTCCAAAACACATTGTTGTGACCTAGACCTTTAAGCTACGGGCATAACTCTTGCGATGACATAGCAGGACCAGGAGTAAAGTAATGCGACTGCATTGTCACAAACATTTTATACTGTGGTACAAGTATGTTGAAGCAAAGAAGCAAAACCATTACATGCTCAAGACGTCTGAACTCTTTATTGTATGACAAAATCTTAGATTTGTCAAAGGTGAAAACGTTTGCAGACTATAAATTCAAAGTGGCTCAAATGATGGGATTGTTGTTGCAAGGTAAGAAAACATTGTTGGAAAAGGAGAAAGTGCTGGTTACCAGTATTTTCTCCTTTGTAGATCAATGTTTTTGATAGCCGTTTCTTTAACAGGGTTGTTAAAAGACGTGAATGTGTGGTAGATCTAAGGCGTTTAACTTTATCTAAAACCTTAGAGCCCTAAACTTATACTTTGATGCGGGATAGATCATCAATCTTTGAAAAAGATATTGGCTTAGATGGTGACTCGAGCAAACTTTGTATGCTACTAATTCTGCCACTAGGCTCTGCACAGCTCTTAGAAACATTGAGAGAAAGGGGCGAGCAATAATTGCTTAACCCATTACCACATAATCCCGACTTTTAACGACCCTGTGAAAGAAACCTTTTGAAAACCTTGTGGGAAAAGGAGAAAATGCTGGTAACCAGCATTTTCTCCTTTTCCCACAATGTTTTCTACCCTTCCCAAAACAAATTTCAATTTTTCAATTACATTTATTTTGTTGTCTGCAAATGCTTTCAATTCGGACCAGTCTAAAATTTTGTCGTTTGGTAAAGAGTTCAAACAAACATTTTATCCATTTCTCAGAATAATGGCCATATTATTCAAATGAATCCATTTTTTTCTTTAGCCCTTTACCACACTATTCTAAATTGTAACAACCTTGACAAAGAATGCTTTAGAAAACATTGAGGGAGAAATGCTGGTACCCAGCATTTTCTCCTTTTCCAACAATGTTTTCTACCCTTTCAAAGATGAATCTAACCACTTCAGTCACATCTAGTTAATGGTCTGCAAATGTTTTTGATTTGGACGATTCCAAAATTTTGTTGTTGGTAAAAGAGTTAATAAGTATATGTCATTCGGATATGTTCTCGGTATGAACAAAAGCAGCCAATATGGTGATGGTTGACTTCATGACTTACTGAAAAAACGTTAGAGCAGACAATTCAAATATTGAATAAAATCTGTATCGTAGTTCCAGAGGAGAACATTTATGTGAAAAAAAAAAAAAGCTCAGCACAAGCACCAGCTACCAGCTACTGGAAGATGCTACATGCCAGTGGATGACAGAAGCTCACATGACCTACACGTAATTCATTATATTTAAGCCATGCTCAGCCTGCGCAGTCCACGCAGGCTGACCTGGGCCAAAACTTTTTGCTATTGGTGAATTTTCTGCATGTCCAAGGATCATTCTACCTCATGATTCAGTTGGTTGTTAGACAAAATGGATTTTTTGGATCAATAATTACGTGATGACTTGGTATAATGCATCATAGAGATGAATTAAATCCCCTTTTCACAGAGCATGGTCCATTTTTGTTACTCTCCCATTGAGATACAGAAGAAAACAGAAGCAAGAATCCAGTCAGTTTTTCTGTCATCTTTTTGAAAATTTTGTTTTAGGAACTGCTTGAGGCAATGTCTTGCTTTTTTTCCTGTCCTGTTCCTCCATCATTTTAGCAATATATCTCTGCTGTTTTCTGTCAATGTCAGCTTCACTCATTTCCTTTCGATAGATCTCCTCCTGCACTCTAACTTTCTCTTCAAGATGTCGTATTTCTTGATTTTTGGCAGTAAGTATCTCTTCCTGCTTTTCACACTGCTTGGAAATTTCTGCAATAATGAAAGAACTTCTTACATTGCTTGCTGTAAAAATGTATGCCCTCTGATTGTCTTTGAACCTTTCCAAAACGGTAAATTTTAGACCTCACGAAACTGAATGCATCTTCAGAAAACAATTTCAGACTGTATGCAAGTGAGCTCAAGTTCTCTGATACGGTAGAAAACACTGTGGGAAAGCCTTATTCTTCAGGGTCATTAAAACTCAGGATTGTGTGGTAAAGGGTTAAGGGTTCCAAAACAAGCATACATTTCAATGAATAAAAACAACAAAGTGTGTAAAATACCCAATTTTCATGCCTCATGTCCTCTGTAGCTACGTAGAAAATACTTTCAGAAAAAATACTTGAATGTTCTTTACTTTGCAAAAGCTTTAACCCTTTACCAGACGACAAAATTTTAGCCTTGTCCAAATTGAAAGCATTTGCAGACGACAATTTCAATGTGGCTCAAATAGTGCAACTTTTCTTGGATAGAGTAGAAAACATTGTGGGAAAAGGAGATAATGCTGGTTACCAGCATTTTCTCCTTTTCCCACAATGTTTTCAAAATGCTTCTTCCTCAGGGGCGTCAAAAGGCGGCATTGTACGGTAAAGGGTTAATTAAACAGATGAAATATGGTAATGAGATGTGAGGTAATTTGCATACTGCAGGGATGTCTTTAAAAAATCACACGCAAAACATGTTTATCCCAAAGCATTTCTGTTGCTCTGTTTGATGCTGCTTGTTAACACCATCTTTGATACTTTCACCCACTTCCTACTATGTGAACCCATCTTTCAGCCTCCTCTTCTATTTTTGTAGTAGGCGATTTATACAATACAATCTCCATTAAAAAATGCACCTTATCAGTTATGATTCACCAATTTCTTCCATCTTTCAAAACTTAATCTTGATGATATTTCACCTTCTTTCAGAAAATGGGGGGGGGGGGGGGGGGGGGGGGAAAGGGGGGAAAAAAAAAAAAGAAGATGGCATGTGGCTTTACCAGACGACCAAATTATAGCCTTGTCCAAATTGAAAGCATTTGCAGATGACAATTTCAACGAGGCTCAAATGGTGCAATTTTGCTGTGATAATGTAGAAAACATTGTGGGAAAAGGAGAAAATGCTGGTTATCAGCATTTTCTTCTTTTCCCACATTGTTTTCAAAAGGTTTCTTACTCAGGAGTCATTAAAACTTGGGACTGTTTGGTAAAGCATTAAAAGCTAACATCCAGAGGCACAGAAACTTGAGCTTGTGTGGCAAGGTCTCTAAAGTTATGATAAAGGAAAAATGTGAAATTACTGATTCATTACCTGTGCATTTTGATTGTAATTTGACTGTTTTAGCAGTTTCTTGTATATTTTTGTTCTTCAAAGCACTGCGTCTGAAAGCAAGAATTACTGTTTGCATCAAAGCATACCACAGACAAGATTACAAGTAATGCTGAGTTCTAAAGGTTAAACAAGAGCATGGTATCCTGGTATCAATGCTCAGCTATAGTTGCTTTTAGTGAAAATTGTAAGTTGAAACAGGGCGATCACTGTATCAAAAATATTTTGATGGTTACCTGTCCCTGTTGTATGGGTTCCCCTTTTGATAATTAATATCTACTTAAAGTTTGAAGTAAATATCTTCAAAAATGACAGAGATATTACATTTCCCCTTTTAATAATTAATATCTACTTCAAGTCGGAAGTAAATATCTTCAAAAGTGACAGAGATATTAACGGTACATTTCCCCTTTTAATAATTAATATCTACTTCAAGTTTGAAGTAAATATCTTCAAAAATGACAGAGATATTACATTTCCCCTTTTAATGATTAATATCTACTTCAAGTTTGAAGTAAATATCTTCAAAAGTGACAGAGATATTACCGGTACATTTCCCCTTTTAATAATTAATATCTACTTCAAGTTTGAAGTAAATATCTTCAAAAATGACAGAGATATTACATTTCCCCATTTAATAATTAATATCTACTTCAAGTTTGAAGTAAATATCTTCAAAAGTGACAGAGATATTACATTTCCCCTTTTAATAATTAATTACATTTCCCCTTTTAATAATTAATATCTACTTCAAGTTTGAAGTAAATATCTTCAAAAATGACAGAGATATTACATTTCCCCTTTTAATAATTAATATCTACTTCAAGTTTGAAGTAAATATCTTCAAAAGTGGCAGAGATATTACATTTCCCCTTTTAATAATTAATATCTACTTCAAGTTTGAAGTAAATATCTTCAAAAATGACAGAGATATTACAAAATGTCAAAGATTTTGCATGGCGAATATGCCAGGGCTACAACAATACCTTGATGTTTTCTTTGAAAACAGCTGAGCTAAAAATACAGTTCTAAGACGATACATTTTTTGGCATAGAATGAACTCTGTCTGCTTGTTTGTCTGTCATAATTAACTCTTTACCACACAATCCCGACTTTTAATGACCTTGAGAAAGAGGCCTTTGAAAAACATTGTGGGAAAGGGGAAAATGCTGGTAACCAGCATTTTCTCCTTTTCCCACAATGTTTTCTACCCTTCCAAAAACAAATTTCAATTTTTCAGTTACATTTAGTTTGTTGTCTGCAAAAGCTTTCAATTTGGACTTGTCTAAAATTTTGTCATTTGGTAAAGAGTTAACTCTTTACCAAACAACAAAATTTTAGACTGGTCCAATTTGAAACCATTCCCAGACTACAAAACAAATGTTACTCAAAAATGAAATTTGTCCTTCATAGTGTAGAAAATAATTGTGGGAAAAGGAGAAACTGCTGGTTACCACCATTTTCTGCTTTTTTCCCCACAATGTTTCCAAAAGCCCTTTTCCCTCAGGTCATTAAAACCCGGGATTGTGTGGTAAAGAGTTAACCATTTACCAAACATTCGTAAAGTTTTAATGACCTTGAGAAAAAGAGTATGTGTAAACATTGTGAGAAAATGAGAAAACTGATGGAAAATGAGAAAATCCCTATACATGTACCAAGCCATTTCTCCTTTTGCTGCAATGTTTTTGTATTTATTCACATATTAAAACCTGATGATTACCAATGCCTATCAGAATGTTTTTAAAGTTATCTGCTGAAATCAGGTGCAGGTGGTGATTATTTACTCCAACTTTTTATGATTGCATCCTTTACATCCAACATACATGTGTGACTTTGTTAACCGTTTACCAAACCACAAAATGTCAGACTAGTCCAAATTTAGAGGATTTGCAACATATATTATGAAATTTATCTTTGAAGAGGTATAAAACATTGTGGGAAAAGGAAAAAAGGAAAACAGGAAAAAATAATGGTTACCAGCATTTTCTTTTTTTCTCACAGTGTTTTCAATAGCCTTTTTTCAAAGGGTCTTTAAAGGTCGGATTGTTTGGTAAAGGATTAATGACCCTGAAGAAAGTGTTTTTGAAAACATTGTAGAAATAGGAGGAGCTACTGGCAACCAGCATTTTCGTCTTTGCACTCTCTGTTTCTTACCATTTCAAAGACAAACCAAGTCATTCAAGCCAATTCTAACTTTTTGCCTGCAAAGTGCTTCCAATATGGATAATTCTAAACTTCTAATGTCTAGTGCAGATTTAACCCTTTACTAAACGACAAAATTTTGAACTGGACAAAATTGAAATCATTTAAAGACGACAAATCAAATGTTGCTGAAATGATGACCTTTTCTTTAATTGAATAGAAAACAATGTGGGAAAAGGAGAAAATGCTGGTTACCATCATTTTCTCTTTTCCCACAATGTTTTCAAAAGCCCTCTCTTTCAGGGTCGTTAAAAGTCGGCATTGTATGGTAAAGATTTGATCACTAAGGGCTCCTTGTCCTTAACATAGAATAAGAAATGATAAGTCTGAGAAATACTACGTTTTTTCATGGGCTTTTTTCTCTGCTTCCAACTGTTGCTTATGCTGTAGCACTTGTTCACAGGCCATCTCCAGTTTCTCAGAAACTTCATGTAGTCGCAATCTAGTCTCTGCATGTTCCACTTTTGCCTCCTGAAAACGATAATCACTTAACTCTTTCATCTATGACAAAACTTTTGACTTTTGCAACTTTGAGCATTTGCAGTCGAAAAATCTAATTTGGCAAAAAAAAAAAGGGGGCAAGTGTCTCAAAAAGATTAGAAAACATTATGCAAAAAAGAAAAAATGCTGGTAACCAGAATTTTTTCATTTTTTTTCACAACGTTTTCAAAAGACTTTCCTCTGGGTTATTTGGTAAAGGGTTAACTCACTGACATGTGTCTTTCAGCACATTTATACTCTTCAAAACAGTGTGGCATAGGAGAAATAACTATGTCTCTGCTAATAAGCCATAATTCATGTTTATAATTCATATGTGGCAAATCCTACTGTTTTCAAAGGTGTTTGAAGTAAATTTGTTTTAGAGAGGTAGAGGGAATGAGTTAACTCTTTATTACATGCAAAAAAAGTAGACTTGTCTACATTGAAACCCTTTGCAAAGACAATATACATGTGGCTTAACCCATTACCAGACGACAAAATTTTAGCCTTGTCCAAACTGAAGCCATTTGCAGATGACAATTTCAATGTGGCTCAAATGGTGCAATTTTTCTTTGATAGGGCAGAAAACATTGTTGGAAAAGGAGAAAATGCTGATTACCAGCATTTTCTCCTTTTCCCACAATGTTTTCAAAAGGCTTCTTTCCCAGGGGCAACAAAAGGTAGCATTGTGCGGTAAAGGGTTAACTCTTTACCACACAACAAAATTTTAAACTGGTCCAAATCGAAAGCATTTGCAGATGACAAACTAAATGTAGCTGAAGTAATGATTTCTATCTATGATAGAGTAGAAAAAATTGTGGGAAAAGGAGAAATGCTGGTTACCAGCATTTTCTCTTTTTCCCCACAATGTTTTCAAAAGCCTTCTCTTTCAGGGGAACTCGGAATTGTGGGGAAAAGAGCTATAGGATGAAATTTGTCTTTGATACCTTAGAAAACCTTGTTCAAAAAGGGAAAAATGTTGCTTGCCAGCATTTTCTCCATTTTCCATAAGGTTTTCAAAAAGCGTCTTTCTCAGGGTCGTCAAAATTCTGGATTGTGTGGTAAAGGGCTAAATAAAATTCAAAGGTTGGGAAAGAGTCAGTGAAATATTGTATCCAGTTCCTTTGCTTATTTAGAGCAATTTCCGAATTTTTTATGATATTTTCTTAACCCTTTACTAAACAGTCCTGACTTTTAAAGACCCTGAGAGCCAAGGCTTTGGAAAAAATTGTGGGAAAAGGAGAAAATGCTGTAACCAGCATTTTCTCCTTTTCCCACAGTGCTTTCTACCCTTACAAAAACATACTGTAGTTTCTGAGTCACATTGATTTTGAAGCATCCAAATGCTTTCAATTTAGACTGGTCTAAAATTCTGCTGTTCTGTAAAGGGTTAGAATTTCCTATTGCTGAAGCATGAAAAAGGATCTGTATAGTTTGTCTCAAGATAAAACACATACAAACCTCTAACTGGGAGACAGCTAAATTATATTGATCTCTTGGAACATAGTCATTTCTGAGACTGGTCTGAAGAGAGAAAAAGTTAATTATGATGATATTGGTGGCAAAACAGAAGACAGGGAGCTGCATCTACCAATAGTGCTTAACTTTTTACCAGACAACAAAATTTTAGACTGGTCCAAATTGAAAGCATTTGCAGATGACAAATTGACAGCAGCTCAAATGATGACTTCTGTCTTTGATAGGGTAGAAAACATTGTGGCAAAAGGAGAAAATGCTGGTAACCAGCATTCTCTCCTTTTCCCACAATGTTTTCAGAAGGCCTCTTTCTCTGGATCGTCGAAACTTTGGATTGTGTGGTACAGGGTTAAACTTATTTTAACTCTTCAACACACAGTTCCTAGTTATAATGACCCTGACAAGGAAAGCTTTTAAAAACATTGTGGGAAAAGGAGAAAAACGCTGGTTACTAGCATTTTCTACCCTATCAAAGATAAATGGCGGACTGAGTGGATTGTGCAGGCCCAAGATGATACTGTAAGTTCTTTGCATAATGGTTTTGATCTAAAGCACTCACAAAAGCTACAGCTTTTATCTATGAAAATGAAAGGCAGAACTTATTTGTTTTCCAATGTTTTAAAAATTGCTATCCAAAAACAATAGAAAAAGTTCGAACTGATGCGAAAGAGTTTGACATAAACAACAAATTTATCAAACAGCATTATCAAGTGAAACTCCCAATCAGCTTATTTTGGACTATTTATAACTTAACTCAAAATGATTGCTTCCTGAAAAGTGAAAAGTGAAAACATAACCTGTATTTGTGCTGTATTGTTGGCAGTTCCAAAGGTCAACCCCGCACAAACTCGGTAACTCTAATGTGAGAGGCCACGGATTTACCACTACATCACTGTCACCTTTAAAATACCATTTTTTGTTCTTTTTTTTTTTTATTTTAGCATAGTTTTGAATACACATCAATGCATGGGACAAATCAGAGTTAAGACCTAGAATACTGGAGTCAAGTTTTCTCAAAAGTTTAGATTGAGATGAGGATGCAAAGAATGTAAGACTTCCAACCCTGACCTGTAGTCTCCCAAGCTCTGTCTCATACTGGTCTTTTGAAATGTAGCTGTTACTGAGAGTCTCATTCTGTGCTGTAAGCTGTAATACAGGGTGCAAAAGTATATATACTCTGCACCTTTGTGATGCATTACACCAAGCAAGTCATTTTCCAATTATTGATCCATAAAAAACATTTTGTGTAACAACCGGCTTGATCGTGAGGTAGAATTGTCCTTCAACATGCATATAATTCACAAACAGCAAAAAGATATGACCCAAGGCAGGCTGACATGGGTCGATAATTTTTGCAGATGCATTGTGGCTTAACCCTTTACCAAACGACAAAAATTTAGGCTTGTCCAAATTGAAAGCATTTGCAGACGACAGTTTAAATATTATTCAAATGATGAAAATCATCATTGATAGGGTAGAAAACATTGTGGGAAAAGGAGAAAATGCTGGTTACCAGCATTTTCTCCTTTTCCCACAACGTTTTCCAAAGGCCTCTTTCTCAGGGTCGTTAAAAGTCGGGATTGTGTGGTAAAGAGTTAAGGCTCCTTCTCACAGAGCATGGCTCATATATTTAATCAAGCAAGGTATATACAACAAGTGATGAACATAGTCATAAACTCCTGAAAAAACTGATGGCAGACAGCCTTGATATCATGCTTGTAAAAACTAAAAAGATGGCTAACAAACATGATTTTATTTGCGTGAAAACACATGGCAGTTTTGTGGCAAAAAGGAGAAATTGTTCATAACGAGCATAAGTCGGCATGTTGAAATACAAACAGACGCCTTAAATAGCTATGAAGTTCAGGCTTTGGCTTTCAACAAATCATCAAAGAAAACATTAAAAAAGAAAATAATGTGCTATGTTCCCGTTTTGACATGTCAAAAGATTTGCCGCGTTTCTTACACTGACATGCATAAAATTTTGTCTTACGTCACTTTCAAGTTTTGCAACTCGCGACTTCTGGAGTGCAATTAAGTCCTGCATTTGTTTCTGTACGAGAATATGGGTAGGAACTTTGTTATACTGCGTAGAGCTTGAATCGTCGCTATCGTCCGCCATGTTTAAACAATTCAAGGGAGATAACCACGAAGGAAATTGCGGCAATGTCTAAACCGCTGGCGTATAAACGAAATATACATACTAATAATGTCCATTTATCGATTTCGAAACTGATGGCGAGACTGGTTAAATACAAATAGATGTATGTAATAACAGCATGTCTGAACGTTTTATCTTCGTTATGAAATAAATATATTCCTACATCTTACATCTCTCTATTTTTTTGCAACGAGCGGTACAGTCAGTATTTCAAACCAAACAGGATATATGTTTGTTTGCAAAGTGTTTAATTAACTCTGTCTTCAACATGATTCCAGTTGTATTGAAATCGCCGTGTTTTTACCACAATGTATATTTTTTTACAAGCATGGAAAATTAGAAAGTGATTGTTACGGACATTTTCTCCTGGTTTTCTGTTGCTCTAAAGGCACGTCCCAATCATTTAAGCCGTAGTTGTTTTTTGTCTTTTTACTGAATGCTTTTAATTCGGATATGTTTGAAATTTCGTGATCTGGTTCAGAGTTAAGGCTTCACCAAGCAATTTTTGGGTAGTATTTGAAACTCGGGTCCTGAGAATTAGGGCTTAATTTTGAAAACATTGTAGGAAGAGAACAAAATGCTGGTGGTAACTAACATCTAAAATGCTGGTAGTAACCAGCATTTTCTTATTTTCGAACCATGTCTTCAATTATTTCAAAGACACATCCCATCATTGAGCCATAATATTTTTCGTATCTATGAATGCTTTAAACCACATGTAGTTTGTACAAGTCTTAAATCTTGTTGTCTGTATCGTAATTAATATCCTGGCCGGAGCTTATCGTGACCCCTGATGACCTTGAAGAAGACAGCAAAGACCAACGTTTAGTATTTGCTTTTAGTATTTAAAACCAATCAATTCATGTAAAACATAAGATTTTTTTTTTTTTTTTTTTTTTTTTAATGAACCATGCTCTGTGAAAAGGGGGCTTGATGCATCTGCAAAAACAATCGACTAGGCTGACCTGGGCCGAAACTTTTTGCTATCAGTCGAATTTCTGCATGTCAAAGGACCAGTCTACCTCATGATTAAGTCGCTTGTTAGACAAAGTGCATTTAATGGATCCCTAATTGTGTTATATACAATGGTATAATGGCATTACGGAGATGCATTAAGTCCCCTTCTGCCAGAGTATGACTCAAACGTAGTTAAACAACCGTAGGTTCTTTAGTAGCTCTGTCGTTCTACCGTTCGAGTTTGTATTGTGGAGATCTCGCTTGGATTTGTGACGACTGTCAATTGCTAATGTCCTTTGGCAAGATACTGCATAGCCCAAAATCTAGTCCTTGTAAAACCCAGGTAGGAAACAAATAAATAAAACTGCCGCTGTGTTACCACTGAAATAGTGTTGAAAGCGGCGTTAGGTCCATTCAAACAATCAAAAAAAGAGTTAGTCGGTTCCTTTGTTTAATTCTTTCAGCAGAATATTATGGCTTCAAGTTTCATAGCGTGGAAGAAGTTCCGTGTTGTTATGAGTATCGAGAGAGTCTTTAACCCTTGGAGCGAATAATACACAAAGTTAGGCACGTTAACTCTTAGGCTGCTAAGCGCGACTCACTGACCTTTTGCGGAAAGTGTAGATCAAGATCAGACTGCACAGAACGTGCACACTGATCTTAGATCTACACTATCCGATAAAGAGATGTTTTCTTTCCAAAAAAACAAGTTTGAAATAGCATTAGCCTATTCTGTTTTTTACTATCGTTTTGAAATTTTCGTTTCAATTATATAGCAAGATAAATGTTAAGTCAGGAAAATAGGCAAAAATATTGCAATTTCAAGTGTTCCAAAATCTCTCTATATCCGACAGTGTAGATTCAAGATCAGATTGCATCTTCTGTGCCGTCTGATCTTAGTCTATCATGCATTTCCACAAAAAATAGGTACGGTAAAGCAAGCCACACTCTAAGAGTTAAGCCTTAAAACACCTTTCACAACTGGAGTTGCCTTTGTGGACAGTGTAGATCAAGATCAGACTGCACAGAATGTGCAATCTGATCTTTGATCTACACTGTTCGCTTTGCTGTGACATTCTGGACAAAAGCAATCTTGAAATAACAATTTTTTATGTCACTTTTCTAGACTGAAAATGTCTGTTCGGTTTGCTCACTTCCCTAAGAGTTAAGATACCGAATACATTAACGATTATTGCCTTGTTTTACTCGGTGAATGCCTAAACAGGAATAAAATGGTCCCTTGAATGGGGTCATGACCGTTAAAGGCGCTGGTTGTGGCCCTTAACATCTGCCCTGTCCCTTTACGCATGGGGGATTTCAATGAAATTAGAGGTGTTTGTTTCCGAAAAACTTCAATGGATCAGAACTCGTCTCCATGCTTCTGCAGCTGGCCGAGAGGTGGCGCCACACGTAAAACATGGAAGTTATTTGTTTGAGCATTGTTTCCGCAAATATGGGATGATATTATAATGAAGGGTTCCGCAGTCAAAAATCTGTCACTTACCCTTTACCTCATGCTATCCCATTTTCCGAACATTTTCAAAAAGAAGTTTGACTGGATTAAATATTCATTGTTTATCATATTTCTGTACTTTTTTGGCGCCAAAAAAAGTAACCTAGACATCTTTCGGACGGCTGAAAATACAATCCTCTGGAATTCAGAAAGATTTTATCCTATAGGCTTGAACTACTCAATCGGACGGTATAGATCCAAGATCAGACTACTCGTTCTGTGCAGTCTGATCTTGATATATGCCGTCCGCAAAAGCCCCCGTTTTCGTCCATGGCGCCGAGAGCATTGACAACGATATAAGTATTGGTGTCTTTCAATTTAAATGTATGCTTTTCAGCAGTTCATTTTGTGTCAGATACAAAGATACATTTCCTGTTTAATGTAACAGAATATCGAAACGTACCTTGTTCAGGACCAGGTGTGCAAGAGTATTTTGAATGATGTCAGTATAAATCCAAGATCAAACAGGACACTCTATGCAGTCTGATCGTGATTTTTCACAAGACTGAATGATCTTGATCTGCAGCGTCAACAACAACAACAACAACAAAGCTAATTATCAAGATTCCGATCTTGGATATATACGGTCCGCTTGTTTTGTCAAACTTACACGATAAGAAATCTTTCTGCGTTTCATTGCATAGTATTTCCAGCCATCAAAAGAGCTCGAATTTGTATAAGCCATGCTCTGGCAAAATGGGAGTTAATGCATCTCTGTTGTGTATCATACCAAGCAAGTCATCACATAATTATACATACACAAAATTCATTTCATTTAATCTAAAAAAACAACTGAATCAAGAGATAGACTGGTCCTTGGGAATGCCAGAAAATCGACCGATACTGCGGCAAAAAGTTTCGACCCATGTCAGCCTGCGCGGACTGCGCAGGCTGACATGGGTCGATACTTTTTGCAGATATATTAAACCCTCTTTTCACAGAGCATAACTCATAAATATTTGGCGCTGAAAGACTTAACTGAATGTTTGAAGATGTCGACAAATTTAGGCACGTCTTCCACGGAAATACTTCAAAAGGATAGGAAAGCGTTGAAGTTAATGGAAGACCGTTAGATATCTGTTTCAGGTGTTATTGTTATTTTTAACGGCGAATACCAGACAGATGTCCAGAATATTTCTTTGTGACCTCTTTAATTTCGTGGCAGATATCAACTGAACAGATTTGGTAGTACTGAATAAAGTTAAAATCGTTATGTTTTGATCCTTTGCCTTACTTTTTTGATATAGATGGGCAGTTTTTAGCCTGCTAAAAACATTGAGGCAAACGAAAAAATAAAATAAAATCGGCAAGTAATAGGCATTTGCTACTGTATTTTCAGCATCATGCACTCATAGGCACTATTTCATTGAGTTTATACATTACCGTAAAGATATGAGTTAATTCTTTACCAAACAACAAAATTTTGGAATGGACTAACGTGAAAGCATTTGAAGACGACGTATCAAATTAAGCTGATGGTTTCAGCGTGAAAGTGTAGAAAACCTTGTGGGAAAAGGAGAAAATGCTGGTTACCAATAATTTCTCCCATTTTCCACAAAGCATTCAAAAGGCTATTCTTCAGGGTCTTTAAAACTCGGAATTGTGTGTTGAAGGGTAAACTCATCACCTCCCGAAACAGCAGATGACGATTTTGAAAATATTACAATACCGAATGACCTCTTTACTACGACGACAAAATTTCAGACTAGTCCAAATTGAAACATTTGCAGTGACAAAGTATTTGTAGCACAAATGATGGCATTTGCCCTTGAAAAATAGAGAAAATACTGTAGATAATGGAGAAAATGCTGGTGACCAGCATTTTCTCATTTTCCCACAATGTTATTAAAACTCGGTCACCAAAACTCGGGACTGTGTGGTAAAGGGTTAAGGATAATAGTGATCTAAGATTAAATACTTGGATACAGTTGAACTACCAGTTACTGGCAATTTCTATTTTTGTCACAACGTTTCCAAAAATTGGTCTACTGAATGGCTCTAAATGTCGTCTGCAGGCGGTATTTTGTTAACTCTTTACCAGACGACAAAATCGAAGAGTTGTCCAAATTGAAAGCATTTGCAGAAGACAATTTAAATCTGGCTAAGACAGGACTGAATTTGTCTTTGATAGGGTAGAAAACATTGTGGGAAAAGAAGAAAATGCTGGTTACCAGCATTTTCTCCTTTTCCCACTATGTTTTCAAAAGGCTTCTTCCTCAGGCTCGTTAACACTCGATGGTAAAGGGTTAACGAGGCAGTCTGTAACGGCATGTGCAAATAACGGACCGTCTGGCCGTCACCTGTCAATTAGGCCGCCATTTTTCTTCCTTTCATGTACCACGGAAATATTAATTTTGTTTCTCTGATTTTATTCTCGTTCTGTAATATCATTACATAGTTTTAAATCTTCATCAAATGGCAAAGATTTGCAGACGAGCACAAAAATTACCCACTTACCTTAACTCTTTTTAAATTTCTCTTTAATTTTTTTTACGTGATCAAACTTTGAAAGCATCATCAGAAAATTTTATTTAGATGTGTCTTAAATGATGGGATTTGTCTGTGAAAAGGTAGGAAATATTGTTGAAAAAGGAGAAGATGCAGGTTACGAACATTATCTCCTTTTCCCACAATGTTTTAAAGGGCTTTCTTTCTCAGGGTCCTTAATACGGAATCGTTTCGTAAAGGGTTTTAAAGGCACTAACATGTATTTTAGATTTCCTTAACCCTTACCCACACGATCCCAAGTTCTAACGACCGTGAGGAAGAGGCATTTTGAAAACATTGTGGGAAAAGGAGAAAATGCTGGTAACCAGCATTTTCTCCTTTTCCCACAATGCTTTCTGTCCTGTTACAGACAAATCTCCCCATATGAGCCATATCTAAGTTGCTGTCTGCAAATGCTTTCAATTTGGACAAGTGTAAAATTTTGTCGTGTGGTAAAAGGTTAACTTTTGGGAAACGTGTTTTACTGCTATAATCGTAGATTATTATTTCAACATTTGTGTCACATAGTAGAGCTCTTCAAATATTGTCTGAGTGAAAGGGTCGTCTGGCTGCACAACTCGAAGGGACGTCACCCTGATAGAACGCGATGATATGTAATTTGACTACAGTTACACTCCCTGCATTACTTGTGAGAGGGCTTGTGTAGTCTCGCCTGACGAGTCGTTGTCTCGCCTTACCCTGTATCAGTGACCCCGGTCAAGGTCACTGAATTTTATCGTTTTGGTTTCAAAATGCAAATTATTCCCACGCACCTCTTTTGTTGATGACATCTAATCCTACTTGTCACGGGGGTGTAACTCTTTCGAATAGGGATAGCAACATATACATGCATCTTTTGGCATGTCTACACAGAGAGAGAGAGAGAGAGAGAGAGAGAGTTAGTTTGTTTCCTAAAATATTTTGGCCATTCTCTGGCAAAAGGGGGTTTAGTGCATCTCCTTAAGGCATTATACCAAGCAAAGTAATCACATATTTATGGATCCATAAAATCCGTTTTGTCCAACAGCCTACTGAACCATGAGATAAGAATGGTCCATGGACATGTAGAAAAATTCACATATCAAAAATTTAATATCAAAAGATTCGACCCATGTCAACCTTCGCGCAGGCTGACAGGGGCCGATACTTTTTGCCGTTGCGTTAACTCTTTCACTACTAATGACGACTTAAGTAGCTCTTGCGGATGGTGTAGATCAAGATCAGACTGCACAGAACGTGCAGTCTGATCTTGATCTACACCATCCGCTACCCAGACGCTAGATTATGATGCAATGCATCTTCGATAGCAATGGAAATCTCCTTTTTAGACTGCGGAAAAAGGTGGAATTTCTTGAATTAGTAGTGAAAGAGTTAAACCCCTTTTCACAGAGCATGGCCGATTCATTATTGCGTTAATAGCCTAAAAGTTTATGGGTAAACAAAGTCACACTTCAGGATCATGCGATACACGTGTGCGATCGCTCAACTTCCCAGATTGACGACAAATGATGCCGTGAAAATTTTCTGTTGGCATTTTACCCCCTGCAACTGATTGTCTGTTTTTTTTTTTGTCTCGAAGCAGACCTCTTTTGAAAAAATTTTAACGTAACGAGAAACTGCTCATAATGCGCAATTCCTCCTTAATTCAAATTATTCAGGTTTTATACGTCTTCACGTATTAACCCTTATTGCACGGAATACGTTAAATGGAACTTTGAGGCCGGCAGTAAAAACCGAATGACGTTATTTCAAACTTACTCTTTGGAGAAAAATACCTCCTTATCGGACAGCGTAGATCCAAGATCAGACTGCACGTTCTGTGCAGTCTGATCTTGATCCACACTGTCCGCAAAAGGTCGGTGAGTCGCACTTAGCAGCTTAGGGGTTAAAGCTTAATTCATGGTGATATGCTTTATTTTAGAAGTGGCTGGCTACAAAGTACTTCTTTGATTTGAGCGCAATCAACGTAACCTTTAACACGTGTATAAAGGTAGGAAAAAAGAAGTTGTTACAAATGGAGTTTATTAATCGTGACGAGCAATTTATCCATTTGCCACCATGCTTTTAAACATGGTCTACGGCATATCCGAAAAAGGTGTCTGCAGGTGGTCACTTGTAAAAGTGTTTCCGACTGTCAGAGATGAATTCTGGATGAACTTCAAACGGCTGTACTGATATGATTTGCCAGGGAGTACCACAATTCAAGCGCACAAAAAGTAAAGCAAACGGTAATAAAATTTTACGCGTACCAATTTCATCAAGGACGAATCCCCGGTTGGCGAAATCAAATTACTACGCGTGGCATAAAGAATTGGCGTTTTTTCCTTCCTTTCAATTCCGCCTGGATTTTTATGATCTATAGCGTTATCTTTATGATTGGAACCCTTAATTATTAGTGACCGGTACCCCACTCAGTGTGACCAGCGGTCAAGTATAAACAGCTGCCCATGCGCGTGTCTGTATCTGAGAGATCCCATAAATATCCATTACTCTGATATAATTACGCTGAATAGTGCAGCCGTTATTGGGGATACTACGGCCAACCCTGAACATTTCTCTGCGAAGATTAACGAGCCGTTCCGAATGCAAGCAAATGGCGCCGGATGCCATCAACAAGTGAAGTGTTTTTTTTTTTAAGTCACAAATACATAACAAAATCAAGAATGCAAATGATCATCGTAAGAAAATGGCAACTTTCCCCATCCCTTAAATATGTAAACTAAATCATTATTTTCAAAAATTGCATCTTGCCCGATTTCCGACTTATGAAGGAAAAATATGATACCATCTGGCTTTCCTCCGGGTTTCATTTTGAAGTTGCCAGGTCGGGAAATAAACACAGTGGAAACATGTCAGATCATGTCCGGAATGCAAACAGTTTCCAAACAAGTCAGTTAACCCTTAAAGTGCCGAGGTAATGCAACTACATCTAGTTTTTTCCGGTTCCGAATCGCAAAGCCTAAAATTAGAATTCGATCCTACTGGCGCCACCTTGTAGGCCAGTGCCAGCCTGCACGTCCATGCTGTTTGACATTGGCCTAATCTCGTTCATACCTTTTCAAGCGTTCAAATCTGAACCAGACGGCACAATTTTTGACATTTTCAACTTGAAAGCATTTGCAGACGACCAAGTAGATGTTGCCTATGTGATGGTATTTGTCTTCAAAAGGATATAAAACATTGTGAGAAGAGAAAAATTCTGATTCCAAAGACACGTTTTTTTTTTAGATTCGTAATCTCTAAGAAACATCTGATTCTCCAACTGCTGAATAATTTATAAAAAAAATTTTAGTCGACTGTAAAAACCAATTGATCGTCCTGAAAAGTATTCTTATCGGAAAAATCTTACCGTGTCGGACAGTGTTGGTTAAAGATCGGACTGCACGTTCTGTGCAGTCTCACTGTGATCTACTCTGTATGGAAAGCGCATTGTGTCGTGGTCGGCAATCAAAGTTAAAATCAGCATGTTGACTGCTAATTTAAGATTACCTCAAATCAAGACACTTGTGATCAGATTTCTCTATTATCATGACATGACTAGTAACGTAAACAGTATCCTTCCTTGAAAGATATTATATTCACTCTCAAAATTGTAGGGATTTCAGTTATATCCTTGCCACAGTTAACACTTGAGCGGCTGAATAAATGAGACGCACATTTCTACTCAATACTAAAAGTACAGACATTGTGGTTAGTTTAGCTGGTTTCAAAGTTGATTTCACCGGAAAGAAAATACCGTATCGGACAGAGTAGATCAAAGATCAGACTGCACGTTCTCTGCAGTCTGATCTTGATCTACATTGTCCGCATATGAGGTCAGTGAGTCGCGATAAGCAGCTTAAGGTTAACTAAGTCTGTGTATTTCCTGTTTTTCACCGTGGTGGGATTGGGTTTTAATGTTTTTTGGCCCTATGACACTCCACCACGACGAGCAGCTTGCCTCCTTTATATTAACTCTTTACCGCACAATGACGCCTTTTAACGACCCTGGAAAAGAAGCCTTTTGAAAACATTATGGGAAAAGGAGAAAATGCTGGTAACCACCATTTTCTCCTTTTCCCACAATATTTTCTAACTTATCTAAGAAAAATTGCACCATTTGAGCCACACTGAAATTGTCGTCTGCAAATGCTTTCAGTTTGGACAAGGCTAAAATTTAGTCGTCTGGTAAAGGGTTAAGACTGAAAGCGCTAGATCTAATTAACTGTTCAGACAAGAAATGTAACACAAAGTGCAGTTTTGTGTCTTGTTTTACGCAGGATAATTATGTGCAACTTAATTTATCCTTGCAGGATAATTATGTGTAACTTAATTTTATCCTTGTCACTTAACTTTTAGTGAGAAGTACGTGCACTCGTATATACAGGTACGTATGGCGAGTTAGAGTATAGAAAGAGTCAGGTTGTAACGTTTTCTTTTTACTTCTGCACGCTGGTATAAATTTACATTCGTTCCCGATATACTGGGAACATTTCCAAAGTTATAAAGTTAGGTATTGGTAATACTTCTGTGAACTTTGTAAGTCAAGATATTTTTAATAAGGTAACTGGTCATTTCGTGCTCAGGTCATTTTATACCTAGGTCATTTGTACATAGGTCTTTTCATACTGGTTCTGACACTTCGCACTATATTGGTCATTTCATGCAGGTCTACTTTTCGGTAATTTCGTCTCTACAGACAACTATTTCATGCCTAGGCACAACCACCGATCGTTGTTGTCCACTTCAGCTCGTTAGATTGCCGACTCAAGAAAGAAATCATAAAACATCTGGGTCTGTATTCACCAACCATCCTTTGTCTCATTGTCAAGATTTTTTTGAATTTGAAAGTAACACAATTTCTGCTTTGCTAAACCAAATGGTTTAGCCAATAAGTTGTGTTACTTTCAAATTTGGAAAATTCTTCAGGATAAAAACCAAGAATATGGTATTCTTAAAAATGGTCCGTGAATACAGACCCTGAATTTCCGTCGGGCTTCATTTTGAAATTGACAGGTCAGAAAACTGTAAAAAATGTAACTTCCGTTGACTATTTTGTTACCCTTTAAAACAAGATTCAGACAGAACAAGATAGTTGACACCGGACACCCAGTCTGTACGTGTAAATGAAACAGCTGAACGGGCGTCGTCTGTTTAGATTGGGTGTCAGCCTAATCGGGGTAATTGATCGCCGCAATTCGCTGATGTTGATATTTTGTTTCTCTTTGTTTGTTTTCTGTCTTTCGGAGCTGTGTTCACCCACCGGTATATATTGAATTCTAATTCTGTAATAAGTCTCCATGACTATCCACCTGATTGGCTGAGACGTTCTGTCTCAGCCAATCAGGTGGCTAGTCTTGGGATTCAGAATTCGAACAGAATTCAAAGTGGTTGGTGCATACGGCTCTGGAGCTGTAGTTTGTCTCTGTAATTGTACAGCACAGATGTCTTTTGACCATTACAGTTTTGTGGAATCTCTCTCTCTCTCTCTCTCTCTCTCTCTGTTCCCATAAAAGACCTGAGTATTCAGGGCCCGTATTCATCAACCATTCCTAAGTTTATCTCTACCACACAATCCCGACTTTTAACGACTCCGAGAAAGAAACCTATTGAAAACATTGTGGGAAAAGGAGAAAATGCTGGTAACCAGCATTTTCTCCTTTTCCCACAATGTTTTCCAGCCTTCCCAAAACAAATTTCAATTTTTGATGTACATTTATTTTGTCGTCTGCAAATGCTTTCAATTTGGACTAGTCTAAAAACTTGTCGTTTGGTTAAGAGTTATTCTTATTATTGTCGATTTAGGCAGTAACACAACTTCTGTTCGGCCAATCAGAAGCTGTGTTACTTTCATATTCGTTAAGTCGAAAATTCTGGAGAGTAAGACAAGGACCGTTCTTAAGAATGGGCCCTGGTCTCAATCTTTCTTTAACTTTCTTTTTATTTAAAACAGATGTAATCACTATGTACTAATATTATCAGAAAAACTAACACAACGAAATTCTGCCTTTAAATTTGGCAATTTCATCATTACAAATCGAGACCAATTAAAAACGTTATCAATTTGGGCCATGCTCTGGCAAAAGAGGGTTTAATGCATCTCCTTGATGCACCGTGCCATACAAGTCATCATTCCCTACATGCTTTAAAAACCTGTCTAGAGTTGGAAACGCTGAAAATACCATTTGTACAGGAATGGGTTATAGAAAGTCGATATGGGCGAATAATCGGTTGATCATGAAGTTCTTATCGATTCGTCCATTAATCAATCGAGCCACCAATCGACCGTCCGGTCAATCTAAGCGAGTTTACAACTTTACCCATAGGCTGCTAAGCGCGACTAAAAATCGATTGTAATGGTACGGTGTTAAACGCCATTTTCCAACATCATTTCAGTTATATGACGGCGGCCAGTGCACTTATCCATGCTTTCCCGGGGTTTACTTTAACCTGTAAAATATTCTTCCCAAGCCACTGGCTGCTTTCCCACATAAATCGTTGAAACAATGATCAGCGCAGAGAGAGGAATGAATCCTGTCGCGATGACGATCATCTGTCCTCGGAAAGAAATTCACCGAGCTGGGGATTCGAAACAGCGACCCCCCTCCCCCCCACGTTATCAAGTCCTGTACGCTACCGACTGCGCTACCAGGGCTCGGCGCGACTAAAAAAACAACACTCCGTTATTGCAATTTCAATTTTGTTCTAAACGGATTTCCCCCCAAAACATAGGATAGTGTGAAAGTGGTATACAAGAAATTCATTACAGACTGGTCTTGATCTGCTCCGTACATTGAATCATGCAGAATAACTCCACCAAAAGACATAAATCTAGACTCATCCGAATTCAAAGCAGTTGCAGGCGACAATGAAAATGAGGCTCAATGACGAAATTTGGCTTTGACAGGGTGGAAAAGTCGTAAGGAAAGGAGAAAATTCTGGTACCTTTTTCCAACAATGTTTTCAAAACCCTTCTTCCCCAGGGTCAGTTAAGCACCTGATTATGTACTTGTTAAAGGGTAACATAGCCTCATAAAATAAACACTGGTACCTTTTCATTCGGACTTTTTCCAGCGTGCTTGTGCCATGTTTTCAAACCGGAACTGAAGGTTAAACCACCGCCAACAAATTTTACTTTCGCAATGAAAAGTAGGTCCAGAGATATAAGCTCTATTTTAACATAAGCTAAAACTTACAGATGCGTTATATTGAATAATATTGGCAATAAAGTACTACATTTCTTTGTTGTTATGTAAATAAAAGTACATCTCTTAGTACCTTCCTGCACTTAACCCTTTACCGCACAATGCCGCCTTTTGACGCCTCTGGGAAAGAAGCCTGTTGAAAACATTGTGGGAAAGGAGAAAATGCTGGTAACCAGCATTTTCTCCTTTTTCCGCAACATTTTCTACCCTATCAAAGAAAAATTGCACCATTTGAGCCACACTGAAATGCTTTCAGTTTGGACAAGGCTAAAATTATGTCTTCCGGTAAAGGGTTAAATCTTTTCGGTTCCACTGATAATTTCAGTTCCTATGTCGTAAAGCGAACAATGTATGTTAAGATCAAAAACGCTCTGTCTGATCCTGCCTCTTCATAGTCCAATATGTTGTTAGATAATCTTTATCAGAAGTATTGGGGGGTCGTTCGAAATTATTGCTGTCTCAATACAGTATATCAGTGTTTTACATATTTTCTGCTCGAAAGGTTTTAATTATAACTTGACCAGGGCCTAACCTTCACATTATGATAATATTGCATAATTATCATTATTTCAAAGAGCATAAAGCAAGGACACTGCTGTGTTTTCACGCCATTAATCTATCCGTTTACGAGACCCCATGGGACGTTGATGATAAATGGTCTCGCGGTGTCATATTAGTTATTCAACCTAACGTGTGGATACTGATTTATTACTGTGTAAGGGTCATTCAACATATAGCCAGACATAGTGATGACAAAATGAAATTACAGTTGTTAGGGTAATTAAAAATGTAGCATGACAGAGTGATGACCGTATACAACTGAGTCATGCTCTGTGAAAAGTTGGTTTAATGAAGCTGTAAAAAGTATGGACTCATGTCAGCCTGCGCATTCCGCACAGGCTGATATGGGTCAGAACTTTTTGCTACTGATAAATTTTTTCCTTGCGAAGGAACCATTGTAATCTACGATTCAGCCATTTTTAGGCAAACTGGATGTATATTTTCTATAACTTGGTTGGTATAATGCATTAGCTCTTTACCGCATAATGCCGCCTTTTAACGACCCTGGGAAAGAAGCCTTTTGAAAACATTGTGGGAAAAGGAGAAAATGCTGGTAACCAGCATTTTCTCCTTTTCCCGCAATGTTTTCTTCTCTATCAAAGAAAAATTGCACCTTTTGAGCCACATTGAAATTGTCGTCAGGAAATGCTTTCACAGGCCTTTACAGACTATTTATGGCAATTTTTTTCGAAGGCCTTTTTCCCAAGGTTCGTTAAAACACGGGAAAAGTTTGGTAGGGGGTTAAAAACGACTGGTACGCTAGCGTGTAAACGCAAGTTCTAGTGTATGAGCGCGGATGCCTAGACACGAGTAAGGACAAGGCTTAAATTTTGTCGTCTGGTAAAGGATTAAAAAGGTGTATTAAACCCGTTTCCCACAGAGCCGCCCAATTACAGCTGTAAGCACCGGGTCATTCAACAAATGACATGACTTGAGGGAAAATAGTTTTTATCGCGAGTTTTGTTGATAAATTATTTCCTGCATACGAATCGTAAGTACAAAACAGTCTACAACAAGATTGATGGTAGACACAAGAACTGCTCGATAACTGTGTCATAATACTAAAGGACCCATTGTACTAGACGATGTTGCTCTGTCTCCAACCAAAGAGGGACTTGTTAGGTTGCCTCCCTTGACTTCTCTCATGTACATTTTATGAGTATTGACAATGGTATTAACTGGTGATATCCTAATCTCAGAAATTCCTTCTCTAACTTTGTACGCTTAAAAAGACACCAGAGGACGTAAATGTAGGTCACACGTCAGATATAGCAAAAGCCACATAATGTGAAGGAAAGGAGCTACTTGCTACAGGCAGTTTATGAGGATGGTGTCCCAATAATGCATTGCAAATTGGTAATAAAACACCTTGTTCGTCATTCCTTTGTTGGTTTTTTGTTTGAACGTACTATCTTATCTATCAAGAATCTACCTGGTTCGCTATTTAATCTTCTTAACATTTTCAATAAAGTCCATTTGTTTGCAATATGCATGTATATACTAGTAATTCTTCTCTTGACTGTTGCAAAATAATGTCGAATTTTATTCACTTCTTATCACGGTTTCCTATCACGGTCCATACATATCTGTGTCAAAACGGTTTATCACTTTTGTAATTATTACCTCATTAGGTCAATCTTCGAAGAATATGACATGCGCAGACAGCGACCTCGTCCATACTCAAGGGACATTCTCTTCCGCTAGGTGACATTTTTCGCTGAGTACATAACTTATCTGATATGGGCATTCTGGGTACAGAACCGGACTACTTTTCAAGGCGGCAATCAATGTAACGAATTTCAAAATAAAATATTCGTTTACACTCTAAAACCTACATAGTACGATTCATCCAGCCATGGTTGGCTAGTATGTAACCTGTACAACAACCATTTATATACATAGCCCTTATGAGCTTGGGAAAAAGCCCGGTATAAGCCCAGCAAGGCGGACACGTTATTTTTGTTGTCAGTCTTTTCCACAATCCCGGTATGTCTGTATTTAGGAATTGTCTACAGAGATTTGCAGTACACAATTGGTGTTTAAAAAAACATTCTCCCCGTTTGAAATCATTTTGGTTTTTTTTAGAAATTTATAGTGAAAAACTGGTTTGATTTTTCCACAGACGTTTCATTTATTGCCATTTTTCGCCTGCACTTTTTAAGCGGCAATTTACCCACCCGTATAAATATTTGTCCCGTACAGGACTGTGATGCGTCATAGCAGGCAGGTCAAATCTTCAAAGAATATTGACATGCGCAGACAACGCATCAAGGGGTCACCATTGAATCTACTTTCAATCACATGATCTTACACATGGCGGCGCCCTTGAAACTCTTCCTACCAACGACAACAACAACTGTTGTGAAGTTATTTATATTTACCAGTCTGTTAGTAAAACTTCAATAGAAATGGATAAATAACGCCAAACAAATAAAGTAACAAATGCTTTGTCCACGGACATGTATTTAAAAAATGATTTCGACTGAAAACTATGATTCGTGTAGTTTTTTTTTTAGTGAACTGTAAAGTGGTCTGTTTCCAGCGACTTTAAAATGGCAAATGAGTATTTGTATGACGTCACGTTATGCTTATCCAAAACGTACTCATATAGGAGAAGAAAATTCATGAAGACTTTATTCCCCCAACGAAAGAAAATAGATTTGTGATAAAATTGGGTCTATCTTTAAATTTAGCAAGATCAACATCCAAACGCCCGTAGATTTCTATTGGTATTCATGTTTTAAATTCAAGTCCTCAGGGGGAAGGGGAATGGGGGGGGGGGACCCTGAGGTGACCAATGACGGTACAAATACAGTGACTAATTGGATAAAAAATAATTAATGCCAGGAAATACTGTCAATTAATTCCCCCAACGAAACACATTATGGAAACCATCATGGCACCTATATAAAGCGATAACTTGTTTGATTAACCCTTTACCAATCCACCCCGAGTTTAAACGACCTTTAGGATAACATTGTGAGAAAAGGAGATAATGCACGAAAAGGGGCCTTCGGCCATATGCGTAAAAGTGCGTCGTCTCAGATCAGCCTGTGCAGTCTGTGACTAATTACGTGGCGACACTTCCCGTTTTTTTTGTGTGTGTGTGTTTCACGAAAGTCTACTGTATGAAAAAAATCTTATGTAGTCGTAAAGTGCCTTATCCTGCTTAATAAGTTAAATATAACTTTCAAGCCGATAGTAAAAACCCGAATAGTGTTACTTTAAACTTATGTTTTGGAGACAAATACATGTATCTCATCGGACAATGTAGATTCAAAGAACGTGCAGTCTGATCTTGATCTACACTGTCCGCAAAAGGTCAGTGAGTCGCGCCTAGCAGCTTAAGAGTTAAGCAAATAATAAAAGATTTAAACATGCCAATGTTGAAAGCGTTTGCAGGCTGACATGGGTCGAAACTTTTTGCTATTGGCCAATTTTCTGCTTGTCCTAGGACCGTTCTAGCTCATGATTTAGTCTGTTATTGGACAAAATGGAATTTATAGATCCATAATTAACCCTTTCCCAAACAAGCCCTGGTTTTCACGTATCTGCAGTACAAGTCTTTTGAAAACACTGTGGGAAAAGGAGAAATTGCTCGTAAAGAGCAATTTCTCCTTTTACCACAGTGTTTTCTACCCTTTTTGAGACCTTTCTGCCATTTTCATCAAATTTAAAATTGTCGTCTGCAAGCTCTTTCAATTTGGACCAGTCCAAAATTTGTCGTTTGGGAAAGGGTTAATATGTGATGACTTGCTATCTTGCATCATGGAGATGCTTTAAAACTCCTTTTCCCAGAGCATGGCTCGTTTTCACAGCGTGCGAACGAGTAATATACATATACATACATAAAATTCCTTAATGCATTACCCCTGGAAGCAAGTCTGCATCTGCAATAGAAAACTTTGAAAACATCCTTGTAAAATATTGTTTTACAATTCAGTACAAAATATACAATAGGCGTGTTCTTGTACTACAACTTTTTCAAGTGTTCCGCTGCAATACTGTAAAACTCGTCTGGAAGAGGATATGTATTAATTAATCACATATAGCGTTTACAGGGTCCCCGCTTCTGTGTGTTTTAGGCCTTTACCACACAATTCCAAGTTTTAACGACCCTGAGAAAGAATCCATTTGAAAACATTATGGGAAAGGAAAAAAAAAAAAAAAAAAATGCTGGTAACCAGCATTTTATCCCTTTCCCATATTGTTTTCTATTAAAGACAAATTCCATCATTTTGAACTACATTTAAATTGTCGTCTGCAAACGCTTTCAAATTGGACAAGTCTACATTTTTGTCGTTTGGTAAAGAGTTAACTCTTTATCAGACGATGCAGTTTTAGATTTGTCCAAATTGAAACCGTTTGCAGACGACATATCAAAAGAGGCTCACATCAAGGGATTTCTCTTTGATATAGTAGAAAACATGGTGGGAAAAGGAGAAAATGCTGGTTATCAGCATTTTCTCCTTTTTCCACCATGTTTTCAAAAGCTCTCTCTTTTATTGTCCTTAAAACACGGGATTGTGTGGTAAAGGTTTAAAAACCCTGTTTATTGATAATGATGATTATATTATTGATGATAGGATATGAAATCTAATTATCGATCGGCCACTGTCATGCTGTCCTCACTTTGAAAATCATTAACTCTTTACCGGGACAGCAATGCTTAGTTTAACTCAGAGATCGTGTATGTAAGTTACGATAGCTGGTTTCACCAATACTTTTTTTAGCTTTTGCAGACGACAATTTTTAATGCAGCTAAATTGACAGGTTTGTCAGGCAGAAAAAGTCTCTTTTATCGGGGTCACAGAAACACGGGATACAAGACATACAGCAGGAGTTCTATTCAAACGTCGAGATTCGGTAGAGACAAGAGGCATTTGTTAACAGGTGTGCGATTCACATGGTGGGGGTGGGGGTTGGCGAAAAAAGGTTCGAGTTAAGATGGGTTTGTATGCCTCTGCACCAATGGTAAGGGCCAATCCATGTTGCACGATGGACTTGTCAGCGATTCAGTTGTTAACCCTTATCCTGCTAAGTAAGTGAAATGAAATTTTCAAACCGGCAGTGAAAACCCGAATAATATTATTTCCAACTTATCTTTGGGAAAAAGTATTTCCTTGTCGGACAGTGTAGATCCAAGATCAGACTGCACGTTCTCTGCAGCCTGATCTTGACATACACTGTCCGTAAATGGTCAGTAAGTCGCGCTTAGCAGCCTAAGGGTTAATGCTTTGGATGTGTAATTAGATTCCCGCTGGTGGGTCTGCTCACTTGGAAGTGGTCATTGGCCCTGCACAGGCCCAGTCTTGTACTGGTGAAACATAGAAAACACATGAATAAATGAACTTTTGACGTGCTACTATTGAAACAGTGTAGAAATCTGAGCAAAAACCCATTTAAACAAAACAAACAACACACAATTATGTAAATGCATGTCAAGGGAAAACACTAACCAATGTATCCACCAAATACTTAACGATATCGTTGCGACGCTTTATATATAACCATAGGCCACAAAAACTCCATAGGCCTATTACGGAAAAAAGAAATTTTCCTTATCGAACACCGTTACTATAAATAGCACATTTGCGATTGCCTCTATATTACATATATATATACAAAATGGAGGCAGTCGCCAATGTGCTTTTTATAGTAACGGTGTAAATGCAAATTTGAGTATTCAGTGATATACAGGCGATGCACCAATGTGCAAAAATGTTCGATGATCGACCAAGGAAAACTTTAGTGTTCCGTGTTAGACCAATGGAGCTTAAAAGGCCTGTGATATAACAGACTAAAACTAATCTTTCAGGAGGAGCACAAATGGAACTAAGCTCTCACTCTCTTGCAACGTACCAAACGTTTCGCATAGCAGCCTATTATTACTTTAAATTCTTCTTTTGCCAGAAAGTCCTAAAAAGTTGTCTGTCGCAAAACGAAAAAATAAAAAGTCACCTGCAAGCGGTTTCCCAATGACTTTGCGGAGCTGGGAGGAAAGGAAGGTGTTGCACTAACTCGTACTTACATTTAATCTCTGTTCCATTCGAAATGTCAATATTTTACTGAATAGATCTTGCCTTCAGCTGTAACCAACCTCACGGTGAGCGTTGTATTGTCGAATCCCGCGTTGCATCATCTTCTGTGCAACATATTGCAAATGAAAACGCCGAGGATCATCAAAAGTATATTATACGCACAATGAAATATCTCTATAGAATACATTCTCGTTCAACCGTTAATCAGTTCGATTGTAATTTGCACCTTACATGTACATGTAGATCTAACTCTTTTTTTTCGGCGTATCTGACTACTTTGGCTTTTGACCTACTTCTCGGTATTGATACACTGGAATGAATAAAAAGTAAATTGCGATTGATCAAAAATATGGTCATGTTTATTCTGCGGACCCTGCAGGCCTTTACAGACTATTTATGGCATTTTTTTTCAAAGGCCTTTTTCCCAAGGTTCGTTAAAACACGGCAAAAGTTTGGTAGGGGGTTAAAAACGACTGGTACGCTAGCGTGTAAACGCAAGTTCGAGTGTATGAGCGCGGATGCCTAGACACGAGTAAGGAAGACACCGATTGTGATTGTGAACAGTAATGGGTCACAATGTTAACAAACTTTTTTGAATTCTTATATGCCATGATGACCATTTACTTAAGATTTAAACAATGATTCACTGGGCGCATTATTTATTGGATGACCGTCGTTTGTTGTTCAGTACAGAGAGCCTTTAGACCTGTCAATGAAACAGCTTCGAGTCTTTGTGGGGGGTCCCTTGGTGACGGCTGCGCGTGGAGACACATTGTTTGGTGTTAATGTCCGGATATCTAGGGTACATTAGGATCGTAAAAATGTGGAATACATATCGATTTTCAGGACGATGTTTATGAAGATAAAAACAATAAAAGTAATGAGATTGTTAGATCCTTATGGATAGGCGCTTTCTCTTTCCTTTCCAGGATCAAGATTCTAACCATTATAATGCTAAATGAAAGTAGTGGAAAATTTCAGCCAGTTGAAGGGGCCCAAAAATTGCGATTTCGAAATAATTTCAGCAGGAAAAATGTCACTGTATCGGACAGTTTATATCCAAGATCAGACATCACTTTCTGTGCAGTCTGATCTTGATCTGCGTTGTCCGCAAAAGGAGCATTGTTTCACGCTTGGAACCTTACAGCTTAAAGAGAGAACACGCGAACATAAGACAGCGTTTTTCTACGGGCGGTAATATATGACTCTTGCTTGTAGCTCTTTGTTACTGGAACAACAAAAGGGTCCAACAACGCAGAAAACTAAACCACAAGCGCAAAATAAAGTAGTTCAACAAAACAAGGGTAGAGACGGCGATGTCAAAATAACAACACGTTTCATTTAAACAGTAATTAACGCTGTAAAGATATCAAAATGACTGTAGAGAAAAGTCTTCATAGAAATTTAACCAGGTACAGTGAATGTTTTTAAAAATTCTCGTGGTTTCCGGGCTTTGTTTGTTTCGTTTCGAACACTGTCTTTCACAATCTCCGAGCAGAGTTGTCGTTCGTTACTCACCACACATCTCTGCAACGGGCTAAATGACAAGAATGTTGTCAAACCGAGGAAAACATGTTTTGTTACTGTTTAACTGTTTCATGTGTAACATAATAAAGTAGACAAAGGAAATATGATTCCGGATACATTATAGGTGCATTCAAACTGATGAATTTACCTGTATACAATCGAACTATTTTTTCAAGCTTCTTTACTGATCAGAATCTTACGCCAATTGTAAAAAAAAAAAAAAAAAAATGGCTGCACCCATGAATGATGCCAATTTAAACAAAATTAAAAAACAAGTTATCGTCCTTTAAAAGACATTTAAGCTTTTCAGAAAATCCCTCTTTTTCACATTTCCTACCACTAAGTCTGATTGGCCGTATGCTGTTTGAACAGCACACAAAACAATCGATTGGTCTTTCTTTCACCGGCGTTTGTGTCGCCATTTTGAGTTATGGTCATGTGACGAAAATATCACGTGATGACGGACTACTTTCTGAGCCAACTACAGAGGTGAATAAGAATGATCCGTCGTGCAAGAGAGTGTGTCTTTCAGTGACTATCGAGGAAAACATCAATCTTTTGGCTGCTAAGCGCGACTCACTGACCTTTTGCGGGCAGTGTAGATCAAGATCAGACTGCACAGAACGTGCAGTATGATCTTGCATCAACACTGTCCGATAAGGAAATATCTTTCCTGCAAATGTACCTTTGAAATGGGAAAATTTGCGTTTTTACCAGCGGCTTGAAAGTTTCATTTCTTTTATTTAGCAGAATAAGGGTTAACATTCTCTTTAACTTAGTACGGCCAGAAACAAATTCGCCGAATAGAGCTTTAACATAACTCGGTACAGTATGGATTGACAGCACCAGTAAAGGATCTATACAATGTATACAAGCGGAAATATTTTCACCTAAAAACAAGCCATCCTATTTTTAACGACTCAGCCGCTGGGACGGTCTTGTTTTCACCCATTTCAAATTTTCTCGCATACATCTTCCGTTTCTGACCCCTATCCTGCCACGCGCGAAACTAATGTATTTTCGGAGAATGTAGACACAAAGCACTCCACAAACGCGCGGGGTCAGCCGCCTGATCTTGCTTAGTTTACATATTCCGTGTCACTGTTAATGGCTTTATCAGTGTTAGTCATGGATTTACCATGAAATGCCAACACAGTTACCAACAAGAACTATCTTTAAAAAAGATAGACGGCGTAAATTTGCCATCAATTAGGCAGGGGCCCTTCAAATAAACCTGTATACATTTTTGACCAATCACAAATTTCTATTCATTCATTTGTTATCAGTACCAAATAGTAGGTCGGAAGCCAACACATTCAACTACCTCACAAAAAAAAAAAGATTTTGGTGACGGTCAGTAATAGAAATTTTGTGGGAAAAGGGTTCGCGATCTCGCGTTTATCTCAAACAAAAATAAAATAAGGGCGTTCGGACACTGGACAGTTTCTTTATGGACAATTTCCATGGAAACTATCAATGGCATCGACGAAATCCAGCCCTCGAATAGACAGGAAAAAAGTTCGATAATGGAAACTGCCCTGAAGATTTCAATAACTTGTCTCTGTAACCCTTTACCCATCTTTGCTATCCAAGGTTGACGATCACTACGTGGCCCTAATAAAACCGTGTAGTTATCATTACCCTTTGGTAGGGAAGATGATCTTGACCGAACAATATATTATAATTTTGTTCTATGATTGAGGAAGTTCATTCGATTTATTTGGCGTTTTAACGTTTCATTAATATAATGCATATTTTGTCTAGAAATATGAACCATTACCTCATTACTGCGCAGATTTGATCGGATCTACAATAAACTCCTCAATCTACACAGAAGGTGCACATATTTGCTTAACCCTTTATCACACAATCCCTTGTTTTAACGACCCTGAAGAAAAAGCCTTTTGAAAACATTGTGGAAAAAGGAGAAAATGCTGGTAACCAGCATTTTCTCCATTTCCCACAATGTTTTCTACCCGTCCCAGAACAAATTTCTGTTTTTGAGTCTCATTTATTTTGTCGTCTGCAAATGTTTTGAATTTTGACCAGTCTAAAATTCTGCCGTGTGGTAAAGAGTAAAGTGACATTGTGATAGAAAGCGACTGCACGCTACACGTGATGAGCCCTTCCCCACCATGCACACCAAACTGCGAATGGCAGGAGCGTAAAAAGCCGAATTTTTCCATTGACACTGGGATGTAGTTCTTTATCTAAGATCTTTGGAGTTTTTTGTTTTTGGTTTGTTTTACATGAAAATCAGTATGCTTATTTTATTGAAAAAAAAAAACGTTAAAGTTTTCAATTTTGTCGTTTGCTAAACCGTTCGGGGCACCGTGGAAAGAATAAGCATCTGCCCATAAATGTTAAAACTTACCTGATCTAGTCATATGTACACAATGGTTTTCAAGAAAAATCATTGAAAAAAAAAGTACTAGTATTTTTCTTTCCTACAAAAAGTATTTTTTGTGTGTTATGTATATTTGTTTTTAGATGGTTCCAAAACTAGCCCGCCTGTTCCGGGAAGGAACGGTCAATATTTAGGCCTGTCGACACGATGATCAATTCAATAATCCGATTTTCCCGCCTTCGTGACCCTTTATCTTAGGCACTTTTTATCGCCATTTTATTTGAAACGAGAAATATCTATAAAAAGGATAGACGGCGTAAATTTGCCAGCAAATAGGCAGGGGCCCTTAAAATAAACATGTGTATAATTTTGACCAATCACAAATTTTTATTTATTAATTTTTTATCGGTACCAAAATTAGGTCAAAAGCCAGCACATTCAGCTACGCCGAAAGGACTGGTTACACCAAATTTGCAGCAGAAACAAGTTTGCAGCAGACGACTTTGACAATATTCCCGCTCATAAAAAAGAGGGACAGTCAAGATACATGAGCCATGCTCTGGCAAAAGAGGGCTTAATGCATCTGTGTGATGCATTATACCAAGCAAGTCATCACATAATTATGTATCCATTTTGTCTAGCCACGGACTGAATCATACGGTACACTGGTCCTTTTACATGCAGAAAAAATTATCAATAACGAAAAGTTTCGGCATAGATCAGCCTGCGCGGACTGCGCATGCTGACTTGGGTCGATACTTTTCGCAGTTGCATTAAGCCCCCTTTTCAGAGAGCATGGCTCAAATAAAACTTTAATACACAGTTACATATGAAGACTTTCGATAAATTTCTCCTGTAGCCACAATGTTCTCAAGATAAGTTTTCCATCAGATGAAAAAGGTCACTACCAGAAGCTTATTAGTACATATTGTATGAAAATGACTCAGATCCACCTCGCTGTCTGTCAAAATATTTTGGTGTCTTTGTCAAGAAACACGAGTATTTTTCGGTCCTGAATGTGTCCAAATATAGCGTCAACAAGGTTATGGAATAAATTCGTTCGGTAAATGAATCACGCGAACAATAAAATGGTCATTTTCTGCCGGAGTTCTGTATACGCCCATTATTCTAGGAATTGTGGGAAGGAAAAACTCGGGAAATTACCAGGAACGTCGAGCTTGACCTGCTGTCACTGAAGGTTCGGGTCATATTGGATCGAACAGCTTTAATTAATAGATAACAACAGTCGGAATTAAACCTTTTAACCCTTTCCCAAACGACAAATTTTGGACTGGTCCAAATTGAAAGAGTTTGCAGACAACAATTTTAAATTTGATAAAAATGGCAGAAAGGTCTCAAGAAGGGTAGAAAACACTGTGGGAAAAGTAGAAATTGCTCGTTACGAGCAATTTCTCTTTTTCCCACAGTGTTTTCAAAAGACGTGTACTGCAGACACGTGAAAACCAGGGCTTGTTTGGGAAAGGGTTAAGCACCTTTCACGACTCTATATGCTTTTGCAGACACTGTAGATAACCAGCATTTTCTCAATGTACAACCATATTTTCTATCAGGACTTTCAAAGAGAAATTCAGTTATTTAAGCTACGTTTGATATTTCGTCTGCAAACTCAATTTTCAATTTTGAAGAATCTAAAATTTTGTGGTCTGGTTAAAAATACCTTTCTTGCTATTAAACTGGACCAAACGAGTGGACGGTATTGATCCAAAATCAGACTGCACATTGTGTTCGAAACATGGGGAAAAGAGGAAAATGCTGGTAACCAGCATTTTCTCCTTTTCCAAAAATGTTTCCTGCGCTTCGACACAATTATCTTTACTTTGAGACACATTAAAAATTTTAACCCTTATCCTGCTTTAAATAAGGTAAATAAAACTTTCAAGCCGATAGTAAAAACTCAAATGTGGCTATTTCAAACTTATTTCTTGGAGAAAAATATCTCTTTATCGGACAGTGTAGATCTAAAATCAGACTGCACGTTCTCTGCAGTCTGATCTTGATCTACACTGTTCGCAAAAAGTCAGTGAATCGCGGTTAGCAGCTCAACTCTTTACCAAACGACAAAATTTTGGACTGATCCAAATTGAAAGCATCTGCAGATAACAAAATAAATGCAACAGAAAAATATAAATTTGTTTTGGGAAGGGTAGAAAACGTTGTGGGAAAAGGAGAAAATGCTGGTTACCAGCATTTTCTCCTTTTCCCACAATGTTTTCAAAAGCCTTCTTTCTACAGGGTCGTTAAAAGTTGGGATTGTGTGGTAAAGAGTTAAGGGTTAACCTTTTCCCAAACAAGCCCTGGTTTTCACGTGTCTGCAGTACAAGTCTTTTGAAAACACTGTGGGAAAAGGAGAAATTGCTCGTAACGAGCAATTTCTCCTTTTCCCACGGTGTTTTCTACCCTCTTTGAGACCTTTCTGCCATTTTTATCAAATTTAAAATTCTCGTCTGCAATCTCTTTCAATTTGGACCCGTCCAAAATTTGTCGTTTGGGAAAGGGTTAATGTGTCATTTACAGATGATTTTAATTTGGAAAAGGCTAAAATTTCATCGTCTGGTAAAGATTAAATCTACTTAGGCCCGCTTTATTAATTTTAGTACTTAAATCCTTTACCACACAAGCCCCAGTTTTAACGATCATGACTGAGATAGTTGGTAGGAAAAAGAGAAAATGCTGGTAGCATTTTCTCCTTTTCCTTATAAGGCTTTTCTATGCTATCAGAGATAGAAATCGTCATTTGAACAACATCTAATTTGTCGTCTGCAAACGCTTTCAATTTGGTCGAGTCCAGAATTTTGTCGTTTGGTAAAGTTAAAACTATACCGTATGATTATTTTTGGATAACTGTATCCTATAATGTTTGTTGTTGACAAGAGACTTCATTTCAAGTGGGGCCAAAAGAAAGAATCCATTCTCAATTTGTTTATCATTGTGCCGCGATGTCCTTGGTTTTGTTTGTTCAACTGTCTGATTTAACGATGAGTCGACGTGGCTCCGGAACACTGAGTTTTTGATCTGTTGGGAAATGTCAACACATCGCGCTGACGCGTAATGCAGGGGAATGGAAACTCTTTCACAATCCACTATGTTCAACTCTTAGGCTGCTAAGCGCGATTCACTGACCTTTTGCGGACAGTTTAGATCAAGACCAGACTGCACAGAACGTGCAGTCTGATCTTGGATCTACACTGTCCGATAAGGACATATTTTTCCCATCAAAAAAACTTTGAAACAGGAATATCTGATTTTTTCAATCGCATTGAAAGTTCCTTTTCACTTATTTAGCTGGTTAAGGGTTAATGGTCGTTTAATCCTTTACTAAACAATTTCGAACTGGCGAGTCTGAAGAAAAAAAAAGTTTTTTTCTTTGACATTACGGGAAAAGGAGAAAATGCTGTTAACCAATATTTCGTTTTCTCACAATGTTTTCTTTCCTACCGAAGACAAATACTTTTATTAAAGCCTCATTAAATAAGTCGTCACCGAATAATTTGAATTTGGACATGGCGAAAGATTATTCATCTGGGACGTTCTGAGAAAATGCTGGCACCGCATCAAAGACAGAAATCATCACTTAACCTGTATTTGTCATCTGCAAATGCTTTCAATTTAGCCCAGTTCAAAATTTTGCCGTTTGGTAAAGAGTTAAATCTTTACAAAGCAACACAATTTTACAATACACTGTACATAATTGTCTGTAAATTGAAAGCATTTGCTGTAAACGTATTGAATTTAGTTAACATGGTTGGATTTGTCTCCGAACGGGTGGAAAGTTTTGTGGGAAAATGAGAAGATGCTGGTTACCAGTATTTTCACTTTTTTCCCACAATATTTTCCAAAGCCGTTCTTGTCGTAAGAACATAGAACTGTTTCTTAAAAAACCCTAAACTCTAAGTTTACAAGTAACCATCAACGTGCTTGCTGTCAGCTAATACTGACAACGTCGTTCAGCTAATACTGACAACGTCGTTCAGCTAATACTGACAACGTCGTTCAGCTAATACTGACAATGTCGTTCAGCTAATACTGACAACGTCGTTCAGCTAATACTGACAACGTCGTTCAGCTAATACTGACAACGTCGTTCAGCTAATACTGACAATGTCGTTCAGCTAATACTGACAACGTCGTTCAGCTAATACTGACAGTGTCGTTCAGCTAATACTGACAACGTCGTTCAGCTAATACTGACAGTGTCGTTCAGCTAATACTGACAATGTCGTTCTCATGACGGATTAACAGCAGGGCATTTCTCAGGGCATGACTTTCTGTTAATCCTATGTACACCAAGAATTTTAATAGTTCTTCATTTTATCTAGTAAAAAGTTAACTCTTTCAGCGCAAAATATATAATTGAGCCATACTCTGTGAAAAGGGGGCTTGATGCATCTGCGAAAAGTATCGGCCCAGGTCAGCCTGCGCAGTCCGCGCGGGCTGACCTGGGCCGAAACTTTTCGCTATTGGTCAATTCTCTGTATGTCAAAGGACCAGCCTACCTCATGACTAAGCCGGTTGTTAAAAAAAAAATGGCCATTATGGATCCATAATTATGTGATCGCGTAATAGGTATCACGCATCACGGAGATGCATTAAGCACCATTTTGCCGGAGCATGGCTCATATATGCGACCCCTTTCAATGGGTGACAATACAGCCAACTGAAACCAAGGCCATTTTTCTTATCTTATAGGCTTGGCCAAACAAGGGCACGGAATAGGTTCAAGATTAGACTGCACGTTGAGTGCAGTCTGATCTTGATCTATGCCGTCCGCAAAAGCCCCTGTTTTTGCATACAGCCTTGAAAGGGTTAATTCATGTAATAGTACAACAAATATTTAGTTTAACACATTATGTTCAAGGTTCCGTATGCAAACTATTGTATGAAATAAATGAGGTGGATATACACAGTGCTGCATTTCTTTACACTGTCTTTAAAACCCTTAAAGCGCCTTTGGCGACTATAAATGCCTCTGCGGTCGGTGTAGATTAAGATCAGACTGCACAAAACGTGCAGTCTGATCTTTGATCTATACTGTCCGCTTTTCTTCGACATTCTGGACAAAAGCAAACTTGACATTGCTCTTATATTATGGTCTTTTTTCCTGCAATTGAAATGTCCGTTGGGTTTAGTATCTTAGAAGCCTAGTCGCGGCCAAAAGTAAACAATAGGGTGTTAAAATGCATCTAAATTTAAGTCATAATATTTAAAAGAATGGAAACTATTATGAATATGCCGATCTGTTATCGTCGCCTCAAGTGTTAGTCGCTGGCAGGTAAATGAAGTTCAAAACGAGGTAAAAAGAACTAAAGGAAAGAAATAGAGCGACCTGGCAACTTTTGACTTAGTTGTAAAATTCATCTGAAAACATTGTTGGGAAGGCAGGTAACCAGTATTTTCCCCTTTTCCCACAGTGTTTTCTACCATATCAAAGACCGAAATCATCAATTGAAACCACATTTAATTTATAGTCTGCAAATGCTTTCAATTTGGTCGTGTTAAAAATTTTGTCGTTTGGTAAAGAGTTAAAATAATTTACCCTTCGTCCTGCTGAATCCAACTAGATACAGATCTAAGAGTGACCACCAACCATGTTGATGGGACCATATTCATATTTATGCAAAGCAAAAGGGTGCTCAAGAAGTAGATTGAACCATTAATTTGCCATCGATAAAAGCACATCAAGACCAGGCTGAAGGTCAGCGCAGTCTGATATTGACGTTCTCTATATCCGCAAAAGACGTTATATAAAGTCACTATCCTCAAGGTAAGGGCTAAGTTCGCTTCGTGTTTTCCTGTTATATTATCGTTTTCGTCGTCGTTTCTGTTTAAGTACAATGAAAATTTTAATTCTACAGGTGTGTATATTTGACTATAAAACCTTCTCAATTCAATTTTCAACCCTTCGAGCGATAAATTAAAGAAAAGCACGTTTTCCGTCATTGTCCTGTTTTTCGCGCGATCCCGAGTTTTAACGACCCCAAGGAAGAAGGCGTTGGAAAACATTGTGGGGGGAAAAGGAGAAAATGCTGTTTACCAGCATTTTCTCCTTTTCCCACAATGTTTTCTACCCCATCTGATACAAATCCCATCGTTTTTGACACATGTAAATTGTCGTCTGCAAATTCTTTCAATTTGACCGAGTCTGAAATTTTGTCGTCTGGTAGAGAGTTAAAACATTTCTGGTTATCAGCATTTTCTCCTTTTCGTTCAATGTTTTCGAAAACCCTCCTCCTAAGGCTCGATAAAACAAGGAATCGTACGGGTAAGAGTTAATTCTTTATTTGAATAACAAGTACACGGTAATTGTAAAGTCGCCCGAACGGAAATTAACCGCAACTTTGTATCGTCGAATAAATTCTTTATTAGTTTGAATGGTGCTTTACGCCTCTGTCATCAGAATTTTAGCCATATAACACTGACCGCTAACTTTTTCATATCTTTCCTGAGTTCCATCAGACCTGGGCTGGGGCTCTGCATTGCCTTGCCAAAGGACACACCAGCGGTAGCTCAGTCGGTACAGGACTTGAGAATAGAGGGTCGATGGTTCGATCCCCGGCTCGGCCAATTTCTTTCCGAGGACTGATGATATCCATTGCGACAGGATTCATTCCACACTCAACGCTGACCATTGTTCCGACGATGGTTATGTGAAAAAGCAGCCAGTGGTTTTGAAAGAATATTGTGCAGAGTACTGGTAAAAGAAACTCCAGGAAAGCATGGATAGGTGCGATATAATTGAAATAATATTGAAAATGGCATTATTCACCATATAATAAATCAATCAATAGAAGCAAGATGAATTAATTACAAAACCCTGAATCATTAAGCAGTCGAGGGCCTGTCGATGTAAGAACTCTGTGGCATTGTTGCTTAAAAATGTGACCCGAATATCGCCAGTTCGGTCATCTCTGGGGCTGTCCAATCAGGAAGTGTCCTTAAGCAAGGCCCAGCGCGTTAATGGGTCAATTAAAAGGACTAAATTAACCATCTTTACAAGAAATCCCGTGTGGGACCTCGATGAACCCTTTACTTCTCTACCAAACAGTCGAGAAATGACGCTGAGGAAAAGGGCTTTTGAAAATGTTACGTGAAAAGAAGACTAATGCTGGTTACCAGCATTTTCTCCATTTCACATACTGTTACCTACCTCTTTAAAACAGCTCAGTTCATTTGCAGCATATTCAATTTGTCTTCTGCACATGATTGCAATGTGGACAAGTCTAAACTGTATCCTTTGACCCTTTAAGCGCCACAGGCGAAAACTGGGGCCTTTGCGGACGGCATAGATCAAGATCAGGCTGCACAGAACGTGCAGCCTGATCATTGATCTATGCCGTCCGCTTGTTTAGTCAAGCCTGTAAGGTCTGAATATCAGTGGACTGAATTTCTAGCTGTCGAAAGAGGTCGAATATAGAAATTTAGCGCTGAAAGATTTAATAAAGAGCTCAGACCCAAAGTAACTGTAACTCGGTCAGTAAAAGAGACCTAGATATTGTTATTTCAATGCTCGCTCGGTCAGAATACCACATGAAGCACCGTATAAGGTGGATTCAAGATCACAATGCACAAACAACAAAGCCTGATCTTGATCTCCATTGAGTGCAAAAGTATTTACAGTTGTGCTTGAATTGGGATTTTTAACTGGCCATTTTTCAATATTTCAAACTGCACAACTCCATCATATCACTTTTCCAGTTTCCAATGAGATTATGTGAATACGAGGTGGTTGGAGGAGAAAACTTCAGTTCAAATTCGATTAAAATAACCGTTCGCACTTTCTGTGCATACTTTTTGCAAATCACGTACTTCTGACATTAGTATGAGCTTATGCAACAGGTTTAGAATAACTCTTTAGAAAATGATTTTCTTACAGAAGCCACGCTTTGCAATTTGGTTAAGTCGAAATTGCGTTCTCATGACTCAAGACGCCAGCCCACATATTCATGTTTTCCTGGACTTCACCAGCATTGGCACAAGGCTCTGCAGCGCGTTTCCTAAGGATTCTACCGTGGGACCGACACCGTTAGCCGGGATCGACCCAGGAACCCCTGTCTTATCAGCTGAACAAGGAAGATCTATTGTTTCTTTTCATTTGTATCTCATACTGATTGACCATCGTCCAGCTAAATAAAAAGATGAAACTTTGACGCCATTAGTAGAAAAAAAAAAAACAAGTTTTCCTGTTTCAAAGATATGGGTGGATACCCTCTTATCGGACAGTGTAGATCCAAGATCAGACTGCACGTTCTGTGCAGTCTGATCTTGATTTACACTGTTCGCAGAAGGTCAGTAAGTCGCGCTTAGAAGTCTAAGGGTTAATAGAATATGTTGAAACCAACAAAGGAGAAACCCTCTTCTTCTATGCTTTCAAAACAACTCATTTGAATACACAGTTTGCTTTAACTCTTCACCAAACAACAAAATTTTGGACTTATCCAAACAAAAAGACGACAAAAAAAAAAAAAAAAAGAAAATGACTGAAAAATTGAAAATTGTTTTTGGAAGGATAGAAAACATTGTAGGAGAAGAATAAAATGCTGGATACCGGCATTTTCTCCTTTTCCCACATTTTTTTCGAAAGCATTCTTCCGCAAGGTCGTTAAAACTCGGGACTGTGTTGTGAACGCTTAATTATCGCTTCACCAGACAACAAACAGTTCAAATCGAAAGCATTTACAGTCGACAGAGAAAATACGGCTCAGCTAACGAATTTGGTAAGCGATTTACACGGGCCCGCCTTGTTTAAGATCATGTGATTGGTAGATCAAAATGGAAACTTCCTTTACACGGACGAGGTTAGATATAGGTGCGGAATCGGGCGAGTTGTGGCGAGTGCTGTTTATTTGTCAGTCGGGCGACACAATACCACCACGGTACTCTTGCTAGTAGTTGAGTTTCCCAGTACACTTCGTTTTAGCTGTAAACATGTTTACGTCGCGATAAATCGGTGAAATCCACTATTTCATCATACTTTCACCGTACTGTCTGGGTGTCATAAGTTCAGCCTTACGCTGTTTATTTCATGTATAGTAAAATTCTTCACCATGCTGCTCAGAACAGACATTGGTTTAATCTTTACCAAACGACAAAATTTTAGTTTTATCCAAATTGAAAGCATTTGCAGACGAAAAAAATAAATGTGAATCAAAAATTGAAATTTGTGTTGGGAAAGATAGAAAACATTGTGTGAAAAGGAGAAAATGCTGGTTACCAGCATTTTCTCCTTTACCCACAATGTTTTCAAAAGTCTTCTTCTTTAGGCTCGTTAAAACTCGGGATTGTGTGGTAAAGGGTTTTAAACACTTGATTACCACCCAAAAGTACACTGTTCGAATTAGGAGCATAGCGGAGTTTGTGTCCATCTTGATTGTTGTGGCGGACTGTGTACATCAAAATCAGACTGCACAGAATTTTCCGTCAGATCTTTGTCTTCATTGTTCGATATTGTGTTTAGATATTCAATTTAACTCGTACTGATAAGCCACGATGTTAAATTCATTTTTGTTTGGCATACAGAGTAAGATCAGAGCACAGGAGTACAGGAAGTTGGAATTTAACTCTACACCACTCCCCCAAACTATTTTACACGTCCATATATGAAGCACTTATAAACGACAATTGTAATTCTTCATGACAAAGTAGAAAGCATTGAGGGAAAAAAGGAGAAGAAATCGTTGCCAGCATATTCTCCTTTTCTCACGATGTTTGCATAAAGCCTTCTGTCTCAGGGCCATACACATACGGGATTGTTTGGAAAAGGGTAAAACAGGTAAAGTACTGCGCTATATTTAGCTCGTATTTACATTTGAACCATGCTCTGGCAAAAGGGGGTTTTAATGCATCGCCGTGATGAATGATACCAAGCAAGAAATGATTGATTGATTGATTGTATGGTGTTTAACACCGTTTTCAACATTATTTCAGTTATATCGCGGCGGCCAGTGCACCTATCCATGTTTTCCTAGAGTTTCTTTTACCAGTACTCCGCACAATATTCTTTCCAAGCCACTGGCTGCTTTCCCACATAACAATCGTCGAAACAATGGTAAGCGGTGAGAGAGGAATGACTTCTGTCATTAATCCTCGGAAAGAAATTGGCCAAGCCGGGGATCGGACCAGTGACCTCCTGTTCTCAAGTCCTGTGCGCTACTGATTGAGCCATGGGGGCTTGGCCCAAGCAAGACATAACGTAACTATGGATCCATAGATTGCATTTTGTCTAACATGCTGAAAATCTACAGTTAACGTGGACTGCAAAAGCTGACCTGGGTCGATACTTGTTGCAGTCGCACTAAACCCCGTTTTCGCAGAGCATGGCTCATTTGTACGAGCATATAAGCAGAAAGGAGAGAGAATGAGGGCAGTGTGATCAACCATTGTTTTATCTTTGCCTTAAGCCCAGCCCCGAAGACGAATGAATTTTGAAAACATGGTGAGAAAAAGAGAAAATGCTGGTAACCAGCATTTTCTCTTTTTCTCACTATGTTTTCTACCCTGTTAAAGGCAAATTTAACGTTTTAATCCACATTAAATTTGTCTTCAAATTTTTTTCAGATTGGACAAATCTACATGTTAGCTGTCTAGTAAATGGTTAGGTTCTGACCCTTTTCTACTGTCAGTGGGAATTTTCTGTCAATTTTAAAAACAATCCTCCATATTAAATTGCAAAGTTACTACTTATATGGCAAAATAAGGCCTAAAGGTCAGTCTAGATCCAAGATCAGACTATGACTTGATGCAGTCTGATCCTGATCAACACCGTCAATAGAAAGCAATTTCACTTGTGACAGGTAGCCATTTAGTTTAATTTTGAACTTACTCACGTAACAACGATCGCGAAAATAGTTCTTATATCTTGAATCAATAACTCTCAACCATTGCTAACAAGTTCTAGCGCCCTGATATGGGCGGATCCAACAGTTCGCCCACCTCGTCACCGTTATCGAACCGGGAACCTATAAAGCGAGAGACTGGCGTTCTACCGCCACGCCGCAGTCTCCTGAACATGGTCTATGAGACGAATTAACGCATTGCCTCTGTTAAAAAGGCGTCTTGCCACCGATCGCCTTCGAAAACATTGTGGCTAAAGGAGAAATTGCTCGTACCGAGCAATTTCTTATTTTGCCACAGTGCTTTCGCATATATTCATGTATTAACCACAGTTTACAAGGATATTTTCAAATTCGTCAACTGTAAATTTGCGTCGGGACGTAATGGAGCGAACACCGTTGATTCATTCACAGTATCAAGGTCAAACGTTTGTTTACTTTCCCACATTGGGCCTCTCTCATGAAAAACATCCCGCATGATAAACAAGTTTTGTTGTAAATACGATAGTATAATGTCCCCATGATACTGCTACAACTTGGAGTGTGGCATTGCCATGAGAAGCATTAAAAATCACCAACAATTTACCTTCCTCCAACTATACTTTGTCAGGGATTTTGCGGTAAGCGAAGAATTCGGTCAATGTATGCAGGCAAGCTTACCATACGTGTATCCCTTTATTCATCATTGCGCTGAAATTGAAATCCATTAATGTGGCTGGGTCTTTCTCTGTAAAATTCTGCACATAGATGACATGCCATTGTTCAGTAACCCCTTTCCAAACAACGAAATTTTGAACTTGTCCAAGTCAAATGCATGTGCAGACTACAAATTTAATATGGTTGAAATTATAGAATTTGTCTCTAAAATGGTAGAAAACTTTGCGGGTAAAGGGGAAAATGCTGGTTGCCAGCATTTTCTCCTTTAACAACAATGTTTTCAAAGGCCTTCACCGTCAAGATCTTTAAAACTCGTGATGTAATGGTACGGGGTTACAGCTAATTTTGGAGCAACACTTTGTATGATTAGCTAACTCCATTCGGACAGAGTACTTCCATATAATCGTATAATAATTATGCATCGCACTGTACCACATGAGTAAAGGGTACAAAAGGCTATTGAACGGAGGAGAATATCGATTCACACTGGCAAACAATTATCATGAAGTGAACTTTGTCCTATTGAGGCTAATTTTGGCCCTACTTCTAGTCAGCCCAGTTCAGAAATATCTTGTTACCGCACTTTACGTCATTCCCCGAAGACTACCGAACGCTAATTTGATTTTGGCTTCGGAGATATGTAACCATCAGTCACTGTTTAGCTTTTTTTTTTCTATCGACGTGGGGCCGTGTATTTAGGAAAAAGATAATGCCCAGTGGTTTAGGACGTCCTCTTTTCAGCGTCATTGTACTGAAAAGAAACGAAATTTCAAACAGGGAAAATGGCCCGAGATACAGCGTTAGAAAGGGTTGTAGTGCATCTGGCAAAACTGCGGACAAAGCAGAAGAAACAGACTACGAGGTCATGGCAGCAGATAAATTGCCTAGCATGCTCTAAAGAGTAGCTTGCAGAATTAACGCGTTTTTGCCTGTTTGTAGATACGCAGATATAAATAGAAAAGAGGTCTACTCTATATGCACGCCATTTATAAAATTTAAATGATTAAATAGTTATGAGTCATGTTCTGTGAATTGGTTGTTTAATGCATCTGCAAAAAGTCTCGATCCATTTCGACCTACGCCGACTGTGTAGGCTGATATGGGTCGAAACATTTTATCGCAGTATGAGTAAATTATTGTTTGCATGTTAGCAGACCATTCTGCTTCACGGTTCAGCCTGATTTTTGACAAATAGAGAGAGCTCCAGATAAGAGGGAGTGATGGTATTCTATATCCATTATTTCTCTTCCAAACCCTATGTTGTGGGTACTCATTAGAATCGTCTCGATGAGACGATTCTAATGGGTACCCACAACATAGGTTTAGAGGAGAATAATATTTTTAATTTTGAAATCAAAATCACTCCCTCTATCTGAAGGTCTGAAATGGACACACTTTCTGCGACTTGTTTGGTATGATGCATCCCAAAGGTACATCAAACTCCCTTTTCCCAGTGTCCGCTTACACACATCAGCTTTACAAATACGGCGTTTTCAACCTCATGCTGTATAAAGATTTTGAAAGCAATGTGGGAATGTGAAATTCGATAATAAACACTTGCTTGTAACAAGACCTTGTCCCCTTTTTCCGTAATGTTTTTCATGATGTTGACAAAACATTCTCATTCGACTTTCCTTTCAAACGCTCGTCTTGTGTGCTATATTTGTTTTTTTCTCCCCTACGAGTACACTGGGTGCTATCGATATTCCACAAACAATGAGACACGAATGTACTTTAAACAGTTGAAGCATATGATGTGCCACAAATTTCGTGATCTTTTATCTAAAGCATGCGGGTATTTTTTATTTTCACAGACTGAAGTGGCCAGAATAACTAACCGAAACATCAAAAATCATGAAATTCAGTCCCGTTCATGCATAGGCAATTTAAATCCCGTCTTTGTGGTATACCTATAAAGTAATATATCACATTGTACGATGCCAAGACGCAACTTAGATCTGCTCCTGACGAAGACGAAGGTGTGTGTGTGTGGGGGGGGGGGGGCGCTCTTGAGTATGAGCCAAGGCATTGTGATAGTCGGAAAATTCCTAGTTCACTGCTGAGCACGTTTTCGACTATAGCCATAAGAGAAAGTAGCCAGTCATTTAGAAGTAGTAGCATTAGCAACATCAGCCTATCAAGCAGTTTCTCTTGCCACAGTGATTTAACTAAAAGAAAAAGATCGAAGTGGCAGTGAGCGTTGAAAAAATGAAGAATTGTAAACCGTATATTTATCATAACTGATATATCTCAAAAAATATTTGCATAGGATCAACAAATTTAGTTTAGCAATGCATCTGCAAAAAGTATCGACCCAGGTCAGCCTGCGCAGTCCGCGCAGGCTGACCTGAATCGAAACTTTTTGCTACTGGTCAATTTTCTGCAGCTCAAAAGACCAGTGTACCTCATGATTCAGTCGGTTGTTACACAAAATGGATTTAATGGATCCATAACACTGTTTTGACTTGCTTGGTATCATGCATTACGGAGATGCATTAAGCTCCCTTTTGCCAGAAAATGATTCACTTATAATTTGACTCCTGATAAATCATATAGTAGCAACGTTTGGAGTTGTCCCTTCTGTTATTGGATATACCAACAAACCACGTTAGATATTCATATCGACATAAAAGTGGTGAACACTTCCGCTTTCAGAGGCAGATCTGATGTTGAGATTTTTCATCAGGAAAAGAAGACCTATTTATTTGAGCCATGCTCTGGCAAAATGGGGTTAAATGCATCTCGGTGGTGCATTATGCCAAGCAAGACATCAAAAACTTATGGGTCCATCAGATCTATTTTGTCTAACAACCGGCTGGATCACGAGGTAGACTTGTCCTTTGACAAGCAGAAAATTGACCAGTAACAAAAGTTTTCGTACCAGGTCAGCCTGCACGGACTGCAGACTTTTCGTAGATGTATTAAACATAGATCATTTTCACATGAAGCAACGGAGACCAAGTGAAAGTGGCGGCGACTGTTCCCTGCAAAGCTATTTTTGGTGGTGGAAGCTGCTGCATCATGCTTGCCCTGTATTCCTACGCATATTACTCGTGTTCTATGTAAGTTGCTGTAGAGGTACGAAAAATAGCACAAACGAGTACCCCACTGAAAGGAATTTACTTTGAAAGCATGTTTCTAACTCTTTACCACACACATCCGAGTTTTAACGACCCTGGGGAAATAGCCTTTTGAAAACCTTGTGGAAAAAAAGGAGAAAATGCTGATAACCAGCATTTTCTCCTTTTCCCCACAAGGTTTTTTTTTTTTTACCCTTTCAGAGACAATTACTATCATTTCAGCTACATTTAATATGTCGTCTGCACGTCATGCTTTCAATTTTGAGAAGTCTAAAATGTTATCGGTTGGTAAAGAGTAAAATATGGATCATGAGCATATAAAAAGTTTTTGTGTTTGTGAAACTCTGATTTCAACAGTGGTCTGCTACAGGTTATGTTGAAATCGATTTGAGTGTAATCAGGGCTCGTATTCACCAACCATTCTTAAGATCATTCTTAGACTAATTCTCAAGAATTTTCAAAATTTGAAAGTAACGTAACTTCTGATTGGCTAAACCATTTGGTTTAGCCAATCAGAAAGTATGTTACTTTCTAGGTCTAGATTTCGACAAAGAATACAATTTAGAATGCTTTGTGAATACGGCTCCTGGATTCGGTACAACAAGGTTATTGGGAACTGCGGCTTAATCCTTTCAGCGCCACGGGCGAAAACATGGCTTTCGTTGACGGCATAGATCTAGATGAAATTGCCGCAGACACGTGCATTCTGATCTTGGGATCTATACTGTCCGCTTGTTTAGTCAAGCCTGTACTATAAAAATCTTTGTAAGTTTCTGTGGATTTCATTTTAAGTCATCGAAATGGATAGAGTTGATACACTTGGCGTTGAAAGAGGTAAAAAACCCATAAAACATACCCCAGGAGGAACCGCAATTGTCATTTGAATGTTACATTGGATTCATGACTTAGTTCTTGATAGGTTTCTGTTTTGCCTTTGATATTTTATTGTGACCCACTTTAGAACGCAATGACTTTTTTTCCCTGACAATTTCTAGGTCGAATGCTTTCCTGTCTGTACATCCTCTTCGGTAATACGTTGACAAAATCCTGAAATGTATCCCATCAAACATTTCTCTTGGATTCTAAAAAGAAGTTCCGGAACGAAGCAGGGTCTGTCTGCTTCAGCTTATGCATGAGATGGTTCCTGCGGCCCAACTTTTCTTGCGGTCCGCGACATGTTCAAGTCCAACATCTTCTTGGCTTTATCATCTCCCCCATCTTCGTCTAATCAGGTTTAATTAACTGTTTGTCAAACAATCCCGATTTTTAACGACCCTGAGAAAGAACGGTTTTGAAAACATTGCGGGAAAAGGAGAAAATGCTGGTAACCAGCATTTTCTTCTTTTCCCTCAATGTTTTCTACAGTTTCACGGCCAAATCTCATAATTCCAGTCATATTCAAATTGTCGTCTGTAAATATTTTCCATTTGAAAGACTCCAAATTTTTGTCGTTTGGTAAAAAGTTAATACTGTTTGATGGCGACTTGCCAGGTGCTGGACTAGAACCAAATGTTGCACCTGTAGCACATTGTATATTTCTTCCTTGAAGCTGAAGGATTATCGCAGAGCTATTATGGCTTACCTCTGTACCAAACGACAAAATGTTTGACTTGGCCAAAGTGAAAGCATTTGCGGACGACAAATCAGATATGGTCGAAATGATGACTTCAATCTTTAAAAGGGTAGAAAACATTGTGGGAAAAGGTGAAAATGCTGGTCACCAGCATTTTTTCCTTTCTCCACAATGTTTTCAAAAGGCTCCTTCCTCAGGGTTATTAAAATACATGCTTTTTTTTGGAAAAGGGTTTTAGGGAAACACCGATGAAGCCATCAGAAAGATTGTTCTTAAAAACTCATTGCCAGAGAAAGCTATTGTCGTGTTAGGAACACCCTAGAAACGTAGCGCAAATTTACAAGAACGCCATAATCATGGTAAGAATGAGATAGAAACGCAACTATGACAACGCAGAAAGGACGCAGAAGTCGTTATAAGATCCCAATTCGCGCAGTAAGAACGCAGTACGGTCGCTGTTGGGTTCCCGACGTTTCCATGCTGGCCGGTCTACCGAGTCTTTATTTCGGTGTTATGACATTCTTCGAGTTCCTCCTGTGTTGCTTCTGCGACCAGTGCGACTGCGGGGCAATCCCATGGCACCTGTGCGACGCACAAAGGACGCCGAACCTCGGCGTTTACTTTGTTTAGGCACAAAGTAGCTGTCGTAGAACTGCGTCTTGAGAAGTTCTTGAAGACTAGCTGCGTCTTCCTGCGTTCTCAGTGCGACTCCGTGATAACCACAGCAGTTCTCCTTCCTCCTGGGTCGGTGTAAGAGCGGGGTAGGATGCAGGTCCCATCTGACGGCCCTTTTACCGCCAATACAACTATTTCAGTTTCAGACTGAGGTCTCCATTCCTAGGTCCTAGTGTGGACCTGGATCACAGGCGGCGTTTGCAACCTCTGATCTGAGCCCATGTTCACCGGTAAAGACAGGTATTAAACGCGTAAACGTCACAACCTGGTTATAAACTCGAGTTCAAAACATGACAAGGACATAACAATTTTCAGGTATGAAAATTCGCCAAATGGTTGCGACCTCTTAATAACATTTTAATGTACATAAAATTCGCCAAATAGTTGCGACTTCATTATCTACCAGTGTCCATCAAATGTAGGGCTGTTCTTTCTGTACAATTTTATATTGATCTACGTTTCCTGCAAAAAACAGCCAAACTTGTCATTGACCTATAGAGGTCAACGAATATACAACCGCGTGCTCATGGTATTCTGTCCTCACGAGGTTTTGTCCGACTGAAATATTTACGAAGTATTCTTTTTTGCGTATCCCTTGCAGCAAAAATAGATCAGTTTTAGACCTGTAATCTAATTTCCAAAGCTTTCACTTCGACTTTTTCAGTATTATTTATATCTCCACCGCGGTGTTTGGAATGATACAGTTCTTCTGTACGGTGTTCGATACAATTCATCATTTCTTCTTTACCCATAGGCTGCTAAGGGCGACTCACTGACCTTCTGCGGACAGCGTAGATCAAGATCAGACTACACAGAACTTGCAGTCTGATCTTGTATCTACACTGTCCGATAAGGAGATATCATTCCCTAACAACCATCTTTGAAAGAGCAAAATTTGGGGTTGTACCATCAGCTTGAAAGTTGCATTCCATATATGTAGCAGGATAAGAGTTTTAAAATGCTTAGAGTATAATTCACATCTCCCATACAGTGTTCAGAATAATTTATTTCCTCGACTCTTTATTCAAATGATTTATTTCTACTTAACCGAGTTCTGTTTGTTTTTTTCCTGTACGGTACTCTGTGTAATTCCTATTATGGTGTTTAGTATAAAATATTCTCAGACTTTACGTTATTAGTGTAATTTAATTCTCCTACACGCTGTTCAGTGTGATTTATTTCTTCAATACGTGGTTATTATTTTTCATTTCTCCTACAAGACGTTCACCATAATTCATTTCCGCAGTACGGTGTTCAGTAAAATTTATTTCTCTAATTAATACAGTTTTACAGTGTTCTAATTCTCCTATTTAGTATTCGATATAAGTTATATTAAGAACAATTTATATCTCATATTTTGTGTCCAATATTCTACTCTAAACTGGAAGAAGTCTCGACCAACATTCTTTATTTTGAGCGCGCTAAATGACCAAAGCTGTCGATGCGCCATAAAACAACATTCATTCATTCATTCATTTTATTTTGAATGCACGTGAGGATAAGATACCTTGCATAAGATACTCGATGCAATAGCGTTTAACGCCGATTAAAAGTAGTTCTGTCACAATCTTGGCGTGAGTATGCTCTCAGACCATTGGAAGTCCTACGCGTAACATTTGATATAACTCTTTACCACACATTCCCGACTTTCAACGACCCTGAAGAAAAAGCCCTTTGAAAACATTTTGGGGAAAAAGAGAAAATGCTGGTAACCAGCATTTTCTCTTTTTCCCAAAATGTTTTCTACCCTTCCCAAATCAAATTTCAATTTTTGAGTCACATGTATTTTGTCGTCTGCAATGTGTTCAATTTGGACCAGCCCAAAATTTTGTCGTGTGGTAGAGATAATTGTGTTCAACGTCCTTTCAACAATATTTCGGTAATGTTGCTGCGACAGTACAGTCATTCACGCTTTCTTTGTCATCTGCTTGTAATACGACAGAGCAAAATGCCTTTTTCAAGAACACTTCCTGTACCTTTATCGACTCCAGTCGAAATCGAGCTCGGGACAACCCGGTTACCTACGCCATGCCTGAACCGCTGTAAGAATTAAAACCGAGTTACTTTGCGCCCACCTGTTACTATCTATGAAACATTGGCTTTTCAAAATAGAATTTGGCGAATGTCAGATTAATCCAGATGTAAATCTTGAATCGGATTCCTAAAGATAGAATTGACGTTTTCAGGTTGTCTGTGAAAAGGGGGCTTAATGCATCTGCGAAAAGTATCGATCCAGGTCAGCCTGGGCCGAAAATTTTGGATGTTGGTCAATTTCATGTGTGTCAAAGGATCGTTTTACCTCATGATTTTGTCGGTTGTTGGACAAAATGGACTTCATGGATCCATGATCATGCGATGACTTGCCTCGTATCGTGCATAACGGAGATGCATTAAGCCCCCTTTTCACAGAACATGGCTAATGTTGCATTTTCTAAGAAGTTTTTGCACGAAAATCGTTCTTTGCAGTCTGATCTAAATCTGTATAGTTCAAACAGTTGTCCGAATACTAAAATGATTAAATCACGTGCCAGTGTTTATTGATTTGTACATTTCGTGCTTCCATTTATTATTTCAGCGTCAGCTCGTTTATTTATATAGAGAAACGGAGTGTAGACGCCAAAAAAATAAGAAACAGATCTGTTTCCTCCGTAGAAAAGTGATTAGTGAAAATGTGGTTTATCGCTTAGATCAAGTTTTATGTCCATCTTTTATTTATTTGTCTGTTTTTTATTTATCGTCGAGCAAAACTTCACGCAGCACGTTTGCTGGACGAGGCACCATGAGGGTCGTTAAATGCCCATCGTTAACGCATGCCCTGATCAGTCACTTACCCCATAAAAATAAATGTTTTTGGTAGAACTAGACTTCAAACATAATTTTATATAGTGAAAAAAAAAAAAAACTTAAGGGTGAAGACAAAAAAAAATCAAGTCTTTGTAATTAAGGACATTCTATTTAACCCTTGACCAGACAATTCCAAGTGTAACAAGCCTTGGAAGGAAGGCTTTTGAAAACATTGTAACTGGTAACCAGCATTTTCTCCTTTTTCGACAACGTTTTATCCTTTCAAAGACAATTTTTTTCATTTTTTTTTTCATGTTTTTGTCGTGGCGTAGGTAGGAGAGGTGTTCGTTGTCTGGGAAAGAGTTCATTTTTTTTTCGAATAGCCCAACTGCTCCAGAGCGTCAGGGGAACACGAACGAGGCAAACTGTTGCGACCTAGTCGAAATAACGTTGTAAAGGTTTTAAATAAAAGTTCAACAAACGATGTATTCTGCCATCGAGGCAAATGTTACCTACTAACATTGTCAGCAAATTACCAACTGCAGACTCAAAGCCTTGGCTGTTAAATCAGCTGTAATAAGTTTCTGCTTTCACTTCCGGTACAAGTGAAATAGATAAAATAGATACATGGCTACACTATTTTCTGCCACCACACTGGAATAAAATTTCCCTCGCGATATACACGAAATCTACAACCAAGCTACATGAATAACCTGTATCCTAAAAAAAAAAACAATAAACTTTTGTTCTGGATCAACTTGTTAATTTTCGGTTTGCACGAACGTGTGCACTGTCCTTAGTCTACCATCTCGATAAAGTAGAGGCTGTGATACACAGGGCTCATGTTACTTGCACCCCTAAATAACCCACAGAAATATATGCATCGACAGCCCAGTATCCGCAGAACAAGTAACGCCCTGCCAGTAGGGAAAGGTTGTACAGAGGAATCCGCGAAAAAAAAAACCAACTAAAAAATTTGTTCCACATAAATTGTGATGTTTATTACCGAGCTACTATTGACAATATGCGATCTCAATAATTCAAAACAAACATATTTAACCAATAAAGACCGAAGAAGCCCGTTCTTTTATCGTTTGCATTCGGCATCGGTTAGATTTCACAGGTGCTCGCGCGGATGAATATCAATTAAAGTAATAGATAGTGCCTGATAACGCATGTCTCTGATTTCCCTATGGATTATTTATTTACATGGTTACCTGGTAATATGCATTAGGCATATCTCTTCGCCTACTGGTTCAGTTCACAGGGGATTAAAGTTCAAAGGGGATCGATTCTCTCAAAAAGGCTCCCTAAAATGACGAGATTTAGGAAATGACTGAAAATATGATTTATAGCCATTCATTCTGCTTTCGGAACCTCCCATGACCCATTTTAAATCATGAACTCCTGCCGACCACGTTTTCGTCTAGCAGCAGAAATTTTACCTTATCTTTGTCACGATGTATTCACATGCATTCTTTTATTAAACCTAAATTAAGTTAGATAATGGATATTTTGCAATGATGTTTTAAAGATCGTCCGTTGTGAAGTCGTGCCATAGGGTAATTATTGCTTTCTCTAACCTCTACAATTCTATCTTATAGGAGAAAACCATTAAGTGGTGTCTGCATTTCTCAAAACAGACGTTTGCCTCTTTATTTTCCTTTTACCAAAGCCTAAGCTTTCTTTCCAAGCAAATGGTCGCTTTCCTACAATGACATCATTGAAGTCAAAACAGTGGTCAGCGGCGAGAGACGAATAAAGTCTTTCACAAAGACTATCACCAATGTTCGGAAAGAATTTGGCCGAGCTAGGAATCGAATAAGCGACCTCTGGGTTTCAAGCCCTGTGCCGTTACTGACAGAGCTACCGGGCTTGGTTGACTTTGATTAGTGTAAGACAAATAAAATAACTATTACTACGAGTATGTCAATACTTTTCTTGACAGGCAATTTCACATAGTATTGTACAGTGTAGATTCAGAGATACTCAGACGGCATTTTTTGTGCCGTCTAATCTTGATCTAGATTGAAAAAAGTGTCCTGATCTGAGCTATAATAAATCGTTAACTCTTAACAAGATGATAAAAGGTGTAACTTGTACGTACTATTTAAACCATTAATCTTTTGCAGTCGCTTATCAAATATAGTCAGAACGATGAAGTCTGTCTTTATAAAAGTTGAAAACATTGTGGGGGAATGCTGGTTAACAGACATTTTCTCCTTTTCCAGCAATGTTTTCATATACATTCTTGTTCATGGTCGTTAAACAGGGGATTGTTTGGTAAAATCAAACATTTATACAAGTCGCCTGTAAAGATGCTTTTATTCACTGATATGGAACCAATGGTCGATCTAGTATCTGGCTTCGCCATCGAGAGCGCAAGCCATCTGGATAGCAGAAAGAGCAAGATGGTTATCTAGTAAATCCTCAGATCTTTTACAAGATAATTCCGTAGTTTAACGACACTGGGAATTAAATATCTTGAAAACATTGTCGGAAAAGTAGAAAATGCTGGTAACCAGCATTTTCTACTTTTTCCGCAATGCTTTCTTTCCTTTCCTAAATAGATTCCAAAAATCTGGCAACGTTGCAAAATGCTTTTAACGTGGATGAGTCTTATAAAACTTTTTCATGTGGTAAAGAGTTAAGCGCAAAACAAAACACTTTCAAAGTAGTAAGTCGCTATGCAGTCGAAGGCTAAATATCATGGATGCTCGAGCCACCATGATATATACAAGAAGTCCCGGGTTCGATCACTGTTGACAAATTACGGAAAATACGAAAATGGCTATCACTGCGCAGGTTCCAGCTCGGCTGATTTTTGCGGACTGTTTCAATTATGATAAAAGATTACAAAGAACGTGAAGAACGTACAATCTAACTTTGGTTGAACATAATCCGTTTTGATGTTTTTGTTTGTAAAATATTCCGACCAAAACTCCGCCTTGAACATGCAACAGTTGTCCCTTAACGTTTCATTGATATCATACAATAATGCAACAGACCGCTACGAAATACAAATACTAAAGATGAACTAAGCTCTCAAACATGAATACGTAGGGAAAACATTTTCTAACCGAACAATAATATTTCTCCTTTTTGCTACAATGTTTTCAAAATTACACTTCCGCAAGAAGCGGTAAAAGATTCTACAGAAGGTACATGTCATTGGTCAATAGACCGTTTGAGGGGGCCTTTATCAAAGGCTTTAGATCTCTATATCTACAAACACGCGGAACCAGCAACATTATCTTCCTTGACACAGGTTCCCCGTCAATTATTCATTATACAGACAAATTTTTCAGTGATATCTATTAACCTCATGTCCACTTCCTTTATACAATAACCTGCGTTCTCTACGTCCTTAAGATCAGGCTTCATGTGCGCGCAGTCTGATCTTTGTCACCTCTTTTTGATTCTCCAATAAAATACTTTAGAATACTATAACCATAAGGGTAAATTAAGGTCTTATGGATAGGACGCTTACAATCTGCAGTCGTATCTTGATTGCGCGATTTACTTGTTTCGTGGCCAGCTTTTCCCTATCTAGAAATCCTGATTTTAATATTTCAGCCTGACCCTTAGTCACGCTTTAAGCTGCTATTCACAAAATACTGGACCGGAAGTTCAGGACTAATTACCGTAATCAACATGCGTTGTTGCCAGAAAGTGCATGATAGGCCATATATCTACTTTTTATCGTGCCAGTACTTTTGGGTTTTTGTGGTATTGTAAAGAAAGAAAGGCTTCATTCTTGCTTGGCACTCTGCACTATCAGCGCTTTGATTCTACATTGTGGTTATTGACTCTTAGATTGCTAAACTAGGTTCCGTATTCCCCAACCATTCTGAAGAACATTCTTAGCCTGATTTAAGATTCAGACAGTAATACAACTTCTGATAGGCTAAACCATTTGGTTTACCCTATCAGAAGTTGTTTTACTTTCAAACCTAGAAAATTGTTGAGAATAAGACGAAAATGTTCTTAAGAATGGCTGGTGAACCTCGCGCATCATGAGATTTGAGCCTGGAACTTGTAAGGAAAAACGCCTGAATCCAGCCCGGCTCTCTGTACTATCAGCGCTTTAATTCTATTTGATTATGAACTCTTAGATTGCTTAAAATTAAAGTCTTTTTTGATTTTAGACATGAGATAAATATTAGAACAAAATAAATGCATTTTGACCAGACTATTTCTCATTATTTTGGAAATTGTCAATTACGATTAGATTGCTTTGGTACAGCGTTAGCATCTAACATTAGAAGTTTCGGGTTCCGATCTTGTCGCCGAGCTCCGGAGTAGGTAGCGTACAGGACTTAAGAACAGGGGGTTGCTGGTTCGATTCCCGGCTTTGCCAATTTCTTTCCGAGGACTGGTAATAGTCATTGCGACAGGATTCATTCCTCTGTCACCGATGACCACTGTTTCGACGATGGTTATGTGGGAAAGCAGCCAGTGGCTTGGAAAGAATAGCCTATTGTGCGTAGCACTGGTAAAAGAATCTCCAGGAACGCATGGATAGGTGCACTGGCCTCTGCGATATAACTGAAATGATGTTGAAAACGGCGATAAACACCATACAATCAATCAATCCAATCTGGTCAGGGGCGAGGTCAGCTTCTAAAACTACCCACACCATGGCGCGAGGATTGGTTAGGTATTACAGGATGTTAACATTGAGACTGACTGAAGTTTCCAAATTCCTTTGCTGCAATTCAAAATGTTTCAGGGGGATATTAAGTTAACCCTTTATTGCACAATGACGCAGTTTGACGCCCCGGGGAAAGAAGCCTTCTGAAAACATTGTGGGAAAAGGAGAAAATGCTGGTAACCAGCATTTTCTCCTTTTCCCACAATGTTTTCTACCCTATCAAACAAAAGTTGTACCATTTGAGCCACATTCAAATTGTCGTCTGCAAATGCTTTCAATTTGGACAAGGCTATAATTTTGTCGTCTGGTAAAGAGTTAACAAAGGGAAGGCAAATACTTTCCGTACTACTTGTTGAAATCCCGTCAGTCTATATAACATTGGCCAGAAGAGAAAGGTCACTGACCGAGTTTCTCATTAGTACACTTTTCATAGTGTTTTTCATCGCACATCAATCATACTTGTAGATAAGTAATGATTTTACCCTTTATCTCTAGCACTAACACTTGCCTTTAACCAGCGGGGATGAATGTGAGTCATGCTCTATTAAAAAGAAGTTTTAATGCATCTGAAAAAAGTATCGACTCATGTCAGCCTTGGCGGGCTGCGCAGGCTGATATAAATCGACACCTTTTGCTATTTGTAATTTTTTCTGCGTGTCCATGGACCATTCTGCCTCATGATTAAGGCGGTTGTTAAACAAAAGAGATTTTATGGATCCATAATTATGTGATGACTTGCTTGGTATAATGCATTAAGGAGATGCATCTAACCCCCTTTTGGCCAGAGCGCTGCTCAATTCGTTTTGAGAAGGTTTACGATGTTTTGCAGTTACAGATCACAAGTGTAGGAATGTACCATGATAATACTATGGTACACTTTGTAGCCCTGACACTTTCCACTTCAGATATCCATATATATAAATTAGTCATACACTGTGAAATTGGGGCTTAATTCATCTGCAAAAGGTATCGACCCAGGTCAGCCTGCGCAGTCCGCGCAGGCTGACCTGGGCCGAAACTTTTTGCTTTTGGTCAATTTTCTGCGTGTCCAAGGACCAGTTTACCTCATGATTCAGTCGGTTGTTAGACTAAATGCATTTTATGGATCCATGATCATGTGATGACATGCTCGGTATCATGCAACATGGAGATGCATTAAGACCCCTTTTGTCAAAGCATGGCTAAAAAAAGCTCGACTCTTTGGCGGCTTAAAAAACAATCCGCTGCAAGAATTTTATCTCAAAGAATTGACTAAACCATTGGACGGTATAGATATAAGATTGGGTCAAAAGGTCTGTGCAGTTTGATGTTGATCTATGCCGTCCGCATAAACCCCTGTTTTCGTCCAGGGCACTGGAAGGATTAAGCTTTTAGATAAAGCAAGTAGTACGAACCCAAACATGACCATTTTACCTTTAGGCTGCCAAGCGCGACCCACTGACCTTTTGCGGACAGTGTAGATCAAGATCAAACTGCACAGAACGTGCAGTCTGATCTTGTATCTACACTGTCCGATAAGGAGACATTTTTCTTCAAAATGTAAGTTTGTAATAGCATTATTCAGGCTTTTACTATCGGCTTGAAAATTTCATTTAACTAATTTAGCAGGATAAAGGTTAACCCATATACTGCCAATGAAGTTAAATGAATATTTCAGGTCGATAGTAAAAATCCAAATGTTACTATTTCAAGGATTTTCTTTTGTTGTTGTTGTTGTTGTGCGAAAAAGGGAGGGGGCTAAAATATCTCTAATCGGACAGTGTGGATCCAAGATCAGACTGCACGTTTTGTGAAGTCTGATCTTGATCTACACTGTCCGCAACAGGTCCTTAAGTCGCACTTAGCAACCTAAGGAAAATTTTCAACATTTCTTTTACCACATTTCCGTCCTGTTTTAAAATCCCTATATTTTTTAATATACTTTTTTTACACAGCGATTACATAATCGCTCTTTTAATGGTATCGGTTTGCAAAAATGTGGATGCGCCGCTTTAGGCTCCCCCTACCGGCAAGATTCGCTGTCTCCACCTATATACATATACTTTAGTCCTTTTACGGACAGAGTACGGGTAGATCAGTGATTACACTTAATTAACCTAGCGCGGTTCACAGCGCTTTTTCGGACTGTCTAGAACAAGATCAGACTGCACAAAGCGTGAATTCTTATCTTGAATCTACACTGTTCGATACGAAATGATTTTTCTGGCGAAAATAACGTTGAAATTGCAATATTTAGGTTTATAATTTATATGCGTATATATGGACATTTTCATTCAAATAATCTCGCAAAGGGTTTAACTGTCCATAATGTGCAATCCAATCATTTGAGCCATATTTAACCCATAACCCTTTACCAGACCGCAAAATTTTAGCCTTGTCCAAATTGAAAGCATTTGCAGACGACAATTTCAATGTGGCTCAAATGGTACAATTTTTCTTTGATAGGGTAGAAAACATTGTGGGAAAAGAAAAAAATGCTGGTTACCAGCATTTTCTCCTTTTCCCACAATATTTTCAAAAGGCTTCTTTTCCAAGGGCGTCAAAAGACGGCATTGTGCGGTAAAGGGTTAAGCAGCTAATCGCGATTCACTGACCTTTTACAGACAGTGTAGATCAAGATCAGACCGCACAGAACGTGCAGTCTGATCTTGGATATACACTGTCCGAAAAGAAGATATTTTTATCCAAAGAATAAGTTTGAATTAACATTATTTGGGTTTTTTACTATCGATTTGAAAGTTTTATTTAACTTATTTAGTAGGATATGGATTAATTTGTTGTATGAAAAATGCTTTCAATTTGGACATATCTAAACTTTTATGGACTTGGGGAAATGTCCGCTTGAGGATTTATTTCTATCTTTCAGTGAATATACATGTACGTGTCTAATCTTGGCTATGCGCTGCCACACAAAGTAAATAAACCTTCATCGGTCAGTATAAATGAATCAAATATCGAATTTTAGTGTCCTTTTGGTCAGATTATTTTACAAAATATCCAACGGTGCAGATATACAAAATCTCACGTGAAACAATACGATATAATCATGAGATTGTCCGTTCTGACACAAACACATGATCTTGAGTTTGCAAATACAGTGCTGCAATGTCAGTAAACACGCCTGATCCCGAATTCACCAGTCATTTTAAAAAACATTCTTTGTCCAATTCTAACTTTCGGAAGTAACTTAACTTCTTATTAGCCAAACCATTTGGTTAAGCCAATAAAAAATTACTTATGTTTGTAATTTAGAAAACTATTGAGAATTACAAGTGTTGCTGAAGCTTAGGCGCCTGTCGTTGTTATAGTTAACTGTTATAGTTAAAACTCTGTCTTTTTTTTTTTTGTCTGAGCTTTATCGTCACCAACCGCAAATATCCGCATCATGCTTTACGTTACCGGCGATTCCCGCAGGTACAATACAATGAGATATTTTTTTGCCGGCAAAGAGATCTTCGAAATGTCAATGATTTGGGGTTTTTTTTTTTGGAAGTACATGTAAATGTACCAGCGGTTAACCCATATCCTGCTAAATAAAGGAAATGAAACTTTCAAACCAATAGTATAAACCCAATATTTCATATTTCAAACGGGATTTTTGGTGGACAGATATCTTCTTATCCGACAGTGTAGATCAAAGATCAGACTGCATGTTCTATGCAGTCTGATCTTGATCTACGCTGTCTGCAAAAGCTCAGCGAGTCGCGCTTAGCAGCCTATGGGTTAAGGGATTGATTTCACAGAAGTTTACGCTAGAACATAATTTATGGAAGCACGTGTGCATTTCTTTGGCCACAAAGTCAGATAAGCTCTCCATGCTATATAAATGAGCCACTCTCTGTGAAAAGGGGATTTAATGCATCTGCAAACATTATCAATTCATAACAGACTGCGCAGTCCACGCAGGCTGACACAGGTCGAATCTTTTTGCCATCGGTAAATTTTCTGTATGTCAAACATTCTACCTCCAGATCCAGTCGACTTTGAGGCTACAAAAAGTGTATTTTATGGGTCCATATTTATATGATGCCATGCCTGGTATTATGCAGCTAGGAGATGCATTAAGCCCCCTTTTGCCAGTGCATGGCTCAAATCATTAATACTTCTGATTTTGAAAAAAAAAAAATTGACTTTAAAATAAAAGACAGCAGGATGGATATCTCTCCATATTAATCAATATCTGTTTGAGCGATGCTCTGGCAAAAGGGGGCTTAATGCATCTCCGTGACCAATCATACCAAACAAGTTATCACATAATTATGGATCTATACTAGCCACTAAATAATGAGGTAGACTGGTCCTTGGACATACAGAAAGTTGACCAATAGCAAAAAGTTTCGGCCCAGGTCAGCCTGTGCGGAATGCACAGGCTGACCTGGGTCGACATTTTTCGCAGATGCATTAAGCCCCCTTTTCACAGAGTATGGCTCATTTCAATTGCCACAGTATTTAACAAATTCTCATTTTTCATGTCAATTGAGAAAACTGCGCATGAAGGAAACACCGAATTAATACATCGACCCTCTGGACACCCCATCGAGAGATCAATAAAGAGACCGATTGGTATCGATTTAAACCAAAGATTATCAATTTTTATGGTATTTTTGACAACGTGGGAGAAATACAATTTTCGCATTAATTTTCTTTTGGGCTTCTTTTGGTACCTACATGATTTAATGACTTTCGTGGTCATGTTCCCCGCCCCCCGGGACTCCTCGGGTTTAACTCTTAAAACGCCTTTCATAACTATGGTTGCTTGCCTTCGAGACCAATGTAGATCAAGCTCAGACTGCACAAGACGTGCATTCTGATATTTGATCTACACTGTCCGCTTTGCTGAGACATTCTGGACAATAGCAACCTAGGTAGTGCACTTATTTTGGTCTTTATTTTTAGATCGAAAATGTTTATTCGACGCCAAAAGGGTCAATACATGCTATTCATTTCTTGGTTTTTGGGGATCATATTTGACCTGTTTAATCCTTAAAACTGCTCAAAACTGCTCAATTAAAAAAAATGCAGCCTATATATACTAGTAACCCAGATATTGAGACTTCAGTGTTGTTTTCGCTATATAGAAATCTCACCATATCGAACAGCGTAGATTCAAGATCAGACTGCACGCTCTATGCAGTCTGATCTTGATCTACTCTGTCCGCTAAAGCGCCCTGAGTCGCACTAAGCAGCCTAAGGGTTAATCCTTTGGTTGTAAAGATTTTGAATCTTCACCGACCGTTACTTGACACTGAACTATGACAAAAACACCTCATCATTTCGGCAATGGAATAGTATGTCTTAGCTCTCAAGAAAGACAAATTTGTTTATTCGCCGGAAATGACCAACAAGCATGCTACTTTGACGGATTGTTTTATTAACAAAAGAAGTCAGGGTCCGTATTCACCAATCACTCTTAAGAATGTTCTTTGTCTTGTTCTTCAGAATTTTCTACATTTGAAAGTAACACAACTTCTGATTGGCTAAACCATTTGGTTTAGCCAATGAGGAGTTGTGTTACTTTCAAATGTAGAAAATCTTGGAGAATAAGACTAAGAATATTCTTAAGAATGGTTGGTGAATACGGACCCTGGTGTTGTGTCTGAACCAGACTGGTCGCCTGGACAAAATAGCAGTAGTAGAGAAGGACGGTGGGGAAGGCTCAATAACGGTATCTAAACAAAAACAACACAAAGCCCAAAGTATCGCATATCCAAAGTTGACGTGGTCAGAGTGTATGCCATCGACACAGTATATGCTCTGCGGGACTCTGTTTTTCAGCAGCGAACAATGTAGATCAAGACTGCACAGGACGTGCAGTCTGATCTTAGATCTACTCTCTCCGATACGATAGAGTGAAATTAACTTTGAAATTGAAATATGAGGGCTGTTTCTCTACGCTGGATAAAGCCATCAATATATTTATCAGTTGAAGAGTTAACAAGCCTGTGACTGTGACAGGGTACTTTGTGTGACGCTGATAAGGAAACATTGCAAATGAGCCATGCTCTGGCAAAAGGGGATTTAATGCATCTCCGCGATGCTTTATACCAAGCAAGTCATCACTTAAATATGGAGATATAAAATCCATTTTGTCTAACAACCGAGTGAATCATGAAATAGACAGGTCCCTTGCCGGGCAGAAAATTGACCAATTGTAAAAAGTTTCAATTCAGGTCAGCCTCCGCGGACTGCGCAGGCTGACTTGTGGAATTATTATTATTATCATTATTTTTTTAATGCACTTAACCCCATTTTCACAGACCATAGCTCAAATTGAAATGCTGATGTGGTTGCTCTGGTCGCTATGTACAAACCTGCGATACAAGGGGTTTGGTGTGTACTTAGAATTGGTCCCTGGTCACTAAGTTCAAAACTGCAATAGGGGTTGGGTAGTCAAAGAAGTCAAATAAACTAGACGAGAAGCATAGCATCAAGGTCGGCGCGAATTGTAAGGCCGAAAACTTCACAGCCCTGAAGAAAATTGCTTAAATTGCCCTTACCGTGTTACCAGCGAAGATGGTGAATTTCATCAAATGCTAGATATTTTGTTTTGTTTTTCATTGTTAAAATAAGTCATTTAATCAGTTGTTTTCCCGCGCTAAGTAAATGCATGTATAGTTATGTACATGTACCATTGGACCCACTTGTTCACTCGAATCGGACTGACCATTAATATCGTTTTTCAAGGATTGAAAAAAAAAAAAAAAATTCAAAGCACTAAAAGTACTGATAGACAAGCGTATGTGAAATAAGTACATATCAGATTGATTTTCATACGTCACTGACTTAATTTACAAACAAACAAGCATGTTGTTCCTTATCGAAGAGATCTTGTTCATTCTATGACTTTGTGAATAGACATTGTTCTCATTGGAGTGGTATAGATTTTGCAGTTATGTCAACATCCCAAGTAAATAAAAATTAGCCCTGCTTTGTGAAAAGGGAGTTTAATGCATCTGCAAATAGTATCGACCCATTCCAGCCTTCATATTCCGCCCATGCTGGCTTGGGTCGGAACTGTTTGCTATTTGTAGGTGTAACTACATGTCCAAGTACTATTCTACCTCGTGATTCAGTCGGTTGTTAGATAAAATGGATTTTATGGCTCCGTAAATATATGATGTCTTGCTTTGTATAATGCATCATGGAGATGCAATAACCTCCCTTTTGCCAGAGTGCCGCTCAAGTATGTCTCTGCTCCTCCTACGATCGCAGCGACACAATAACATGGAGCTTTGCGCCAGAAATTTAGGATAAAATACTTGTATGCCTATTTCATATCCAATACTGTTTACGACAGATTTTGTACATGTATGTAGCTCTCAGAATATTTGCCGGTGTAGCTGAATATCATATGGGGTTGATCAAACGACACTAAGTTATACTTGGCACTCTGAATGTAAGGCTCCTGAAATATCGCCAATTTCGTGTGTCTCTTGTAAGCATTTCCTCTGTGACCTTTATCTATAAATAATTCATGTATATTGATATCACATAAAAACATGTTGACGATTTTATGGGAAACGTAACCCAGTCGTTTGAAACAGTCGATATTGACATGCACCAATACTTACAGGTTACATTGATTAATCCTTTACCAAAGAATCCTGTGTTTTCTCGATGGCTTATGAAAGCATTGTAGGAAAAGGAGAAAATGCTCGTAACTATCCTTTCAAAGAAAAATTCCACCATCATCAGGTTAAGCTACAATTAATTAATTGTCTACACAAGCTTTCAAAATGGACAAGTCTAAAATTTTGTCGTCTGGTACAGAGTTAACGCATGCAATGCAACAAACTGATCGTATTCCACCCACGAGTACTTATTGATTTCACTTTTCTAAATTACCATTCCACAACAGTGACCGTATACGTCAACCAATCTATATATAGTCCTTATTCTTACTTCTTAATCAAGTTATCTGATTGGTCGAGAACATCGAAGCCATCTAAATGGCTAAACCTTGAATTAACTCTTTACCAACCGACTAAATTCTAGACCTGTCCAAATTGAAAGCATTTGCAGACGACAAATCAAAAATAGTCCAGATGATGATTTCTATCTTTGAAACAGTACAAAACGTTGTGGGAAAAGGAGAAAATGCTGGTTACCAGCATTTTCTCCTTCTCCCACAATGTTTTCAAAAGCCTTCTTTTACAGGGCCATTAATGTTAGGGATTGTTTGGTAAATCGTTGAGAATTAGAACACTGTCTGGAACTGTTAGTAAAACACGAACCTAGAGTCCTGGCGTAACGTGTGACTTCCTGATCTAGCAATGTTCCCGCCGACCGACGTACGGAAATACACGTAAAGAAGTAATTGATCAGTATTCTTGCATAATTACTGTTTTGTATTTCTTTGAAAAAGAATAAAAGAAATATTCTGATCGATGATGTACATAACGACAACAATAAGCGAGCGTTCTTTCTTTTCGGTGCCTATTCCGGAGCCCCAATGTTATAGTCGCATAGCTTGCCATGTGTTAATTCAGTAAAATATGTTAGATTTCTTTTCTCGTGAGCTCGCTTTCTTTCTGTGCCTCTCCCGGGGCCCAATGTGATAGTCGTATAGATTGCCATGTGTTAGTTCAGTAAAATATGCTGATTTCTTTTCTCGTGAGCTTGCTTTCTTGTCTGTGCCTATTCCAGCGCCCCAATGTTGTAGTCGCATAGCTTGCCATGTGTTAGTACAATAAAATGATTTACATTTCTTTTCTCGCCAGCGTTCCTTTTTCCGTGCTTATTACGGGGCCCTAATGTGATAGTCGCATAGCTTGCCATGTGAAAGTTCGGCAAAATGAGTTAGATTTCTATTCTCGCCAGTGTGCTATCTTTTCTGTGCTACTTCGGGGTCCCAATGTCATAGTCGCATAGCTTGCCATGCGTTAGTTCAGTAAAAATGTGTTCGATTTCTTTTCTCGTGAGCGTGCTTTCTTTTCTGTGCCTATTCCGGGGTCCCAATGTTATGGTCGCATAGCTTACCATGCGTTAGTTCAGTAAGATATGTTAGATTTCTTTTTTCGCGAGCGTGACGTCTTTTCTATGCCTATTCCGGGGCCCCAACGTTGTAATCGCATAGCTTGCCATGTGTTGTTAGTACAATATAATAAGTTACATTTCTTTTCTCGCCAGCGTTCCTTTTTCTGTGCTTATTCCGCGGGGCCCAATGTGATAGTCGCATAGTTTGCCATGTGTAAGTTCAGTGAAATGAGTTAGATTTCTTTTCTCGCCAGTGTGCTTTCTTTTCTGTGCCTATTCCGGGGCCCAGATGTGATAGTCGCATAGCTTGCCATGTGTAAGCTCAGCAAAATGAGTTAGATTTCTATTCTCGCAAGCGTGCTATCTTTTCTGTGCCTACTTCGGGGTCCCAACGTTATAGTCGCATAGCTTGCCATGTGTTAGTTCAGTAAAATATGTTAGATTTCTTTTCTCGCGAGCGTGCCGTCTTTTCTATGCCTATATGTTATAGTCGCATACCCTGCCATGTGTTAATTCAGTAAAATTAGTTAGATTTCTTTTCTCGCCAGCGTGCTTTCCTTTCTGTGCCTATTCCGGAGCCCCAATGTGATAGTCGCATAGCTTGCCAGATAAGTTAGATTTCTGTTCTCTTTACAAATTTCTAGTCTTTTTAGCCCCAAAACATGAAACAATTCCGCCCACTTCGGCGTCCATATTCATTAACAATTCCTAATAACATTCCTAGTCTTTTGCTCAATAATTTTCTACACTTGAAAGGGACGCAATTTCAGATTGGCTAAACCAAATGTATAGTCATTCAGAAAAAGCGATGTTTTTTTTGAATATAGAATTAGACTAAGAATGCAAGTTAAAGACGTTGGTAAATACGGACTGAAGACGACAAAGAGTTAAAGAGAAAAATGTTGCAGGCTGTTTTTCGACAGGTTGTTCTAGTTATTTATGTCGATGTACTTGATAAACATATCTAAAACACCGTAAGGCCTACTTTACTTGCGCGTGATTTACAAAGTTGAGTCTTACGGTGCCAAAACATGCAGTAGAAACAATTACAATAATGTTTTTGGCACGAGCTTCTCACAAAGTATTATGTCAGCGTAGGTCAAAAATTAATTCTTCACTAAACAGTGCCGTATTTTCAACTTGGTAACATGGCTTTTGAAAACATTGCGGGAAAAGGAGAAAATGCTGGTAACCAGCATTTTCGCTTTTACTCACAATGTTTTCTACCCCTTCATAAATAAATTCCATTATTTGAGACACATTTTAATTGTCGTCTTTAATTGCTGTAGGCGACAGGCAGCCATTGCCTTTGTAAGGGCGTTATGCGTATTAGCACTTATTACAGAAACGCCTGGGTCCGTATTCACTAACCATATTTCAGAAAATTCTTTGTCTTATTCTCTAGAATTTTCTAAATTTGAAAGTAACACAACTTCTGATTGGCTAAACCAAATGGTTTAGCAAATCGGAAGTTGTGTTACTTTCTAAATCTAGAATTAGACTTAAAATGAAATTAAGAATGGTTGGTGCATATGGACCCAGGAATGCAAGGATACTGTAAAGGTACACTGACAGCCGTGATAATACTGAAACACGGGTAAAAGCGTCACAATGCAGCAAACAAGAAACCAAAACAAACAAATCCAATAATGAAACCAATTTACAAGAAGTGCAGCCAGGCTTTTATTGCCAATAAACCCAGAGACCCAATATCGGTTTACAATCTTTCTGCGGCCTCTATCATTATGGCCTAGTTCTTGAATCCTTACGGCGCTACAGACAAATTAAGCTGTCAGTGCACATAGTGTAGAACAAGATCAGACTGTCTAAAACCTTAAGTCTGCTTTTGGAATCTACATTGTACGTTACTTTGTGCTATTTTCTGGCTGAAAACAACTTTGAAGTGACACACATGTATTTTTTCTCTTCTGTACAAACGTCTGTTTAGTTGACCATCCATTCTGAAGGTCAGCACGTTGCCTGGTATATACCATGGTCTCCTATAAATTGAAATAACTCGCAGTGAAAAAAGATATAATCAAGATTTACATAGATGGGGAGATCTAAATGAAATCATTGTGACAAAATGAGAAATTGCTCATTCTGAGCAATTTCTCATTTCGTCACAATGTTTTCAAAACAGTCTCCTATAAATGCATGAACACAGGACTCTCGCAGGAAATGCTCAGTCAAATCCATTAACTTATACGAGATTTGTGGGCTCTTCAAAATGAACACCACCTGTTGAATTCAGCAAAGAATGTAAACAAACAATAAACTTCATAATTGTGTTCCGGTGCTTGTGAGGTATCGCTTATGGACACTTCACTGACAACGCCAGGCATTTTCCGTGTCATAAACGACTGGTAGACCAAATTTGTTTGAAGTTTGAATCCCGTATCGGACAAAATCATTTTTCGAGAATTTTAAACTAATTGCAATAGTATTAGGTGCTTATTTTGAGTTAATTTTTGTGGAAATTCAATGTGTGAAAGGAGACATCAACTTTAAAGAATGTGCTGCGTAGTAGTAGTAACGAAACATCAGGAACACATAGTTAAGTGCACTGGTCTCTGTTATAAAACTGTGGGCCTCCTAAGTTCGAAAATGATGTTGACTCATTCCATCCTGAAACAAATTTGCAATTGACAACTTCAAAAACATCTTTCGATATAGGGGTAATCACAACGTGAGATAAGCTATTTATAGATTGATTTCGAATGATGATACTGTGGCAAAGAAATATTGTTGGAGCAAGTTCTCCTTATGCACAAAAGTTTCTAAGGGCGGTCAATTGCACGACGCAAAACGCCGTCTCAAAGAGGTAAAGGCCCGGTCCCACTGGCCGATGGACACAAAACGTATGCAAAAAGGACACAGCGGACGAGCAAAATTTCGGGGGTGGCTCCATTTTCATCCGCTCCAGAAATGGACATAAATGGCGAAAATTTGCGAAAACAGAACGGAAAAGAACGGACGTTGGTAGTATGTAGCGGGGATGTTAAACGGATGTTCATCGGAAGCCTAGCGGATGAAGCGGATGCACCACGTACTCCTAACGGAAACAAAGGGGATGCCGCGCCGATGTATATCGGATGCAAACCGTTCACTGCGCATGCGTGGGGTATGAATTGCGTCCGCTCCGCGGATAGAAAGGGATGCAGCACGCACGCAGTCAGCATAAAGCGTAAGGACGTGCTGGCGGCTACATCGATACATCTCTACTACATCTTCTCACGATCCATCCTCGGACCCACACAGCTCTTGGACGTCTCCTTCTGTCTAAAACTTGATACAGTCTTAAGAGGTTGTGGTTCTGCTATTGAATGAGTGCAGCTATAATACGGACTCTTTGATCATCCATGGTGGAGAACAATTGATTTTGTTGAAGAACAAGACCAAGGGTGATGAGGTCTGTACACCACTGAGATCCAGATGATTTTCTCTTCCTTTATATACAAAATATCGGTTGTCCGCTAGGTGTCCATCTACATACTCTAGACATACTACAGACATCCTAAATATACGAGATACATCCCAGATACAAGGGCTTTGTCCATTTTGAATATTTTATATACGTGATGCATACGCTTACATCCTTTCTATTTCCGTGCTACTTACGATGTATAGACGTTCCATGTACATTATCTCCCCCCCCCCCCCCCCCCTTTCCGTTTTCAGCTGCAGTGGATGTGAATTGCGAGGATGTCCAGAGGATGCAGAGAGGATACAGTGGACGTTTAACGGATGATAACGGACAGAACGTTTGTTGCTCGTATATGTCGCGGATTTACATCGTACACGGCGGAAAGTTCATCCGTTCTAAAAGTTTGGTGCAGCTCAAACCTTTTTGCGCGGATGAAATCACAGTGGACGGATGCTCGGTGGAAAGAGCGTATGAAACACGCATGCAACGAGTACACAACGGATGCATAGCGTTTTCCAACGGATGGTAAGATTTTTTTTACGTTTTACATCCTCTTTGCATCCGTAAGTGCAGTGGGACCGGGCCATAAGGGTTTCACCTATGAATTGCCTTTCACAACTTCAGTTGCCTTTGCAGCAATTGTAGATCAATATAAGCCGGCACAGAACATGCAGTCTGATATTTAAACTACACTGTCCGCTGTCATGAAATTATGATGATTTTGACAATTTTTCTTTCTAGATTTTGGCTTTATCCGGCGCCCTGGGGGCCAACCCTTAACCTGCTGAATAACTTAAGTGAAACAGTAAAGCCGATGGTAAAAACCAAAACGTTGGTATTTCAAAATTATGGGCGTTGGAGAAATATCTCTTCATCGGACAGTTTAGATCCAAGATCAGACTGCACGTTCTGTGCAGTCTGATCTTGATCTACACTATCTGCAAAAGGTCAGTGAGTCGCGCTTTAGCAGCCTAAGGGTTAATAAAGCCCTTATCAAAAAGTTGGGTTATTCAATTATTACTTAGAGCATTAGTGACAGGTTTAGCACTCTCCACAGCAAGAACCTATTGACTTCGTCACCCAACCGAGAAAATTTGTGTATGGTCCAAATCTAAAGCAATTGAAGACGACAAAGCAAAAGAGGCTGAAACGATAGAATTTGTCTGTAGAAAAGTACAAAACATTGTGGGAAAAGGAGGAAATGCTGGTTACCAGCATTTTCTCCTTCTCTCACAATGTTTTCGAAGTCTTCTATGTCAGGGTCGTTAAATATAAAGATTGTTTTGTAAAGGGTTAAACCACAAAATACGCCCATCTATTGGACAATTTATTTATTTATTTATTTAAATGCGTAAAACGCTTAATTCCACAGTATTTCAGTCAAGCATGATAACATCATACTTAATCGTGCTTTTCCTGGATGCCCGCTGATACTTGACTGTAATTATGCAATGCCTTGCCAAAGGACACTCCAAGATGACGGGCATCGCCAGCGGGGTTCAAGCCAAGATGTTCTGATTACAAATCCGATGTTAATACCTCAACCAGTGATCTACGGAGAACACCCGGCCGTAATTTCGAGGAAGGGCCATTGCTGAGTTACAACGCTTAGATACGGGGTATTTTTGTTTCTTAGATATGCACCATGCTCTGTGAAAATGGGCCTTAGTGTATCATACTGTGCATGATACCAAGCGAGTCATTATATGATTATGGATCCATAAAATCCAGTTTGTCTAACAACCAAATGAATGATGAAGTACACTGGCCCTTTGACACGCAGAGAATTGACTAATAGCAAAAAGTTTCGACCCAGGTCAGCCTGCGCGGACTGCGCAGGCTGACTTGGTCGATACTTTTTAACAGATGCATTAAGTCACCTTTTCACAGAGCGTGGCTCAATTATTTTTCCTTCAAATCAATTCAGATAATTTTCTCACTGTGGTTATCATAAGTGTGTTAATCACGTGTACAAAGTTTGGAAAACCCTGAAACGTAATTTTGAAATCCCTCAAATTTTTAAATTTTAAAAAAACCAAAACTGATCGATTTCAAAACCACAAAAACGTGTAGGCGATATCACACTTTACTCCTTAACCTACCATTCGCGGAACTAGATTTATTTTGCAGATAGCGTAGACAAATATCAGCCTTCACATACGTGCAATCTGATCTCTTTCTTCGCTCCCCGGTTCTCTATTAACTCTACAGTCATATAACCTTCATTAAAAAAAAAAATCTATATGAGCCACGCTCTGTGAAAAGGGGGCTTAGTGCATTTGCGAAAAGTATCGACCCAGATCAGCCTGCGCAGTCCGCGCAGGCTGACCTGGGCCGAAACTTTTCGCTATTGGTCAATTTTCTCCATGTCAAAGGACCAGTGTACCTCATGAATCAGTTGGTTGTTATACAAAACGGATTTTATTGATCCATACGTATGTACTGATTTTCTTGGTATCATAGATCACGGGGATGCATTAAGCCCCCTTTTGCCAGAGCACAGCTCATATACATTTTTACCCTTAGAGCGACGAATAAACCTAATTTGATTGGTCGGTCGTCTGCAAACATGCTTTCCACTTGGACAGGTTTCAACTTTTTGTCCTCTTGCAGAGAGTTAACCCTTAAAGCGCCTTTCACTAATATAGTTGCCTTTGCGGCCAATGTAGATGAAGATCAGGCTGCACAAAACGTGCAGCCTGATCTTCGATCTACACTGTCCGCCATGTTAAAACACTACAGGCAAAATGTAGCCATGAATTTGCAATTATATTGGTTTTATTCTAGAATTAAGATGACCATTGGGTTTATTCGGCGCTTTAAGGGTTAAGAATATAATTTGATTTGAATAAAGGATTTTTACCTACGTTAGTTTGGGTGTTACTAGTATTTTGTAATAATGCTATTGCTTCTGACGTTTCTTTTTAACCCTTAGGCTGCTAAGCGTGACTCTCTGACCTTTTGCGGACAGTGTAGATCAAGATCAGACTGCACAGAACGTGCAGTCTGATCTTGGATCTACACTGTCGATAAGCAGATACCCCCCCCCCCCAAAAAAAAAAAAAAAAAAAAACGTTTCAAATAGCAAAAATTGAGTCTGTACTATCTGCTTGAAATTTTCATTTCACTTATTTAGCAGGATAAGGGTCAACACTGTCTCGTGATATTTTTTGTTTACTATCGCTAGACTTTACTTTTGCCCATTGACGATCACCAGGTTTTGTAACACACTCAATTATCTAAGTGTTATTACAGTCATATTATCTAATAGTCATTACAGACACCCTTTCGCTCAATGTCACATACAAAAGTCAACTCAAGATGTCGTCAGTTGACCCTTTACTACAGGACAAACTTTTAGGCTTGTCCAACTTGATGGCGACAAATGAAATTGGACCCAAATAACGAGGTTTGTCTTCACAGGATAGAAAAAACTGCGGAAAAAAATGAGAATTTTCGACGTTTTAAAATGCATTCATTCCACCATTTGTGCCATATGTTAATTTGACCTCTACAGATGCTTTCAGTTTGGAAGAGTCAGAAATGTTATTGTCTAGTAAAGACTAAAAGACATTTCAACGTCAGTCTCTTTAACCCTCAACCTACTAAGTAACTCAAATGAAACTTTCAAGCAGATAGTGAAAAACTCAAATGTTGCAAAAGGTCAGTGAATCGCGTTTAACCCTTTACTGCACAATGACGCCTTTTGACGCCCCTGGGCAAGAAGCCTTTTGAAAACATTGTGGAAAAAGGAGAAAATGCTGGTAACCAGCATTTTCTCCTTTTTCCACAATGTTTTCTACCCTATCAAAGAAAAATTGCACCATTTGAGCCACATTGAAATTGTCGTCTGCAAATGCTTTCAATTTGGACAAGGCTAAAATTTGTCGTCTGGTAAAGGGTTAACTGCTTAAGGGTTAAGAAACTACATGCACATGTTATTTGGTTGTAATCTTTTGGAATTTCCGTCTTCGTGTCCCGGATGTTTTCGAGCTTTTTCCCATGCAATTAACCCTTATCCTGCTAAATAAAAGAAATGAAACTTTCCAGCCGATGGTAAAATGGTAAAAACTCAAATTTGTAATTTCGAAGGTATTTTGGGGGGAAATATATCTCCTTATCGGACAGTGTAGATCCACGATCAGACTGCACGTTCTGTGCAGTCTGATCTTGATCTATGCTGTCCGCAAAAGGTAAGTGAGTCGCGCTTAGCAGCCTAAGGGTTAAACTGGGTTAGTTTTTTTCCCCTCGTCGTTGTTGTTTCGTTATGTTGAATTTTTCGGAAGGATTGGTCAAATAATCTTTTCGAGCTTCTTTGAAACGTTAGATAGTGCTAATCCAAGATAAACCTGTACGTTCTTTTCCAACTGATCTTGATCTACACTGCCCTTAAAAGTACAGACGGTTGCCACCAGCACACTCAAAGACTTAACAATCACATATGAAAACCACCGTGAAAAAGAAATATCTATAAACAAAAAGATAGACGGCTTAAGAGATACTAGAATATGAAAATTGAAACTCCTAATGTGGCTCAGTATGAAGTAAAATAATGAAAGGTAACCTCACGAGCAGTTGCCTCTTTTTCCTTACCGTTTTTCGTTTTGTCGAAAAGTAATATTGGGTTATTGGGTAACGCTTATGAAAATATCAAAGTTCATAATAGCACAAGAAAAGAATCATTCTCTACTACATTAGTTTGCTATGGTATGAATCAAGGCCCCAGGGTATGCATTACCGGTAGCAACGCTTGTTAATAGTGGTCTCATAAATGTTCGAGTAAATATGCCAGCAGGGTCCCACAGAATAAACATGTGCACACTTTTGACCAATTGCAAATTACCATCTATTCATTCAGTACCAAGAAGTAGGTCAAAAGCCAGTGTATTCAGCTACGCCGATAAAAATTCAAAGCGTGTTGATCCACGATCAACCTGCACGTTCTGTGCGGAACAGTATCCAGCCGGAATACAGTGCAATATCGTCTAGCAAACAGGCTCCATCTAGGCTGCAGAAACTACTCTAGTGTGTGTGTGACTCATTCCCTAATGTTGGAAGGTCGATATGAATGAGCCGTGCTCTGGCAAAAGGGGGCTCAATGCATCTCCGTGATGCATGATACCAAGCAATTCATCACATAATTATGGACCCATAAAATCCATTTTGTATAACAACCCACTGAGTCATGGGATAGACTGGTCCTTTGACATGCAGAAAATTGACCAATAGCGAAAAGCTTCGGCTCAGGTCAGCCTGCGCGCACTGCGCAGGCTGACCTGAGTCGATACTTTTCGCCAATTCATTAAGCCCCCTTTTCACAGAGCATGGCTCATATGTACCCCCCTCTGAAACGAAATGGATAGCTGTTACGGGTGTAGATCATGATCAGACTGCACAGAACGTGCTATCTGTTTCAAATCTACACCGTCATTTACTTCACTCTACACAATTACTTTTCGCTTGCAACTGATCTACATGTACTAGTGTACTTTTCGCCGACGAAAGAGGGTCGGTTTTGTCCATTTGAAAGAGATACACTGTTTGTTATCAGTGACAAACCAGAGCATCGTGCTGCAAATGCGATTTGACGAAACCGTGATCTGGAATTAAACTGTCACTACATTGCGGTTTAATTGCATATGCCAATCATTATAGCTTTTTGCAATAAAATCACAATATCCTCTCTGAACTGTATAACCCTGGAAACACAGGGGTTTTGCAGACGGCCTAGAACAAGAGACTAGATTGCAGAGGCCATGCACTCTGACGGTGGATCCATAACGTCCGCTTGTTTAGTCAACTTTATAAAGTGAGGAAAAAAATCTCTGAGTTTCACCCTCAGGTTGCTAAGCGCGATTCACTGACCTTTTACGAACAGCGTAGATCAAGATCAGACTGCACAGAACGTGCAGTCTGATCTTGAATCTACACTGTCCGATAAAGAGATATCTTTCCTCCAAAAATACCTTTGAAATAGGCAAATTTGGGTTTTTACTATCGGCTTGAAATTTTCATTTCTTTTTTTTAGCAGGATAACAGTTTTAAAGTGGATTGTACTTTCAGCCGTGGAAAGAAGTCGAGTTAATATGATATGAACCGTGCTCTGGCAAAAGGGGGCTTACTGCATCTCTGTGATGCATGATACCAATCAAGCCATGACATAGTTATGGATCTAATGATAGCCAAGTTTTAAACTACCATCTTAATCATGAAGTAAACTGGTCCTTTGTACATACAGAAAATTTACCAATAGCGAAAAGTTTCGGCCCAGGTCAGCCCGCGCGAACTGCGCAGGCTGACCTGGATCGATACTTTTCGCAGTGCATAAAGCCCCCTTTTCACAGGGCATGGCTCATGTTATTTGGCGCCGAGTTAAACACGTCAACGGTTAAAACTAGCTTTGGTACCCCTGGAATTCGAGTCTTCACATTATATACGAACAATTTTTGTCATACCACAGCACCGAACAGTGCAATGGCAGTTCTGATCGCAGTTTTGTTATGCAAAATGGCAAATGGCATTTCTGTTCCACTTCAAGCTTCGAATTAACTGACATTTTAGAATATACTGAATAACCCAGGCTTTATTGTGCTGTATTTACTTTAACCCGAAAGTTGCGAAATAAATTAAACTTAAGATTTTCGGCCAATAGTGAAAATCACTAGTTTACCTTTTAAAAAATTTGCTTTTCGGAAAAATCTCACCGTATCCGACAGTATGGATCAAAGATCCGACTGCACGTTCTGTGCAGTCTGATCTTGACCTACACGGTCTGCAAAAGCCCACAAAGTCGCGCTTAGCAGCCTTAGTAGGCCTACTAACCCTCCACCAATGGATTCCGTGTTTGACTCTTCACCAAATAACAGAATTTTAGACTTGTCTAAATTCAAAGCGTTAGCAGACGACAAGTTATACATAGCTCAACTAATAAAAGTAGACCATTAAAGGGTAGAAAACATTGTTGGAAATGGAGAAAATACTGGTTAACAGAATTTTCACATTTTCCAAAAATGTTTTCAAAATGCCTTCTTCTTCAGGGTCGTGAAAATTCGGTATTGTGTTAACTACTCGAAGACGAAAACCAATGCAAACATTGTTGGCAAAGGAGAGAACGTTTGTCTTTTTTCCTAACAGCTGTTTGTGTCATTTTCACAGACAAATCCAAACACTTGATTCACATTAGACTTGTCGTCTGCAACTGCTTTGAGTTTGGGGGCAAGTATAAAATATTTTCGTCTGGTAAAAGAGTTTGAAAGGCAAGGCATTGTCCGGACCTAGTAATTACATATGAGACATGCTCTGTGAAAAGGAGGCTTAATGCATCTGCAAAAAGTATCGACCAAGGTCAGCCTGCGCAGTCTGCGCAGGCTGACCTGGGCCGAAACTTTTTGCTATTGGTCATTTTTCTGCATGTGAACGGACCAGTCTATCCCATGATTCAGTCGTTCGTTAGACTATATGGGTTTTACGTATCCATAATTTTGTGATGACTTGCTGTGTACGATACATCACGAAGATACCTTAAGCCCCCTTTTACCAGAACGCGGCTCATATATATAAACGGATTATAAGTTTTGTCGTCGTATGTTGAATGTGCGTCATTGGATAAACACTGTATCAACCCCTTTACTAGATGTCAAAATTTTGGACTCGCCCAAATTGAAAGCGGCTCCAGACGACAAATTAATGTGACTCAAACGATGGGTACTGTCTTAGAAAGGGTAAAAAAAAAAAAACATTGTTGGAAAAGGAGAAAATGCTAGTTACCAGCATTTTCTCCTTTTCCTACATTGTTCTCAAAAATCTTCCTGAGGGTTGTAAAAACACGGGATTGTTTGATGAAGAGTTGATTAGACTTTCTATATGTATTTATCAGACTACTATACTATTTAATTAATGTTATGAAAAATATCCCTCGTTCGATACTATCATGTGAATGTACATTTGTATTGGTAGGTGAATATGGATCAGAATGAAGTACTGCTCTTACTGCTACTACTACTACAAAAAAACAGCCGCTACCGCAACAACAACAACAACAACTTCTACTACTACTTCTACAACTACTAGTACTACTACAACTACTACTACTACTACAACTAAAATGATTTAAAAAATAAAATGTAGTAATAATAATAATAATGATAATAATAATAATAATGAGAAGAAGAAGAAGAAGATTGAAAGGTAAAGGGTTAAACCTACATTTCTATTGAATTTGCATCTGTCTTAAAACAGGTTCTGCGGCTTCGATAAATCATTTTCGATAATTGCTTCCCGGAAACCCAAACAATATTCCATGGAGTTCACGAGTAGTTCCGTCGACCTCGTTCATCACGAAATTCAAACCCAGACCTCTGGTATGAGAGGTTAAGGCTCTACACATAATAGCCAAGGGCACAGGAGAAGCCTTCTCTTCTATCTCTGAATATTGTTTAGACTTGAACCTGTGGCTGTTGGCTCGGAAACGGTGTGTCAAACGTAACACATATATTCCATCTGCGGACCATTTTTTTCGGCTTGCTGCATACCGATCTTAAAACATTGTGGCATCACGACCTTAACGCTCGATGTGGCTTATTTTTGCGGACTGTGTAGATCAAGTTCAGACTGCACAGAACGTGCAGTCTGATCTTTAATGTACACTTCCCACTTTGCTTCTACATTTTGGTCATGAGCAACCTTGAAATTGCGATCATTTGGGGTCTTTTTTCTAGACACAAAATGCCCGTTGGTTTTAACTAGTGCTCCAGCGGATAAGTCGTGTTGCTTCTTGTCCACATTTTGACCAAATGTTTTCAAAGTCGATGGCAATAGATTTTTGTCATAAGGAAGTAAAAGGAAACCAGCGCAGTGAGCGTTCTGTTTCAAATATGCTATTATCCAATGCTTACTGTACCTATTACCGGCTATGACATGTTATCACTTTGATGGCGTTTCTAATTATCTTAGGTCATCGTAAATAACAGCTTTACTACGCTTGACTAAATACTAAATACCCATTTCACAATTTCTGGTCGTTGAATGTATGATTTTACAAAAAGTTTAACCCTTCTTCTTAATGGGTTTTTTTTTTACGCCGTTTTCAACATTTTTTTTCAGTCATATCACTGCGTGGTTAACCTTTAGAGCATCGAACAAACCCTATGGGCAGTCTTAGTCTAGAAATAAAAGCAAAATAATTTCAGTTTCAAGGTTGTTATAATCTAGAATGTGGACAGTGTCGATCAAAGCACGCAAGTTTTATACAGTCTGATATTTATCTACACTGCCCACAAAGGCACTGACTATAGATGTGAAAGGCGCCTTACTTAAATGGTTACCTCTTAGACTTCACCTTTATGTTAAGAATGATGTTTACAGGTATAAAATTATATTTAGGTAAATATTGGTTTAGCTACATGTCCAAGGATAAAAGGGTTCTTCTTGTGGAAAATGTTCACAAAATAATTCCTCAATAAATAACTGTCTTGCTCTCAGTTTCTACAAATATCATCTTAACTCGAGAAATACATTTTGGATCTGTCCTCTCAGTGCGGCAGAAGTGCTTGCTAACAAATTTTCAAATATGACTACTTTCGGCCACTACGACCCGGAAGCAGTTCCACAGGGTGCGACATCAGTCACCCAGGAAGTTAACATGGGATGCGCCTGTGGACTGCACTGGACGTTCAAAATATTAAAGCGACTTCAAGCTTGATATCTTTTTTGAAGACAAGTTTCGACAAGCGACAAAATCCTGACACTCTACCCAAAGATTGACCAAGCTATGGTAATGAATGCGTTAATACAATGACGGATCTGCCATATTTCGCTGTGCTGGAAGTTCGTACCACTATTATGTGACAAGTACACGAGAGTGTCATCGAAAGATAAGGATCAAATGAGAGTCTAACATTTGCTCGTTTGGTAAAGAGCTTACAGATATCAGAGGAAATTTCTTAGACATGCACTTTCAATTTTTCTGCTGCAAATGCTTTCAATATAGAAGAATCACATTTCCAAAAGATCCTTGGTTTCATCAGTCTATTCCCTCATAAGCATGGTCGATAACTTGTTCAGCGGTTTGCGAGCAAACCCCGACAGTATATTGACCTTTGTATGTCTTTGTAGATCGATTACGCATGGAAGTTTGGTCAGAAACATTCTTTACTTCGATATACCATCCCTACATAACTTTTGAATTCATTAACTCTTTATCAGACGACAAAATTATAGACGTGTCCAAATTGAAAGCATTTGCAGATGACAAACTAGATGTAGTCATAATGATACGAGTCGTCTTTGAAAGTGCAGAAAACATTGTGGGAAAACGAGAATATGCAGGTTTCCAGCATTTTCTCTTTTCCCAAATGTTTTCGAAAGCCTTCTTTTCCAGGGTCGTTAAAACTCGAGATTGTTTGGCAAAGGGTTCATGAAAAGGTGAAGGTTGCTCGTACGAGGCAGTTGTTCCAGTTACCTTAAAGATACATCCTTACAGCCAGAGAGATCAAACGCTGTTTAAAGATACATCCTTACAGCCAGAGAGATAAAACGCTGTTTAAAGATACATCCTTACAGCCAGAGAGAAAACAAGAGGACCACTAGCCCTAGAGCGCTCATCTGAGTAAAGTCATGACTCATCTACAGTTGATAAGGCTGAAGAGATCCTGGTTTTAATAAAGTTTCATGAGTATCATGAAAATGTGGCCTTTACGGTGCACACGGGGTTTTCTTAAGAATTGGTCCAGTGACCTACCGATACTTTTTGACCCGATGCGACCCAATATCGAACTTGTCCAAGATATCGTCAAGACAAACATTCTGACCAAGTTTCATGGGCATCAGGCTGAGAATGTGGCCTCTAGAGTACACACAAAGGTCTTTTTTCTTCTTCTTCTTAAGATTTGGCCGAGTGACCTACCTTTTGACCGACATGGCACAATTTAAATCCTGTCGAAGATATTATCAGGACATAAATCCTGACCAAGTTTCATAAGTAACCGGATGAAAACGTGGCCTCTAGAGTGCACACAAGGTTTTTCTAAGATAAAGTTGTATCTTTAAAACCTATAGTGTTTAGAATGGCTCAGATTTTAGTCAGCATTGTAAACATAGATAAATTATCAATATACATGTAATATGCTGAAAGGGATAGAGAGACTCAAGGGATGTGTCTTCGATCTAAAACCGGAAACGACAACAGTGATTTGTTTGATGGTCTCAAGAAAATGAAATGCATTTTCTATCCGTCGTAAGCTGTAAAACCTTGCAACTCTCAGGGGCAACATTTGACATGAAGATATAAGAATGATTATAGTTTCATAAAATAAGGATGAAACGGGTTAAAAGCTGGCTCAAAACGAGTATAGATGTATCTGTAGTAATTTCCTATCAGTAATACACCGGGATTTCCTAACCACCCTGCTGCTTTGAATTTGGACACCCGAATTTTTGTGGCATTTGTCGAAGACAATGCCACTATGAGTTCAATACGGCATTTTGAAAATCATGTATCGTAGTTTGTGCAAAACCGAAGGAAGTAAACCCAATTAAAATCTATTTTTCTGCGACAAACAAGTGTTTCGATTGCACTAAGATATGAAATTGAAAATGGCGTATTACAATAAATTGGATTAGGCCATCGATGGTGGAAATACTTCCTTTTCATCGAAAATAGCTTGATCCGCTATGGCCTTCTATAGTGGCGTAATGATACACACATACCGTGCTTGTTCGTCCCAAAACCAGTTCGCTCCTGGCTTATTCGTCCCAGGGCATGATCGCCCGGACTTCTTCGCCCCACAAGATTGCACCCTTCTCTATCGGATTTTGCATGGCTATTTCTGTTATTTATTTTTCAGGTTTTTAATCCCACACAATGGCTCCCTTGACAAATGCCACACCAGTGTTTTCAACGCTTTGATTTTAACTGTCAAGTGAATTTTCATATTAGGTAAAAGTGCCAGGTCGCTCTATCTTTTACACTTTACTGGGTTTTAATTTTCATTTTTCTGCCAGCGACTAACACTTTGACCGACCGTACAATGACAGATTCACAATAATCTCATACTTTTAACTCTTTACCAAATGACAAAATTTTAGAGTTCTCGAAATTGAAAGCATTCCGACTCAAAAATTGAAATTTGTTTTGGGGAGGGTAGAAAACATTGTGGAAAAGGAGAAAATGCTGGTTACCAGCATTTTCACCTTTTCCCACAATGTTTTCAGCAGGCGTCTTTATCAGGGTCGTGAAAACCCGGGGTTGTTTGGTAAAGGGTTAAATGCATTTTAACAACCGCACTGTTTACTTCTGGTCGATCATGTGCCTTTCAGTGAGTTTCCTGTCAAAAGTAAAGCCACAAAAATCTATCTTGTGTTCCAAACTTGTTTCAAAAAGATCTCACCGTACTGGTCTGAGGAGACCAAAGATCATACTTTACGTTCAGTGCAGCCTGATCTTTCATATACACTGCCTGCAATGCCTGCAAGAGCGCCCGGAGTCGTACATAGCAGTATAAATTAAAGGTTAAATAAATATGCCAGGTTCGTGGCCTCTCACGAAGACGGGCCATAGCATTATAATTAGCGTGAAACCAGAAACTAGCTAATTTAACGGCGACACATACCTCGTTTTGTAATAGGTTTTGGCGGCTTCAGCATTGATGAGCCATGCTCTGTGAAAAGGGGGCTTAATGCGTTCGCAAGAAGTATCGACCAGGTCAGCCTGACCTGGGTCTTATCTTTTTGCTTTTGGACAATTTTCTGCATGTCAAAGGACAAGACTTAGTGTATCTCATGATTCAGTAGGTCGTTATACAAAACGGATTTTAGGGGTGTATAACACTGGGATGAATTGCTTGGTATTATGCATCACGGTGATGCATTAAGCCCCCTTTTGCCAGAGCATGGATCAATTTCATTTGATCCCCGTCCCTTCACTCTTTACCAGACGACAAAAATTCAGACTGGCCCAACTTCAAAGCATTTGCAGACGACAAATTAAATGTGGCTCAAATAATTGGATTTGTGTCTGAAAGGTTAGAAAACATAGTGGGAAAAGGAGAAAATGCTGGTTACCAGCATTTTCTCCTTTTCCCACGATGTTTTAAAAAGTCTAATTTCCTGGATGCCTTAAAACTCGTCATTGTGTGGTAAAGTTCACTCTTCAACAGACGAAAAAAAACTTGAGACTCGTCTAAATTGAAAGCATTTGCAGACAAAAACTTTAATGTGGCTCAAATAATGGGAAATGTCTTTCAAAGGGTAGGAAACATTATTGAAACAGGACAAAATGCTGGTTACTAATGCTGCTGCTGATGATGATGATGAAGGTGATTGTTATTGTTAGCAAGTTTTCATTTCTAGTACTTTGATTTAAAAATATATTATAAGTATATATTAATGATGATGACAATTTGACGGATGATGATGATATTGTGATGTAAACAAATTAACGCTTTTCATTCTAATTTTGATGATGATGATGACGATGGTGATGATTACGATGATGCTGATGATGGTGGTTGTGGTTGTTATTGTCATTATTTTTTTTCATTTCTGTTTCCATGCTTTAAGGTTTTGATATAGTTATATATGGATGATGATGATGATAATGATGATGATGATTGTTATTAGTATTAATTTCAGTTCTATTCCAAATTCTAATGTAGTTATATTTGGATGATGATGATGATGATGATGAGGTTACTATTCAATGTTATACCTACACAACTCTTGGATGTGATTTTTTTTATCGTTTATGTGTGTGTGTATTTTAGGCCGGTGGCCTTTATTTACAAATAAATGATTCCGACATTGGAATTATTTCTTTTACCACAATGTTTCAAAATGCTTCTTTCTCAGGGTCGTTAAAACCAGGGATTGTGTGGTAAGGGGTTAATCATTTCAGTCATAAAGGTAACTGTAGTTCCTTTGGTTGACAGCGCATGTCAAGATTAGACTGCACAGAACCCGCAGTCTGATCATCAATCTACAATGTCAGATATAATTGAGCCGTGCTCTGGCAAAAGGGGGCTTAATGCATCTTCGTAATGCATCATACCAAGCAAGACACCACGTAATTATGGATCTATAAAATCCATTTTGTCAAACAACCGACTGAATCAGGAGGTAGAACTATCCCCTGACAAGCAGAAAATTCACGGATAGCGAAAAGGTTCGGCCCATGTCAGCCTGCGCAGGCTGACATGGGTCGAAACCTTTTCGCAAAAGCATTAAGGCCCCTTTCCACAGAGCATGGCTCAATTATAAATACTCATTCCACTTATTCCGCTGTTTGAATTTTTGTTTGACCCTCATCACTTCATCCTCCGTGCAAAATAGTTAAGTATCACACCGGTTTGAGGTCGTTTGGCAGCTATTACCAACCCTCATTTTCTCAGTGTATCCGATCGGACCCATAACATCAGTTGGATTTGTCCTAGAAAGGGTAGAAAAACGTTCTGTATAGAGAGGAAAACGCTTGTTTCATTGTATGAACGGTCATTTCGGCAGGTTTGCAATACACAAGTTCCATGGTTCGATCTTCACTGGCGGCCCTGGTTGTTTGAGACTCTCCACGAGAAAGTCTCTGCGAAGCCGCAGTTGAACGCTGGGGAATACATGAATATTCAATCACCGTCACCGTGGCGTAACTGAACAACACATACGTTTAGCAAAAAAAAATACCATTCAGACACATTAATTACGTTCTGACCACTGGAAAACAGGGGCAAAAGGAAAAGAATTCTTGTAAATTATCGATCTGCAATTCACAATCAATGTAAAATACATTTTAGTAACCTCTATGTATATATCTTGACACGAATTGGTGGGAAAACGTAGCAAATAAAGGAAAAGCTTGTTACGAGCCATTTTCCCTTTTACCACAGTGTTTTCGAAAGTGGCCAGTAACTTGATGAGAAGTCGTCAGCAAGTGGGTATGATTTTATAATGACTTATCATCGCTGTCAAGCATCCATTTCCCTTCGCCATTTCGGCACTCGATTATTTGATGAGCATAGTGTGGCTTGAATTAAGCTCATGATGTACAACTTTTGGTTTGTATGGAGTTTAACTCTTTACCAAACGACAAAATGTTATAGTGGTCCAAATTGAAAGCAGTGGCAGACGACAAAATAAATCTGACTGAAAAGTTTAAATTTGTCTTGGAAAGGTTAGAAAATATTCTGGGAAAAGGAGAAAATGCTGGTTACCAGTATATTCTCCTTTTCACACAATGTTTTCAAGAGGCTTCTTATACAGGGTCGTTAAAAATCGTGATTGTGTGGTAAAGGGTTAACTTCATTTTAGCTCAGGTCACATCATGGCGGTCAGTGACGCACCCATGTGTTTCCTGGCTTTCTCACGCAAGTCCTGACACAACTTTCTCTCCAAAGCCACTGACTACTTTTCTGACATGCATCAGACATGAGAAGCGAAAAATCGTCGGAAAGAAACTTTGCCTCAACCGGGTATCGAACTCGCAATCACCAGGTCACGAGTTAAATACGCTACCCGTGGAGCTACCCGGGCGGGCTGGGTTCAAATGTACTTCCTGGATTTAAATAAAAAGATTGAATCTTTGTCTGTAAACAACAAGCAACAATATTTTTGTGTTTTCCTCTTTTTAATTTTTTATGTAATCATTTCTCGCTCACATAAAATATCATTTAAGTGAACAGAATTTGTTAAAGTAATGTCTTAATATCTACACAAAGTCTAGAGAATCAACGCAACATGAACCGCTCCTTGACAACACATAATGCTCTGACAAAAGGGGCTTTATGCATCTCCGTGATGCATGATACCAAGCAAGTAATCACATGATCATGGGTCCATAATAGCCACTTTTTTTCAACAACCGACTTAGTCATGAGGTATACTGGTCCTTTGACACGCATAAAATTGACCAATTGCGAGAAGTTTCGGCCCAGGTCAGTCTGCGCAGGCTGACCTGAGTCGACACGTTTTGGCAGATGTATTAAGACCCCTTTTCACAGAGCATGACTCATATACTTCCTCAAACAGTTTTAAAATAATACCAATAGCAACATCTCGAAATACCCCTATGCAATGAGGATCGAGACATCCGAATTCTTATTAAAATTCCCCTTTCCACTTCTATTTAACCCCCCCCCCCCCCCCACCCATAAGAAATAAAACAACATGGGAAAAATATACATTTTTTTTTAATGAAACAGATTAAATGTTTGATTAGAAGTGATGCTCTCTATGATTTCATGTGTAAATCTAAAATTCATAACAAGGTCAAGGCTACCTCCATCTTAAACCAAAAATAAATGTGTACGTGTAGTGGTGTAAATATTTCTGGAATCAGGTGAGATACTCCATCTTTTGTTTACAACTCGCAAGTTATGCATTTACATACTAAGAAAATCCGTTCCCTGCTTTAACAATTATAACTGTGCTTATCTTCATTTCAATCAAACATTTGTGTCGGTTTTTATGCAATCACACTTTCATATTGGAATTATTAGTGAATACCGACCCTGGATGCAATATTCATAAACTATTCTATAGTGTGCTTTCTTATTCCCAGGGTCTGCAGTCACCAACTGTTGTTATGCACGATCTTATTCTTATTTTACATTTAAACATTAACACAATTTCTGATTGTAGCTAATCAGAAGTCATTCAACCAATCAGAAATTGTCTTCCTTTGCAATTTAGAAAATTCCTGAGAATTACGATGGCTGGTGAAAATGGATCCAGAAATTGCAAGTCCACAGTCAAAGTACACCATAATTTGATTTTATAGACAAAAGTCAACTTTAGTCAGTATTCAACAATAACTTACAATGCAAAACCTAGAGCAAACATTTAAAACAGAAAGTACAGAACAAAATGGGAAAGGATTTGTAGCCAAACCGTAGTTGTTCCACAGGGTTTGTTTCAAAAGTATTTCACATCAATCCTACCATAGCCTCTTTTCTGTACATTAAAGGTATTGTATGTAGTTTTGTTTTATAAATCTAAAAAATATTCCCACTGATGTTGATGGTAGCCATAAAGTCGTTTTTATCTCTCATAAACTGACTTTTAAAACTTTCATAAGAAAATTAGTATTAAAACTTTCATAAGAAAATTAGAGTTATCTTTATGAGGAGAAAAACAAATCTTTTTCAAAATTGCAATAATTACTTAGAATGTAATACTCATCAAGGACGGAACTTCAATTTATGAAGCTGAACTGTACAGAAACCATTCAGAAATTTTTAAATCTCTATGTACATATTGTAAAACTCACTGTTTCTTTGCACACGGAATTCTGTTTAGCACAAATTTCAAGTTCGATAGCACTGTAAAGACTACATTATCAAGATTCTCCCCCCTTAGTCTTTTCTTGATAAAGATGCAATGTATCCAACCCATTGATATCTACAGAAAATAGCAATAGTTATTTTAAAGGAAAGTTAGCCATGATTGCATCACTTTTTCTTTAACCAAAAGTTAAGTTTGAAAGCAAACTTCAGCCTTTTTGTTTGAACATCTGTGTTTAGAAAAATGATTTCCCTTAACTACTAAACTTCTGTTTCAAGATGTTGGTAAGCAATAACTTCCTTCTCAGAATTTCTTTGAACGATTTTCATTTGTAATATTAATAGAAATGCAGTTAAAAAACAAGAAAGAAGAAAAATATTAAAACTATGGCATCAGTTTTCTTGTGTTGTCACATGCTAAATATTACAAAAATCTATATTACAACATTTAACTTCCAATATATTAATATTATATGTGAATGTTTAAAAATGTACACTCTGTTAACACTTGGATTTTCATTGCACATAAAGTCTTGTTCATTACCTTCCAGCGAATCATAGGAAATGTATTAATAAAGCATCGACAAAGGTTAAACTTCTGATAAATGATTTGTGGACATAAGTAACCGTGCACCTCTTTTCTACGAGGAATTGTCAAACTACATCACTATACAGAATAGGTAACTCAAATCATGTCCACAAATCCCTAATTCCGTCTCTTTCTTTTTGTCTGCACAAGAGCCAAATCTAAAAACCATGTTATTAATCAAACACACCAGCTATTGTAAGGCCAAATTTAATGTTATGTGAAATTCAGGGTCAAATGCAAATACATTTCCCAGACTGCTGGATAAGCTATAATTATTTGCCACATTTTTTCATTTCATGTCATAAAAAACAGTTTCACACAGAATAGTGAGTACTAACCATGAGCCAAGTCAAGATGTTGACACAATGCATGACGGTATTATTGTTTTTACCTCAAGAAGACTGTTATATGCTACATTCTCATTTTCCCATTGTACAAAATTAAATTTTGTCCTATCAGTTTGGACTCTTTAGCAGCAAGTATAGCAAAATGGTCACAGTTTCAGGCACTTTTGCAAGGAGGATTAAGCAAGATAAGTCTGCAAAGAATGGGCAGCCCGACCTTTGCTCCATTTTGTGGGATATGCTGGTCCAAGCAATCTTCATCCACCACCTGAAATTTTTATTCCATTCAGTTAGACCTCTATGATTAAATCAAATAGTGACCATCTTCAAGATTTTGCATATAGTTTCAAGACCAAGATTGTTTAAGATATGTTTATGCCAATTTGTTGTTACACATGACTGTACCTAGCAACCCCAACTCATATGATTATATTACCAATTTTTAAATATAATAGAACTGTAGTGACATCATGGAGAAAACAAAAAAAAAAAACCGCTCAAATTGTGTCAACAACTTTCACTTGTACACCATGACAAAAACCAACATTTCAGTTTGTTTTTATAAACATGCTATCACAGTCAACAGCTAAAATAATAATTACTTAAATAAGTTCAGGTTCAGCTGATTGTAAAATTTTGGGGAAAAGAAGTAGACACATCAGAAACAAATACATTCAAGGGATTTGTCAATTTCCATCCAGAATGAGTAGCCCAAAATACGTGAGCCTTGCCTTTTCATGCACAGCAAGATTACTTCACATCAGTCTTTATGTCCACCATGTGAAAGGAACTCTCAACAGAAAGTAGATTCTTATTCTCTAAATCCTTAACAGGTATGTGCAATTTCTACAACAGCAGCATGGATAAGCTCTGAGGCATACTGCACAACTGAGTGTAGGTCAATTCTCCATTGTATTGCCATAGTATGATTGCTTTTGATGACAGCAGCAGTTTCTCTTAAGTATTTAATGCTATTCATTATTTAAATATTCCACTTTTATCTTTTTTGAGACAGAACTGCCAATACTGTTTGTTGGATCATATCCCTGTTTTGGTTCTAAAGATAAGTCTACATAAGGCACCAAACAGCATGTCTATGAAAGAAAAGCAGAGCACTAACGTGGCACTTGGACAAGATATTCTCATCATTTCGATGACCTACTTGGGAAATTTTACACATGTGTGAAGTCTGCACTCAATTCACAATAAGCAATGTTATATACCCTGAGAAGATTTTTGATATACAAAGTTGTTAACTGAAATTACAAGCGTGAGATCAATTATCAAATCAATAACAACATTATTGTGTCACTTTGCTGCAAACATCACATATTCAACGTCTATCTGGGAGGTCTACTCATTCTAGAGATTCTGGGTGGGTTGTAATAGCTTTGGAGACAAAAAAAAATCTATCATTATTTTCACTAGCAGTATCTTTTTACTTAACATTTTTTTCTACCCATGGCTCATTAAGCAGGAGTGTTGAACATATATGGCTTTGTATATATGTCTAAACCTTTTTTTTTTGGAAAAAGGAAAAAGTTTATAAAACAATTAACTAAGAGCAGCTGGTATTTCTTGGAAATTTTTTGTTTACATGCAGACATTCAGACAATCCAAACAAGCACTTGTTGAATATTTCTTTCTAATTTCTAAATGAATCAGAGTGAAGAACAACTTGAGACAAAGGTTTTTTAACAAGAATAATACCATAAATGGGACAACACACTCTGAGCTGGAAACTGAAACCTTAAACAGGCACTATTGTAACTGCTTCCCCAGAAAATTTTTGTTTTAGATTGCATCTTAGATAAACAACTCTGATCAACTCTTCTTTGTGGCAACATTATACCCCTCTTTTTTCTGCAGACAGATTTACCTAAGACAATCCACTTGAAAAAACAAAAGAGAAACCATTTCATAGAAAAAGAGATCACATCTACACTACATGCAAATAGATGCGATACTAAATGAAATCTCAGAACGTTCAAATATACATCTATGCCTTATACAACATCAAAAAGTATCTATGTATGTGCCATTTTATGTTAATCAGTCTTAACAATAAACAATAATATTATTATTTACCATCATGAATTCTGTACACTTTTAACAACTCTTTTACTTAACATGAAATACGTATCAACAGTTTGGATAGCATTAGAAAATTTGCTTTCTGTCGGATAAAAAAAAAATGCTATCTGTTTTTGTCCCTTTGCTATTGCATTTAAAACAGCATTGTTGATAAGCATTCAAACATACTGGCTCTAATGATTGAAAAAATATCCACTTTTTTCAGAGTTAAGGGAACACTAATAGATCATGCAAAATTACATTTACTGACAATATCTTATTATGATTAAGGAGAAACAAAACCTTTGGTATCCTTTAATCAATATGTCGGTACTTTCGAATAAAACACAAGCTTTGTAAGTGAGACAAGAGCTAGAGATATACAACTTCTGATAGAAGAAAAAAACAAACCACTGTAATTTTGAATTTGGTCAGAGTGTTTCACATAACTTCAATTCAAGACCACAGAGCACAGTCTGTATCATCTGATCTTAATCTACATTGTCCAGAACAGCAATTCCTGAATTTCAAGAGTCCAGCCTTTTCTTTTTGCCTCGCATATTTTAGCCTGTCTTGACAGAGAGTGTCAAGACCTTTTTATATAGAATACATTTAGGATATTTAAAAGGTCAAAAGAATTACAAATATCCCTACAGCTTATCTTAGTCCTTGGTTTACTTTTTTTCTGTCAAAGTCTAGCATGTAATTTCATGTCAATCGAGTTGAAAGATGATCCTTTGACATTACTTAACCTTAACAGTTGGGACACCAATTACTCTCTCAACAGAATATACAGGCTAAGTCAGAGTTGACTAGAACAGAAATGTACACACTTAACATGTTCTGAAATTTCTCACTCTAAATAGAATTACTTCTTAGATATTAAAAAAAGAGAAGTTTTATTGAATTTATTCTATTTGCACTCAGATATGTCTGTTTTAATAGACAAAAAAAAGGCAAGTATTAACCCTATGGCTGCTAGGCAGGACTTACTGACCTTTTGCAGACAATGCAGATTAAGATCAGGCTGCACAGAACATGCAGTCTGATCTTTGATCTACAGTGTCTGATAAGGTATTTTTTCCTGGAGCAATAAACTTTGAAAGCATAATATTTAGGTTTTTACTGCTGTGTTGAAATTTCTATTTCATTTATTTAGCAGTTTAACCCTTTACCAAACAATCCCGAATTTTAATGACCCTGAGGAAGAAGCCTTCTAAAGCACTAGCCCATTTTGAACTAAGATGTATCAACCGAATATTGTTTGTTTATTCTTTAGAAACTAAGTCAAAATTGGTGAAACGCAAAAAATACATGTATAAAGCTCCAAAAACGGCCATATAGAAAACAGGAGAATAAAACGAAATAATCAGAATCTTCATGCTGATTTCCTATTGAAAGACTGGAAAACCTCAAATCAAAAAGAAGTGAGAGCTTTTGTGACAAGAAAGTCCATTTAGTCTTTGGCTACACATGTTGAAAGATTGACATTATGAGGCCACCACAATGGTGATAATGCCTTTTAGGCTATTTAATGGTAGTGAATGATCCTTTATCATTTAATCCTTGACCAAACAATCCCATGTATTTGCAGCCTGAGGAAGTTTTGAAAACATTGTTAGGAGTGGAGGAATTGCCTTTCCTACAAAGTTTCCAACCATTTCAAGGAAAAACCACATAATTTGAGTGACATTAAAACTTGTTGCTAGTAAATATTACATATATATACTAGTCTGAAATTTTGTAGCTTGGCATAGAGTTTACTCCTTTGAATGCCAAGTATTACTTCAGCTGCTTTTGCAGACAATGTAGATCTAGATAAGACTGCATACTGCCTAAGTCTGATCTTGGATTTACAATGTCAATAAAAATACAGGATATTTCAACCAAGCTTTTTTCTTCCTTACATCAGTCAATTCCTTTTCTCTTGGCAATCAAAGCATGAACAACTTCTTTCATCTCTTTAATGCTATCATGTTTATATTATATATATCCAGAAATTCTTACAGTCACACCAGCACTGCAGTTATACCTGAAATGCAAACATGTAGTTTTGAAACATGATGAAGATGAATTTATTTCATAGGGAATTACTTCTCTATTCAAAGCATTTTAAATCTTGAGATCACATTTATTAGATCTGTGAAAACAAATCCAAATTTTCAGGAATATCAAGGTTTGATAATAAGGAAGTTGGGACAACAAATCAATCATGTCCCAAGTTACAGAGCTGAAGAATATAGAGGCATCTGAAGAAAATTCTCTGACAAAATCAGTAGGGCTAGTGGAGAAACTGCCTACAGTGAGCACTTGTGAATATGTCTCCATGGGAACTCTATTGGTTACCAGGTAAACACCCCCCACCCCCAACAAAGTGGCAAGTGAGTAAAAAGATTTTTAGCACTAGCAGGTAATTTCTCTTAACAAAAATGAAACAGAAACATGAGAATTTGGGTCAGGGCATTCAAAATCTTTCAACCTGATCAAAACCTTTTGTAGTCAGGACATGAGGCAAAAACTTGAAAAATAAATAAAGGAAGAGGAACTTTTTCCTAGTTTCCCAACTTGAATTAGAATTCATGTAGCCTTCCTAGGCTATAAAGAGCAGCTGAAGCTATAAAAATATATTTGCTTTTCACAATATCTGGGATTAGCTCTGTGCATATTGCAAAAGTTGTCCATAAACAGGGCCGGCCATATGATCATGCATGGTTAGTCTTCAATTTTGTTGTTCATTTTTTTTTTTTCTTATTTCATTCTAAAATTTACAAGATTCAAAACATTAAGAAAAATATTGTGTGATTTCTACACTGTTTACATTATCTTGAAATATCATTGTGGTATTAACCATCCCAGAAATCAAGTTAATAAAACCTATAGATGCACAAATATTTTGATTGAAAAGGCAAATATACAGCAAAATGTACACTATGTTCTCTCCAAATATATTCTTAATGAATGTTTCATCTTTAAATTCTTTCATTTCCATAGCCAAATTGTTAAGGATTTTTTCTTGCAAATAGTCGGACTTCCATATAAAAGGGAGTGATATTATTCTAAATCCATTATTTCTCTCCCAAACTCTACGTTGTGCGTACTCTTTAGAATCGTCTCGATGAGACGATTCTAATGGGTACCCATAGCATGGGGTAAGTGGAGAGTGATTAATACTTTCAATTCTGAAATTAAAATCACTCCCTCTATCTGGAGCTCTGGATTATAGTGTTGATCAATTCTAACAAATCTGCAACTTTTCCTTTGTTTTATAAAGTGATGGACCTGCCAGGAAGAAGGCTGACAAAAAAGCTGGTTATCAAAACAATATTTGAACAGAATTTGTACAACAGTCAGTTATCCTATGGATACTGGTATAATGACAGATTACTTCTTGCACACAGCTCTTCATTCTGTTTTACATCTTGATTCTGCATAACCGAGATGGCACCACCTACTGGTGTTGTATTTCTCACATGTACACACTTTTTCTTTGTAAATATACAGCTGCCATGTTATTAATGATGGATTTATCGGCCAACTTTTTCTTGGATTCATTCAGTCAGTCACCCCTCTAATAGAGTTCATGGTATGGCAAGTTCTTTCACTCTGCACTTGAGTTTATATTATTCCAGTAATGTTCAAAACATTCATAACTTTTTGTCTCGCATTAGGTACCTTAGTTACATTTCTACTGGATTCAACACTTTGACCACTCGCACCCATCCCTTAATTTTTGGATCATACTGTCCCAGTTTTCAGAAGTATTCCTCTAAATTTCATCCTGTATCTTTCAGAGCATGCACACATTCAATGTCAACAAAAAAACATTATATGGCTTTAAACAATAGTCTTAATAAGTAGGAATAATTGTCACTAAAAAAATACTTTTTTATTCAGTGTATTCCTGGTCATGAATTCCATAACAAAGACTTAACAAGTCAAAAAATATCAATTCCTAAACCATCACTTCATACTCAATTTCACCTGCACCCTTCAGTTATTATAAGCACTTTTCCCTGGAGAAATCACACTGAAAACCATGATAGTGGAGCAATCAGACCTCCATAAACAGTCTAAACAAAACCCAGTTTGATGCTGATTTGTTGTCTTTCATAAATTCACTGATTTAGATACTGGAGAACTTTTATGGATTTACCATGCCTTCATTAAGTTGAGCTGAGGTGTCTGTGTTAAATTTCTGTTATTCTTCAATTCTTTCGATGCCAAATATGTGTGTCTTTGCTTCAAGGTCCAAAAATAAATTATTAAGTTTACTTTAAATGAAAAGACATTTCGGCATTAGGCCTGTTCTAAAAGGTATGTCAGTTGTCTATGGTCATGAAAAGATTAATTCCAGTATCCATTGGAAATCCAAATCATCTTTCATACTTCCTATGTAGTGGTAACTTATTTCTCTCTTTACTGAAGACCTCTGCTGCTGCAGATACTAACATACGTGTAATAAACTGTTGTGGGGCAAAACTCCAAATTGAAACATACAAAACGATGTATCGAAAGATCAGTAAGGTATGACACGGTTTCAGTCAAGTTTCACCTCTAAGGGCATTGCGTAAAAACATGTTGACCAGATCACAAAAGGTCCAGATCTTGTTCACACAGGATACTGATAAACAGAATAATAACAACATCAATAGTACTGTTTGAAAAAAAAACACCACTATTCCTTTCACACAGAAAAGGCTGACGCCAAAAAGCACCACCTTTGTAGTCACTACCCTCAGAGTGACTCGGAGTATGAATCATTGACATGAATATTTTTAGCAGAGATTGTAAATCCATCGCTTGAACCACTTTCCACACTGTAGTGGTCATCGGTATCGCTCGTGCCACTTCCATAGCCTATTATGTCTATCTCATCTGAAAAGAGAAATATTGTACAATATAAAATTGTGTTATATCTTGAACATTATGACAGACTTTAAATAATATTTTAGACTTTTAGATGGGATTCGCATTTGAAAGAGTAAATAATAGAGCGAGGAAAAGGGAAAAAAGTTAATTACCAATAAATTTTATCCTTTTCCCATATTGATTTTAAAGCTTTCAAGATTGTTGGGAAATTAGTTAATTTCAGTGTAGGTAAGGATTTTAGTACTTTCCTTGTGGGTTTGTACTCTACCAAATTCAGATCTTATTTTGTCTATTACCTACACCAAAAACTTTGGTCATCTGTTAACCCTTTACCACACAACCCAACTTTTAATGACCTGAGATAGAGACCTTTTGAAAACAATGTGGGAAAAGGTGAAAATGCTGGTAACCAGCATTTTCTCCTCTTCCCACGATGTTTTTTATCCATCCCAAAATAAATTTCAATTTTTCCGTTACATTTACTTTGTCGTCTGCTAATGCTTTGAATTTGGACAAGTCTAGAATTTTGTCATTTGGTAAAGTGTTAAAGGGCCAACTCTTCACCAAACAACAACAGTTGTCCAAACTGAATGCATTTGAAGCTGACAAAATAGATGTGACTCGAAAATTAAAACTTGTTTTTGTAAGGGTAAGAAACATTGGGGGAAAAGGGGAAAATGCTGGTTCCCAGCTTTTTCTCCTTTTCTCACAATCTTTTCAAAGGCCATCTTTCTCAAGATCAATAATAGTTTGGATTGTATGGTTAAGGGTTAAAAACACTGTCAGCAAGCTGTTCCTATCTGCATGCAAGTGCTATATTTAATCAATTACTTTCAAAGTACATCTTGCAACTTTCTGGAAAAAACAAGAGCCATACTCTTTGAAAAGGGGGAATAATGCATCTGTGAAAAGTATCGACCAGGTTAGCCTGCGCAGACTGACCTGGGCCAAAACTTTTCACTAATCGTCAATTTTCTGTATATCCAGGGACCAGTCTACCTCATGATTAGGTCAGTTGTTCAAAAAAAGTGGCTATTATGGATCCATAATTATGTGATGGCTTTATTGGTATAATGCATTATGGAGATGCAGTAAGCCCCCTGTTGCCAGAGCATGGATCAATTAATTGATCGAGTCTTCATATTCCTTTATCCACTACACTGTCGACTTCAAAGGGTCAAGGCTTAAAGTTCATCACAAGGCTATACAACTTGCTTCAAAAGCAGTCTTTGTATAGTAATGGGGTAAATCTTTACCACGTGACAATATTAGACTCGTCAAAACTTAAATACTTTGCAGAGGACAAATTAATTTGGGGCAAACAATGGATTCTACCTTTGAAAGCATAGAAAACATTGTGGGAAAAGGAAAAGCTGCTGGTAACCAGCATTTTCTCTTTTTCTTAAAATGACTTTGGATGCCTTCTTCCTCGGGGTCGTTATGTTAAGGAATTATTTGGTAAAGAGTTAAACTAGAGACAAAATACAGTGCATTAAAGAAACATCAAACGAAAGTCAGAAAAATGGTCATTTAGCCAAATAAATTTCACTCGGACCATTTAAGCCTGTGAGAGTGACCCCTATCAGCTTTCAAGGTTATAATGTTACAAATTAAGGTAAAATTAAAGTCCTTCACTGGTGTGAGAAAGTGGTCTACAGTCTATATTTATTGCCTATTTATTCTGTTGACTGAACACTTTCTGCCGACTTGTCCATTATTTCACTTGCAAGTATTGTCTTGTCAATAGCACATTGTATTTAGAATCCCCTTTCCCACCAATCCTTAGTTTGGTATTTCTTTTTTACAGGAATAGCTAAAGAAAAAGAACAACTTTATGCTTAAAAAGAAATTGCTTATTATCTGTTAGTTCTCCATTTGTCACATGCTTTTCATGTTTAACTCTTTACCGCACGACAAAAATGTCGACTTGTCCAAATTGAAAGCATTTGCAGATGACAATTAAAATGTGGTTCAAATGTAGTTGTCTTTGATAGGGTAGAAAGCAAAGTGGGAAAAGGAGAAAATGCTGGTTACCAGCATTTTCTCCTTTTCCCACAATGTTTTCAAAAGGCTTCTTTCTCAGGGTCGTTAAAACTCGGGATCATGTGATAAAGGGTTAAGTCTACACTTCATTTGTTTCATGTACAATACTTTTTTTGAAGTTACAATTTAGGTAGGGTTGAGAAAGATCATATTCATGACATAGATCAAAGGATTGCAATGGTTTACCTACCTTGTCAAAACTTACATTGTGGGTAATACAGTACACAAATTGTCAGTATACAGAAAATTCAGGGCATTTACCAACAGCATGGGTTTTGTAAAAGACCTGATCTTTCAAGGAATGAGACCAGTTTACTCACATTCACAAAATTCTGACTTGCCTAAATTGAAATCATTTGCTAACAACAAATGAAATGTTGCTCAAATGATAAGATTTGTATTTGAAACTTAGAAAGGGTTGAAAATATTGTGGGAAAAGGACAAAATACTGAGGTTAAAGCATTTTGTCCTGTCTGAAAATGTTTTCAATGGGCTTCTTTTTCTGGGATTACAATACAGGATTGTGTGGCAAAGGGTTAAAGTGATGGAACACACTACAGCTTCTTCTTCAGTGTAGATCTAGATCAGAAGGCACAGAACATGCACTCTTATCTCAGATCTACTGTCCACTGTTTAGTTACAGATTCTGGCCAAAACATAGCTTTGGTTATTTTTCAAAATCAAAAAGTTCATTTCGATAAATTTATTCAGCGCTTCAAGTATTAACCTTTGTAGGCAAGATTAACCCTTTCCCAAACAAGCCCTGGTTTTCACGTGTCTGCAAAACAAGTCTTTTGAAAACACTGTGGGAAAAGGAAAAATTGCTCGTAACGAGCAATTTCTCCTTTTCCCACAGTGTTTTCTACCCTTTTTGAAACCTTTCTGCCATTTTCATCAAATTTAAAATTGTCGTCTGCAAGCTCTTTCAATTTGGACCAGTCCAAAATTTGTGGTCTGGGAAAGGGTTAAATACACAAAAGCTTTTCCATTTAACATAGGACAGACTTTTTAATGCCTACTGTCATTAGTGACACACAGGTGAAGTATTCATATGGTCTTCTTTGATCTTATCCAGAAAGTAATGTGGGAAAAAGGAGAAATCACTTGTTCCATGAAATCACTCCTTTTTCTTATAACATTTTCGAAAGAAGTTTTCACATTCATCTGATTAACTGTGTCTGACAAAAAATGCACTTCATGTAGGAGTTTAGAACTAGAAACTGGTTCAACCATAAAGGAATGATTGTTTTATTGTGATTTAAATTTCAAGATAATCACCTGAACAGTTATCTGATAAAGACTTCACAAAGGCCTTTAAAAAATTATCTAAATGAATTAGTTTTATATTTAGATGGGCAACCTTTGATTGTGTACTTTGATAAAGAGATTTGTTTCAAGATTAATTCTATCCCTCATAAATGAGTGAGTTAAAACCCTTCAACAAAAAACAATCCTGTGTTTCAACAAGGCTAACGAAGAAGCCATATGAAAACACGGTGGGAAAAAGAGAAAATGCTGATAGCCAGCATTTCCTCCGTTTTGCACAATGTTTTCTACCCTGTCAAAGACAAATTCCATCATTTAAGCCACGATTAATTTGATGTCTGCATTGTCTGGAATTGCTCTTAACTTGGACTAGTCAAACATTTTTTTTATCTGGTGAAGGGTAATTATAAAGGCACCTTGAACTCTTCATTAAACTTCCACATTTGGACAGCATTTTCAAACAAAAGTCAATTAATACTATAGTTGTATGATTACATTGTAAACAAAGCATTTTCATACAACATACTAAAAGTGGCCCAAATGACAAAATTTGTCCTTGATAGAGTGGAAAACATTGTGGGAAAAGGAGAAAATGCCGGTTACCAGCATTTTCCCCTTTTCACACAATGTTTTCAAAAGGCTTCTTCCTCAGGGTCGTTAAAAGTCGGGATTGTCTGGTAAAAGGTTAATGCCCTTTTCAACATTATTTCAGTTGTATCACAGCGGCCAGTGCACCTATCCATGCTTTCCTTGAGTTTCTTTTACCAGTACTCCGCACAATATTCTTTCCAAGCCACTGGCTGCTTTCCCACATAACCATTGTTGAAAAAATGGTCAGCGGTGAAAGAGGAATAAATCCCATTGCGATGACTATCATCAGTCCTTGGAAAGAAATTGGCCAAGCCGAGGATCGAACCAGCGACCTCCTGTTCTCAAGTCCTATATGCTACCGACCCAAAAGTTGGAACGAGGTGGGTGACTGTTACTCTTCAGGAAATAATGCATTCCCTCAATTTCATTAGGAATATCATCAGTGCTACAACATTAGAAGAAAGACTAATGTTTCAATAGTAATTTTTTATCACATGAAAAAGTTTTAGACTTGTAGAGGCATGCATATGATCAAATTACTAATTTGGTAAATGCTAAATTGACATTCTCACATTATCTCCGATCTTCCAATCCTCAATTTGGTTAGTATTGTTTTTCAGAAACTGGTTAACTTATTACGAAACAAGAGAATTTCACACCTTTCCAAATCGCAAACATTTACAGAAGACAAAATTAACGGTAGCTCGAATGATACTGTTTGTCTTTGGAAAGTGTAGAAAACATTGTACGAAAAAGAGTAGATACTAGTTATCCTTTTCCTATGTTTCCAAGGGTCTCTTTCCCTAAGGTTACTACAACTCAGATTTGTATGGTAAAGGGTTGGACAAAACTGAATTGTTGAAAAGTGCAACTCCTTACAACAACAGCTTCTTTAACGCTTTACCAGTTCACAGAATTTTAGACTCATCAAAATTGAAAGCTTTTGCAGATGACAAATTATATGTGGCCCAAATTTGGGAATGCATGTTTGAAAGGGTAGAAAACACTTTGGGAAAAGGAGATAATGCTGGTTACCAGCATTTTCTTTTTTTCCCCACAGTGTTTTCACAAGGCTCCTTTCTGAAGGGTGGTTAAAACTCAGGATTGTGTGGTTAAGAATTAACTCTTTACCAAACACCAAAATTTTAGTCCGAGTTGAAAGCCTTTGCAGACGACAAATTGAATGTGATTCAAGCAATGATATTTGTCTTAGAAATGGAAAAAAACTGCTGGTTACCAGCATTTTCTCCTTGCTCTCATTATGTTTTCAAAACCCCTTTTCTTCAGGGTCATTCAAACTCAAGATTGTTCGGCAAAGGGTGACATTTTCACAAAAACTTTTCAAAAGCTAACTTTGTCCCATGTCTGTAAGGAAATAAGTCTATTCCAACAATACTGAGCTGCTATCACAGAGGGAATGAAGCGAACTAGGTGGAGAACATTTTTTAAAGGCCACTTTTCCTATTTTTGTCTTTAACCCTTTACCACAAAATCCTGCATACCAGCATTTTCTTCTTTTCCCACAATGTTTTCTTCCCTACCAAAGGCAAATTTTAGTTTTTTAGTCAAGTTAAATTTGTTGTCTGCAAATGCTTTCAATTTAGACAAGTCTACATTTTTGTCGTGTGGTAAAGAGTTAAATTACTTGTTCTTTGGTTATGTAAAGGGATGGCTTATTTCTGAATCATTATCCAGCAAGTGAAACAGAAATTTCCAAGATGAAATGATTTACATGCAATAGAAAAGGTCAGACTGTTATGAAACGAAAGCACTGTTTACTAGTTATGGCATAATTTAGTACATAAAAGGACTGGTATTATATGGCCAAAAAATTATTCCTGTTCTTTATCACAAGTGCAAATCACTTTTAACCCCTTAACACATAATCCCAACTTTTACCGACCTCAAGGAAGCAGGCCTTTGAAAACATTATTGATAAAGGAGAAAATGCTGGTAACCAGCATTTAATCCTTTTCCCACAATGTGTTCTACCTTTCCAGAGACAAATATGAAACACATTTAATATCTTCTCTGCAAATGCTATGGGTTTGGTTTTAATTCCAAATATGTGTCATGTGGTACATAGTTAATAAATTATGTAAGTAGGTCTTTCATAAGAACTTGAAATTGCATCAGACAGGATGCTGGAGAAATGTTTTGACAGCATTTTCCTGAAGTCTTTACCACATGGCAAAATTTTACACCAAGCCCAAAATGAAAGCATCTGCACCAGACAAATCAAATGAGGCTTGAGAGGCTTGAAAACATCATGGAAAACTGAGAAAATACTGATTACCAGCATTTTCTCCTTTGCAAATTTTTCCCGAAAGTACTTTTTATAGACTCAGGATTAAGTCTGGTATAAGGATAAGTAAACTATACCAATTGCTACTGCCATGTTCACACCCCTCCCCCCGCCACCAAGAGTGCAAAAAAACCACAACCCCCATCATCTGAGCAACAGTTTGTCACCTGCAAATGATTTCAAAGTGGTCATAGTAAGGATATTCCATACAGTAATACGGGGTAATTATATGCGAGACGACAGCGATGTCACATAGAATAATGTCACGTTTTAGACCGATACAGTGGACCCTGGAAACAATTCAGTGGTAGATGAAGTGGTACCCGTTTTGTCTCCCATAACCATTGATACAAAGGTTGGTAACAGGCTGCCAGTTTAAGTGGTAGAAAGCGACTTCAGTATGATTCTGCAGTATGATTTGACAATTTTGTAAGATATATTAATTGAATCTTATTTTGTGCGGCAAAACCGTCAACTCTCTGAAACGCTGCATACTTTCTAAAACCTTGCATTAACAACCGACAATCAGAATATACATACCCTTCCGACAACATAACTTCCAGTAACAGAAAATTTGTCAACTAGGAAAAACTTTTAGACCGTGAAGTATTGAAGACCTATGTCTGTATTAATCGTGAATGTCCAGCTGAATTATGATCAAGCGGTAAAATTGAGTATGTGCATAAATACAGCGGGTTTTTTAAATGGTGATCGCTTCACAGTCAGCACTAACTAAAACCCCCATCAAAGTACCACTTACTCCACTATATGACGGCACTTAAATTTCGGGAAATTGGCTATGAAATTAAGGAGCGCCATGTCAGCGTTTTGCATGGCGTTAATTAGGGGAAATACGGTAAGTTATGTCCTGCAACGGGAACAAACATCCCTTCATGTTTTACTTTCATCAGTCTCTCTTTAAAGTCTGACATGTTAAAATTAACAAAATCTTGGATCAGCTTTATTAGCCCCAATGACTAATCAATGGATATCAAATCCAATGACCTTCAGCATAAACAAAGGACCCTAAAGTCATTTGGACAGGATTAATTAAAAATAGAGCTGCCTCAACTCTTTACCAATCAATGATATTTGGGACTTGTTTGTTTTGAAAGCATTTTGCTGACGACATTAAAGTGGTTAAAATGATGGGATTTGTCTCTTAAGAGGTAGAAAACATTGCGAGATATGGAGAAAATATTAGTCCCCAGCATTTTCTCCTTTTCTCAGAATGTTTTCAGAGGCCTTTTCCCTCAAGGTTGTTAAATTCAGGATCATTTGGTGTAAAGGGTTAATGACCTTCATTCCTGATAAATATCATATAAGGCCTACCAAAAGCCATGTTACTCATCCACAACACAAACTGTACTTTTGTTGAAGCTTAAGGAGCTCAAAAATGAGAATAACAAACAAGACATTGTGTGCAACTTTTTAGAAAACAATCTCCCAAAGAAGGCATTTGGAAACTTTGTGGGTTAAGGAGAAAATCCTGATAGCCAGCATTTTAACTCTTTAACAGACGACAAAAATTTTGAGTTGTCCAACATGAAAGCATTTGCAGACAAGTGTTTACTTTCCATATCCTGGAAGGTTGTAAACAGCAAATTAATACATTAATCATGTCATTGCATAATTTTATAAGCATAGGCAGAAGTCAGCTTTGAAAACAATATGGATGGGTGCAGTTGGAATAAGAGAGAGAGAAAGGAAGCAAATTCCTTCTAACCCCCCCATCTTTCCAATATTGCATACTTTCTCTTTTCAGGTAACACTTGTACAGTTATATACGACTGTTGACAATGGACAAAGTAAGACCAAGCTAAACTGATTATATAAACACCTAAGGGGCAATCCTTTGAAGGAAAGAAAACCAAGTCATGGAGAAATCGAGTTAAACTTTGAAAAAGGAGCAAATTGCTTGATACCAACTGGTAACTATGCAGAAAGTTCTGTTAGTAATAATAATGGGTCAGGAATCATTACTAAGTCATGAACAGTTCACTGTTGGCTGATGAAATAGTAGAATGCATTATTAGACACAGAATTAGGTTGAACTAGAATAACTATCACTAAAGGTGATAAATACCCCCGCCCCTATATTTCATGTCACAGGGGCAATAACTCTGCAATGTCAATTTAGGGGCAATAACTCCGTAATCATTAGGCCAACACTCATGAAATTTGTGCTTTGCACATCTACTGCTCCTGGTGAATATCATGACAAATATCAAGTGAATAAGACTTAAACTGAAGGAATAGTTCTCTGGACAAGAAGTTTTGAGTAAATTCAGGGGTAATTAATTTGGCAAACATTTGAGAAAAATGCATCTTGAACCTCTACTGCTCCTGGTGAATATTTATGCAAAGTATCAATTTAATTGGACACAAAACTAAATGAGTGTAAAAAAGTGCAGACCATGATCTGATAATATGTCTGAGACACAGCGGCTGGTCTGGATCCAAACTTGTTGCAAATGTCCAAAGGTGCCTTTTCGCATAATGTTGGCCAACTATACATATGACAGAAAAGACCTCCTTAAAGTGAATCAGACAGACACTGTAGGAGGAGTTGTCCGGACAAGCATTTTTAAGTCAAATCAGGGGCAATAACTCAGTAATTCTTGATGGAATTTTAACAAAATGTGTGTCTTGCACATCTACAACTCCAAATGGACACTTCTGCCAAGTATAAAGCAAATCGGACTGAAATTGTAGGAGGAGTTGTCCGGACAAGCATTCTAAATGTGAATCAGGGGCAATAACTCATTAATTCTTCATGGAATTTTCACGAAAGTTGCGTCTTGCACATCTACAACTCCTAATGAACACTAATGCCAAGTTTAAAGTGAATCAGACAGAAACTGTAGGAGGAGTTGTCCGGACAAGCATTTTTAAGTCAAATCAGGGGCAATAACTCTGTAATTCTTGATGGAATTTTTACAAAATGTGTGTCTTGCACATCTACAGCTCCTAATGAACACTTCTGCCAAGTTTAACGTGAATCAGACAGAAACTGTAGGAGGAGTTGTCCGGACAAGCATTTTTAAGTCAAATCAGGGGCAATAACTCAGTAATTCTTGATGGAATTTTTACAAAATGTGTGTCTTACACATCTACAGCTCCTAATGAACACTTCTGCCAAGTTTAAAGTGAATCAGACAGAAACTGTAGGAGGAGTTGTCCAGACAAGCATTTTTAAGTCAAATCAGGGGCAATAACTCAGTAATTCTTGATGGAATTTTTACAAAATGTGTGTCTTGCACATCTACAGCTCCTAATGAACACTTCTGCCAAGTTTAAAGTGAATCAGACAGAAACTGTAGGAGGAGTTGTCCGGACAAGCATTTTTAAGTCAAATCAGGGGCAATAACTCTGTAATTCTTGATGGAATTTTTACAAAATGTGTGTCTTGCACATCTACAGCTCCTAATGAACACTTCTGCCAAGTTTAACGTGAATCAGACAGAAACTGTAGGAGGAGTTGTCCGGACAAGCATTTTTAAGTCAAATCAGGGGCAATAACTCAGTAATTCTTGATGGAATTTTTACAAAATGTGTGTCTTGCACATCTACAGCTCCTAATGAACACTTCTGCCAAGTTTAACGTGAATCAGACAGAAACTGTAGGAGGAGTTGTCCGGACAAGATTTTGCAGACCGACCGACCGCCCGCCCGACCGACCGATCAGCCGACCGACCGACCGACAGGATGATTCCAGTATACCCCCCACAAACTTCGTTTGCGGGGGTATAATAACATTTAGCCGCACAAAATAGATATGATTTCTAGTTCCTTTAACTCTTTACCGAATGAAAAAAAAAATAGACTTGTCCAAATTGCAAGTATTTGCAGAAGACAAAATTAATGAGACTCAAAAATTGATATTTGTGTTGGGAAGGGTAGAAAACATTGTGGGAAAAGGTGAAAATGCTGGTTACCAGCATTTTCTCCTTTTCCTACCAATATTTTCAAAAGGTTTCTTCCTCAGGGTCGTTAAAACTCGGGATTGTGTGGTAAAGGGTTAAACATTTTAAGTTTGGAGAAAAAAACCCTCACATGACAACTACATTGTGACATTCTGACATTATCAATTGTATGATTATTCTGAACACTTGCCAAGACCACATGAAAAAAGTTGTCTTTTGCCTTGACATAATTACAGCCATTACTTGTGTGCATGAATAGTTCCCCTCAGTTTTTCTATCCATGTGATAATAGATTATTCCCGATACAACAGCCATAGAAAGAAAACATGCATGAACTATCAAGATCATTTGTTTACATTTTCAAAACTCTTTGCTAGAGGACAAAAGCTTAAGGACTTGTCCATTTTGAAAGCATTTGAGCTGCACTCTGCCAAAAGGGAAGTAACTCTTTACCAAATGGCAAAATTTTAGACTTGTCCAAACTGAAAGCATTTGCAGACTGCAAATTAAATGTGGTTCAAATAGGGAATTTTGTATGAGAAAGGGTAGAAAATATTTTGGGAAAAGGTCAGAAAATGGTTGTAACCAGCGTTTTTTCGCCTATTTACACAATGTTTTCAAAAACTTTCTTCTTTGTGGCTTTTAACCCTTATCAAACAATCTTGAGTTTTAACAACCCAAAGAAAGCTTTAGAAAGCACTGTGGGAAAAGGAACAAAATGCTATTATGTCTGTCCTTCAAGGATCATGTATAGAAAAACATGTGAACAGACTTTCAAAGGCAATATGACAGGGGTATTGAACTGTTGTAAACACTTGCTAGTTGTTTATACTTACCCGGCCACCTTACTAGCAACTTATCCTTAACCCTTTACCAAACGTCAAAAGTTTAGCCTTGTCTAAATTGAAATCATTTGCAGACAACAATTTCAATGTGGCTCAAATGGAGCAATTTTTCTTTGATAGGGTAGAAAACATGGAAAAGGAGAAAATGCTGGTTACCAGCATTTCTCCTTTTCACACAATGTTTTCAAAAGGCTTCTTTACAAGTGTCGTTAAAAGGCTACATTGTACGGTAAAGGGTTAAAATACCTTTCCCAACTTAAGCTGCCTTCGCGGTCAGTGTAGGTCAAAGATCAGACTGCACAAAAAGGTGCTGCCTAATCTTTGATCTACAGTTTTTCTGTTGCATTCTGAACAAGACCAACCTTTAAATTGTAATTATTTGAGTCTACTTTCTACACTGAGAATGTCACGTTTTAACAACCCAGAGGAAGAAGCCTTCTCAAAACATTATGGGGGGAAAAAGCTGCTAACCAGCATCTCCTTTCCCACAGTGGTTTCTACCTTTTTCACAGAAATTTCATGATTAACCCTTTCCCAAACGACAAATTTTGGACTGGTCCAAATTGAAAGAGTTTGCAGATGACAATTTTAAATTTGATGAAAATGGCAGAAAGTTCTCAAAAAGGGTAGAAAACACTGTGGGAAAAGGAGAAATTGCTCGTTACGAGCAATTTCTCCTTTTCCCCCAGTGTTTTCAAAAGACTTGTACTGCAGACACGTGAAAACCAGGGCTTGTTTGGGAAAGGGTTAAAGCCCCATTCAATTTGTCTTATGCAAAGGCTTTCAATTTGAATGAGTCAGAATTTTAGTCGTTGTGTAAAGTATAAAGCTCAAATGGCACTCAATGAAGCTATTGGGGATGTCAAAAGTATAGGCTGAGATAAGACTGCACATGTCAGGCTAATCTTGAACTAAATTCTCTGCTTAATATATCCATGGTTGCCAGCAATATGAGAAGGGTCAACAGCCACATGTATACATGTATGAATGCAAAACTTCAGTATCCCTCTGTACAGAACATAATAAGCAGTCTGACCCACCTGTAGATGACTTGTCACCATGTTGATAAATGCAAATATTGAATACAGATGACTCTTTTTCATCTACTTTGAAAATATTGTAGCACAAAGTGACATTCATTGATCTATGCATTTTCTGTCTAAACTAAATATAGACAAACTTTATTTGACATAAGCTTATTATGGCTTAACCCTTTACCAGAAGACAAAATTTTAGCCTTGTCCAAATTGAAAGCATTTGCAGATGACAATTTCAATGTGGCTCAAATGGTGCAACTTTTCTTAGATGGGTAGAAAACATTGTGGGAAAAGGAGAAAATGCTGGTTACCAGCATTTTCTCCTTTTCCCACGATGTTTTCAAAAGGCTTCTTTCCAAGGGGCGTCAAAAGGCGGCATTGTATGGTAAAGGGTTAAAGTCATACATGGAAATTGCAATAAAACTACATAAATTTGGAATACAGACAGATACATATTGTTCTGTGCTATATTGTATATAAGATGTATCTACATTTCAATAGAATATCATGATGTTCAAATACGTACTTCAGCAACTACTCTGCAAAATATTTATTTTGTAAGCTGTCCTTTGGTCAATGGAGAAAATGTCACTCCAGCCTCAGACATTTCTGTTCCATATTTCTTTTCTCAAGTTCTATGTAAATACACATGTTTCATTCACAACCATAATTTCCGGCACTTCAATGTATGCAGCTGACCCTTTCAGCCCGTTAAAATCCTTGAAGCCAAAGATAAAAGCAAAAGGATGTACAATATATTGATCAAATACCAAATGGTACTGTTTTAACAAACCAAGTTTTTATTTTAAAACCTAGTGGGAAGAGGATTTTTTGTATGCGTTTTCATACAAGTTTTCAACCTTATTTCAGTTATATCAGGCAGCCAGAGCACCTATCAATGCTTTCCTGGAATTTGTTTTACTAATACTAGAGACCCAATACATACATGAATGAGAGCTGTTGCTGTGACATGACTGAAATATTAGTTCAAACCTGTTGTGGGTACTACTCCTGTAACTTGTCTCATAGAGTGATTGAATATGCAATGCCTGATGGCAACACCACCCAACTTGACCTTTTTATTCAAGAGAACATTCAGTCCCAAGATCTCTAGATTTTAACTCTTTACCAAACAACAAAATTTTAGACTCGTCCATATTGAAAGCATTTGCAGATGACAAAATTAATGTGACTCAAACATTGTTTTGGAAATGGTAGAAAGCACAAAAGGAAAAACAGAGAAAATGCTGGTTACCAGCATTTTCTCCTTTTTCCACAGTTTTTGAAAGGCTTTTTTTCTAGGGTCGTGAAAACGCGGGATTGTTTGGTAAAGGGTTAAATCAGAGACTCTTTCAACACTGAAGTTATAACAACTCTTGCTCATTCAACAGTTGAAAATAAAATCTACTGGAACTTTGTTTTAAGCATGACATTTCATCAAGTGGATGGTTGAGATCCAAGTTCATACTGCATGTTAATTGTGCCGTCTGATACTGATCAATGCCGTCCACAAAAGCCTGATTCCACCAATGACACTTAGAGGTTTGTCACTGGATCACTGTACACTTTGTACAAAGGTTTGTTAACCTTTTATCAAACAATCACAAGTTTAAACGACACTGAGAAAGAAGGCTTTTGAAAACATTGTGGGGAAAAAGAGAAAATGTCGTTAACCAGCATTATCATCATTTCCCACAATGTTTTCTCCTCCTTGCAAGGAAAAACATGTATTTTATAATTAGAACCTCATTTCATTGGCATCTGCAAAATGCTTTCACATTTTGTTGTTTGGTATAGGATTAACCCTTTACCGCACAATGCCGCCTTTTGATGCCCCTGGAAAAGAAGCCTTTTGAAAACATTGTGGGAAAAGGAGAAAATGCTGGTAACCAGCATTTTCTCCCTTTTCCACCATGTTTTCCACCGTATAAAAGAAAAATTGCACCATTTGAGCCACATTGAAATTGTCGTCTGCAAATGCTTTCAATTTGGACAAGGCCAAAATTTTGTCATCTGGTAACGGATTAAATGGTAAAGTCAACCAAAGTGCAGACCTGTACTTACTGGATATAAAATTGTATAATAAGACAACATTTATATCATTCCTAGACCCTGTGACCCTTATTATGTACCTGTCAAAACCCTCTGGGCACATCAGTCTTCATTAACCCTTTACCACACAATCCCGGGTTTTAAAAACCTTAAGAACGAAGCCTTTTGAAAACATTGTGGGAAAAAGAGAAAATGCTAGTAACCAGCATTTTCTCTTTTTCTCACAATGTTTTCTGGCTGATTAAAGACAATTTCCACCATTTGTCCTCTGCCTACACTTTCAATTTGTACAAGTCCACATTTTTTGTCGTTTGGTAGGGGCTTTAACCCTTTACCAAACAACAAAATTTTGGACTTATCCAAGTTGAAAGCATTTGCAGACAACAAATTAAATGTAACTCAAAACATGAATTTGTCTTTCATAGTGTAGTAAACATTGTGGGAAAAGGAGAAAGTGCTGGTTACCAGCATTTCCTCCTTTTCCCACAATGTTTTCAATAGGCTTTTTAATCAGCGTCGTTAAAAGTCGGGATTGTGTGTTAAAGGGTTAAAACATTACACACAACCTGCAGATGATTTTTTTTGTAGCAGACCACTTTCGAAAACACTGTGGCAAAAAAGGAAAAATTGCTTTTGACAAGCAACCTAGTTAGATGATAGGATGTGGTAAAGAGTTTACCACAGAATCTCAAGTTTTAACAACCCTGAGGAGAAAAGCTTCTGAAAACATTGTGGGAAAATGAGAAAATGCTGGTAACCAGCATTTTCTCCTTTTCCCACGATGTTTTCTACCCTAACAAAGACAAAAATGGTCAATTGACATGCATTTAATTTGTCGTCTGGAGGTAATTTCAATTTGGTCAAGTCCAAACTTTTTCCATTAGGTAAAAAGCTAAATCACTGAAAGTGCCCAAAATATCAGCGTCAGACCCATTCTATTTTAAAGTGAATATGATGGTGGTAACCAGCATTTTCTCCTTTTCCAACCATGTTTTCTAAACCTACAGCAACAAATCCAATCCTTTCAGGCACATTTAATTTGTCCTCTTCAAATGGGTTCAATTTTGGCCAGATCAAAATTTTGTGAAAATCCTTCTTTCCAGAGCACTGCTCAATTTTAAGTCGTGCTCAGTATAATCCCTTCATTTGGCTATACAAAATGGACCACTCCCCACCTGACAGTACTAGAAGATCTTTCACATGAATTTAATTATAGCAACAGGCTACAAAACTAAGCATACTTCATAAAATCATTAAAATTCTTATAGGTCTACAAAATCACTGTTTTGCTCTCTGTTCCACAGAGTATTACAAAGTTTAACTCTTCACCAAACGACAAAATTATTCACTTAGTCCAAATTGAAAGCCTTTGCAGACGACGAAATAAATGTGACTGAAAAATTGAAATTTGTTTTGGGAGGGGTAGAAAACACTGTGGGAAAAGGAGAAAATGCTGGTTACCATTTTCTCCTTTTCCTACAATGTTTTCAAAAGGCTTCTTTCTTGGGGGTCGTTAAAGGTCGGGATTGTGTGGTAAAGGGTTAATGCACAGAGAACTCAACATTTTATGGAATACCAGTTCGCCTGAAATAAATTTGAAACATGTACACAACATTGAAAATGATCTTTGTAAAAGATAGGTAATCAGTTATCTCTATCATACAAAAAAAAATTTTGGACTCTGCCAAACTGAAAGCGATTGCAGACAATAAAATAAATGTGATTTAAATGTTGAATTCTGTCTTCGATATGGTAGAAAACATTGTAGAAAGGAGAAAATGCTGACTACCAGCATTTTCTTATTTTCCCACAATGTTTCTTCAAAATCCTTCTTTTATTCAGGGTTGTTGAAACCTGGGATTGTGTGGTAAAGAGTAAAATGGCACTGAAAATATGAAACAATATGTTGCAAAAGAGAAATAGCTCATAAAACATATACAAGCCAGTTCTCCTCTTACCACAGTGTTTTGGAAAATGTCTGTTTGAGGTTTGAAGTGATGTGCAGGGGTTGCTGAAGGAAACCAAAGGTTTAACCCTACTTAACCCTTTCCCAAACAAGCCCTGGTTTTCACATGTCTGCAGTACAAGTCTTTTGAAAACATTGTGGGAAAAGGAGAAATTGCTCGTAACAAGCAATTTCTCCTTTTCCCACAGTGTTTTCTACCCATTTAGAGACCTTTTTGCCATTTTCATCAAATTTAAAATTGTCGTCTGCAAACTCTTTCAATTTCGACTAGTCCAAAATTTGTTGTTTGGGAAAGGGTTAACCTTTACCACATAATCCTGACTTTTAACGACCCTGAAGAAGGCTTTTGAAAACATAATGGGAAAAGGAGCAAATGCTGGTTGGTAACCATCATTTTCTCCTTTTCCCACAATGTTTTCTGCCCCATTCAAAACAATTTTCATTATTTGAGACACTTTTTATTTGTCCTCTGCAAAAATGCTTTCAATTTGGAAGAGCCTAAAATTTTGTTGTTTGGTAAAGAGTAAAGCAGACAACAGAGTGAAGACCAAGATCAGACAGCAGCCAGAATACAGTCTAATTTGTAATTCACATAGCCTGTTACTTTCCGTGGTATCCAAAACAGTCTAAAATTGGAACGATTTGGTCTCTCCAAGTGTTTGAGAATGTCTTTCCAATCTAATCAGAAGGGTAACCCTTTACCAGATGACAAGAGTATAGACTCACCCAAACTGAAGGCATTTGCATAATACAAATCATATGTGCTCAATGATAGAATTTGTCTTACATTACAAGAAAACATTAAGGCAAAAAGGAGAAAATGCTGGTTACCTCCATTTTCTACTTTTTCCACATTGTTTTCCAAAGCTGTCTTAGTCAGGTTTGTTGCAACACAGGATTGTTTTGGTAAAGAGTTAACCCTTTACCACACAATTCGAGTTTTAACAACTTTGTGGAGGTACTCTTGTGAAAATATAGTGGGTAGAGGAGACAATGCTAAAAACCAGCATTTTCTCCTTTTTCCCCAGAATGTTTTTCACCCTGAAAGAAACACATGCAATTTGAGCTGCATTGGATTTGTGGTCTGTAAATGCTTTAAATTTGGACATGTCTAAAATATGGCCGTCTGGTTAGAGGGTAAACACTTTCAATCATTCACTAGGTGACATTTGACTTCTTCATTATGAAAGCATGACAAAGTCAAAGGTCAATTCACATGTGATTTGGACATTTTTTTGTGGCCTCAAGTTTCTCTACAACTAAACATAATTGATAATGGTGGTGACCATGCATACAAATTTCTATTTGTAAATTTGTCTGGTACAAGCTTGAACATGGGAATTTTTGTGTTTTGTGCTGGGTCAGCATTTTTGGCAATGATGGTTCACAAATTCATTATCCCTGGTCAATGTTGATACAATATTTTACCATCCACACTTTCCTGACAATGGCTGACAATGTCTTGATTCCATTTCTATCATAATTATTATATTCTTATTTTTTCCAAGCCCCAGTAGCGCAGTTTGCAGCATACAGGACTTGAGAACAGGGGGTCACTAGTTTGAGTCCCCAGATCTGCCAATTTCTTTTCAAAGTTTGATATGAAAGTCACTGTGTCAGGACTCATTCCTCTTTCACCATTTATCCTTGTTATGATATCAGTTATGTGGGAAAGCTGACAGTGACTTTGGAAGAATATTGTGCCAAAACTGGTAACAGAAACTTCAGTAAAACATGGACTGGTGCACTGGACGCCACAATATCACTGAAAGAATGTTCAAAGTGGCATTAAACACCACACAATCATTTTACTTATGTCATTATTTTCACAATGGGGAAATTACCCTTGGGTACAGATTAAACTCTGGCCCTCCATGTACTTGCAGATTATTTTGTAAGTTTAGATAAAGTGAACTGTCATAAGGCATTTACTGAAATGCTGTAAACTCTTTTCCACACAATCCGAGTTTTCACAACCCTGAGGAAATAGCTTTTTCAAAACCTTGTGGGAAAGGGAGAAAATGCTGGAATCCAGCAATAAGGTTTTCTTCACTTTCACAGACAATTACCATCATTTCAGCTACATTTAATTTGTTGTTTGCAAATGCTTTCAATTTGGACCAGTTTAAAATTTTATTGTTTGTTAAAGGATTAACTTACATCCTTGTGAAGCATACACTGGTAGGTCCTTCAAAATACTACTTCTTGACAGCAAAGTGGCCAAAGGAATAATTGTCTACAGCTCACATTGGCAACAGTGAATTTCTTCATAGCAAAAGGGGAACGGGAGGGCACGTCTGACACCCTGAGAACAGGCCTTTGCATACATTGTGGGAAACAACATTTTCTCCCATTTCCTCCACAATTTCCACATTTTAAGGGAAATCAAATCATTTGAGCCACATTAATTGTCATCTGTAAATGCTTTTAATATGGACAAAACTAACTTTTTTCGTATGGCAAAGACTTAACAGATATTTCTAAACAAATAACTCAAAAACTACCATGGAAAATCATCCCCGATCTGCTGGAGGATGGAAAAGGTTACCCAGTAGAGCATCACTGCCCTGATATATCCTGCCAGGTTTCCTCTTATCTACCACTTTAACACTTTACCAGGCAACAAAATTTTAGACTCCACCAATTTCAAAGCATTTTACATATGACAATTTAAATCTGGCCCAAACAATGATTCTGTCTTTGAAACTATAGTAAACCTTGTGGGAAATGGAGAAAATGCTGGTTACCTGCATTTTCTCCTTTCCCCTCGAGGTTTTCAAAAGCCTCCTTCTCCAGGGTTGTTAAACACCATTGTGTGGAAAAGGGTTAAATTTCCTATCTTCATTAGGATTAGGCTGAGGAACTGATTTTAAACCTAATTTTATTTACAACAAACATGTTTTACATGCATTTTCCAGAAATGGATTAATGTGTAGTGGAAATGTTTGCAAGGAGGAAATTTTTGCGATTTTGCGAATTTGAAAAATTCAGAAAACAGTTCTGTCCTACAAGTATTGAGTGTCGTGAATCCCAAAACATTACCATTTGTGAAATGTCCGTAATTGGTTTTTCGTAAATTTTTTGACACACATATAATAAATTATATCCACATATATACAGTAATTCTTTACCAAATGACTAAAAATTTGACTTGTCCAAAATGAAAGCTTTCGCAGATGACAACTTAAATGTGGCTCAAATGATGGAATTTGTCATTGTTAGGGTAGAAAACATTGTGGGAAAAGGAGAAAATTGCTGGTTACCAGCGTTTTCTTCATTTCCCCCAGTGTTTTGAAAAAAAAAAAAAACCCTCGGGATTGTGTGGTAAAGGGTTGACCCTTTCAAAGCCAAATAAATGAAAAGGACTATTCTTAGCCAAGGAAGGAAAAAAAATCCTAGCCTAGGAAGAAAAAAAAAACAGCATTTTCAATGTTTAACTATCTCAATGTACCAGTCAGTGTAGCACTAAGATCAGATGTCTCTGTACATAGCTTTGATAATGAACTAGAACTGTAGCAAAGCAGACAAATAGCCCCCACAAGCATCTTGTCATTGAAGCAGCACAATCAGAGAAAACTAAGTTCACCCGTGACCATGACCTTTGACTCCAAAACAATACAGCACTACTGTCCAAGTAGGATACCAGACTTCAACCACCATCCAGTCTGATCTTGATCTACCTTTGCTGCAAAAGCAACTCAGGTATTGCTCTTCAACTAATAGAAATAGATTAGAGGGTTTCTTTCAGGGGTATAAGCTCAAGGCCAACTTAAACAAGCAATCCGTTGTTTTTTGAACCCTGAGGCAGAGCGTTTTCAAAAATATTGGTAAGCGAAAAATGGTGATATATGGCTTTTACTGCTCTTCCAAAGACAAGTACATGTACCAGCTTTCAAAGAGCCACAATTCATCTGTTGCCTTCAGGTTGGACAAACTAAATATTTTGTATGTTCTTTTAACTTTTTACCACACAATCATAAAGTTTTAACACCCCTGAAGGAGAAGGTTTTTTAAAATATTGTGGAAAAAGGAACCAGCATGTTCTCCTTTTCCCACAATGTTTTCTACCCTTTCTAAAACAAATTTCAATTTTTGATGCGCACTTATCTTGTTGTCTGCCAGTGCTTTCAATTTTGGACAAGTCTAAAACATTGTCATTTGGTAAAGCGTTAACCCTGTGCCAAACAACAAAATTTTAGACTAGTCCAAATTGAAAGCAGTGGCAGACAACAAAATAGAGGATACTGAAAAACTGAAATTTGTTTTGGGAAGGGTGGAAAACATTGTAGGAAAAGAAGAAAATACTGGTTACCAGTATTTTCTCTTTTTCCCACAATGTTTTCAAAAGCTTCTTTCTCAGGGTCGTTAAGTCGGGATTGTGTGGTAAAGAGTTAAGAGTAAATCATAACTACATACAGCCCACATCTTTCCTCCTGAAGCAGACCACCTCCCAAAATGTTGTGGCTGACAGAAAAATTTCTAAAAACAAGCAATACCACCTTGTGCCACTACGCTTTTATGTATTGAACCTGAATAATGATTATCAGCATTTCTGTTTTCAAAACTAAAGCTGTCTGCTGTAATATTTTTCAGGATGTAACAAGTTAACTCTCAACCAAACGACAAAATTCAAAGCATTTGCAGACAACAAACAAAATGATACTCCAATGATAGGATTTGTATCAGAAAGGATAGAAAACATTTTGGGAATAGGAGAAAATGCTGGCTATCATCCTTTTCCCATAATGTTTTCAAAAGCCTTCTCTTCCAGGGTCATTGAAACTCAGAAATGTCTGGTAAAGGGTTAACAATGACACATTGCCTTATCAGAAGCATCAGTATCTGAGCCACTGGGTCCAAATCTACAAAATATTTTCCTTTGACAATAAACATTCATGTTGCCTATTTCACGGTCATTTGATTCTATTGTGACTGACACGTCCCAAAATAGTGAAGGCTTGAAGTCAATAAACATTTCAACATGGTTTACAGAATTGACTTTGTCAACCAAAACATGACATACAAAATGTTACACCTCAACTCTTCACCAAACAATTCAGTGTTTGCATAAATAAGAGTTTTTATCAACATTGTGGGAAATGGCATCTATTCTCGTAACCAGCATTTTCTCCTTTTCTAAAATTGTTTTCTAAACTATCAAAGACAAATCCTGGCATTTAAAATGCACCTAAATGGGTGGTTAGGATGAGTTTGAAATTTTGTAATCTACCGGGGTTTGTTGAACCCTCCTGCACAATCCCTAATTTTAACAACCATCAGAAAGGAGGCTTCTGAGTACAGTAGGGAAGAACAGAAAATGCTGGTAACCAGCATTTTTTCCTTTTTCAACTATGTTTTCTAACCTTTCAGAGACAAGTCTTATCATTTCGAACCACATTTTATCTGAAAAATTGGGCAAGTCAAAAGTTTTGTTAATATCTAGTGGAGTTACCACATTACTATTGTATATCATTTTCAAAGTCTAAGTCATAGGTTTTTGCATCTTATTCTACTGGTTGAATCCAATACCTTTTTTTTTTTTTCACTCTGTCATTGCCATTCAAATTTGCCTTCTTTCATTAATCTTATGGAAAACTCAATGTCAATGAGAATGGACCTGGATTCAGACAAGTGTTGACAAGGCTGCATGTTCTGTGCCATCTGATCTACCTGTGGATGACTTAGACCTCCTCTTCACAAGCATAGCTATCTTTTCAAGCCATAATATGTGGGATAGCATGATGATAACTGAATCTTCAACAGAATTTCTGGGAAGGCACTCATGAATTTCTTTCAAAAGTGATCAAATATACAGGAGATGAAGTTGGGTTATTACTGCATTCTACAAAAACCTTACATTGATAAAAGGCAATGACTATCTTTACCCCAATAAAAATCTATGGTATTCCTTTACTAAATATGCTGAATTTGCATTATCATACCCCTCTGTGTAAATAACTACAGGTACCCCATGGCAAGGTAAAGTCAATATTACCAATAAAATTTTCACCCTCTACACGAGTTAACTACTGGGGAAAATTCATGGAAAAAATATTCACTCATGGCCAGGTTGCACCAGAGAGTGTAAAGTTTGCTATGCAGTAAGTGTAGATTTTGTAAAAACTTTGATCAAAAGTTCAGCCTTGATATTGCATAAATTGCTAACTCTAGGACAAGTAAACTAATTCCCTATGGTAGAAAATCTTCCAATCAGAGAGTCAGTGTAGAATTTAACCCTTTACAACACAATCCCAACTTTTCACCACCATGAGAAAGAAAGCTTTTGAAAACATTGTGGGAAAAGGAGAAAATGCTGATAACCAGCATTTTCTACTTTTCCCACAATGTTTTCTACCCCTCCAAAAACAAACTTCAATTTTTCAGTCACATTTATTTTGTCATCTGCAAATACTTTCAATTTGGACAGGTCAAGATGTTTGTATTTTAAGGTAAAGAGTTAAACCTTCATCAAACAATTCTGACTCTGAAAAAGAAGGCCTTTAAAAACACTGGGGGAAATGCTGAAGATGTAGTTTGATGTTGATCACTTTTAAAAGACAAATCCCATCATTTGAGCCGGACGTAACTTGTTGTCTACAAATACTGTCAATATGGACAGGCCCATTACTTTGTTGGCTGGTAGAGTTAAGCATTGGCTTATTAACCCTTAGAGTGCTGAAAAAACCTATCAAGACATTTTCATCCAAGAAATATGACCCAAATAATTGCAATTTCATGGTTGCTTTGTCAACAAAGCGGACAGTGTAGATCAAAGCTCTGGCTACATGTTTTCTGTGGCCTGGTCTTGATCTACATTGGCTGCAAAAGCAACTACAGCTGTGAAAGGGGCTATAAGGTTTAAGTTCATAAAAAATCAAACTATAGGGAATACATACCAGTAAATCATGTTTGTGACCAATAGCCTGTTACTTTATCAGATAAAGATCAAAACAGTCAGGGCTGTTGTTTCAAGGTGTTCAAGTCATTGCTTGACATTTACTGCCTGTCTGTATGTGATTTCGTTTATAAACATACCACAAAAAGGCATTCAACACAACAAAGGAAGCGGTAATTTTCATGGACAAAAATTTGAAACTTATGTCAAAATCATATTGCATGTTTATAACTAATATGAGACCATTCAACAACCAATTTTCAAATAAATACCATCTATTTTCTAACCCTTACAATGGAGACAAGTTAAACACACTTTGCAAAACTTTGGCTACACGTACAAAGCAGAATACACTATGAAAAATATTTAATCATGTAAGCAGAATTTCATTAAATATAGCATCTATTTTTGAAATACAGGAAGAACTTCTACATGTAGATACTTAAGCTCCAAAAAAGGTTGCTATATTGAAAAAAATTAGATAATAATTTTTTCAACAATAAGGTTATCCTTGCAACAGCCCAACTGGGTAATCTAATGAAGAAAATGAAACCTATACCCTGAACTTCTTTGCAATGGACAAGAAAACAAACAAAACTGCACTGAGAAATTCAATACAGTTTTTTTATTTTGCTTACTATCAATATATATAAAAGTAGAAAATCAAGCTCCTGTGATAATGACCTTCAAGGTAAAAGACATCAAAGATGTTACCTGTATTTTGCCTTTTGATAGAGTGATTATTTGGTGAATAAATTATCTTTTATTTTTGTGAAATGGTTAAACTTTTCAGTCTCACACCTTGTACATACATATCAGGGCCAACGTCGGCTTGTCAAAAGTGGTACGGCCATTGGAACGCCTTTGGCGTTCCCCGAGTGCAGAAGGCATGAGTGGGGCAGGGGAGAGCACGAGAGGGAGGTGTCCCCCTCTCGTCAGGGTGTTTGGGAGGGAGTAGGAGGAGCCTCCCCAGAGAAAACTTTTGAATTCAAGACATCTCTAGAAGCGACTCTAATGCATCTTGAGCCCATTTTTGCTTGTGAAACTCAGTTAATTTCAAGAGTACTTGCTGTACTTTTCTAACGCTTTCATCCGTCCCAACTGATATTTTCCTTATTTGTTTCATATTCTTGATTACTAATTTACTTATTTGTTCATTTAATTATATTGTTCTACTTTTCTTTTTCTTCTTTCTGTTTCTTTAAAGACACTGATTCTATACATGTAATGCATTAGAAACTAGGAAGTATTAAACTGCTGAGAACTGGGATTGCCAACATGAAATTATTACAAGTTTGTTTGGTAAAATCAGAATAAGGAGTGTTACTGAAGATTTAACACCCTATGGCAGACCAGGGATCAGTAAGTTACGTGCTATATATGATCCATGGGCAGACCTGCTACTGACTGTGGCAGGCTTCAATTATCATTTATCAAATGACCTATAATCACTGTATCAAAAAGAAAAAGGAGAGAAGAAAAATTGAAAATAAGTGGCAAGGCCAAAACCTTATTCAGCCGAAAAAGTGGTCTGGCCATGGCCGGACCGCCGATGACGGCCTTGCATATTGAATGTGATCAAAACCCTGACTGAGCACTGACACTTCAAGTTAGAATGAAAACAAACAAAGAGTGTCAGAACTTGGCAAACCCATGAAAGAATCCTTCTCAAATACCGTTGAGACTTGTTTGACACAAAAGATTTGTTTGCATTCTGTGAATGTTGTTTTTTTCCTTCATCAGATAAATCAATTTTTTTGTTGTTTGTCATATTTCTTAATGTATCATACACCTGCAGGAGAGTTTTTTACAGCATTATTGGAAAAGGGACATTTTTTTTTTTTTAATCACCATCATTCACAAATATTTTGACAAAAACGAGTCTTGGATATATGAATTCTGGCTTTTTTAGTGACTGAGAAGAGTCTGTTTTGTTTACAGAGCAGTACAAGGGTGAATCACATTTTGTACAACAACTGAAATAAAATCTTGCCAGAGATTCACTAAATGTATTAAACAATTTACCACTTTCTTTCAAACACTTTTGTGCATCTGCAGGTGAATTGTTTAAAACTGAACACTGCCAATACAAGTAGATTCTGCTGCCATCAAATACACCAAACACTGTTGAGTCTGATCAAGACATTATTTGGGTTTTTCTAGTAATACCTCTGTTAGAGTTGACAACACTGTAGGAAGAATAGTATGGGATAGTATGTTGCTCCCTTTCCTCAAGTGTTTTCAACTAAGATCAGTAGCTATGACAGCCCTGAAATCTTAACCCTTAAATGTAGAATAAACCCAGGAAATATTTAGTCTAAAAATAGAAAGTTACAATTTCGAGGTTGATTTTGTGATGACCTGCACAATAGTGTGCATTCTGATCTTGATCTTCAGTGACTGCAAATGCAACTCTAATTGTGAAAGGCGCATGAAGGGTTCAATAAAAGAATTCAAAGCCCATTTAAAAGATGGAACCACTAGATCTGCCAGAGGCGAGTTTAATAGTGTGTGTACACACAGGCAGAGCTTTGCAAAGCTGCTGGCCTAGTTACACATTTTCCATGTTGATATATTTATACCAGTGAGCTGCTCAAATTATCTCAAAACCACCGCTCATACAGTAAAACATTACATTTGGTGTACATCATCATAATGGGGAAAAAATACCAGAGGCCATATTTACTAGGTCAGTCAAGTCTACATTCTCCTTTTACATTTAACTGAAACAGAACTGTAGACATGTCCAAATTAAAGTATTGCAGACAACAATGTAAAAGTAGCTCAAATGATAAGATTTGTCTACATCTCTAAGAATGGGTAGAAAACATTGAAGGAAATGGAAGAAATGCTGTTAAAAGCACCCTTTCCACAGCATCATAAAAACACAGCTTGTCTGAAAAAGGTTCACTTATTACTGTGCACTCTTTGGACCAAAACTAGATCATAACAAATTACACAAAGGTCAAATATTTGAAGGAAGTTAACTCTATACCACAAAATCCTGAGTTTTAACGACCCTGAAGGTGTTTGAAAACGTGGGAAAAGAAGAAAATGCTGGTAGCCAGCATTTTCTTCTTTTCCACAATGTTTTCAACGATCTCAATTCTCCAAGACAGATGCTGTCATTTGTGCCTCATTTGATTTGTTGTCTTCAAACGCTTTCAATTTGGACTCGTCTAAAATTTTGTTGTGTGGTAGATCTAACATGCTGCAACTAAATTGTATTGAATACAAAATACAAGAAGTTGCTTTTTAGATTGCTCCTTTCCTACTCAAATTTTAAAGCTGAAGAGGCAGTGACACACTCATAATGGGTTATCCCCCTACCACAAAATACCACAAAATTCCAAGTTTTAACATTAACAACATTGAAAACAAAATCTTTGGAACTGGTACTTTTTTTTAACAAAGGACAAAAATGTAGACTTGTCCAAATTGAAAGCATTTGCAGACAACAATTTAAGTGTAACTCAATGATGGAACTTCCCTTTGATAGGGTAGAAAACATTGTGGGAAAAGAAGAAAATGCTGCTTACCAGCATTTTCCCACTGTGTTTTGAAAAAGCTTCTTCCTCAGGATTGTGTATTAACCCTTTACTACACAATCCTGACTAAACTACCCTGGGAAAGAAAGCTTTTGAAAACATTGCGGGAACAGAAGAAAATGCTGGTAACCAGCATTTTCTCCTCTTCCCACAATGTTTTCTTCCCTTCCCAAAACAAATTTAATATGAGTCACATTTATTCTGTTGTCTGCAAATGCTATCAATTTGGACTGGTCTAAAATTTTGTTGTGTGGTAAAGAGTTAAAGGGTTAACATAATGGGTTAACATTCTACTACATAAATATGGTGTTCAAGACCCTAGCAGTAATCAATAGGCAGCTTCTGAAAGGCGTCTTAAATTTCTACTTGATGCAAGCAACTGCTCCTTTTCCAAAAATGCTTGCAGTATCATTTTCCTTCCCTTCACTTGTTCCTCCTAAGTTTTCTCTTGTCAGGACTGTATGTGAAATAGTCTGTATTATAATGCGTGAAACAGCATTTCTTCCACTTGGCTTGAGGCAAAACAATAAAATCAATTCATTATATTGGAAAAGGATAAAATGCTCTTTGACAATAGACTACTCTTACATTTGTTTGGTTTCAACATGTGTATAGATAATTATCTTCTTTTTCATTGACTTTACCCATTCATGAAGAAAAGGGAAATCAACCTAACAAAAATTTTGCTTGTGTCAACCGTTTATTTGAGTGCCTTTCAAAACAAAAGTTCCTTTTTGCGACCAGTGTAGATAAAGATATGCAGTCTGATCTTTGATCTACATTGTCTGCTTTGCTGAAACACTGCAGACAAAAGCAACCATGAAATTGCTATTAGTTTAATCCTATTTCTAGAATTAATATTTCTTGTTGGTTTTATTTGGTGCTCTAAGAGTGTACCCTTAGGATGCTAAGCGCGACTCACTGACCTTCGGCAGACAATGTAGATCAAGATCAGACTGTACAGAATGTGCAGTCTGATATTGGATTTACACTGTCTGATAAGGAGATATTTCTCCAACCCAAATAACTTTGAAATACAAACAGTTTGGTTTTAACCATTGGCTTGAAGGTTTCATATATTTAGCAGGATAAGAGTTAACACTCAGAGCCCTGAGCCCCAAGGACATTTTCAGTTAAAGTAGTCCCAACTAATTGCTTTTTAATGGTTGCTTTTGTTAAAAGTGTCTCTGGAAAGCAGACAGTGTAGATAAAAGATCATATTACATGTTTGAGCAGTCTTGATCTGCACTGGCTGCGAAGGCAACTATAGTTGTGAAAGGTGCTTTTAAAGTTAAGTGTGAAAAATTGGCAGTGACTGCTGAAAATCTAATCTTTGCAAATTTAAAATGATTTTTCAGCATAGAGAACCCACATAAATGGAGAATATGTTCTCAGTCAAATTAAAGACCCCCATTACTGCATTTTCCACAAAAAAAAAAATGGGTGTGATGAACTACCATGGAAGATCAAACTGTAGGTTCTGTATAGACTAATTTTAATCTAAGTCTTGCCCTTTATGTATCTTAGAGAAGACAAAAGCGATTTCCAAGTTGAATGCATTTGAAGGGCTACAAAGAAAACATGGCTCTAGTGATGGGATTTGTCTTTCAGAGAAAGAAAACATTGCAGAAAAAGGAGAAACTATTAGTGCCATGCAATTCCTCCTCCCCTTTTCTTTCAAATTCTTTGAATATCAAACATTAAAACTTCAGCCTGTTTCACCATAGATGTTGCATGGTAAGCCACTCCTGTGATCTTCCTGGGGGTGTGATTCTTACACACAACGACTGATGGTATTCCAACCATAAAAGAAGCCAATCGATGATCAAGCGACAAAAACAAGCATATTGGATAAAGAGCACCCCTTATGGGTTTTCAACGAGTTATATGCTCAAAACTTTTTCCAAGTCACAAGCTACATTCCCATATACAACAAATAGCAAAGAACAGAATCATCATCCCAGAAGGCTTCTCATCAATCCTCAGAGAGTTTGACATGATCCAATGACCCCTTGATAACATAACTCTTTACCAAACGATAAAATTTTGGACCTGGCCAAATTAAATGCCCATACAGATGACTACTTAAATGTATTTTAAATGGTGAATTCCGCCTTTGATTGGGTAGAAAACATTGTGGGAAAAGGAGAAAATGCTTGCTACCAAGTTTTTCTCCTTTTCCCACATTGTTTTCAAAGGCCTTAGTAGTTAAAACTTGGGATTGTGTAGTAAAGGGTTAAGACATAAAAGACTGAATCCTTACCTGAATCAGAGTTGGATGAGGTAGAAGAATTATTTGTTGACGTGCTACATTCACTAATACTTCTTTCATTTCGCAAGCGATACTGTCCTTCTGTTAATTGAGCTAACCGTCTTTGTAAAAACCTCTGTTCCCTGCGTAATTGTTCCCTAACTATGTTACTTTTTCTGTCTTTCTCTTCTAATGTCTGCAAAAGAAGTCAGAAAAATAATTAACTCTTAAGCTGCTAAGCGCAACTCACTGACCTTTTGCAGACAGTGTAGATCAAGATCAGACTGCACAGAACATGCAGTCTGATCTTGGATCTACACTGTCCAGTATGGAGATACTGTTCTCGGAAAAAAAAGTTTGAAGAAGCATTATTGGGGTTTTTACTATCAGCTTGAAAGTTTTGTTCTTATTTAGCAGGATAAGGGTTAAGAACAATGCAGTAAGGATGAGTCTATGTTTTTCTTTTCAAAATGTTTAGATCAAGTCAGAGAACTTTCAGCAAGTATCAAGAACAGACTGAAGGAATAATGTTCTATTTACCACTTGCAAATGACTTTTTTTTTTCCATCTTGTAAACTGTGTTTGAAATGAAAACATTGATGCAAAAGGAGACAAAGGAGAAATGGTTACTGTAAGCAATTTTCTTTTTTTGCCATAATATTTCCCCATATATTCAATTTCCGGAATAAAATTCCAATCTAGGCTCAGTGTGCCACATACATACCAACCATGCTCTGTGAAAAGGGGGCTTAATGCATCTGCGAAAAGTATCGACCCAGGTCCCTGCAGGCTGACCTGGACCGAAACTTTTTGCTATTGGTCAATTTTCTGTATGTCAAAGGACCAGTCTACCTTATGATACAGTCGGTTGTTAGACATAATGAATTTTATGGATCTTTAGTACTATGATGACTTGCTTTGAATAATGGATAGCGAAGATGCATTAAGCCCCCTTTTGCCAGAGCATGGCTCATTTAGATGGCGTCAAAGCTGTCTGTTGTACATTCGTTTCAGAAAATGGGCATTTGCTCACCTTCCAGATATATGTAAGTTAAAAAAATTCTTGGCTGAAAAAAGGGGTTCCATAAAACTATGACATGTTCTCAATACGGTAATGTTGATGAAGCGATGAAATAATGGACATCTGATGTAAATTCTATCTCACACACCATCTGTTGTCAAAAGATCTTTAGAGAAATAACCATCATACTAGCTAATGAGTATGACTCAGTTTTATTTCGTCTACAAAACATTGATTCAACATAACATACTGCACCAATGTGTCATTTCAACAAATTTATTGAAGATCATGCACTTAAAGCTTGCTGGTATTAACAAACATAAAACTTAACCCTTTAACAAACAACCCTGAAGAGGAAAACATTTGAAAACACTATGGGGAAAAGAGAAAATGCTGGTAACAAAAGGGGGGCTTAATGCATCTCCGCCATGCATGATACCAAGCAAGGCATCACAGTATTATAGATCCATAAAATCCATTATGGATAATGCACATTATACATTATGAAGTACAATGGTCCTTTGTGCTGCAGAAAATGGACTAATAGCAAGAAGTTCTGGCCTAGGTCAGCCTGTACGGACCGTGCAGGCTGACCAGAGTTGATATTTTTTGCAGACAGATTAAGCCCCCTTTTCACAGAGCATGGCTAAAATTCACGTGATCCACACAAAACATTTTGAAATGGAAACTTTTCCACAATGTTTAGATACATATTTTCCGTCAGGGTTCATTAATTCTTTACCACACAATCCCGACATTATGACCCTGTGAAAGAAACCTATTGAAAACATTGTGGGAAAATAAGAAAATGCTGGTAACCAGCATTTTCTCCTTTTCCCACAGTGTTTTCTATCCTTCCGAAAATAAATTTTAATTTTTCAGTCATAATTACTTTGTCGTATGCAAAAACTATCAATCTGGACTGGTCTAAAATTTTGTCGTTCGATAAAGAGTTAAACATTGGGATCATTTTGTAAAGGGTTAATGGATTCCAACCTATATTGTTTTTCCAGACTAGGGAAGCTGGTGAGACTCAAGTCTTAACAATTAGTATATTTACATCGTGAAACAATTCAAATGAGACAGAAAACCATTAGTATAACAGTCTGTATAACCATTATCTAGATTTAGGAAAATATTAATTACACTTTCTTTACAGGGAATCAGGTCCTATCAACCAATAATTTTACATTCAGCCTGTAAGATTTCAGATCATACATGGTGTCATCAATGGCTATTCAAATGAGAGACAATGGTCCTATGGCCTTTAAGAAAAAGGGGATACTTTCAAAATATGTGAGAAATATGTACTACAGGCTAGTTCTCAAGTAAATTTGGAAGGTACCAAATCCCACCTGTGTGTATGACTAGAACTGTCACAAAGAGGACAAATACCACCCCTCCCACCACCAGCCCTTTATCCAAAAAGTCTAGACGGATTGATGGTTGGATCAATGGACAGACAGACAGACATGGTGAAAACAGTATACCCCCCTGTACTTTGTAAAGGGGGGGGGGGGGGGGGGGGAAACGGTATAATGACAGGACAATTTGTATTACAGCTGGACACTGTCCAATAATCCCTTAATCCCTGCCCTAGCAGAAGATTGCACCAATGCTGATTTTCAATGCCTCAATAATTTCTGATTAAAATATATGTATATTTGTTTACATGTGTTTCCAGGATTTCATCTGCAGAACTTCTGCGGTAACTTGCCCACACAACCACCAGGACAACCAGACCCGATTTCCAGGGTCTGTATTCACTAGTGATGGGACATCGGTTAGAAATCATAATCGATCATCGGTTGGAATCGGTTGCTGCTACCGATGCGATTCTTCCGATTATAATCGGTTCCTCATAAATATGCTCTTACATGCATGTTTTATTGTGTATCATTTATGTATTATGCTGTTGTTTGTGTTGTAGATAGACTTTTTGTAGTTTTACCTTTGCACAGGCTTTCTATACACCTTTTGGTTTTTAACCACCTCTGCTTTGTGCCAGTTGGCTTTGTAACACATAAGTATTTGGGCTGATTGTTGCCGTTATCGAGGGAGTTGTTGTTATCGCGGGAGTGATAAAACCCGGTAACAGACACCGGTATATAAAATCCGGTACACGACCGACAGTGCAGACTTCCTGCCGATCATCAATTATGACAAAGTTCAATCAATAATCGAAATCGGGAGCTTCCAACACGCCGCTAATCGATACTTGCCGATTATCGGTACACCACTAGTATTCACCAACCATTATATTTAAAAAGTTCTTAGTCATAACTCTCCCAGATCTTAAAGATTTGAAAGTAAAACAACTTCTCATTGGTTAAACAAAGTTTGGTTTAGCCAATTGGCTAAACCAAATGGTTTTGCCAATCAGAAGTTATGTTACTTTCAAAATTAGAAAATTCTGGGGAATAGGAACAAGACTGTGTTCTTAAGAACGGTTGGTGAATACAGACTCCAGTTTCAGAAACAACACTTTTATCCACTAAGGCATGGAACCTTTGTCTTCATATGCTTTCTGTGTATCACTCTTTCAGAAAACAGCAATTTATTTCTGTGCAATATTATTCCAAAATAAATTTGTCAGTATTTTTAACTATCAAAAAACAAGCATTTCTGCATTAGGCAAACCAAGCCATAAAGCTATATCTTTGATTTTTAATTCTAGGCTCTTCCAAATTGAAAGCATTTGTAGACAACAAATAAAAGGTGTCTCAAATGATGAAAACATTGTGGAGTAGGGCAGAAAACATTGTGGGAAAAGGAGAAAATGCTGGTTACCAGCATTTTCTCCTTTTCCCACAATGTTTTCAAAAGGCTTCTTTCTCAGGGTTGTTAAAAAGTCCGGATTGTGCGGTATAGAGTTAACAAATAGTCCAAGTCTGGGGTAAATATCTTCAGTAATGACAGAGCTATTATAAAATGTCAAAAGTTTTGCACCACCATAACACAGACAATGCACATGGCGACAGGTAACAATACTCCAATACAAAAACAGCCAAGCTAAAAATGTGTTCTGCAGGTCGAAATGCATTAACAAGTTACCACAAAATCCCGAGTTTGGCCAAAGCTGAAGCAGAGGGCTTTCTAAAACATTATGGAAAAGGTAGAAAATGGTGAAAAGGAGCATTTTCTCCTTTATCATAACTACCCTTTCAAATGATACATTCCTTTGTTAGAGTCTCATGCCTTCAGTGAGAAAAAAAAAAAGTCTTAAGTTTTGTTGTTTGGTTAGGAAATAAATAGCAAAACTGTGATGAAATTATGCTATCTTATACAATGCATCCACAGACCATCAGGTGGTTCATATGGATTTTTAACCGTTTACCACGCAATCCTGACTTTTAACGACCCTGAAAAAGAAGCCTTTTGAAAACACTGTGGGAAATACTGGTAACCAGCATTTTCTCTTTTTCCCACAGTGTTTTCATCTCTTCCCAAAACAATCTTCGAAATTTGAGTCACATTTATTTTGTCCTCTGCAAAATGCTTTCAGTTTGGACTAGTCTTCAATTTTGTGGTTTGGAAAGATTTAAGTAGTAAAAAGACGACCTTGGCCCCCATTAGTTTATCATCACATGAAATTTGTGAGTCAGAACATTTTACCCTTGAGTTTACTACAGAAAACCCTATATTTTACTTGATACATAAATCACTCTACCCTGTACACATGTTTAACATATTTGAAACCCTATAACCATGTCTATTTGAAACCCATCTTTACTTAAAAATCCACATTTAAAATCAATATAATCTGCATGTAAGGTTTTTCAAGCATGGTTAAAACTGTCCATAGTTGGTTTGGCTTTAGATTATGTCAGTGTATCATGGGCTCTATATAACCCATTACAATAGAAAATAAAGCTTCTCATGCCCTTGCAGTTCAAAGCTTTGTTCGAAAAGGAGCTGTTATTGTCATCAACAACTACTCCTTTACCTACATTGCTTTCTATACAATATAGATGAGCCATGTTCTGTAAAAAGGGGGCTTAATGAACCTGCAAAAAAAAGTATTGACCCATGTCAGCCTGCACAGTTCACGCAGACACGGGCTGAAACTTTCTGCCATCTTTAAATTTTCTGCATGTCAAAGGACCATTCTACCTCATGATTCAATTGTTTGTCAAATAAAATGGATTTTATGGATCCATAATTATGTAATGACTTACTTAGTATAGTGCATCAAACCCTCAGAGATGCATTAAACCCTCTTTTGCCAGAGCATGGCTCAGATATATTCATTTCACTGTAATATTTCTCTTTTGACCCAGTTAACAAGTTCTTTATAAATATGTAAAAAGTAAGCTCTTGATATCGCACTTCAACACAATTTCAGCTCAATATCAAACCTACAGTATATTGTTGGCACTCTTGGGAGAAAATGCTAGTGACAAGCATTTTCTTTTTTCCCCACAATGTTTTCGAAAGCCACCTCAGGGTCGTTAAAACCCGAGATTGTGTGGTTAACCCTTTACTGCACAATGACGCCTTTAAACAACCCTGGGAAAGAAGGCCTTTCGAAAACATTGTGGGAAAAGGATTGATTGAATGGTGTTTTACGCTGCTTTCAACAATATTTCAGTCATATCACGGTAACAGCTCACATATTCATGTATTTCCTGGGTTTCACCAGAATTAGGCTTGGGCTCTGAAGTGTCTTGCCCACGAAAAACCCAGTGGATCCAGTGAGGCTTGAACCCGGGGCCTCCATGTTACGAGTTCTACATTTTACCACTGAACCACGCAGGACCCCGTAGGAAAGAGAGAAAATGCTGGTAACCAGCATTTTCTCCTTTTCCAACAATGTTTTCTACCTTATTAAAGAAAAAGTGCACCATAGTAGCTCTAATTTTGTTGTCTGGTAAAAGGTTAAGGGTGATATGATTACATGTACCTAATGATTTTGAAAAAGACTATGTCTACCGGGCAGTAAATATGGACCTAGGCTGCAGTACCCATAAATCAATATTTCTGTCGTTATCAATCAAGCTATTCTCTCACTGCTTCAAGAATCACATGAATGCCTTCAAAGACAGGATATGGAAAATCCATAATCTACATGTTTATTCAGGATGAAAGCTAGAAAATCTCTCTGTAAAAGTACTTATTAATTAACTCTTTACCAAACGACAAAATTCGAGACCAGTCCAAATTGAAAGCTTTTACAGATGAAAAAAAAAAATGCGTATCAAAAATAGAGTTCGTTTTTGGAAGAGTAGAAAACATTGGTTACCAGCATTTTCTCCTTTTCCCACAATATTTTCAAAAGGCTTCTTCAGGTCGTTAAGACTTGGGGTTGTGTGGTGAAGGGTTGATATATAATTTCTTTCCTCATCTAAGAATCAGGAGCTTGTGGCGTCAACAAGTTTCTTCATTATCTTTTAACCACCAAATTAGAGTTACAGCAGACAATTTTGAAAACATCCTTGTAAATAGGAAAAGTCAACAAATGAAAGTATTTGACGCCCGTGGGAAAGAAGCCTTTTGAAAACAATGTTGGAAATGGAGAAAATGCTGGTAACTAGCATTTTCTCCTTTTCCCATATTGTTTTCTACCCTATCAAAGCAAAGTTGCACTATTTGAGCCACATTGAAATTGTCGTCTGCAAAGGCTTTCAATTTGGACAAGGCTAAAATTTTGTCGTCTGGTAAAGGGTTAAATAAGTGACTGTATTGATAAAAACTGCCTTTGAAAGGGTAGAAAACATTGTGGGGAAAAAGGAATGTTTTTTAAAAAATGACTTGTTCAGGATCTTAAAAACTTCTTATTCTTTAGTAAAGCGTTTAGGCGATAAAATAAATGAGCTATGTTCTGTAAAAAGGGGGCTTAATGCGTCTGCAAAGTCTTGACAAAAGTCAGCCTGCTCAGTCCTTGCAGGCCAACCTGGGTCAAAACTTTATGGTATATTCTTTATGTCAAAAGACCAGCTAACATGTACCTCATGATTCAGTTGTTTGTTATACAGAATGGATTTTATGGATCAATAAATTATGTGATGACTTGCTTTGTATCATGTATCATGGACATTCATTAACCCTTTACCACACAGTCCCCACTTTTATAAAGACCCTGAAAAAGAAGCCTTTCGAAAACATTGTGGGAATAGGAGAAAATGCTGGTAACCAGCATTTTCTCCTTTTCCCACAATGTTTTCTACTCTTCCAAAACTAAATTTCAGGGTTTTTTTGATTTACACTTATTTTGTCATCTGCAAAAGCTTTCAATTTAGACTGGTCTAAAATTTTGTTGTTTGGTGAAGAGTTAATTTTCCAGAGCATGGCTCAAATGAAATTGACTTCTCAATGAGGTAAACAAATATTGCATTGTCAGGGTTAGTATTTTGGTAGAAAATTACACAAAGTGGCTGACACTGTGAGATCAAATTACAGCCTGCATGTTCTGCAGTCTGATCTTCATCTATAATCTTTGCTAAAGGCAGTCTGATCTGAATCTACATGGCCAACAAAAAAACAATGAAGTTGTGCTGAGTGCTCTATGGACCCATTTTTCAAATCTCAATAGAACAAAAGGTTTTTGCCCAAGTGAAACAGTATTAAAAGCCTACTTCAACTTTACAATGCCTATCATGACTATTATCAATAGCTGCATTTGCATCCGCTGTAGATCAAGCTAAGACTACATAGAATGTGCAAACTGATCTTGGATCTACATTTGATATGTAAAGACATTTTGGCCATTAGCAGCCTTGAAACAGTAATCATTTTGGATGGTTATTTCCTGATGAAAAAACCTCTAATGGTGACTCACTCAACTTCCAAGTCTGTGTTTTCGAATTTAAAGTTGAACTATCACATGATGTCCAAAAAGATCTAACCTTCACCTTAGTGTGTACATACGCTTTTCACAGAATCAGTAGAACATGTTAATGTGTTTAAAAACTTGACAAATGATAGAAACTGACAACTTATGTATTATATATATATATCATAGTTTGTGTATCTCAATTGAACTACCAGCCCTGCTTAGATGAAAAGAAAAAATTACGCAAAATGCAAACAATGATGAAATACAGGCTGAACTACCTGAAACCATGCATCATATGGTTTAAACAGTCTAATAATAGTATCACATGCATGGAAAAACATGATGATGTAATGTAAATATTTTTAGATTACCACAAACATTCTCAAGTCTGATCAGTCGGATGATTATTGCAGTTTTATTTCCTTCACTTTGCCTCAAGTATTAAATTTCTTTGTGACACAACCTTCTTCAAACTTTGCCACAATCATAGGTGGTAATAACTTTTACACCAGTTTCAACTTCAAATATCATAAATGGCATGTATCACACAAAAAGGGGCCTTCGGACATATGTGTAAAAGCATGTCGTCCAAGATCAGCATGTGCAGCCTGTGACTAATCCGAGATGACACTTCCCGTTTTTGTACGATTTTCTGTTTCAAGAGATTCTACTGTATGAAAAAACTTATGTAGTTGTAAAGTGCCGTCTCAGATTAGCCTGCGCAAACTGCGCAGGCTAATCTGAAGCGACACTTTATGCAAACATGCCAAAGTCTCATTTCGGATGCTGCAGGCCATATTATGGTATGCATATAATATTGATTAGTTGCTCCACACCAAATTGCTACCTAAATCCTAAGAGTTTTTTCCTGTAAAAATTACAAACCAAGACCAGTCTGACTAAAAGTTAAAACCTTACAAATATTGCTAAAACTTACAAGATGAAAACATTTTAGACTTGTGCAAATCAAAACTCTTTCTGTCAGACAGCAACTTAGATTTGCTTAGTTCCTCTGAAAGAAATTATCTCTAAAAAGTGTACGGAACATGGTGGGAACAGGAGAAATTGCTGATTACCAGCATTTTCTCCTGTTCCAACTTTGTGTTCAATAGCCATTTTCCTCAGGGGCATTAACCCTTTACCAAACAACAAAATTTTGGACTGGACCAAACTGAAAGCATTTGCAGATGACAAACTAAAATCTAAATGTGGCGCAAATGATTATTTCTGTCTTCAATAGGGTAGAAAACATTGTGGGAAGAGGACATAATGCTGGTTACCAGCATTTTCTCCTTTTTCGACAATGTTTTCAAAACGCTTCTTCCACAGGGTCATCAAAAGGTGGCATTGTTTGGTAAAGAGTTAAAAAGCATGATCTGGTAAGGGTTAAGGGATCCATAACACAAGTCCTGGCTCTAAAGCCTTTCATGTTTACGTTTATGTACAGTTATGTATCATTTCAGCCTATATGAGGATATTATACACATGAACAAACAGGACCTTCATAACACGGGGTCACACTTTTACTGTTAAGGTTAAAATTACACAAGTATTTACTGAATTATTTATCTATACTTAATCCTACTTAAGCCAATCACCTTAGGAAATTTGAACTGAGCAGGTCAGTGTTCATACATGTAAATAAAAGGGAAAGAGTTTAGGACTTGTCTTTAGGGACACTGGTACATTGATTATTTTCATAGAGTCCCATTAGAATTTTTATGAATATTGAAGGAGAAGGTCTAATGTTTTGCTTGTATTAACCCTTTCCCAAACGACAAATTTTGGACTGGTCCAAATTGAAAGAGTTTGCAGACGACAATTTTGAATTTGATGAAAATGGCAGAAAGTTCTCAAAAAGGGTAGAAAACACTGTGGGAAAAGGAGAAATTGCTCGTTACGAGCAATTTCTCCTTTTCCCACAGTGTTTTCAAAAGACTTGTACTGCAGACACGTGAAAACCAGGGCTTGTTTGGGAAAGGATTAAGCAAGTTCTCCTCTTCCCTTAACTCTTTACCAAACAACAAATTGAAAGCATTTGCAGACGACAATCTAAGTATTGCTCAAATGATGAAATTTGGATTGGATAGGGTAGAAAACATTGCTGGAACAGGAGAAAATGCTGGTTACCAGCATTTTCTCCTTTTCCCACAATGTTTTCAAAAGGCTTCTACAGGGTCATTAAAACTCGGGAATGTGTGGTAAAGGGTTAATACATATTAGGAAAAAAAGTAGTTCCTGTCTCCTGTAATATGCTTTTGTCTCCTTATAGACCCTTTACCGCACAATCCCATGTTCTAACATCCCTGAAGAAGAAGGCTTTTGAAAACACTGTGGAAAAAGGAGAGAATGCTGGTTACCAGCATTTTCCCCTTTTTCCACTACGTTTTCTACCCTATCAGAGATCTTAAGTTAATTTGTATAAATTTCCAAATTAATCATCCATAGATGCTCTCATTCTGGTACAGTCTAAAATTTGTTGTTTGGGAAAGGGTTAATAGAATATGTAGTACTCAATCTTAAGTCTAAAGACTAGTGTGTTGATAGTTACACATTCTCTTGATCAAAGTATTTAAGTAATTCCTCTCTCAAATCAAACTGACATTTTCAGTGTGGATTAAAAATCAACCAGAGGTCTAGATAAGTGTGCCAGAGCAGTGGTGGGGAGCGTGATATACCCTTTACAGGAAAACAGTCCCAAAACAATTTTAGAACTAAGTTGAAAGCATTATCTTGGTTCAACTCATGTTACATGTCTGTAGAACACATTGTGGGAAAAGGAGTAACCAACATTTCTCTTTTATCTACAGTGTTTTTCTAAAGTCTACTTCTTTAGGATCTTTGAAATTAGGTGATTCTTTGGTAAATATTGAATTTTCACTATATCTAAATTGTGGTATTCATTAGAATTTATCAAGAACATTGTAACTTAAAAAATATCAAAATGTAGCCTTGTCCAAATTCAAAGCACTTGCAGACGACAATTTACATGTGACTAAAATGATATGAATTTGTTCTTGACTGGGTAGAAAGCCTTGTGGGGAAAGGAGAAAAAGCTGGCTACCAGCATTTTTTCTTTTTCCCACTGTATTTTCAAAAGCCTTCTTCTTCAAGGTCGTTTAAAGTCAGGATTGTGTGGTAAAGGGTTAATTGGTTTTATTCCCCCATTTTTTTTAGAACTACCAAATTCGAATGAAAAGTTCTACAAAAGTCTGTCCATGCAGATCAATGATCTAAACATTTAATCTATGCACGCTGATATTGATCAACACAGTCCGCACAAGCAACCATTCAGCTTCTTACTATAAGCTTGAAAGTATCATTTCAATTATTTAGCAGGTTAAAGGTTAAATTAGCCGTTACAATACGGAAAGGCAGCCAAAATTTAACTATTTCAAGATTGTTTGTGTCTGAATATCTAATAGAATTGCAGACAGTGTAGATCCAAGATCATTCTGTGCTTGCTTTTCTACTCTGTCTACAGTTGCAACTAAAGCTAATTCAAGTCCTTTGAGAGTTAAGAAATTCTAAGAACTACCTACCTTAATGAATGATTTTGCTTTCATAAGCAACCCTAATGTTGTGTGTCTGGATGAATCTGGCCCCACTGGAACAATGTCTTTCAATTTTTCTAAGCAGTATCTTAAATTTGCTCTCCTGTTGGGAAAAACAATAGTAAAAGGTCAATTTCCCTTCAGTTTTTGAATTATACAACTGACATGCTTGAGGTGAAATTTCATAGCTAATCCTTATCTCTGTGTCAGACATAACAATTACGATTTGTTCAGATTGGAAGCTTTTGACAAAAGGAATGTTGCTTAACTTTTTAACACACAATCCTGAATTTCACGCCCTGGGGAAAATGACTTTTGAAAACATTGTGGGAAAAGGGGAAATAATGGCAACTAGCATTTTCGCCTTTTCCCACTATGTTTCCTACCCTATGACAGACAAATTTCATCATTTTAACTACCTTTAATTTATTGTCTCCAAATTCTTTCAATTTGGACAAGACTAAAATTTTGTTGTTTGGAAAAGAGTTAATTCTTTACCAAGCGACAAAATTTTAGCTTTGTACAAATTGATGTCATACTAAGTGTAACTCAAATCATACATTTTTTTCTTTCTCAGAGTAGAAAACATTTTGGGAAAAGGAGAAAATGCTGGTTGACAGCATTTTCTTCTTTTCCAATAATGTTTTCAAAGGGCTTCTTCCTTGGTTTCGTTAAAAGTCTGGATTGTGTGGTAAAGAGTTTACCTTTCCCCAAACACCATAATACAAACAATATAGAAGATGGCATTTTTCCAAAATAATTTCTATCATTTCATTGACAAATCTCAAGAATTAAAGCAACATCATATTTTTTATGTCCAGAAATTAATGCTCTCAAACTGGACAAGTCTAAAATTGTGTTGTGTGGCACAGAGTTGAACGATAAAGAGGTAGAAAACCATTGGCGAACGGGGAAAATTGCTGGATGATTGTATTTTTTATTTTTTCACTATGTTTTCAAGGGCATTTTTCCTCAGTGTCATAAACACAGAAGATTCTTTTATAAAGGGCCCATGCTTTTGGTGTCATTTCTGGTTTCCATAGTTGCTTATGACAATCAAGATCAGACTGCACAGAACATGCTGTCAGATCTTGAAAGTTCTCTCTAAAGCAACCAATAAGATATACTGGCAAACATCACTGGAGTTTCCTAACCAAACATGGTTGGCACTCAGAAAGTAGACCCTTATCCTTTCACAAAACTACAGTATTATAGATATGTCAGTAGTGAAAGCATTTACAGGCAACAAATCAATAATAGAATTAAGGTAGAGAAGGTGAAAAACATCACTGTAAGTAACCAGCATTTTTCCTTTTCCCACAATGTTTTCAAATCCATTTTTTCTTCAGGGTCGTTAAACCTCAGGATTGTTTGGTAAGGGTAAGAGGCTAAAGTGTCTTTTATACTTGCTTTCACAGCAAGTGAAAGTCAAGATCTTCAAACTACACTATCAGCTATGTTTCAAATAAGCAAAGAAAGATGGAAAAACTTCAACATAATTTCTACAACTTGACTCTTTACTGTGTAAGAAATTCTCAACTAGATGAAATTCAAAGCATTCCCAGACAACAAAATAAATGTAGCTCAAATGATAATTCATGTCTTTGTTTGAAAAGGTAGAAAACATTGTGGGAAAAGGAGAAAATGCTGGTTACCAGCATTTTCTCCTTTTCTCACAAATGTTTTCATAATTTTTTTTTTCTTTAGGGACGTTAAAACTCAGGATTGTGTCATAAAGAGTTAACCCACACTAGCCTCATACAAATCTATGTCCCGCCCACCTGTCAAAACATGGATAAAGGCCAAGGTAGACCACGTGATAATAACAGCCTGCTGGGACAACCTGTTTTGTGTTACACAGGCAGTATTTAACCCTTGAAGCGCTGAACAGACATTAAGCACACGTTGTCAATCCGGAAATAAGACCCAAAAAGTTGCAATTTCAAACTTCCTTTAGTCCAGAATGTCTAAACAAAGCAGACAGTATAGCTCAAAATTATACAGCACATTTTGTTCAGTATGCACTGACCGTATGGTTGCGAAAGGCACTTCATGTATTAGCAGACATGCTGCACTAACATCAAATTTATTTCTTTTTGCAACAACATATCTTTCTCTTTTCTATGAGAATATTTAATACATGCAACTTGAAGCTTGAGATTTACAAATATAGGCTATGCTTACCTATTTTTTTCTAATTCGTTGTGTGTTGACCTGAAAGCAAACGGAATACATTAATTTTAAATGAAGACAGAGATACCTAATCTATTTATAGTATGTCTACTGCCTGCTTTTTCTTTCTTTTCTAAAACACTTATCTCCTGGAAATTGCTTTGGTGTACCACAGACTGGGTTCTAAAAAAGCTTGAAAGTACCTTGCATCCAAGTTAAACAGAAAACTAGATCAAATTAACTATATGTAGATCTATGTGAAGTTTGAACTATCAGTATTGGGAAACCAAAAATTTGAGCCACACTCACATGTTCTGTTGCATGACTGTCACACATGTAGCATATTATGGGTCAGACATTTATTATATATATGTGCTGCTGCATTTTTTATATCTATAATTAGACAAAAAATTACTTTGTAGTGCTTTGATTCTAGGATTTTCATAGAAAACACTGGTTCTGCACTACTAAAGAAGAGTGTAAATTGAATTTCACTTCATTACAATTGTTATCGTAGACGTTCATTGATCCTGCCATGTAAGATATTTAGGGGGGGAACTATAATTTGAACATATTTTCGGCTGAGGCCGAGTTCAGAAAAATTGAACCCAGCTGTCGTCTGCTATGGAAAAATTCGGTAATCGAAATATTACAGTGAATCTACCTAACACATTTCCATATAATTTAATGAAAGATAAAATATGAGACCATCAGTGAAAATCACTTTCAGATCTCTACGTCTTGGTCGTATCTAAACTGTTTGCAATTTATGCTAATTCAGCAACAATGACGGGCCCTCTTCGTAACCGCGGAACGATCGCCGCCATATTGAATCCAATGGTCTCCGTGTTGACGATAAAAAAAAAAAATCCGATACCTACATAAGCAATATCCTTCATCCAAACTAAACTTTCCCACTAATTCCACGTGTTAAGAACGAATAAATATCCTCATTTTCACTTATGCATCTGAACCAAGGGTGCAACAAATGCCGGTTAAATTTTGACAGATCACATGACCTAGATCCGCTGACTTCCCTACCTATTTCCCTGAGATTTCTTCGATTTTGATCGTTTCTTTGAACTATATTCATCAGGCATGGGTAAAGTTGATGCATATCCATGCTCAGCTTCTGAAATTTAAAAAGAATTAAAAACTTTAAATACATCGTTTGGAAGCAATGATAATCCAAACTCAAGATTACGTGGCAAACGTTTCTTATTTCTGGAATTTATTACTCCAAATATCGCAAATCTCACCTCTCTCCCGCCGATCTAAATACTCTGCAGCTTGGATAAGTATTTTGATATTGAACATTTTCTATAAAAAATAAAATCCTTAAAAATTTAAAAGAAATTAAAATCTTATTTCCCCACTTCTTCTTCCCTTGCTTGTCAAGTTTGTTTTGACACGGGAAGGTCTGCACGTTGAGGCAAGCGATGTAATCGGTTTGTTTACCTTCAAAATCCAACACAGGTAAAGAAAACTCAATTTCATTGGATGACCGCGTCAAAGTACCCTCGTTGATTAGTTAGCCTCTATTATAGTAACCAATCAAAAAGATTGATACAAACTGGCTTGCATAGAAATTAACATAGTCACATGACCTATGTGAAACGTCCTCCCACTCCCCGGATAAACAGAAATCAGCTGTGATGTTTGGATATTTATGTGCGTGAACAGTTTCACAATGCAGACCATCTACAGTCCTAACCTAATGCGAACGAAATAAAGGGGAAATGTTATCAAAATACCTTTGGATTAGATCTAATATGACGAATCAAAGGAAAAAAGTTATCAAATTACCTACATAGACTTATTTCATTTTTTTTTTTAAGGGGGGGGGGGGTATCCATGATGGTTGTTTGTTCTAAGCGAATTTTATGAGTGCATCGAATCTATTTGAACACTGGTCATTCTGTACAAAGGCCATCGGCCGCGCCCGGTGTAAGGCTGCAGCAGATCTACAAAAATTTGAAATTCATAAACTTTGTCGCAGAATACCCAGAATCGCTGCTAGAGACACTATGTTTTACAAAGTTGGAAGTGACGTCAACTTTGTTACGCAACGTTAACGTTCCCACGCTTATAAAATGTCAAGTAATGTTATATAGGCTATTATGAAGATTGTCGTCTTTTATATCACAAGTCAGAGTTTGGACCATCTGCAGCCTAACCCATGCCGATTCAAGTATAATTTGACGTTCAGTTTTGTCTGCCGCTGAGTAACGTCACATCTTTTCAGGATTTTGAATTTAATGTCGGAAATTAAATGACATTCTTTGGGAAAATGGAAGTTTATTGGCTTGTATTTTTTTTTTTTTTTTAAACGGACGTCTCTCAGATCAGATCAGATCTCTCGTTCAGTCGTCGCCCAGTCTTACCGACATACACTGCAATTTCGCAACGTCTGCAACTCATGGCTACGTTCCCCCTCTTTACAATACTGGTGTTAGATGGGACGTTGCACGTTCTCATTGGAGAGGTCATCAGACCTCTCCAACAGTGGTGAGTTTAAAAGGCAGACTGCCACAGAAATCGCTGTCTAAATCCATTTGTTTTTGCGAAATTGTTCTGATACACAGTCTATTTCGTCATGGTTTTATAAACAAACCGAAATCAAAAAACTGAAATAGGAAATAAACGTTTTCTTTTATATGACGGATTTCCAAAAAGATTTATTATACTATATTGATAGTAAATGATCTCTCCAATAATTTCCATTTTCTCATTAAACAAATAAATCTAAGCAGAGAGGGAAAAAAATCGTTAAAAAAAAAAGAGAAAGAACTACGCGGGAAAAGATCACGTGACTTGATAGTGTATGGAGAATTCGTACACTTGAGAACTCGTACCCTAATCTCGAGAGCACGAGTTCTCTGGAGAACTCATACCCCACAAATAGATGGAAATAGGTTGATCAGTATGTTTTCATGTTCTATTTTTCAAAAACTGACTATATTCTAGCATTTTTCTGTTTTATTAAAAAATTCTATGGATTTATAATGATACAGATTTGATGAAATAACACACAGAGCTGCTTCTATTGTGCGGGATTGCGAGAATCCTGCGAAAATCAACTTATGAGCGCGAAAGAAAGTCGTGCCTCTTCGCCCTACGTACCGCACACCTCAAAAGAGTCCGTAGTCCTTTGGTTTTGGGCGGATTGCGCAGGCTGACATGAATCGATACTTTTTGCAGATACATTAAGCGCCCTTTTCTCAGAGTATGGCTCATTTATCTACTTTCTTAAATTTTTAACGTTTAGACAAACAACCTCTTCATTTTACATGCCTGCAGCAGACAACTTTTCAAAATATTGTGGAAAGAGGAGAAGCTGTTAGTCACTGCAGTTTCTCCTTTTGTCACAATGGTTTCCATCACATCAAAGCACCATCTTCCACATTAATTATCAAAGTTTAAATTGTCGTCTGCATGTTTTTTTTTCTGTTTGGGACAGTCAAAAAATTGTTGTTTGTTAAAAGATTTAAAAATGTTACATTTATTTTTAACATGTCTGGTACTAGTATTATGTATAGGCCACCTTTATTTGTTGTTATCAGGTAAGATTCTTGCCTCTTCAGTGGAATTAGCATATTGTATCAAATTTTAATTGAACGATTTCTCCTTTCCAAAACAAAATTGGTTTATCTGAGCACACATTACAAACATTCATTAGAGGGTTGTTTCTTTTGAAAATGAGCTAAATTGGATAATCATCTTCGGTTTTGTGTCCTTTAATTTTGAAAAAAAATATGCATTTCTGAGCATGTTAATAGCATATGGCCTCCAATCCCTAGAATATTATAACAATGTGGAACATGTACTGTTTTGTGCCTTTACACCAGCAAGATTGAAAAAAAAAAAGTTTTTTTTTTTCCTCATTCATTTAATGCCTAACTTGTTTATTTACATCTACCAAAATATATTGAAATCAATAGCCTATAAACTATTTGAAAACATTGATGCCGACCTCTCCTGGCTTCTTTTTTAAAGAAGCCAACTTGTGGAATTAGTGGCTACAATCTGATCGTCTGATATATAATTTCACACAGTTCACAGTTAGGTTTACATAAGCCTTGACTATTTCGCATCGCCCAATTGGTATTACTATGTTTCAGTATGTCACTGAGATCCCTGTCCCTTCTAAATGCTACCATTGTGGTTCTTGAACACTTTGTTTATTCGCTCAGGTTCGTTATATAAAAACATCAGGTAGGTTAGTTGACGGTCACGGTGGATTCAAGACAAGACTGTGTACAGCGCAACTATTGTTCCTATCCGATTTTGACACAAACTTTTGCATACAGAAACTATTCAGATTATCAACAACATCCTTAGTGTCCAAGGACGAATTATCGGGCAGTATAGATCACAGAACATTCTGTACAACGTGATCTGATATACATTGTATGCAAAATTATCTGCGGTTGTGACGAGCAGTTTAACCATTTACTTCACAATCCCGCGTGTCCAAGACTTTGAGAGAGAAGGCTCTTGAACACATCTGGGAAAAGGAGAAAATGCTAGTAATCAGCATTTTCTCTTTTTCCAAAATGTTTTCTCTTACCTTTAAACCCCATTTTTGAAATTATCGTCTGAAAATGCTCTCAAATTGGATTAGTCTAGAATCAGAATCTAGGAGGGAATTGTCCATTTTGCGAGTTAAGTTGGGGCGAGTTGTCTATAGGGAAAAGTTGCCCTGGGTTCGAATTCACCAACCATTCCTAAGACTTATCGTCCAATATTTTCTAAATTTAAAATTGACACAACTCTTGATTGGCTAAACTAACACAGCTTCTGCTTGACTAAACCAGATGGTTTAACCAATCAGGAATAGTATTACTTCGAATTTAGAAAATTCTGAAGAATAAGAACGCTCTTAGGAATCGTTGGTGAATACGGGCCTTGATCTTGTAAATTATCTCGTCTGCTTAAGAGATACAAAAGAGCATTGCGTAGCGCTTAGCAGCCGAAAAGTTAAACACGTTTTGACTTCGTCTGACCTTTCGAATACTGAATTAGCGATACCATCGTGTCCATGCCATTTTTACATTTCAAAGGTTAACTCATGACAGACAACAAAATTTTAGACTTGTTCAAATTGAAAGCATTCGCAGACGACAAATTAAATGTGGCTCAAAAGATGAACTTTGTCTTGGAGAAAACATTGTGGGAAACGGGGAAAATGGTGGTTTCCAGCATTTTCCTCTTTTCCCACAATCTTTTCAACAGCCTTCTACCTCAGGATCGTTAAAACTCAGGCTCAAAGCATGAACTTTGTCTTGGAGAAAACATTGTGGGAAAAGGCGAAAATGGTGGTTACCAGCATTTACTCCTTTTCCCACAATCTGTTTAACAGCCTTCTACCTCAGGGTCGTCAAAACTCTGGATCTTGTGGTAAAACCTTAATGCACGCATGTAGTCTATGGTTTTAAAAGAGCTGCGTGTGTAGCACTGGTGAGGGATCACTAGAAATATATAGACAGGTTTACTGGCTGCCGTTACATTAACTCTGTTTCATTTCTTTTTGATTCGTCCACAATTAAAGAACTTGTAGACGACAAATCAAGTGTGGCATAACTCGCGAAATTTGTTATCTATAGGGTAGAAAATAATGCGGGAAAAGAAGATAATGCGGGTTACCAGCAATTTCTCTTTTTTCCCCCACAATGTTTTTTTCTTAAAGCTCTTTCCCTAGGGTCGATTGTGCTCCTTACTAGACGACATAATTCATAGACTGGTCCAAATGGAAAAAAATTTAAAGCGAGTCAAAAAGTTAAATTTTGCACAAATGATGAAATTTGCATCAGAACTGGTAGAAGACATTGTGGGAAAATGTGAAAGCGGAAATGCTGGTTACGCGACGTATACCGGTATATTCTATTCTCAGATAACATTTTGTCAGGCAGTGACATGAAGAAGCATCGACGGACCATCTGCTCGTGTGGCATTTAACCTTTTTCCAGAATGAAATAATTTGCGCAGGAATGATAAAATGTGGCTATAGTGATAGGATATATCTTTGACAGGAAAGAAAACATTGTAAGAAAAGGAGAAAATGCTGGTGACCAGCATTTTCTCCTTTACCACAATGTTTTCCAAAGTCTTATTCCCCAGGGTCGTTAAAACTTGGGAACTCGGTTCAAGGCCAATTATCTATTTTTCCCTGACCGAGCTGCATTATGTTACGGAAACAACATTCACAATTTAATCTTGTCGCTGTGTTTTCATTTTGTGCCATAGAGAGAGACATTATCCCAATATTTAACCCTTACACTACTAAACACGACCACAGGCATTTGAAGCTCCATTGGTCTCTTACGAAACACCGAAAATTTTCATCGCTTGATCACCGGACACCGTTACTAAAAATAGCACCTCGGTGCATAGCCTTTTGTATTGGAGTTATAACGTCATTTTAGTATCTTAGGTCATATCATGGCGGCCAGGGCACCTATACATGTGTTTCCCGAATTTCTCACACCAGTACCGGCACAACTTTCTTTTCAAACCACTGACTACATGTACTTTCATCTCATGCATCAGACGTGAAAGGCGAAAATCGTCGGAAAGAAAGTTTGCCTCAACCGGGTATCGAACCTGCAACCACGAGGTCACGAGTCAGATACACTAACCACTGAGCTGCATGGCAAAGGAGTATTCTTCCCCAAGATCCAGTCGATTGTTAGAGGAGATGAATTTTATGGATCCATAATTATGTGATGACTTGCTTGGTGGTGTATGATGCGTCATGGAGACGCATTAAACCCCTTTTTCTGAGAGCACGACTCATGTATTGTTAACAACGGTGTAAATCACCAGTCAAACGCATCCACAAAGTTGGGAAGTTAAACCATTAACCTATGTATACATGACACCTAAAGATAGCTTTCTTCGCGAGCTATAAATACATCATTTGCAAGTACCTTTTTCCATATTTGTTGCTTATCTAATTCACTTACCTTAACACTTAGGCTGCTAAGCGCGACTCACTGACCTTTTGCGGACAGAGTAGATCAAGATCAGACTGCACGGAACGTGCAGTCTGATCTTGGATCTACGCTGTCCCATAAGGCGATATTCCCCCCCCCCCCCAAAAAAAATAGGTTTGAAATAGCATTATTCTGGGTTTTTTACCATCGGCTTGAAAGTTCCATTTATTTCATTCAGCAGGATAAGGATTGACTCTTTCAGTGCACCATAGGTAATTTTGACACCTCCCGACGGCTGAAAATACAAAACACTGGAACTCAGAAAGAAATTTGTCTCATAGGCTTAGCTAAACAATCAGACGAAAAAAAAAAAAAAAGATTCAGATGAGACTGCATGTTCTGCGCAGTCTGATCTTGATCTTTGCCGGCCGCAAAAGCTGTTTTGGCCCATGGCGATCTGAGGGTTTAAATGCCCAATGAATTGAAAGAACTTTTCAAGTCAGAAGAAAACTCCATTGTTGCGATTCCAAATTTGTTTTCACCGAAATCAATTCATGAAATCGGACAGTGTAGGTCCAAGATCAGACTGCACGATTTGTGCAGTCTGATCTTAATCTACACTGCCCGAAAATGGACTTGAATTCGCACTGAGTTATTAAAGGGTTTACCTGAGACGATTACGAGGATTATGTCTGTTTTACTACACAGGTAAATTGAGTCTATATTTAGAAAATGATTTCAGCAAAACTACACCTACGCTTTTTTTTCCTCCCACAGGGCGGTTGAGCGTTTTGCAGAAAATCAGAAAGTGTATGAAGCTTATTGACTGATTAATTGATTGATTAGTTCACTGATTGATGAAATAGCGTTTTACGCCGTTTTTAACAATATCTATGTCATATCACGGCGACAGCTAACATATTAAAACACGACTGTGACTCCGCTGTATTGCACAAGGAAATTCAAACATGACTAGCCTCGGTAGTCACTGCGCATCGAAGCCGCTTTCAGCAGTTTTCCAGTCATACTTGTAAGTTCGTATGGGCGATTTTGTGTCTCACCGGTGCTTGGATGACTATTTTTAGCTCACCTGAACACGAAGTGCTCCAGGTGAGCTCTTGTGACCGTGATGTGTTCCTCATGCACCGTGCGGTCGTCAACAATTGACCAAACGACAGCTGTCAATAAGGAAAATTCAATAAACCATTCGGCTAGCAGAAATTTGTCTATTCGGAGCGGAAGCCGTCTCGCCGCTATATACATCGGACATTTTGAATCATAAACAGATGCGAATATTTAAAAAAGAATCTGGAACATAAATTTTCCCGAATTTTAATCTTGGCAATAGATACCATTTTTTTTTACGGAAAGAAATATATAAGATCATATTTTAGACAACCGATTGGATTCTTTCAAGTTCATTTATTTGTATATTATTATTAATTTAAATATGTATTCAATAATTTAGTTTCTTTCTCAATTGAGCTGGTGTGCTATATTGACTGCAGGTGAGTAACTGTTTTGTGTGATAATTTCAAATACTCATTCAATAATATCTGAATTGACAAGATTCTCGTAAAAAAAAAATGATTTTCTTAAAACCATTGTTTATAAAGTCTACTTGACAAGCTAACCTTACACAATCCTCTCCCTTTCTTTCTTTTTAAATTGCCCTGTAGGAACAAAATAGAAATTTATTCAAATTTAACAAAAATGTCATCTTCCTTCATTAGAATAACTGAATAAACATTGTACCAATTGGTCGCTGTAGTTTAAAATATTTATTAATACAAGCTTAAAACCGATTAAAGATGATATGCCACCCTGTATATCACCACCCATAACCCACCCTCATTTTTAGTCTTTTAATGTCCGGTTCATTATGATTTATATGTAGAAAATCGCAGAGAAACAAACCAAGACGTCTTCCTTTCGAGACAAGATATACATGTGGCCAACTTTAACCTAAAACGTGGAGCATGAGCTTCTGCGGTATTCATTCTATATCGGCATGCCACGCCAAAAGCGTCTGGTACTGTCCTTGTAAAATTACACGCACGTGTCATTTTAGTCTGACTCTTTGCATGTGACTGTACATTATAAAACTTTTTGATTACAAGTGATCGAAATTCGGATTATGCATGTTCAATGGGTAAGTCAAGTAAACTTCTTTTTTTATTTACTCTTACAGATTAGCAGTAGCTCTTATTTTTAAGCAAGACTATAGTTTATCAAAATCATCTGCGCAGTACTCTTGCCAAATGTGTGGCGCATTGAATAGTCCAAAAGCATCAGATTTATCATTTTGATAACTTCTTAAGTAACCCTCCACCACACAATCCCGAGTTTTAACGACCCTAACAGAAAAGTATTTTGAAAACATTGTAAGAAAAGGAAAATGCTGGTAACCAGCATTTTCTCCTTTTCCCGCAATGTTTTCTTTTCTCTCTGAGACAAATTCCATTATTTGAGCTACATTTATTGTGTTGTCTGCGAATGCTTTGAATTTCGTCCAGTTCAGAATTTGTCGTGTGAAAATGCTTTCACTAAGGAACAGTTCTAAAACTATGTCGTTTGGTATTCGGTTAATTGAAACATCTCCTGCCAGAAGAAAAAAAAAAATGACCGTTGTGGCCACTAGTCGGTGGCTTCGAACTGCACTCTTCTTAGTACTAGTTGAGCATTTGTCAGTCTTCTATGTTGTATGTGTTTGTCTAGAAAAGCATTGTACAAAGAAAATGGAAAAATGCTGGATACCAGAGCTACAATTTTCCAAAGCTCTCTACTCTGGTCTTCAAAACACGATGTTTTTATTGGGATAAAATTTTATGGGGAGCAATAAATATTTAAAGTGTATACATGTACTCGTAGTTTTGTATTGTTGTATTTTGGCCGGCAGGCTTATATTTTGGATAAAAATATTGTTAGAGAAACTACGGGAACACGTTGATAACAGTATTGTACGCCGCAACATAGCTGAAATGCTGTAGAAAATGGTGTTTTGGTCTTTACCAAATGCAATATTTTAGACGAGTCCAAATTGATAGCAATAGCAGCCGACAACGTACATGTGACTCAAATGATTGAAGGGGTAGAAAGCATCATTGGAAGAGGACAAACATTTTTCTCCCATTCTCATTGTGTTTTCAAAAGCCTGTTTCCTCGTGGTAAACACACTGGGTCGACTGGTAAGCGCCCAGCCCGGCTAACGCAGTCGGTAGCCTACAGGATTTGGCAACAGGGGGTCGCTGGTTCGAATCTCCAGCTTCTCTTAAACTCCTTCCGAGTATTTACGATAGTAATTGTGACAGGATTCATTCCTCTCTCACCGCTGAACATTGTTTCGACGATGGCTTTTTGGAAAAGCAGCCAATGGCTTGGGAAGAATATTATGCCATAAAAAGAAACTCCAAGAAAGCACTGATAGGTGCACTGGCTGCCGCGGTATAACTGAACAAATGTCCGGCGTTAAAAATCAATCAATCAATCAATCAATCAATCGAGTGGAAAACGGTCTAACGTAAAACATGGACTTAGAATACTTGTGACATTGCAGTAAACTTTACTAAATCTAAATTACTCATAATTATTTGAATTATTGACACGACATTGTACACGATATTGACATGACTGTCAGTCAGACCACAAATATGGGGGTGGTTTGGTCACCATGTTTTTTTCCGTATAAAACAGGCCTTTTACCCCTACCGTATTCTGTTCATTATACCTGGGTGAAAATTAATAAGTTTTGTGCTGTTCTGACATGCATGGCTTTAAGCCAAACACAAAAACAATCTATGAAATCTAACCCTTTTTGACTAAAAAGGTTATTGCATTGAATCTCTGATTAGGAAATACCATTCAATATCCACTTGCAGTGTTGGAATGTTCTTTGTACATGTCGATGGGGTGACAGTGTAATGCTTATTATATACTATGTTGTGCTACTGTGTCCAATGATTACAAAATGCTTGATTCTATGATTGATTGTATGGTGTTTAACGCCGTTTTCAACATTATTTCAGTTATATCGTAGAGGCCGGTGCACCTATCCATGCTCATATCAGCACTACGCACAATATTCTTTCCAAGCCACTGGCTGCTTTCCCAAACCATTGTCGAAACAATGGTCAGCGGTGAGAGAGGAATGAATCCTGTCGCAATGACTATTATCAATCCTCGGAAAGAATTTTAGCGGAGCTGGGGACTCGAACGAGCGACCCCATGATCTCAAGTCCTGTACGCTACCGCCTGAGCTACTGGGGCTCGGGTACGCGTACTTAATGCAAATGTCGGATGTAACTGTCACGGAAAGAAAGAAAGAAAGAAAATCTTACGGAGAGGTGTAAAGAAACCTGTCCCCTGTGTGTATTAAACCTTGTACCCCTCCCCCCTCCCAAAATGTAATGAATTAACAGCCATGATGAAAGAGGCTTTTGAAACATTGTGGAACAAGGAGAAAATGCTGGTGTCCAGCATTATCTCTGTTTCCCACAAGGTTTTATGCTCGTTTAGAGACAACTCCGTGTCATTTGAGCTTAACCTTAATTCGTCGTCTGCAATTCCTTTGACTGTGGACAAGCCTTATATCTTTTTAGTCGTCAGATAGAGAGTCAATTACGTTGTCGAAAGTGATCGAACTACCCATTTTGCTTTGTCATTGTATAACTACTAAAGAACAATATAATCCTTATGGTTCGAATAGGGTCGTTCCATTTGAGTTGGGAAGTCGCAATGGTTAAATATTTTAGCTTGTTTCCAAACCTGGTACGTTTTGTTTAACTCTGGTTAAATTACATATGAGCCATGCTCTGTGAAAAGGGGGCTTAATGCATCTGCAAAAGGTATCGGCCCAGGTCAGCCTGCGCAGTTTGCGCAGGCTGACCTGGGCCGATACCCTTTGCTTTTGTTCAATTTTCTGCATGTTCAAGGATCACTCTACCCAATCATTGAGTCATTTGTTAGAGAAAATGGATTAGGATGGATCCAAAATTATGTGATGACTTGCATGGTGTAGTGCATCGCAATCATGCAGTAAGCCTCCTTTTGCCAGTGCGTGGCTCATATGTATACAATCAACTGAAACTAAAAAGAACTTTTCTCTATGGGCCTACTTGTATAAACAAGTGGATGATATTGACACAAGATCAGACTGCAGGTTCTGTGCAGTCTGATCTTGATCTATGCCTTCTGTAAAAGCCATTGTCTCCACCTATGATGTTGAAAGTGTTAAAAAAAAAACTTTTATAGAACACAATCCGCTGAAACTCCTGGGTATTTTTTTTTTTATCTCAGAGGCTTGACAAAACAAGCAGATGGTGCAGATTCAAGATCAGATTGCACGTTCTGTGCAGTCTGATATTGATATACGCCGTCCCCAAAAATTCCTATTTTTGTCTACGGCGCTGAAACTAACACCTGGGTCTGTATTCACCAATTATTCTTTGGGTAATTCTCAAGAACTTTCTAGATTTGAAAGTAAAGCAACTTCTGAGTGGTTAAACCATTTGGTTTAGCCAATCGGAAGTTATGTTACTTTCAAATTGAGAAAATTGTTCAGCATAACAATAAGATTTTTTGTAAGATGACTGGTGAATGTAGATCCTGATCTCGATACGATATTGTCTTGTTAACTCCTTACAGTCAATACAAAAATGCAGATATTGAAATTTCAAGGCAGTTTTTGTAAGATTATCTCGCAGAGTAGCAAACAGTGTGTTGATTCAAGTTTACACGACGACAAAATTTTAGACTTGTCAAAACTGAAAGCATTTGCAGAAGAGAAATTCAATGTGGTTGAACAATGAATTTGTCAATGAAAGAGTAGAAAACAAAATTATGAGGAAAGGAGAAAATGCTGGTATAAGGGCCTGTTTGGTAAAGGGTTAAGGGTCACGCCATAGGAAATAGAACAAACACAATAACTACGTCACTCGTTCTAGTAAAAGAACCATCGAACATCCTCTAAGGTCGTTTCTGACTGAAGAATCCTCATCACAGATGTCGTGATAGATAACTTGCTTTCGTTTCAAGAATTGCGACCTTTGATTTAGAGCGAGGGGAATCTGCAACGGATAGGGGTCATTTATAAGGGGCACCTGCTATATACAAAGAGTTTGATTCCAGATTTAACTACCTAGGGCACGATTTCTGGTTCTAAAACTTACTGATGGAACAAGAACCATGCTGTAGCCACAAGAACTATAATTTGAAATTGGTATGTTTTGAAACAGTTGAAGAGAGAGAGAGAGAGAGAGAGAGAGACAGAGAGAGACAGAGACAGAGGGGGAAGGACGGATGGATAGATTGATGGATCGATCGACTGATGGACGGAGTCACGGACAGAATCAGACAGACAAACAGACAGACAAACAGACAGACAGACAGACAGAGATGAAAAAAGAAAAAAGTCAGACAGATAAAGAAGGCAGACAGGATTTTTATGAACTCAATATGAAACTGGAGACAAGGAAACAAAATCAATAAAATACATGTACATAATCATACAGACACATTGCTCTAAGTATTCAAGATGTATGTAGCGTAGATCTATTTCAACATTTACCGAACTTTCGTCTTTACTCTTAGGCTGCTAGGCGCAACGCAGTGCCCTTTTGCGGACAGCGTAGATCAAGATCAGACTGCACAGAACGTGCAGTCTGATCTTGAATCTACACTGTCCGATAAGGAGATCTCTCTCCTCCAAAAATACCTTTGAAAAAGGAACGTTTGGGTTTTTTTACGATCTCCTTCAATGTTTCATTTCTTCTATGCATCAGGATAAGGGTTAACCCTTATCTTGCTGAATAAGTTAAATAAAAGTATCAAGCCGATAGTAAAAACCCGAATAATGTTATTTCAAACTTATTTTTTTGGAAAAAAAATATCTCCTTATCGGACAGTGCAGATCCAAGATCAGACTGCACGTTCCGTGCAGTCTGATCTTGATCTACACTGTCCGCAGAATCCTTTAGTGAGTCGCGCTTAGAAGCTTAAGGGTTAACTCTTTGCCAGAAGACAAAAATTTAGCCTTGTCCAAAATGAAGGCATTTGCAGACGACAAATTAAATGTCACTCAAAACGGTAAAATTTGTCTTTCATAGGGTAGAAAACATTGTGGGGAAAGAAGAAATGCTGGTTACCAGCATTTTCTCATTTTCTCTCAATTTTTTCAAGAGCCCATTTTAAAAGTCGGGATTGTGTGGTAAAGGGTTAAACAGCCCTTTGTTTTTTTTTTTAATAGACTTTTGAAAACATTGTTGGAAAATAGAAAACTACTAGTTACTAGCATTTTTGTCCTTTTTCTACAATGCTTTCAATCCAACCAATCTGAGACAAATCCCACCATTTAACCCACATTTGATTGGTCGTCTGCCGATGCTTTCAATCGTAGACAAGTGTTAAAAATTTTGTCGTCTGGTAAAGAGTTAAATAGTTTAAAATATAGATGACGTGTTCAGGAATTTCCGTATCGATATGCCCACACGTATTTACAATCTTCTACCTATTGTACATGATAAGATGGCTTCCTGATATATGAGCCCTGCATTATGAAAAGGAGGCTTAATGCATCTGCAAAAAGTATCGACCCAGGTCAGCCTGCGCAGTTCGCGCAGTCTGACCTGGGCCGAAACTTTTTGCTGTCAGTCAATTTTCTGTTTGTCTAAGGACCATTTTACCTCATGATTCAGTCAGTTGTTAGATTAAATGTACTTCTGATGACTTGATAGGTACCATACATCACGGAGATGCATTAAGCCTCCTTTTGCCAGAGCATAACTCATATGAAATGACACTTACACGTTAATGGCTTTGTCTCTTGTCAACTCTTTCCTGTGTTTAACAACCCTGCCGAAGGAAGATTTTTGGCAACATCATAGGAGAAGGAGAAAATGCTGGTAACCAGCCGATGTCTCTTTGATCTATTCAAACAGTCCTGTAAAATTCAGTACCGCAAGTAATGGAGACGTTTTGCTTATGTTATAGTTACAATCAAGAAGCGAACGGTATAGATTCAAGACTAGGTTACACTCTCTGTGCAGTCTGATCTTGATCTACGCCGTCTACCAAAGTGTTGATTATCTCCTCGGATAGTACCTAAACATGAACGCCGCTTTATTTCATGCTTTCCGGTAGGATATCGAGAAACATCGGTGAAAATATTTTTCGATATTACGCGGGTACGACCAGTGAGAATACCGACCACGGGGAGTTTGTACTGATTTTTATGGAAGTCTCGACAAAAAAAAAAGCGTTAGAAGCATGAAATAAATAGAATATTTGTTTTTTTCGGTGAAAGATCGAAATTTATTTCATCGAGTGAACATCATCAGTAATATTTTCACTCGTGCCCCGAGTGAAAATATTACTGATGATGTTCACTCGATGAAATAAATTTCGATCTTTCACCTAAAAAACAAACAAATATTCTCCATATACTGCAAGAAAACAAGGAAAATACGAATTTTTTGGTCAATTAAAAAAAGGTGTTGTAAACGTCTTAACCCTTAGGCTGCTAAGCGCGACTCACTGACCTTTTGCAGACACTGTGGATCAAGATCAGACTGCACAGTACGTGCAGTCTGATCTTGGATCTACACTGTCTGATAAGGAGATTATTTTTCTCCAAAGAATAAGTTTGAAGGAGCATTATTCGGGTTCTTACTATCGGCTTGAAAATTTACTCTTATTTAGCAGGATAAGGGTTAATCGAGGCCGTATGTTGTCAGTTGGGCCCTTAAAATATTACACAGAGTGATTCCAGGATCAGGCTTAACCCTTTACCAAACGACAAAATTTTAGACTGGTCCAAATTGAAAGCATTCGCAGACGACAAAATAAATGTAACCCAAAAATTGAAATTTGTTTTGGGAAAGGTAGAGAACATTATGGGAAAAGGAGAATATGCTGGTTACCAGCATTTCCTCCTTTTCCCACAGTGTTTTCAAAAGCTTTCTTTTTCGGGGTCGTCAAAAGACGGGATCGTGTAGTAAAGAGTTAACCCTCTGAGCGCCCACTAACCCATGGGGGCATTTTCAATCTAGAAATAAGACCCATATAATTGAGCCACGCTCTGTGAAAAGGGGACTTAATGCATCTGCGAAAAGTATCGACCAGGCCAGCCTGCGCAGCCCGCGCAGGCTGACATGGGCCGAAACTTTTCGCTTTTGGTCAATATTCCGTATGTCCAGGAACCAGTCTACCTCCTGATTAAGTCAGTTGTTAAAAAAAGTGGCCATTATGGATCCATAACTATGTGATTACTTGCTTGGAACCATGCATCACGGAGATGCATTAAGCCCCCTTTTGCCAGAGCAGGGCTTAATTGCAATTTTAAGGTCATTCTTTTCCAGGATGTCTCAGCAAAGCGCACAGAGTAGACGTTTTGTGTAGGCTGATCTTGATCTACACTGTCCGCAAAGGCAGCTTTAGTGGTGGAAGGCGCCTTAACTCATTACCACACCATTCCGAATTTTGACGACTCTGGGAAATTAGAATTTTGAAAACATTGTGGGAAAAGGAATTTTCTCCTTTTCCCAAAATGTTTTCTAACCTTTCAGAAATAAAACCAGTGGAGTCACATTTAATTTATCGTCTGCAAATGCTTTGAATTTGGACTAGTCTAAAATATTGTCGTGTGGTAAAGATTTAAGGGTTAACATTATGTTTTCTGCAGTCTTATCTCGACCTAGATGGGCCGCAAAGGGACATGAATTACGTGTAGGCTTTAGTTGGGTTGATTATGGTATCTTTTTAGAATGCTGACCTTTTGCTTCAGACATGTTTGAGATTTCCCGATACTGTGTATCTTTAGATACCGGTATCTATAAAAAGCAAGTTTAACTCTTTCGGCGCCAAATAAAGAAACTCGGCTTCTTCTAATGGTTGTATATAGAATCCACTGTGTCTCCGGAAGATTTTTATCATAAAAGCTTGACCAAACAAGCAGAAGGTATAGATCAAAGATCAGACTGCACGTTCTGTGCAGTCTGATCTTGATCTATGCCGTCCGCAAAAGTCCCTGTTTTCGCCTATGGCGCTGAAAAGGTTAAAGAGAACTAGGTCTCTAGACATGTATTCGAGGCGCTCTTCTTGGCTAGGCTTTGCTTTTGTAATCAAAAAACATTGGTCCATGATTTGATCCGTGGCCGCAGCGCTGGTCATCTGATAGTACAAATAACTGTGATTTCAGCTTTTGACGGGTCGCATCCAGGTACAGAGACGATCGCGAAAAAATGGATGCAATCTCCACCTAGATTTTGAGCGCACGTTTAAACCCTCGTATTTTCACAAATTAACGGCAACACTAGAATTTGAGCATACCTGTTGTTTGCGTACTCAATAATCCTACGTTTAAAGTACGAAGATTTTCAATTTAAACGCTAAACATAAAAAAAGTTAATTCATCTTTTACTCGAGGTGATTGCGTTTCCCAAAATAGACTCAAAATGGCCCCCAAACACGATAGATTTTGTTAGTTTTTTCGAGATTTACATGTTATAAATGACTTCTAAAGGCGCTTTATGTAATCAAGCGGTTAATAATTTGTCTTTGGTCATGTTCGTCACTAAAGATTAATTGCATTTCGCTGCAACACAGATTAAACCGACGAAACAGAAAGTCGGTATAGCGCTGTAGCTTTTCTACCGGAAAATTCACAATGGACTTGAGACGGTGCAGTGCACAATAAATGTCCAAATATGGAAAGAAGCATCGTGAACGTCTCATTATTGAGACTTGTCATGCGATAATGTCACTGTCAAAGGCACATCGGAGCTCCAACCTGGCACTGAAAAGACACGAAACCCTGAAACACACGAATATGTTAGTTCTCGCCGTGACATCACCGAAAGAAGAGTCTCATCAGCTACTTGCCTTTACTCACTCATTTTTGTAGGCGTAATTATTATGCCCATTTAGGTCTGTCAAAGCTTTAAGTGTACACCTGGGTCCGTATTCATCAAGCACTCCAAGAACATTCTCAGTCTTATTCTCCAGATTTTTTTTTAAATTTGAATGTAACACAACTTCTGATTGGCTAAACCAAATCATTTGGTTTAGCCAATCAGAAGTTACAGAAGTTATGTTATTTTCAAATTTAGAAAATCTCAGATATAAAGACTAAGAATTTTCTTAAGAATGGTTACTGCCGAATACTCTCCCTGGGACCGTATGCAGAAACCCTTTCTGTTTGCAACAATTTGTAACTTTCAAGAATTTTCTGAATTTCAAAGGGACATTAATTCTGATTGGCTACACAAAAGGGTTAAGCAAATCAGAAATTGTGTTAAAATTTAGAATAAGGCTATGTGATTGATTGATTAAATAATATCTAACGCCGTTTTCAACATTATTCAGTTATATAGCAGCGGCCATCCATGCTTTCCTGGAGTTTATTTTACCACTACTTTGCACAATATTCTTTCCAAGCCATTTGGCTGCTTTGCCACATAACAATCATCGAAACGGTGAGAGAGGAATGAATCCTGTTGCAATGACTATCATCAATCCTTGGAAATATAAATCTAAATGAACAGGGTCCGTATTCACGAACCATTTTTAAGAATATTCTTAGTCTTATTATCAAGAATTTTCTAAATTTGAAAGTAAAACAACTTTTGATTGGCTAAACAATTTGGTTTAGCCAATCAGAAGTTGTGTTACTTTAAAAATCCACAATTAGACCAAAAATGCTCTAAAGGATGGTTGGTGAATACGGACCCTAATGCAACTTATAATCGCTGGTAACTACGTATCCTGAAGTATACTAGATATATGCATTCTAAAATTGTCGTCTGTTGCAATTTCCTTGACACGAAGCCCTTACTAGTTAATTTCTATGATTGTTCTAATGGACGTTTCGCCCGTATCTAAATTGTTTGGATCAAGACGAGACTGTTTTCTGTTTGGCGAAAACATGCAGGTGTTTTTTGATTGAAAGGCAATTTGGAACTCGACGATACACGGCTTTTCAGCGTCTCATCTAAACCCATGCTGTTGGTAAAAGACACATATAAGATGCAGACATTGAAGTCACGCGCTAAAGAGCATAATGTCCGCCAATATTGTATAGATTGACACGATATTATAATGTTTTCCTTGTTTCTATAATTATTATTCGAATATAGAGATCGCCACGTGACTTAGTCTATATATGCCCAAATACAACGTGACTTCTTCTTGCTCATGTTACAAGTTTATACAGTGCAACCCCCAAACATGTCTGACATGATAGCACTGTCCGCTCCATACGGAAATCATTATAAAACTATATTTAGAAAAATCTGTCAGTTTGACCACGTGGTGTGTTTCAAAGTTCATACTCTGTTTATCGTCTGCATTTCATTGTTATGACATGATGGGCGGGGAACAAGGTCTGTATTCACCGACAATTGTAAATATTTTTTAATTCTAATTTCCAAGACTAGGTCATCTGATTGGCTGAGATGTTCTGTCTCAGCCAATCAGATAGCTTGTCTCGGAATTTAGAATAAGAAGATCCATATTGCTGCGAAGAAAAAAAGCAGAAATCCACCTGACGTTGAATTTAGAAACTCAATAACCATTAAGTCTACAAATATCTGGCCTCTTGTCATATTTTCAAATCAGCATTTATGTTCTGAGCATAGGAACAACGTCAACAACAAAATTCTCTACAGTATCAGAACTTTCATAGAAAACAATAATGCATCACGCAAATGGAGATAAATACTTGTAGCGTTCCTGCATTACCCGGAAAATGAGTGACATAGAAGACATTATGATAAATGGAGCAAAAAAGGTACAACGCCAATAGCAAAATTCTCTACAGTATCAGAACTTGCATGAAAAAAAAAATGATGCATCACGCAAATGGAGGTAAATACTTGTCGCGTTCCTACATTACCCGGAAACAGTGTGACATAGAAGACATTATGATAAAAGTAGCCATTACAAACTATTGCTGACGGATTTCTCACAATTTCCACCCGAAAGCTTACAACTGTAGAGAAGAAGACAACCGTTGTTGTACAATAATGGGTTAACCCTATATCAAACGAAAAAAATTTATACTTGTCCATATTGAAAACAGTTGCTGATGACGAAATAAACGTGACTGATAAATTGAAATTTGTTTGGGGAAGGGTAGAAAACATTGTGGGAAAAGGAGAAAATGCAGGTTACCAGCATTTTCTCCTTTTCTCACAATGCTTTCAAAAGGCTTCTTTCCTAGGGTCGTTAAAAGTCGGGATCGTGTGGTAAAGCGTTAATGACATACAGTCAATGAAAAGAGACACTGTTTTTTAACCCTTAGGCTGCTTATCGCGACTCACTGACCTTTTGCGGACAACGTAGATCAAGATCAGACTGCACAGAACGTGCAGTCTGATCTTTGATCTACACTGTCCGATAAGGAGATGTCTTTCCTCCAAAAATACCTTTGAAGCAAGAAAGTTTAGTGCCTAAACTATCGGCTTGAAAGTTTCATTGCTTTTATGCAGCAGGATAAGGGTTAATGGATGACATTTCTCGTCAACTCTTTACACGTTGAGGGCAAATCCTGCTAAATAAGTTACACTTACATAGAACTTTCAAGCCGATAGTAAAAGCCCGAATAATGTTTTTTCAAATTTAGTTTTTGGAGAAAAATATATCCTTATCGGACATTGTAGATCCAAGATCAGACTGCACGTTCTGTGCAGTCTGATCTTGATCTACACTGTCCGCAAAAGGTCAGTGAGTCGCGCTCAGCAGCTTAAGTGTGAATCGAAAGGAATGAATTGTTTCTGTTCAGGACATGAACGGAAGCTTTTAGCAACCATTTTCCCCCAAGAAAGAGAAAATGATTTTTTTTTTTCAAACTCGTTCGAGGCAAAAACTTTCTTTTATTCACTAAGAAGTCTACAGGTTTGAAAGTCATCCTGCAATCATAGCGATGCAGTATTTATTCAATATGAATTCATTACATTCTGCAGGCGAGTGTTTTGAGTCTTGATGGCGACACCTGTCTTATAAAAACCTGGCTGCAAAGGAGAAATGCTCCGAACCAGCAAATTAATATTTTGGCACTTTTATTTGAGTCGTGCTCTGTGAAAAGGGGGCTTAATGCATCTGTTAAACAGTATCGCCTCATGTCAGCCTACACAGTCTGGCCAATGTTCTGTATGTCAAAGTACAGGTCTATTCCCCCCCTCCCCGAATCCCAGTGGAAAAGTGTGGTACTCGTAATCTGGAGGCCCCGGTTCGAGCCCTACCTGATCCGCTGGATTTTTCGTGGGTGTGTCCTTGGGCAAGACACTTCAGAGCCCTAGCCTAGTACTGGTAAATACCAGGAAATACATGAATATGTGAGCTGTCGCCGTGATATGACTGAAATAATGTTGAAAGCGGCGTAAAACACCATTCAATCAATCAACCCCCGCGAAATCCAGTCGATTGTTAGAGGAAATGGATTTTACAGACGCATAGTTATGTGATAGCTTGCTTGGTATAATGTATCTCCGAAATGCATTAAGCCCCTTTTGCCACAGCGTGGCTCATTTGTAATTTTACCTTAAGTCATATCAACTGACTGTTTACCAAACGACGAATTTTAGAATGGTCCAAATTGAAATGTGGCACCAGTGAAAGCATATGTATCATTGAGGATAGAAAATATTGTGGGAAAAGGTGAAAATGCTGGTTACCAGCATTTTCTGCTTTTCCCACAATATTTTCGAAAGCTTTCATCTTTTAAGTCGTTAATACACGAGATGGTTTGGTAAAGGGCTTACTAATTGGCACTGACATTTTCAGCTTGTCTATAAGAGCAAAAAAGTTATCGCAATTTTATAGCTGTTTTTCTCTGCAAATCACAAAAATCGCCAGACAGTTTAGATTTCAGATTAGACTTCACGTTCTGTGTTGTCTGATTTAAATTTACACTGTCCGCAAAAACAGCCGAAACTTTGTTTTTTCTGCGTTGTTTTGGCCAGTAAACGTAACCAAGTAAAGATCTTTATCTACACTGTCCCCAAGAGCAAAGTAAGTTGGGCCCAGAGGTTTAAAAAATTTACAATTGAGCCATGCCATGTGAAAAGGGGGTTTAACTCTTTCACAGCCAATGTGTCCTAGGGCATCTTTTGCGGATGGCGTAGATCAAGATCAGACTGCACAAAACGTGCAGTCTGATCTTTGATCTACACCATCCGCTACCTGATACTAATCTGCGACCCAAATTCGTCTTCAAATGCAACAATAATATGCTTCTAGACCTTGAGAAATGTCGTATCCATTTAATTGGCAGCGAAAGACTTAATACCGACCTGCCGAGTCCCGGTAGCTCAGTCGGTAGCATACAGGACTTGAGATCAGGAGGTCCCTGGTTCGATCCCCGGCTCGGCCAATTTTTTTCCGAGGATTGATGATAGTCATTGCGACAAGATTCATTCCTCTCTCACCGCTGACCATTGTTTCCACGATGGTCATGTGGGAAAGCAGCCAGTGGCTTGGAAAGAATATTTGGCGTAGTACTGGTAAAAGAAATTGCAGGAAAGCATGAATAGGTGCACTGGCCGCCGCGATATGACTGAAACAATGTTGAAAACGGCGTTAAACTTCACACAATCACTCATTCAATAATATCGACCTGTTTCAATACTTTTTGCAGATACATTTAACTTACTTTTCAAAGAGCACAGCTCCTATTTCACATCGATTGTGGAACAAGTTACACAGCACGATAATGTTAACCACTGTCGACGATAGCCTCTTGGAAACCTTGCCAGTGATCACACCAGTACGAAAGTAGTTCCAGCAGTGGAGGGGGCCCTTGTAGTACTCTTTACCAAACGGTCAAATTTAAGGCTCGTCCAAATTCAAAACATTTCCAAGCGACATATGAAATGAGACTCAGATGATGGCATTTTTATATTTGGTATGGTAGAAAACATTGTGTGAAAAGGAGAGAATCTGGTTACCGAACGAAAAGGAGAAAATGCTAGTTGCCAATTTTTTTTTCTTTTCACACAATGTTTGAAACGCCTTCACATCCAGGGTCGTTAACCCTTAACCTACTAAATAACTAAAATGAAACTTTCAAAATGATCGTAAAAACCCAAATATTGCTATTTCAAAGTTATTAGGCGGGGGATATCACCCTTACGGGCAGCGTAGATATAAGATCAGACTGCACAGAATGTGCAGTCTGATCTTGATCTACACTGTCCGCAAAAGGTCATTGTGTCGCGCTTAGCAGCCCAAGGGTCAAAAGTAGGGATAGTTTGAGCATACAAACCAGAGCAATAACGAGTTCTGGAGTGCGGTATTAGATCGCTGAGATACCATTGACAGAACATAATGAATCGCTTTTCGAAATGAAAATGAACGATAAAAAAAAAAAAGATGTCCGATAAATAATGACGATTATCATTCCTCTCATCCGTAACACGCACTCAAATATATGAGCCATGCTCTGGCAAAAGGGGGCTTAATGCATCCCCGTGATTCATGATACCAAGCAAGTCATTACATGATTATGGATCTATAAAATACATCTTGTCATACAAACAGATGAATATATATGAGGAGCACTAGTCCTCAGACATACACAAAATTGACCAATAGCGAAAAGTTTCGGTCCAGATCAGCCTGCGCAAACTGCGCAGGCTGACCTAGGTCGTTACTTTTCGCAGATGCATTAAGCCCCCTTTTCACGGAGCATGGCTCATATTCATGATCCAGGATTTGCCCTTTGGCATGTTTACCACACAAGTATACTATAGACGCTGACTCGTCTCTTTGTACTTTTATGATCCGCTCTCCTACCTTTTCTTTATGCATTGCTTACTGTATTCAAATGACTTCAGCCGGTTCATTTGCTTGGCTTTATGGTGTTAAATGCCGTATTCAACGTTTGAGTTATATCATGGCGGCGAGTGTCCCTATGTTTGCTTTCCTGGAGTTCTTTTTACCATTTTGCTCGCACTGTATCCTTTCCAAGCCACTGGCTGCTGTTATAATCATTTTAAATTTATCCTTTTTGTTCAAAGCATAGGAACAGTATCAATAACAAACCAATTCTGTACATTATCAGTATCCGATGAAAAATAAACAAAACTAATACATCACGCAAATTAAGATAATAGAGTTCCTGGATCACGTGGCACAGTTTCCATTTGGCTTAACCATTTAGTGGGTGAAGCCAATAAAAATTGCGTTACTTTCTAAATCTAAAATGAGACTAAGAATGCATTTTAGAATTGTTGGTTGTCCCAGGTCGATATATCGTATTCCTCAGTCTGTAACCTGCATTTAGTGTGTTTAGTGAAGGCTGATGTTAGAACTCTATAGGTATGGAAGAGCGAGAGAGAGGTTCCACGTGTCCGCATATTCGTCCGGAAACGGCGACTGCGAGACCTTGGTATGAGGCCAACCTTTTTGAAAACGTAACGTAACCTCACCGGTGGTGCGACACCAAATGTCCTAGGCTATTGGGCTTGTTCGTCCTCAGAAATGTTCCTCTCGGCAAAGTCTCTTAATCCCTAAATTGGGTAAGCAAATTTAAGTGATTTTTGAAGACAATACCCCGGCAAAAACACCTTTAAAATGTAATACTTCGATTTGTTTCCTTGATTGAGAAAGTGCCTATCATTTATTTTTTGACTTAGCGGTTAAGCTAGGTGTTTGTTGCCAATGCAAGTCGCATGAAGTGTTGACCACATAGTTACTTAGTACAAGCTAATTAACCTTAATTAACAAACAATCCACGACTCTGGACTCAGCGGGTTTTGAAAACATTGATGGAAGGTAGAAAATGCTGGTAACCAGCATTTTTTCCTTTACCCACATTTTATTTCTATTCTTTCGTTGCCCCCATTTGATATGTCATCTGCAGATGTTTCGAATTGGAGGAGTAATCTTGTCGTCAGGTATAGAGTTAATACAACGGAAGTCAACGACCCTAACAGTACACAAGAAGAATTAGAAAACATAGGAAAAACATGTTCTTCAGCCTGGACTGATCACTTTCGATAAAACTGCTTTTCGGAAGACGAAATCCAGTGTTGTCACCAAAAGTATGGAAAGCCCATCATAGGACAAACATTGTAAAGAAGGTCAGATATGTAAACACAACATCTAGATCCGTATTCTCCAACTATTCTCAAGAAAATTCTTTGTCTTTTCCTCCAAGATTTTTAAATTTGAAAGTAACACAACTTCTGATTGGCTAAACCATATGGTTTAGCCAATCAGAAGTTGTGTTACTTTCAAATGCTTCTAAATATAGAAAAAATCTGGAGAACAAGACAAAGAACGTTTTTTTAAGAATGGTTGGTGAATACGGGTCCTGATCATACTCAACAGTATTTTCTCACGAAACACAGAAACACGTACGTGTATTGGTCTGCAACATGTACAAGAGAAAGCAGTTGTTTCGGTTGCAGCATATAAATTCTTATAATAATAATAATAATAATAAGAAGAAGAAGAAGAAGAGGAGGAGGAAGAGGAAGAAACCGTGCTCTATTACAAATGAGGCCAAAAAGAAGCATTTACCAGCTTTGCCTTGAGTACAAAACTGGAAGCAAAGAAATAGGCCCAGAAAAGTATGTCAGAAAGTAGGAGGATGAACGAATGCATGGACAGTATCCATCAAGAGGGAAAATAAAGCAGGTGTGGAACAAGATCGGAACCACCGGTGGCAACTCAGTTTAGGACTGACGGCAGAAGCTCAAGGACTTGTGATAGCTGCACATGATCAATGCCTGGCAACAAGATCATACCACCCGGACATCATCAAAAATGGAGTAGTGCAAAATATACAACCAGTATGAAGAGACAATTGACCACATAGTCTCAGGCTGTCCCACATTGGTCAAAAAGGAGTACGCCCAAAGGCATGACAAGGCAGCAAGTTATATCCATATGCAAGCACTTCCATCTCCCAGCCGCAGACAAGTGGTGTGAACATCAACCACCAAGAGTGACCGAGAACGACAACATGACAATCTTGTGGGATATGCTAATCAACACAGATAGAGAAAAAAATCAAGCCCAATAGACCAGACATCATCGTTAAGAGCAAAGATGAGAAGACTTGCCTAATGATCGACAGTGACTGTTCCATCTGAAAGAAACATCACCATCAAGGAGCATGAGAAACTTTCGAAATATAAAGACCTTGACATAGAAGTCGCAAGAATGTGGGAAATTAAGACGACAACGACACCCATCGTAGTTGGTCACTTGGCCTCATCAAGAAGGGACTGGAGAAGAGGATGAAACAGATTCCAGGAAACCCAACAACTCAAGAAGTACAGAAAATCGCACTCTTTGGAAGCGTAAACATCATCAGCAGAACGCTTTGCATAACTTAAATCCTGAAATTGCCTTCGAAACGTGGTCTGTTTCTGGCATTTCAGAGAAGTCAAATCAAGCAACAGACCGAATAATAATAATAATAATAATAAATTCAGATGAATTAAGATAGAAGGAACGAAAGAATAGTATGACTATACAAGGAACGAGGCTGAATTCTTTCGAAAGGATAAGCAGTGCAGATCTTAGATATTTAGTAAGATAGCAAGGGTTTCCACACTTTGGGCTTTTTTCGTCTTGCAAGAAACATTGATGTCGTATAAAGACATAGCGTTGAAAAAGTATGACACAGAATAAAAATATGTAAGCCATGCTCTGTGAAAAGGGGGCTTAATACATCTGCGAAAAGTATCGACCCAGGTCAGCCTGCGCACTCCGCGCAGGCTGACCTTGGCCGAAATTTTTCGCTATTTGTCAATTTTCTGTATGTCAAAGGACTAGTCTACCTCATGATTCAGCCGGTTGTTAAAAAAAGTGGCTATCATGGATCCATAATTATGTGATGGCTTGCTTGGTACAATGCATCACGGAGATGAATTAAGCCCCCTTTTGCCAGAGCATGGCTCATATAAAAGCTTCAAACGATTTGTTATGGAGCAGCAAGACGCCCTGAGATCTTTCGTCCAATTTCTTCTCTGTCCAAAACGGGATGCCATTGTTCTTACCAAACAGTCCCGTGTTTAACTTTTTAACAGAGTTGTCCAAATTGAAAGCATATGCAGACGAACAATTAAATGCGGTACAAAATATGGAAATTGTCCTTGAAAGGGTAGAAAACATTGTGGGAAAGGGAGAAAATGCTGGTTACCAGCATTTTCTCTTTTTCCCACAATGTTTTCAAAAGCCCTTTTTCTTAGGGTCGTTGACAGTCAGGATTCTGTGGTAAAAGGTTAAACGACCTTGAGGAAGAAGAATTTTGTGGGAAAAGGAGAAAATACTAGTAACCAGCATTTTCTACTTTCCCCACAATGCCGTCTACCCTTGCAAAGACTATTTGGGCCATAATTAATTTGTCTTCTGCAACGATTTAAATCTGGACTGGACCAAAATTTTGTCTTTAGGTAAAGAGGTATGCACTAACTGGCCAGATAGCATCCACTTGTCTTGCTTCAAACAGCAGTAAGAAGTCATTTTAACCTTACATTTTTGGAATTTCCGGGTAAGTGGGGGATTGCTAATGACAACGTGCAAATCGATTAGATATCACTTGTAAAACAATACGTTGAATGTAACAGGATAGAGGGAAACACGCCATTGGAAAACGTACTTGGGATGTTATGCGTGCCACCATCACTTGATAGATGATCAAAAGTCAAGAGTGCAAATTAACTCAAATTGCTGTTTGCACTTTGACTAAATGCATCATACACGTATGTTAATTGCAATTCTTTCTTCGTTCAAAATTGAATTGACAAAATGATTGAATGGTTGATTGATTATCTAGTAGAATGATTGATTGGCTGAATATGTTTTTGACAATGTTAATTATTATTAGGAAGATTTTTTAACCCTTAACCTTTTGAATAAGTTACATGACACTTTTCAGCTGACAGTAATAACCCGAATATTAATATTTCAAACTTATATTTTGTATAGAAAAAATATCTCCTTATCGGAAAGTGTAGATCAAAGATCAGACTGCATGTTCTGTGCAGTCTGATCTTGATCTACACTGTCCGCAAAAGGTCAGTGAGTCGCGCTTAGCAGCCTAAGTGTTAAGAGTCTCTTCCTATATCCTCAGTGTATGTAACATGTTTTTCTGAACACTCAGCATTCCTTACTGTAGCGAAAGTGTCTAGAGTCAAGATTATCACTTCTAGGTGCACATTAAGTAACTCTTCGACCGCCGGTGCACGTCTTTCGATAAGGAACAGAACAGACATTTTATTTAGACGTATACATAGTACATTGTCTTGTCGCCCGCCCGGGTAGCTCAGTGGTTAGCGTGTCGGACTCGTAACCTGGTGGTTGCGAGTTCGGTACCCGGTTGAGGCAAACTTTCTTTCCGGCGATTTTTCGCCTCTCACCTCTGATGCATGTGAGGAAAGTAGTCAGTGGCTTTGGAAAGAAAGTTGTGTCAGTACTGGTGTAAGAAATCCAGGAAACACATAGGTGCGTCGCTGACCGCCATGATATGACCTAAGCTGTTAAAATGGCGTTAAACTCCAATACAGTCCAGACAGACATTGTCTTGTCAGAATGTAAGTTTTTCAATGAATGATGCCACATGTGTATATACATATCAAAAGTGAAGTAACCAAACTGTAGAAAAAAAAAAGGAGTTAACCTATAGTTACCGATCAGAAGCAGAAATAATAGGAATTACATAAAAAAAAAACTTAGTCAACAAGAAACAATATGTATGAAGAGAAATAATATAATATAAAAAGGGAGTGCTGTGGCTTCTAGCATGATTCGGACTCGCCAAGCTCCCGTAGCTCAGTCGGTAGCGCACAGGACTTGACAAGAAGGGGTCGCTGGTTCGATCCCCGGCTCGGTCAATTTCTTTCCGAGGATTGATGATAGTCATTGTGACAGGATTCATTCCCTTCTCACCGCTGACCATTGTTTCGACGATGGCTATGTGGGAAAGCAGCCAGTGGCTTTGAAAGAATATTGTCTGTAGTACTGGTAAAAGAAACTCCAGGAAGGCATGGATAGGTGCACTGGCCGCCGCGATATTACTATATAATGTTGATAACGGCGTTGAACACCACACAGTTAGTCAGTGATTCGAACTCCTTTTTTTTTTAATTATGGTTTACAAACATTTGAGCCATGCTCTGGCAAAAGGGGGCTTAGTGCATATCCGTGATACATTATACCTATCAAGCCATCACATAATTATGGATCCGTAATGGCCACTTTTTTTAAACAACTGACTTAATCATGAGGTAGACTGGTCATTTAGCATACAGAAAATTGACCGATAGCGAAAAGTTTCGGCCCAGGTCAGCCTGCGCGGACTGCGCAGGCTGACCTGGGTCGATACTTTTCGCAGATGCATTAAGCTCCCTTTTCGCAGAGCATGGCTTATTTGTAATGACTTATTCTCATCGACACGACTGTACATGTGCTTTTAAGAGAAGACAGAGGCGGACAGATTCGTTACTTTTTACCGAACAATCCAGTGTTTGCACGACCCTGAGGAGTAAGGTTTTTGAAAACAATGCAGAAAAAAGAGAAAATGCTGATACACAGCATTTCCTCCTTTTCCCACAGTGTTTTTCCCCTTTCGAAAACAAATTCCACCGTTTGAACCACATCAAATTTATCGCATGCAAACGTTTTGAATTTGGATAAGTCCAATTTCCTCCTGTTCCCACAACGTTTTATTTCGTTTCTAAAACATAGCCCACCATTTGAGCCACATCATATTTATCGTATGCAAACGTTTTTGAATTTGGACAAGTCTAAAATTTTGTCATCTGGTAAAGAGTTTATCTTCAGATTAGTCTTCATTTTGAGGAAAAGTTTTACCATTTTAAACAAAAAATGGTTTCAACGGAAAAGTCAGGATTCACTATTGTCTCACTGCTTTAAACACTGAATCAACTTTGGTAGATTGAAAAGCAGTCGCAGCTTTGAAAGAGCGTGCTCAGTAAAGATAAGGAAACTCCAGGGAGAGATCTATAGGTGCTCTGTCTCGAAATACATGTATTGATTGATTGATTATATTGGAGTTTAACGCTGTTTTAACCCTTTCCCAAACGACAAATTTTGGACTGGTCCAAATTGAAAGAGTTTGCAGACAACAATTTTAAATTTGATGAAAATGGCAGAAAATTCTCGGAAAGGGTAGAAAACACTGTGGGAAAAGGAGAAATTGCTCGTTACGAGCAATTTCTCCTTTTCCCACAGTGTTTTCAAAAGACTTGTATTGCAGACACGTGAAAACCAGGGCTTGTTTGGGAAAGGGTTAACAGCTTAGTCATATCACGGCGGTCAGTGCACCTATGCGTGTGTTTCCTGGCTTTCTCACACCAGTACCGACACAACTTTCTTTCCAAGTCACTCACTACTTTTCTCACATGCATCAAAGGTGAGAGGCGAAAAATCGCCGGAAAGAAAGTTTGCCTCAAACGGGTATCGAACTCGCCACCACCAGGTTATGAGTCAGATACGCTAATCACTGAGCTACCCGGGTGGGCTCGAAATACATGTAACCAGATTGTTGTTGAAAAAGGCGTTACATTCAAAGCAAACAAAGAAAGGTTTGTAATTGGTCATTAGTTGTATACAATGCAATGAATTTCAAAATGCTTACGTCAATCGAAAAGTGTGTAATTACAAAATCACCCCTAACTACTTCCTCTAAAGACAAGAAGTTTCATCAGAAATCTCACATGACCAAATATGGGTACGTGCACGAAAACAGACAATCCAATCATGAACCAATACAACTAGTTCTACATTCCTTGAATTCCTTGTTTCGTTTTCCACATTTGGGAAAATATCTATGCATTAGGTATTTGTCAAGAATGTTTTGTCTTACATTATGGAAATAAATATATGAGTAATGCCTTGGCAAAAGGGGGTTTATGCATCTCCGTGATGCATTATCCCTTTACTGCACAATGACGCCTTTTGATGCCCCTGGAAAAGAAGCCTTTTGAAAACATTGCGGGAAAAGGAGAAAATGCTGGTAACCAGCATTTTCTCCTTTTCCCACAAGGTTTTCTACTCTATCAAAGAAAAATTGCACCATTTGAGCCACACTGAAATTGTCGTCTGCAAATGCTTTCAATTTGAACAAGGCGAAAATTTTGTCGTCTGGTAAAGGGTTATACCACATACATGTTGTCATGGGTCTATAGAACCCATTTTGTCTAACAACCGAGTGAACCGTGAGGTAGACTGGTCCTTTGACATGCAGAAAATTGACGAATAGCCAAGTATAAGAGCCATACTCTGTGAAAAGGAAGCTTAACCCTTTACCGGACGACAAAATTCTAGCCTAGTCCAAATTGAAAGCATATGCAGATGACAATTCTAGTGTGGCTCAAATGGTGCATTTTTTAGCTCACCTGAGCACGAAGTGCTCATGGTGAGCTATTGTGATCGTGCTGTGTCCGTCGTCCGTCGTGCGGTGTGCGTCGTGCGTCGTCCGTCGTCCGTCGTCAACTTTTTACCTTGTGTATGCTCTAGATGCCACATTTTCAGTCAGATACTTGTGAAATTTGGTCCGTATGTTTGTCTTGATAAAATCTCGGACGAGTTCGAAATTGGGTCATGTGGGGTCAAAAACTAGGTCACTAGGTCAAATCTTAGAAAAACCTTGTGTACGCTCTAGAGGCCACATTTTCAGTCCGATCCTCATGAAGCTTGGTCCGAATGTTTGTCTTGATAAAATCTCGGACGAGTTCGAAATTGGGTCATGTGGGGTCAAAAACTAGGTCACTAGGTCAAATCTTAGAAAAACCTTGTGTACGCTCTAGAGGCCACATTTTCAGTCCGATCCTCATGAAACTTGGTCCGAATGTTTGTCTTGATAAAATCTCGGACGAGTTCGAAATTGGGTCATGTGGGGTCAAAAACTAGGTCACTAGGTCAAATCTTAGAAAAACCTTGTGTACGCTGTAGATGCTACATTTTCAGTCCGATCCTCATGAAACTTGGTCAGAATGTTTGTCTTGATAAAATCTCGGACGAGTTCGAAATTGGGTCATGTTGGGTCAAAAACTAGGTCACTAGGTCAAATCTTAGAAAAACCTTGTGTGTGCTGTAGAGGCCACATTTTCAGTCAGATACTTGTGAAATTTGGTCAGAATGTTTGTCTTGATAAAGTCTCGAACAAGTTTGAAATTGGGTCGTGTGGGGTCAAAAACTAGGTCACTAGCTCAAATCTTAGAAAAAACCTTTTGTACACTATAGAGGCCACATTTTCAGTCCAATACTCTTGAAAAATGGTCAGAATGTTTGTCTTGATTATATCTTGAAATAGTATGAAAATGTGCCATGTTGGGTCAAAAACTAGGTCACCAGGTCAAATCTAAGAAAAACGTTGTGTATGCTCTAGAGGCCATATTTTCTGTCCAGTACTCTTGAAAGTTGGTCAGAATGTTTGCCTTGATAATATCTCTGACTAGTTTGAAAATGGGTCATGACGGGTGAAAACTAGGTCACTAGGTCAAATCTTAGAAAAACCTTGTGTAAGCTCCAGAAGCCACATTTTCTGTCTAATACTCTTGAAAGTTGGTCAGAATGTTTGTCTCGATGATATCTCAGTAGCATTTGAAAATGGGTCATGTGGGGTCAAAAACTAGGACACCTGGTCAAATCTTAGAAAAACCATGTGTACACTGTTGTGGGCACATTTTTTGTTCAATACTCTTTTAAAGTTGCTCAGAATGTTTGCCTTGGTAATATCTTGGATGAGTTTGAAAATAGGTCATGTTGGGTCAAAATCTAGGTCACTAGTTCAGATCTTAGAAAAACCTTGTGTACGCTGTAGAGGCCACATTTTCAGTCCAATACTCTTGAAATTTGGTAAGAATGTTTGTCCTAATGATATCTTGGACCAGTTTGAAAATGTGTTATGTTGGCTGAAAAACTAGGTCACTAGGTGAAATCTTAGAAAAACCTAGTGTATGAATGACTCTCAGAAAGAAGCCTTTTGAAAACACTCTTTGAAAATGAGAAAATGCTGGTATCCAGCATTTTTTTCCTTTTTCACAATGTTTTCTACCCCTTTGAGAGACCAGTCCCACAGCTTGATCCACATATTATTTGTTTTATGCAGAAGGTTCAGACTGATGAGTTTAAAATTTTATTGTTTGGTAATACATATATCTCACAAGACGTTGGAAATTGGTTGTGCTTGGTCAAAAGGCTCAGGTGAGCGACTCCAGGGCCATCATGGCCCTCTTGTTTCTTTGATAGGGTAGAAAACATTGTGGGAAAAGGAGAAAATGCTGGTTATCAGCATTTTCTCCTTTTCCCACAATGTTTTCAAAAGGCTTCTTTCTTAGGGGCGTCAAAAGGCGGCATTGTGCGGTAAAGGGTTAATGCATCTGCGAAAAGTATCGATCCAGGTCCGCGCAGGCTGACCTTGAGCAAAACTTTTCGCTATTGGTCAGTTTTCTGTATGTCCAAGGACCCAGTTTACCTCCACTCGTCACAACTCTGCCGATTCCGTACCTACATCTAACCTCGTCTGTATAAAGGAGGCTTCCATTTTGAACTACCAATCACATGATCTTAAACATGGCGGTGCCCCTGTAGATAGCTTAGCAACTACATGAACAACCACGGTGAAGTTATTCACTTCTATCGATCTGTCGATGAAAGCTCCCAACGGAATTGATAAACCACGCTAAAAATTGAATGTACAAACTGTTTGCGACTGAAATATTCTTAGAAAGATAACGACAGAAAATTTACTCATGTTTTCTTTTTTAAGAGGAGCCTTACAATTTCAATAACGGTAAAGGGGCGTGCTTCCGGAGATGTGCGAAATGTACCGTGTAGGTGCAGATCAAGCTACGTGATACAGCCGAGGGATTTGATCACCCGAGGTATGCCGAATGAGTTTACCTCATGATTAAGTCAGTTAATGAAACAGTGGCTTTTATGGATCCATGATTATGTGATGACTTGCTTGGTATAATGCATCAGGAAGTGCATTAAGCCCCTTTTCACAGAGCATAGCTCACATATATACTCGACTTCTCTCAACGGCCGAAAGTACAATTCAAAAACTTACACAGATTTTTTTTTATCCAGCAGGCTTGACTAAACAAGCGGACGGTATAGATCCAACATCAGAGTGCACGTTCTGTGCAGTCTGATTTTAGAACTATACCACCTGCAAAAGCTCCTGTTTTTGCCTATGACGCTGTAAGGGTTAAACTCTTTCGACGTGAATGAAAACTAGTTGCTTTACGAACAGTGAAAATCAAAATCAGACTGTACACCATGTGCAGTCTGATCTTGATTCTACACGTTCCAATACCTTTGTGAAATAATTTTATCAAAAAGCAGAGAGATTATAATCTTGTATTATTCAATGTAATAACAATTACTACAATTCCTTTTGCGTCCAATGCAGATAAAGATCGGGCTGGTAAAAACACGCTCTTGTAAAAGGGGATTTAATGCATCTCCGTGATGCGTGACACGAAGCAAGTCATCACATAAATATGAATCCACAAAATCCAATTAGTCTAACAACCGACCAATAGCAAAATGTTTCGACCCAGGTCAGCCTGCGCGGACTGCGCAGGCTGACCTGGGTCGATACATTTTGCAAATGCATAAAACCGTCTTTTGCCAGAGCATGACTCAAATCTAGATCTTGAATCTACACTGTCTGCAATACTATGACACACTGGCCAACAGTAATATTGACATTGCAGTCATTTTATTTCCTCTCTCAATACATGCATTCGTAAAGGAGGAAAAAAGGGGAGTGCATATCTCAAGTTTATGTATGATGCAACATTAGTTCATATGACTTCCGCCATTTTACTCATTTCCCCCAACTTGCGCATCATGCATACCAGAACTTTAACGTTCTGCAGAACGATAAAGTTTGAGTCTTGTCCAAATTGAGAGCATTTGCAGGCGAGAAAATAATCTTACTCAGAAACTGATATTTGTTTTTGGAAGGGTAGAAAACATTGGGGAAAAAATGAAAACCATCATTTTCTCCTTTTCCCACAATGTTTTCAAAAGGTTGCCTTTCAGGATCGTTAGTACTAGGGATTGTTCGGTTAAGGATTAAAGATAAATTCTTAAACTGCATTAAGGGCATATAAGGTGCTATTCTCGATAGTAAAGATCAAGATCAAAATACCATTGGCCTACATATGCCAGTTGCACCACGGATTTTTCTACTTCTTAGTTCCGAATCTAGCAAACTGACTGGCTGAGATGTCTGTCTCAGCGATTTAGATTGCTAATCCTGGAATTAACAATGAGAAGTGAATTTAAAATGGTTGGTGAATGCGACCCACGAAAGTTTAATTCGAGCCCAGGTCTATATTGTCCGATATCTTTTGAGGTATTTTTGCTAAAACAACATGGAAGGTTGATCTATCGATTGAGAAATCGTTAGTCCCTCGCGAGTTCCTAATTCACAGAAGTCTGAGATTTGACTATCGAAATCTCGTTTTCGTCAGTTTTTCATCAGCTAAAAAGCAAAAAAGTTGAATGAAAAGTCTTCAATATAGAGTCTAGCTATAAGAACAAATCGTGGAATTTGTTACGATATTGGTCAGTCCACGTGTCAGTAATTTGCAATGTGTCAATTTATTGTGTAAAAGTTCCGCATAATATTATAATGGAACCAGTGAAAAGCCCCCAACCATTTATTATTGATGCAAGCGAGATTTTGCCAACCATAAGTGACATAGACGGCGTTTTTTTTTTTTTAACATATTGGTAAGTTTCTGGTGCAACAACCTCCTTAATTTAATCGTTGCCTAGTAGCGGTAGCGCAGACGGTAGCGAACAGGACTTGAGAACAGGGTTCGCTGGCTTGTATCCCCAACTCGGCCATTTTCTTTCCGAGGATGATGATGGGCATTGCGACAGGATTCTCATCGCTGGCCATTGTTTCGACGATGGTTATGTGGGAAAGCAGGCGATTGCTTGAGAATATTATGCGAAGGTCTGCTATAAGAAACTCCAGGAAACCAGGAAAGTATGGATAGGTGCACTGGCCGCCGCGATATTTTTTTTTAACCAGTACTTCGCACAATCTTCTTCATAGGGCACTTGCTGCTTTCTCACAAAATCATCGTGGCAACAGTGATCAACAGTGAGAGAGGAATAAATACTGTCACTATGACTATCATCAGTCCACAGAATGAAATTGGCTGAGCTGGGGACTTGAACCAACAGCTCCCTGTTCGTAAGTGCTGTACGCTACCTATATGAGCTACTGAGACCCAGCAACTCATAAATGAAGCATCAGTTTATGACAATTAATATTTTATGCTGATTATAGTTTATGCTGTTATATTTTATACTGTTTTAACTCTTTACCACACGAAAAAATTTCAGACGGGTCCAAAATGAAAACATTTGCAGACGACAAATTCAGTGTGGCTCAAATGATGGAATATGTCTTTGATAGAGTAGGAAACATTGTGGAAAAAGGAGAAAATGCTGGTTACCAGCATTTTCTCCTTTTTCCACAATGTTTTCTAAAGGTTTCTTTGTCAGGGTCATTAAAACTCAGGATTGTTTGGTGAAGGGTTAAAAGAAAGAAAAAGACGTGTTCTGCAGCTTTGAAGGCTCGGTTAACTCTCTACCAAACAACAAAATTTTGGACTGGACCAAATTGAAAGCATGTGCAGACAACAAATTAAATGTTGCTAAAATGATGATTTCTCTTTTTGATTGGGTAGAAAACATTGTGGGAAAAGGAGTAAATGCTGGCTACCAGCATTTTTTTTTTTTCCCACAATGTTTTCAAAAGGCTTCTTCCTCATGGTCGTTAAAAGTCGAGGACTATGTGGTTAAATTGTTAAAAGTAACCCTTGTAGAATTGAAAATCAGTTTAAAAGATTCAGTACAGTTAATATATTTGAAATCATTCCTCTAATTAAGCCTCAAGTGAATAAAAACTACATTTCATCTTTATGAAACAAAAATGTACGACAGCTTTCAAGGAATCGAATTAAAATATATACCTTGAAATTTAATAGTAAGTGGAAATGAAAGCAATTGGGTTTGAAAATATCAAATATGAAGTTTCTTGAAAGTTGAAGCAATGTCTTGTAAAGCTTTAACAATTTTATATTGAAGCAGGGTTCCCCCTGGCCATTTTTTTTCTTGCGCTTAACTAAAATAATGTTAACAATGGCGTTAAAAACTATACAATCAATCATACAGTACATTTTAAAATCGTTTAAAGACGACAACATTTTAGACCGAACCAAATTCAAAGAATTCACTAGATGAAAAAGTAAAAGCAGGAAACTATGTAATTTTTACCTCATGAAGGGTAGAAAACTTTGTGGAAAAAGGGAAAGCTGTTGGTTACACGTTTTTTCTCTTTTTTTTTTCCCACAATGTTTTCGAAAAGCCTTATCCGCAGGGTGTGTTTAAACACGGAATTTTAGGGTAAGGGTTGAAAAGTACTTTGAGTACTCGGATCATAGTACGAGGTAAGACATTTCAGTAACCACAATATTGGTTATTGGATGTGTTCCAATATTTCGACATAACATTACATCATTCTAGTAGTTCGATCTTTTCGAACTTAGTCACCCCACTGTTTTCTATAGCCCTTTCCCAAACAACAAATTTTGGAACTGGTCCAAATTGAAAGAGTTTGCAGACGACAATTTTAAATTTGATGAAAATGGCAGAAAGGTCTCAAAAAGGGTAGAAAACACTGTTGGAAAAGGAGAAATTGCTCGTTACGAGCAATTTCTCCTTTTCCCACAGTGTTTTCAAGAGACTTGTACTGCAGACACGTGAAAACCAGGGCTTGTTTGGGAAAGGGATAGGCAAAGCAAGTGACCTTTGTGGACAGTGCCGATCATGATCAGATTTCAAAAGAATAGACCCTCTGATCTTGTCTTGACCCTATAATTCCCTTTACAAAGTTATTAACGTCCAAATGGATTAACCCTTTGCCAAATAATCCCATGTTTTGACGACCCTTAGGAAAAGGGCTTTTGAAAACAGTATAGGAAAAGGATAAAATGCTGTGCACCAGCTCCCCTTTTAAAGACAAATTCCGTCATTTGAGTATTTCAATTTGTCATCAGCGAGTGCTTTCAACTTGGACAAGTCTAAGGTTGAAGTCCAGTATTTAGATCTTATTTACAGGAAAGAAAATCCCATAAAAATCGTTCTGTTTAATATTCTACATTCTTGAAAGTAACCATCCAATGGCATTTTAGATTTTTAGACCCATACAAAACTTCCAAAAAAGTATTTATCACTGTTTTTATTCAGGAAATGGTTTACAAACCATAAATGAACAAGGAAGAGGAGTGTATGGAAAAAAAGTCCAGTAGAATTTCCTTAAAGTGACACATAGCCTCTTAACTAACTCTTTATCACATTATCCCGACTTTTAACCACCTTAATAAGATGGCTTCTGAAAACATAGCGAAAAAAAGGAAAAAATACTGGTAACCAGCATTTTCTCCTTATTCGACAATGTTTTCTACCTTGTCAAAGACAATATTATTCCTTTCATTTGAGCCACATTTCTATTGCCGTCAAAAAATGCTTTTAATTTTGACCATGATAAAATTTTGTCGTTTGGTAAAGATATTCTTGATTTCGCACCGGAAGTTTGCAAACACATGTATGTAATCAACATGATCAACAACAGACTTGGGTGACATAGGGTCGTATTCAAATAGGCACGCTGACGTCAAACCTGACCTCATTTATAGAAGAAAGCACACACAGTACGGAGTTCTCGTTTGCAAAACAACCACTCCGTTATTTAGTGTCAAAATATCACTCTTCTATTTACAAAATGTTCAGTTTCCAAACGGTTTTGTGAAAAAAGTAAACTAAGGAGTACGTAACAAGAAATCTTATTCACGGCGAAAAATCTCAACAGGTCCCGTTACACTCTCTTGCACTACGGATCATTCCCATTCACCTCTGTAGTTGGCTCAGAAAGTAGTCCGTCATCACGTGATATTTTCGTCACATGACCATAACTCAAAATGGCGACACAAACGCCAGTGAAAGAAAGACCAATCGATTGTTTTGTGTGCTGTTAAAACAGCACACGGCCAATCAGACTTAGTGGTAGGAAATGTGAAAAAGAGGGATTTTCTGAAAAGCTTAAATGTCTTTTAAAGGACGATAACATGTTTTTTAATCTTACAAACTTAGATCCATCGGTGTGTTAAATTGTCATCATTCATGGGCGCAGCCATTTTTTTTACAACTGGCGTAAGATTCTGATCAGTAAAGAAGCTTGAAAAAATAGTTCTATTGTATACAGGTAAATTCATCAGTTTGAATGCACCTATAATGTGTCCGGAATCATATTTCCTTTGTCTACTTTATTATGTTACACATGAAAGAGTTAAACAGTAACAAAACATGTTTTCCTCGGTTTGACAAGATTCTTGTCATTTAGCCCGTTGCAGAAATGTATGGTGAGAGTAACGAACGACAACTCTGCTCGGAGATTGGTCCCTTTACACTGCGAAAGACTGCTTTCCCGTTTTCTCAGACAATAATGCGGCATTACAGCTAAACCAAGCACTTCTAAGTCGTTTTCGAATCTTAATGATAATTACGATTTCATTCTACATAAATTAACCCTAATTGCGACCTTTAACCACTTTTGGCCGCGTTTTCGATCAGTGTAGATTAAGATCAGACAGCACAAGATTCAGTGCAGTCTGATCTTTGATTTACACTTTCCGCTTTGCAGTGGCATTCTGAACAAAAGCAACCTTGATTCTGCAGTTGTCGAGGTCTCATTTCTAGACTAAATATGTCATTCGGATTTATTCTTTGCTCTAGGGATTAACTCACTGTCGAGAAAAACTTTCTGGTCTCATTTTAAATGAATACAATGATATCCTCTGCCCATCGAGTGTTTCAAACCAACTAGCTTTGACCCTAGAAACCAAGCCCCCGTTGCTCAATCGGTAGCGTACAGGACTTGAGAACAGGAGGTCGCTGGTTCGATCCCCGGCTTGGCCAATTTCTTTCCGAGGATTGATGATAGTCATTGCGACAGGATTTATTCCTCTCTCACCGCTGACCATTGTTTTGACGATGGTTATGTGGGAAAGCAGCCAATGGCTTGGAAAGAATATTGTGCGGAGTACTGGTAAAAGAAACTCCAGGAAAGCATTGATAGGTGCACTGGCCGCCGTAATATAACTGAAATAATGTTGAAAACGGCGTTAAACACCATACAATAAATCAATCAATCATTGGCCTGAGAAAACTTACTGCACCTTCTAGTGGACAATCACATGAACGTGCAGTGTCAGGAAAAGATGTCAAAGAGCTAAAAACCTCATTGCATCTATCAGTAGACAATCACATGAACGTAAAGTGTCAACAAAAGAGGCCAAAGAGGTCAGAGACTGCCTGAATCTACCAGTAAACAAACACATTCACGTACAATGTCAGGAAAAGAGGTCAAAGAAGTCAAAACCTCACTAAATCTACAAATGGACACTCACATGAACGTACAGTGTCAGAAAAAGGTCAAAGAGGTGACTGCATGTACAAGTTGACAATCACAAGAACATACTGTGTCAAGAAAAGAGGTCAGAGACTAACAGCATCTTCAAGTGGAAAAATCACATGAACGTACAGTGTCAGGAAAAGATGTCAAAGAGGTCAGAGACTACATCCGTCCACCATTGGACAATCACATGAGTGTACAATGTCAAGAAAAGAGGTCAAAGAGGTTAGAGCCTCAATGCATCTTCAACTAGACAATAACATGAACGTACAATGTCAGTAAAAGGTCAAAAAGGTTACTGCATCTACTAGTGGACAATTAAATTTACGTACAATGTCAAAAAAAAAAAAAAAAAAATCTCAAAGAGGTCAAAGACTCACTGGATCTACAAGTGAACAATAACATAAACTACAATGTCAAGAAAGTATATCAATGAAGTCAAGGACTCACTGTATCTACATGTGAACAATTATATGAAAGTACAGTGTCAGGAAAAGAGGTCAAAGAGGTTACAGACTAACTGCATCTTCAAGTAGAAAAACAAATTAACGTGCAATATCAGGAAAAGATGTCAAAGAAGTCAGAGACTACCTGCGCTCACCGGTGGACAATCAGGTGAAGGTACAATGCCAAGAAAAGAGGTCAAAGAAGCCAGAACCTCACTACATCTATACATGGACAATCACATGAACGTACAGTGTCAGAAAAAGGTCAAAGAAGTGAGAAACTTACGGCATCTACATGTGGATAATCATATGAACGTACAATGTCAAGAAAAGAGGTTAAAGAGGATAGTGTCTCTATACGTGGGAAATCATATGAACGTACAGTGTCAAGAAAAGGAAGGATAGTCCCTCTATACGTGGAAAATCACATAAACGAACAGTGTCAAAAGAAGAGGTCAAACATATCAGAGACATACATGCATCTTCAAGTGGACAATCCCATGAACGTACAGTGTCAGATAAAGAGGTCAAAAACGAGTGCCTTTGACAATTTGGGAAACCATAAAACCAACCTATTTTTTTTTAAATCTTCCGTCACCGCCTATCAAATTTTGGAAAAATAAGCAGTGACGCAATCAAATGAGCCATGCTGTGTAAAAAGGAGGCTTACTGCATCTGCAAAAAGTATCGACCAGGTCAGTCTACGCAGTCCGCGCAGGCTGACCTGGGCCGAAACTTTTTGCTATTGCTTAGTTTTTGACATGTCCAAAGACCATTCTACTTCATGATTCAGTCGGTTGTTAACTATCATGGATTTTATGGATTCGTCATCATGTGATAACTTGCTTGGTATAATGCATTAAGGACATGCACTAAGCCCCCTTTTGCCAGAGCATGACTCAAATCTATACTATGGTTTTACAGTGATTTGAAGTAATGCCAAGTGAACTCTGTACCAGACGCCACTATTTCAAACTTATTCACTGATTGAATTTATGGTGTTTAACGCCGTTTTCAACATTATTTCGGTTATATCGCGGCGGCCAGTGCACCTATCCATGCTTTCCTGTGGTTTCTTTTAGCAGTACTACCCAAAATATTCTTTCCAAGCCACTGGCTGCTTTTCCACATAGCCATCATTGTCGAGACAATGGTAACCGGTGGTAGAGGAATGAATCCTGTCGCAATGATTATCATCAATCCTCGGAAAGAACATGGCCGAGCCGGGGATCAAACCAGCGATACCCTGTTCTCAAGTCCTGTACACTACCGACTGAGAAACCGGGGCTCGGCTTCAGACTTATCCATATTGGAATCACCGTCACACGACAAATTTAACCCTTACCCAGAGACACAATTTTGGACTCGTCCAAATTCAGTGTTGCTGCAAACAATAAATGATGGCACAAATGATGGAAGTTAATTTGGCTCTAAACAATAGGCTTTGTATTTGAAATGGTAAAACATTGTGGGAAAAGGGGGGGGGGGGTAAAATATTGTTTACAAGCATTTTCTTCATTTCTCACAAGTATTCAAACCCTTTACCACACAATCACGAGTTTTATCGACCCTTAGAAGAAAGTACTTTTGAAAACATGATGGGAAAAGGAGAAAATGCTGGTGTACAGCATTTTCTCCTTTTCTCGCCATGTTTTCTATCATAGACAAAAAGAACCCCATTATTTTACACACAATAAATTTGTCGTCTGCAAATGTTCTCAACTTGACCTAAAATTTTGTGGATTGGTTAAGAGTTCATAGCTATCTACCATAGCTATCTACTGATTCGTTTAGTGAAGGGTAAACCCTTTCCCAAAATGACAAAATTTAGACCTTTTCAAATTGAAAGCGTCTGAGACGACAAATTTTAAGTGGTACAAATGATCTTATTTAACTGTCTTGACAGGATAGAAAACATCGTGGGAAATGGAGAAAATCTGGTTAACAGCATTTTCTCCTTTTCCCACAATATTTCAAAATGTATCTTCCTCGGGGTCTGTTTAGTAAACGGTTAACCTGTCCCTCTGTGTACTATATACCAGTCATACCTCATCAATACCACGTACTTTGTTGCAAGGTGTGTTCGGTCATTATTTGAAAGTGTCTCTGTAATATATATCCAGACAGACGATAAAATTTTATGTTCAACTAAATATGCACATGATAATGTAGTCTATTTCATGTCAAAAAAAAAAGAAAACGGTGATAAAAGGTGAAATTGGTCAGGATTTAGATTGCATCTTCCCCTTTTTTTCACAATGTTTTCATCACATTCTTTCAAGATTGTTAACCCTTTACCAAACTACACAGTTTTAGACTGGACCAAAAACGAAGGCATTTGCAGACAATAAATTGAATGTCTCTCATATGATAAAATATCTCTTACAACGGGTAGAAAAAACATTATGAGAACAGAAGAAAATTATGAGGAATGGAATTTTTCTTTTTTTTCCCACAAAGTTTTCGAGAAAGTCTTCTTCCTTTAACCCTTTACCACACAATCCCGACTTTTAACGACCCTGAGAAAGGAGCCTTTTGAAAACATTGTGGGAAAAGGAGAAAATGCTGGTAACCAGCATTTTCTCCTTTTCCCACAATGTTTTTTCAACCCTAACCATAACAATTTTCCAGTCCCATTTATTTTGTCTTCTGCAAATGCTTTCAGTTTGGACCAGTCTAAAATTTTGTCGTTTGGTAAAGAGTTAAAACGGTCGCTGAAACTCGGGAGTGTGTTGTAAAGATTTAAATAATTCATGTTGATAGATAGTCAAAAGAGGGACAGCCTAAATTGATATCTTACGTAATGAGTCAATATGTGGTACAGTCTATATCTACGTTTACAAGTTCATTGTATGTTTTTCTGCACGTATGAATTCTTTCGGTGCTAACTATGACTCATGCTCTAGCAAAAGGGTGTTTTAATAATGCATCTCCTTGTTGTATCGTACCAAGCAAGTCACCATATGATTATGGAGCCATACAATCTATTTTGTCTAACAACCGACTGAATCATGAGGTATATAGGTCCTTAGACGTGCAGAAAAATGACCATTATCAGAAAGTTTCGACCCATGTCAGCCTGCGCAGACTGCGTAGGCTGATATTGGGCGATTCACTTTTGCAGGTGCATTAAAACCCTTTTTCACAGAGCAAGGTTGATAAAACTTTGACCGTCTTTGACGGCCTAGGGTAAAAATATACTTAGACCTAGAAAAATTTGTATTTAGTTTATAGGCATGATTGAATGAACGGACGGTATATGTCCAAGATCAGACTGCACGTTCTGTGCAATCTGATCTTGATCTATGCTGTCCTCAAAAGCCCATATTTTCGTCGGTGGCGGTTTAACTCTTTACCATACGACAAAATTTTAGACTGCTCCAAATTGAAAGCATTTCCAGACGACAAATTAAAGGTGGCCCAAATGATGAAATTTGTCATTGATAGGTTAGAAAACATTGTGGGAAAAGGAAAAAATGCTGGTTACCAGCATTTTTTCATTTTCCCGCAATGTTTTCAACAGGCCTTTTTCTCAGGGTCGTTAAAGGTCGGGATTGTGTGGTAAAGGGTTAACAGGAGATGAGAGCGTGTCGATATACTATAATGAAATTTACCAAATTTATCCTATTGGCGCCACGGACGAAAAGACGGGCTTTTGCGGACAGCATATATCAAGATACGATCGCACAGAACTTCACGACACAATCCGAGTTTCAACGATCCTAAGGAAGACGACTTTCGAAACTTTGTTAGAAAAAGAGAAAATCCTCAGCATTTTGTCGTTTTCCCATCATGTTTTTCTTACCCTTTGTAAGACATATTTTATCAATTTATCAATTTATTGTATTCAGTTTGTCCAGCCTAAAATTTTTTTGTTTGGTGAAGAGTTAAATCTTAAAAGAAAGTTACGGTGTTGATAATATATAGATCAAATTGAAGGTTCTTTGTATTCTGATCATGATCTGTATCGTCCTCCAAAGCTTTTCCCTGTCAACCACAGCTTTCCTCTGTCAACCACCCGCCTTCCCTTGTCAACCACAGCTTTACCCTACTAACAACAGCGCTTCTCTGTAACCCACAACTTTCCTCTATCCACCATAGCTTTCCTCTGTCCACTATAGCTTTTCCCTGTCAACCACAGCTTTTCTCTGTCACCCATAGCATTCCACTATCCACCACAGCTTTCCTCTGTCAACCACCCGCCTTCCCTTGTCAACCACAGCTTTACCCTACTAACAACAGCGCTTCTCTGTAACCCACAACTTTCCTCTATCCACCATAGCTTTCCTCTGTCCACTATAGCTTTTCCCTGTCAACCACAGCTTTTCTCTGTCACCCATAGCATTCCACTATCCACCACAGATTTCCTCTATCCACCATAGCTTTCCTCTATCCACCATAGCTTTCCTCTGTCCACTATAGCTTTTCTCTGTCAACCACAGCTTTTCTCTGTTACCCACAGCATTCCACTATCCACCACACCTTTCCTCTGTCCACTATAGCTTTTCCCTATCCACCACACCTTTCCTCTGTCCACCACAGTTTTACTCTATCCACAAAAGCGTGCCTCTATCCCCTACAGCTTTCATCTATCTACCACAGCTTTCGTCTGTCCACCATAGCTTTACCATATCGACCATAGCTTTCCTCTATCAACCCCATCTTTCCCCTGTCAACCATAGTTTTTTTTTTCTGTCACCAACAGCTTTCCTTTGTCAACCAAAGCTTTCCTATGTCAACTACAGCTTTTTTTTCTGTCACCCACAGCTTTCTTCTGTCACCCACAGCTTTCTTCTGTCACCCACAGCTTCTTCTGTCAACCACAGCTTTCCTCTGACAACCAAAGCTTTCCTCTGTCAACTACAGCTTTTTTTCTGTCACCCACAGCTTTCTTCTGTCACCAACAGCTTTCTTCTGTCAACCACAGCTTTCCTCTGACAACCACAGCTTCTCCTTGTCAACTACAGCTTTCCTCTGTCAACCAAACCTTTCCTCTGTCAACTACAGCTTTTTTCTGTCACCCACAGCTTTCCTCTGTCAACCACAGCTTTCCTCTGACAAGCACAGCTCTACCTTGTCAACTACGGCTTTTCTCTGTCAACCACAGCTTTTCTCTTTTAACCACAGCTTTTTTTCTGTCTACCATAGCTTTCCTCTGTCAACCAAAGCTTCCCCTTGTCAACTACAGCTTTCCTCTGTCAACCAGAGCTTTTCTCTGTCACCCATAGCTTTCCTCCGTCTATCACAGATTTCCTCTGTAAACTACAGCTTTTCTCTGTCAATCACAGATTTTTGCTGTCACCCACAGCTTTCCTCTGTCAACCACAGCTTTCCTCTATCTACCACAGCTTTCCTCTGTCAACTACAGCTTTACTTTCTCAACCACAGCTTTTCTGTCTACCACAGTTTTCCTCTATCCATCACAGCTTCTCTATTCGTCACACCTTTCCTCTGTCCACCACAGCCTTCTTCTGTCCACCTAAACTTTTTTTCTGTATACCACAGCATTCCTCTGTTCACCATAGCTTTCCCACCAAAGCTTTCCTCTGTCAACCACAGCTTTCTTCCCTGCACCTTAGCTTTCCTCAGTCAACCTTAGCTTTCTTCTGTCCACCGCAGCTTTCTTCCTTGTGCCTTAGCTTTCCTCACTCAACCACAACCTGCCTTTGTCCGCTACAGCTTTTCTCCGTCAACTGCAACTTTTCTTCGTCAATCACAGCTTTTCTATGTCCACCAGAGCGTTCTTCTGTCAACCACACCTTTCCCCTATCAACCATAGCTTTCTTCTGTCCACCACAGCTGTCCTCCGTCAACACAACTATCCTCTCCAACACAGTTTTCCTCTGTCAACCACAGTTCCCCCCTGTCCATTACAGCTTTTCTCTTTCAGCCACAGCTTTCTCCTGTCAACGATTGTTTACTCCGTCACAGCTTTCCTCTGTCAATTAAGCTTTCCTCTGTCAACACCAGCTTTTCTCTTTCCACCAAAGGTTTATTGTGTCAATCACTGCTTTTCTCTTTCCACTACAGCTTTCTTCTGTCCACCACAAATTTCCCTTGTCGACCACACCTTTCCTCTGTCAACAACAACTTTCATCTGTCAACCACAGCTTTCCTCTGTCAACCACAGCTTTTCTCTGTCTACCACAGCTTTGCTCTGTCTACCACAGCTTTCCTCGGTCTACCACAGCTTTCTCCTGTCCACCAGAGCTTTCTCAGTCCAACACAGCTTTCATCTGCCCACCACAGGTTTTCTATCACCACAGCTCTTCTCCGTACACCACAGAATTCCTCTGTCACCAATAGCTTTCCCTTGTCCACCACAGCTTTCTCCGTCCACCACAGCTTTCATCTGTCCACCACAGCTTTCATCTGCCCACCACAGCTCTTCTCCGTACACCACAGCATTCCTCTGTCACCAATAGCTTTCATCTGCCCACCACAGCTTTCTGTGTCCACCACAGGTTTCTCCGTCCACCACAGCTTTCATCTGCCCACCACAGCTTTCCAATGTAAAGGGAAAAGCAAGGAACTATAGAGTACCTTTCGTCAGAATGTTTAGTGCTGTGTTGAAATGTACTCTGTATATTGTATAAATAGTATGTTGATTTGAGTTAAACTTCCTAATTGTACCACGTGTATGATACGTATGTTTGATTGAATGTGGATTTACACCACTTTCAACAACATTCCAGCCTTGCCGCAGCGATAGTTTATTCATGTCTTTGCTCTGATTCAGCAGTACAAAGCTCGGGTTCTTAGCTGCCTTGTCTAATGGCATTCCCCTCAGCCAGGGTCAAGCGAGGAAATCCCTGATTACAAACCCAAAGTTCAGAGCCACGATCGAACCCTGTCAGTTAAGCGTATGGGTTTATCAACAACCCAAAGAGCGGCTAAATTAATCAATTGGACTTCACTAGCCAGGAAGAAAAAGGCATAAATTGTGGTGCAGTTTCAGTGCTGTTTTTTTTTTCAGCAACATTGCTTTAAAGAATAGCGGGCAGTTTAGATCCAACATCAGACTGCATGTTCTGTGCAGTCTGACCTTCATCTGCACTGTTCGCAAAAGGTATTGGTATTGATTTATATTTGCTGCGAAAATAACTCATGTTGTGCTTAGTATTCTAAGGGTGAAGGCCCAAAAACTTCCTTGCATGACAAATGTATCGGGTTGGTAACCCAACATGACCAATGTTGATGAGATTTAATTTTGATATCCCTGGGGCAACGTTGTGGATGTTGGGTTGCATATGGTACAGAAACGCTGCAACGATTATTTGAATACAAAAAAAAACCCCAATGTGCTAGGCTCTGTGAAAAGGGGGGGTTGATGCATCTGCAAAAAGTTGCGACCTATGTCAGCCTGCGCAGTCCGCGCAGGCTGACATGGGTCGCAACTTTTTGCTATTTGTAAATTTCATACATGTCCAGGTACCCATTTTTCCTCCAGATCTAGTCGGGTTGATAGACTAAATGGGTTTTATGGATCCATAGTTACGTAATGACACGGAGATGCATTAAACCTCCTTTTCCCAGAGTATGGTTCAAATATATGTACACGCTCAAAGCAATATTAGTAACATGTGCACACATATCAAATATGATCCATAAAAATCCCCCTTTATCTCTTTTCTCTGTCTCTCTTTCTGTCTATCTTCTAGTCATCGATTTATCTGTTTGCGTGTTGGTGTATCTGCCACGGTTACCCTCTCAAACTCTTTGTATCTCTATCTTTTTGTTTCTGTCTCTGTCTCTCTCTTTCTCCCCTCCACCATGTATTCTATCAAAAGGCAGTAAATCGGATTGAATATAAAGTATTGATAGGCGTTTTATTAAACAAATCAACAAAACGTCCCGATATGTACGTTAGTACGGGCATTATCATTCCAAGCTAGAAAACCCAGTTCTTTGTAAAAAACCTTTGTTGTCGGCGCTCATACAGACCGTCTCGATGCAAAAAATTCATATAATAACCCACAGCATAGGTTCTCGTGAATAAAAATTCTTTTTTATTCTCGATATATGCTGCTTCGAAATTTAAACTTCCTGAAATTTGACGGGTGCATTATGGTTTTAAAAAGTAATAGGGTAGGTTTCAAATTACCATTTCGTAATTATGACCTAAAGTAATGGATTTAGAGTTCTATTTCAGTTTATAATGATTTTTTTCGTGGTTTGTATTGTAGCTGTCGCGGTGTCGGGTTTCTTCACAACGGACACCTCATATATCTTCAAAGAGACCATTTTTTATCTCTCCCAAACCCAACCCTTTGAATGCCAAATAAATGCGAGTAGACTTTTCCAAGCAGTTAAAGAAGATATATTGCAACGTTCAGACTAATGTTGGATCAGAAAATCTTATAAAATAGCAGACTGTGTAGATACAAGATCAGACTGCACAGACCGTGCAGTCTGATCTTGTATCTGCACGGTTCGCAAAAGCGAAAATAGTTGTTACATACGCACTAAGGATCAACCTAGTTACGTATTGATCTCACTTTTTTCTCTCCTGCCATTGTCTTGTCTCAAAATCTACCGTTACTATGCTTAACGCGACTTAACCCTTTCCCAGACGACAGATTTTGGACTGCTCCAAATTGAAAGAGTTTGCAGACTACAATTTTAAATTTGATGAAAATGGTAGAAAGTCCTCAATAAGGGTAGAAAACACTGTGGGAAAAGGAGAAATTGCTCGTTACGAGCACAATTTCTCCTTTTCCCACAGTGTTTTCAAAAGACTTGTGCTGCAGACACGTGAAAACCAGGGCTTGTTTGGGAAAGGGTTAAGCCGCTTTTGCGGACAGAGTAGGCCAAGATCAGACTGTTCGTTCCGTGCAGCCTGAACATGGATCTACTCTGTCCGATGCTTTGAGATGTATTCAACGTGTAAATATTCTTAATATCATCGAACAGATAATTTAGTTGGCAGTATAGACCATGGTGTTACCAAGAATGCATAAATTCTGGTTACCAACATTTTGCCCCCTTTTCCCATGTGTTCAAAAGCTTTCCTGGTCAGGTTTGTTAAGAAATGGAGTTGTTTTGTTATAGGACATGAACAAGATTGTTGTATTTGTTATCAGCCCCCCCCCCCCCCCCCCCCCCATTAGCTCTACATACCAGTAATGTCGCTATGGATCCATATGTCAATTTTACAACTGTCGCAATGACCTTTTTACGGATCGAACCCGCAACCTTTTGTATCTCAGGCAGATGCTCATTCTACTCCGTCATGCAGGTCTCAGAATCGTTCCTCAGCTTCTACTTAAACCTCCAGCCCGCCTCGCTCGAATTAGAACGCGAATTGAGTACAGTTAGAGTAGATTGCAGGTAAGGAACCCATGGTCCGTATTCACCAATCATTTTTAAGAATATTATCTGACTAATTCTCAAGAAATTTCTGCATTCGAAAGAAACACAACTTCTGATTGGCTAAACTGGAAGTTGTGTTACTTTCAAAAAATGAAAAATTCTAAACATAAGACTAAGAATGTCTTAAGAACGGTTGGTGAATACTGATCCAGGACCTTCAGCTCTGGATGTCAATACCCTACTCGCTAGGTCATAAGAAGTCCCCTTCCCCAACACCCCCCCCCCCCAACACACACACACACACACACACACACACACACACACACACCACTCTCCAAGTTGTCCAAAGTGCTGCAGTATTTAGGTTGAAGGGATAATATGGGACGTAAAAAAGATTGTCAAGCAGACATGGTCATGTAGGTTACTTGATTTACCGGTTAACCCGTATCCTGCTAAATAACTTAAATAAAACTTTCAAGCCGATAGTAAAAACCCGAATAATATTATTTCAAACTTTCTTTTTTAGTAAAAATATCTCTTTAATGGACTGTGTCAGACTGCACGTTCTGTGCAGTCTGATCTTGATCTACACTGTCCGCAAAAGGCCAGTGAGTCACGCTTAGGAGCAAAAGGTTTAAGTAACCCTTAGAGCTCTTAGCACAACTTAGTTGTTTTTTGTGGACGGTTGAGATCAAGATCAGACTGCTTTTTCGGACAGTGTCGATAAAGATCAGACTGCACAGAACATGCACTCTGCCATTGTTTCTTTCCACCATTTTGGGAATCATTCTCGGAAAATAAGCCTTGTATCTATAATGCTTTGGTATGCATTCCTAATTCAGAGAGCCCATTTAATTATAGTATTTAGCGATTTAACCCGATACCAGACAATTCCGTGTCTCAACGACCCTGAGGAAAAAGCCTTTTAAATATTGTGGGGAATAGTGGTAACTAGCCTTTTTTCCATTTCCCACAATGTTTTCTACCCTGTCAGAGGACTTCTGTTCTTTTGTACCAAAATCTAACGGTCATCTCTAGATGCTTTAAATTTTGAAGACTCTAAAAATCATCCCTTGGAAAAGGGCTAAGTGTTAAAACAGCTGTTCCTTAGGCTGCATGATAAATGAAATAATAGTTTCAGTCAGTAGTAAAGACAAAAAAAGGTGTAGTTTCCTAGTGCCTTTGGCCTCCATTGGACAGTTTAGATCTAAAAACAGACTGCGCGTTCTGTGCAGTCTTATCTTGGTCTATACGGTCCACATAAGACAATCTGATCGTAATCACACCGCCCTAGAACCTAATTTGTAATATAAAAGCTAAGAATTAAGCGGTCAACTTGGATTTGGGTCACTTTGCTTGACCGGGGCTTGACTTCAGATTTGTCCGGTTTGATTTATAAACTTGACCGTGATTACACACTTTAAAGTAAGTGTGATAACGTTACATTAAATCCCTGAAATGCCTATCTCATTTGTTGATCGGATGTAGACCAAGGTGTGTCAGTTTCTGACTTGGTTAACGTTTTACGTAGGAGAGCAGCCAGTGGCGTAGAAAGGGTGTTCCGCATGGTACCGGTTGAACTTCAAGCATGTATATTTGGGTGCACTGGCCGCCATGAAATATCAGAAACACTGTTTGCACTCGGTGTTAACCAGCAATTTTTCTCCTTTTCCCACATTGTTTTCAAAAGGCTTCTACTGGGACGTCAAAACTCGGATTGTTTGGTAAAGGGTTAAACAACATCAAGTCAACAACAAGGACGTAAAAGGTCGACCTTAGCGTTGTGCAGTGATGGTTATACAATATAAGTAATCGATTGGCCTTATAGGGGTCTAGGTTAACTCTTTGCCACACGACAAAATTTTAGATTTGTCAAACTTGAAAGCAATTACAGACGACAAATTTTCTTTGGCTTACTGGTGAGATTTGTCTTTAAAAGGATAAAAAATTGCAGGAAAAGGAGAAAATGCTGGTTGCTAGCATTTTCACTTTTCCCACAGTATTTTCAAAGACCCACCTATTCCGCTTTGTAAATACACAGAGCCACTCGGTAAAGGGTTAGCTCTCTGTACGCAAATTAGCTGAAACGGACATTTTTACCCGAAGTTATTCGAATTTCTAAATGTTAAATGAAGAGTGTTGATCAAAGAATTGGCAGTAAGATATGTGCATTCTGATCTGATCGTTGTAAATCCCTCTGATTGGCTGAGATGTTCAAAGTCAGCAAATCAGATGGATTGTCTTAGAACTGACAGTAATCAAAGTACTGAAAATACTGACAGACTACCGAATGTGGCCTTTATAAATAAAAGATAAAACTTAGTTGGTCTATGTAAGGCTGAAGAAAATGGTCAAGTTCGGCTATCAAGTCCGATCCGGTCCAGTCTGGTCATTAAGTCTGATCCGGTTCGGCCCGGTGACCTTACCCACTGCTTATAGCCATTTACTTGTCACAATAGGAAATACCATGAAAAAAATCTGTTGATCTTTAATTTAAAAAAAAAAAAAGAGCAAATGACGAACATATCGTTGTAATTTATGTCAACATTGTCATATATAACAGAATTGGCTCACTCTCGATGGCAATAGACTAGCAATCTTATTCACGACAAAAAAAAAAACAACTTATTTCACAAAAACGTTTCATCAAAAGTTATAAAATTTGGGGAAAAAAAGTCAAGATTTTCACACAGACTTCTGATAGCGATAAAAATTTATAATTTATAATTTAAATGCTGGTGGTTGTTCAAAATAAGGTGCTTTCACGGACAATGAAGATAATGATCAGAATGAACTGTAAAGTGCAGTAGATACTGATGCAAAAACATACGTTGTTCTATATTTGAATAGATATTGATGCAAAACCGTGCTGGAATTCGTAATACACTGTAATTGTGTCTTCATGACTAATTCAAAACATCGACTCCGCTTTTCAAGCACTCCAAGGGATGAATCCTAAGCGTGCCAAACACTTCATTTTAAAGTCTTAAACCTTTACCAAACAACCATGTGTTTTAACGAAGAAATAAGACCTTTGAAAACACAACGGGGAAGGATAATGCTGGTAAACAGCATTTTCTCCTTTCCCTCAATGTTTCCTACAGAAATAAATCCCATTTCATTTGTTGTCTGCAACTACCCTCAACGACAGCTCAGATGTTGCTCACATCATGAGATATGTTCTTGATAGGACAGAAAACAGCGTGAGAAATTTTCTCCCTTTCCCACAATGTTTTCAATTGTCTGTTTTCCTAGGGTCGTCAAGTTGTTGTTTGGTGTAGCGTTAAAACTTTCTCATCTGATTATGCACTTATTTGCTCTTGCATAGCGTGAAGATCAGGATGAGAATGAAGCCTGCACTCTGACCTCTGATTTGCACAACCCGATACTTTTTTAGATTATTCAGATTAAAGAGCCGTAAAAGTACAACAGTTTGGTCTTGTACATAGGCTGAGAGAAGCATTTTTCCGTCGTAGCTGAATGCGCTGGCTTTGACCTACTTCTTGGTATTGATAAAGAATGAATAGATGGTAATTTGCGATTGGTCAAAAATGTATACATGTTTATTCGGCGGGCCCCTGCTGGCATATTTGCTCACACGTTTATGAAACCACTATTATCAAGCGTTGCTACTCCTAACTGTTACCCCGGGGCCTTGATTCATATCATAGCAAAATACCGTAGTAGAGAACTTTTTTTTTTTCTTGTGTTATTTGCAAATTAATATTTTCATAAGCATTACCCAATAACCCAGTAACTACTTTTCAACAAAATGAGAAACAGTGAGGAAAAAGAGGCAATTGCTCGTGAGGTAACTTTTCATTATTTTACTTTATATTGAGCCACAAAAGAGTTTCAATTTTCATATTCTAGTATCTCTTACGCCGTCTATCTTTTTAAAAGATATTTCTTGTCATTTACAATATCTCACAGTCTATTGATGTGTGTTTCTTTGGTGTTTATAACGCCGTTTTCAACATTATTTCATTGCACCTCTCCTGGCTTTCATGGAGTTTCTTCTACCAGTATTTCGCACATTATTCTTCCCAAGCCACTCGCTGCTTTCCCAAATAATCATCGTCGAAACGGGGAATTATGAGCGGTGAGAGAGGAACGAATCCTGTCGCAATGACTATCATCAATCCTCGGAAAGAAATTTGCCAAGCCGGGGATTTGAACCAGCGACTCCGTGTTCTCAGGTCTATTATTCTATCGACTGCGCCACTGGGGTTCGACATGTTTTGTTGTAACTGAGTAGCTGGTAAGCTACTTGTGTGAACTTAGTACTTTTACCCTTGGCATCTTTCAACACAATGTCCACAATATAAAACATTAACATAAGTTTAGATTTTATATACAAATGCTTGTGAAAATGATGTACCGGTAGTACTTAAAAGGATGTCAAATGTTCGCGAGAAAAGTGTCTCCCTTTGTCACAATATTTTCGAGTCTACCGGAAGACGAAAAAGTCCTCTGTTTGAGTTAATGTACAAATAAATAACTGTGTCATTATAACGCGACCTAGTTTTTTTTTTTCAGAGCTGATTTCAAAACAGATCTAGTCTGATATGACCTATATTGTGGCATTTTTCAGCAACAATTGTTTCGATTCATTAGCTTTTAACCCTTATCGTTTTAACACACGATCGCCAGTTTTAATCCTTAGGCTGCAAAGCGAGACTCACTGACCTTTTGCGGACAGTGTAGATCAAGATCAGACTGCACAGAACGTGCAGTCTGATCTTGGATCTACACTGTCCGATAGGGAAATATTTTTTTTCCGAGAAATAATTTTGAAATAGTATTTTTCGGATTTTTTCTGTCGGCTTGAAAGTTTCATTTAACTTGTTTTAGTAGGAAAAGGGTTAATCACCCTGAGGAATAAACCTTTGAAAACATTGTGGGAAAACGAGAAAATGCTGGTAATCGTACTGTGTTAATAACAGTAATTGTGTTTCTAAAACTTCAAAGCGTGTTAACCTTTAGGCTGCCAAGCGCGACTCACTGACCTTTTGCGGACAGTGTAGGTCAAGATCAGACTGCACAGAGCGTGCAGTCTGATCTTGGATCTACACTGTCCGATAAGGAGATATCTTTCCTAAAAAATAAAATACCTTTGAAATAGCAAAATTTGGGTTTTTACCATCGGCTGGAAAGTTTCATTTCACTAACTTAGCAGGATAAGGGTTAATGATAGTAACTACGTTTCAAAAACTTCCAACCGTGTCAAACTTTGCTCTTTGTGCAATTTACAATGAAGTTTTTTTGAGACTTCTAAATGTGGCATGTCTACTTAACTCTTTACTACACGACAAAACTGTAGACTTGTTCAAATTGAAAGCATTTGCAAACGACAATTTAAGTGAGAAATGCTCTGTGAAAAGGGGGCTTAATGCATATCCGTGATGCATCATAGCAGCAAGCCATCACAATATAATACATCCTTAAAACCAGTTTTGTGTAATTAACAACCTACTGAATCACGAGGTAAGCTGGTCCGTTGACATGCAGAAAAAATGACCAAAAGCAAAACGTTTCGGCCCAGGTCAGCCTGCGCGGACTGCACAGGCTGCCTTGGGTCGATACTTTCTGCCAATGCATTAAGCCCTCTTTTCACAGAGCATGTCTCAAATATGGCGTAAATGACTGATGAAAGAGTATAAAACCTGAAAAAAGGAGAAAATGCTGGTTACCAGTCGTAAAGTGCACCTATCTGTGCGTTCTCAGAGTTTTTCTTGTACAAGTGCAAAGCTTAATACTCATTCTAAGTCACTGGCTGCTTTCCCACATAAACATCGTCGAAACAATGTTTGGCGGTGAGAGAAGAATAGGTCCTGTCTCAATGACGAATAGAGTGGGCAGAGGGAATATATTTGAAGGTAAACTAATGAAACTTTTTGTATGGTTTTCTCTTCTCAGATCAAAATGAATTGGTCGATCGATTGGTTAGTGTTTTCTTCGCTTTCAACATTACTTCATTGATGTCATGACGACAGCCCGCTTCATGATTAATTTGTTTCCTGGGTGTCAAAAGTCAAGGGTAGGGCCCAAAAGTGTCTGGCCCCAGGACAACAACACAAAACAATCCATAGGGCAATTATTGGACTCCGAAGTGCGAATTCTACAGCTTCTCCCATGAGCCACGCGGCAGCCCAGATCCAAAGTAAAGGGCTGACCATTGTTTCGACGATGGTTATATCGGAAAGCAGCCAGTGGTTTGGAAAGAATGTTGTGCGGAGTACTAGTAAAAGAAACTCCAGGAAAGCATGGATAGGTGCACTGGCCGCCGCGATATAACTGAAATAATGTTAAAAACGGCGTTAAACACCATACAATCAATTAATTAATCCAAAGTAAAGTGCTTTAGTCTTTGTCTGACAGATAAATATGAGCGATGCTCTGGCAAGTGGGGGTTTGATGCATTTGCAACAAGTATCAACCCAGGACTGCGTAGGCTGACCTGGGTCGAAACTATCTGCTATTGGTCAAATTTCTGCATGTCAAAGGACCAAGTTTACTTTATGTTTCTGTCGGTTCTTAGACAAAATGCATTTTATGGGTCTATAAATATGTGATGACCTACTTGGTATCATGCATCACGGGGATGCATTAAACTCCCTTATGCCAGAGCATGGCTTATATGCATACATCTTATCACAATGATACTGTTTGGAGTACAAACAAATTGTATTCAAGGGGTCTCAAGAGGCTCAATGGTTTCAACCCAATTTTGCTTTATGAAGGGCACTGGTCACGCGGGAGTGTCCTTTGGCAAGAAAGTACAGAGTCCAAGCCTGGTACTGGTATTATCCTGGAAGCAAGAGAAGAAGTGAGCTGTCGCCCTGATATAACTAAAATAGTGTTCAGAGCGGCGTTAAACAGTAAATAATACGACAAGTAGGGCGACAGCGTTAGAAACTGTAGCCATACTAGAATTACTTCAGGTCTAAATCTCTGCAAGGTATGGGCTGCGTAAGATGTTACAGCGAAAAGTGTAGACAAAGGTCAGACTGCACAGAACGTGCAGTCTGATCATTGATCTAAACTCTCCTATACTTTTTAGAGATTTTCTGGTTAAAAAAAAGCTTTAGAATTGCATCTAGTGCGGTTGAAATTTATGAGCCGTGCTCTGGCAAAAGGGGCCAAGCCCCCGTAGCTCAGTCGGTAGCGTACAGGACTTGAGAACAGGAGGTCGCTGGTTCGATCCCCGGCTTGGTCAATTTCTTTCCGAGGACTGATGATAGTCATCGCGACAGGATTCATTCCTCTCTCACCGCTGACGGTCTCATCGACGATGGTTATGTGGGAAAGCAGCCAGTGGCTTGGAAAGAATATTGTGCGGAGTACTGGTAAAAAGAAGCTCCAGGAAAGCATAGATAGGTTCACTGGCCGCTGTGATATAACTGAAATAATGTTGAAAACGGCGTTAAACACCATACAATCTGGCAAAAGGGGTTTAATGCATCTCCGTGATTCATAATACCAAGCGAGTCATTACATAATTATGGATCCCTAAAATCCATTTTGTATAACAACCGACTAAAACCTGCGGTAAGGACTAATGGTACATTGACATACAGAAAATTTAAAGATAGCAAATAGTTTCGGCTCATGTCAGCCTGCGCGGATAGCGCAGGCTGGCATGAGCTGAAACTAATTACAGATACGTTGAACCCCTATTTCACAGAGCATTCGTCAACTCAGATGTTTCACTCGTAACCTATGATCTAAGGGTATACCACTTTTTGTCAGTACTTTTATATAACTTGCCGGATTACTATCACGCGATCGATGTTTGTTTCTATTTGCGTGTGTTGAATTCTTTACACCAAACATTATATCCAAAACGTTATGGTTTTCACTTGATATTTTAAGCTCTAGGGGTTAAGCACGGCATTCAATGCTTTTAAGGAAATTGCAGATCAAGATCAGATTACAAAATAAGGCTCAGACTGATTTTATGACCTACCTAGTCCTGTATTATGCGAAATAACCTGACCAAAACAGCTTTTCGATTGCGTGTGTTAGGCCTTTTCTTTGCGGTGAGAACATCCATTCCCTTTATGTAACACCATGAAAGAGTTGACATGGGAATTGTTACCTTCTGCGTTACACTGGAGTAGACATTAAGACTTCTATAGCTCTTTTTCCAACCACTGTTCTCAGGTTAATATTTTGACGATAAAGGCTGAAATAAACTCACTCTAGATAAGTATTGCTGAGCTGTGAAGTCTGGCGGCCTTCACCTTGTGATTACGCCTGCAGCATAAACAGAAATAGGTCAAGATCAATATATATTTTTATCTCATGCGTCACACATGGATAACCTTTTTCTAAACAATCCGTAGTTAAAAGACCCTAAAAACTAGGCTTTTAAAAACATAATTGGAAAAGGAGAAAAGGCTCGTGACCAGCATTTCCTACTTTTCTGACAATGTTTTCTATTATATCTAAAACACTCAATTGCTTGTCGTCTGCAAATGCTTTTAATTTGGTCTCGTCTTAAACTTTGTCGCTTTGTGAAGGGAAAATGTAACAACGTTACGCTTTTTTCGTCTTACTCGCTTTACCTGATAACATACTAACATAATTTATACTCGTACCCATGAAGGGTTATGTAGACGACAAGTTAAATGCGGCTCATCTGATTGGATTCTGCTTTGAAAGGGTAGAAAACACTATTGGTAAATGAAAAAAAAAATGTTGCTTACCCTTTTCTTTTTTCACTCTCTGTTTAGAAACTTTTTTCACGATTGTCTTAGCAATACGCATAACTGGGAAAAGGGAGTCCTAAGCGACCTTGCATGACTAAAGTTGGCAAAAGAAAACGGTGCTAGCTGTAGCTAAAAATGCGCTAATATGTTCTTACTCCATTTGGTCCAATCACTCGTTTCTTTTTGCAATGAACAAAACAAAAACTTTTATTTCTTCACCATTTTCTATGCTACTATATCTTTACCAGACGACAAAATTTAGACTCGTCCACATTGAAAGCCTCTGCCGACGAAACAGTACACATGGCTTATATGGATAGGATTTATATTTGACAAGGTAGAAAACATTATGGGCAATGGAGACAATGCTTGTTAAGAGCATGATTATCTTTTCTTGCGATATTACAAAAACCATCTTCCTCAAAGCCATTAGAATCTTGAACTTTTGGTAAACTGATTATTCGAATCTTAACTGTTTCAGCGCCATGGGCGAAAATAATGGGTTTTCGCGGACGGTATAAAGTAAGAGCCTGATCTTGATCTATTCCAGGCAACCGCTTGTATTGACAAACCTCTAAGATAAAACTCTCAGAGTTTAACTGGATACTATTTCAGGCATTGAAATGGCTTGAGACGACTATAAATTGAACCATTTTCCGGCAAAAGCGGTTTATGCATCTCCGTAATGCATTACACCTTGAGCAAGACATCACATAAGTATGGATCCACAAAAATCCATTTTGTCTAACAACCAATTAATTATGTGGTAGGATGTTCCTTAGACCTGCAGATTTTTTTTAAGCAAAAAGTTTCGACCTGTGTCAGCCTGCACGGCCTGCGCAGGCTAACATGGGTCGATACTTTTTTTGCCGATGCATTAAACCCCCTTTTCACAGAGCATGACTCAATTCTATTTTGCCCGGAAAGAGTTGTAAACACGACCTTATGCGTCATTTACACCGGCAATGGAAACCATTGCTTTCCGCAGCTGAGCAGTACTAGCTCTTATTTCTAACGTCAGTTCATTGTCCAAGCTCTCGCTGTTAGTTGCAATAAAGTGCAGATAAACCCATTTGATTCGTTCTCGAACTCTGAGCTATTTTATAGGCGTTTCGTGAATCGTGGAAAAGATTGAAGCTATTTATAGACTGATGGTGTGCTTGAATGCGCAAGGAAAACTTTGGGGAATTTTAAGCTTTACCCTGCTGAATAAGTGAAATGAAACTTCAAAGACGATAGTAAAAGCCTAAATTTTGCTATTGCAGACGTATTTTTAGTGGAAGATATCTCCTTATCGGACAATGTAGATCCAAGATCAGACTGCACACGTTCTGTGCAGTCTGATCTTGATTTACATTGTCTGCATAAAGTCCTGTAGTCGCGCTTAGCTGCCCAAGGGATAAAACAAAAGTGACTAGTAAAACTAACGAATGCAGGATGTGAATTGATCAATTATTGATCAGACATACTAGTATTTTGTGATCGATTTAGAGACACTTTCGACAAGCCACAATAAAGTGGCTTAGACATTTTGTCTCATCCAGTTGGATAGCTCACCTTGGAATTTAGAAAAGCATGTAGATTAAATATCATTGAGTCATGCTCTGGCAAAAGGCATCTTCGTGATGTATTATGCTAGGCATGATCGTGGATCCATAAAATCCTTTTTGTCCAACAACCGGCTGAATACTGAGGTAGAATGGTCCTTTGACATGCATAAATTGACTAAAAGCAAAGAGTTTCGACACAGATCAGCCTGAGCGGACTTCGCAAGCTAACATGGGTCAATACTTTTTTTTGCAGATGTATAAAGCCCCCTTTTCACAGAGCATGGCTCATATACCAGACGACAAAAGGTTGGACTGTCCGACTAAAACGCATCTGCAGGTGACGAATGCATTTCAAGAATGTGGCTCAACTGTTTGTATTTGGATTTGAAAACAGCAGACAATCTGCAAGGAACAGAACAGAACACCGTTTATCTGACAAAAACTACATAGTTTATAGTCTTACATATTGTATATAATTGTATTCTAAAATATATGAGCCATGCTCTGTGAACAGGAGGCTTGATGCATCTTCGTAATGCATTATACCAAGCAAGTCATCAGATAAGTATGGATCCATAATAGCCACGGTTTTTTTAACAACTGATTTAATCATGAGGTAGACTGGTCTTTGGACATGCAGAAACTTGACCAATAGCGGAAAGTTTCGGCCCAGGTCAGCCTGCGCGGACTGCGCAGGCTGACCTGGGTCAATATTTTTCACAGATGCATTAAGCCCCCTTTTCACAGAGCATGGCTCATATGCCTGTAAGGGCACTTCAGCAATCCTAATGATCTTCTGTTGGCATCATACTTACTTCGGCCTTCGTGTGGCTTTTGTTCAATGTTCAAGCCTCACTTAGCAAGGGACAACTAAGATATTTCTTATATAGAGGAATATTTTTCAGAAGATGGAAGAACAAAAACTTGGGGTTGTAGCCATTAATGCATTAACACCTCATCAGGGGAGGACAATTTCTAGGGTCCCTTGTTGGTTTGCCAGGTCTGTGAAGCTGGAAATATGGACAATTTCAATCAATTTTCTATGTTGCAAACAAGAAGTGGCTTGACACCTTCTAATTACAGTAGTCTCCTTCTCGGAGGAAGATGATTTCTTTTAAGAAGACTACCGTGTTGTGCGTGATAACATAGACAAATTTTATTTGACGTAAGCTTGTACAGCTTCTAGTCATACGAAATAATAATTACAAGACATATCTTGAAAAACATGACAGTGTAGTAATTTACAATTCGTAATATGTTACTTGTAGGCTAACATTTAGAAAGAGAGTTAGATGAGTGACACTGGAAAAAAAAGTAATCATTAAACAAATATTAACACATCGAACATCAACCCTTTACCATTCGAAAAAAAAAAACATTACGCCCTTGATGAATATTTAGTATTTACTTCATTATAATAAATTATACATGTGAATTGTCTGTTGACGCAAAGGTCTATAATCAGCGAAATACCGTCTTTACGCAACATGTAACATATGCTGTTATTTTGTAAATATGCTGACAATTAACCCTGTACCAGACAATCCCGTAATTTAACGACCTGAAGACGTTCTGGGAACAGGAGAATATGCTGGTAACAAGCGTTTTCTCCATTTCCCATAATGGCTTCTATCCTTGTAAAGATAAATCACATGATTTTAGCCATATCTAATTTGTCGCCTGAAAATGCTTTCGATTTGGAAAAGTGTGAAATTTTTGTCATCGGGTAAAGAGTTGACCTTTTACCACACAATCCCGAGTTTTAACTACCCTGAAAGAGAAGGCTTTTGAAAACATTGTGGGAAAGGAGGAAATGCTGGTAACCAGCATTTCCTCCTTTCCCACAATGTTTTATATCCTATCAAAGACAGAAATCATCATTTGAGATACATTTATTTTGTCGTCTGCAAATGCTCTCAATTTGGTAGAGTCTAGATTTTTGTCGTTTGGTAAAGAGTTAAACTTTTCAGTATCATATGTTACAAAATACCGACATGTAGATTTGTTGCTTAACTATCTACCAAACAATCTCGTGTTTCTACTATTTGTTGAGCCTTTGAAAACTTTGTGAGAAAATGAGAAAATGCTGGTTTTCTGAGAATTTATGGCAAAAACATTCTTGAAGTACGAACTCTGGAAGGAAGAAATCAACTATAACTACTTTGAGCTGTATGGCAGAAAAAACGAGAGGATATCCATTAGTATGTATAGACAAATAATAATTATGTTTATACAGCACACTGACCCATGCATATGGGAATAAAATTTGATACATGTGCTTTAAATATAATTGAATGATTGATTAAAAGGTGTTTTACTCCGCTTTCAACATTATTTCAGGTAAAGAGTTAAACTTTTCAGTATCATATATTGCAAAATACCGACATGTCTGTCGCTTAACCCTCCACCAAACAATCCCGATTTTCTTCTATTCGCGGCGGCCAGTGCACCTGTCCATGCTTTCCTGGTGTTTCTTTTTTACCAGTACTCCACACAATAATCTTTCCAAGCCACTGGCTTCTTTCCCGCACAACCATAGTCGAAACAATGGTCAGCGGTGATAGAGGAATGAATCCTGTTGCAATGACTATCATCAATCCTCGGAAAGAAATTGACTGAGCCAGGATCGAACCGGCCTGCTGTTGTCAAGTCCTGTACGCTACCGACTGAGCTACCGGGGCTTGGCAAAAACAGCCCTGAAGTGCGATCTCTCGAAGAAAAAAATCCAACTTTGAGCTGTACGGCAGAAAAAACGAGAGGATATTCATTAGTATGTAGGACAAATGTGTTTATGAAACAGACTGATACATGCATATAGGAATGGTTATTTGATACTTTGAATACGCTTGAATGATCGAATGGATGGTGTTTTACGACGTTTTCAACACTATTTCAGTTATATGTCATATGTATTTCCTGGGTTTCACCAGTACTAGGTCATTCGTCCTTCTTTTTACCGTTACACAGGACCCACATTGAATATGAAAGTCTAGGGTTGGTGCACAAAGACGAAAAAGGCATAAAGATAACGAGGCATAAATTTGAAGTAAAACTTCAGTCATAACAGAGGTATCAGAGAATGTCCACCTTTTCGCACGACGATGGCGACGGGGCTATGAGCTACGAATTATAAAAATGTAGCGCTTTGACTTATTGGACTAGAACTATTAAACCAAATTTTAAATCAGATTTTTTTAGGGTAAAAAGTTAATATTTTATAAGGAAAAGTCATAAGGACGTGACTATTTCCGGTAAGTTGGGGGAAGACCCATTTTATTTGATGCTTTTCGGTAGTTTATCGGGAAATAATGGTGGATTATGGTTCGATAATTTCACCTTTTCAACCAGCGAAATTACCGGTTGATAAACTCACTGGTACGGAAATACCGAGAGCTCCCTTGTACTTCGCAAGTCCCAACAAAAAAGGGGTTACAAGCATGAAATAAATAGAACATTTGTTTTTCGGTGAAAGATCGAAATTTAATTTCATCTCGTGAACATCATACGGTAATATTTCACTCGTGGCTGTGCCACTCGTGAAAATATTATCGAAGATGTTCACGCGACTCTACCAATTTAGCTATGGAGGCAAGTGAAATATTATTACGTTAAATTTATTTATCCCTTGTTACGCGATTAGGGCTGTACCGTTACTATCGCAATGGGAAAGTTTCGGGTAAAAATACAAAAAAAAAACCCCTCGGTATTTCTTCGCATTTTCTACATGTTTCTCTATCTATGCTTTAAGTTAAAAGCAATCTTTGCACGCGTATGAAAAATTAGTAGTCTTTGTTACGATTTTCTATAAATAACCTAGCGAAATAAAATCTGGTTTAGTGTCCCTTTAATGTCTATTGATAACTATTCTAGCACATAAATTACAACAAAAATATGCCTGTAATGAAAGAAACTCCAAGCTGTTGATCATCTTTAACCTCGCATCAAAGCTTAATATCAAATGTCAAAGTTTGACAGAAGGTTTTTATTTGGCATAAAAAGTCTATTTTCATTGGTTGTAGGTAGTTATTAATGACTTATTATGGTATTGCCATTACAAAATTATACAGAAAAATGTCCTATTAATGGATAAAGATGGCTTAGTTGCTCAACACTTTCGGCGCCATAGGTGAAAACAAGGGCTCTTGCGGACGGCATAGATCAAGATCAGACTGCACAGAACGTGCAGTCTGATCTTGGATCTATACCGTCCGCTTGTTTAGTGAAGCCTTTGAGATAAAAATATTTCTGAATTGCAGTGGATTGTTTTTTTGCAGCGTGACAAGAGGCCCAGATTATATATTTTGGGATGCAAGAGTTAAACTTTAAAGGTTGAAGGTCAGCGACTGGCATACTATATTTAACGTTTATTTGAATTGCTATGACCTATTCTATCAGCTAGTTGCCTTTCGTTAATCGCTGTACTCTTTACCAAAAGAAAAAGGACTTACTTAAATTGAAGGCTTGCAGATGAAACATTAGATGTGACTAAAATGATTGAATATGTCTCCTAAACGCTGAAAAATATGGAGTAAAATGGAAATCCTGCCTGGCTCAGTGCTTGTGTTTAAGGATTAGTTTTCCATAACTCTACCACAATTCGATTCTAATCCAAGGCACCATGTTTTTTCTTGGAAGTGTCTTTGGGCTGAGACTTCAAAGTTCCAGCTCAGTTCAGGGAACAATTAGGAAAGTCATGAATCAATGAGCTGTTGTCCTGAGATATCTGAAATGTTTATAAAAGCAGTCAGTCAGTCAGTCAGTCAATCAATCAATCAAGCAATCAGGTGACATGGTTAGAACCACAAAGATCCATCGAACATACACACAATCAGAGTCTACATTTAGATAGCGTTTTAATTAAAGTCTTACCAAGACGAGTTTTCTGACTGGCTGAGATGTTCTGTACCAGCCAATGGAATTTAGATTTAGATTTGATCTATGGGGATCTTTGAGAACTTGGCAAATCGACAGGCCCCAAGACTACAGTGTAGTATATAAAAAATCCCCAGACTCAATAATTGTATGAATAATTAAGAAAATTATAATAATAGTAACATGTTTGTACTAATGGCGCGTGACTTTCCGATGGTATATATCACATTTTGTGTAATTTACAGTTTTTTAGCCCTCTACCCAACAATTGTGTGTTTTGACAACGCTGAGAGGAAAAGGCTTTTGAAAACATTGCTGGGAAAGGAGAAAATGCTGGTAACCAGCATTTTCTCCTTTTCCAACAATGTTTTTTACCCAATCGAATATAAATCCAACCATTTTAACCACTTTTATTCTTTAGTTAGCAAAATGCTCTCAAAATGGACGAGTCGAAAATTTTGTCTTCTGGTAAAGAGTGAAGAGGATTTTGTTGAAAGTAAACACAGGGTAAGTGTGGTGAGGTCACCTGTACATGAGGCGTGCTCTGGCAAAAGGGGACTTAATGCATCTCTGTGATCCATGATACTAATCAGGTCATCACATAATTATAGATCCACAATAGCCATTTTCTTTCAACAACCACATTAATTACGAGATAGAACTGGTCCTTGGACATACAGAAAATTGACCAATATCGAAAAGTTTCGGCTCAGGTCAGCCTGCGCGGACTGCGCAGGCTGACCTGGGTCGATACTTTTCGCAGATGCGTTACGCCCCCTTTTCACAGAGCATGGCTCATGTATGAATATTATGTAACTTTTTCCTGGTTGAAAACTGATAATACAAAACAAAAAAGATCTGCATACCCACCCTTTATAACATGATGATAAATATTATCTTTTTATAACCACATGGTTGTCAGCAAGACATATAAAATGTTGTGTAACAAGGATAAAGACTGCTTTTTTTTTTTTTCAAAAAAGTAAGAGAATGTATATTAAATGGGTAGAGGCATCAGGGATTAGGGCTTCCAAATAACTTAGAGAGAGAGAGAGAGAGAGAGAGAGAGAGATGTCTCCTATGTCCTTCACTTCTTTCTTTGCTGTACTCGTACCTATACATGTATTTGAACTCTGCTCTGGCACATGGGGAATTAATGCACCTCCTTGAAGCGAGAAACCAAGCAAGCCATCACATGATTATAGATCTATAAAATACGTTGTGTCTAACGGACAACTGAATTGTGAGGTAAACTGGTCCTTTGACACGTAGAAAATTGACCAATAGCAGAAAGTTTCGACGCAGGTCAGCCTGCGCGGATAGCGCAGGCTGACCTGAGTCGATACTTTTTGCAGATGCGTTAGACCCCCTTTTCACAGAGCATGGCTCATTTTCATGTGACCATATTTATTTTCAAAGATTACACTCCTTTCCGCGGATTTGCATGCTGTGGAAGGTAAATTTCACTTTTGCTTTTGATAAAAATGAAACTGAAACATAATGTAGATTAGATATTTGAAGAAACCTTTCATCGACACTCGTTTTTGGGGGTTTGGTTGATCAAGATCAAGATCAGACTGCAAGTTTCCAAGACCTTTACTATCCGCTTATGTGATTTTCATCTAGGGTCACATAATCTGTTCACGTACAGTGACATAGTGTTTTTAGACTTGGAGCAATAGCCCGGTTTACTTATTTTGCATTTAAAGACACGGGCGTATAAGAATCCCTAGGAATGAAAGATTTTGTATAGTTTGTAATATGAATTGATAGAAGATGAATATCATTTCATCATTGAATGTCCTTTTTATTACAGTCTTCGAAAGAAATATATAGATAAAAAGTACTACGTCAAACCAAGTATGTTTAAATTTGTAAGCCTGATGAAATCTGATGAGCACAATTCCATTTTGAAAACATGTAAGTTTATTAAGTTTGCATTCTATAAAAGGAACGCTAACCAAAATCAATAGTGGAAAGTACAGTTCCAAGATCAGACTGCACGTGTTGTGCGGTCTGATCTGACTCTGCACTGACCTCACAAGTAAGTAAAGTTCTGAAAGACACCCCTGTGGCTTCAATGTTATTTTTTCTTTTACATCTTCCTATAAGTACCTTATGCCTTATGATATATGAATCTAGTAAATATTCCCCCTCTCTCTCTCCCCCTCTTTCTCTCTCTCCATATGTATGTCACTGTTGACTATTGTTAATCTAAAAAACATAGGATGTTGTAACATGATGTACACTATCATGTACAAGTGAAATAAAAATATCTATCTGTCTATCATTTAAAGGGTTTATTACCTCAGTTTTATTTTCATTTTTTTTACACTTCTCTTGTTGGTAGTACAAAGGAGAAAAAGAGAATTTTTGGTTTACGAATAATATTCAAACGTAGTGAAAAAACAAGAAAATATTTTGATAAATGGTAAAAATTGCTCATTTTGGGAACCTTCTCGGACTTTTAATTTCTTTTTCTTTTTTGCAAAAAGCTTTTAAACATAAACGCTGTAAAATAAAATGTGCAGGACAGGGTTCAGGTTTCGTTTTCGACCAAATCAGCAATCCACAAATAGAACTTTATCTATTTATATATATATTGCTGATTTAATACAGCATGTTTAGTCTATTGTGTAAATGTCGTATGACCGACTTTATCTATGCTTTATACGACATCACATCCTTTTCATTAGATTTCAAATCAACTTTGGATTTTCTTTTGGGTTTTTCTTTCACGCTATACTAACAATGAATTGTTGTCTAATGTCGGAAGTTTACGATATCCTTGTCACCTGGGCCCGTATTCATCAACTATTCTTAAAAAAAATTCTAAATTGAAAGTAACACAACTTCTGATTGGCTAAACCAAATAGTTAAGAAGACCAGGGTGTGTGATCGAAGCTCAGCCAAGCTCTTCTCGTGGGTTACAGACTTCTTAAGCACAATTCACCCCATTTGAGCAACAATAGTCGTGTGCAAATTTTCTCAATTTTGATGGGTACAAAATTGTGTCGTCTGGTAAAGGGTTAATCACCAAGCAGACTAGATTTGTCTTTTAATTTTAACAGGGTATACGGAAGCCCCAAATGGATATAAAAATCGAAAGAAAGAAAATATTTAAAGCAACAACTGTAGTGTTTAGAAAAGGCGAAATGGTTGCATTTAACTGGAGCTCAACACGTACTATACTTGAATTGCCAAAGTGAGACGCAAGAGCAACAGTTTCAAGTTTTCAACTTCTGCATGCCACTATTTAATTGTCTCTTATTTCTTTAGTAGAACCATCTTCTACTAAAATACCCCAATGACATATTTGCTTAGTGTGTGTGTGTGTGTGTTCATGTATTTCAATATGGATATCTATGGTCCCTTTTTTTTTAAACCCTTTTGTAATCAACCCAGAATTTTAACGACACTGAGAGGGAAAACCCTTGAAAACAAAGCGGGAAAAGGAGACAATGCTGGTAACCAGCATTTTCTCATTTAACCAAAATGTTTTCTACCATTTCACAACCAATTCCAACATTTGAGCCACATCTGTTATCTGCAAATGCTTCCAATTTGGACGAGTCTGAAATTTTGTCCTCTGTTTAAAGGTTAAATGTTATTGTCATTTATTTTGAACATTTTTTGTTTGTTTTGAACCCATATCCTGTTGACTCTGTTGATCCCGGAAAATAGTCGAAGGTGTCGTTGATATTTCTGTCATTTCATATAGGGTATCCCTTTACCACACAATCTGGCGGACCGCCGTAGCGCGGTCGATAGCGTACGGGACTTGAGAACAGGGGTTGCTGGTTCGAATCCCAAGCTTGGCCACTTTCTTTTTAAGGACTGATGATAGTCGTTGCTAGAGGTTCATTCCTCTCTACATGCTGATCACTGTATAGACGATGGTCACATGGGAAAGCAACCAGAAGCTTGGGAAGAATACTGTGCGAAGTACTGGTAAAAGAAACTCAGGAAAGCATGTATAGGCGCGCTGACTACCACTATACAACTAAAATAAAGTTGAATGATTGATTGATTGAATCGTGTTTAACGCCGCTTTCAACATTATTTCAGTCATATCATGGCGACAGCTCACATATTCATGTATTTCCTGGGTTTCACCAGTACTGGGCTTGGGCTCTGAAGTGTCTTGCCCGAGGACACTCCCACGAAAGACCCAGTGGATCCTGCGAGGCTCGAACTCGGGACCTCCAGGTCACGAGTCCCACACTTTACCACTTGGCCAAGCAGGACCCCCTAAAATAAAGTTGAAACTGCCTTAAACAGCATACATTCAATCAATCAATCAATATATATCACACAATCCCCAGTTTTAAAGACCCTGATGAAGAAGCTTTTGGAAAACAGCATTTCCTCCATTTCCAACAACGCCTTCTACCCCATCAAAGAAAGAGGTCAACATTTGAGCAACATTTATTTTGTTGTCTGTAAATGCTTTCAATTTGGTCGAGTCCAAAATTTTGGCCTTCGGTAAAGAGGCATAATATGATTGATAATCTTTTGGTTTTATCTAACAAGTCATTCTAAAATGATGAAAGACAAGGCTTTGCCGACTTGTTATCGCTTTTCAATGACAATCTCAGTACTAAAATTATACAAGATGAAACAATAGATAAAAAAACCCCCAAGACTTTACTTTTTTATTTTTCCATAGTTTTTAACACTAATACTAAAATCGTAATTTACAATACCGGTATTTCTTAAAGGCAATCTTGCACAGCTAGATACATGTAAACCCGTAAATTCTTATCAGACTACAAAATTTACATATGTCCATACTGAAAACATTCGCAGATGACAAAATAAGTGTTGCTTAGATCATAGAATCTGTTTTTGAAAGGGTCGAGAATATTGCGGGTAAAGAGTATATGGCTGTTTACCAACATATTTTCCTTTCCCCACAATTCTTTGACTTTTCACCAAAAGACAAAAACTCTACACTTGTCCAAATTGAAAGCATTTACAGACAACAAACAAAACGTAGTCCAGATGATAATATCTACTCTAACTCTTTACCATACAACAAAATTTTAGACTCCTTCAATTTCAAAGCATTGGCAGACGACAAATTTAATGCGGCTGTAATGTTGAGACTGGTCTCTGAAAGGGTAGAAAGCACGGTAGAAAAAGGAGAAACTGCCTGTTATCGGTATTTTCTACTTTCCTCAGAATTATTTCAAAAGCCTTTCTCTTCAGGGTCGTTAAAAATGCGATCGTTTGGTAGAGGATTAAAAGGATTTAAAACATTGTGGGAAAAGGAGAAAATGCTTTATATAACTAGACTTGTCCAAATTGATATCATCTACAAATGACCAACCGAACATAGTCTAAATGATGACTTCTATCTTTCAAAGGGTTTAAGCATTAAGGAAAAAGGGAGAGAGCGCTTGTTACCAGCAATTTCTTTTTCTTTTTCACCCACAATGTTTCCTGAAGGTTTCTACGGAAGGATCGTTAATACAGCAGGATTGATTAGCAAAGGGCTTTTGTTTCATGGTCTTTAAAAAGCAGTATTCTTTGGAAAAGGATCAAATATTCATTTGTGGTTCTCAAACAATTCTAAAGAATAACACACTCAATTTACATTTAATTTCTGGAAGATTTTGACTGAAAGCGAGTTTCTAACATTTTGCACTTTTTGTGCTGTTTGATCTTGCAACTTTTTGTGAAATGAATTATCAGATGAACAGTTTTAAATCATATTTCCTATATCTTATTTAAGACAAGATTAAAGTTTCGTCCTTGAAAGAGTAGAAAAAAGAATTGTTAAAAAAAGGAAAAATGCCGTTAATGCATAGTGCGCCAATCACAACTTAACCTGTTTGTTGTAAGTGAAAATTAAGATCAGTCTTCTTTTTCCTTAAACTACGCAACAACAAATATCTGGCCGAAAAGTAATCCAGTTGAGTCTCTATGAATGCAAACCAACACCATGCGCTCGTTTAAATTGTATTAAACGGAGATTGTACAAATGTAGCCTTGGAATGCACTCTTCTCTTCCCTACTACTGATCTCTGTAATGCAAATACCCGTGAAATAACAATATGCTCGAACATGGCACATTAATGAAGGTGAAGGATTCACAATTCATTTTGTCTCTTACTACGTAGTGTCCACGATTTCTGTTGTAGGTGTGGTTAGGTTTTTTTTTTTGTTGTTGTGTGGATTGTAGATAGCGTCCATGGTTTCTGTTGTAGTGGTGGGTGGTACACCGTGTCCATGATTTCTGTTGTAGTGGTGGGTGGTACACTGTGTCCATGATTTCTGTTGTAGTAAACGGTGGTGCACTGTGTCCATGATTTATGTTGTAGTGGTGGGTGGTACACTGTGTCCGTGATTTCTGTTGTAGTGGTGGGTGGTACACCGTGTCCATGATTTCTGTTGTAGTGGTGGGAGGTACACCGTGTCCATGATTTCTGTTGTAGTGGTGGGTGGTACACTGTGTCCATGATTTCTGTTGTAGTAAACGGTGGTGCACTGTGTCCATGATTTCTGTTGTAGTAAAAGGTGGACCTTTTTCATACCTACACAAGATAAACATAACATTAACTACTTTTTTGTCAAACCATCATACCTATAGTAGTCTGAATAAATCACCCAACAGTGCGAAGCAATGAACAGAATTTCAGCCGTGTAAGATTTCTCATGCATCAAACTGCAACGTAAGCTCACAATGGCCATTTTGTTTTGTTTATTTTTTCAGCAGTACTATACTATCTCAACCCATAATGTGCCCATCACTTCTATGGCTTAGGACGCTGTAGATCAAGGTTTAATTATACGCAGTCGCTTTACCACATGACAAAAATGTAGACTTATCCAAATTGAAAGTATTTGCTGGCGACAATTAGAATGTGGCTCAACTGATGGATTTCTCTTTGATAGGACAGAAAACATTTCAGGAATAGGAGAAAATCCTGCTTACCAGCATTTTCACATGATGTTTTCAAAAGGCTTCTTTCTCAGGGTCGTTAAAAACTCCGGTTTGTGAGGTAAAGGGCTATATTATCCAATAACATAAAAACTGCCCTGACTTTGTTATATTTATTCACATAACCCTTTACAAAACCAAAACCAAGTTGATTACCCCTTGAAAGAAGACCTTTGTCAACATAAATGGAAAAGGAGAAAATGTTGGTATTTAATTTGTTGTCTGCAAATGCTTCTAACTTGTCATTTGGTTAATGAGTAGAAACAAGTACATCACATATTTCCATTCTCTACTGCACTCCAGGTATATGGAGATGTTCAAAGGTATGGTACAAAAATAAATAAAGGGTGACAAACAAGATAGTAAAAGTTTGTTTGAATGATATTTTATGCCACTTTCGCATTATTTCTGTCACGATGACAACTCACACATTTATATATTTCCTGGGTTTCACCAGTAAAAGGCTAGAGCTCTGAAGTGTCTTGCCCAAGAACACTCACACGAAAGACCCAGTGGATCCAGTGAGGCTCGAACGCGGAGCCTTTAGGTCACGAGTCTTACACCTACACTTTACCCACTGAGCCACGCAGGACCCCAAACATGATTATAAAGTCTGATATATAAGACAATAAACCAAAATCACATAAGACATATTCTCTTCGTTTACTCATCAATTATTCTTTTTTATTTAAACAAGAGGGCCATTGGCCCTAAAGCGCTCACCTGAGTAAAGTCATCTAGGATTGATAAAGCTGAAGAGATCCTGGTTGTGATGATGTAAAGTACATGAGTGTTCGTAACCTACTTTTCGACCTACTAGACCTATTTTTTAACTTATAAGAGATATAATCAAGACAAACCTTCTGGCGATATTACATGAGTATCGAACAGAAAATGTGGCCCCCCAGATTGCACATAAGATTTTTTAAAGATTTGTCCGAGTGACCTACTTTTTGACTTGACATGACCCAATTTTGAACTTGTCTGATATATCATCAAGACAAAGGTTCTGACCAATTTTCATTAGAACTGGTCTGAAAATGTGGCCTCAAGAGTGCTCAGTTTTATCTAAGATTTGGCCCAATGATCCACTTTTTGACCTGACAGGACCCGATGTTAAAACTGTGCTAGATTTCATCACGGCAAACATTATAACCAAGTATCATGGGTATCGGGATGAGTCTTGCCTCTAGGGTTCACACAAGTTTTTTTTTTTTTTTTTAATTTGGCAGAGTGACCTACTTTTTGACCCAACATGACCCAATTTCAAATGTGTCAGAGATATCATCAAGACAAACATTCTGACTGAGCTTCATGAGTTTCTGGCTGAAAATACGGCCTCCAGATTGTACACAAGGTTTTTTAAAGATTTGTCCCAGTGACCTACTTTTTAACCCAACATGACCCAGTTTCCTTCTGGTCAGAGACATTATGAAGACAAGTATTCTGACCACGCTTCATAAGTATTAGACTGAAAATGTGGCCTCTAGAGTGCACACAAGGTTTTCCTAAAATTTGATCTGAGGACCCACTTTTTGATCCGCCACAACCCAATTTCAAACCTATCCCAGATATCATAAAAACAAACATTCTGACAGAGTTCCATGAGTTTCTGGCCGAAAATGTGGCCTCTAGAGTACACACAAGGTTTTTTTGAAAAAAAAAAAAAAAAAAAAAAAAAAAAAAAAAAAAATTCCCAGTGACCAACTTTTTGAACCAACATGACCCACTTTCAAAGTTGTCCGAGACATTATCAAGTTAAGTTTTCTGGCCAAGTTTCATTAGTATTAGACTAAAAATGTGACCTCTAGAGTGCAAACAAGGTTTTGCTAAATTCTGACCTTGTGACTTACTGTCTGACCCGACATGACCCGATTTCGAACTTGTCCCAGATTTCATCAAGAGAAACATTCTGACTAAATTTCATGAGTATTGGACTAAAAATGTAGCCTCAAGAGTGCACACAAGGTTTTGCTAAATTTTGACCTGGTGACCTACTTTTTGACCCGACATGACCCGATTTCGAACTTGTCCGAGATATTATCAAGACAAACATTCTGACCAAGTTTCATGAGTTTTTGATTGAAAATGTGGCATCTAGAGTGCATACAAGGTAATTGTTGACGCCTTGACGAGGGACGACGTATGACGGACGACGGACACAGCACGATCACCAAAGCTCTTCGTGCTCAGGTGAGCTAAAAAAATCAACCCCTATCTTTTAATGAGAATACCGCTTTTGTAGAAAGATGAAGGAAATTAATACTACCACGTCCTTGACATTTTCATAAGCTAGTCACAAAAGGCATATCCTCTTCATGTACTCATCAGTGAATCATTTTTTTAAAGGGATCAACCCATATTCTTTTAATGAGAATACAGCTTTTGTAGAAAGCTAAGGAAAATTGATGTATTACCAGGTCCTTGATATTTTCATCTGCCAGTCTTATTTCAACCATCGCACATTTGACTGACTTCTATGATGTTTCATCAATCTGTCTGCTCTGAAAGTAGAAAAGAATTAGAGTAAGGAGCAAACAACATCTCCATGTGGGTCAAATCCATCACTAGCTGCTTACATGTATTTGATCAATTAACATTAGTTACAATGAACTGAATGTACCAGAAACTAGACATGATTAGATAAACAAATGTAATCAAGGAAAAAGGTTTATACAAACAAATTATGTTTAGATAGATAAATACAAAAAACTTATTCAAATTTTCAAGACAAATACATTCATGACAAAGTAAATTCAAAGTACGATTATAGAAGTATGAATAAAAACTTACTGAAATTTTCATGAGAAATACATGCACGAGATGAAGCAAATTCAAACCACGGTTAGACAAAGCTTACTAAAATTGCCAAGAGGAATAGATCTACTTAAATAACATATAGCAAATATAAAATATGGTTCGACAAATATGAACAAAAACTAACTACAATTGATATAAGAAGTACATACCCAGCATAATGCAAATTCAAAGGCATTTACAAAAACTTACTCATTGTTTTAGGATTAATTCATACATGAGATAAAGCAAATTCAAAGTACAGATAGAGATATATAAAACAAACCTTACTGAAATTTTCAAGAGAAACACATACACGAAAGAAACTAAATTCATACCAAGGCTAGACAATGAAGAACAAAAATTAGTAAGTTAACATTAGAATAAAATCCGTAAAAGCGCTGAAGACCATTTTCTTTTCGAACAATCATGGTTCTTATTTCGGCAAGGTTTGGCCATTTTAAATCTTAGTCAAGTTACCTCCCTTATGAGTATTAAAAACAATGGATAAAAGCCATAAAATCCCGAAAACCCTATTTTTACAGTGAAATATTTCGATAACGGCAAGGTCTAGCCATTTTAAAATCTTGAACAGCCGCCCCCCCCCCCCACCCCACCCACAGCGTGAGTATTAAAAACCAATGGATAAAAGCGATAAAATATTTGTGTACTGTATCAAAGCCAAATATTTTCGTCTTGGCTAGGTTCCTACATTCAAAACCTAATTTGGATGGACCTCACTATTGATTATTAGAAGCAATGGATAACTGCGGTAAAAGCAAAAGTACAACTTTTGTTTGTGTGTAAAAAAAATGATCCTGGCTAGGTTTGAGCGTTTTAAAACCTTTATTAAGGGTCCTGTCGGGAGAGTATTAAACCCAATGGATAAAAGCGGTAAAAAGTCCAAGTACACTTTTATAAGGAGGGTAAAATATTTTAATCCTAGCTATGTCAGCTATTCAAAGACTTTAATCAAAGGACCTCCATGGTGGGTGTTAAAAGCAATGGATTAAAGTGGTTTTAACTTTGAATCCTATTATTTTAGGGTACAATATTTTGATGCCAGCTAAGTTTGGCCATCATCGAAGGACCTCACTAGTGAGTATTAAAAGCAATGGATAAAAAACGGTAAAAACTAAAAGTACACTTTTTTAAAGGTAAGATATTTTCATTCTAGCTAGGTTCTGCCATTTAAAAAGTGCTATCGTGGGCCTGCTTAGTGAATATCAAAACCAATAAATAAAATTGGTTAAAACTTTCAACACTCTTATTTAGGGGTAAAATATTTTATGCCAGCCAAGTTTGTCCATTTTAAATTCTTCATCGAGGGATCTCGGTTGGTGTTGAAACCGATGATAAAGCGGTAAAAACTTCAAGTACTCTTTCTAAATATTTTCACCCTGGTTAGGCTCCGACATATTAAAACCTTTAATTTGGGTAAAATATTTTTAGCCTTTTTATATTCAGCACTTTTTAAATCTTTCTCAAGGGACTTCCCTGTTGAGTGTCAAAAACAAATAGATAAAAGCGGTAAAAACTCCGGGTGCTCTTTTACTTGGGTAAAATGCTTCTATCCCTGTTTTGTTCAACTATGATATTTTGATACCAGCATGGTTTAGCCATTTTAAAATCTCCATCGAGGGATCTCCACGTTGGGTATTAAAACCGATGATGAAAGCTTTTTAAATATTTTCATCCTGGCTACTTTCCTACATTTCATAGCCTTTATCTAGAGTAAAATATTTTAACCTTGTCATATTCAGCAATTTTAAAACCTTTCTCAAGGGACTTCCCTGTTGAGTGTCAAAAATCAATGGATAAAAACGGTAAAAACCCCGAGTGCTCTTTTATAAGGGTAAAATATTTTTATCCCTGTTTTGTTCAACTTTAAAAAGAAAAAAAAAAAAAACATTTTCAGATGACCTCCCAGGTGAGTGTTAAAACCGATGGATAGAAGCGGTAAAAACTCCGAGTACTCTTTTATTAGGGTAAAACATTTTTTCCTTGTTTTGTACAGCTAATAAAAAAAATCTCAAGGGACCTACCTAATGAGTGTTCAAACCAATGATAAAAAAGTGCTAAAAACTGCGAGTACTCTTTTATTATCGTGAAATGTCTTCATCGTTGTTTTGTTCAGCTATTTTAAAAGAAAAACCTTTCTCAAGGGACCCCCCCCCCCCCTGGTGAGTGTTAAAACCAATGAGTAAAAACGTTAAAGGACTCTGGTGAGTGTTAAAAGCATTGGATAAAAGTAGTAAAAACTTTAAGTACTCTTTTATTAGCGTAAACTATTTTTAACATTGTTTTGTTCAGCTGATTTAAAAAGAAAGAAAAAAAAAAAAAACTTTCTCAAGGGACCTCCCTGGTAAATGTTAAAAGCAATGCTTAAAAAGGGTAAAAACTCTAAATACTATGATTTTAGAGAAAGCTATTTTGATTTTGAGTGAGGTCCTGGTGAGTGTTAAAACCAAAGGATAAAAGCGGTAAAAACATAGAGTACTCTTTTATTAGGTAAAGAATTTTAACCGGGTTTTGTTTACCTAATTTAAAAAGAAAAAGCTTTCTCAAGGGACCTCACTGGTGAATGTTAAACGCAATGGATAAAAAGGTTAAAAACTCTGAATACTCTTAGCGAAAGATATTTTGAAACCAGCTTGGTTTGGCCATTTTAAAAGCACCATCGAGAGGATCTTCCCGGTGGGTATTAAAACCGATGATAAAAGCGTTAAAATTCTTGAGTACTCTTTTTAAATATTTTCATCCTGGCTACGTTCCTACATTTCATAGCCTTTATTTGGAGTAAAATATTTTTAACTTTGTCATATTAAGCTATTTCAAAACCTTTCTCAAGGGACTACCCTGTTAAGGATTAAAAATCAATGGATAAAAGCGGCAAAAACTCCGAGTGCTTTTTTATTAGGGTAAAATGTTTTACCCTTGTTTTATTAAAAAAAAAAAAAAAAAAAAACTTTCTCAAGTGACCTCCCTTGTGAGTGTTAAAACCAATGGATAGAAGCGGTAAAAACTCCGAGTACTCTTTTTTTTAGGGTAAAGTATTTCTATCCTTGTTTTGTATAGCTATTTACAAAAAGATTCACTTGAGACCTACCTAGTGAGTGTTAAAACCAATGCATAAAAGTGGTTTAAAACTGCAGTTAATCTTTTATTATCGTAAAATAGTTTCATCCTTGTTTTGTTCAGCTATTTTAAAAGAACCTTTTTCAAGGGACTTCCGTGGTGAGTGTTAAAACCAATGGAAAAAAAAAGCGGTTAAAAACTCCGGGTGCTCTTTTATTAGAGTAAAATATTATCATTCTTATATATAGCTATTTTAAACGTTTCTCAAGGACTTCCCATGTTGACTGTTAAAACCAATGGACAAAAATGGTAAAAACTCCGAGTTGTAAATTATAAGGGTAAAATATATCTATCCCGGTTTTGTTCGGCTTTTCTAAAAACCTCTCTCAAAGGACCTCCCTAGTGATTGAGATCCCTGGTGAGTGTTGAAAATAAAGGATAAAAGCGGTAAAAACCCCGACTACTCTTTTATTAGGGTAAAGTATTTTAAACCTTAGAGTTGGTTTAGCTAATTTAAAAAGAAAAAAACATTTTCAAGGGAGCTCACTGGTGAATGTTAAACGCAATTGATAAAAAGAGTAATAATTCTAAATACTCTCATTTTAGGGATAAGATATTTTGATACCAGCTTGGTTAGGCCATTTTAAAATCTTCATCGAGGGAATCTCCCAGGTGGGTTCTAAAACCGATGGTAAAAGCGTTAAAACCTTCGATCACTCTTTTTAAATATTTTCATCCTGGCTATGTTCCTACATTTCATAGCCTTTAATTGATGTGAAATATTTTTAACCTTGTCATATTCAGCTATCTTAGAACCTTTCTCAAGGGACTTCCCTGTTAAGTATTAAATATCAATGGATAAAAGAGGCAAAAACACCGAGTGCTCTTTTTTTAGCATAAAATGTTTTAACTCTTGTTTTATTCACCAATTATTAAAAAAAAAAAACTTTCTCAAGTGACCTCCCTGGTGAGTGATAAAACCAATAGATAGCGGCGGTAAAAACTCCGAGTACTATTCTTTTAGGCTAAAAATATTTTTATCTTTGTTTTGTGCAGCTATTTACAAAAAGGTTCTCAAGAGAACTACCTGGTGAAAGTTAAAACCAGTGCATAAAAATGGTAAAAACTGCAGTTACTCTTTTATTATCGTAAAATACTTTCATCCTTGTTTTGTTCAGCTATTTTAAAAGAACGTTTTTCAAGGAAAACCTCCCTGGTGAGTGTTAAAACCAATGGAAAAGAGCGGTTAAAAACTCCGGGTGTTTTTTTTATTAGAGTAAAATATTTTTATCATACTTATATACAGCTAATTTAAACGTTTCTCAAGGGACTTCCCTGTTGACTGTTAAAACCAATGGATAAAATGGTAAGAACTCCGAGTTCCAGATTATAAGAGTAAAATATATCTATCCTGGTTTCGTTGGGCTACTCTAAAAACCTTTCTCACGGGACCTCCCTAGTGATTGAGATCCCGGGTGAGAGTTAAAAATAAAGGATAAAAGCGGTAAAACCCCGACTACTGTTTTATTAAGGTAAAGTATTTTTAACCTAGCTTTTGTTTAAATTATTTATAAAGAAAAAAAAAAAAACTTTATCAGGGAGACCTCTCTGGTAAATGTTAAATGCAATTGATAAACAGGGTAAAAACTCTAAATACTCCAATTTTAAGGAAAGATATTTTGATACCAGTTTGGTTTGGCCATTTTAAAATCTTCATCGAGAGATCTCCCCGATGGGTATTAAAACCGATGATAAAAGCGTTAAAAACTTCGAATACTCTTTTTAAATATCTTCATCCTGGCTACGTTCCTACATTAGCCTTTATTTGAGGTAAAATATTTTTAACCTTGTCATAATCAGCTATTTTAGAACCTTTCTCAAGGGACTTCCGTGATGAGTATTAAAATTAAATGGATAAAAGCGGCAAAAACTCCGAGTGCTTTATTTTTTTTCGGGTAAAATGTTTGTTCCCTTGTTTTATTCACAAATTAAAAAAAAAAAAAAAAAAAAACAAACTTTTCTCAATTGACCTCCCTGGTGAGTGTTAAAACCAACAGATAGAAGCGGTAAAAACTCCGAGTACTCTTTTTCTAGGGTAAAATATTTCTATCCTTGTTTTGTACAGCGATTTACAAAAAGATTCTCTAGATAGGAACCTACCCGGTGAGTGCTAAAACCAATGCATAAAAGTGGTAAAAACAGCAGTTACTGTTTTATTATCGTAAAATAGTTTCATCCTTGTTTTGTACAGCTATTTTAAAAGAACCTTTTTGAAGGGACCTCCCTGGTGAGTGTTAAAACCAATGGATGAAAGCGGTTAAAAACTCCGGGTGCATTTTTATTAAAGTAAAATATTTTTATCATTCTTACATACAGGTAATTTCATTTTTCTTATGGGACTTCCCTGTTCACTGCTAAAACCAATGGATAAAAATGGTAAAAACTCCCGAGTTCTCTATTATGAGGGTAAACTAAATCTATCCTGATTTCTTTCGGCAATTCTAAAAACCTTTCTATAAGGACCTCCCTAGTGAGTAGGGTCCCTGGTGAGTGTTAAAAAAAGGATAAAAGCGGTTAAAAACCCCGACTACTCTTTTATTAGGGTAAAGTATTTTTGACCTTGTTTTCTTTAGCTAATATAAAAAGAAAAAAACTTTATCAAGGGACCTTATTGGTGAATGTTAAACACACTTGGTAAAAAGGGTAAAAACTCTAAATACTCTCATTTTAGGAAAAGATATTTTGATACCAGCTTGGTTTGGCCATTTAAAAATCTTCATCAAGGGATCTCCCCAGTCGGTATCAAAACCGATGATAAAAGCGTTGAAAACTTCGACTACTCTTTTTGAATACACATGTACTTTCATTCTGGCTACGTTCCTTCATTTGAAAAGTCTTTAATTAGGGTAAAATAGTTTTAGCCTTGTCATATTCAGCTATTTTAAAACCTCTCTCAAGGGACTTCCCTGTTGAGTATTAAAGATCTATGTATAAAAGAGTGCTCTTCTATATGGATAAAGTATTTTTATCCTTGTTTTGTAAGCTGTTTTAAAAAACCTTTCACAAGGGACTACCACAGTGTGTCTTAAAACCAATGGATAAAAGCGGTAAAAAAATCTTTGGTCCTTATTTATTAGGGTAAAATATTTTTCATCAATGTTATATTCAGCTATTTCAAAACCTTTCTCAAGGGACTTTCCTGTTGACTGTTAAAAGCAATGGATATACAGTAATTGATACAGACTCCGAGCGCTCTTTTCTTAGGGTAAAATATATCTATCCTGGTTTTGTTCAGATATTCTAAAATCCTTTCTCAATGGACCTCTCTGGTGAGTGAGGTCTGTGGTGTGGTGTTAAAACCAATGGATAAAAGCAGTAAAAACTCCGAGTACTCTTTTATTAGCGTAAACTATTTTTTGTTTTGTTTTGTTCATTTAAAAAGAAAAAAAAAAAAAACTTTCTCAAGGGACCTCCATGGTAAATGTTAAAAGCAATGGATAAAAAGAGTAAAAAAGAAACTCTAAAATACTCTCATTTTAGGGAAAGATATTTTGATACCAGCTAGCTTTGTCCATTTTAAAAATCTTCATCGAGGGACCTCCCCGATGGGTATTAAAACCGATGATAAAAGCTGTAAAAACTTCGAGTACACTTTACAAATATTTTCATCCTGGCTAGGCTCCTACATTTCAAAACCTTTAATAAGGGTAAAATATTTTTAGCCTTGTCATATTCAGCTGTTTTAAAACCTTTCTCAAGGGACTTCCCTGTTGAGTGTTAAAAATCAATGGATAAATGCGGTAAAAACTCCGTGTGATTTTTTATGAGGGTAAAATGTTTTTACCCTTGTTTTGTTCTAAAAAAAACTTTCTCAAGTGACCTCCCTGGTCAGTGTTCAAAACCAATTAATAAAAGCGGTAAAAACTCTGTGTATTCTTTTATTACTGCAAAATAGCTTCATCCTTGTTTTGTTCCGCTATTTAAAAAAAAAGACTTTTTCAAGGGACTTTCCTGGTGAGTGTCAACACCAGTTAATAAAAGCGGTCAAAAAACCGGGACCTCTTTTATGAGGGTAAACTACTTTAATCATTGTTATATTCAGCTATTTTAAAACCCTTCTCAAAGGACTTCTCTGTTGACTATTAAAACCAATGATAAAAACGGTAAAAACACTCAGCTCTGCTCTTGTGTTAGGGTAAAATATATCTATCCTGGTTTTGTTCAGCCATTTTAAAAATCTTCGTCAAGGGACCTTCCTTGTAAGTGATATCCTTGATAAGTGTTAAAGCCAACCAATGTATAAAAGCGGTAAAAACTCCGAGTACTCTTTTATTAGGGTAAACTATATTTAACTTTGTTCACCTAATTTAAAAAAAAAAAACTTTCTCAGGGGACCTCCCTTATGAATGTTAAAAGCAGTGGGTAAAAGGGGTAAAAACTCGTAAAACGAGGTTAGGGAAAGATATTTTGATACCAGCTAGGTTTTGTCACTTTTAAACCTCCGTCGAGAGACCTACATTTCATAACCGTAAATTAGAGACACACACATCGAAGCCAATGCAAAATATTGTCAGAGAGACATAAACAAAATACATATGAATCTATGATCAGAAAATAGACATTAGATAAAGCAACTTCATAGGATGATTAGATGAATATAGACAAAAAACTAACGATAATTTGAATGAGAAATATAAACACCACATAAAGCAAACTCGAAACAGGCTAAAGAAATACCTGGAAGGACGAAACGTTGCTTAAATTTGGATAAGGAATACATACTCAAGATAAATCTAATTCAAAACATAGAGTTATCTATAAACAGAACCTTATTGCAATTTTCATGAAAAAGAATGCATACACAAGGTACAAACCATGATTGACAAATATAAACAAAAGCTTACTAATTTTTCCTAGGGAATATGCAGGATAAAGCAAATTCAAAGCATGGTTAGTGATTTATAAACATAAACTAATTGAAGTTTTGTTGAGAAATAAAATAACTACATAAGATTAAATATATTTGAACTGTGGTTAGACAAATATGAACAAGAACTTTCTGAAAAAAAAAAAAAAAAAAACCATGATGGAGACAAAACGAATTTATAGCATTGTTAGAGCACTATAAACGAAAACTAGACAAAGCAAAGTCAAAGGATGAAGAAAAGAATATATAAAACAAACAAACTGCAATTTTGATGATAAATACATACACAACATAAAGCAACTTTTAAGTATGGTAGGAGAATTATAAATGAAAACTTATCAGAATGTTCATGAGAAATAAATTCATGACACAAAACAAATTCCTAGCATGGCAAGACAAATACAGACTACAACTCAAATCAAATTTTTGTAAGACATACATACTCTAGACAAAGCAATTTTAAAGCATGGTTAGAATGTAAAACAAAAACTTATTGCAATTTTGATGACAAATACATACAAGAAATAATGCAAATTCAAAGCATGGATTTACATGTGAAAGCCTGAAACCATTCTTGTCAGAATTCCTTCCTGGTCTAAGGAGTGGTGATAAGAATGGTTTCATCCTACCAAAGAAAAACTAAATGATAAATTTAACCCATCTCTTTCCTCAAGCTGTTGACACAAGGCATCCTCCTACAAATTAGACCCGGGTAGCTCATTGGTTAGGGTATCCGACTCGTGACCTGATAGTTCCGGAGTCGATACTCGGTCGAGGCAAAATTTCTTTCCGGCGATTTTTCGCCTCTCACCTCTGATGCTTGTGAGAAAAGTAGTCAGTAGCTTGGAAAGAAAGTTGTGTCAGTACTGGTGTGAGAAAGCATAGAAACGCATGCGTAGGTGCACTGATCGCCGTGATATGAAATTAGCTGTTTAAACGGCGTTTAATACCAATACAAACAAAACAAATAAACCCTACAAATAATTACCACAGAACAAACATTAATTAGGCCCTATATCTTTCTCTATACACCTGAACATATCGGGAATATTATTGCTGACGTATTACTAGGTAACACGTGTGCTGACAGTACTTCACTGAAAAACGTCTGGAGAAAAGCATGAAGAAAGCTACAAAAAACCAAACATAGTTGGATAAACAAACACAATCAAGAAAATAGTTAATGCAGACAAAGTATGGTTAGATAAGTATATACAAAAACTTACTCAAATATTCAAGAAAATACATAAATGACAAATGCAAAGCATAAGAGAAATGCAAAGCATAAAAGAAATATGAAAAGAAAAACTAACCGAACTTTTCACGAGAAACACCTGCGAAAGATTTAAGCAAATTCACACCATGGTTAGACAAATAGAAACAAGAACTTACCGGTACTGAAATTTTCGAGAGAAATACATATACAGGATAAAGCAATTTCAATGCATGGTTGAAGAGATATTTCTTTCTCAAGGGTTCTCCACGGTAAATATTAAAAGCAATGGATAAAAAGGGTAATAAAAAACTCTAGATACTCTCATTTTATGGAAAGATATTTCGATACCAGCTTGGTTTGGCAATTTTAAAATCTTCATCTAGAGATCTCCCCGATGGGTATTAAACCGATGATTTAAACGGTAAAAACTTCGAGTGCTCTTTTTAAATATTTTCATCCTGGCTACGTTCCTACATTTCATAGCCTTTATTTGGAGTAAAACATTTTTAACCTTGTCATACTCAGCTATTTTAAAAACCTTTCTCAAGGGATTTCCCTGTTGAGTATTGAAAATCAATGGATAAAAGCGGTAAAAACTCCGAGTGCTTTTTTATTAGGGTAAAATGTTTTTAACCCTTGTCCTGTTCACCTATTTAAAAAAAAAAAAAAAAAAAACCTTTCTTAAGTGACCTCCCTTGTGCGTGCTAAAACCAACGGATAGAAGCGGTGAAAACTCCGATTGCTTTTTTTGTGTGTAAAATATTTCAAACCTTCTTTTGTATAGCTATTTATAAAAAGATTCACTAGAGACCTGCCTGGTGAGTGTTAAAATCAATGCATAAAAGTGGTTAAAAACTGCAGTTAATCTTTTATTATCGTAAAATAATTTCATCGTTGTTTTGTTCAGCTATTTTAAAAGAACCTTTTCAAGGGACCTTCCTGGTGAGTGTTAAAAACAATGGAAAAAAGCGATTAAAAACTCCGGGCGCCCTTTTATTAGAGTAAAATATTTTTATCGTTCTTATATACAGCTATTTTAAACCTTTACTTTTCTCAAGGGACTTCCCTGTTGACTGTTAAAACCAATGGATAAAAATGGTAAAAACTCCGAGTTCTATATTATAAGGGTAAAATATATCTATCCTGGTTTTGTTCGGCTATTCTAAAAACCTTTCTAAAGGGACCTCCCTGGAGAGTGAGGTCCATGGTAAGTGTTGAAAATAAAGGATAAAAGTGGTAAAAAACCCGACTTCTCTTTTACAAGGGTAAAGTATTTTTAACCTTGTTTTAACTAATTTAGAAAAAAAAAAAAAAAAAACAAACATTATCAAGGGAACTCACTCGTAAATGTAAAACGAATTTGATAAAAGGGGTAAAAACTCTAAATACTCTCATTTTAGGGAAAGATATTTTGATATCAGCTTGGTTTGGCCATTTTAAAATCTTCATCGAGGGATTCTCTCTGGTGGGTATTAAAACCGATGATAAAAGCGTTAAAAACTTCGAGTACTCTTTTGAAATGTTTTCATTCTGGCTACGTTCCTACATTTCATAGCCTTATTTGGGGTAAAATATTTTTAACTTTGTCACATTCAGCTATCTTAGAACCTTTCTCAAGGGACTTCCCTGTTGAGTATTGAAAATCAATGGATGAAAGCGGCAAAAAACCGAGTGCTCTTTCATTTTGTGTAAAAAGTTTTTAGCATTGATTTATTCACCAATTATAAAAGAAAAAACTATCTCAAATGACCTCCCTGGTGAGTGTTGAAACCAACGTATAGAAGCGGTAAAAACTCCGAGTACTCTTTTTTAGGGTAAAATATTTTTATCTTTGTTTTGTACAGCTATTTACAAAAAGATTCACTGAACACCTACCTGGTGAATGTTAAAACCAATGCATAAAGATGGTAAAAACTGCAGTTACTCTTTTATCATCGTAAAATATTTTCATCGTTGTTTTGTTCAGCTATTTTAAAAGAACCTTTTCAAGGGACCTCCCTGTTGAGTGTTAAAACCAATGGAAAAGAGCGGTTAAAAAGTCCGGGTGCTCTTTTATTGAAGTAAAATATTTTATCTTATATACAGCTAATTTAAACGTTTCTCAAGGGACTTCCCTGTTGACTGTTAAAACCAATGGATAAAAATGGTAAAAACTCCGAGTTCTCTTTCATAATGGTAAAATATATCTATCCTGGTTTTGTTCGGCTATTCTAAAAACCTTTCTCAAGGGACCTCCCTAGTGAGTAATGTCCCTGGTGAGTGTTAAAAGGATAAAAGCGGTAAAAACCCCAACTACTCTTTTATAAGGGTAAAGTATTTTTAACCTTGTTTTGATTGACTAAGTTAAAAAGGAAAAAAACAAACTCTAAATACTCTCATTTTAGGAAAAGATTTTGATACCAGATTGGTTTGGCCATTTTAAAATCTTTATCGAGGGAACTCACCGGTTGGTATTAAAACCAGTGATTAAAGCGTTGAAAACTTCGGGTACTCTTTTTAAATATTTTCATTCTGGCTACATTCCTACATTTTGAAAGCCTTTAATTGAAGTAAAATATTTTTAGCCTTGTCATATTTAGCTATTTTGAAACCTTTCTCAAGGGACTTCCCAGTTGGGTATTAAAAATCAGTGGATAAAAGCGGTTAAAAACTCTGAGTGCTCTTCGATAAGGGTAAAATATTTTTATCCTTGTTTTGTACGGCTATTTTGAAAAGCTTTCTCAAGTGACCTCCCCGGTGAGTGTTAAAGCCAATGGATAAAAGCCGTAAAAATCTCCGGGTCCTTCTTTATTATGGTAAAATATTTCTTTTTTCATTGTTATATTCAGCTTTTTAAAAACCTTCCTCAAGGGACTTTCCTGTTGACTGTTAAAATCAGTGGATATGAATGATAAAAACTCCGGGTGCTCTTTTATTAGGGTAAAATATATGTATCCTGGTTTTGTTCAGATATTTTAAATCCCTTTCTCAATGGACCTCTCTGGTGAGTGATTACTCTTTTATTTAACTATTTTTAACTTTGTTTTGTTCATTTAAAAAGGAAAAAAAAAAAAAAAAACTTACTCAAGGGACCTCCACGGTAAATGTTAAAAGCAATGAATAAAACTCGTAAAAGAAAGAAAATCTAAATACTCTTATTTTAGGGAAATATATTTTGATACCAGCTAGCTTTGGCCATTTTAAAAATCTTCATCGAGGGACCTCCCCGATGGGTATTAAAACCGATGATAAAAGCAGTAAAAACTTCGAGTACTCTATTTAAAAATTTTCATCCTGGCTAGGCTCCTACATTTAAAAAACATAAATAAGGGTAAAACATGTTTAGCCTTGTCATATTCAGCTATTTTAAAAACCTTTCTCAACGGGCTTCCCTGTTGAGCTTTAAAATCAATGGATAGGATAAAAGCGGTAAAAACTCCGTGTGATTTTTTATGAGGGTAAAATGTTTTTACCCTTGTTTTGTTCAGCTATTTAAAAAAACTTTCTCAAGTGACCTCCCTGGTCAGTGTTCAAAACCAATTGATGAAAGCGGTAAAAACTCCGAGTACTCTTTTATTAGAGTAAAATAGTGTCATTCTTCTTTTGTTCAGCTATGTTTGGTATTTTTAAATCTTTGTCGAGGGACCTACATTTCAAAACCGTAAATTAGAGACACACACATTAAAGCAAATGCAAAATATTATCAGAGAGACATAATCAAAATACACACTGAAACTTTGATGAGAAAATAGACATTAGATAAAGCAAATTCACAGGGTGACTAGATGAATATATAGACAAAAAACTAACGATAATTTGGATGAGAAATATAAACACCACATAAAGCAAACTCGAAACAGGCTAAAGAAATACCTGGAAGGACGAAACGTTGCTTAAATTTGGATAAGGAATACATTCTCAAGATAAAGCTAATTCAAAACATAGAGTTATCTATAGACAAAACCTTATTGCAATTTTCATGAAAAAAAAAATGCATACACAAGATACAAACCATGATTGACAAATATAAACAAAAGCTTACTAATTTTTCCTAGGGAATATGCAGGATAAAGCAAATTCAAAGCATGGTTAGTGATTTATAAACATAAACTAATTGAAGTTTTGTTGAGAAATAACTGCATAAGTTTAATTATATTCGAACTGTGGTTAGACAAATATGAACAAGAACTTTCTGAAGAAATACATGGTGGAGACAAAACAAATGTATAGCATTGTTACAGCACCATAAAAGAAAACTAGACAAAGCAAAGTCAAAGGATGAAGAGAGGAATATATAAAACAAACGAACTGCAATTTTGATGATAAACACATACAAAAAATAAAGCAACTTTTAAGCATGGTAAGAGAAATACAAACGAAAACTTACTAGAATTTTCATGAGAAAAAAATTTATGACACAAAACAAACTCCTAGCATGGCAAGAGAAATACAGACTACAACTCGATCAAATTTCTGTGAGACATACATACTCTAGACAAAGCAATTTTAAAGCATGGTTAGAATGTTCAACAAAAACTAATTGCAAATATGATGACATATACATACTCGAAATAAAGCAAATTCAAAGCATGGATTTACATGTGAAAGCCTGAAACCATTCTTGTCAGAATTCCTTCCTGGTCTAAGGAGTGGTGATAAAAATGGTTTCATCCTACCAAAGAAAAACTAAATGATAAATTTAACCCACCTCTTTCCTGAAGCTGTTGACACAAGGCATCCTCCTACAAATTAGACCCGGGTAGCTCATTGGATAGCGTATCTGACTCGTGACCTGATAGTTGCGGAGTCGGTACTCGGTTGAGGCAAAATTTCTGTTCGCCTCAGTTTCTGAAAAACGTCTGCAGAAAAACATGAAGAATGCTACAAGAAACCAAACATAGTTGGATAAACAAATACAAACACAATCAAGAAAATAGTTAATGCAGACAAAGCATGGTTAGACAAGTATATACAAAAACTTACTCAAATTTTCAAGGAAGTACATAAATGACAAATGCAAAGCATAAGAGAAATGCAAAGCATAAAAGAAATATGAAAAGAAAAACTAACTGAACTTTTTACGAGAAACACCTGCGAGAGATAAAAGCAAATTCAAACCGTGGTTAGACAAATAGAAACAAGAACTTACCGGTACTGAAATTTTCAAGAGAAATACATATACAGGATAAAGCAATTTCAATGCATAGTTGAAGAGACATTTCTTTCTCAAGGGACTTTCCTGTTGACTGTTAAAACCAATGGATATAAATAATAAATACTTGGAGTGCTCTTTTATTAGGGTAAAATATATGTATCCTGGTTTTGTTAAGATATTTTAAAAACTTTTCTCAATGGATCTCTCTGGTGAGTGAGGTCTCTGGTGCCTTTAAAACCAATGGAAAAAAGCGGTTAAAACTCCTAGTACTCTTTTATTAGCGTAAACTATTTTTACCTTTGTTTTGTTCATTTAAAGATAAAAAACAACTTTCTCAATGGACATCCACGGTAAATATTAAAAGCAATGGATAAAAAGGGTAATAAAAAACTCTAGATACTCTCATTTTATGGAAAGATATTTCGATACCAGCTTGGTTTCGCCATTTTAAAATCTTCATCGAGAGATCTCCCCGGTGGGTATTAAACCGATGATTAAAGCGGTAAAAACTTCGAGTACTCTTTTTAAATATTTTCATCCTGGCTACGTTCCTACATTTCATAGCCTTTATTTAGAGTAAAATATTTTTAACCTTGTTATACTAACCTATTTTAAAACCTTTCTCAAGGGACTTCCCTGTTGAGTATTAAAAATCAATGGATAAAAGCGGTAAAAACTCCGAGTGCTTTTTTATTAGGGAAAAATGTTTTTAACCCTTGTCTTGTTCACCTATTAAAAAAAAACTTTCTCAAGTGACCTCCCTTGTGAGTGTTAGAACCAACGGATAGAAGCGGTAAAAACTCCTGGTGCTTTTTTTTTTAAGGGTAAAATATTTCTAACCTCTTGTATAGCTATTTACAAAAAAATTCACTAGAGACCTACCTGGCGAAAGTTAAAACCAATGCATAAAAGTGGTTAAAAACTGCAGTTAATCTTTTATTATCGTAAAAATTTTCATCGTTGTTTTGTTCAGCTATTTTAAAAGAACCTTTTCAAGGGACCTTCCTGGTGAGTGTTAAAAACAATGGAAAAAAGCGGTTAAAAACTCCGGGTGCTCTTTTATTAGAGTAAAATATCTTTATCTTTCTTATATACAGCTATTTTAAACCTTTACCTTTTTCAAGGGACTTCCCTGTTGACTGTTAAAACCAATGGATAAAAATGGTAAAAACTCCGAGTTCTATATTATAAGGGTAAAATATATCTATCCTGGTTTTGTTCGGCTATTCTAAAAACCTTTCTAAAGGGACCTCCCTGGAGAGTGAGGTCCATGGTGAGTGTTGAAAATAAAGGATAAAACCCGACTACTTTTTTATAAGTGTAAAATATTTTTTAACCTTGTTTAGTTTAAATAATTTTAAAAAAAACCAAACATTATCAAGGGAACTCACTGGTGAATCTTAAACGAATTTGATAAAAAGGGTAAAAACTCTAAATACTCTTATTTTATGGAAAGATATTTTGATATCAGATTGGTTTGGCCATTTTAAAATCTTCATCGAGGGATTCTCTCTGGTGGGTATTAAAACCGATGATAAAAGCTGTAAAAACTTCGAGTACTCTTTTCAAATATTTTCATCCTGGCTACGTTCCTACATTTCATAGCCTTTATTTGATGTAAAATATTTTTAACTTTGTCACACTCAGCTATCTTAGAACCTTTCTCAAAGGACTTCCCTGTTGAGCTTTGAAAATCAATGGATAAAAGCGGCAAAAAACCGAGTGCTCTTTTATTTTGGGTAAAATGTTTCTAGCCTTGTTTTATTCACGAATTATAAAAAAAAAAAAAATAACTTTCTTTAGCGACCTCCCTGGTGAGTGTTAAAACTAACGTATAGAAGCGATAAAAACTCCAGTACTCTTTTTCTAGGGTAAAATATTTCTATCTTTGTTTTGTACAGCTATTTACAAAAAGATTCACCAGAGACCTACCTGGCGAGTTTTAAAACCAATGCATAAAAGTGGTAAAAAGTGCAGTTATTCTTTTATTATCGTAAAATATTTTCATCGTTGTTTTGTTCAGCTATTTTAAAAGAACCTTTTCAAGGGACCTACCTGGTGAGTGTTAAAACCAATGGAAAAGAGCGGTTAAAAACTCTGGGTGCTCTTTTATTGCAGTAAAATATTTTATCAGTCTTATATACAGCTAATTTAAACGTTTCTCAAGGGACTTCCCTGTTGACTGTTAAAACCAATGGATAAAAATGTTAAAAAATCTTGAGTTCTCTTTCATAATGGTAAAATATATCGATCCCGGTTTTGTTCGGCTATTCTAAAAACCTTTCTCAAGGGACCTCCCTAGTGAGTAAGGTCCCTGGTGCGTGTTAAAAGGATAAATGCGGTAAAAACCCCGACTACCTTTTTATAAGGGTAAAGTATTTTTAACCTTGTTTTGTTATACTAAGTTAAAAAGAAAAAAAAAAAAAAAAAAAAACATTATCAAGGGAACTCATTGGTGAATGTTAAACGAAATTGGTAAAAAGGGTAAAAACTCTAAGTACTGTCAATTTCGGAAAAGACATTTTGATACCAGCTTGGTTTGGCCTCTTCAATTCTGGTTACGTTCCTACATTTGAAAGCCTTTAATTAGGATAAAATATATTTAGCCTTGTCATATTCGGCTATTTTGAAACCTTTCTGAAGGGACTTCCCTGTTGAGTATTAAAAATCAACGAATAAAAGCGGTTAAAAACTCTGAGTGCTCTTCGATAAGGGTAAAATATTTTTATCCTTGTTTTGTACGGCTATTTTGAAAAGCTTTCTCAAGTGACCTCCCCGGTGAGTGTTAAAGCCAATGGATAAAAGCCGTAAAAATCTCCGGGTCCTTCTTTATTATGGTATTTTTTTTTTCATTGTTATATTCAGCTTTTTAAAAACTTTCTCAGGGGACTCTCCTGTTGACTGTTAAAACCAGTGGATATAAACGATAAAAACCCCGGGTGCTCTTTTATTGGGTAAAATATATGTATCCTGGTTTTGTTCAGATATTTTAAAACACTTCCTCAATGGACCTCTCTGGTGAGTGAGGTCTCTGCTGGGTGTTAAAACCAGTGGGTAAAAGCAGTAAAAACGCCGAGTACTCTTTTATTAAACTATTTTTAACTTTGTTTTGTTCATTTAAAAAGGAAAAAAAGCTCTCTCAAGGGACCTCCATGGTAAATGTTAAAAGCAATGGATAAAACTGGTAAAAAGAAAGAAACTCTAAATACTCTTATTTTAGGGAAAGATATTTTGATACCAGCTAGCTTTGGCCATTTTAAAAATCTTCATCGAGGGACCTCCCCGATGGGTATTAAAACCGATGATAAAAGCAGTGAAAAATTCGAGTACTCTATTTAAATATTTTCATCCTGGCTAGGCTCCTATATTTCAAAAACTTAAATAAGGATAAAACGTTTTTAGCCTTGTCGTATTTAGCTGTTTGAAAACCTTTCTCAACGGACTTGCCTGTTGAGTGTTAAAATCAATGGATACGATGAAAGCGGTAAAAACTCCTTGTGATTTTTTATGAGGGTAAAATGTTTTTACCCTTGTTTTGTTCAGCTATTTAAAAAAACTTTCTCACGTGACCTTCCTTGTCAGTGTTCAAAACCAACTGATAAAAGCGGTAAAAACTTCGAGTACTCTTTTATTAGAGTAAAATAGTTTCATCCTTGTTTTGTTCAGCTATATAAAAAAAAAACTTTCTTAAGGGACTTCCCTAGTGAGTGTCAGCACCAATGGACAAAATCTGTAAAAAAAAAAAAACGGGTCCCCTTTTATAGGGGTAAAATATTTCAATCATCGTTATATTCGGCTATTTCAAAATCTTTCTCAAAGGACTTCTCTGTTGTGTGTTAAAATCAATGGATAAAAACGGTAAAAACTCTCTGCTCTGCTCTGCTCTTGTATTAGGGTAAAATATATCTATCCTGGTTTTGTTTAGCCATTTTAAAAACCTTCCTCAAAGGACCTTCCTTGTGAGTGAGGTCCTTGATGAGTGTTAAAACCAATGTATAAAAGCGATAAAAACTCCGAGTACTCCGTTATTAGGTTAAACTATTTTAAAACTTTGTTTTGTTCAGCTATTTTAAAAAGAATTTAAAAAGAACAAAAAAACTTTCTCAAGGGACCTCCCTTGTGAATGTTAAAAGCAGTGGGTAAAAGGGGTAAAAACTTGTAATATTCTAGTTTTAGGGAAAGATATTTTGATACCAGCTAGGTTTGGTCATTTTTAAACCTTCGTCGAAGGACCTACATTTCAAAACCGTAAATTAGAGACACACACATTAAAGCAAATGCAGAAGAGAGACAAAATACATAGTGAAACTTTGATGAGAAAATAGACATTAGATAAAGCAAATTCACAGGGTGACTAGATGAATAATTTGGACGAGAAATAAAAACACCACATAAAGCAAACTCGAAACAGGCTAAAGAAATACCTGGAAGGACAAAACTTTGCTTAAATTTGGATTAGAAATACATTCTCAAGATAAAGCTAAATTAAAACATAGAGTTATCTATAGACAAAACCTTATTGCAATTTTCATGAAAAAAAAAATGCATACATAAGATACAAACCATGATTGACAAATATAAACAAAAGCTTACTAATTTTTCCTAGGGAATATGCAGGATAAAGCAAATTCAAAGCATGGTTAGTGATTTATAAACATAAACTAATTGAACTTTTGTTGAGAAATAACTGCAAAAGATTAATTATATTCGAACTGTGGTTAGACAAATATGAACAAGAACTTTCTGAAAAAAAAAACAAAGAAAAACTAAATGATAAATTTAACCCACCTCTTTCCTCACGCTCTTGACACATGGCATCCTCCATGTTGACATCTGAAAAAAAAGCATAACACTTTTGTTTGAATGGTGTTTTCAGTGCATGTTATGATATTTCAGTCATTTATCAGCAAAAGTTCACTTGTGGCTTTATTAGGTTTAGCCAGTGGAAGGCTGGACCTTTCAGTGTCTTGCACAAGGCTACTCTCAGGTGAACCGTGTTTCAAACAACGATCAATCTCGGGCTTTTACAATTATCTACAAGACAAATTTTTGATGCATAGCATCAAAGAAGCCGGCAATTTTTTTGTTACCATCAATGAGGAAGGTGCTTTAGGAATAACCCGCTTATCAGAAGTTGTGTTACTTTGAAATTAAACACTCTGGAGAATAAGACTAAGAATGTTCTTAAGAATGGTTGGTGAATACAGACCCAGTAGAACATTTTACCGACTGCAACAATTTGGGGGCTAATTAAGATTTCTTTTTTTTCTGTGAATCCTATTTTTTGTTTAACTCTTTACCAAAGGACAAACTTTTAGACTAGTCCAAATTAAAAGCATTTGCAGACGACAAAATAGATGTGACTCAAAAATTGAAATATGTTTTGGAAATGATAGAAAACATTGTGGGAAAAGGAGAAAATGCTGGTTACCACAATGTTTTCATAATGCCTCTTTCTCAGGGTCGTTAAAACACGGGATTGTGTGGTAAAGAGTTAAACACTAATATATACTTCACTTTTTTTTCCTGCATGCATTCGGAAAGAGGACAGTTACATTCAGTAAACAGGAATGGTGCAATTTTTCTCTTCAGATAAAAGCATGGTCATTTTGGATTAGGTATTTTCTCTATTTTGACAAGATCAAAATACTGTTAGCATTCTTACATGAGTATGATCCTACATACCGTAGTCAGACCTCCAGGTAAGAGGGAGTGATAGTATTCTAAATCCACTATTTCCCTTCCAAACCCTATGTTGTGGGTACTCATTAGAATCGTCTCGATGAGACGATTCTAAATGAGTACCCATAACATGGGGTTTAGCGGAGATTGATTAATATTTTCAATTTTGAAATCAAAATCACTCCCTCTATCTGGAGCTCTGCCGTAGCTGATGCATATTATTGCATGATCACTTGACATTCCAACAAGCCTTCACAAAATTTTAGCCAAAAGCTAAAAAACCTTTACCAAACAATTACATGTTCTAATTAATGACCCTGAAGAAAAAGGCTTCTGAAACCATTGCGAGAAAAGTATAAAATGCTTGTCACAAGCATTTTCTCCTTTTCCACAATGCTTTCTATCATTTCAGAGCCAAATCTCATCATTATGACCAAATCTAATTTGTCGTCTGCAACTGCTTCGAATTTGGACAATACTGTCCAAAATTTTAGTCCTGTCCAAGTTGAAAGCATTTGCAGACGACAATTTCAATGTGGCTAAAATGATTGCAATTGTTCTGAAAGGTTAGAAAACATTGTGGGAAAAGGAGAAAATGCTGGTTACCAGCATTTTCTCCTTTTCCAACAATGTTTTCAAAAGGCTTCTTTCTCAGGGTCGTTAAAAGTCGGGATTATGTGGTAAAGATTTAATCTGTCACTAAACAATTATATGTTCTAGTGACCCCGAAGAAAAGAGCTTCTGCAACCATTGCAATAAAAGTATAAAATGCTTATCACAAGCATTTCTTCCTTTTCCTACAATGTTTTCTACCATTTTAGAGACAAATCTCATCATTATAACCAAATTGGATTTGTCGTCTGCAACTGCTTTGAATTTGGACAAGTTCTAAATTCTGTTGTAGGGTACAGAGTTAAGAGGCTAACTAGTCCATTGAAGAAGTACCATCAATTTGTTTTTCCTTTGCTTCTTGCTTTATTTCTTGATTCGTAGTCAGCTATTACCTTACTAAATTGAGCAATAAAATATTTTCAAGTTTGGTTTGACTATGAAAATCTGAATAGCCCCCTTACAATGTAATAGTTGAACATGTAAATGAGCCATGCTCTGGCAAAAGGGGGTTTAATGCATCTCCGTGATCCATGATACCAGGCAAGCCATCACATAATTAAGGATCAACAATACATGTAGCCTCTTTTTTAATACAATCAACTTAATCATCGGGTAGACTGGTCCTTAAATATACAGAAAATTTACCAATAGCGAAAAGTTTCAGCCCAGGTCAGCCTGCACAGTCCAAGCGGGCTGACTTGGGTTGATACTTTTCCCAGATTCATTAAGACCCTTTTTCACAGAGCATGGCTCAAGTGCAATGATGTACAACATCAGTCAAAAGCTGTCGAGGGTCATTTATAACTAGGTGCAAAACCCAAGTTTGGCTGGAGCCCTAAAGCAACAAAAATAAGTACAATACCCTTAAACGCTACATCGAAAGTTCCATTACATTTCCTTACCAGCCTTACTTTAGACCTTTGAAAGGGTAGAAAACATTGTATGAAAAGTAGAAAATGATGGTAACCAGCATTTTGTCCTCCTGCAACTACGTTTCAATAGTCTTCTTCCTCAGGGTTATTAAAACATATGAGACATGCTCTGGCAAAAGGGGACTTAATGTATCTCTGTCATCCATAATTCAAGCAAGTCATCACATATTTATGGATCCATAAAATCCATTTTGTCTAGCAACCAACTGAAACGTGAGGTACACTGGTTTTTGACATGCAGAAAAATTACCAAAGCAAAAAGTGTCGGTCCAAGTTAGCCTGCGCGGACTGCGCAGGCTAACCTGGGCCAATACTTTCTGCAAAAGCATCGAGCCCCCTTTTCACAGAGCATGGCTCATAAATAAATGCCCAAGGATTTAGTGTGTCTCAATTGTGCTCTGAGTATGCAAGGCTTGTCACAACAAAGGTACATGCTTACAAAAAAGTTTCCAATAGTAAACAGATTAATTACACACCTACAAACTTTCCTGCTAAAATACAATATATTGCACACAGATAAAAATAGACACAGTGGAACAAAAAATCTGAGACATGCTCTGTGAAAGGGGGGTTTAATGCATCTGCAAAAAGTATCAACTCATGTCAGCCTGTGCAGTCCCCACTGGCTGACGTGGGTCAATACTTTCAGCTATTTGTACATTTTCTGCATGGCACAGGACCATTTTACCGATTAAAATCTTATTGAGCGTTTTTAGAAATAAGAGTTCAAATACAAAATCTGTAGTTTTCATGCTCGCAATTTATGTGAACAGCACAAGGAAAACAAAATGCGTTGGTCCCTTTTTGTATCGTGTATTACACGTATAGTAGTATCAGGGGAGGTAACCAGTCTATACTGGTTAAAGAAGAGTTATGCTGTCTGTGGGGTCAATCATTAATCAGTTATTAAATAAATATCTATAAATACGAAATCTTTACTTTTCATACTCGAAATAAATCTCAACAGTACATACAGCAAAAATGCATAATTTTGAGCTTAATAGAAACATACTATTAAAGTATTTGAGAGAATATGTCGGAAAAGTTGTGCAATGATGTTTCCCAAAATTCCCCATGTGCATAAAAAAAAAGCATTCCTACTGGAAGCCGGCTTCAAGAGCCGGCTTCCAATAACTCAACAAACCAGTGTTTAGACATCCCTACGACAAGATGCTTTCGAAGAGATTATGGGAAAAGGAGGAAAAAAAATTATAATCTGCCTTTGTGAGACTGTCTCAAATTTTGGTGTCTTGTAAAGAGGTAACCATTGATTAAATATGGAATCATTAGTTTGAAAAGGTAGGCACACTCTTATGTTTTATCAGAATTTAGTTTGATCTTCTAGCTTTATCTCCTGTATGTCTGATATTTCTAATTATATCCTGCTGAACATTGCACAGGCATAATTTCTGTGGGATGGCAGCCAGTAGAATGGAACTGTTTAAAGAAACTCTATGCAGTCATGTTATTGTGTGAACTTGCCACCGCGATATAGCTGAAATAATATGGAAAATGGCAATAAACACCATGTATTCAACAAATGTAAGACATTTTATGGATTGATCAATAAAAGCAGTTTTGTACGTGTAACATCTTTGTCCATCGTTCTGGTTGATATAGTCAAATCCAATAATTTGTTTCTCCAGATGTTAGAATATTATCTTTATTAATTTTTTACCACATGATATAATTTTTGACCTGTCTAAACTGAAAGCTTTTACAAATGACAAATTCAGCGTGACTTAAATGAAATGATTAGTCTTTAAACGGTTAGAAAACATTGTGTGAAAAGGAGAAAATACTGGTTAACAGCATTTTCTCTTTTTCTTACCAAGTCTTCAAACGCCTTTTTTTTCGCAGAAGAATTAGAACTTTGGATTATTTGGCAAAGGGTTAAAACTTGGGGACCAAACCATGTGGGTAGTAGGTTGGTCAAGTGTACACGGCTTGAATCCAAGGGGTCTAAACTTGATTCCTAGCTAGGTCAAACCCTATCCAAAGAGTTAATGATATGTCATTGCTGCAGAATTTTTTCCTTTCTATTTTAACCACTGAACAGTATTGTGATTTAAGCAGGCTGCCAGTAGTTTGAAGGGAATGTAGTGCAAGGAACTGGCAAGAGAAACTTGGGAAAGCATGAATAGGTGCACTAGCCGTCGAGATAAAAACAGAAGAAATGTTGGACAAGAGCACGAAACACTTTTCTTACAAATTAATCTTTAGAGTGCTGACTTAATGAAATGGGCCTTTTAACCCTTGACCAAACAACCCCATATTTTAACGATCCTGGGGAAAAAAAGCTTTTGAAAACAATGTGGAAATAGGAGAAAAATACTGGTAACCCGCATTTTGTCCTTTTTACACAATGTTTTCTCTCCTTCCAGAAGCAAATTTCATTTCCGAGTCACGTTGATTTTGTCGTCTGCAAATGCTTTCAAGTTTGACAAGTCTAAAATTTGGTCATTTGGTAAGAGTTAAACAGGACACAGCCAAATATTGCAATTTCAAGATTAGAATATGTTACAAGGTATTGGGCTGTGTAGGCCCAAAATCTGATAGGATCTTCTGTGCAGTTTGATCTTGATCTAGATGTTCACAACAACAACATAAGTTTTGCTGAGAGCTGAAATGTAAAATGCTCTCCTGCTACAAATAAGTTAATTCATCTTGCAGCAGACCATTCTAGAAAACATAGTGGTAAAAGGAGAATATGCTCACATTCCAGAGCACTTCTGATTCATGAGTTTCTTCACAAGCACGACACATGTTATATACTCTTTAAATCTTTTACAAAAGGCAAAATTTTAGACGTGTCAAGATTGAAAGCATTTGCAGAAGACAAACTAAATGTGACTCGAAATTTGAATTTGAGCTTGGAAGGGTAGAAGACATGTGGGAAAAGGAGAAAATCCTGTCAGCTGGTTACCAGAATTTTCTCCTTTTTCCACAATGTTTTCAATAGCATTTTCTCCTTTTGCAACTATGTTTTCAAAGGGTTTTTTCTTTGTGGTTGTTAAAGTCGTGATCGTGTGATGAAAGGTTAAAAGACACTAGATTATTGCCAAAATATAGAAAGTCAAAGCCAGTGGAATGTTCAGTGGTAGGAGAGGAAAAGCCACTGGGATGTTCAGTGGTAGGAGAAGAAAAGCCACTGGGATGTTCAGTGGTAGGAGAGGAAAAGCCACTGGAATGTTCAGTGGTAGGAGAGGAAAAGCCACTGGAATGTTCAGTGGTAGGAGAGGAAAAGCCACTGGGATGTTCAGTGGTAGGAGAAGAAAAGCCACTGGGATGTTCAGTGGTAGGAGAGGAAAAGCCACTGGGATGTTCAGTAGAAGGAGAGGAAAAGCCACTGGGATGTTCAGTGGTAGGAGAGGAAAAGCCACTGGAATGTTCAGTGGCAGGAGAGGAAAAGCCACTGGGATGTTCAGTGGCAGGAGAGGAAAAGCCACTGGGATGTTCAGTGGTAGGAGAGGAAATAAAATTCTGTCACCAGGACTTTCATCATCCCTTAACCCTTTCCCAAACAAGCCCTGGTTTTCACGTGTCTGCAGTACAAGTCTTTTGAAAACACTGTGGGAAAAGGAGAAATTGCTCGTAACGAGCAATTTCTCCTTTTCCCACAGTGTTTTCTACCCTTTTTGAGAACTTTCTGCCATTTTCATCAAAGTTGAAATTGTCGTCTGCAAACTCTTTGAATTTGGACCAGTCCAAAATTTGTCGTTTGGGAAAGGGTTAACCTTTAAGGTATCAAATGAACCCAAATACATTTTAAATCTGGAAATTAAGACCTGAATAAATTATTGATTGATTGATTGTATGGTGTTTAACGCCGTTTTCAACATTATTTCAGTTACATCACGGCGACCAGTGCACCTATCCATGCTTTCCTGGAGTTTCATTTACCAGTACCCCGCACAATATTCTTTCCAAGCCACTGGCTGCTTTCCCACATAGCCATCGTCAAAACAATGGTCAGCGGTGAGCGAGGAATGAATCCTGTCGCGATGACTATCATCAATCCTCGGAAAGAAATTAGCTAAGCCGGGATCGAACCAGCGACCTCCTGTTCTCAAGTCCTGTACGCTACCGACTGAGCAACGGGGGCTTGGCAGACCCAAACAAATAAAATATCAAAGTCTACATTGACCTCAGAAGCAACTATAGTTGTGTAAGGGGCTTAAACACTTGTCATACATTGCCTTGTTTTAATGACCCTGAGAAGAGAGGCTTTTGAAAACATTGTGGGAAAAGAATAAAATGCTGGTAACCAGCATTTTCTCCTTTTTCTAAGGTGTTTTCTAATCTCCCCAAACTGAATGTCAATTTTTGACGGTTTGGTCAACTCTTTACTTATCAGCATCACCATTTAGTTTCCTGCACTCAAAGATTGTTTTTCGCCGTTGCTGAATGTGCTGGCTTTTGACCTACGTTTTTGATACTGATAGAAAATGAATAAATAGAGGGAAAAATGCTGCTAACCAACATTTTTTTCCTTTTTCCACAATTTTTTTCTACCATATCAAAGACAGAAATCATCATTTGAGCTGCATTTACTTTGTCATTTACACATGCTTTCATATAGTTGAGTACAAAATTTTGTTGTTTGGTAAGGAGATAAATGCTCAAATTTCAAGTTTATTATTAGCACTGGGTAAATGTGGACGTGGGAAAACATTGTTTGATCAGGGATAGTATATAACATGTAATTTACGATCTCTGGTCTGATCCAGCGGATCCATAACAAGGGAGTCAGCATAACCCTTTACCACACAATCCCGACTTTTAATGACTCCGAGGACGAGGCCTTTTGAAAAACATTGTCGGAAAATGAGAAAATGCTGGTAACCAGCATTTTCTCTCTCTCTCTCTCCCCCCCCCCCCCCCCCCCCCCCCCCCCCGCTTTCTGATCTGTCAAAGACAAATTCCATAATTTGAGCTACATCTGAATTCATAATTTGAGCTATATTTGAATTGTCTGCAAATGCTTTCAAATCGGAAAAAAGTGTATATTTTGCTTGTGTGGTAAAGAGATAATACATGTACATTGAACTTGTTGCAAAAGGAATTATCAGGTATAACTATATTGACACCTGCTTTCGTCACGCAGATACACGTAGCCAAAATACACTGTAGCAAAGAGCAAAAGTTCTTTTGAGGAACAGTTTCCCTTTTAGCCACATGTCTTTCCTTTTTTTATTCAGGTTTACATGCATTCAACATTTGTAACAAGCACATTCTTTCAGAAATTTTGATAATGAATTCTAACAATGTTTGTTTACATGTGTAGAGTCATACTTTGCTGATATCGTTATGGAAACAATAGCAGTCAATGGGGGGGGGGGGGGGGAATAACATTGAAAACTGAGATATAAAGTTCAAGGTATTTGACAGAATATTAGACAATGGCAATCAGTAAAATAAGCATGATAATACAATTGAGCCATGCTCTGTGAAAAAGGGGCTTATTGCATCTGCGAAAAGTATTTTCCCAGGTCAGCATGCGCAGTCCGTGCAGGCTGTCCTGAACCGAAACGTTTCGCTAGTGATCAATTTTCTGTATGTCCAAGGCCCATTCTACCTCATGCTTAAGTTGGTTGTTGAAAAAGTGGCTACAATGGATCCATAATTATGTGATGGTTTGACCGGTATCATGGATCAAGGAAATACATTAAACCCCCGTTTGCCAGCGCGTGGCTCAAATATTTACATTATGTCTTGGTCAAAGTACATGTATCTGAAAGATTAATTGGTACTCTAGGTCCAAAATAAGAACTTCCTGTCCTGTCTGATCTTGATCTACACCGCCTGCAAATGCAACTGACGTTGATTTTCGTTTCCTGTCGAGTCTTATGTTACTAAGAACAAAAACATGCAATAGATGTATTACCTTTGACTTTGTATTATATCACATCCACACAGAGAAGCTGTTCGAAAACTCCACAATGCCGTAAGAAGACTCTGTATCCGGTAGAATTTAACTCAAACTGGCCGACCTCTTATAAATCCAGAAAAATTTACCAACATCCGCTAAGCTTACAACACGAATTGACCATTTAAAAACGCTCACTTGCGCAACAATGGGGTATTGTCCACAACACGTGAAAAAACAACTCATGGGTCAGGCCAGCTTAATACCTGAGAAAATCTTAACCGTTATTTAAAATGCCTAACACTATTACTGAAGATTTTGCGGACAGTATAAACAGAGATTAGACTGCAGAGAACGCGCATTCTGATTTGGCTCTACGATGGCGCATTCCAGCGACACGCCGACCAAGAGCAACATTTAGACAACAATTATGAATGTGCTTTTTCCTATGTTAACTTTGTTGATCTGGCATATTTAGGGTTGACCCGTCGGGCGCTATATCAATGAAATGAACGTTTTCAGTTGTACAAACATCCCATATATCGCAATGCATTACATATCTTATTTTACCACAATATATTAAAAACTAGAGGACAGTGTATAGCAAAGATCGCTCTTCACAAGCTATACAATCTCATCTTAATCTAAACTGTCTGCAAATCCAACATAACTGCTCTCCTAAGATAAATTCCTTACCGGATCACAAAATTTTAGACTTGTCGAAATTGAGAGCATTTGCAGACGACAAACGGTTAGATTTGTCCTTGAAGGGGTGGAAAATATTGTGAGGAAAGGTAAAAAAAAAACGTGGTTCTTTACAAGCGAAAGAAACTTGGGGTTACATTCGGCAAGAAAAGCAACGTTCAGCAAAAAATGGTCAATTTCCATCGTGAATGTATTAGATCTAATCTTTTGCGAAACATTCCTGTGTTTTGACGACCCTGGAGACGGCTTTTGAAAACATTGCGGGAAAACGAGAAAATGCTGGTAACCAGCATTTTCTTCTTTTTCCACAGTGTTTTCTAGCCATTCACAGGCAAAATCAATTATTAAGAGCCACGTTTAATTTTTTGTCTGCAATTGCTTCCAATTTTGACATGTGTGAAATTTTGTCGTCAGGTAGTCGTGCAAATTTTCCTTTCGCCAACGTCATTTAAGTCTTGCATTAATGCTAAACTGAAAAAAGGAGAATTTCTCTTTAGTACTTTTTGTCAGATATTTATTTTGCGATGTTACAAGTAGGTACCCCAGAATCAATTTTTGGGGTTCAGTTTTCCACGTGGTAAATCTGAGTTGGGATGCTTCGCACCCAAAAACGCTTTGGATAAAAAGAACATACTGAATACACGCAGTTTTTCCAAATATACATGTATTTTCCAAACCCTACAGGGTTGTTTGGTCAAGGGTTAACAAACTGATTCCAGTCTTTAGAATCTCATTAAGCAGAAACATGTAAAACTAGTGACTGTGTAAAATGGTAGTGCCGTGGCTGGAAGGAGAGGAAAGGGGGGGGGGGGGGCTATGAAAACAATTTAACCTCAATCCTGCTTTAAAAAATTGAAATGAATTTCAAACTGGTTGTAAAACCCGAGTAATGCTTATTTTCGGTGATTTCGTGGCTAGGGCAAGCAACAAATTCAAAATCTCGACGAAAGATCGATCTCTTACCCGTTTAAGCTCTCACTTATACAGGAGTATTATACGCCGAGGACCTGAAGGAAATAGATTGATCCATAAAATGAGCCACGCTCTGGCAAAATGGGGCTTAATGCATCTCCGTGATGCATTGTACCAGTCAAGCCATCACATAATTAGGGATCCATAAAAGCAACATTTTTTAACAACCGACCTAATCATGAGGTAGACTAGTCCTTGAACATACAGAAAATTGACCAACAGCGGAAAGTTTCGGCCCAGGTCAGCCTGCGCGGACTGCGCAGGCTGACCTGAGTCGATACTTTTCGCAGATGCATTAATCCCCCTTTTGATAGAGCATGGCTAAAATGTATTTTGTATAACAACCAGCGAAATCATGAGGTCGACTGGTCCTTTGACATGCAGAAAATTGACCGATAGCTAAGATTTTCGACCCATATCAGGCTGACCTTGGTCGATACTTTTTGCAGATACATAAAAACCCTTTATTACAGACCATGGCTCCATTTTTTTTTTTATTTGCACAAGCCTTGGATTTGGACAAATTGGACAAATCCAGAATTGTGTTGTTTGGTAGAGAAATGTGATCCCGTAACTACATTTAGATAAAAAAACAATCTTATTATTTCCAGCAGACGACATGACTCTTCACCAGAAGACAAAATTTTCGACTTGTCCAAAATTCAAAGCATTTGCAGACGACAAATTAAACTCGGCTAAAATGATGGAATGAGTCTATAAAAGTGTAGAAAACATAGTGCTGAAAAGAGATATTGCTGGTAAAAAGCATTTACTTCTTTTCTGACAGTGCTTTCAAAAGTATTTTTGATTAGGATCGTTAACCCATAGGCTGCTACGTGCGAGTCAAGAACCTTTTGCAGACAGTGTGGATCAAGATCAGACTGCACAGAACGTGCAGTCTGATCTTTGATCTACACTGTCTGATACGGAGATATTTTTTCTCTAAATATGCCTTTGAAATAGCAACATGTGGGTTCTTATTATCGGCTTGAAAGTTTAATGTCATTTAGCAGCTGAAGGGTTTAAACACGGAATTCTTTTATGTAGCGTTAACCCTTTCCCAAACAACAAATTTTGGACTGGTCCAAATTGAAAGAGTTTGCAGACGGCAATTTTAAATTTGATGAAAATGGCAGAAAGTTCTCAAAAAGGGTAGAAAACACTGTGGGAAAAGGAGAAATTGCTCGTTACGAGCAATTTCTCCTTTTCCCACAGTGTTTTCAAAAGACTTGTACTGCAGACACGTGAAGACCAGGGCTTGTTTGGGAAAGGGTTAATAAGCCTTTCAGAAGACAATTTTTAAAATATAACTATGTAACGAAAAAAAAATATGCCTGCAATGAGCGAATTATCCCTTCGTTGCAGATGTTTACACGTGTATTCATATTTTAACCCTTTATCACACAATCCCGACTTTTCATGACCCTGTGGCAAAAAGCTTTTGAAAACATTGTGAGAAGAGGAGAAAATGCTGATAACCAGTATTTTCTCGTTTTCCTACTATGCTTTCTACCTCATCAAAGACAGAAATCACAATTTTAGTCACATTTGATTTGTCGTCTGCAAATGCTTTCAATTTGGACCAGTCTAAAATTATGTCGTCTGGTAAAGAGTTAAATCATAGATCACGCTCGTTTCTAATGTTTTACTAAGATCGTATTCGTCTGGTAGATTTAAAGTTTTTTTTTTTTTCAGAGAAAATTGCACTTCTACAAAAGGTAAACGAAAGGTAAACTCCTTACCAAACCACAAAATTTTGGACTTGTCCAAATCAAAGGCATTTACAGACGACAAAATGAATGTGACTGAAATGGTGAAAATTGTCTTTAAAAAAGTTAGAAAACACTGTGGGAAAAGAAGAAAATGCTGGTTACCAGCATTTTCTTCTTTTCCCACAGTGTCTTCTAAAGCCTTTTTCCCCCAGCGGCGTTAAAATACGGGAACGTTTAACGAAGGGTTAAAACTTCGTCAATTTGAGAAGACCTGAAAAGAAACCGCTTAGTCAGCAAATTTTATGTAAGGTACTGTTTCGTATGTAACCTTTATCTGTATTGGCCAGGTCCCTTGTCGATATTCTTTCCCGCGAAATGAAAATTCAACAGCTCTGTCCTTTTAACCTTTTACCCCACAATCCCGAGTTTTAAATTCCCTGAAGGAAGGAGGCTGTTGAAAACATTTTGGAAAAAGGAGAAAATGCTGGTAACCAGCATTTTCTCCTTTTCCCAAAATGTTTTCAACCCTTTCAAAGACAAATCTCACCACTTGAGCCATACTTAGATTGTCGTCTGCAAACGCTTTCAATTTGGACAAGACTAAAATTTTGTCGTTTGGTAAACTGTTAAACCGTTTACCCCAATTGGCAACACAAGTTGCTTTTGCGGACAGCGTAGATCAAGATCAGACTGCACAGAGAACACAGTCTCATCTTAAATCTACAGTGCAAGATTCTTAATTTTCTTATCTGTGAACAAAAGCTACAATTCTTCTATATTGTCCGGATACTGTAATTTATAGCCCCCTAAAAAGGAATATTTTATCTAAATTGCGGAGGGGTAACCTCTCGATTGACTTTTTATTGCTATGACAATGTCTTATGTTCCGAGGACCTTATTTCATTTCTGAAGAATGGTTTTAATTTTAGTGTTTAACCTTTTACCACACAATACCATGTTTTAACGACCCCATGGAAGAAGGCTTCTGAAAACATTGTGGCAAAATGAGAAAATGCTGGTAACCAGCATTTTCTCCTTTTCCCACAATGTTTTCTCCCCTTATTAATCATCATGTGAGTCACATTAAAATTGTTGTCTGCAATTGCTTTGAATTCGGACAAGCGTAAAATTTTGTTGTTTGGCAACTTCGGTATAATTATGGATTGAAGATCCGCCGTGTAGTGTAACTCTTTACTGCACAATCCCGACACGGGTTTAACGACCAGGAGAAGGAGAAAAAGATGGTAACCAGCATATTGTCTTTTTCCCACAATGCTGTCTATCCTTTCATTCACAAATCCCATCCATGATTCGAGCCACTTGTCGTCCGCAAATGCTTTCAGTTTAGATAAGTCCACAATTTTGCGGTCCGGTAGAAAGTTCAACAAGGTTTTTCGTGTGGGTTTGACTCTCGACCTGCTAAATAAGTGAGCATTTAAAGACTATGGTAAAAACCTTGAATTTCGCTAAGTCAGAGTTATTTATGAGAGAAAAAAAGTTCCCCATCGGACAGTGTAGATCAAAGATCAGGCTGCACGTTCTGTGCAGTCTGATCTTGATATACACTGCCCGCTAAAGGTAGATGAGTGTCGCTTTACAGCCGAGGGGCTAAGAGCCATAATATTATCTAAACCAATTAACATGCATTTCAAATCGATCTTGAAGCAAGTTCGAACAATTAGACTCTTTATCATACGACAAAATTGTTCATTAGTCCAAATTCAAAGTGTCAATATTGTGGCAGACGACAAAATATAATTATGTGACTCAAAAATTGAAATTCTGTTTGGCAAGGGTAACCAGCATTTTCTCTACCAGCATTTTCTCAGTTTCCCACAATGTTTCTTTTTAAAAGGCTTTTCCTTCAGGGCCGTTGAAACACGTGATTGTGACTTTTAATATATCAATTACTGACGATCATTGCCGGCTGGAATTCTAGCCTGTATTCGTGCCATGATTTGACTACCGGCGAAGTTTGTGTCGCTTATTACCAGGCTCGAATTCGGAAGGCCGACACGATACCCTTTGCAGTTTAGCCATTGTATACGTTACTCAGTGGGTCTGTTGAAATTTTGTTCTGCGCAAGAAAAGTTGGATTAAAATTCACACAGTAAGAGACAGAAGGGTCTGTTCTATATATAGATTACATTGTTTATTTCATAAGTCAGGAAAACCCATACATTTTATCTTCAATCCCTTCTTTCATGTGACCTGCCATGTACTGCCTACGTTAGCGGGGAGTAAGGTATTTGGTTACTTCTTTCCCGGAAAACAGAAATTTACATTCGTCTATATACATAGACAGAATTTGAAGACGAGAAATGGAATGTGGCTCATTTGTCATGTAGGGTTTAGTCTATTCTAGTAAGGAAAACATTTTCTCCGTTGCTCATGATGTTTTCAAAAACCGTCTTTATACCAGGTTGTTTGCTAAAGGGTTAACTAGTTAGGAACAAAAGACTGATCAAAGATATGCGATATCTGATCTGAACGATCGATTACAAATAAGCCATGCCCTATGAAAAGGGGGCTTAGTGCATTTGCAAAAAAAGTATCGACCCAGGTCAGCCTGCGCAGTCGGCGCAGGCTGACCTGGGCCAAAACATTTTGCTTTTGGTAAATTTCTGCATGTGACAGGACCAGTCTACCTCATGATTCAGTCGGTTGTCACATAATGGAATATATGTGTCCATAATTATGTTATGACTTGCTTGGTAGCATGTATTACGGAGATGCATTAAGCTCCTTTCTGCCAGAGCATGGATCATATGAAATAACAGCTTTACAACAAGAGGTACACGTTTTTTTTACCTTTAAAGCGCCTTTCACAACTTTAGTCGTCTTTGCGACCAATGTAGATTAAGGTCAGACTGCTCAAAACGTGCAATCTGATCTCTGAAATAAACGGTCCGCTTTGTTGAAACAGTGTTTAACCCATTACCACACACAATCCCGACTTTTAACGACCCTGAGGAAGAAGTCTTTTGAAAACATTGTGGGAAAAGGAGAAAATGCTGGTAACCAGCAATTTCTCCTTTTCCCACAAAGTTTTCTACCCTATCAAGGACAAACTCTATCATTTGAGCCACTTTTAAATTGTCGTCTGTAAACGCTTTCAACTTGGGCGAGTCTACATTTTTATCGTCTGGTAAAAGGTTAACCCTTTCCCAAACGACAAATTTTGGACTGGTCCAAATTGAAAGAGTTTGCAGACGACAATTTTAAATTTGATGAAAATGGCAGAGAGTTATCAAAAAGGGTAGAAAACACTGTGGGAAAAGGAGAAATTGCTGGTTACGAGCAATTTCTCCTTTTCCCACAGTGTTTTCAAAAGACTTGTACTGCAGACACGTGAAAACCAGGGCTTGTCTGGGAAAGGGTTAAGACAAAAGAAATCATGACATTGTATTTATTTGGTTCTTCTTTCTAAACTGATTGTGCCTGTTGGGTTTATTTGCCGTTTTAACCCCTTGCCAAACGACAATCTTTTGCACTCGACCAAATTAAAGGCATTTGCCTACGACAAAGTAAATGTAACTCAAGTGTTGATTTCTGACTTTGATGGGGTAGAAAACACTGTGGGAAAGGGAGAAAATGCTGGCTACTAGCATTTTCTCCTTTTGCCATAAGGTTTTCGAAAGGCTTCTTTCTCAGGGTCGTTAAAACTGGGATTGTGTGGTGGGAGAATTAAGGGTTAAGGCAGGTTATTTGAACAGAACTGAATGATACAGAAATGTAATTAGCCCTAGATACAACCAACATAAGAATCACAGAGATTTAGGGTGCTTCTGCGAGCAGTGTAGATCAAGATCTGACAGCACAGAACGTGTTGTATGTACAGCGTTTTTTAGTCTGAGATGACAGAATTGTAGCGAGAAGGGCTTGAGACCGAGGCATGATAAGTTCGGGTCCCGTCTCGGTCCAGCACCACATTTGTGACAGAACAGAAAAGAATTAAGACACGAGACATTGCAATGAACGAGAAGTTTCGACAATTGCCACAATGTATTAATATTTATTCATTTAATTAACCTTAAAAGAATATGAGCCATGATCTGTGAAAAGAGGTATCCTCCAGATCGGCCTGCGCAGTCCGCGCAGGCTGACCTGGGCCGAACCTTTTCGTTATTGACCAATTTTTTGTTTGTCCAAGAACCAGTCTACCTTATGATACAGTTGGTTGTGAGACATAATGGCCTTTATGGATCCCTAATTATGTGATAACTCATTTGGTATCATGAATTACGGAGATGTATTAAGCCCCCTTTTGCCAGAGCATGGCTCATATGTAATATTGTACAATGACTTTCAAATGTCGTCTGCAGCAATTCTGTTTCAGTATGTAAGGAATGAAAAAGGACCCTCTCTCCTTGTAAACCAGTACATGTATATGCTTATGATTTATTGTCCGTCTATAGGATATACGTGTAGTCAGTTAACTTTACCAGACGACAAAATTTTAGCCTTGTCCAAATTGAAAGCATTTGCAGACGACAATTTCAACGTGGCTCAAATGGTACAATTTTTTCTTTGATAGGGTAGAAAACATTGTGGGGAAAGGAGAAAATGCTGGTTACCAGCATTTTCTCCTTTTCCCACAATGTTTTCAAAAGGCTTCTTTCCCAGGGGCGTCAAAAGGCGGCATTATGCAGTAAAGGGTTAATTAATCAAATAAATCGATAATCAACCAGTTTATCCATTCGATACACGATATGATCAGAGAAGACAGTAGAACAAGATATGATATTTCTTACTGACTTTGTTATAATAACTACGATAGGTCTTAGTGCTACAGTATGTTATGAATGTAGGATGAGTTGGCCAAGGACGGACGTTCAGACCGGGATATTTTAGTCAGCTGAAAGTACAGAGTACAGTCCCTAGTTTAAATGACCCTGAGAAAGAACTCTCCAGAAAACATTACGGGAAAAGGAGAAAATGCAGGTAACCAGCATTTTCTCCTTTCCCCAAAATATTTTCTATCCTTTCAAAGCCAAATCCTGTCATTTGAGCCTCGCTTAAAGTGTCGTCTGCAAAGGCTTTCAAAATGGACCAGTCTAAAATTCTGTCATTTGGTATCGAGTTAACACCTTCAACGGTGTTTCAGTTTTGTTAAAGCCAAAGCTCACTTGTTCTTGGACTTCTCAGGTTTTACCAGTAATAGGTTGGGACTCTGAAGTACCTTGTCCATGGACATTCTCGTGAAGACGATATCGGAACCATTGGATTACAGATTCAACGCCTACACAAATGCGCATTTCGTCGTTAGGCAAAGAGTTAAGATCAAAAAGTAGATTTCCACTGTAAATGAAAAAAAAAAGTTACTGTTAACAACAGGTAGCGGACGGTGCAGATCTAAGACCAGATTGCACGTTCTGTACAGTCTGATCTTAAATCTACAATTTCCACAATAGTTATTTGCCATTAGCAGTGAAAGAGTTAAACGACTGGCGTCCCGGTATTAGTTCGTTATAGAGCAAAGGGGTCTATTTATCATAAACAATGAACTGATATCATAAAAATTAGTGCCTATTGACCAGATCTGCTCAACCGACATAAATATAACTGAGCCATGCTCTGGCAAAAGGGAGCTTAACCCTTTCCCAAACAAGCCTTGGTTTTCACGTGTCTGCAGTACAAGTCTTTTGAAAACACTGTGGGAAAAGGAGAAATTGCTCGTAACGAGCAATTTCTCCTTTTCCCACAGTGTTTTCTACCCTTTTTGATAACTTTCTGCCATTTTCATCAAATTTGAAATTGTCGTCTGCAAACTCTTTCAATTTGGACCAGTCCAAAATATGTCGTTTGGGAAAGGGTTAATGCATCTCAGTGATACATTGTATTAACCCTTAAGCTGCTAATCGCGACCCACTGACCTTTTGCGGCCAGTGTGGATCAAGATCAGACTGCACAGAACGTGCAGTCTGATCTTTGATCCACACAGTCCGATACGGTATTTTCTTTCCGGTGAAATCAACTTTGAAACCGCAATGCTTTGGGCTTTTAGTATTGAGTAGAAATTTGCGTTTCATTTATTCAGCAGCTTAAGTGTTAAGCAAACCATCACATAACTGTGGATCTATGATAGCTACTTTCTTTTTAACAACCCACTGAAAAGTTTCGGCCCAGGTCAGCCCTCCCGGACTGCGCAGGCTGACCTGGGTCGTTACTTTTCGCAGATGCATTAAGCCCCCCTTTTCACAGAGCATGATTCAACTTTATTTGACATTCTAACCCTTACACTACTTTGTATAACCTTAGAGGTTGTTCAGAAAGTGTAGGCCTGAAAAGTATAATTTAGTGCGGTGCGATTGGCGAGTGCATATTCATGGTTTAGAATTTAAGAAACTGACAGTGCAGATCTAAGATCAGAATGTACTTTCTGTGCAGTCTGATCGTGAACTATGCCGTCCACAAACCTATGGCCTATAAAGGGTTTAACCATATTTAGTAATCTCTATATTTATCATTGGTTTTATCGGAGAACCTGTCATCGCCTTTGCGATAATTCGCAGGTCATTGAAAATTGCTGATTCAGGACATTTAATCATTTTGCATTATTGTAGGAGTATTATAGGGTGCTTTGAGGTCCACGTGAATTCAAAATCAGACTGTACCTAATGTGCAGAGGGTCAATCATGCGTGTTTGTTTGAATAGTGTTTTGTACAAAATAAAAAAAAAAAATCTGAAGTTACAGAAATTTACTCTTTTTTTTAACCCTTTACTGCACATTGCCGCCCTTTTTAACGACCTTGGGAAAGAGGCCTTTTGAAAACATTGTGGGAACAGGAGAAAATGCTGGTAACCAGCATTTTCTCCTTTTCCCACAATGTTTTCTGCTATATCAAAGACAGAAGGAGTCATTTTAGCAATGTTTAATTTGTCGTCTGCTTATGCTTTGAATTCGGTCCAGGGTCCATATTCACCGACCATTTTCCAGAACGTTCTCAGTCTTTTTTCCAGAATTTTCTAAATGTGAAAGTAACACAACTCCTTATTGGCTAAACCACATGGTTTAGCCAATTAGGAGTTGCGTTACTTTCACATTTAGAAAATTATGGAGAATACGACAAAGAACTTTCTTAAAAATGATTGGTGAATACAGACCCAGGTCAAAAATTTGTCGTTTGGTAAAGGGTTAAACGATGAACTATTACAAGTCAATATTAACCTTTTTCCCCTCACAACCATCCAAGACAAGGTGCAAATAAGGAGTATTGGTAAAGTAATAATGGACCTCTTGAAATTTATTTTCCACTATCTATTTTCGGCGTAGCTGTGTAAGCTGGCTTTTGACCTACTTCTTGGTACAAATCTCGAATGAAAAAAAACAGTAATTTTTGATTGGTTAAAAATGATTACGTGGTTACTTTTCATTATTTCTCTTCATATTGAATTCATATTGTTGTTGAATGGTGTTTTATGCCACTTTCAACATTATTTCAGTCATGTCACTGGCACAGCTCACATATTCATGTATTTCCTAGGTTTCACCAGCACTAGCTCTTCATTTTGAACCACAGAAGAGGTTAATATTTGAGCCATGCTCTGTGAAAAAGGAGCTTAATGCATCTGCAAAACGTATCGACTCAGGTCAGCCTGCGCAGTTCGCGCAGGCTGACCTGGGCAGAAACTTTTTGCTTTTTGTCAATTATTTGAATGTCAAAGGACCAGTCTACCTTATGCTACAGTCGGTTGTTTGACAAAATGGATTTTGTTAATCCACAATAGTTTATGTGATGAATTGCTTGGTATCATGGATCACGGAGATGCATTAAGCCCCCTTTTGCCAGAGCATGTCTCATTTATATTCCAATACCGCTCAAGCCGTCTGTCTTATCTTAAAAGATATTTCTTGTTCAAGTTTAAATGTTGTGTAGTCTTGTCATTTCGACTAAGATTTATATTTGTAAAGGTTGACGGCCACGGTCCCTGAACAAGAAAGTAAAGAAGAAAAGAAATGAGTGAATGGCCAAGCATGGGTCACTTTCCGATTTATGTTGTCAAGTCGATGACAAAACATGTGTACAATCACCAAAACTAGTCTTTATGTCACCAAAGTTTTTATCTGGCCTGTAAACCATTTTGTTTCACATCAGATCGGTTACATTTGATCTATGTTAGATAAAAAATGAGGTTAAAGAATTGCTTGGGCCTTTATTTCTTTCACTTTCAATTCCGACTTTTTTCCGATGTCTAAAAGTAGATTTCCGCTGCTATTATTGATGTCCTTTGTGACAGTTTGGTAGCAAGCAGGGGACCATGAAGACCAAGATCTTATTGCACGTTCTGTGCAGTTTTATCTTGATCTAAACCGTCCGGAAAGCGGCTGCTTAAGTCGTCATTGACAGTGAAAGAGTAAACGAAGTTGATGACGTCTCAACGCATGCGCACTGTATCATAAGCGTTCGTGACATTTGTAATCAAGTCTGTATAAAAAATAGTCTGTCCCTTTCTTTTACTTTAAACATCTGGAACACGGAAGGCTTGTTTGGTTGTTCCTATGTGAACAAAAAGCTCGCTTCACGAAAAATGTTCACTGAGAGAACAAATTCACCTTCTACCAAACAATACAGAGTTTTGAAGTAACAATAGCTGCCGAAAGTAAACAAAGTGGGTGTTGAAATGCATGTAAATTTAAATCACACCATTTAACTCTTTCGGCGCCAAATAAACAACCCCTGCTTCTTTTGATGGTTGTAAATACAATCCACCGAGTCTCCGGAAGACTTTTATCATATAGGCATGACCAAACAAGGGGAGGGCATAGATCAAAGATCAGACTGCACGTTCTGTGCAGTCTGATCTTGATCTATGCCGTCCGCAAAAGTCCGTGTTTTCGGCTATGGTGCTGAAAGGGTTAAAAGTATGGAAATTATTGTGAAGATGATAATCTCTTACTATACGTTTGGTCCAAGTGTTAGCCGCTTCAAAGAAATAAATTTCAAAACGAGGTTAGAATTTGCCAGGTCACTCTATCTTTTGTTTACTGTTTGCCTGATTTTAAAATTCATTTTTCTGCCTGTGACTAACACTTATACCGAGCACACAAAAACAAAGGGTCATCTTCACAATATTTTCCATACTTTTAAATGGTAAGATTTAAATTTAAATGCGTTGTACCACCTGCATTGTTATTTTGGCGACTAATCGACCTTTAACGCCAAAGAATACTTTTAAACCCATTGTGAGAAAACGAGAGCATGCAGGTAACCAGCATTTTCCTTATTTTCCTCTCAACGTTTTCTATCCTTTCCAACTCAGATTCCATGATTTGATTCAATTTAAATTGTCGGCTGCTGTGAATGCTTTGAATTTTGACTGGTCCACAGTTTTGTCGTGTGGTAAAGAGTTCAAATGAGTCACCATAAACTGAATACATGTATTAAAAACTATAATGTTCTGTTTGTTCACCTATATATTTGTTTGTTTGTTTGGTTTGTTTGTATTAGAGTTTAACGCCGTTTTAACTGCTTAGGTTATATCACGGCGGGCAGTGGACCTACGCATGTGTTTCCCGGCTTTCTCACACCAGTACTGACACAACTTTCTTTCCAAGTCACTGACTACTTTTCCCACATGAATCAGAGTTGAGAGGCGAAAAATTGCCGGAAACAAAGTCTGCCTCAACCGGGTATCGAACTCGCAACCACCAGGTCACGAGTCAGATACGCTAACCGCTGAGCTACCAGGGTGGGCCTCTGCTATATATCTATGCAGGAACTCTAAACTACAGAGGGGAAAATGCTGTTGGAAACAAAGTAAGTAACCCTTTACACCTAGTTAAACGATCCTGAGGAAGAAGACTTTTGAAAACAATGTGTTAAAAGTAGAAAATGCTGCTAACCTTCCCACAAAGTGTTCTACCCTGTGAAAGAAAAAGTCTATGTTTTGAGTGACATCTTATATGTCATCAGCAAATGCTTTCAATTTGGACCAGGCTAAAATTTTGTCGTGGTAAAGAGCAAAATGCACAGGAGGAAATGAGTAAAGAATGGAGGTTGTGAAAGGAAAATAAACCTATTGATCATGAAGTAAAAGAAAATTCGCCTCGTTTTGGACAAGATTGGCGGTAATACAATACTTGACAGCCTTTTATTTTCTCTCACAGTCCCTTAGCTTGGGCTTGTTAGATAAATTTGATACACATGAAAGACTTAATTCTTAACTTTTAGAGTCTTTCTTTTTCTCGTCTTATCAAATTAAAAAACTTAGCCATGGCCAATCAAGCGGTTTGTACATGGCCTAACCCTTTAACTGTTAAATAAATGGAACGAAAATTTACACTCAATGGTAAAAAACCCAAATATTGCATGTTTCAAAGTTGATTTCACCGGAAAGAAAATACCGTATCGTATAGTGTAGATCAGATACCAGACTGCACGTTTTGTGCAGTCTGATCTTGATCTACAGTGTCCGAAAAAGCGTCCCGAGTCGCGCTTAGCAGCGTAAGGGTTAAGACATTACGGTCATGTAAGAAAACATGTGAGCAAGGGTTTTCGCGGAAGTTTTCCGCGGACAATGCAATACAGAGCTCTAGCCTAGTACCTGTCAAACCATGGAAACTCGCTCATAAATTAGTGCCTTTATATGACTGAATTGACGTTAAAAGCGATGATAAAATACCACGTACAGAAAAGGGTTAACACTGGATAGGTTGAAGGTTCTCCATTGTGGATAAATGCTCCAGAATTATAGCTTACCAAGTTAACCTTTGTCCTGATGGATTGGCCCTTTAACTGCTAAATAAATGAGACGGAAATTCTCTAGACCAAAAGATTGCGATTTCAAAGTTCTTTTTCCGGGAAGAATCTCACCATATCAGACAGTAGAGATCCGTGGTCAGACTGCACATTCTGTGCAGTCTGATCATGATCTACGCTGTCCGCAAAGGTTCATCTATTCGCATTCAGCACGCTGAGAGCTAAAATACTTCTTAAAAGCATCTGTAGTTCAGGTTCTTTGCACTGAAATTTATAGGATTTTGTAAAGTAAATGCCATTCTTGAGTATCAAAAAAATGTATAAAAGATGTATAAGCTAACCTTAGTCTGTACTTTTGCCAAAATGACGTCACAGTGCGCGATTAGCGGGCATGGGTTAGGATCACTTCGAGTGACAAGCTGAGCCCCGGTAGCTCAGTCGGTAGCGTACAGGACATGAGAACAGGGGGTCGCTGGTTCGATCCTCGACTCAGCTAATTTCTTTCCGAGGACTGGTGATAGTCATTGCGACAGGATTCATCCCTCTCTCACCGCTATTGTTTCGACGATCGTTATGTTGGAAAGCAGCCAGTGGCTTGGAAAGAATATTGTGCGGAGCACTGGTAAAAGAAACCACAGGAAAACATGGATAGATGCACTGGCTTCCGCGATATAACTGAAGTAATGTTGAAAACGGCGTTAAACACCATTCAGTCAATCAATTCGAGTGATAAAAACAATAAAATGGCGACTATTTGTAAATTTAGCCCGGTACTTCACTCTACAGTCTGTTTGGGCCATGCTCTGTGAAAAAGGGATTGAATGCATCTGCAAAGAAATATCGACCCATGTCAGCCTGCGAAGTCCGCGATGGCTGACCTAGGTTGAAACTTTTCGCTATTGGTCAATCTTCTGTTTGTCAAAGGACCAGTCTACCTCATGATTCAGTCGGTTGTTAGAAAAAATGATTTTATTCGTTATTATATGATGACTTGCTTGGTATAATGCATTACGGAGATGCTTTAGGCTCGCTTTTGCCAGAGCATGGCTCAGTTATTAATAGCACATGGTTAGCGCCCAAAGGGGTTCGAAAAGTTTATGACCTTAACTATGCAAATTTAGCTATATAACAGCTAATCAAATTGTTGTTAACGTAGTTGGCCTTATACCAAGCTAACAATCAAAGTAGCGAAAGTACGTGCCTTACCAATTATAGACTCATAACTTTGGTATGGTATCCTGCGCCACGTTAACAGTGTTTTCATTCAACACGCAGACAGTTCGCCAATTCATATATGTGTTTCCTACTTTCTTTAATATAACAGTTAATCAAATTGGCGTGAACCCTTTACTTTATTATGAAATCATAGGCTTTGCCAAATTAAAATAATTTGAATCTTTTTCTAGGTAAAGGGAGTTTAATTCATCTCCGTGATGAATTATAACAAGGAAGTCTTCACATAATTATGGATTAACCCTTAAGCTGCTGATCGCGACCCACTGACCTTTTGCGGACAGTGTAGATCAAGATCAGACTGCACGTTCTGTGCAGTCTGATCTTGATCTACACTGTCCGTTACGGTATTTTCTTTCCGGTGAGATCAACTTTGAAATCGCAATGTTTTGGGCGTTTAGTATTAAGTAGAAATTTGTGTTTCATTTATTCAGCAGCTTAAGTGTTAATATAATCCATTTAGTCTCACAACCGACTGAATGGGGGGGGGGGGGGTTTAGAATGGTCCTTGGGCATTCAGAAAATTTACAAAAAGCAAAAAAGTTTCCATTCATGACAGCCTGCATGCGCTGCGCAGGTTGATTTTGATCGATACTTTTTGCAGATCATTAAACACCCTTTTCACAGAGCATGACTCATTTATATAAGATAAATTACAGGTGGATCAGATGATAACATGATAAAAATTCTGTCTCTGGAAAGATGGAAACTTTGTGGATACTAGGGGCTTCTAGCATTTTCTCCTTTTTCCACAATGCTTGCAAAAGCCGTCATCTCGATTATCCTTTAAACACGGGATCGTCTAGTCAAGGGTTAAAAACGAAAGGTTCCCTAACTTTTGATTGGTACTGAGTGCTGCTTTCAACAATATTTCAGTCACATCACTCCAACAGATGTATAATTGGGCCATGCTCTGTGAAAAGAGGGCTTAATGTGTACGCAAAAAGGTATCGTTTCATGTCAGCCTGCGCTGGCCCAGTCCACGCAGGTTGACATGAATCGAAACCTTTTGCTATTTGTAAATCTTATGCTTGGCAAAAGGACCCTTTTACCTTCAGATTCAGTCGATTGTTAGACTAATTAGATTTTATGGATCCCTAATTATATGATGACTTGCTTGGTATAATGCATCTCAGTGATGCATTAAGCCCCCTTTTGCCAGAGCATGGCTTACATGTGGTTCCCATATTAGAGCAGATCAAATTGACGTTAATCTGGTTGGCGTTACACCAAGCTAGCAGTTAGTAACGTACTTCAATAACAATATTAACTCTTTACAACACAATCACGGGTTTTAACGACCCTGAAGAAGAAGCCTTTTGAAAACATTGTGGGAAAAGGAGAAAATGCTGGTAACCAGCATTTTCTCCTTTTCCCACAATGTTTTCTAACTTTCCAAAAACAAATTTCAAATTTTGAGTTACATTTATTTTGTCGTCTGCAAATGCTTTCAATTTGGACAAGTCTAAAATTTCGTCGTTTGGTAAAGAGTTAACCCAATGGTACTGCAGGATTCTTTCAACAACAGCATTCAACAGCATTCCAGTTACATCGCTTATATACAAGAAATGCTCTAACAGAAGGGGGCTAAATGCATCTCCGTGATGCATGATTCCAAGCAAGTCATCACATAATAACAGATCAATAAAATCCATTTTGCCTAACAACCGACTAATTCATGGTCCTTCGGAATGCAGAAAACTGAATAAAAGCAAAAACTGTCGGCCCGGGTCAGCCTGCGCGGACTGCGCAGGCTGACCTGAGTCGATACTTTTTGCAGATGCATTAAGCCCCCTTTTCACAGAGAATGACTCATATGTACTGTTTCGTGTAGTTTCTTCCACATATCAGTTTACCAGTTTGAAGCTGACCTAGTTGGCGGTGTACCAAGCTAGCAATGAATAACTTAATATGATGTCTTTAGTTTTTTTTTCCATAATAGCGTTGTTTGGTTGGCATTATACCAAATTAGCAATCAAAGTACTTAGTTAACCAATGATAGTCCTCTCACGTTTGAGTGATATTTACAGCTGTTTTTTTTATCATTTTTTATCGTTTTATACCGGCGAAATATCACTGATTGACCGATTTAATCGGTATAGCCGGAACAGTGCTTTGTACAAGAAACTTTTCCATGCCGCCGTACGGTGTCTCCAAGAAGCAAAGGGCACCCTCGCTGTATTTATCTGGGTTGTCTGCATTGGGTGCCCAAGTTATGTGCTTTCGCCTATTTATCTGGGTTGTCTTTATTGGGTGCCCAAACTTGGCACTCCCGCCTTATTTATCCGGTTTGTTTGTGTTGGGTGCCCAAGCTGGCCACTTTTGCTGTATTTATCCAGTTTGTCTGCAATAGGAGCCCAAACTGGGCACTTCCGCCTCATCTTTGTCTGTACACTTTCGCCGTATTTATCCAGTTAGTCTGTATTTGGTGCCTAGCTAGGCGCTATCGCTGTATTTATCCACTTTCTTTTATTTGCTCTTGGTTGTGAGTTTTTCTTGCAACCTCTTAATTGTAACTGAGGTTACGATTATGTATACAAGATTCTGACTGGGTAACAATAATTAAAGTTAATAATTATAGGTGTTAAGGATATACTTTTCACTGCAGCATCACGTTTAGTTGACGGTGATTCGCCTTTCACAATAGGACGTTAAAGCCTGGCAAAAATGTAATCTTATGCCAACATACCATTTTGTTTTAACGACAATAAACGCTTCTGAAAACACTGTGACATAAGGAGAAAATAGTGGTATCAGCATTTTCTGCCAATCTCACAATGTTTCCATTCCTTCCAAAGAGCCACGTTTGATTTGTTGTATCGAAATGCTTTCTATAGGGGAAAGTGTAGACCATCGTTTAGCAGTGTCATTTGTAATCTTGATTTGGTGGACACCAAACCGATAGAATTCGACAGAATCTATGTAAGTAAAAACACTTATATTCTTTTTTAAGTCAGCGAAAACACGACAGCAATAGATCACCTTTTTTCTTGTAACCCTATAGCTTACAACAAAGTGAGTGTAGGTCAAATTTGCTTCCCCTGCTATGGGTTGTATTTTGTTAATACAGTGTACCCGTTTCTGACCTTTTTTTTTTTTCAATTTTGGCACATTCCAGGCGAAAAGCATACAAAAAGATGATGAAGGAAATCGTGGAGAGAGAGGGGGAGAGGCAGATAGGGAGTGAGTAAGGGACGGGCGGACGGACGAAGGGTTAATATAGCTTTTGTAATTTTTGCTGCCGAGCTCCAAAGCCCAATGTAACAACGTATATGCCGGATAACCTACGAGTTGCGAGTTCGATTGTCGACTCGTCGAACATCTTTTGGAAGACTAATAGCAGTCAGTGGGACAGGACTCATTCCTCTCCTACCGTCAAACGATGTTCATGTGGTAGAGCAATCGATGGCTTGGACGTCATAGGAATTTTCTCAAAAGCGTTTTAGGACTGTACATAGTTCGTCTCTCAATAATGTTTAAGATGCGGAATAAAGTTTTAAAATGCTGCCCATTTGTGTCTCAGGAAAAGCATATAGAGCGTTTTGCAAAGTCCACATATTGATACTGAACTTCTAGGAACACATTGAAGGGTGCACTGCTATCCGTTAACCGTTAACCACACAATCCCGAGTTTTAACGACCCTATGGAAGAAGAAGGTTTTGAAAACATGTTGGGAAAAGGAGAAAATGCTGGTAACCAGCATTTTCTCCTTTTCCCACAATGTTTTCTATCCATTAAGACAAACATCATCATTTGTGCCAGCTTAAATTTTTGCCTGTTTTGAATAGGGACATTTCTAAAATTTAGTCGTTTGGTAACGAGTTAATCAAGTGAAATACTGTTGAAAGTCGGCAATGAATACCCTACAAAGTTTAACAAAAGCGGATCAAATGACGTGTCTCAAGATAGGCAATTTAAATTTGACTCAAAGAAAATAGAAAAATGCAAATGAGGTTTTACGGATTTGTGTCTCCCTGCTTTCTGACGACAGCGATTTAGTTATTTAACCCGTGATTCATACACACGAATTTCGACCTATCGACAACGATCGACTTCTAAACTGCAAACGATATAACCCGGCCGGATAGCTCAGAGGTCAGCGTATCTGGCTCGTGTCCTGGTGGTTGCGGGTTCGATACCCGGTTTAGGCAAACTTTCTTTCCGATGATTTTTCGCCTCTCACCTCTGATGCATGTGAGAAAAGTAGTCAGTGACTTGGAAAGAAAGTTGTGTCAGTACTGGTGTGAGAAAGCCAGGAAACACATGCGTAGGTGCACTAACCGCCGTGATGTGACCTAAGCTTTTAAAACGGCGTTAACCTCCAATACAAAAAAAAAAAAACGAACGATATGTATTAAAAATGGCGACATTGCTTTTTAAAGGCCCATCAGCAGCCAAAAACACAATACAGGTGTTAAACTGCATTTAAAATTTAAATTATACTATTTATAAAAGTATGGAAAATAAGACCAGTCGTTTCAAAGTACTCTCACATTTCACTTCGTAATAATGTCCAATAAATCACTTAAATAATTCATATTGTTCAGTATTGAAATATGTCATATACAGGGTGTTCAGAAGGTAATAATTTTATTCAATTTTCATTACATAATACAATTCTATACAGTTTCAGATCAGAAGTACCATTTCGTCATTGACGTCATTTTATCAATTAATGACGTTTCAGTGTGACGGCCTCTTGTGCTCTTTCCATGCCGAACACTCATGATGAAATTGTCAGTCACTTCAGCACATATTCCAATATCATTCTTTGATTTCATGACAAAATTTTAGCCTTGTCCAAATTGAAAGTATTTGCAGACGACAATTTCAATGTAGCTCAAATGGTGCAATTTTTCTTTGATAGGGTAGAAAACATTGTGGGAAAAGGAGAAAATGCTGGTTAACCGCATTTTCTCCTTTTCCCACAATGTTTTCAAAAGGCTTCTTTATCAGGGTCGTTAAAAGGTGGCATTGTGCGGTAAAGGGTTAATGTTCTTTGACAGTATGTCTGTGCTGTCTGACTTGGTACATTGCATGCTTGGAGATTAACCCTTTCCCAAACGGCAGATTTTGGACTGGTTCAAATTGAAAGAGTTTGCAGACGGCAATTTTAAATTTGATGAAAATGGCAGAAAGTTATCAAAAAGGGTAGAAAACACTGTGGGAAAAATTTCTCCTTTTCCCACAGTGTTTTCAAAAGATTTGTACTGCAGACACGTGAAAACCAGGGCTTGTTTGGGAAAGGGTTAATTGTTATGACCATTAAGCAATAAGATTTCTGTTCTGTTCTGTATCCAGTAATAAATTTTGGTTGGCGGAAAACAGGCGTTATCGGATTAAACGAATGATACATGTAAAGAGATAATGTACAATGTTCACACAATGGTGTTTACGCAATAACCAGTAAGCTAACTAGAACTTGAAAGCGAACACCGGGTGTTTATTGTGTCATTGATTATTAACCGATAAACAAGAACACCATTTGTGGGAGATTGCAGTAAAAATAACCGTCTGTGGACGCAATTCAGCAGCAGCGCCTAAGTACAGCCAATCTCATGTGACTATTTCGGGGTGCCAAATGCATTTATATAAATTTGGCTTCTTTTGGTAGCTGAAAATACAATCCAGTAAAACTCAGATTTTAATCTTACAGGCTCGACTACACAAGTGGACAATATAGGTTCAAGATCACACTGCACGTTTTATGCTGCAACGTGCTGTTCTGATTTTGATCTATCGTCAACACCTGTATATATGACTATGACATTCATGTAATATAACAATTTAACCTGTTGATCATACAAGTTTCCATCGAGTTTTTCGTAGTTGATTGTCTTCCCACTGTCTAAAAGCATCCCAAATTCTCATTTCCTAAATGATTTGCTGACATAGAATATTAGTATAACAAGATGTGTTCTTTTTTTTCTTTCTTTGGCATTTGAGGGTAAGCGCAAAAATTTTGAACAAATATTATTTTTTATAAATTCGTGATGCAAAATGTATAAAGACCTTGAACATAGACAGTTAGTGTCGATATTTTTCCCGACCAGGACCAGAAATCTGATCGATCATGACAAAGTGTAAATGTGAAAGATCTTCTCTCGCTTGAAACCTAGTCTAACTCAGCAGACAATGTGCCTGACAGGCGTGAACGAATCCATAAAAGTGTACGAATGTCAGTCCTTGTGAATTATTCCACAAGGACGGTAACGTACCGGAAACAGTCATCACAGGATGGAGCCACAACGCCACCTAGTGAGAAGATTCGAAGGGTGAAACGATTCCTGAATAGACATATCTCTAGATAAAAAAAAAACTGAATGTAACCTTTAGGCATTTTGATAATTTCAGATATTCCACCAGCTGATGAGTTAGATCTTCTTCCTTTTCCAGCAGTCCAATTTCGAAAACAACACCGCAAACGGAGAAATCGCTCTGACTCAAAAGTCTCACTTGATGTGTTTTTACGTCTATTTATTTAATATCAAGTACGTTTTTTTCTGTCTATCAACATTCGCCAGGCCCCACGGTAGGTGTTAGATCCAGTGCAAAAGGCAGTTTGATTTCGATCTTTGCTGTCTGCAAAGGCCTCTGTTTTCGCCTTGGGCATTGCAATGTTCAGACAAATCATATCAAAGGAAGAAAGATGAAATGGAAAACATCAACATGGCGGATCCTTCCTTGACAGGAAACGGTTTCATATATCGAAATTCAAGCACGTGGCACTTTGTTCCAGCTGATTCTCAGATTTATAAATACGAACTACAACTCCTCCCTATAGGGAACTTTGGTAGAAATGCTGGCCAAAAGCCGGAGGCTTGGTGCAAATTTGTGATAAGTGCCAATAATCTTTTGGTCTGTACAATAGTTTTGCGCCAGCCCCGTGCAAATAGAGTGGATTAAAATCGCCATAAGATTAACAAATGGAATGAAAGGAAGAACGGTAAAATGGAAAACATCAACTTGATGGATCCTTTCGTGATAGCAAATTGGGTTATTTGTCGCATGGCTACCACAATAAAAGTGCGACCTTTTTTATCATTTCTTCCTGATTTTGAAAAGCAATTAACGCTTATATGCCCTTGATCAAAACATCATTATGCTTTAAAACGACGATGGGAAAAGGTCTTTTGAAAAAATGGTTGGATAAGGAGAAAATGCTGGTAACCAGCATTTTCTCCTTTACCCACCGAGTTTTCTACACTTTCAGAGACAAACTGTATCAGTCGGGCCACATTTAACTTGCCTGCTCTTACACTGTATTTCGACAAGCCTAACATTTTTCGGTTTGGTAAAGAGTAAATCCAAGTCCAGTAGCTGTGTGAGTAAAGTAAAAGTCTCGTTATACAGGGCTCGAGAGTTCAAATCCCAGCTTGACCAGACTATTTTCTGGAACTGAAGGTTGTCATTGCGACAGGATTCATTTCCTGTTTCATCGCTGACTACAGCCTCTATTGTGTGGTAATAGACGAGCATTAAATTCATGTTGTACCTCAATAAACTGTTCATACTGAAAAAAAAGTTCTGCATCCCGTCCACCCCCCACCCCCTTGTTTTTAACGGGTTTGATTTTCTGTCGTGAATAATATAACATGAGATAGAAATTAGAATCCGGCTGCTGCATACACTAACAGACCAGTCGTTTGCCAATGAAATGAACCGAACTGAGGTATCCCTTGACCTCATGGTAAGTAGGAAGTTTTGCTTACATGTTGCTTTCAAATTTAAGAAAAACGAGAAGCTTTTAGTTTGGTCAAAACTGGGAATTTCATGTCGAAATGAAACTAACGACAGGTTGAAAATGACCTGCAGAGAAAGGGCACCCACAATCAGTCAATATTGCGTACTTCCGCCCAGGGTTTGCAGAACAGCTAGCAGTCTTCGTCTCATACCTCTCACAAGGGGTTGAAATAGCTCGATCAGTAGCCGCTGCCATAAGGTCAAGGGATACCTTAGCCTGGCATTCAGGCCCTGCATTTTAGTCATTGTAATAAACAAGGTACACAACTATTGTAGACTCAGAAATATATGTTGTTACTTGCTCATTACCTCAATTACGTTAAATCAGACTTTGAGAACATTATATGAGTGTATTTGTTTTGCTGTTTTATTTTATGATTTTATTCAAATGAGAATGCTCTATTTAAAGGACTGATACCAGTCTAGGGATACCTCAGTTCAGTTCAATTCAGAAGAAAACAGCGAAATTAATGTTTTCAATGATTGAAAGTCTAAGATGTTGTTTGTTTGGTAGATTTAAAAAGTAAAACATTAAGGGAAATAGATAAAACGAGAGCACGTGACTTGATCAAACGTGGACTATGGCTTTAACCATTACCACATAATCTTTAGTTTTAACAACCCTTCTGAAAACAACTTTTGAAAACATTATGAAAAAAGGAGAAATGCTGGTTACCAGCATTTTCTCCTTTTTCCACAATGTTTTCTCACCCTTCAACCAATATTGCATCATTTAGCATCACATTGCATTTGTCGTCTGCAAATGCTTTCAATTTGGAGAGGTCTAAAATGTTGTCGTTTCATAAAGAGATAATAAAGACTTTTCTCTATTTTTCTCCCCTCCTTTTGTCTTATCCTTTGATTCAGTCATGTGACGAATTCCATTTCCTCTTTACCAGATATCAAAGACCGTTGCTTACTTCCGGTCTGTTAACTTACCACGTATCAGCATTTTGAAAAGAAAAATAGCGTCAATATTCTCTACGTAGCTATGGTGATGACTGACCTAGACTGACTTCTATTGGGCTGCATTCTGTTTTTTTTTACCAAATATTCCTTATCACTTCCTGTAATTTTGTTATATGATATCATTCATTTATTTCACTGAGCTCTAGAATCACATGTAAGCACAGCGTTGATTGTAATGTAATGTTGGTTGTAATGGAAGTTTCGTTAACTCTTCACCAAGGTCCGTATTCACCAGCCATTCCTAAGAAGATTTTTAGTCTTATTCTCAGGAATTTTCTTTTAAATGTACAAGTATCACAACTTCTGATAGGCTAAACCAAATGTTTTAGCCAATCACACGCTGCGTTACTTTCTAAATCTAGAATGAGAGTAAGAGTGTATTTAAGAATGTCTGGTGAATATGGACCAAAATCTAAGAGTCGTCTTTATTGAAAGCACTTGCAGCCGACAAATTAAATCTGGCTACAATCGGTTGGTTTATCTTTGGAAGAACAGAAAACAGAGTGGGGAAAAAGAAGAAAATGCCTGTTACCATAATTTTCTCCTTTTCCCCACAAAGCCAACCTTTTCAGGGTCTCAAAAATTTACGGACCGGATCGCATGGTACAGGGTTGAATCATTACCGCTTGACGCAAATTTAAAGCAGACGACTTTAAAAAACGCCAAAATAAAAATTCCTGATACACATGATCCGGGGTCTTATAAACGAATACATACATGTGCAAACGATGTGGTGAAAAGAAAAAAAACTTCATGACGAGGAAAATGGATTTCTGTTAGATTTGACCTGCATAACGAAAAAACGCCGTCTGTAGCAATACTCTATTGTTACCAAAAAGTCGCGTATTTAAACCAACGTGTTGATGAAACCTTTTGAAAACATTGTTGGAAAAAGAGAAAATGCTGGTGACCAGCATTTTCTCTTTTTTCCACAACGTTTTCTACCATTTCGAAGTCAAATGCCATCATTTTGAGCTACATATAAATTGTCGTCTGCAAATGCTTTCAGTTCGAAGAGTCTTAAATCTTGTCGTCTGATACGAGGTTAATTAATTAAGGTAATGACACCGTACATAACTTTAACATTAGAAAAAATAATTTATCACCTCTCTGACAATGTTGTAAACTCAAGAGCTCTCGTCCCCCCCCCCTTTCCGTTCCGTATCCCGTAACAGCATTGACACGACAATTTTTTTCCATACCGCCAAAAAAGCCATTTTCAGAAGTTGTAAGTTTGTAAAAGCCATTCCTTTAGGACAAATTTGGCCCATTTTTTCCCTTTACACTGGATAGTGGTTAGTTTGGATTTTGTTGGTGTTTAACAATGTTTTCAACAATATTTTAGCTACCATTGGCAGTACAGGAGTGAAAGCGATTTTACCCGTCAAGAGGCATCCGTGAAGAAGAGTGGTCGTTCGAATATCGGCATTTCAGTGATTAATGGTCATAACTCTATGTAAAAGTTTCAGCTAATAGAGAACTTGATTATAAAAACATTATTGGAGAGGTCATCAGACCTCTCCAACAGTGGTGAGTTTAAAAGGCAGACTGCCACAGAAATCGCTGTCTAAATCCATTAATTTTTGCGAAATTGTTTTGATACACAGTCTATTTTGTCATGGTTTTATAAACAAACTGAAATCAAAAAACTGAAATAGGAAATAAACGTTTTCTTTTATATGACGGATTTCCAAAAAGATTTATTATACTATATTGATAGTAAATGATCTCTCCAATAATTGCAATTTTTCATTAAACAAATAAATCTAAGCAGAGAGAAAAAAAATTCGTTAAAAAAAAGAGAGAAAGAACACTGCAGGAAAAGATCACGTGACTTGATACTATCCGGAGAATTCGTACCCTGGAGAACTTGTACCCTAATCTCGAGAGCACAAGTTCTCTGGAGAACTCGTACCCCACAAATAGATAGAAATAGGTTGATCAGTATGTTTTCAAGTTCTATTTTTCAAAACTGACTAGATTCTAGCATTTTTCTGTTTTATTAAAAAATTCTATGGATTTATAATGATATAGATTTGATGAAATAACACACAGAGCTGCTTCTATTATGCGGGATTGCGAGAATCCTGCGAAAATCAACTTATGAGCGCGAAAGAAAGTCGTGCCTCTTTGCCCTACATGCCGCACACCTCAAAAGAGTCCGTGGTCCTTTGGTTTGGGCGGATTGCGCAGGCTGACATGGGTCGATACTTTTTGCAGATGCATTAAGTGCCCTTTTCTCAGAGCATGGCTCATTTATCTACTTTCTTAAATTTTTAACGTTTAGACAAACAACCTCTTCATTTTACATGTCTGCAGCAGACAACTTTTCAAAATATTGTGGAAAGAGGAGAAGCTGTTAGTCACTGCAGTTTCTCCTTCTGTCACAATGGTTTCCATCACATCAAAGCTCCATCTTCCACATTAATTATCAAAGTTTAAATTGTCGTCTGCATGCTTTTTCTGTTTGGGACAGTCAAAAAATTGTTGTTTGTTAAAAGATTAAAAAATGTTACATTTATTTTTAACATGTCTGGTACTAGTATTATGTATATGCCACCTTTATTTGTTGTTATCAGGTAAGATTCTTGCCTCTTCAGTAGAATTAGCATATTGTATCAAATTTTAATTGGACGATTTCTCCTTTCCCCCAAAAAAATTTGGCTTATCTGAGCACACATTACAAACATTCATTAGAGGGTTGTTCCTTTTGAAAATGAGCTAAATTGGATAATCATCTTCGGTTTTTTGTCCTTTAATTTTGAAAAAAATATGCATTTCTGAGCATGTTAATAGCATATGGCCTCCAATTCCTAGAATATTATAACAATGTGGAACATGTACTGTTTTGTGCCTTTACACCAGCAAGATTGGAAAAAAAAAATGTTTTTTCTTATTCATTTAATGCCTAACTCGTTTGTTTACTTCTACCAAAATATATTGAAATCAAAAGCCAATAAACTATTTGAAAACATTGATGCCGACCTCTCCTGGCTTCTTTTTTAAAGAAGCCAACTTGTAGTCATAGGTTTTGTTATTAGGTTTTTCCTACAAACTCTCCAGCACAAGCAACGTTTGTTTTACAATGCTCGTATTTTCTGTGATCATGATTAATACTATGATGATACTATGAAATTAAAGCAATTTGCTTACCCCCACGCCCTTTGGGACAGGGACTTTAAGGCTTACGATTTGGAATCAACCTCTACTTTATTCTTTGACTTGTTAGACATCGACGATTATCATATCAAATACAAAAAATAACAGGAGTACTAACGAAAAGGGATACGGAAACACGTGACCTGATCACGTGATCGGCGTCATGTTCCATCGTTTTTGCAAGGCGCTGGGAATCTTTCTTGAGGGTCACTTGAGAAACACAAGTTGATTGATCGGCTATCTCAGCAAACGCAGTAAATTTAATAATGTTCTTTTTTTTCGTCAGGGAGGAACTCTACCTTCCGGGCATCCGGAAAAAAATCTCGTTAATCTTAGTGGAGAACGGTATTTTATGTAAAACAGTGACTGCTTGATTTAACCCTTCTTGAGCGTTAGTCAAGTCTCGATAAGAAGAAAATTTCCTTTGCCGATATCCTGCTGAAATAATATTCGTATAGATGCTAATGTGTGTGTGTGTGTGTGTGTTTTTTTTTTTCTGTAGAAAATAGTGAATCCTTGATTTAACCCTTTACCAAACAACTTCGCAGTTTACCGACCTTGAAAAAATGGACTTTTGAAAACATTGTGGGAAAAGGAGAAAATGCTGGTAACCAGCATTTTCTCCTATTCCTACAATCTTTTTTACCCTTTACAACTTATCGTTTAAGCTCAGAAAATTCGACGGAAACAACCGTCTTTTAAGGTCCACTGTTTTTTATGTAATTGTTTGCTTCGGTGTTAAGGGTCGTTTTCAACATCATAGTACTCGGCGCACGTTCTGTGCAGTCTGATCTTGATCTCCAACGCCCCAGAGGAATTCTGTCAAAGAATAAAAGGCTCACCGTAATGGTTAAAATTCAAACATTACATGTATATCACCATATAATAACGCATGGGAAGTTTCTGTGTTTTTCTGCACAGAAGAACAAAGACTGGACCTAATTACTTTCGGTACTTTGATTGTATCACAGATACCCGTCTTTCACTTTGACTTCATGGCGTTAGGCCGCTTACAAAGGTATTTCAGTAAACCATTGTGACAGCTTACTTTTCAATGCGATGTTTTGTTTCACCCGAAACAGGCTAGGGCTCTGAAGTGTCTTGTCCAAGGACAGTTCTATGTGATCAGAATTACTGGCAACGGAAGGGTAAACGGTGTAGTATAGATATCCGCTTCTTTCTTGTCACTCTAGTTCTGTATAAACTAATGAGGATAAAAATCTAAAACTATGTCAAAATTTAGTGGCGATTGTAATTGTTTTTGTGGACAGTGTACACCCAAGATCAGACTGCACGTTCTGTTCAGTCTGATCTGGATCTACACATGCATTTTTCGAGCTATAGGCCTAACGTCAAAACGGGAAATCCCATCGATAGTGGATCTGATCAAATGTTAGCCTTAGAGTGTGAGTGATCACAAAATAGCAGGCAGTATAGGTCGCACGTTTTATGCAGCTTGATCTTGATCTACAACATCCGTACAGAGCACTTTAAGCTGTGATTGGTCACTTCAGACTTAACTTTCGACTCATTCGCCACTTTTGGACTACCTAATATTGAAGGTTTCTGGAGAAAAGACAGCCAATATCAGTCAAATGAAATGAGCCACAGTCTATGAAAAGGAGGCTTAATGCATCTGCCAAAAAAAAGTATCGACCCATGTCAGCCTGCGCAGTCCGCGCAGGCTGACATGGGTCGAAACTTTCTGCTATTGGTCAATTTTCTGCATGTCAAAGTACAACCATACCTCACTATTCAGTAGATTCTTAGACAAAATGGATCTTATGAATCCACCCTTATGTGATGACTTGCTTGGTATCATGCATCACGGAGATGCATTAAGCTCCCTTTTGCCAGAGCATTGCTCAAATATAATTTTGAGAAAACAGTGAAAACACTGACGATCTGAGAAATTACCATAATATTTTAGCTATTATGCTACCGTTCGCGATCATAGATGTATTTTGCGGAGAGTACAAAGCAAGATCAGAATGCACACACATGCAGCCTGATGTTGTCTCGCATATGCATGTATTAACCCATATCCCGCTTAATAGGTTAAATAAAACTTTTAAACCGACAGTAAAAACCCGAATAATATTATTTCAAACTTACTTTGTGGAGACAAATATCTCCTCATCGGACAGTGTAGATCCAAGATCAGACTGCACGTTCTGTACAGTCTGATCTTGATCTACGCTATCCTCAAAAGGTCAGTGAGTCGCGCTGAGCAGCATAAGGGTTAACCCGATTCATTGTCAACTAATTCAACAGAAATATTTTTGTTATCGTGAAAAATTTGAATACGGCAGGATAAGAGTTAACATCTCGTGATCTGGATGGGTCTAAAAAGCGCTTTCTGGGAGTGGGGGTTAACCCAAAGCTTTTAATCAGCCTCCATCGTGGCCTGTTCCTCTTGACACGCCCACTGATTACATTGGTCAAGAGAAAATAATTCGCTAGGGGCAGGAATAAATCGGTGGACCGGAATAAGCGGTTTAATCTCCGGCTTCAAATTCCCTCAGTATTTCGTATACACTCACGCAATTAAGCTTTTAGCTGTCCTTAGCTATTAATGTCAGTTTTAATGGTGTATAGGTTGGGGATCTAATCATAGGGAATTGGCCGTGCATTTAATACGACTTAAAAATTCCGAGATATTTGTCCCATGGGACATTTAGTCGATCTTTCCCTGGATTTCTCTAAGTAATGCACAGGTCCTATTGATGCTTGCTCTTTTTGTCACAATATTTTCAAAGTTGTAGATTGCGGGGCGCTTAACTCTTCACCAGACAACAAAATTGTAGACTCGACCAAACTGAAAGCATTTGCAGAGGACAAATTAAAAGTTATTGAAATGGTGATATCTCTAACTGAACGGGTAGAAGAATTGGTGGAAAACTGGAGAAAATACTGGTTACCAGCATTTTCTCCCTTTTCACAATTCTGTCAAAAACTGTATCACTCAGGTTCGTTAAAACACGGGATTGTTTGGTAAACAGAGTGCAGTAATCCTTTCTCTCTATTAACAAGCTAGAATGCTTGCCTTCCAAAACGGCGTATGAGGACTATTTTTTATTGGGTACATACATTTACTTGACCGTAGGTCGCCCAGCGTTTCCAGTTGAACAATATAACCCTTAAAAAAATCCCGAATTTTAACGATCCAGGGAAATAACACTTTTGAAAACATGGTGCAGAAAAAGAGAAGATGCTGTTACCAGCATTTCCCCTTTTTCCCCACAATGTTTTTCAACGTTTACCAAGCCATTTCATTTACAACTCATTTAATTTGTCGTCTGGTAAACAAATAACAATGTTCAGCATGCATAAACCTTGTGAGACAGAAACCACACAAATACACGCTCATAAACACAAAGATCCTCAATGAAGTTTCCATTGACCGCGTAGCCTTGTTTTTATATCGCCAATAATTAATTTCCACGCAGAAGCCGTTCAAGCTGACTTAATATCCCACCATGTTATAATTTACATTTATCTCACGTCAGAAATCGCGATAAATGGGCTCATAAATACTAGAAAAACCGTGTGACGAGTCCCCGATAACGTCTTGGAGCCGTTCGCCATTAGCGCAAATCAATGGCGTTATTGTTGGATTGGTTTTTTTTTTCGAAGCCATTTTCCACTGTTCGTGTCTAAGGGCAACGGTGCGACCTTAATGACTGACGACAGGTCCAAGCTGTTTGGTTTTAAGGTCGATTTTAACCTAGTTTATTTTACGTATTTGTTTAACTTTTTCAATCCCAAATACATAAACCCGACCTTCTTTGACGGACGAAAATATAATGCACTGAAATGTAAAAAAGATTTTCTTTCTTTCAATCTTACAGCCCTGACTAAACAAGCGGACTTTATAGATAAAATCGGACTGCATGTTTGCACTGAAACTTATAATTTTTTTTTTTATCTTATAAAACGAGCGGACGGTATAGATTCAAGATCAGAGTGCATGTTCTGTGCAGTCTGATCTTGATCTTTGCGGTCCGCATCCTCCCCCCTCCCCCCGCTTTCCCCTAATGGCCCTAAGAGATTGATTGGTTGATTGTATGGTGTTTAACGCCGTTTTCAACATTATTTCAGTTATATCGTGGCGGCCAGTGCACCTATCCATGCTTTCCTGGAGTTTCTTTTACCAGTACTCCGCACAATATTCTTTCCAAGCCACTGGCTGCTTTCCCACGTAACCATCGTCGAAACAATGGTCAGCGGTGAGAGAGGGATGAATCCTGTCGCGATGACTATCATCAATCCTCAGAAAGAAATTGGCCAAGCCAGGGATCGAACCAGCGACCTCCTGTTCTCAAGTCCTGTGCGCTACCGACTGAGCTACGGCCCTAAGAGGTTAATGATGTAAATGATTTACTTCGCTTTCCGCATCATTTCAGGCACGGCAACAGCTCGCTTATTCATCCGTTTCCTTTGTATCACCAGCACTACGCTGGAGGTCTGCCGTACCTTGCAAAAGAACACTCCCATGGTTTTATTACTAGACGTATTCACCACCATTATAATTATGGATCCATAATAGACATGCTGTGTAACAACCGACTGAATCATGAACGTAGTATGGTCCTTGGACATGCAGAAAATTTACAAACAGCAAAAAGTTTCGACCCATGTCAGCCTGCGCGGACTGCGCAGGCTGACATGGGTCGATACTTTTTGCAGTAGTGCAGATAACTGCCCCCGATTCTAGATTTTGATTGGTCGCCTCCGGGTTCGGTGCACAATAAATGTCCAAATAAGAAAAGAAGCACCGTAAACATCTCATTATTGAGAGTACTTTTTGCATATGCATTAAAACCCTCTTTTCACAGAGCATGGCTCAATTCTAAGTTTTAAGTATAGCCAATCTGATTGGCTGAGTTATTACCATATCCACCAACCGTTTTACTGATTCATGAATTCCAAAAAAGTCATCTGATAAGCTGAGACAGAACGTCCTAGCCTATCGGAGAGCAAGTCTTGGAATTTAGAATTGAAATCAGAAAGGTTTGTGAATGGAAGACCACAGACGAAGAAGTATACTTGAAATAATTGCTTGTTGAGTTAATGGGACCCTGCCTGGCTCAGTGGTAAAGTTAAGGATTTGTAACCTGGAGGTTCCGTGTTCCATCCTCACCGATACCTCTTGGTAGTCCTTAGACCAGATACTTCAGAGCCCTAGCCTAGTACTGGTGAAGTAAGGACATTTATGAGCATGTGAGCTGTCGTTGCGATACGGCTGAAATATCAACTTGTTGTTGTGTGAACACCGAGTAATCAACCTGTAGTTGATATATAAAACAGCGAGAAACTCGGTGAGCCACAGGTAGAGAATCTGTTTACAGGAGCTTAGCGTTTCCCACACAATCCTGAGTTTTAAAGAACCTGAAAGAGAAAACTTTTGAAAACATTCTGGGAAAAGGGAAACAATATGCTGGTAACCCGCATTTTGTCCCTTTCCCATAATGCTTTCTACCCTATCAGAGACAAATTCCGTCAGTTTAGCCACTTTCAAATTGTCGTCTGAAAATGCTTTCAATTTAAGCCAGTCTATGAATCTGTCGGATTCAAACATGTTTGTGTATTTACATCATTATAAGATTGGCCTATTGCCCAACTTATCCATGACGTATTTCCATTTTCCACACGTTCGTACCTCGCTTGCCAGGTACATTGGATAATGTTGCAACGAACGTAAACACACTCAATCCATAACAACAACCTTGAGCATTCTTGGGGCCTTGTTTGACAAGAATAAACATACACAGAATACAATGAACAGGTGGTTGTACTAGCAAATTGTTTATCTAATTATTTTGGTGTTTTTGCAGATAGTTTTAAATAGAATTATTCAGCACAAAAGAACAGAACAGGAGGCGTGAATCTTTATTTTTACCTAAAAGTAATAAGTATAACCTGAACGCGATAAATTGGACTTTAAGCTGGATCAAGAGATATTCAGAGAAGGGTGATGCACGCGAGTTATCGGATAATTATTTTAGCTCTCTACGGTTTGGAATGATAATTAAATAACACGGCATTTAAACTGCGGTGGTTTTGTTTTCAATAACAAGGAATGAGGCATTTTTGGTAAACAAAATTTAATACCACATTTTTTTTTGCGTTCGCTAAGTAAACAACGTTAAATGCCTTCTGTTATGTTAAGAAAATATGATGACCAACCTCCTTCCACGTTTTGTCAGTGGGTGGATTGGAGTTTACATAGAATCAAAAATAAGGGAACCATTGCATTTCATCTTGAGATAGTTTTTTATTTTACCTAAAGCATACATGTATAATAGATATAGAATCAAAGTCAATTTCGGGCGTAACCTTGATGTGCAGCAACACCTGCACGACGCCTTGCGGCCGTATTGGAGATGATAGGGCGAATAGTTGCTCTTCGAATATGAACACCGAAATATTGAGAGGTAAAGACACCCTGTCATATCATATCAGAAGGAACAAGTACCAGGGTTCCCTTATATTTGGGGCTACCTATATTATATGCGCTATGGAAACGAAGGGAACCCAGAAGACGGCAACTTTCTATTACTTTCCATATTTGTGTCTTCCATGATTTTTACCAATATACTCGTAGACCTATTAATAGACAGAAATATGGGAGAGGGCCAACAGCTAGAAAATATTACCTTCCGGTAAGAGATAAGGATAAACATTTTATAGAGGAGGAGTCATGCTCTGTGAAAGGGGGTTTAATGCATCTGCTAACAATATCGGTCTATATTAGCATGCGCAGTTTTCGTGCAGGCTGTCGAGAGTCAAAGCTTTTTGTTGTTGATAAATTTTTGCATGTGCAAGCACCATTCTACCTCATTTGTCACTTGTTAGACAAAATAGATTTATGGATCCATAATTATTGTGACGATTTGTTTGGTATAAATGCACCACAGAGGTGCATTAAACCCCCTTTCCCCGAACGCCGCAGTTAAAGATGTTACGGTGCACAAGAGTACAGCTCTAAGGATACATTAATAGTGATGTGGAGATAAGAGCATGCCAGCATTTTAGCATGTCTTTGAGAGTCAAAGCGAAAGATGGTAGGTTTGGTTGTTGACACAAGTATCGGGCATGTTGATTACGCAATCTGGCAAATGATATTATGATGTAGTGCATTTAGGTACTAGTAGTCTACTGTGGGGATTCCCCTGAAGCCTCTGGAGACTGCCGAGTTTCCTGTCATGTCACGGTACTCGTCACAACTCGGCCGATTCCGTACCTACATCTACCTTCGTCCATATAAAGGAGGTTTTCATTTGAACTACCAATTACGTGATCTTAAACATGGCGGCGCCCTTGTAAATCGCTCAGTAACGACATGAACAACCACGGTAAAGTTATTCACATCTATCATATCTGTCGATGGAAGCTCCCTACGGAATTTATAAACAACACTGAAAATTGAATGTACCAACTGTTTGCCGACGGTAATACTCTTAGAAAGATATCAATAGGAAATGTGACTCATGTTTTCGTTTTTAAGAGGAACCTTACAATTACAGTAACGGTAAAACGGTGTACTTCCGGCGAAGAAATGTACCGTGCAGGTGCATATCAAGCTACGTGATACAGCCGAGGGACTTGATCACCGGATCACCTGAGGTTTGCCGAATGATGTCACGGGTGGAACTGAGGTCTCTTCCGGTAGGTTGGGAATGGTAAAATAGTGGTCACTTGCAGGAAGCGCTCAATATCAACTTTATCGCAAGCATTTGACTTGATACTGGTGGGTGATATGATAGTGTAATGTCTCTGTGTAATGAGTGATTACTTTTTGGTGGCAAATGTGTTGTTTCGTCCCCTAATATCAGGAAAATGCATGGACAGTTTCGGTATGGCTTCGTTGGCGTTCTCATACGAGGATTATTTTTTATTTAGCTCTGCTAATGGCATGTATTGTTGGGAAACATGTGAGAGATCTTAGTCCACTCAAGAACAATAAATTTCCGAATGGGAATAATTTCCTCAACGCACCCACGCTGTTTCGTTTAATTGCACGAAACACATGCGTGTGTATAGTAACGTTATTTCCTACTTTTTATTACAATGTTTATAAACTAGATATTTGACAGGCCTTTTGTATAAATAAAGCTTTCCAGTACCATATTAATTAATTACACGTTTTCAATGGCTACAAACACAATTCCGCTGCAAGGTACAGAGGCAGTTTTGGTCATAATCTAGACTGATGAAATAGTGGACGGTGTAGATCACAGATCAGACTGCACGTTCTGTGCAGTCTGATCTTGATCTACACTGTCCACAACAGCTTTAATTTTGTATCGTCTAAGGTGTGAAGAGACTTACTCATAAAGGCAACAATTAGAATACATTGTTCAGAACCCGCCGTTGACTTACGTTATTTCTTTCGGCACTTGTGATTCTGTGACCGTTTCGGGCAAAACTGGGTTTTAACCTTTCGACTGCTGAGCGCGACTCACTGACCTTATGCGGACAGTGTAGATCAAGATCAGAGTGCACAGAACGTGCAGTCTGATCTTGGATCTACACTGTCCGATAAGGAGATATATTTCCCCGCAAAATGCTTTTAAAATAACAAACTTTGGGTTTGTACTATCGGCTTGAAAATTTCATTTCACTTATTTAGCAAGATAAGGGTAAACATCGGTCATAACCAGGATTTGACCTTCTGACTAAGGACATGAGTTAAGAGCCGATTCATCGTGTTTAGACACTTAATTCAAATTAATTTAAAATGAATCGTAAATTTGCCATTAAAAGTCGATTACAATGGTCAAAGCATAAGTGACTGGTCATTCACATTGCCTTATCTAACGTAATCAACAAAAATATCGATGAAATTTATTACCTCATGAAAACGACTTTCTTTGTCCTTGCTACCAGTATTTTCTCCTTTTCCCACTAGCCGAGCCCCGGTAGCTCATTCGGAAGCGTACAGGACTTGAGAACAGGGGGTCGCTGGTTCGGTCCCCGGCTCGGCCAATTTCGTTCCGAGGACTGATGATAATCATTGCGACAGGATTCATTCCTCTCTCACCGCTCACCATTGTTTCGACGATGGTTATGTGGGAAAGCAGCCAGTGGCTTGAAAAGAATATTGTGCGTAGTACTGGTAAAAGAAACTTCAGGAAAGCATAGACAGCTTCACTGGCCGCCGCGGTATAACTGAAGTAATGTTGAAAACGGCGTTAAACGCTATACAATCAATCAATCAACAAAGCTTTCTATTCTTCCAAAAGAAAAATAATATGCACAGAACGTGCAGCCTGATCTTAGATCTATGCCGTCATCTTGTTTAGTAAATCTTATAAAAAAAAATCAGTGTTTCGTTGGGATTGTATTTTAAGCCGTAGAGAGAGGTCGAGTTAACCCCTTAACCTGCTTTATCAGTTAACTCTTTACCAAACAACAAAATTTTAGACTGGTCCAAATTGAAAGCATTTGCAGACGACAAAATAAATGGGACTGAAAAATTGAAATTTGTTATTGTAATGGTAGAAAACATTGTTGGAAAAGGAGAAAATGCTGGTTACCAGCATTTTCTCCTTTTCCCACAATCTTTTCAAAAGGATTGTCTTACAGGTCGTTAAAAGTCGGGATTGTGTGGTAAAGGGTTAAATGAAACTTTCAAACCGAAAGTAAAAAAACCAACATGTTGCTATTTCAAAGGTATTGTGTGGGGGAAAATATCTCTTTATCGGGCAGTGTGGATCCAAGATCGGACTGCACGTTTTCTGTACAGTCTGATCTTGATCTACACTGTCCGCAAAAGGTCCTTGAGTCGCGCTTAGCAGCCTAAGGGTTAATATATTTTGCGCTAAGAGTTATATGAGAGGTGGCCAGTTTTATGTCCGCTATCTAAAGGTCACTAGGTCTCGAAATGTAAACATTCTGGGTTGATTTATGTGCTCTATCTATATCGGTTCAGCTTTTATAACCTTGATTGCCCAATCAATGCAATGCACAAAGCCAGTTTTCGTTTTGGTCAAACATGCTTGTTAGTTATCACAAATTTATTTTGTTATACTTGCATGTTTGAGTCAATCCAAGATTTTGCATTTTGCTGGGCCCTAACTTCGTTATTTACGGAGGATCTCATAATATTTTGACACAGGTCGCCTCCTTGATAAGTAGAAGTGTCCCATGTTACCCTTAATCAGAACGGTTTAAGGCCAAGGTCTCTTGAAGGTCAAGGAATGAAACTGACTTCAATGTTAGGCTGAACAGACCGTTACTTCCGCATGTAAACCTGAACTTTCATAGGTGCATGGTCTTTTATACCATTCAAGTACCTTAATAGCAGAAACAAGAGAAGGATGAACATAAAGGGGAGAAAGATAATATTACACTGGGAAAAGAAAGAAAGAAAGAAAGAAAGAAAGAAAGAAAGAAAGGAAGAAAGAGATAGAAAGAAAGAAAGAAAGAAAGAAAGAAAGAGATAGAAAGAAAGAAAGAAAGTATTGACTTTCCCACAAAAACTTCCTATTAGCAGAGATAATTTGGGGAAAATTCAATTAACAGATAAGTATCACAAGAGGATCATAACTGCCCTTTATCGCCCAACTGGCTTACATAGCAATTGAGCAGTAAGATTCGTCATTGCCTTTGTCATTTTAACGTCACGCGGTAGTCATCCACACAATGTTTAACCCTTAAACTACTGGATGAATTAAACAGAAATTTTAGCCAATGTCAAATGTCTAAATATTGCAACTTCCAATTTCTTTTCGGCACAAAAAATCACACCATATCGGACATAGTAGATCCAAATTCAGACTGCACGTTCTCTGCAGTCTGATCTTAACCCACACTGTCAGCAGAAGGGCTTAGGAGCCTAAGAGAAAGACAATACTAAGTTGTCCTCAACCGAAGCCTACAAGTGGTTGACCAATTGAGCTGAAAGGCCGGTACACCATCAAAGGTAGTGAGACCATTCTTTAGTATGATGACAAGTTACCATACAATCCCAAATTTTGATAAAGACCCTGAGGAAGAAAGCTTTAGGAAACATTAATGGAAAAGCATTTTCTCCTTTTATCACAACGTTTTCAAAAACTTTCTCCTTCAGGTTGCGGTCCTGCGGGTAGCCAGCATTTTCTCATTTTCCTACAATGTTTTCTACTCTTCCAAAAACAGATTTCAATTTTTTGCGTCGTATATATTTTTGTCGGCTGCAAGTGCTTTCAACTTGGACAAGTCTAAAATAGTGTCGTTTCGTAGAGAGTTAAACGCTTTATCACCTACTGACAACTTTTTTCCGTCTAGCACATGATCTCTGTCAAAGAGCAAGATCTACTATGACTTTTACAGGTAATCATCTATTAGATTTTCTTTTAATAAAGACGTTTTAAACAGTCCCCTATTTCATATTGGTTTCATCAGACCATAAGCATAAGGCATAAGGGTATTAGCTTTTTAGCACCACTAAGGCCATTGCAGTATGGCGTGCAACACACGAAAAGGGGCCTACGGACAATTGCGTAAAGTGTTGTCCCGGATTAGCCTGCGCAGTCCGCGCAGGCTAATCCGGGATAGCACTTTACGACTACAAAAGATTTTTTTCATACAGTAGACTTTCGTGAAACAGAAAATCGCACAAAAACGGGAAGTGTCGTCTTGGATAAGTCACAGACTGCACAGGCTGATCTGGGACGACACACTTTTACGCATTTGTCCGAAGGCCCCTTTTCGTGTGTTGCACGCCATATAGTTTTACTGTTTTTTCTTGTTTGAGGTGGGGGGGTGTTAGGGTTGAAACCATTACTACAAAATTAATCTAGAGTTTTTAATTATTCCACAGTGGGCTTTTAGATAAAAAAAAAATCCAATCCCTCGATACTGCCTTATATGGATGAAAATGCCTTAAAGAACTCTGAAAGAGGTCACCTTTCGACCAGAGGAGCAAAAAGAAAGTAATTCCTGCCGATCTTACCGATCGGCTCGAAGAACAGAAAAGGGAGGAATCGATCGAAACGTGTGACAATGACCTGTGTCCAGCAGTGAAGCAATCAAACAACACACTGACCACTATGGGAACACAGTATAGGTTAATTCAATGACCAGTCTTTAAATAGTCGTAACATTGCACCATTGTGTGTTCTTTTAGCACTTTGGCGCCTCTCACAACCAAAGTTGCCTATGCGGCGAGTATGGATCAAGATCAGACCAAAGAATCGTGCATTCTGATCTTTGCTCTCGTCAGTGTCGGGTTTGATGAGACATTCGGTACAAGAATAACACTGAAATTGTAATTATTTAGATGTTTTTTCCAGACTGAAAATGTTCACTGCATTTATTCGGCAATCTAAGGGTTAACTAATCTCTTTTCGTAAGTACAAGTCCGTCAAACTCGGGTTAAACCCAAGGGCCAAGAAAATAGATTGGCATTTAAGGGCTATTGTATAGCAAAGTAAGTATCGAGGATTTAATTCTTTGACCGTAAAATCGCATCAAGAGTGGCTGTTTCTTTGATTCGAGACCCGAATCATACCGAAGACCGTAGAATAATGGTTGGCTTGGCTGCCCCTCCAAGCATTTTAGTATGTTTGTCCGGTGTTTAAAGCCGTTTCCAACATGATTTAATCATTACCCATCGCCAGCACACCTTTCGATGTAATTCTTTGTACTTCGCAAGTTTCACACCACTGTCTGCTTTCTCATAAATCGCCGAATGAATTAGCAGCAGTGACATAAGAAAGAATCCTGTAGCAATTAGAATCATCATTCCTCGAAAACGAGCTTGGAAAAGTTAGAATTCAACCTCACTACACCTTCGAGCTCTCTCATTGTACATGGACGCCGGGTTCTATCCATTGCATTTAGGATTCAGATGATGGGCTCGACACTTTTACGTTATAACACTCTTTACCAAACGACAAATTTCAGACTTGTCTAAACTGAAAGCATTTTCAGACAACAAAAATAATGTGACTCAAAAATAGATTTTCTTTGGTAGGACAGAAATTTCAGCATTTTCTCTTTTTTCTTCGATGTTTTCAAAAGCCTTTTTTTTTTTTATCTCGGTGTCGTTAAAACACGGAATTGTATGGGAAAAGAGTCGGAGAAGCTAACCATGGTCATATATTTTGAGATATGTACTCATTACATGGGATTCTCAGAAGCCAATGCTCTTGATCCTTCGTCTTATTCTCAAGAATTTTCTACATTTAAAAGTAACACATCTTCTGATTGGCTAAACCATTTCTTTTAGCCATCTGATTGGCTAAACCATTTGGTATAGCCAATCTGAAGTTGTGTTACCTTCCAAATCCAAGTCTAATTCCTAGAATTTTCTACTTCGGAAAGTAACATAGCTTCTGATTGGCTAAACTATTTGGTTTAGCCAATCAGAAGTTGTGTTTCTTTCCAAACCTAGGATAAGACTAAGAATGGAGCTAAGAATGGTTGGTGAACATGGACCAAGCTGGAACGGCTGGTGCACCACATGTAGACATAAGGATAGGAGTTGGTCTATGATGCAAACAAAAGAAAACTGATTACCTGTACACGAAGTTACTTATCACCTCCCGAAACATATTTGCCGAATACGGCTTGCATGAGATCCTTGTTAAATATTGAAAAATAGAATCATGTACGGTTTGATTTATTAACACTTGTGAATCGTGAAAACATTGTGACAAAAGGTGAAATTGCTCGTGACGAGCAATTTCTTCTTTTGTCACAAAATTTTCAAAAGATTGTCAGATGCAAGACGAGAAAGATCGTTTGGGGCTGTTATGTGTTGACTCCGTTACTGCCAACTATTTTGTTTCGACGTTTTTACCGTCGAAAAGTGGATTTACAATGCAGTTGTATGTTGATATAGTTTTTCCACACATTAGCAAACGATATACATTCAGGATCAGACTTCACGTTCTGTGCAGTCTGATCTTGGTCTACACCGCCCGCAAAAAGCTATTGAAGTCGCCAATGGTAGTTTAGAGTTGATTACCAATTCACGGATTAACCGAATTGGACAGCCATGTCTAAACCTATAGACTACTAAGCGCGACTCATCGACCTTTTGCCGACAGTGTAGATTAAGATCAGACTGCACAGAACGTGCAGTCTGATCTTGCATCTACACTGTCCGATAACAAGATATTCCCCCCCCCCCCAAAAAAAAAAAAAAAAACAACGCGAAATAGCAAAATACTGGTTTTACTTATCGGCTTGAAAGTTTCATTTCATTTACTTAGCAGGTAAGGGTTAATTGGTTACGCAGTTACTGCTCTATCAGACGTGAACGTAACAATGGTCATCGGAAGGTTATTTGAGGACAATGACCGCGGTCAGGTGAACCTCCAGGTCAATTTCTCGCCTGTAGATCAACTTCTGGGGCGACCTTGGGAAATTGGTCCGATCTAGTTGACATAATTCAGAAGTGTACAGAACATGACTTTATCTACTCCAAAAAGTACTTATGTGTGAGGAAATATCATCAGCACGTTTCTTTTTGACGAATTTGATTGGTTAATATTCTTTCCGACAAATCTAATAATTGGCCAATAGGATTACTATTCTTAATAACGCGGTCGTATTCGACAGGTTATAGAATTGAAACGCTTCTATATAAGGTAAAGTGGACGAGGTTTGTCAGGAAGCTTGTACATGGTGTATCCAGCGAAAAACATAGCCATGCTTTGTGAAAAGGGGTTTTTAATAAATCTCCGAAAAGCATCGACTCGGGTCGGCCTGCGTCGTCCGCGCAGGCTGACCTGAATCTATACTTTTTCTATTTCTAAACTTTCTGCATGTTAAGGAACCAGTTTACTCCATGATTCAGTGGGTTGTTAGAAAAAATGGATTTTATGCACCCATAATTATGTGATGGCTTGCTTTGAATAATGCATCACGGAGATGCATTTAAGTCCCTTTTGCCAGAGTGCCGTTCAAATGAATGAGCCGTGCTCTGACTAAAGGGGGCTAAATGCATCTCCGTGATGCACTACACCAATCAAACCATCACACAAATGGATCCATAATAAACGCTTTTTTTTTTTTACAGCCGACTAAATCATGAGGTAGACTGGTCCTTGGACATACAGAAAATTGACCAATAGCGAAAAGTTTCGGCCCAGGTCTGCCTGCGCGGACTGCGCAGGCTGATCTGGGCCGAAACTGTTCGCAGATGCATTAAGCCCCCTTTTCACAGAACATGGCTCAAATGTAATGGTGCAGTTTAGAGAAAAGTAAAAGCAATGAAACTATCACAATAGTGGCCTTCCCGTCTGAGATCAGTGAACAGACTTTTAAAGTCTAATCTACATTAACCCTTGGGCTGCTAAGCGCGACTCACTGACCTCTTGCAGACAGTGTAGATCAAGATCAGACTGCACAGAAAGTGCAGTCTCATCTTGGATCTACACTGTCTGATAAGGAGATATTTTTATCCAAAGAGTAAGTTTGAAGTAGCATTATCCGGGTGTTTACTGTCGGCTTGAAAGTTTAACTCAACTTATTTAGCAGCAAAAGGGTTAAGAAGAAATTAAGAATGCCTGGTGACCGATGTTCAATCTTCATGTATCTAGATTTTGGAATGGGTTGTGACAAGTAGCATATGATATCACCAGCTTCTTGGTTATGATGATTCCTTATTATGTATATCACCCTTATTGCAGATGTATTATATTTTCTTAAAAGTGAAAAATATAAATCCCTTGGCCCGTATTCACCAACTATTTTCAAAATATACCGACCGTAGGTCTTATTCTCAAGAATAACCTAAAATTTAAAGTTATATGATTTCTTAATGGCTAAATCGAATAGTTTAGCAAAACAGAGATTCCGTAACTTTGCAGATCTAGAAATGTACTAGGAATGCAATTTAGAGTGATTGGTTCTGCTCATATTTTCCGTCTATTTCAACGCCGATAAATATAGTGGTATAGATAATCAAAAAATATCTTTAACAAGAAATATCTTTAAAAAAAAAAAGATAGACGGCATAAATTTGCCATCAAATAGGCAAGAACCCTTAGAATAAACATGTCTGCATATTTGACAATCACAAATTTCAATTTATTCATTTTGTATCAGTTCCAAAAAGTAGGTCAAAAGCCAGCACATTCAGCTACGCCCAAAAAGATGGCGTAAATATGCCAGCAAATAGGCAGGGGCCCTCAGAATAAACATGTCTACTTTTTAACCAATCACAAATTTCTATTTATTCATTTGTTATCAGTACCAAAAGGTAGGTCAAAAGCCAGCATGTTCAACTACGCCGAAAAAGAGGTGTCAAGTCTCGACTACACTTGAAAATATTCAAGATAGAACAACGTAAATTAGAGAAATGTACACGATATCTGTGATTTAGCTTGTTTGGTCCTACTCCAACACCGTGATTACAGACAGGTTCGGCCTACGGTCAGTCCATGCCAAATACTTGACGTCTGACTTATGATTGCCTTGTTTACGTGAACGGAGCAAGCAGGTGTATATGTGTAATCAGGTAAATTCTCGTATTATTAGTACATTACCTCCTGAAAAAATTCCACATACACGACTGTGAAAACGTCACCTTATACTTTAACCCTTTGGCAACTGTATGACTGTATGGTGTTTAACGCCGTTTTCAACATTATTTCAGTTATATCGCGGCGGCCAGTGCACCTATCCATGCTTTCCTGGAGTTTCTTTTACCAGTACCCCGCACAATATCCTTTCCAAGCCACTGGCTGCTTTCCCACATAACCATCGTCGAAACAATGGTCAGCGGTGAGAGAGGAATGAATCCTGTCGCAATGACTATCATCAATCCTCGGAAAGAAATTGGCCAAGCCGCCTTTGGCTACTAAGCGCGACTTACTGACCTTTTGCGGACAGTGTAGATCAAGATCAGACTGCACAGAACGTGCAGTCTGATCTTGGATCTACACTGTCCGATAAGGAGATATTTTTTCTACAAAGAATAAGTTTGAAATAGCATTATTTGAGTATTTACTCTCGGCTTGAAAGTTTCGTTTAAGTTTTTGGCAGGATAAGGGTTAAGATACTCTCTCTCTGTCTCTCTCTCTCGTTTAGTTGTAGCACGTAATATTGTGTAACACGAAGTACAATTATTTGTTCAAATGAAATAAATTATCTACTCAAAAAGTGGTCCGCTGCGAGACAGAAAGGTTAACCCCTATCCTGCTAAGTAACTAAAATAACTATAATCATGTACTAACCGTTACCTGAAATTTGGAGAAGAACTTTATAAGCCTAGCTTTCGTTCTTATTCTTTTCCTCAGTTTATTTGTCATATGATTGTATTGTATTGTCTTTTGTAAATTGTATATTATACTGTTGAATAAAGTGTGTTTAAACTAACCAAAATGAAACTTTCAAGTCGATAGTAAAAACCAAAATACTGCTATTTCAAAGTTATTTTTTGGGGGAAAATATCTCCTTATCGGACAGTGTAGAACACCGATCAGACTGCACGTTCTGTGCAGTCTGATCTTGATCTACACTGTCAGCAAAAGGTCAGTGAGTCGCGCTTAGCAGCTTAGGAGTTTCAATCGCCGAAAACAATCGGTCTGTTTAACTCGTAAGCAAGATGTCTCTTCAGGGAGAATTCTGCCGTAGAAAATAGCACAAATTGATTAACAGTCTTAACAAGAAATGTATTTAAAAAAGATAGACGGCGTAAGAGATACTGATATATGAAAATTGAAACTCTTTTGTGGCTCAATATGAAGTACGAGCAATTGCCTCTTTTTCCTCAATGTGTTTCATTTTGTTAAAAAGTAGTAATGGGTTATTGGGTAACGCTTATGAAAATATTAAATTTCAAAATAGGACAAGAAAAGAATCATTCTCTACTACATTAGTTTGCCAGGGTATGAATCAAGGCCCCGGGGTATCGATTAGCGGTAGCAACACTTGTTAATAGTGGTCTCATAAATGTGCGAGCAAATATGCCAGCAGGGGCCCGCCGAATAAACATGTGCACATTTTTGACCAGTCACAAATTACCATCTAATCATTCTTTATCAGTACCAAGAAGTACGTCAAAAGCCAGTGCATTTAGCTACGCCGAAAAAGTTGGCGTAAATTTGCTAGCAAATAGGCAGGGGCTCTTAAACATGTCTACGTTTTTTACCACAGGGGCCCTTAGAATAAACACGTCTACATATTTGACCAATTACAAATTTCTATTTCTTCATTTTGTATCAGTACCAATAAGTAGTTCAAAAGCCAGCACATTCAGCTACGCCGAAAAATAAATATGAAGGCGGGGACTCAATGACGGGGTTTCTCACCACCCTTAGGCATTTTCTGCAACTAACTGGAGATGTTTGTGTCTTATAATAAAGTCCTACATATACCTTTAGTATGGGCTTAAACGATGCCAGTGTTTGACCCATGCTCTATGAAAAAAGGACTTAATGTATCTGTGAAAAGTGTCGACCCTGGTCAGCCTACGCAGTCTGACATGGGCCGAAACTTTTCACAATTGGTCAATTTTCTGTATGTCCAAGGACCAATCTACCTCATGATTAAATCGATTGTTAAAAAGTGGCTATTATGGATCCATAATTATGTGATGGCTTGATTGGTATGATGCATCACAGACGTGCATTAAGCCCTCTTTTGTCAAAGCATGGCTAATTTCTATATATAGTTTGTATGTAAAATGTGAAAGAAGTAGGGAAACAGAAATGATCAACATATAGAATCATTTATCTAATAAGTATTCAGCGACGTAAGCAACGAGAATAAATGGAATGTACAGTGTCCAATGACCTACAGATCACGAACTGTTAACAACAAAGTCGTTGTCCGATTTACTGGTCAACGGCTGGAAGAAAATACAACCGGCGTAAAAAAAATCAATGTGATTCTCAAACCCTACCTATTGTGATTATAACTGCCGATCGTTGACCGTTTGGTAAAATAACGTTAATATGCAATGCATTTAAATTGAAATCATTCCATTTTAACTCTTTCGGCGCCAAATATATAAATAAACTCGACTTCCTTTGACAGCTGAAAATACAATCCACTTAAACCAAGAAAGATTTTTTATCGAATAGGCTTGACTAAACAAGCGGATGGTATAGATCAAAGATCAGACTGCACGTTCTGTGCAGTCTGATCTTGATCTATGCCATCCGCAAAAGTTCCTGTTTTCGCCTATGGCACTGAGAAGGGTTAAAGTATAGGAATTATTGTGAAGATGGCAATCTGTTACTATACGCTCGGTCCAGGTGTTAGTCGCTGACGGAGAAATTAATTTCAGAACTAGGTTAAAAGTTGCCAGGTCACTCTATCTGTCGTTTTCTTTTTGCCTGATCTTAAAATTAATTTTTCTGCCAGCGACTAACACTTTGACCGACCACACAATAACACATTGTCATCTTCACAATATTTCCATACCTTTAAATGGTTTTATTTAAATTTAAATGCATTTTAACGCCTGCGTTGATTCTTTTTTTGCCTTGTTACAAACACCCGACCTTCTATAACACTCTGGCTGCGGAAAACATTGAAATTACCTTGTGAAATATGAGTAATGGACATTAACCCTTTCCCAAACGACAAATTTTGGATTGGTCCAAACTGAAAGAGTTTGTAGACGACAATTTTAAATTTGATGATAATGGCAGAAAGGTCTCAAAAAGGGTAGAAAACACTGTGGGAAAAGGAGAAATTGCTCGTTACGAGCAATTTCTCCTTTTCCCACAGTGTTTTCAAAAGACTTGTACTGCAGACACGTGAAAACCTGGGCTTGTTTGGGAAAGGGTTAGGCAATCCTAAACAAGGAATACATATTAACAAATAATGCGGCAATAGGAGATATTGCTCTGTCGGTGCAATTTCTACTTTTGCCACACTTTTTCTAAAGTGTTCCGTTGACAGACGAAAAGTGTGTCTACACATGATGGGCCCGACGTACATGTAATACGTACACAGTAACGAAACTCCGGAAAGCACATCAGTCCTTACTAGCCCTTTACCAAACAATCACGTGGTTTAATGACCCGGACGAAGAAAGCTTTTGAAAACCTTGTGGAAAAAGGAGAAAATGCTGGTAACCAGCATTTTCTCCTTTTCCCATAAGGTTTTCTACCCCTTTCACGGCCGAATTTCATCATTTGAAACACTGTTTATTTGTCGTCTGTAAGTGCTTTGGATTTGGATGGGTCTAAGGTTTTGTCGTCTGGTAGAGAGATGATAATAAGTGTGAGGATTTATTGCCGATTTTCTCCTAAACTTGTATAACTTTATTGGCCATTTTTTGCAGCTGATGCGAGGTAATTTATATTTTATGGGAGACAGTATGTGACAGCTGGTATGAAAAGAGCAAAAATTGTTTTTACTAATCCATAGAACGCAGAATAATCTACACAGACATTTTCAGCCTAGAAATAAGGCCAAAAGAGTTGCAATTCCCATGTTTATTTCGTCTGTATTGTTTCAGCAAAGCGAACAATGTAGGTCAAAGGTCATACTACACGTTTTTTTCCCCCAGTCTAATCTTGATCTACACTACCCGCAAAGGCAACTTTAGTTGTGAAAGACGCTTTAAGGGTTATCCCGAAGTTTTCTAAGTGCGACTTAATGCGTTTTGCGGACAATGTAGAACTAAGATCAGAATGCTGAACCTGGATCTGATAACTGTCCTAGTCTGTAAAATCCCTACAAAATAGACCTGTTTTGTCTATATTCCAAACTTCACACGATGCAAGCCTAGGGGTCTAGCCAACTTGAGCTTTCCCACATCATACATTCTGCATGCAGATGTAATAAAATATAGCACGTTATTAGGCTATTTTTAGCAATCTTTTCTTTTCTTACCGCAACCAAACTTTCGCCGACAAAACAGTGGCTACCTTTGCGAACTCCCAGTTTCGTAGTTTTGGTCTAAAACTGTGAGACAAACAGGGAAAGGTCATGACCATAGAACGCAAACATAAACCACAGGCTTCATCAACAATCTTACTCTATTAATGGTTTCAGTAACTATTCTTTACATCAAAATTGCGTAAAAAACCTACTTGTCCCCATTATTTCTGACTATCACCATGGCCAATTCGAAACAAAAGCTAGGAACACTGGGTGCGCAAGCCGTTGTAAAATTGATGCTGGATTATAAAAGAAACAAAGGACAAACAAGAAATATCTTTAAAAAAGATAGACGGCGTAAATTTGCCAGTAAATAAGCATGGGCTCTTAGAATAAACATGTCTACATATTTGACCAATCACAAATTTCTATTTATTAATTTTTATCAGTACCAAAAAGTAGGTCAAAAGCCAGCACATTCAGCTAAGCCGAAAAATGTTCTGGTTTTGGTGGGCCCTTTAGCCGCTGACCTCAGAAGGGAAATGAGATACTGCATTGCCATTTGTCAAGAAAGGTCACGGTCAGTTTCGAGCCAACCACCAAGGATCTACATTTTTCTCGTGGCTCGTAAATCGAACACTATCAAACCAGAAATTGATAATGGAAAAGAAATCAAGCAAGAACACTTATTCATCTGTCAGTTTGTAAGATTTATTGAAAAAGCACGCACATGGGTACCTTAATTAAATATCTGATTTAAAGACCAATTAATATGTCATTCAGGTCCAGATAACGTCAATTTATATCTCACTGACCACATTAAGGATTTATAGTACAAAGCTAGCATATCGGACAACAGGGCCCAATATTCAGCGACCACTCGTACTGCATTCTTAGTCTAACTTTCAAGAATGATCTGCATTTTAAAGAATCACAGGGTCTGATTGGCTAAACTAACATGGCTAACCTTCTTGCTTTAGCCAATCAAAATAGTGTTTCTTTGAAATTTAGAAAAAATCATGAGAATCATACTAAAAATAGATTTTAGGATGGCTGGTGAGTGTGATTAAGCCAAGGGTCTACTGATCTGTGAAAGCCATCCATTCTAAAGCGTTTCGGTTTATAAGTTCAACCGGTACAGAGTGTTGAACTGTTTGTATGTAGATAAAAGCTGAGGTTTGGGTAATTCTTTGGAAATGTCAGATGTCTGCATTCAGTTCGCTAGCTAGGTGATTTTGCCGCATGTATGTCTGATTGATTATTTGGATTTTGCGTAAGTTGAGGCCTTTGGTAGAGACAATACTGAGAACATGTGGTTTAGAAAAAACAAAAGTAGTTTCTTGAATTTTTTTTTTTTTCATGTACATGACGGTAAAACCTAAACAACTACCGAAAGTCAGTGTAACATTGCTTTCGAATACATGAATACAGCTGACAGCAAATAGCAGGCCTACATGTCTTACCAGCTATGTAGCATTTTCTCCTCTATTTGCTGGGCAGAACTGAATCACGATCGATGGATCTGGTCAGTGTGACTTGGTGAAAACTTGTGACTAAAATAACAGCTATAACACACGAAAAAGATGTACAGACACATTAAGTATGTGTGTTTGTGCGTAATCGAGTTGGTTCAAAAGTTTTCTGTATACTCCACTGTTCATGGGTGTTTACATTGCTGCAAATACCAATGCACACATATACAGTTGAACGGCCATACTGTCACTTTGGAAGGGGTTGAACGAAAGGGTTTTTCGATAGAAACAATTGGAATAAAACTTAGATAAATCTCATCAACGATAAACTACATTCTTAAATACCCATAAACATAATAATTCCGAATTTTACACAGTGAAAAAAGTCCTGTACACCTGTGTTTTTTTCTGGCGTGAATAATATAAAATGGGGTAGAAATTGGAATCCGGCTGCTGCATACACCAACAGACCGGTCTTTTGCCTTTGAAATGAAATGAACTGAGGTATCACTTGATGGTAAGTTGGATTTTTTTTTTTTTTTTTTGCTAAGATATTGCTTTCAAATTTAAGAAAAACTAGAAGCATTTAAGTTTGCTTAAAACTGGGAATAGAAAGTCGAAATAAAACTTACGACTGGTTGAAAGTGACCTGCAGAGAATGGGCACACACAATTATTTAATATTGCGTAGTTCCGCCCAGGGCTTGCAGAACAGCTTGCAGTCTTCGCCTCATACCACTCACAAGAGGGTGGTACAGCTCGATCAGTAACCGCTGCCTGCGGTCAAGGGATACCTCAGATTAGTTCATTTCAGAGGCAACAGACTGGTTTGGTGGTGTATGCAGCGGCCAGATTCTAATTTCCAACCCATTTCCTATCATTCACGCCAGAAAATCAAACCCGGTAAAACACAAGGGGTGCAACACTATTTTTACTTCCGTTTTTGTGTTGTTGTTTTGGACATTTTTTTTATATGTATACAAGTGAAATTATATCGACGTTTACGTATACGGTACAGATAATCTGCGCGTTTTTCTGCCGTGTTGACATGCGTTGGTGTTTTATCCCATCCCCCACCAATATCTGCACCATAAGAATAATCTTGATAACCCAATAGCGGAATTTCGTCAACTGCATTCATCCGGAGATGATCTTTATTAAAATTGAACGTAATGTATCCAACCTGGGTATTTCTCGAACATACTGACATGAAATTAATGACCTCTATAACCATATAATTATTACACTCTTGAATTACTATCCAAACTTATTGTCGGCTATAGTCGTCTGAATGCGGAACTATGTAAACGATTTTCAGTTCTTTCTTTAAAGAATAGTTAAAATACTTTAAATAAAAATGATTTTTTTTTTTTTCATCTTTGTTATGCATGGCGGATGACATTGATCTTAGATGCGCTTTTTTGGCGATCTGATTGTGATCTATGTCATCCGCAAAAGCTTCTTATTTTGACTATGGCACTGAAAGGGTCAAATCCGACATTTACCGTTTTTAGAATTTCCGTACCGTCCGACTGTAAGCGGTGATAAATCAGCACTCTAATTATTCTTTGCACAGAGTTCAATTTCAGGTCAAATTAATCGAGTAATATCTCGTAACAACGGACTCAAGGGAGAGATTGATTGAATCATAGGCCGCTGAAACTCCATTGGTCTAACACGGGATAACGAAATTTTCTTTATCGGACACCGTTACTATAAATAGCACATTGGCGACTGCCTCTATAAACTGGCAGCCTGTTATCGATCTTATATCGGACGGTTACGGAAGATACAACGGGTACCAGTTTACTGCCTCTATATCGTATATATTATAAATATACAATATAGAGGAAGTCACCAATGTGCTATTTATAGTAACGGTGTAAATGAAAATTTGTGCATTCCGTGATATACAGGCGATGCACCAATATAAGCAAAAGTGTTCGTTGATCGACCATGGAAAATTTTAGTGTTCCGTGATAGACCAATGGAGCTTCAAAGGCCTGTGATTGAATCGAGTTAAGTCAGTTTCAAAATTTCTGTCATATCACGGTGACAGCTCCAGTATCTATAGTACTTAATCAGGCCTCTGAAGGTTCATTCCCAAGGCCATTCCCCCGGAACACTAAGTGCTTCGAGTAAGGATCGAAGCTAGGGCCTCCAGGTTTGCATGTCGTACACCATATCCCCTAATCCACGCAAAACCTCATCGGTGTGAAAAGATTCATGCTTTTTGAAAAGGGGGCTTAATGCATCTGCGAAAAATATCGACTCCGGTCAACCTGTGCACTCCTCGCAGGCTGACCTGGATCGATACTTTTTTGCTATCGGTTAATATTCTGCATGTCAAAGGATCATTCTACCATGATTCAATCATTTGTTAGACTTACTGGATTTCATGGATCCATAAATTATAATTACATGATGACTTGCTTGGTGTAGTGCATTACGGAGATGCGTTAAACTCCCTTTCCCCAGGGCGCCACTCAAATCCATAAAATGTTTGCAGCAGCCTTCCTTTAGTACGTCCAGCATCCTTGTTAAGTGTTGATGATCAAATGAAATAAGGTTTAATGATTGGGCCGTGCTCTGTGAAAAGGGGGCTTAATGCATTTGCAAAAAGTATCGACCCATGTCAACCTGCATCCTTGTTAAGTGTAGATGATCAAATGAAATAAGATTTAATAATTGGGCCGTGCTCTGTGAAAAGGGGGCTTAATACATTTGCAAAAAGTATCGGCCCATGTCAGCCTGCGCAGTCCGCGCAGGCTGACATGGGTCGAAACTTTTTGATAATGGTCAATTTTCTGCATGTCCAAAGACCGTAACACCTCATGATACAGTCGATTGTTCTACAAAATGGATTTTATGGTTCCATAATTATGTAATTATGTAATAACAGAGATACATTAAGCTTCCTTTGGCTAGAGCGTGGTTCAATTATACCAGTCTACATGTGACAACAGGACAAAGATTGTGACAAACTGTGACAAGGATTTTTTTTTTTTATGTCGCGGTCCTTAAAAGGAAAAGATTAAATGGTAGCAACAAAAATATAGAGGGTTTAAGTTTAACCCGTATCCTGCTGAAAAAAAGAAATGAAACTTTCAAGCCGTCAGTAAAATCCCAACTTTTCATATCTCAAAGATATTTTTGGAGGAAAGATATGTCCTTATTGGACAGCGTGGCTCCAAGATCAGACTGTGCGTTCTATGCAGGCTGATCTTGATCTACGCTGTCCGAAAAAGGTCGGTTAGTCGCGCTTAGCAGCCATGAATGTTGTTTTTTTAGAAAACATCACTAAAACTTTTCTTTCTAACGCTAGAAACTCAAATGTGATTTTAAAGCTGCATTCGCTGAGAAAAAAAAAATACTGTAACGGACAGTTAAGATCCAATGTGCAGTCTGATCTTGTTCTTTACTGTCCTTAAAGGCGCAATGAGTCGCTTTTAGCAGCCGAAGGATTTATAACTACGAATTCGATACCATACTGTTCCACCATGTCTAAAACACAACTCTCGTCAGTGTAGACTGGAGGCGCTCGTCCAGGAATCGGTTTATATTAGATCTCTGTAATGAAATTCAGAAATATTCAATGCACTGTTTCTATGCCAAAAGTCTATAAATAGCAAGTCACTCGGCTTTCAGGTTTTCCGATATCGTTCCAGAAATTCTCCGGAAACTAGAAAACCAAACCAGAGCGAGGCTAAAAGGTTTATGAATGAAATCGCTGCCAACGTGATCGAGAGCTGAAGAACCAATATTGATGTTGTGGCTGAGGCTCTGTGAGGGGAGATATGTACGATAAACTTTGTTCGAAAAGTTTATTTTCTTAATGTTGCTTAACCCTTTACCACACAATCCAAACTTTTAACGACCCTGAGAGAGAAGCCTTTCGAAAACGTTGTGGGAAAAGGAGAAAATGCTGGTAACCAGCATTTCCACCTTTTCCCACAATGTTTTCTACCCTTCCCAAAACAAATTTCAATTTTTCAGCCACAGTTATTTTGTCGTCTGCAAATGCTTTCAATTTGGACTAGTCTAAAATTTTGTAGTTTGGTAAAGAGTTAATGTTGTTTCAGTTATATCACGATGACAAATCATTTATGCACGTCTTTCCAGCGTTTTACCAGTAGTAGGTAGAGGGTTTGAAGTGTCTTGTTTAAGGACATTCTAACACTTCAATCACTACTAGCAAAGATCGAACAACGATACCTCGGGTCCGTATTCACCCACCATTCTTTAGAACGTTCTTAAGTGTTATTCTACAAGATGTTCTAACTTTTGAAAGTAACATAACCATTGGTTAAGCCAATCAGAAGTTCTGTTACTTTCAAGTTTAGAAAATCTTGGAGAATAAGACTAAGGGCGTTCTTAACCCTTATCCCTCTAAATAAGTGAGCTGAAATTTTCAAGCCGGTACTAAAAACCCGAATAATGTTATTTCAAACTTATTTTTGAGGGAAAAAATATAATTCCTTATCGGACAGTGTAGATCCAAGATCAGACTGCACGTTCTGTGCAGTCTGATCTTGAGCTACATTGTCCGCAAAAGGTCAGTGAGGAATGGCAGGTGAATACGGAATCTCTCCTCATCCAAGGGAAATAACAAATTAAGATTGATAACTGGATTTAACTGGGTTGTCTTTCTTGTCATGTCTCGACTATTAGGCTTTAAACCAGTTCACGTTCAAGACTTGTTTGCCTCGCCTGAAAGTTCGGGCCCGTGAGTCCGGCCTATAAGCGTGGACTCTAATGCCAAAGAGTTCCCTGCGGGGAACTTCCGCCTACTGACTGGTGCCTTTGAACTATAATTTCTCATGCAGCTTTAGATGTGCTTCTATGGCGAAAAAGGCAAAATAAGGAATGCTATGGAGCGAGAAACAGTGAACGGTATAAGCAGACGGCCGAAACGTCAAGTTTCGTCGCCTACTTATCTAATAAATATTAGCCATGCTATCCGGTCCGTGCAGGCTGATCTGGACCGAAACTTTTCCCTATTGGTCAACTTCCTGTTTGTCCAAGGACCATTCTACCTCGTGATTCAATCGGCTTGTTAAAGAAACTGGCTTTTATGGATCCATAATTATGTGATGACTTGATTGGTACAATGCATCACGGAGATGCATTGAGCCCCCTTTTGCCAGAGCATGGCTCATATATATTTCCAGTAGAATGCATCAATGCATTACGACATTCACGGAGATGCATTGAGATCCCTTTTGCCAGAGCATGGCTCATATATATTTCCAGTAGAGGTTCGACTTCCAAACAAAATTTCTCAGCGAAAAATTAAGCGACATTCATGCTCGCTCTAGCTTCCGGAACTACTCCTGCACTAAATTCTCCCCAGAATTTATTTTCATTCTTTGTACCAGACCTGTGTATGAAGATCTACACATACTTGAACCTAAGGTTGTTAAGTAAGACTCACTGACCCTTTGCGGACATTATAGGTTCAAGATCAGACTGCACAGAACGTTTCCGTTAAGGATATATTTTTCTCCAAAAAATAAGTTTGAAATAAAATTTATTCGTGTTTTTTTTTTTCGGTTTGAAAGTTTTATTTAACTTACTTAGCAAGATAAGGGTTAAAGTCTTTAAAAACATCCTAAACATTGGTACTGCAAAATTCCGCTTGATTTTGGCTAAGGCATACCGATTGATTTCGTCGCAAGAGACTTCAATATTATAATCTAAATTTATTGAAAATCGAAAAGATTTGCAGATGATAATTTAATTGTGGTGCAGAAAACGACCAGTCCATAGTGAAAATGCTGATTTGGAAGTGGAACCTATACGATTGCAAAGAACCACTATTTTTTTCCTTTTTCCACAATATTTCTATCCTTTTAACTTCGAATCCAATCATTTGCCGTCTGCAAATGCCCTCGATTGCGACAAGTATGATTTTTTCTTTTTTGTATCTGGTAAAGAGTTTACCCTAAGAATGTCGTAATGTTGGTTTTGCAGACAATATAGATCGAGATAAGATTGTATTGCTGTGCAGACTGGTTTTATCTATCCGTCTGTCTGTCCGTCCGTCCGTCCATCCATCCATCGATCCATCCTTCCATGTCTCTTTCTGTTCATCTTTTTTTTTTTTCTAATGTCTCACAGAAACCTAAATTTTCAAACAAAGAAGACCCGGTTTCAATACCAAATCTTTACGATATAGTCAAGTGTTTTATACCTGTCCCGGCATGCCTTCACAACAGAAAAAATAAGAATAAACAATATGGCGACTATCAACCAGGATGTTTACGACTAGGTACCAAATAAACGCCTATTTCTCTTTTTATTTGAGAGAGGACACTACATGAAAAAATTGTCATTTGTAAGACATAATTTCACTCGAAAATATACGGCTTCTCTTAAGTATATGAACTGTGTGAATGCCTTGAGATAGATTTCTGTGTACATTTTTTTGCGAGCGCGATTTTAGCAAATGCAAAAATGCAAAATGTGTTCCATTTTATCTCGCAAAGCAGGCATCATTTAAAAAAAATAAATAAATAGATAAATAACGTTTGTCGAATGCAGAGTTTGAAACTTTGTCACTCTTACTATGCAAAATTTAATAAACTCTTTTTTTTTTTATTTTGGAAACTTTATTTTCTTATTTTGACCAAATAACAGATAGATCTAGACAAATGTTTTGCGTTTTTTATTGTCTGGTGCTTTACTTTAACATAAAATAATGCAAGAAACAAATATCTTATTCATATATTTCATGCTAAAGAATTCCAAACTTGTTTGCTGTTGCAGATGAAAACAGCTGCAGTGATAAAATTTGGTTTTTGAAGGGTAGAAAGCACTGGTTTTTAAGAAGAAAATGCTTGTCACCAGCATATTTTTCCACACTTGCCCCATTATTTTTTGATGCCGTCTTCCACATGGTCCTTTAACCCTTTACCACACAATCCCAAGTTTTAACAACCCTGAAAAAGAAGGCTTTTGAAAACATATTTGGAAAAGGAGAAATTGCTGATAATCAACATTTTCTCCTTTTCCCACATTGTTTTCGTCTCTTCCTGAAACAAATTTCAATTTTTGAGGCACAGTTAATTTGTCATTTCCAAGAGCTTTCAATACAGAAGAGTATAAAGTTCTGTTGTCTGGTAAAGACTTAACCCTTTACCACATAATCCCATGTTTTAACAGCCCTGAGAAAGACATTGTAGGAAAAGGAGAAAATGCTGGTAACCACCATTTCTACCTATTCAAAGAAAATAACTGTCATTTGAAAAAACATTTAGCTTGTCTTCTCTAAATTCCTTCAGTATGGACGAGTCTGAAATTTTTGCCATGTGGTAAAGGGTAAAACACCAAATTAGTTGGTGAAGGGTTTACTGGAGGAAGTGGTACAAGTATGCACAATGTCACTTTAACTCTATACCAAATACTAAAATGTAAGACTTGTCCATATTGAAAGCATTTGCAGACAGGAAGGTATATGTGACTCAGAATGATGAGATTTGTCTTTGAAAGGATAGAAATCAGTGTGGGGAAAGAAGAAAATGCTGGCTACAAGCATTTTCTCCCTTTTCCTTGATGTTTTCAAACACCTTTTTTCTTAAGATCCTTAAAACTCAGAATTCATTTTTCTTTTAGGTGAGGGAAACCAAGAGGTATCAATATGTCCTACAGTAGCAATCTGTGCTTAGAAGTTTCTTGGACTACAGAAAAGGATGAGTTTACCATTGACCCAGGCTGGATTGCAGGTGCCTTCTTTTTAGGACTTGCAGTGGGCTGTGGCCTAGCAGCATTGATTATACCACTTTGTCTAAAAGATTGTGAAAAGAAAAAGGTAACCAGCATTTTCTCCTTTCCCCACAATGTTTTCTATCCTCTCACAGACAAATTTTACCCCCTGATCAGTATTTGATTTGTTGTCTGCAAATGCTTTGAATTTGGACTAGCCTAAAATTTTGTCGTTTGGTATTAGAGTTAAATGTTGCTTTTGCCTTGGGTTTGGTTATGTTACTGTAGTCATTCAGATCAATTCTAACTTTCCTATGTTTCAATATCATTATACATACATGTGCTTAGAGTCTGGCTTATTTAGACAGAGATGAATGCTGTTACTAATACATGTATTTAACTACATGTACTGATTAATCATTTTATGGCTTTTTATCATTTTTGTTGTTTATTGATGCATCATTTTGGACATAGATGGGATTTTTATATCAAATGGTTTAGTCTTGATAATGCACTTTTGCTTCCTGGAAGTAACATTTTTGCAGCAAAATTATGACAGTCACTTGTAAATATAATTAAAGAGTGAGTTTTGTTCTATGTTGCATCAACAGCTAAGATGAAGTGAACAGCATACTGGTTGTAGATCGAAGATTATTGCACATTTACTCCTTACCATATAAAAGGCTTTAGAAAACAATTTGGGAAAAGGAGAAACTGCTGGTATTCAGCATTTTCTCCTTTTCCCACAATGTTTTGTAATCTTCATTGTCATAATCCCATCATTTGAATCACATTTAATTGTTGCCTGCAAATACTTTCAAATTGGACCTGTCACAACTTTTGTCATTTGGTAAAGAGTTAACTCTTTACCGCACAATCCAGTTTTAATGACCCTGAGAAAGAGGCCTTTGAAAACATTGTGGAAAAAGGAGAAAATGCTGGTTACCAGCATTTTCTCCTTTTCCCACAGTGTTTTCTATCCTTCCCAACACAAATTTCAATTTTTGAGTCACATTTATTTTGTCGTCTGCAAAAGCTTTCAATTGGGACTGGTCTGAAATTTTGTCTTTTAGTAAAGAGTTAAGACTTAAAAACAGAAAACTGTTTTCTCTCATTATACTCATATTATGGGGAAGAATATATATGTTTTTTAAATGGAATTTATGTTTATTTTTTATGCAGTGGTTAAAATGTTGCCAAAAGAAGGTATATCTTAACACAGAATATTTGCAGTGCTTTCATTATTGATTTACAATTCTGGAAATGGTGTTTCTGATCATCTGATATCAATGTGAATTCTTTTAAAGGGAGGATGTTAATTGTTAATTTTTTCCATTCTTTTCATCTTTCAGAAATATTTGATTTTTGATAGGCCATACAAAAAAGGAAACAAAAAAATATCTAGAGGGGATATACTCATGTCCAGGATCAGAAAATAGGAATATATAGAGATACACATGCTTCAATGTGATATGACAAAAGTATCGTGAAAAGCGGGAAAAAAATGACACAAAATTTGATTGGACAGTCTTGCTACACTAACTTAATTCTTTACCAGACAATTCCAACTTTCAACGACCCTGGGAAAGAAGCCTTTTGAAAACATTGTGGGAAAAGAAGAAAATGCTGGTAACCAGCATTTTCTTCTTTTCACACAATGTTTTCTACCTTTCCTAAAACAAATTTCAGTTTTTGAGTCACATTTATTTTGTTGTCTGCAAATGCTTTCAGTTTAGAAACGTCCAAAATGTTGTGTTTGGTAAAGAGTTAATATGTAAATAGAGCCACTAAAAAGGGGTAGTTATCTGTCCATAGATGTACAATATGTCGTGATATGTCAAGTGCAATATCACTTCAACCACTGTGCACAGGAGTAAGAATAAGATTAGACTGCACAAAATGTGCAGTTTGAGCTTGATCTAAACTTTCTGTTTTGCTGAAACACTATTGACAAATTGACAAAAGCATCCATTGCTGGTGATAGGTGGCACCAGACAATAATTTTTTAAATCAAAAGACAAATATTTTGGTTTGATCTTTTGTTTTGACCAAACAATGTGCTTTCTGCTTAGGGCAATTCAATGCACACATGTTGACAGTGTAATTGAAACATAAAGTCTGATCTTGGCTCTGCATTATCTGATATTGTGAGTTTTTGTAGTGAAATGAACTAAAAGATTGCAATATTTGAGCTTTAATGTTGGTAGAAAATTTTAATTTAGTTTATGAAGAAGTTTAAAGGTTAATAGCTCGAGACCTAAAATTGATAGAGGTTTATACAGCAAAGTATATGTACTTCATTAGAACTTAATTTCACATCTCTTGATGAAAGCACCGGTAGTTGTGTTGTTGACGTATATTTGTTCTCTTTTCTTTAGTAACATTTGAACTTACCCTTCACATACAACTTTTACCTGAGACCATGGTAACATACATTTGATTTTGGATTTGTTCCTGTTGGTGGTGCTTGTCCTCTGAGTGACCTTGGGAAAGGTATTGCAGAGCACCAACCTAGTGCCAATGAAAAACAGGAAACACATCAATACTTAAGCAATAACTGAACTAGAGTTGAAAGCAGCATGATATAATTCGGTTCTTTGGGATTTAAAAGATATATTTGTTAAAGTATCTTTCAAAATAGCAAACAGTGTAGATCCAAGAACAGACTGCATTTACAGTGCATTGTTGGAAAGGAGAAAATGTTTGTCATCAGCATTTTCTCTTTTTCCCACTATGTTTTCAACAGCCGTTTTTAGGATCATTTAACCGTTTCCCAAACAAGCCCTGGTTTTCACATGTCTGCAGTACAAATCTTTTGAAAACACTGTGGGAAAAGGAGAAATTGCTCGTAAGGAGCAATTTCTCCTTTTCCCAGTGTTTTCTACCCTTTTTGAGACCTTTCTGCAATTTTCATCAAATTTAAAATTGTCGTCTGCAAACTCTTTCAATTTGGACCAGTCTAAATTTTGTCGTTTGGGAAAGGGTTAAACATTAGGTTGTGTGGTGAAGGGCTAAACAAGTAGATTCATGATCAGAAATATGTTCTATCTGTCTTGATCTACACTGTCTTCAAATGAAGGGAATCAAAGTTTTATGGTTGGAGGATAATGATTTTATGTGAATGGATTAGGGTATTTTATGGAACTTTTCTTTTTCTTCATACTGTTTTATGTACCTGATAGCTTGTGATTTAAAATCATACCTCTTCTATCATTTCAACTTTTTCTTCTTAGTTTCACATAGAAATTATATTTTTCCTTTTCCTAATCTTGAAAATATTAACCCTTTACTGCACAATGATGCCTTTTGACGCCCCTGGGAAAGAAGCCTTTTGAAAACATTGTGGGAAAAGGAGAAAATGCTGGTAACCAGCATTTTCTCCTTTTCCCACAACGTTTTCTACCCTATCAAAGAAAAGTTGTACCATTTGAGCCACATTGAAATTGTCGTCTGCAAATGCTTTCAATTTGGACAAGGCTATAAATCTGTCGTTTGGTAAAGGGTTAACTGTTTTTAATGCTGATGTATATAAATTTTAAGGCATCTCCTGCAAGCGTTGTTTGAAAGCATTTATAATAGTTCTTATGAAATAGTTTAGAATGAGAAATCTTTTTATGCCATAATGTCTTTCTTTACATTAGGATTATTATCAATATCAGACAATTCATTTTTAGCTCCGCTAATTTCAAAGAAAACATCAAGTTAAATTGTCAAAGCCCTGTCAGCATCTCTGTTGTCTTTGTGGAAAACTTTTGACATTTTATAATATCTCTCAGAGCTCCAGATAGAGGGAGTGATTTTGATTATAGATTTGAAAATATTAATTATTCTTATCTAAACCCTATACTATGGGTGCTCATTAAAATCGTGTCATCAAGACAATTCTAATGAGTACCCACAACATAGGGTTTGGAAGAGAAATAATGGATTTAGAATACCATCCCTCCCTCTTATTTGGAGCTCTGATCTCTGTCATTACTAAAGATATTCATTTCAAACTCAACTTGTTGTTAACCCTTTTCCAAATGACAAATTTTGGACTGATCCAAATTGAAAGAGTTCGCAGACGACAATTTCAAATTTGATGAAAATGGCAGAAAGTTATCAAAATAGGTAGAAAACACTGTGGAAAAAGGAGAAATTGCTTGTTACGAGCAATTTCTCCTTTTTCCACAGTGTTTTCAAAAGACTTGTACTGCAGACACGTGAAAACCAGGGCTTGTTTGGGAAAGGGTTAAACATCAAAAGGTAAACTGTCATTACTGAAGATATTACCTTCAAACTCAGACTAGTTGTATCTATTACAAGGTAAACCCATACCAGTACGGCAGGTAACAATCAAAATATTTTTGACACAGTTATGCTCCTTCTTTGACTTAGAATTTTTGCTGAAAATCAATCTGTTTCTTAACTCTTTACCAAACGACAAAATTTTAGACTTGTCCAAATTGAAAGCATCTGCAGATGACAAAATAAATTTGACTGAAAAATTGAAATTTGTTTTGGGAAGGGTAGAAAACATTGTGGGAAAAGGAGAAAATGCTGCTTTTCTCACAATGTTTTCAAAATGGCTTCTTTCTCAGGGTCGTTAAAAGTCGGGATTGTGCGGTAAAGGGTTAAAGCAACTTCAGCTCAGTGTTGGCACCAGCATGCAGTGCTCTTGTTGAATTATCTTTTAATGTTGAAAAATGTTACTGCAGCTCGCCATTAAAATTCTTTCTACAGGAAGATTTTTTTGTCTTGAAGAAGGTTATTTCACTTTTAACCTTTTCATTCTCAGCATTATTTTAAAAATACATGTATAATATGTCTCCCTGCAAGTCATTATTTGCCTAAAAAAGCTCAGAAGATGGATGTTTTGTTATGTTTTTGACATGCTTGGTTTATGTGGACATTAACTTCCAGTTACATGTGTTATAATGACAGTGGCTTAGATATTGGCAAAATTTTTGGGGGGGTTGTATTTGTTTTTCCCTAATTTTGAAATTCAATACCTCTTCATGAATAAAGATGACTAAGTGATACGAATTGTTAAGTCCTAGACAAAAAGTGAATTTCACCGCCACACTGAAATATTACCTCCTTAACTCATTACCACACGACAAAGTCTGAGACTTTTCCAAATTCAAAGCATTTGCAGACAACAAATTAAATGAAGCTCAAGTGATGATTTCTGTGTTTGATAGGGTAGAAAAGCATTGTGGGAAAAGGCGAAAATGCTGGTTACCAGCATTTTCTCCTTTTCCCACAATGTTTTCAAAAGTCTTCTCTTTCAAGGTTGTTAAAACTCTGGATTGTGTGGTAAAGGGTTAACTTTTTATCAGAATACAAATTGAAACCATTTGCAGACTGCAAATGTGTGACTCAGTGGTTGGAATTTTCTTTAACAGGCTTGGAAACATTGTGGGAAAACAAGAAAATGCTGTTTACCAACATTTTCTCCTCTTCCGACAAAGTTTGCTAAAGCTTTCTTTCTCAGGGTCGATGAAACTTGGGATTGTGTGGTAAAGTGTTAAAGGAACTTGCAGCAGACAACTGTCAGATACATCCTTTTATCTCTTTACCATTTGACCAGATTTTGGCCCTATCTAGATTCAAAGTATTTGCAGACAACAAATTAGATATACATGTAACTCTAAACATGAAATCTGTCTTTCATAGAGTAGAAAACATTGTGGATGTAGGAGAAAATGCTGATATTTTCCCACAATATTTTTTCAAAAGGCCTCTTCTCCAGGGTCCTTAAAATCGGGATTGTGTGGTAAAGGGTTAAAATATAGGCAATCAATCTGACTCTATGTTTTATACAAAAGTATATGTGAAAACATTGTGGCAAAAGGAGAAATTGCTCATAATGACCAGTTTCTCCTTGGGCCACAATTTTTTTTTCAAAAGTGGTCTGCTTCAAGAACAGGGCTTCGCTTCACTAAACTGCGTAGATTTACGCAAATTATTTTGGGATGGTATATACACACATATAATCCCCGTTTTACCCAAATGTATGAGCTGGCTTAAAGTTATGCTAATATTCACTCAAATCGTAAAGTTTTGCAGTTTAGCGAAACTTGTTTTCAGACTTAATCCTTGCTTACCAAAACTGAGTACGCAAATTGTGGTAAACAATTTAGTGAAAGGCACCCCTAATAACTGGCCCACAGGAGTAAATAAGCTAAATCTACAACTACCTGTGATTCTTATTGCAGCAACAAGACGAGGAAGAGTCCATGTTAAAACAGCTAGAGAAAGAGAACACAGTGACTGCAACAACAACAACAAAAACTGATGACACTGACAAACTTGTACAGGTATTTATTTTTATCCCATTAATGAACAGGCTATTATTTCTACATACCAAAATCTGTCACATATGAGGAAAAAAAAAATAGAAACATGGGAAAGGAAAGGTAAACACTGTTCGGAAAGGCACAACTGTTCCATTTTTAATGATGATGAACAGTAATGGTTTACCCTGCAGAGCACAAGGTACATGTACCTGGTAAATGAAAGTACCAGTACACCAAGAAATTAGATTCATTTTGTCTTTGCCAAGATATCTCATGAAATAACTGATATTGTAGATCTAAGATCATACTGCAATTGCAGCCTGATCTTGATTGATATGGTCAGCTAAACTTTAGTACTTGTACTCTTCACCTAATAATAAAGTTGTCCAAATTATCCAAGACTTTTCAAATTGAAAGCATTTTCAGACGACAGATTAAATATGGCTCAAATAGTGGGATTTGTCCTTGAAAGGGTAGAAAATATTGCCAGAAAAGGAGAAAATACTAGTTACCAGCAGTTTTTTCTTTTTCTATAATGTTTTCACAAGGCTTCCTCTATAGGGTCATTAAAACCTGTGATTATTTGGTAAAGGGTCAAATAGAGATATGAATATTTTTTTTGTCAAAATGTAAATTCTCAGTTTATCAATATTTGAGCCATGCTGTGTGAAAAGAGGGCTTAATGCATCTGCAAAAAGTAGACCTCGGCCAGACCTTTTTGCTATTGATCAAATTTCTGCATGTCAAAAGACTGGTGTACCTCATGATTCATTTGGTTGTTAGACAAATTTACTTTATGGATCCATAATTATGAGATGACTTGCTTGGTATGATGCATCACAGAGATACATTAAACCCCTTTTTGCCAGAGCATGATTCATTTTTAATGAGGGTATGATCTGCATAAAGCATACTACTGTATAGAAATCATCATGATATAAATAATGTGATCAAGGCTACACCAAGGTTGTGTCGTGTCCATGGTTGGGAGGTAGAGAGTCGGCCTTGCAATCATAGATACCCATGAGTGGGTGTCAACTTTGGGATTGTTCATTGACCTACACCTTCGGCGCGAGTACTGGTGTAGTTCCCAGGAAGCAGAATGGAGAGAGATTAGTATAAGTTGTAAGAACATATTTCTTAATCAATGTAAAATAAATATGTTTAAACTAAGATTACAGACATCTAATGTATTGAACTGTATGAATTATAAAAACAGCAGAAGACTAGAATATCACCTAAACATGTACCACACAATTGTGACTTTTAACAACTTTGAGAAAGAAGTCTTCTGAAAACATTGTGGGAAAAGAATAAAATGCTGGCAACCAGCATTTTCTCCAGTTCCCACAATGCTTACTACTAATTCAAGGATAGGAATCATCATTTGATTTATACAATTAATTTTTTGGCTGCAAATACTTTCAGTTTAGATGAGTCTAGAAATTTGTCGTTTGGTAAAGAGTTAAGGGTCCCTCCTCCCTCTCAATACAACCTTGAATGTTAATAAATGCTTTAAGACAATCTGTTGGATGACAGCTTTTGTCTTATGAATATTATATATGAAATAGAAATAAAGTCGTCTATTTATTAGAAAATTGCAATTCAAAGTTTTCACAAAATTACTCTGACCTCATTTAAACTCCTTAGCTGACAAGAAAATTTTGAACTGGTCCAAATTGAAAACATTTGCGAACAAATAAGTAAATGTGACTAAATACCTGAAGTTTGCCAATGTTAGGGTAGATAACATTGTGGGAAAGGAAAAAATACTGGTTACTAGCATTTCCTCCTTTGCCCACAATGTTTTCAAAGGCCTTTTTCTAGAAGGTCATTAAAATTGGGTATGGCATGGTAAAAGGTTACTAGATGAACATGTGTATTTATGGCCAAGAAAAGAAAGCTCTTAAAACATTGTGGGAAAAGAAGAAAGTGCTAGTAGTAAACTTTTCCCCCTTTCCTTCACCAAAAGCACATAACATAATTTGAAACACATTATATGCATTATGCTCTTAGGTTCTACAAGTCTAAAAGTTTAGACAATTGGTAAAGGGTCAAAAGGTTGATTAGATATCAAGTTTAGTTGTTAACTCTTTATCACACAAGCCTGAGTCTAAACGACCCCGAGAAAAAAGCCTTTTGAAAACCTTGTAGGAAAATGAGAAAATGCTGGTCACCAGCATTTTCTCCTTTTCCCACAAGTTTTTTTTTTCGCTTTCACAGCTACTGCCATTTCAGCTAAATTGAATAGATAATCTGCAAATACTTTTTATTTGGACTAGTAAAAAATTTTGTCATTTGATAAAGAGTATATATTCTGGCATAGCTGGTAAAAATTTCAGGAAAAACAGTGTTAATTTAACCCTTTCCCAAACAAGCCCTGGTTTTCACGTGTCTGCAGTACAAGTCTATTGAAAACACTGTGGGAAAAGGAGAAATTGCTCGTAATGAGCAATTTCTCCTTTTCCCACAGTGTTTTCTACCCTTTTTGAGACCTTTCTACCATTTTCATCAAATTTAAAATTGTCGTCTGCAAACTCTTTCAATTTGGACCAGTCCAAAATTTGTCGTTTGGGAAAGGGTTAAGTCTTTACCACACTGGAAAACTTAAAGCATTTGCAGATGACAATTTAAATGTGGCTAAAATGATAGAATTGTCTTTAATAGGGTAGAAAACATTGTGGGAAAAGCAGATAACATGGTTACCAACAATTATCTATGTTTGCCACAATGTGTTTAAAAGGCTTTCTTCATCAGGGTCGTTAAAATTCGGGATTGTGTGGTAAAGTGATAAAAATTTCTTTTAATATTGTAGCCTGCACCAAAGTCGAGAGGGGAAAAGTTCAAGAGTTTCTTTAAACGGAAAAGTTCCAAGAATATAGAGAATGCAGCCCCTGGTAAGGGTACAGGTTGGGTGGGACCTGATGAACCACAACCTGACTCCTCTGTTGGCCTTGTCACCATACTTACCAAAAATAACAGGTTTGTAAATTCATTTTGGATTTTAAAACCCTTTACCAGACGGTTTGGTTGTTATCTATCTTGAAAAAGGCTGGTTACCAGGGTTTTCTCCTTTTCCCACAGTGTTTTCAAGAGGTCTGTTCATTAGGGTTGTTAAAACCCTGGATTGTGTGGTAAAATGGTTAACTTATTACCAAAAGATAAAATTTTAGACTTGACCAAATTTTAAGCATTTGCAGATAACATGTAGCTTAAACAATGAGTTTTGTCTCTGATAAGGTGGAAAACATTGTGGGAAGAAGAGAAAATGCTGGTTACCAGCATTTTTCTCCTTGTCCTACAGGGTTTTCAAAAGAGTCTTCCTCGGGGTTGTGAAAACTCAGGATTGTGTGGTAAAGGGTTAAATTGTTTAACCCTTTACCACACAACAAAATTTTAGACAAGTCCAAATTGAAAGCATTTGCAGATGATAAAATAAATGTGATTGAAAAATTGAAATTTGTTTTGGGAAGGGTAGAAAACATTGTAGGAAAAGGAGAAAATGCTGGTTACCAGCATTTTCTCCTTTTCCCACAATGTTCGTTAAAAGTCGGGATTTGTGGTAAAGGGTTAATGTTGCCTGTAACATGCATCTCACAATGTATTCTAAAGCCTTCATCTCTCTGTTGGGTTTATTTGTAAAGTGTCTGTCACACCCTTAACTCTTTACCACACAATCCCAAGTGTTAACAACCCTGAAGAAAGAGGGCTGTTAAAAACATTATAGGAAAAGGAGAAAATGCTTATTTCCAGCATTGTCTCCATTTCCTACAATGTTTCGTACCCTATCAAGGACAAGTTTTGTCACTGCAACCTTTAATTTTTGGTATGCAAATGCTCTCAATTTAAACTGGTTTAAGATTTTGTTTTTTGGTAAAGAGTTAACCCTTTATCACACAATGAAATTGTGGACTCAGCCAAGTTGAAAGCGTTTACAGAGGACAAATTTAATGTAGCTCAAAAGAGGATTTCTGTCTTTGAAATGGTAGAAAACATTGTGGGAAAAGGAGAAAATGCTGGTAACCAGCATTTTCTCCTTTTGCCACAATGTTTTCAAAAGCCTTCTTTAGATAGAGTCGTTAAAACTCGGTATTGTGTGGTAAAGGGTTAAAGGACCAGTAATTATTTCAGAGCCGATGCTGAGTCAGAGCTTACAAAACAGGACATGAAAGATATCAACAAGTTAGACCAAGAGCAGAAACAGGCAAAGGATGATGTAAGTATATGTACAGGGAAAGAATCTGCAGTGTATAGAGGTTATTACATGGCTAATGAGAGCCAGAGAGTGATATCAGCCGGTCACCTTGATATCTGCCCCAAGGACTTTAGCCAATCATCATTGTATAAACCTACTAAATCATTAATTAAATCAGTTAAAAATACCATTTATGTAGCTTAATAATCTATAATAAGTACATATAAATTGAATTTGGCCAAAACGTCCGTTTTTTCAATAAGGCTGGCCAAAACGTCCGTGGCCAAAACGTCCGTGGCCAAAATGTCCGTCCTCCGGCGGGCCAGTATCACTCTCCAGCCCTCATCAGCCATGTAATAACCTGTTCATTACATTCATGCAACATTTGCTTAATTTTTTGGTTTTCTTACATGTTAAGCACTAAAAACAGAGGAATTCTTGTCATTATTATACCCCCGCAAACAAAGTTTGTGGGGGGTATACTGGAATCAGCCTGTCGGTCGGTCGGTCGGTCATGCGGTCGGTCGGGCGGTCGGTCTGTCCGCAAAATCTTGTCCGGACAACTCCTCCTACAGTTTCAATCCAATTCCCTTGCTACTTGGCAGAAGTGTTCATTAGGAGCTGTAGATGTGCAAGACACACATTTTGTAAAAATTCCATCAAGAATTACTGAGTTATTGCCCCTGATTTGACTTAAAAATGCTTGTCCGGACAACTCCTCCTACAGTTTCTGTCTGATTCACTTTAAACTTGGCATAAGTGTTCATTAGGAGCTGTAGATGTGCAAGACACACATTTTGTAAAAATTCCATCAAGAATTACTGAGTTATTGCCCCTGATTTGACTTAAAAATGCTTGTCCGGACAACTCCTCCAACAGTTTCTGTCTGATTCACTTTAAACTTGGCATAAGTGTTCATTAGGAGTTGTAGATGTGCAAGACGCAACTTTCGTGAAAATTCTATGAAGAATTAATGAGTTATTGCCCCTGATTCACATTTAAAATGCTTGTCCGGACAACTCCTCCTACCATTTCAGTCCCATTCGCTTTATACTTGGCAGAAGTGTCCATTTGGAGTTGTAGATATGCAAGACGCAAATTTTGTGAAAATTCCATCAAGAATTACTGAGTTATTGCCCCTGATTTGACTTAAAAATGCTTGTCCGGACAACTCCTCCTACAGTTTCTGTCTGATTCACTTTAAACTTGGCATAAGTGTTCATTAGGAGCTGTAGATGTGCAAGACACACATTTTGTAAAAATTCCATCAAGAATTACTGAGTTATTGCCCCTGATTTGACTTAAAAATGCTTGTCCGGACAACTCCTCCAACAGTTTCTGTCTGATTCACTTTAAACTTGGCATAAGTGTTCATTAGGAGTTGTAGATGTGCAAGACGCAACTTTCGTGAAAATTCTATGAAGAATTAATGAGTTATTGCCCCTGATTCACATTTAAAATGCTTGTCCGGACAACTCCTCCTACAATTTCAGTCCGATTCGCTTTATACGTGGCAGAAGTGTCCATTTGGAGTTGTAGATGTGCAAGACACACATTTTGTAAAAATTCCATCAAGAATTACTGAGTTATTGCCCCTGATTTGACTTAAAAATGCTTGTCCGGACAACTCCTCCTACAGTTTCTGTCTGATTCACTTTAACCCTTTCCCAAACAAGCCCTTGTTTTCACGTGTTTGCAGTACAAGTCTTTTGAAAACACTGTGGGAAAAGGAGAAATTGCTCGTAACGAGCAATTTCTCCTTTTCCTACAGTGTTTTCTACCCTTTTAGAGAACTTTCTGCCATTTGCATCAAATCTAAAATTGTCTGCAAACTCTTTCAATTTGGACCAGTCCAAAGTTTGTTGTTTGGGAAAGGGTAAGGAGGTCTTTTCTGTCATATGTATAGTTGGCCAACATTATGCGAAAAGGCACCTTTGGACATTTGCAACAAGCGTGGATCCAGACCAGCCGCTGTGTCTCAGACATATTGTCAGATCATGGTCTACACTTTTTTACACTCATTTAGTTTTGTGCCCAATTAAATTGATACTTTGCATAAATATTCACCAGGAGCAGTAGAGGTTCAAGATGCATTTTTCTCAAATGTTTGCCAAATTAATTACCCCTGAATTTACTCAAAATTTCTTGTCCAGAGAACTATTCCTTCAGTTTAAGTCTTATTCACTTGATATTTGTCATGATATTCACCAGGAGCAGTAGATGTGCAAAGCACAAATTTCATGAGTGTTGGCCTAATGATTACGGAGTTATTGCCCCTAAATTGACATTGCAGAGTTATTGCCCCTGTGACATGAAATATAGGGGCGGGGGTATTTATCACCTTTAGTGATAGTTATTCTAGTTAGACACAATTTTTTTCTGTGGGTAAACATCACATTCATTAGGTAATCATACATCATTCATGACGTCATTATTGTAGCATAAGAACTTTTTAACTCTTTACCAAACAACAAAATTTTGGACTGGACAGAATTGAAAGGATCTGCAGACGACAAATCATTTGTTACTAAAATGATGATTTCTGTCCTTGATACTGTATAAAACATTACCAGCATTTTCTCCTTTTCCCACAATGTTTGTGAAAGGCTTCTACTTCAGGGTTGTTAAAAGTCAGGACTGTGTGGTAAAGGGTTAAATAAACAGTTCTACATCTTTATTCATAGTTAATTTAAAGATGATGATATGTGTTTTCTTTTAAGCTAAAAATTTAATTTAGTTTGATATTGATTATAAATGAGAAAAGGGATAAATAGAATAGATGGTTGATGTCTTGGAATGGGAAAATTTATCGAGCTTGGCTCACTGGATAAAATTTGTATGCTTTGCCAGATGAACTTTCGCAATCCAAGACATCAACAGTCTATTCTCTTTTCATCATGTCTGGGCTGGTTTTGTGATTCAATCATTGCATCTGAGGATCTGTCCCCTAGCGAATGACAGACTGATTTAGCCATTTTCTAAGACTAACGTTTGCATAAGTACTTTAGTAAAATGGTCCCCTGTCCGCTAGGAATGGACAGACTGATTCAGCCATTTTTTTTCCAAATGGGATGTTTTGAGAACATTGGTTAATGGGCGAGGGTTCTGTTGCTATAGATTTAGAACAGGTATCTTGTCAACGGGCAGGATATCAGATATCAGTCCCTAGCCCCACTCCATCTGCCCTTGTATGACATACGGATCAACAAATCACAGTCATTGATACCAGCACTTTCTCCGTTTCCCACAATGTTTTCAATAGGCTTTTCCCTCAGGGTTGTTAAAACTCATGATTGTGTGGTAAAGGGTTAAAGATAGTGTCATTTATCACACTCTATGCTTTTTTAGTTGACTTTGAAAATGCTGAAAATCAAACTGCGTAAGATGAAGGGCAAGAATGGTGTGAAGGATCCATATCTCGCAGACTTCACACAGAAAATACTTGACAGTCGACGCAGTTCTCAAGAGATGCTTGACACAGAACAACAAGAAGCAGAAGAGGTGAGTGCAGGGACTATATTCACAAACTATTTTGAAATGCATTCTTTTTCTAATTCTAAAGAAATTTTTGAAATTTAAAGTAGATTGGGTTGGGGAATTAAAGAACCTGGTTGGTAGCGAACACTAACTAAAACAGAAATAGAAAATGATTCCCAGGTGTTCACTTATACTCACACTAGCTCTAATACTATTTCTGATTGGCAAAACCCAAATGATTTAACCAATCAGAAATTGTGTTACTTTTTAACTTTAGAGTCAGACTAAGAGTTGATTCTAGAATATAGGTCATCGGTGTATTTGTAACTCTTCATTCGTTTTTATCAGGAGCTGAGAAGAAAACATGGGAAAAACAAAGCTGCTCTTGAGGCTGATATGGAAACACTGAACATGAAAATGAATGCAAAGCGGGTATGTATTTAGAATCTGTGCCTTAATATCAATGTAATCCTTTGCCATCAGGGTCCTGTCTGACTCAGAGCTTATCTCTTTACAAAGGCAGGTCATGTCACACTGTCAGTATCAGACATTTCCAGAATGCAGAAAAGAACTATATATGGTTGCATTTTATCAATGGCTGTAAGACTATGAAAATCAGTATCACGAGAACTCATACCCTTGAGAGTTAGTACACTTGACAGAGCTCCAGATAGAGGAAGTGTTTTTGATATGAAAATTGAAAATATTAATCACTCTCCACTAAACCCTATGTTATAGGTACTCATTAGAATCGTCTCATTGAGACGATTGTAATGAATACCCACAACATAGGGTTTGGAAGAGAAATGATGGATTTAGGATATTATTACTCCCTTTTATCTGGAGGTCTGCCCTTGAGTGCCCTAATTTCAGTGGTACAAGTACTTTAGAGAAGTCGTACCCCAGATATGAATCAATAGTAATATACATCTGCTTGCCTAATTTTCAATTTTGGTTTCTCACTTTCAACAAACATTGCTCGTTGAATTATGTTAGAACCATATTTTTAACATTTTGAAAGGTATCATGGTGATAGGTCACTTGTCGATAAGGTTCCCAAATTCAACAATACTAGCTAACATTGCCTTACCCAAGGGCATTGCAAAGCAACCAGGTTTGCTCAGGTAGTGAACCTAGAAATACTTGATTACAAATCCATTGATCTTATCACTTAGAACCCCAGCGAAGCATGAACAGAAAGGATTCATAAAATAAACTGAAACATATTTTCAACATAGTTTTTTTTTTTTTTTCTCCCCACAGCGTCGACTAGAAAAGGATGAACTAGAGAGGATGAGATCAGATTTGTTGCGGACTTCCGGATTATCAGAAACTGAGGTAAGAAATTCATGAGCATTTCAGTGTATAATCCACTGTTGTTAACCCTTATCCTGCTTAATAAATAAAGTAGAACTTTCAAGACATTAGTAAAAGCCTGATTCATGTTATTTCAAACTTACCTTTTTTGGAGAACGATTTCTCTTTGTCAGACATCACACTATCTGTGATATGCTGTTGAAATTTACTTCAACCCTTTACCACACAATCCAGAGTTTTGACTTTCTTCAGAAAGAAGTCTATTGAAAACACTGTGAGAAAAAAGAGAAAATGCTAGTAACCAGCATTTTCGCCTTTTCCCTCAGTGTTCTCTCTATGCTTTCAAAGACACATCCAATGATTAAAGCCATAGTTAATTTGTCATGTGCAGCTGCTTTGGGTTGGGAACAAATCCAAAATCTTGTCATGTGATAAAGGGTTAAGCCCAGAATACAAAATCTTAGACTTGTCCATAATGAAAATGTTTGCAGATGACGAATGGACTATATCTCACATGATGAGATTTATCTTCAAAAAGGTAGAAACATTGTGGATAAAGGAGAAAATGCTGGTATTCAGCATTTTCTTCTTTTTCCACAGTGTTTTCAAAAGCCTTTTTTTCAAGAGTGTCATTACAACAGAGGATTTTAAGCTTTTACTATACAATTCTGTGTTTTAACAAAAAATGATGAAAAAGGGCTTTTCGGAAACATTGTGAAAAAAGGAGAAGGTACAAGTAACCAGGAATTTGTCCTTATCCCAGGATGTTTTTATCCTTTCAAAGATAAAAACCATCATTTGAGCCACATCAAATTTATCATCTGCAAATGCTTTGAAATTGGACATATCTAAAATTTTGTTTAGAGTTAAGGCTTAAACATCAACCATACATTAAGCTTAAAAAATGTACAAACACTTGACATTTTTACTGACGTTTTTAGGATATGTTCCAGGTTATGTATTGATGTTTTCATGATTTCTTTGCATTTCTTTCAAAAGGTCGACAATTTGTTAGATAAATTGAAACAGGAGTTAGCTGAATTGGAGAGAAAACAGGGAATGGAACAAGCTCGTCAAGCCAGGGTAAGTTTAGATTTAAGCCATGCTCTGGCAAAAGGGGGCACAATGCATCTCCATGATGCATTATGCCAAGCAAGTCATCACAATGATGGATCCATAAAATCCATTTTGTGTAACAACCGACTGATTCATGAGGTACTCTGGTAATTTGATATGCGGAAAATTGACCAGTAGCAAAAAGTTTCAGCCCAGGTCAGCCTGTGCAGACTGTGCAGGCTGACCTGGGTCGATATTTTTCGCAGATGCATTAGGCCCCCTTTTCACAGAGCATGGCTCAAAGGTGTGACAGTTGATACTTCAAGTAAACAAAATATAAAATTTCTAGATCTGTATGGGTAGATTTTCATCAATAATAATCCAAATATATGTATAAGAAGATATTCTTATATGAGCCATACTCTGTGAAAAGAGGGTTTAATGCATCTGCCAGAGGTATCAACCCAGGTCAGTCTGAGCAGTCAGTGCAAGCTGACCTGGGTCAAAACCTTGTACTGTTGTTTAGTTTTTTGCATGTCCAAAGACCAGTCTGTCTCATGATTTAGTCAGTTGTTACACAAAATGAATTGTATGGATCCTTAATTGTATGATGACTGCTTGGTATAATACATCATGGAGATTCATTATCATTAACCCCTTTCCCAAACAAGCCTGGTTTTCTGCAGTACAAGTCTTTTGAAAACACTCTGGGAAAAGGAGAAATTGCTCGTAACGAGCAATTTCTCCTTTTTCCACAGTGTTTTCTACCCTTTTTGATAACTTTCTGCCATTTTCATCAAATTTAAAATTGTTGTCTGCAAACTCTTTCAATTTAGACCAGTCTAAAATCTGTCGTTTGGGAAAGGGTTAAATCTCTTTTACAGAGCTTGGTTCATATATCTTGGTAGATTTTCACCATATGTGCAAAGGTTTTTATGGTCCAGATACTAAAATTTCTTCCAGTGTGCTGTTATCCCAGTAAGACATTTGATACTAAGAACTTGCCTTGCTGATGGCAAGCTTGTCTATGGAAACAGTTTGACACACTTTCCTGTTCATGTCCTGCTGCATTCTCAAAAATATCAGACATATTGTGTCAAATGATAAAATTATCCTTTTAAGAGTAATTTTCCTATTGGAAAGAATTTTTCTGGTCCATCTTGATGAATTTCTTCATAGTTAGCAATTCTTCCATTACATTGTTTTTTATAGGATTAAATTTGTACATCAGTACTTTGCAGTTTACATCTCAAACTTTCAATCTAAGTAAATCTGTATCATTCAGAGGAGCTAATACTGCTAGAATTTAACCCCTTCCCCAAACGACAAATTTCAGACTCTTTCAAATTCAAAACATCTGCAGACGACACATTTAAAATTGGTACATATGAGCTTAAGCTCCCTGATAAGGTAGAAAACATTGTGTGAAAAGGAGAAAATGCTGGTTAACAGCATTTTCTCCTTTTCCCACAGTGCTTTCTGAAGTCTTCTTTCCCATGGTCATGAAAACCCGAGGTTCTTTGGTAGATGGTTAATCATTTCTATTTTTATCATAGCATCTTGCAGAAAGACTTGAAAAACGCAGACAACTGCTGGAGTTCAGAAAACTACAGGAGCACCAAAGTAAAGATAAGATGGCAAGTCAGGTGTCAGCTTTTGAGGAACCTCTTGATAAACTGATTGCTGAGGAGAAACTGACAGAAAAACAGAAAAAGGATATTTTAGATGAGCATAATAGGAATTTACAAAACCTTCAAAGGGAGCATGAACTAAGTAAGTGAGAAAAGGGAACATGGACTAAGTAAGTGAGAAAAGGGAACATGTGCTAAGTAAGTGAGAAAAGGGGAAATGAACTAAATAAGTGAGAAAAGGGAACATGGACTATGTAAGTGAGAAAAGGGGGAAAACAAACTTAAGTGAGAAAAAGGAACATCGACCAAATAAGTGAGAAAAGGGAAAATGAACTAAGTGAGAAATAAGAACCTGCACTAAGTAATTGAGGAAAGGGAACATGAACTAAGTCAGTGAGACGAGGGAAAATGAACTAAGTGAGAAACTAAATAATTGATAAATGAGAACATAAACTAAGTAAGTGAGAAATAGGAACTTGAACTAAGTGAGAAAGGAAAGAGAACATGAACCAAGCATGTTAGGAAAGGTAACATATACCAAGTAAGCACTAGGAACTTGGATTAAGTAACAAAAGAAAGAGAACATGAACTAAGCATATTAGGAAAGGTAACATGTACTAAGTAAGTGCCATGATATTGTGAAGAATGATTTTCAAATCTTCCATCAACAACTATGTTCTTTTGAAAAATGTGTAGAACCTACCAGTTGTGTAAGCACTGTGTGTGTTGAGCGAAAAAGGTAAAAAAAAAAGAAGCCAACACCATCATAATTTTGTAAGCAGTAAGAACAAAAATGAAAAGTGCTTTTGCACAAAATGATAAACCAAGAGCATGAGTATGAATTTTGCAAAGTTTTTATTTCTCATATTTTTCAATGTCGAGTAAATGGATGTTTGATTGCCATGAACAAGTCAATTACTTCATTTCAGACTTTGACTTGGGTTTGATTTTATACCAAGGAATTATTCTGCTGGAAACAAATGACCTGTCCCTTTTCTGGCTATGGGATGCAAAAAGGGATCAATGGAGCTTCACAGCTCAGAGTGTCCATTTAGAATTTTTGTTAATTAAGTGTGTATGTTGATAATTTCAACTAATTTGTAATTCATTGTAATGTTTGAAACAATCAAGATTTTACAGTACATGAATATTGTTTTGATTGTCTAGATGCAATGAGACAACAAAGTGAACTGGCCGACAGATTACAGAAGAGACGAGATGCTAGGCTGAAAAAGCTGAATGACAAACATGAAAAAGAAAAGGCTGCTTTCCTAGAGAGAGGGGAGAAATCAAATAACACAGAAGATTTAGCAAATGTAAGTTGATTATCTTGTTAACTGTCACACTGTATGCAAGTTTTAGACTTGATCTGTATGCCTGTCTATGAAAGAAAGATCAGATTTGTACAGAAATAACTTCCCTTTAACCTTTAGGCTGCTAAGCACGACTCACTGACCTTTTGCGGACAGTGTAGATCCAAGATCAGACTGCACAGAACATGCAGTCTGATCTTGGATCTACACTGTCCGATAAGGAGATTTTTTTTCAAGAAAAAATAAGTTTGAAATAGCATTTTTATTCAGGTTTTTACAATCGGCTTGAAAGTTTCATTTCACTTACTTAGCAGGATAAGGGTTAAAGCAAGATTACTTTATATGACAGAGAATATGCAGAACCCTTAACTAGATGGTAAAATTGAGGACTTGTCTGTTTTGGAAATATGAGTGGATGATAAATGAAATGTGGCTCAACCGATAGGATTTGTCTTCAGAAGGGTAGGAAACATTGTGGGAAAGGAGAAAATGGTTATCGACATTTCTCCTTTTCCAACAATGTTTTCCAGAGCCTTATTTATCAAGATTCTTAAAACTCAGGAATGTTTGATAACTGATTAATTTGAAGACTTTTCTCACAATGCTTTCCAAACTTAGGTAGAAGCTAATACAAGAGTGAGTTGAAGAATGGAAATGAATGAGAATGAGTGGTCAAGCCTGGTAGTTAGGTTGATATCATACAGGGCTAGTAATCTAAAGGTCATGACAAGCTGTTTTTCAGGATTGATGATAGCCACTTTGACAAGATTTGTGTCCGTCTCACAGCTAAACATTGTTTTAATGATGTTTATGCAGTAGAGCAGCCAGTGACTTTGAAAGAGTTCTGTGCAAAGTGGTAAAAGAATTTCCTGGAATACAGTGTATATAGATAGGTGCTCTGACCATTGTGATATGACAGAAATAATATTAAAAATAGCATTTAACCCTTTACCACCTAATCCCGAGTTTAAACGACCCTGACAAAGAGGCCTTTTAAAAACATTGTGGGAAAAGGAGAAAATGCTGGTAACCAGCATTTTCTCCTTTTCCCACAATGTTTTCAACCCCTCCAAAAGCCAATTTTTTTTGAGTCACAATTATTTTGTCGTCTGCAAGTCATTTCATTTTGGGCAAGTCTAATATTTTGTCCTGTGTTAAAGGATTTAACACAAACAAACAAATTCATAAGAGATTTTCCTCATTGCTTTTAGCTCTTCTAACTCAGAGTTATGGTATACTTACGTTTATGTTTTCAGACCTATCACAAACTTTTGCAACAACAGCACATGGAAGCTGAACAAGTCCAGAGTGAACTGGATCAGAATGAGATTCAAGAACTGGAGAAATTGACACAAGTATGAGTATTTAACTTTTGTTTGTGTGCAGAGAGCATATAGATACAGAATGTTATGTTGTAGTGACATTCAGGGACTTGTATTTGCTTGGAGCTGCAAATTTGATATCTTGCAAGACCTTTGCAAGGTGTCAAAATTTTTTTATGCAGTGAGAAGCACATACAAGCCCAAGGAAAATTACTACAATTTTATATTTCTTTTATTACATACCTACAAATTTTAACAACAAAGCACTGCAATTATTGGCTATTCTGTTCGAAATTGGCAAGAAAATAAAACAAAAAAAAATTGTTTAGTAAAAACTTATGTTTACGAATGGTGGATGAATATAATAAGGTAGCATTATGGCGAATCAAATCAGAAACCAGTCAAAGCTAAGTAGTCTGGACATAGTTTACATCACATGATATTTAGAATCTTATTGGACTCTGTGTATATATATGGATTTTTTTCTCATCATGTCAGAATTTATTCACTTGCAGTGCACATATTTGAGCTGGAAAATATATGAGCCATGCCCTTGCCAAAGGGGGCTTAATGCATCTCCATGATGCATGATGTCAAGCAAGTCATTCATATTATCAGGGGTCCTTAAAATCCATTTAGTCTAATGATTGACTGAATCTGGAGGAAGAGATAACAAGTAATTTTGTGTCGACCAAGTTACAGGTCCAAGGTGTGCGGTGTACCCGCCCGGCCTTCTGGATAATACCGCGTACCTCACACCTGTAACTTGGCCAATACAAAATTACATGATTCATTATACTATACCATCGTCATCACTGACTGGTTATGGTGTACATAATGTTCCTGTCATTACTTCTGTATTGTAACAGAAAATTTACAAATAGCAAATAGTTCAACCTATGTCAGCCTGCGCAGGCTGACATAGGTCGATACTTTTTCCCAAATGCGTTAAGCCCCTTTTTCACAGAGCATGGCTCATATATTTGAACATTAAAAGGTATTTAATAAATAGCCTGGCAAGTGTGGGATCAAGCCAACAGGCTAAATGTGTAGAATTCAAACCTTACACTGCATAAATACAGAAATCAAGCTCTGCAGCATGGTAGTACATGTGCCAGCTCATACTTCTGCCATAAGATATGCACTCCTCCACATTAAATCTCTCCTCAAATTTCTCAGAGACAAATATTACGAAGAAAACTTATTGACACAATTGAAGGCAAGCCTGAGTTATCTTACACATTCACTCTTTACCAGATAACACAATTTTAGATTTGTCCAAGTTGAAAGCATTTTCAGATGACAAATCAAATGTGGCTGAAATGGTGGAAATTGCCTTCAGAAAGATAGAATGCATTGTGGGAAAAGGAGAAAATGCTGGCTAACACTATTTTCTCCTTTTCCAACAATGTTTTCAAAGGCCTTGTTTAAACACAGGATTGTTTGGTGAAGGGTTAGTTATATGTTGAAATATTCTATGTTATTTAACTATAGGCACTTGAAGCTGATAAAGAACAGCAGACAAAAGACATGAGTGACAGTCTTATTCAGAAAATTACACAGAATGGTAGTCTGGCAGACATTGATGTCAAACGTATTATCAAGCTTCACAAATTACGCACCGAGGCTCTAGAAGCTCGAAGACGGGAGGAGAGAGAGAGAATGAAGGCCATTTTGCAAGAGAAGTGGCAGCAGAAGATGAAAGTGAGGAGATCACATTTCTAGGCTCTAACAGTAAAACCTGTCTGTAGTCTTTACCATACAATCCTGTGTTTTAACACTTAAGCTACTGAATAAATGAAACGGAAATTTCTACTCAATACTAAAAGCCAGATTTCACCAGAAAGAAAATACCATATCGGACAGTGTAGATCAAAGATCAGACTGCATGTTCTGTGCAGTCTGATCTTGATCTACACTGTCCTCAGAAAGTCAGTGGGTCATGATTAGCAGCGTAAGGGTTAATGACCCATGGAAAGAAGGCTTTTGAAAACACTGAAAAAGGAGAAATTACTGATTACAAGTATTTTGCCCTTTTTCGGCATTGTTTCTACCCTTTCAAAGTCAGATCCCATTATTTGAGCCACATTTTGTTTGTAGTTTGCAGATGCTTCTAACTTTTTCTCCTTTTCCCACAATGTTTTCAAAGGCCGTCTCTTACAGGGTCGTTAAAACTTGGGATTGTGTGGTAATGGGTTAAGCAACTTCCAAATGACTCTAGCTCTTTAATTCTTTACCAAATGACAAAATTTTTGACTTGACCAAATTGAAAGCATTTGCAGATGACAGAATTAATGTAGATCAAATGATGATTTCGTCTTTGATATGGAAGAAAACATTTCTCCTTTTCCTACAATGTTTTCAAAAGGCGTCTGCTTCGGGGTCGTTAAAAGTCGGGATTGTGTGGTAAAGGGTTAACTCTTCACCACACGACAAAATTTTAGATTTGTCCATATTGAGGGAACTTACAGACAACAATTTAAATGTTTTCAAATTATATTATTGGTCCTTGAACAGGTAGAAAACATTGTGGGAAAAGGAAAATGCTTGTTACTAGTATTTTCTTTTCTCATAATTTTTTCAAAAAAGTTCTTTCTCAGGGTTGTTAAAACTCTGAATTGTGTGATAAAGGGTTAGGACAAGTTTAATACTTCGATTGTAAAACTGAAAATGGTGGTTCGCTTAATAAAGGTGGCTGTAGAACACAAGTTGTGACTAACACAATTTTGACCTTGTCTTGATTTAACATAAAGATACATTGTGGGGAAAATGAGAAGATGCAGCTAACCAGCATTTTCTTTTTCTCCCCACAATGTTTTCAAGCCTTTCAAAGACGAGCCAAAGACAAACTGAATTTGTTGTCTGCAAGTGCCTTCAGTTTGGACAAGTTAAAGAGAACGTTTTTTTGTCTGGTAAATTTTAATATCAAGATTTCTGTATGCTTTCAGAGACTACAGGAAGAAGAGCAGAATGACCAGAATGAGAGAGAGGCTATGCTAGAGCAACAAGAGGCCACAGTTCAGCAAGTCTTAAACAGTAACTTGGATCTTACAGAGGAGTAAGATACTTATTTATGTAATGTCATAAGTACAGTTAATTCTGTTTGAGAGACCACCTCTATTTAGAATCACACTGCTTTCAGAGACCACTGTTTTGTATCAATATCCCTTCTTAGAATATTTTCATTAAATTTGCAGTAAACGACCTCCTACAGTAAGAGACCATAAGTGGTCTCACGATACAGGTTGACTATGTATCACATAGCATTGTGTGGTGGTTAAGAGTTAATGGTGAATGATTATAAAGTTAAAGGTGAATAATTATATATGTTCTTTAAGTGCTTCAGATCTTAAAATGACATTTACTAATGGTGAGTCGGTACTAAGAAGTTTGGCCGGTAATCCAGAGGTTGTGTGTTTAGATTCCTGGCACAGCTTTAACCTGTTATCAAATAATCATGAGATTAAAGACCTTGAGAAAGAAGGCTTTTGAAAACATCATAGGAACAGCAGAAAATGCTGATAACCAGCATTTTTCTCTCTTTTTCACAATGTTTTCTACCCTTTCAGAGACTGAAATAATTTTTTGCTTGCCAAAAATACCATTAATTGAACTACATTTATTCATCTTCTGCAAATGCTACCAATTTAGACAATCAATTTTGTCCCCTGGTAAAGATTTAACAAAAGTTTGACAGAATGTATATCAAAAGTAGATAATGAATTAACCCTTTATAACACAATGAGGATTTTTAATGACCCTGAGAATGAAAGATTTTTGAAAACATTGTAGGAAAAGGAGCAAATGATGGAAACCAGCATTTGCTCCTTTTCCTACAACATTTTCTAACCTTTCTGAGACAAATCCAATAATTTGATTCAGGTGTACTGGTAATTTGTCATTTGAAAATGCTTTTAACTTGGGTAAGTCTAAAATGTTGCCATGGTAAAGGCATGTAAGATGTGTTTCTATGTCTTGTTTGTTATTTCTGTGTCTTGTTTGTTATTTCTGTAGTGCCAAAGAAAAGATCCTTCGTGAACATGAAAGAAACATGATAGCTCTGAACAACCAGCTGGCAAGAAGTAAACTGACTCAGAAGATGAGGTAAGTTATTGCTTTTATCATGTTGTTATGACATAAAATGATTTCAATCAGTTACTTCACTAATATTTTTAATATCCCTTGCAGCCAATACTAAAAAGAGAACTTGCTCCTGTTCAATCAAAATTTTTTAAAGCATTCTATATGAAGGGGCATGAAATGTCATCTTTGTGCAGTATTGGGTTAACCATTTACCACACAAGAGTACTTTGAAAACATAGTTGGAAAAGGAGAAAATGCTGGTACCCAGCATTTTCTCCTTTTCCCACAATGTTTTCTACCCTTTCAAAGACAGACTTCATAATTTGTGCAACTTTGAATTTGTTTTTTGCAAATGCTTTGAATTTAGACCAGTCAAAAAATTTGTCATTTGGTAATCACTTGACTAGGATAATTTCATAGTTGTCCACTACAAAGTTGTTGCAGTGAGTTAATAAGCTAAGCAAAAGGGGACATTTTTTTCATAAAAGGGTGCACCACCTAAATTGCTGTAGGGCTTTTGCCATATTCTTTTTGTATTCATCTCTATTCTCTTTGTTCCTTTGCAAATTAAACTTTTTACAACCCTGATGAAGAAGGATTTTGAAGGGCATTTTTTTGTAGATCCTGGATCAGAATGCATATTCTGTGCTGTATGATCTGAGTCTACAGCATTTGCAAACATAATAAGCGGCTATTAGCAGGGGAAGCATTAATTGCACTTTTTTTGTGACTATTTTGTATTATCCAGGCTAGAAGAGAAGATGGCTCAAAGAAAAGCCAGGCTATCTGAACTACAGGCCCAACAACAGGCAGCTGAGGGACATGCTCATACAATGTCAGAAAAGGAAAGAAGACAGTTGCAAGATAAACTGGTGAGAAAAAAATTTTTTTTTCATGAGATTATGATAATATAAGCACATTAAATGGTAAAGAGTTAGTCAGCCAGCCAAATTAACTAGTGCTGGAAGATGATTGTGCAACAAAAAGAATGAATTGGTTTTCAACATTTTCTGATAAATTCTGACTGTAAGTCATGTAATGTTTTTAACTGTCCTTGATATAAGTTTCCAGTGACTTTCATAGTTACTGTTGCTTTTGTGGCCAGTGTAGATCAAGTACAGACAGCACAAAACATGCAGTCTGATCTTTGATCTACACTGTCCACTTTGCTGAGACACTCTTGACCTTGAAATTGCAATTATTTGGGTCTTATATCAGCACTGAAAATTTGTTTATTCTGCAATCTTCAGTTAATCAATTTTTCTCTGTTACAATAGGAGGCAGAGTCAGCACTACTTGAAAAGGAGCAGAAAGAGGCTGAAAACAAACTGAGGAAGAGTTTGGCTCTGGAGACCCAACAAGCCCTGGAGGAGCAGGAAAGAAACCTTGTGTTGCTGATTGGCCGACTGGAGGTAAAGTAGCTTGTGTTTTGGTCAAGCCCTGGTAGATCTGTAATGACAAACAGAGTGAATCAGGGGTTATCATTAAGAATCTCCTTTCCAAAGGTCGATGAAAGGCATTGTGGTAGGATTCATTCCTGTCCCTTTGCTTACCATAGCTTTTACTTTTTGGAAAAGCAGCCAGTGGCTTTGAATGAACATTATGTAAAGAAATGGTAAAAATATTCCAGGAAAATATTGATAGTTGTGTCTTATAGAAGTTACATACAGTTTTAAAAAACAGCATTATACACCAAACAAATGTCTGGTTTTGTGCAGGCTAAATTTTAAGTTTTTCTGTGCATTTTTTATGGCTTCTGGTAATCAGAATGCTCTAAATTTTTACTTTGTTTTCAACAGGTGGGTCAGGCTAGAAGACAAGCAGTGCTACAGAAACAGGATGAAACCTTACAGAGGCTGCAGGTAAAACTGTCTTTTACACTCAGGAACAAATGTTTCTCTTTACATAAAACATTCTCTCATTACCTCCTGAAGATGTTTTTTATTTCGGCTACTTTTGAAAACATCATAGCAATAGAAGAAATTTATGTCACCTTTGGCAGTGAAAGAGTGAATTCCTGGAATTAGCAATACAGTGTATCTGAAAAGTTTTTTTTCTTTTGAAAGGTCAAAATTTATTTCATGGACTGAATTTCATCAGTAATATTTTCATAAGTGGCTCAGTCACTCGTGAAAATATTACCATATGATGTTCCCCTCAAAAAACATAGATATTCTAGTTATTTCATGATTCTAGCCCGTTTGTTGTTGGAACTTTGGAAGTATAGACAAGCTCTCGGTATTTCCGTACCAGTGGGTTTACCAGTCAGGTAAGTTCACTAATCAAAACGGTGAAATTATCAGTCCATAATCCACCATTATTTCTTGATGAACTACCAAAAAGCACGAAATAAAAATTTTTATCTCATGTTATTTGGTAGTTTATCAAGAAATAATGGTGGATTATGGTTTGATATTTCACGGTTACGGCCATTGAAAAATACCAATTTCATATTTTCTAACTCTTCAATTGAAGGCGGAAACAGTAGTTCCCATGCACTAGTTACCAAGGTAAACGGCAGCTGCCATTCAACCAGAGGGAAATATGACTTAGTTTACGCTATATTTCTCACGCTTTACGTAATATGTAATGCGTTGCTATGTAAGGGGGTGTGCCATAGGGAATTACTGAAAACAACTCTACTGGATTTTGATTTAATTCCCAACAAAAAAGGGGTTGGAACTTAGAAGCATTAAATAAACAGGATATTTGGGTTTTTTTGGTAAAAGATCGAAATTTATTTCATGGAGTGAACATCATCTGTAATATTTTCACTTGTGGCTGTGCAACTCTTGAAAATATTACTGATGATGTTGACTCGATGAAATAGATTCACCACTCATGAAAACATTACCAATGATGATTTTCACTAGATGAAATAAATTTGGATCTTTCACCAAAAAAAACAAGAAAAATACAAATATCCTCTGTATCTTGTGCAGAGTTGTCTCGTAATCTAACTATACTCCTCTGACCACTAGTAATTTAATTGTTTTATTTCCCCCCTTCTTTCTCTCTCTCTCTCTCTCTCTCTGATTGCTCATAACTGTCAATTACAATTACAGGGAAAAGTCAATTCAAAGGTAAAGCAGGGCACTGTTTTGAATGGCAAAAGGTTAATAGTAAACATTAAAACTTCAATGTTTTTGTTTTACGTCTTATTTCCAAAGACTTACTGCAGATATTTGATTTGCACAATTTGGGAAACCTGTGTGACTATTTTCATGCTGTTTAGGGTTAGTTATCAACAACATGTTCAGGTCCAATATAGAGTTTACTCCAACTGTTTTCTTTATTTCAGAATGAATTTGAATGAGTTATAGTGCAGAAAACTCTGCTAAACTACCAACTTTTTATGATGTTATATGGTAGCCACTGTTATACATGTAACTGTTTCCTAGAAATACTTGCCCAAAACTATTTTCAGAATCCAAAAGGTAATTTTCATGTAACGAAATATGTTTGGGCAAGTATTTCTAGGAAACTAAATAACTTTGTCATTATGGCACACATCATAAGAAATCAAAGTTGAAAAGAGTACTCTGTATTGTAACATATATGAATCCATTTGGTAATTATGTTAATATTTGGAAATATTCTTACCTGATATGAACATGTTTATCAATACATAATCTTTTACAAGACAAGTTTTTTAGACTTGTCCATATTGCAGATGACAAATAGGATTTATCCCTGTCATCAGATTTGTCTGTGTAAAGGCAAAAACAATCTGGGAAAAGGAGAAAGTGCTGGTTACCAGCATTTTCTCCTTTTCCCTCAATGCTTTCAAAGGCCACACCAGTCCTGTCAGGGTCAATCAGACTTCAAATTGTGTGGTAAAAGGTTAATTAATGATCTACAACAAAAAGTCATGTTGGGTTGCCTCTCTGAAAATCAACAGCTATTCTAACTATTGCACTTATTCTCTATCCAAGACTATTCATCTGGTTGGCTGATACAGAATTTCTTTGTTAATGAAATGGCAAGTTTTGAAAATTTGGAATAGAATTGACTTAACTCAATTCCAAACGACAAAATTTTAGACTGGTCTAAATTGAAAGCAATTTAAATATAGCTGCAATGATGGTTTGTGTTTTAGATGGGGTAGAAAACATTGTGGGAAAAGGAGAAAATGCTCGTTTTTCATGTTTCAGATTTCTCTCTCTGATGTGTTCAATGTGGTTTGTGGTTTATTTTCTCCTCAGGTTGATCTATATTGCTGTGTTTATTTTCTCTCTGGTTGTTTTAGGGGTACTTGTGTTGAAAGTCAGCGCTTTTATTATAGCTTATTATAGTGAATGAACTAAGATGGTTTCAAGATCTGAAGGTTAAGCCTTCTGAAATTGTTTATGTAGCGTTAAATACATTAATTATGTATTAATGTTTGTTTTGAAATAGCTTTAGTCAACTTAAGTTGCAGGCTAAACTGAACCTAGTAGATATTTTACAAAACTGAGAATCACTATTGTCCTCTTGTATTCCATACATGTGGTGTATCAATAACTGGTCAGTTCCATCATTGCCATTTTTGAGTTGTGTGTCATGAATGAATAGTTCATTGCCATGAACAATTTTATGATCATTCTTTGAGTAATGTATCATCAAATGAACAGTTTCATTACCACAATTGTGTATCATCAAGTGAATAGTTTTATTGCCATTTTAGCTATCACATGAATATGTGCATTGCCATTTTTGAGTTGTGTATCATCAAATGAACAGTGCATTTCCACTTTGAGTAGTGTATGAATAAGTGATCAGTTCATTGCTATTTTTTTAGCAGTGTAACATTAGACAATCAGTTTTATTGTAATTCTTGAGTAGTTTATCATCCAATGAACAGTTTTATTGTCACTTTTATTAGCAGTTCAACATCAAGTGAACAGTTCATTTCCATTTTTAGCTCACCTGAGCACAACGTGCTCAAGGGGAGCTATTGTGATCGGTCATCGTCAGGCGTCCGTCCGTCCGTCCGTCCGTCTGTCCGTCCGTCCGTCCGTCCATCTGTCCGTCCGTCCGTCCGTCCATCTGTCCGTCCGTCCGTCCGTTAACAATTTCTTTAAAAATCTTCTCCTCCTAAACCAGATGGCCAATCTTGATAAAACTTGGCAGGAATGTTCCTTGGGTGAAGGTCTACAAAAATTGTTAAAAGAATTTAATTCCATCAAAAACTCTGGTTGCCATGGCAACAAAATGGCTGAAAATTGAAAAAATCTTTAAAAATCTTCTTGTGACAAACCATAAGGCCGAGAGCATTCATATTTTGTATGAAGCATCATTTGGTGACCCTTTACCAAAATTGTTAAAATTATTCCCCTGGGGTCGTATTTGGGCTTTGCCCGGGCGCACCATATTTTACATAGAAACAAAGAAGGAAATCTTTAAAAAATCTTCTGATGACAAACCATAATGGCTAGAGCATCCATATTTGGTATGTAGCATTATCCGATGATCCTCTACCAAAATTGTTAAAATTATCCCTCTGCGGTCATATTTGGGCTCTGCCCGGGCGCACCCTAAATTAAAATCTTTAAAAATCTTCTTCTGACAAAACATAAGGCTGAGAGCATTCATATTTTGTTTGAAACATCATTGGGTGACCCCTTACCAAAATTGTAAAAATTATTCTCCTGGGGTCATATTTGAGCTTTGCCCGGGCGCACCCTATTTTACATAGAAACAAAAAAGGAAATCTTTAAAAAATCTTCTGATGAAAAGCCATAATGGCTAGAGCATTCATATTTGGTGTGTAGCATTATCTGATGATCCTCTACCGAAATTGTTAAAATTATCCCTCTGGGGTCATATTTTGGGCTCTTCCCGGGCGCACCCTAAATTAGAATCTTTAAAAATCTTCTTCTGACAAAACATAAGGCTGCGAGCATTCATGTTTTGTTTGAAACATCATTTGGTGACCCCTTACCAAATTGTTAAAATCATTCCTGTAGGGTCATATTTGGGCTTTGCCCAGGTGCACTCTATTTTACATAGAAACAAAGAAGGAAATCTTTAAAACTTCTTCTGATGACAAACTATAATGGCTAGAACATTCCTATTAAGTATGTAGCATTATCTGATGATCTTCTACCAAAATTGTTAAAATTATTCTTCTGCGGTGATATTTGGGCTCTGCCCGGGCACATCCTATTTTAAAATCTTTAAAAATCTTCTTGTGACAAACCATAAGGCGGGGAGCATTCATATTTTGTTTGAAGCATCATTGGGTGAGCCTTTACCAAAATTGTTGAAATTATTCCCCTTGGGTCATATTTGGGCTTTGCCCGGGCACACCCTATTTTACATAGAACCAAGAAGGAAATCTTTAAAAAATCTTCTTCTGACAAATCATAATGGCTAGAGCATTTATATTTGGTATGTAGCATTATCTGATAATCCTCTACCAAAATTGTTAAAATTATCCCTCTGCAGTCATATTTGGGCTCTGCCCAGATGCACCCTATTTTAAAATCTTTAAAAATCTTCTTGTGACAAACCATAACGGCTAGAGCATTCATATTTTGTTTGAAGCATCATTGCTTGACCCCTTACCAAAATTGTTGAAATTATTCCCATACGGTCATATTTGGGCTTTGCCCGGGCACACCCTATTTTACACAGAAACAAAGAAGGAAATCTTTAAAAAATCTTCTTCTGACAAATCATTAATGGCTAGAGCATTTACATTTGGTATGTAGCATTATCTGATAATCCTCTACCAAAATTGTTAAAATTATCCCTCTGCGGTCATATTTGGGCTCTGCCCAGATGCACCCTATTTTTAAATCTTTAAAAATCTTCTTGTGACAAACCATAACGGCTAGAGCATTCATATATTGTTTGAAGCATCATTGCTTGACCCCTTACCAAAATTGTTGAAATTATTCCCTTACGGTCATATTTGGGCTTTGCCCGGGCGCACTCTATTTTACACAGAAACAAAGAAGGAAATCTTTAAAAAATCTTCTGATAACAAACAATAATGGTTAGAGCATTCATATTTGGTATGTAGCATTATCTGATGATCCTCTACCGAAATTCTTAAGATTATTCCTCTGCTGTCATATTTGGGCTCTGCCCGGGTGCACCCTAATTTAAAATCTTTAAAAATCTTCTTCTGACAAAACATAAGGCTGAGAGCATTCATATTTTGTTTGAAACATCATTGGGTGACCCCTTACCAAAATTGTTAAAATCATTCCTGTAGGGTCATATTTGGGCTTTGCCTGGGCGCACTCTATTTTACATAGAAACAAAGAAGGAAATCTTTAAAACTTCTTCTGATGACAAAATATAATGGCTAGAACATTCCTATTAAGTATGTAGCATTATCTGATGATCTTCTACCAAAATTATTAAAATTATTCCTGTGCGGTCATACTTGGGCTCTGTCCGGGTGCATCCAATTTTAAAATCTTTAAAAATCTTCTTGTGACAAACCATAAGGCGGAGGGTATTCATATTTTGTTTGAAGCATCATTTGGTGACCCCTTACCGAAATTGTAAAAATTATTCCCCTTGGGTCATATTTGGGCTTTGCCCGGGCGCACCCTATTTTACATAAAAACAAAAAAGGAAATCTTTAAAAAATCTTCTGATGAAAAGCCATAATGGCTAGAGCATTCATATTTGGTGTGTAGCATTATCTGATGATCCTCTACCAAAATTGTTAAAATTATCCCTCTGCAGTCATATTTGGGCTCTGCCATGGCGCACCCTATTTGAACCTTTTAAAATCTTCTTGTGACAAAACATAAGGCCGAGAACTTTCATATTTTGTTTGAAGCATCATTAGGTGACCCCAGGTGAGCGATATAGGACCATCATGGTCCTCTTGTTGAGTAGTGTAACATCAAATGAACAGTTTCGTTGCCACAATTGTTTATCATCAAATGAATAGTTTCATTGCCATTTTTAGCTTTGTGTCATCACATGAACAGTGCATGGCCATTTTTGAGTAGTGTATCATGGAATGGACAGTGCATTGCCATTTTGAGTAGTGTATGAGTAAGTGATCAGTTGATTCCTATTTTTTGAGCAGTGTATCATTAGACAGTCAGTTTTTCTAGCAGTTTTTCATCAAATGTAAAGTTTTATGTCATTTACATGTAGTGTATTATCAAATGAATTGTTCATTTCCATTTTCAAGCAGTATATCATCAGATGAACAGTTTTATTGCCATTTTTTGAGAAGTGTATCGTCAAGTGAACAGTTCCATTGTCAGTATTGTGTAATATCAAATGAATAGTTTCATTGCCATTTTAAGCTGTATATCATCAGATGAATAGCTTCACTGGCATTTTTGAGTTGTGTATCATCAAATGAGCAGTTTCATTACTTTTTTATTAGTGTATTATCAAATGAGAAGTTTCATTGCCACTTTTAGCATTGTATCATCAAATGAACAGTGTCATTGCCATTGTTTGAGTAGTGTTTCATTAGCCCTTTACCACACAAGGAAATTTTACACTTGTCCAAATTCAAAGCATTTGCAGACGACAAATTAGATATGGCTCATGTGGTGAGATTTATCTGTAAAAGAACAGAAAACATTATGGGAAAAGGAAAAAAGGCTGGTTACCAGCATTTTCTCCTTTTCCCAAAATATTTTCAAAAGTCCTTTTTCTCAGGGTCATTAAAACTCGCCATTGTGTGGTAAAGGGTTAAAATGAATAGTTTCATCACCATTTTTTTTTTTTTAAGTAATGTATCATCCAATAAATATTTTTTCATAGCCACTTTAAAGTATCCTCAAATGATAATTTTCAAAGCCATTTTTGAGTTGTGTATCATGAAATGAACAGTTTCACTGCCATTTTAGTCATGTATCAACAAACCAACAGTTTCATTGCCATTCCTGAGCAATGTACCAACACATAAACAGTTTATTATCATTTTTGAGTTGTGCATTATTCAATTTTTAGTAGAGTATCATCAAATGAACAGTATTATTGCTGTTTTTGTGTTTTTGTCATTAAGTGAACAGGTGTATTGCTGTTTTTGAGAAGTGTATTGTCAAATGAACAGTTTCATTGCCTTTTTTGTAGACTAAGAAGGATCTAGAGGTATTGCTGTGTATTTTTCTATAATAGAATGTACTAGATTTCGTGAATTCTGTTGTCCTCTTGAGTCTTTTTTTTTTTCTGAAACATTTTCCACCCAAAATTATGAGTAATGAAAATTAAGATGTCAGTATAGTGTACAGCTAAACTTAACACTCAGACTGATTTTTAAATGAAACAGACAGTGCCGGTAAGTAGAAAAGACCTGATCAGTGCAATTTCAAGGGGGCTTAATGCATCTGAGAATATCGACCCAGGTCAGCCTGCGCAGTCCGTGCTGGCTGACCTGGGCCAACACTTTTCGCTTATGTTCAATTTTCTGCATGTCAAAGGACCAGTGTACCTCTTGAATCAGTCGGTTGTTACGCAAAATGGATTTTATGGATCAACAGTTATCTCTTTACCAAACGACAAAAATGTAGTCTTGTCCAAATTGAAAGCATTGATTATCAATAGCGATACAGGAATGAATGTGAAAAAATAGTTGCAAAGGAAGAAATTTGCTTATCATGAGCATTTCTCCCTTTGCCAATATGTTTAAAAGAGCAGTCTGCTGCAAGATGACAAAGAGGTTAGCTAATAGTACTATGCTGATTCAGATTGTGTTTTGTTGTAAGTAATGCTTCTTTATTATATGTTGTTTCCTGTTACCGCTTTAACTCTTTACCACACAGTCCCAAGTTGTAACAATACTGAAAGAAAACTTTTGAAAACTTTGTTGGAAAAGGAAAATATGCTTGTTAACAGCATTTTTTCCATTTCCAACAATGTTTTCTAGTGAATCAAAGGCAAGTTCTATCAATTGAGCCACTTTTAAGGTGTCGTCTGCAAAAGCTTTGAATTTTGACAAGTCTAAAATTCTGTTTTTTGGTAGAGGAATAATGTTTACTCTTTGTTACTCACCATGTCTTTGTTATGTGAGGTTTGCAAGTTTAGCAAAAAGGGGTTAAATGCATCTTAGTAATGAATTATACCAAACAAGTTTGTATATGATATACATGTATTTTGTCTAAAACCTGACTTAATTATGAGTTAGAGTGGTCCTCTGACATGCAGAAAATTTAAAAATAGCAAAAAATATTTGATCTAGGTCAACCTGTGCAGACTGCACAGGCTTACCTGGGTCAATACCTGTAGCAGATACAATAAAACCCTTTTCACAGAACATTACTCAAATTAATGTTTTTGGAATGGGCAGGGCAGACAAAAATGCTGAAAATAGCCTGTCTGTCTGTCTGTCTGTGTCTGTGTCTTTGTCTGTCTGTCTGTCTGTGAACATGAGTATTTGTAGCAAACTCCTGCCTCCATTTTGATGTCATTTTGTTGAAGCTTTGTACACCTATAGACGAGAAATTGTTAACATGCAAGACTCATTTTCCAAAATCAGCTTTTAAGGATTGAAGAATCATTTCCCTCGAACCAGGACATTTTGTTATGCAATGCATGTAATCTTTAATACTGGGATGGGATGCTTTTTAAAGCTTTCTGGAATAAGAGAAAATGCTGGTCACCGGCTCTCTCTTCTTTACCCACAATTTTATCTACCCCTTTAATGACAAAAAAAAGCAAAGTAATGATTGTGGATAAAGGTGTTGTATGAGAAGTAAATATATCTAATCGACTTGCAATTCAAATGTGCCATGCTCTTTGAAAAGGGGGTTTAATGCATCTGCAAAAAGTATTGTCCAAGAAAGACCTGCGCAGTTCAAGCAGGCTGACATGAACCAAAACTTTATGCTTCGAGTAAATTTTATGCATGTCCAAGGACTATTCTACCCCAGGACTCAGTGGGTTTGAGACAAAATGGATTTTATGGATCCATGATAATGTGATGACTTCCTTGGCATCATACATCACGGAGAAGCATCAAGCTCCCTTTTGCCAGAGCATGACTCAGTTTATCATGCCTCTTTACGGTTTTTCTCAACAGATCTAGGTATCTTCAATAGTCTCAACGAAAGCATTTTTATTTATAACTATTTACCAAATGACGAATTTTTAGACTGGTCCAAATCCAAAGCACTTGCAGAAAAAATATGAAATGTGATCCAGAGTGAGCAATTTGTCCTTGAAAGGGTAAAAAACACTTTCCCACAGTGTTTTCAATTTAACAGATAAGACTGGTTGACTACTCAAAGACTTTTTCCTTGCAGCATGCCAAATTTGAAAACATAGCAAAAAGAGAAATTGCTAGAAAGCATTTTTTCCTTTTGCCAGAATGTTTTTTTATTGTATTCAGCCTTTATTTGAGTTTCTCATCATTATTTCAAAGTCAAAGTCACCTGCTAGTGATTTGGTTCAGGAGGAAATGAGCTTCGTGTCAAGTTGGCTGGAAATTCATTACATGCGGAAAGGAGTTACAAATTTCATTGTATTATATTATTGTAGGCTCAGCTGGAAAAGACAATTGAGTCTGGAAGATTGCCCAATCAGATGGCAGATCAGATCATACAGCAGCACTACAATCAGGTTGAACACATCAACGAGAATATGCAACACCATCGGGAACGTCAAGAGCAGATAATCAACGAGAAAATACAGGCCAAGAGATTTAAAAAACAGAGGTAAACATGATTACTAGAGCAAGGGTTCAACGCCGATTTGTGTTGTATTTTGTGTGATGGCCCTTTACAAAACAAGCCTGTCTTTCATCCCTTTACCAAGCGTTTCTCCTGACTCTTCTAGCTTGAACGCATCTGCAGACAACAAATTTGAAAGGGGTGCAAACGAAGTGAAATTCTTTGACAGGGTAGAAAACCATGTGGAAAAAGGAGAAAAATGCTGGCTACCAGCATTTTCTTCTTTTCCTCCAATGTTTTCATAAGCCTTTTTTCAGGATTGATTCAAGATTGTGTGGTAAAGGGTTAAACCCAAGCAGACATTTATCTTTGTCTTGTAGCAGAGCGATTTAGAAGAATAATGGCAATAGAAAAAATTGCTTGCAATAATCATTTTCTACTTTTGCCACAGTATCTTTTACATGTACTTAATTCCGTTGATTACCAATATTTCACAAGGATATTTTCAAAGCTGTCTAGTGCAGATTTGTTATGAGAGGAAATGAGTTCACAACTACAATGTTAACCCTTTACCAAACAATCCAGAATTCTAATGACCCTATTACTGTTGAAAATATTGTTGAAAAAGGAGAAAATGCTGGTATCAGCATTTTCTCCCTTTCCCCACAATTATTTGTAGCCTTCTAAAAACAAATTTCCATTTTTGACCAGCAATTATTTTATCGTCTGCTAATTCCTTCTATTCAGTCTAAAGTTTTTTTTTTGTTTGATAAAGAGTTAAGCCAGACAAAACTCCTGCTTGAATTGCAGTGAACGTAAGAGAACAAGAATTTATTTTAGTGACTTGGTTTGACATTTGTTCTTATGTTTTTTACAGAGAACTTGAAGAGCAACTGGCCAAAGAAAGGCAAGAGATGCATTATCACAGGAAACAAGTTGGAGTTGGGTAAGTTGACTGTTTTTCCTATCAAACTGTTGTACCAGACACTGGGACCAAGCCTGGTGATTGTGAAACATGCATTTGTGTGAGCAGTTTTTCCTATTAACCCTTTACCACACAATGCCACCTTTAATGACCCTGTGGAAAAAGCCTTTTGAAAACATTGTGGGAAAAAGAGAAAACACTGGTAACCACCATTCTCTCTTTTTCCGACAATGTTTTCCACTATATGAAAGACAAACTTCATCATTTGAGCCACATTTAATTTGTCGTCTACAAATGCTTTCAATTTGGACAAGTCTTCATTTTTGTTTTGTGGTAGAGTTAAACCATTGTACCGGCCACTGGGACAAAGCCTGGTCATTGTGAAACCTAGGAAACATGTGGATGTGTTGGCTGTTGCTATGTCAAAGCTGAAATGTCATTGAAAGCAGTGTAGAATACATTTCCTCGATATGCTCTTGCTTTTTAATTGTTTTCCAAACAGTCCCAAGTTTTAATGACCCTGAAGAAGAAGCCCTTGGAAAACATTGTGGGAAAAGGAGAAAATGCTGGTAACCAGCATTTCTCCTTTCCCCACAATGTTTTCCACCTTATCAAAGACAAATTCCATCATTGGAGCCACATATGAATTGTCATCTGCAAATGCTTCAATTTGGAATAGTCTAAAATTTTGTCATTTGGTAAAGACTTAACTGCTTCCCTAACAATACCATGATTTGACTAAGGAGGAAGGCTTTTCAAAAACGTTATGGTAAGAACAAAAGAAATGCTGGTTTCCAGCATTTTCTCCTTTTCCCAAAATGTTTTCTACCTGTCAAAGACAAATTGCATCATCTGATCTACTTTTCATTTATCATTTGATCTACTTTTCATTTATCATTTGCAAATGATTTTAAAATGGACAAATCTAAAGTTTTGTCACCTTGTAAAGATATAAGCCTTTCAAGAAGGCAGGGGTCCCTTTTGAAGAAGTTTCCAATATGGAACCTGTCAGTAGGTAATGTGTATAGAGAGGATAATTGTTTTTTTTTTTCGGTGAAAGATCAAAATTTATTCATCGAGTGAACATCATGGTGGAACAGCCAAGAGTGAAAATATTACCGTTTGATGTTCACAAGATGAAATAAATTTCAATTTTTCATTAAAAAAAAAACAAACCCTCTACTTATATCATGCTTTTAACCCCTTTTTGTTGGGACTTGCATACCACAGGGTGCTCTTGGTATTTCCATACCAGTGAGTTTATCAATCGCTAAATTCACTTGTTGAAATGGTGAAATTATCAAACCATACTCTACTATTATTTCCCAGTTATAAACTACCAAAAAGCATGAAATAATGTAGGATTACTGAACTACTGATTTTTCAGATCAGTGAAAAAAAAAATGGAATTATGATACCTGTTTCAAACAACACCCAGGAAATCTGATAAACTTTAGAAGTAGCCTCTCTATTTAATGCATAAGATGTACTTAGCATGTGCTTAGATAATCAGTGAAAATAAACAATCTTAATAAGTCCAATTCATGTAGAATTCTAGATATTCAATTTAATTTTTTAAATCCTAGCACTGGTATTGTTTTTCCGATATAACTGAAATAGTGTTGAGAATGGCTTAAAACACCATACAATCACTCAATACAATCAACTGTAGTTTAACCCTTTACAATACAGTCTTGAGTTTTAATGACCCTGACAGAGAAGGTTTTTGAAATCATTGCAGGAAAAAGAGAAAGTGCTGATAACCAGCATTTTTACCTTTTGCCACAAAGTTTTCAACCCTGTTAAGGACAAATCACATCATGAGTTACATTTGATGTCATCTGCAAGGGCTTTTAATTTGGACAAGTCTAAAATTTTGCTGTATGGTAAAGGGTTAGGCAATAGTTATAATTTTCTCTTTATGACAGTATTGCCTCAAACATACTAAACCAGGCTTTGATGGAAAAAAGACAGAAGAAGGCTTTGGAAGAACTTGAAAAAGAAATGCAACTAGAGCTGGAGAAAATGAAGGAGCAACTGAACACTGAGCTCCAGCAGTCCCTCGAGAAAGACCTCGATCAACACAAACATGGATTTCTTAAGCAACTGGCTGCTGCTGGAAATCTTTCTGTCAATGAAATGCAGGATATTGAGCGCACAAGCTCCAAAGGTATGAATATTATTTTTTTTTTTATTAACTTGGCTGTTTTCGAAAAAAACATCGAGGCGTTGCCGTAGCCCTCATGTTGGCGATGTTGTCTGTGTTGTCATGGGAAAACTTTGACATTTTCCAACAGCTCTGTTATTACTGAAGATATCTGCTTTAAACTTGGACAATATGTTAAATATGAAAAAGGGAAACCTATACAATAAGAGCTGGTAACCACCAAAGTATTTTTTTACTTGGAATTTTCACCGAAAATCAAGTAACTGCAGCCGAGCGTTGGCAACATCATGCGATGCTCGTTTTTGTTTAACTCTTTACCACACGACAAAAGACTGGTCCAAATTGAAAGCATTTGCAGACGACAAAATAAATGTGACTAAAAAATTGAAATATGTTTTGGGAAGGGTAGAAAACATTGTGGGAAAAGGAGAAAATGCTGGTAACCAGCATTTTCTCCTTTTCCCACAATGTTTTCAAAAGGCTTCTTTCTCAGGGTCATTAAAAGTTGGGATTGTGTGGTAAAGGGTTAAACACTGCTTGCAATGGTACTTTGGTTATATCATGGCGGCTAGTATACTTACCCAAACATTCCAGGGGCTTTTATCAATACTTTGCCAAGCACTCTTCCAAGCAATTGGATGCAATCTTAATGGTACTAAGTCAGCACAGTGTTTAGCAGTGATAGGAGATATATCCTGTCCCTATGCCTTTTTTCAAATCCAAGTAAGAAACTTTGATCAACCTTGGATCATTTGTACTAACAAACCCTGAAATACTAGCCCTGTGTGTCTGGGGCTACATGTTGTTACCTGACCTATTGCTTTTATTCCTATGCTGTATTTTTTCCGACGAATGTTCAGAATGTTCGGAATGAAAATAGCTTGATGAAGCATGGTCATTAAACTTTTTTAAAAAAATTGCTTACACAGAATCCTAATAATGTAAAAGAAATTATCATTTTACAGTCTATGAAGTGGAGTTTTTGATTTTCACTAACTGAAAAATGCTCATTTCAATTACTCAACATTGGATCAAAAGGAGACATGATAAACTATTAGAAATTTCCCCTTTTGTTACCACGTTTTCAAGAGTACTCTGCCTTAACTTTTCACAAATCAACAAAATTTTAGACTTGGACATATTAAAAGCATTTGCAAACAACAATTTAAATATAGCTCATATGATGATTTTTGTCTTTGATGGGGTAGAAAACATTGTAAGAAAAGGAGAAAATGCTGGTTACCAGTATTTTCTCCTTTTCCTACTATGTTTTCAAAAGCCTTCCTTGTTAGGGTCATTAAAACTTGGGTTGTGTGGTAAAGGAATAACACTTCACCAAACAACAAAGTTTTAGACTTGTCCAATTTGAGAGCATTTGCCGATGACAAAATAAAGGTGACTCAAAACTGAAATATGTTTATGGAAGGGTAGAAAAATTGTGGAAAAGAGGCAAAATTCTGATTAACAGTATTTTTGCCTTTTCCCCCAATTTTTTCAAAAGCCTTCTACTTCAGGGTCGTTAAAACTTGACATTGTGTGGTAATGGATTAAGATTGATTGATTGTATGGTGTTTAATGCAGTTTTCGACATTATTTCAGATATATTGCGGCAACCAGTGCACCTGTCATTGCTTTCCTGGAGTTTCTTTTACAAGTACTACGCACAATATTCTTTCCAAGCCACTGGCTGCTTTCCCACATAGCCATCATCAAAACAATGGTCAGCGGTGAGAGAGGAATAAATCCTGTCACAGCGACTATCATTAATCCTCGAAAAGAAATCGACCGAGCCGGGGATCGAACTTGACTTGTTCCACTAGACAGGATGTAAGAGTTACTTATATTGGACAGGTCAAAGGTTGTCCCAAGATCTAGGCTATGAGAGGGCCAAGTCCCATCTAGGGGTCATGGAAGATGCCACACCCTCTGATGGTGAGAACTATATATGGATAGTTTAGTGACCCTAGCATGTGTTGTGTTGTTGTTCTAACAGTCATACCTTGTATTGGACTCTAACCTTTGACAACTGATAGATTAACTCTATTAACCAGACAACAAAAATTTTAGAATTGTTTGAATTGAGAACATTTGAAGACGACAAACTGAATAAGGCTCAAATTATGGAATTTATTTTGAAAAGGAAGAAAACTTTGTGGAAAAAGGAGACAATGCTGGTTGTACCAACATTTTCTCCTTTACCCACAATGGTCTCAAAAGCCTTTGATTTCAGAGTCTGTGAATGTCACAACATTGCAATGTTTGGTATAGAGTTAATTCATAGTTGTACATCTCATGTTGACAACTTTGGAAAACAAGGTTGGAAAGTTACAAGTATTTGCTACTTTTCCAACATTATTTTCAAAACTGTTGACAAATAATATTCACCTTACTTTAAAATGTTTGTTCTTTAGATTATTTGGAAGGTAAAAAGAAAATCTGAATCCTGTCCAGAAATGAGTTGGATGGACAATGTATGTCAACACAAGAGACCTAAACATAGCAAAGGAATGTTTATGTTAGCTAGAATATTTCATAATAGTTTAGCCAGAATTGATCTTAGATCATATGGTACAATTTTTTCAGTCTGATCATAATCTACTCTGTCAGAAGGAGAGAAAAACAGCAAACATTGTGTAATGCATTCTATTGGTAAAGACTGTGCAGCCCTTGAAAACCAGCCCTTACTAGTTACAGTTTCTTATCTACATCTTTGTGGTCCTTTGTGGCTCTGATGAAGGTGTAGAACTTGCAATCTGGTGGATTGAGGTTCAATTCTTACCCAGGGCTCTGGGTATTTAGTGGTAGCATCCTTATGCAAGGCACTTGAGAGCCTGGTAAAAGCCTAGACACACACGAATAATTGAGCTGTTCCTGGCTGATATGACTGAAATAATTTTGAAAGTGGTGTAAGATACCATCCGATAATGTATTATCTTGTGTTATAACCTGTCTCAATTATGTTTTATGTTCTAGCCTATAAGGATTTGCTGAAAAAGTGGTATGCTTTTTATGACATTCACCCATTGTCATGCAGATAGGTGCTCAACAGCTTTACAAGTTACAAAATTCTCTACACATTGTGGGGAAATAACTAATTCATTGCTTCTTTTCTAGCAATGCTTTTAAAACTGTTAAGATTTTTTTTTGTCTCATATCATTTCTATTAATTTATTTTATTGTACAAAATTATAAAGGAAAAAAAAAAAACAAGAAAAAGAAAATAGGTGATATCGAAATAACTGTTTGCCAGACAACAAAACTTTGCCCATGTCTAAATTGAAAGCATTTGAAGATAACAAATTAATTGTGACTCCAATAATGCAATGTGTCTATGAAAGGTAGAAAGCATTAATTGTGGGAAAAAAGAGAAAATGCCGGTAACTAGCATTTTCTCCTTTTCCCACAATGTTTCAAAAGTCTCCTTCGGGGTCATTAAAAACATGGGATAGTATGTAAAATGTTAACCCTTTACCACACAATCCAGACTTTCAGTGACCTTTAGGAAAAAGGCCTTTGAAAACATTGTGAGAAAGGAGAAAAAGCTGGTATCCTACCCTATCAAGAACAAATTTCATCATTTGGGCAACCTTTAATTTGTTGTCTGCAAGTGCTATCAATTTGGACCAGTCTAAAATTTTATCACTGTGTAGTTGCAATGTGTGAATTTTGATGGTAAAAGACCATTAATTTGTATGGCAATGGGTGAATGAGGAAGTAATGATCTTCAGTGTGTGTTTGGATTTATCCTCAAGGAATGTGATAAGGTGTTGGGTATCACTTAATCCTTTAGCTAACAATGAAATTTTAGACAAGTCCAAATAGGTAGTGTATACAGACGACAGATAAAATGTGGTACAAATGATGGTATTGTCTTTGAAAGAGTAGGAAGCATTGTGGGAAAAGAAGAAAGTGCTGATCGAATTGATTTATGCAGTTTTCAGTAGTGTTTCAGTTACTTCACAATAGCCTCTCATTTATTTAGATGTGTACAGAGTTTCACCAGTTCTCAGTTAGCTAGAGTTCTGTGGTACCTTTCAACTGCAGTCTCATGCACCCAGCATGGCCAGTGGGAAACAAACCCAGACACTCTGGAAACAATTCATCTACCTTAATCTCTGAACTATAAATTATTTGTTAACCCTTTCCCAAACAAGCCCTGGTTTTCACGTGTCTGCAGTACAAGTCTTTTGAAAACACTATGGGAAAAGGAGAAATTGCTTGTAATGAGCAATTTCTCCTTTTCCCACAGTGTTTTCTACCCTTTTTGAGACCTTTCTGCCATTTTCATCAAATTTAAAATTGTCGTCTGCAAGCTCTTTCAATTTGGACCGGTCCAAAGTTTGTCGTTTGGGAAAGGTTAAAGTGTAGTCAGTGGGTTCAGAAATAAATTATGTCAGCGCATGGTGATCCGGAAAATGTGGAAGCTTTTTAAGATTCTAGACATCAGTACTATTGCTTGATTGCAAGAGCTGTTCAAAACTTTCAAAGGTCAGGGAACACAAAAAAAGTCATTTCTGAACCCATCTGCATTGATTGCCAGTTTTCGGTTACATGTATCCTCTTTCAAAGGGGACAGATGGTAAAATTTTCTTTGATTTCTTTGCACATCTGGTCTTATTATGTATGGAGGCAGTAGCCATTGTGCAAATTTTAGTAATGGTGTCCAATGATCGACCAATGAAAATTTTGGTCTTCTGTAATAGACCAATGGAGTTTCAGTGGCCTATGAACAAACAAATCTGTCTTCCTTGACACACTTAACCTGGGTTTTTGTAAGTTTAGATATGGCAGTTGAGGTAATGGGTTAACCCTCTACCACACAATCCGGAGTTCTAATGACCCTGACGAAGAAGCCTTTGAAAAACATTGTGGGAAAAGGAGAGAATGCTGATAACCAGCATTTTCTCCTTTTCCAACCATGTTTTCTACCCTTCCAAAAGCCAATTTTTGTTTTAGTCACAATTATTTGGTCGTCTGCAAAATATGTTATTTTGGGCAAGTCTAAAATGTTGTTGTGTGGTAAAGGGTTAATTTTCAATAAGGCAATACCATGGGTTGTTGATGCACTGGAATTGGTTTTGGATTTTTAAAATTTTATGATTGAAAACTCTTAACCCTTTTCCAAACTACAAAATTTTGCACTTGTCTAATTCGAAAGCATTTTCAGTCAACAAATAATCTGGAGCTCAAATGATAAAAGTTCCTGCATAACCAGTGTTTTCTTTTTCTGCCACTATGTTTTCAGCAGCCTTCTTCTGGGTTGTCAAAAGATAGAATTGTTTGGTAAACGGTTATACTTTTTACATTAAAATTATTTGCCTATGAAAAATGTAGCTGAAATGATGGAAAAGTATTTATCTTTTAAAGTGTATTAATACTGTGGTAAAAGGAGAACATTCTCCATACAGGCATTTTTTCCTTTTCTCACAATGTTTTCATGAGCCTTCTTACTTTGGATTATTAAAACATGGAATGGTTTGGAAAAGAGCTAAAGCTTAATTCTATATAAAATGACAAAATTTCAGATTTGTCCAAATTGAAAGCATTTTCAGATGACAAAATAAATTCAGTGAAGAATTTTGAGGGGGGGGGGGAGAGGAGAAAAAATTGTGAGAAAACAAACTACAGGCTTTCCAGCATTTTCCCCTTTTTCCGCAATGGTTTTAAAACCTTTCCTTCTCAGAGTCGTTAAAACTTGTGATTGTGTGGTGAAGGCTGAATTGCACTCAAGGATGAAGACATTTTTCAACGCTTTACCTGCCTTAACATTACTCATGCATGATTTTTCAATATTGAAGCGTATTTTGGTGTTTTTAAACCTGGGTCTTAACCCTTTATCAAACAATCTGGTGTTTCATGAAGGTATTTAACCCTTTACCACACAATCCCGATTTTTAACGACCCTTTGGAAGAGGCCTTTTGAAAACATTGTGGGAAAAGGAGAAAATGCTGGTAACCAGCATTTTCTCCTTTTCCCACAATGTTTTCTATCGTATCAAAAACAAATTTCATCATCTGAACCACGTAAAAATTGTCATCTGCAAATGAGTTCAATTTGGGCGAGTCCAAAATTTTGTCGTTTGGTAAAGAGTTAAAACCAGCATATTCTCCTTGTACACAATGTTTTTGACCTTTTCAAATGCTTACAGTTTGAACCAGTCTAAAGTATTGTTGCTAGGTAGAGTTAAATGTTGATGAATTCATAATTATTGAAGTCATAGATGTGATGTTGATTTTCAAGAAAACATGAAAACTAAGCATGAAAATTACCTTCCTAACTCTTTACCAAATGACAAAATTTTAGACCAAATTGAAAGCTTTTGCAGACAACAAAATAAATGTGACTTAAAAATTGAAATTTGTTTTGGGAAGAGCAAAAAACATTGTGGGAAAAGGAGAAAATGCTGGTTACCAGCATTTTTTCCTTTTCCCACAATATTTTCAATAGGCTTCTTCCACAGGGATTATGTGGTAGAGGGTTAACCCTGTACCACAGTGCCAACTTTAAACAACATTGAGAAAGAAGCCTTTTGAAAACATTGTTGGTAAAGGAGAAAATGCTGGATACCAGCATTTTCTTCCTTTTCCCACGATGTTTTCTGCCCATGAAAGACAAATCATGATGTTTGAATAGCATTTGATTTGTTGTCTGCAAATGCTTTTGATTTGGACTAGGCTAAAATTTTGTCATCTGCTAAAAAGTTAAAGTATTTTTTAGTATAATTTAAATGTATGAATGAGGGACTTAGCTGTTTTCTTGTATGATAGAGATAGATACATCTGTTTATTTTTTAACAACAAAATTCATTATTTTCTCTTTTGGCTTTGCCACTCTTGTAAATATGTTTTGATGTTAACTCAGTGAAATATTATCTTACATCAAAACAAAATATTCTGTTTATGTGTTGCCCAGTGAAAAAATTCTTTACCAAATGACAGAATTTTAGCTTTGTCACAGTTAAAAGCATTTTAACTGATAAATATCAAATATTGCTCAAATGACTGGCCTTGTGTTTGAAAAGACTTGTGAGAAGAGGAGAAAATGTGGGTTACAAGCCATTATTTCAAAAGCATTCCTTTTCAGGGCCCTTAACCCTTTGAGCGCCTGTCATGACTATAGTTGCCTTTGTGGCCAGTGTATATCTCACAAAAAGTGCAGCCTTATCTTTGATCCACACTGTCTGCCTTGATGAAACACTGTAGACAAAAGCAACCATGAAATTGCTGTTATTCACATCATATTTCTAGGATGAATATTTCTATTAGTTTTATTCATTGCTCTAAGGTTTAAAAGTATAGTATTAGTAATCTGGAGATCCTGGGTTTGATCCCCACTAGAAGCACTGAGTTTTTCATTTGAGTGTCTTTGGGCAAGGCACTTCAGAGCCTCAACATAGTCTGTGAAACCCAGGAGATTTTTTTATGAGGGAGCTGTGATCATGATATGACTGAAATAATGTTAAAAGTGGTATAAAACACCATTCAATCAATCAGCCAAGAATAATTGCATATTTCATAACTTTTCAGATGACGAGTCCATATATACAAGACGTCCATCAACAACTGACAGATTTAGCAAAGAAAATACTCCTAAAGCTCCCAAAAAGAAGAGATATTCAAAACCTTCTGTGCCGCAACCTAAACCTGCTTTTCAAACTTCAACTGGTGAACAGATTCATGGAACATGGAATTTGGAGGATGATTCAGATGAATTATAGTGATTTCTGCATAATTTTTATTTAACCCTTTACTGCACAATACCGACTTTTAAGACCCTTAGAAAGAAGGCTTTTGAAAACATTGTGGGAAAAGGAGAAAATGCTGGTAACCAGCATTTTCTCCTTTTCCCACAATGTTTTCTACCCTTCCCAAAACAAATTTCAATTTTTCAATCACATTCATATTGGTGTCTGCAAATGCTTTCAATTTGGACCAGTCTAAAATTTTGCTGTTTGGTAAAGAGTTAACCCTTTACCACACAATCCCGACTTTTAACGATCTTGAGAAAGAAGCCTTTCGAAAACATTGTGGGAAAACGAGAAAATGCTGGTAACCAGCATTTTCTTCTTTTCCCACAATGTTTTCTACCTTTCCCAAAACAAATTTCAATTTTTGAGTCACATTTTATTTGTCGTCTGCAGTTGCTTTCAATTTGGACCAGTCTAAAATTTTGTTGTGTGGTAAAGAGATATGCAGATGACAAATGTGGCTCAGATGATGCAATATGATCCATATTATCCAGTGTTTTAGGAGAAACTTTAACTCTTTACCACACAACAAAGTTTTAGACCCATCCAAATTAAAAGCATTTGCAGACCACAATTTCAGTGTGACTCAAATGATGCGATTTGTCTTTGGTAGGGTAGAAACATTGTGGGAAAAGGAGAAAATGCTGGTTACCAGCCTTTTCTCCTTTTCCCACAATGTTTTCAAAAGGCTTCAATATCAGGGTCGTTAAAAGTTGGCATTTTGTGGTAACGGGTTAAACCATTATCAGACAATACCAAGTTTTATCGACCCTGAAAGAGAAGGCTTTTGACAACATTGTGGGAAAAGGAGAAAATACTAGTGACCAGTATTTTCTTCTTTTCCCGCAATGTTTTTAGCTCACCTGAGCACATAGTGCTCAGGGTGAGCTATTGTGATCGATCGTTGTCCGGCGTCCGTCCGTCCGTCCGTGTGTCCGTCCGTGAACAATCACTTAAAAAATCTTCTCCTCTGAAACCGCCCAACAGATTTCAGTGAAACTTCACAGAAATGATCCTTAGGTGATGCACTTTCAAAATACTTCAAAGATTTGAATTCCATGAAGAACTCTGGTTGCCATGGCAACCGAGAGAAAAAACTTTAAAAATCTTCTTGTCCCAAACCGTAAGGGCTAGAGCTCTCATATTTGGCATGTAGCATCATCTAGTGGCCCTCTACCAAAATACCTCAAATTATGGCCGTAGTGTTGAAAATGGCCCTATGTTGTGGGTTCTCGGATTTCACATAGAGATAAAGAAGGAAATCTTTAAAAATCTTCTTGTCCCAAACCATAAGGGCTAGAGCTCTCATATATGGCATGTAGTATTATCTAGTGGCCCTCTACCAAAATACTTCAAATAATGGCCCTAGTGTGGAAATTGGCCCTATGTTGTGGGTTCTCGGTTTTCACATACAGATAAAGAAGGAAATCTGTAAAAATCTTCTTGTCCCAAACCGTAAGGGCTAGAGCTTTCATATTTGGCATGTAGCATCATCTAGTGGCCCTCTACCAAATACTTCAAATTATGGCCCTAGTGTTTAAAATGGCCCTATGTTGTGGGTTCTCGGATTTCACATAGAGATAAAGAAGGAAATCTTTAAAAATCTTCTTGTCCCAAACCATAAGGGCTAGAGCTCTCATATATGGCATGTAGTATCATCTAGTGGCCCTCTACCAAAATACTTCAAATTATGGCTGTAGTGTTGAAAATGGCCCTATGTTGTGGGTTCTTGGATTTCACATAGAGATAAAGAAGGAAATCTGTAAAAATCTTCTTGTCCCAAACCTTAAGGGCTAGAGCGTTCATATTTGGCATGTAGCATCATCTAGTGACCCTCTACCAGAATACTTCAAATTATGGCCCTAGTGTTGAAAATGGCCCTATGTTGTGGGTTCTCGGATTTCACATAGAGATAAAGAAGGAAATCTTTAAAAATCTTCTTGTCCAAAACCATAAGGGCTAGAGCTCTCATATATGGCATGTAGTATCATCTAGTGGCCCTCTACCAAAATACTTCGAATAATGGCCCTGGTGTGGAAAATGGCCCTATGTTGTGGGTTCTCGGATTTCACATAGAGATAAAGAAGGAAATCTGTAAAAATCTTCTTGTCCCAAATCATAAGGGCTAGAGTTCTCATATATGGCATGTAGTATCATCTAGCGGCCCTCTACCAAAATACTTCAAATTATGGCCCTAGTGTTGAAAATGGCCCTATGTTGTGGGTTCTCGGATTTCACATAGAGATAAAGAAGGAAATCTGTAAAAATCTTCTTGTCCCAAACCTTAAGGGCTAGAGCGTTCATATTTGGCATGTAGCATCATCTAGTGGCCCTCTACCAAAATACTTCAAATTATGGCCCTAGTGTTGAAAATGGCCCTATGTTGTGGGTTCTCGGATTTCACATAGAGATAAAGAAGGAAATCTTTAAAAATCTTCTTGTCCCAAACCTTAAGGGCTAGAGCTCTCATATGGCATGTAGTATCATCTAGTGACCCTCTACCAAAATACTTCAAATTATGGCCCTAGTGTTGAAATTGGCCCTATGTTGTGGGTTCTCGGATTTCACATAGAGATAAAGAAGGAAATCTGTAAAAATCTTCTTGTCCCAAACCTTAAGGGCTAGAGCTTTCATATTTGGCATGTAGCATCATCTAGTGGCCCTCTACCAAAATACTTCAAATTATGGCCCTAGTTTGAAAATGGCCCTATGTTGTGGGTTCTCGGATTTCACATAGAGATAAAGAAGGAAATCTGTAAAAATCTTCTTGTCCCAAACCTTAAGGGCTAGAGCTTTCATATTTGGCATGTAGCATCATCTAGTGACCCTCTACCAACATACTTCAAATTATGGCCCTAGTCTTGAAAATGGCCCTATGTTGTGGGTTCTTGGATTTCACATAGAGATAAAGAAGGAAATCTTTAAAAATCTTCTTGTCCCAAACCATAAGGGCTAGAGCTCTCATATATGGCATGTAGTATCATCTAGTGGCCCTCTACCAAAATACTTCAAATAATGGCCCTAGTGTGGAAATTGGCCCTATGTTGTGGGTTCTCGGATTTCACATAGAGATAAAGAAGGAAATCTGTAAAAATCTTCTTGTCCCAAACCGTAAGGGCTAGAGCTTTCATATAGGGCATGTAGCATCATCTAGTGACCCTCTACCAAAATACTTCAAATTATGGCCCTAGTGTTGAAAATGGCCCTATGTTGTGGGTTCTCGGATTTCACATAGAGATAAAGAAGGAAATCTTTAAAAATCTTGTCCCAAACCTTAAGGGCTAGAGCTCTCATATATGGCATGTAGTATCATCTAGTGACCCTCTACCAAAATACTTCAAATTATGGCCCTAGTGTTGAAATTGGCCCTGTGTTGTGGGTTCTCGGATTTCACATAGAGATAAAGAAGGAAATCTGTAAAAATCTTCTTGTCCCAAACCTTAAGGGCTAGAGCTTTCATATTTGGCATGTAGCATCATCTAGTGGCCCTCTACCAAAATACTTCAAATTATGGCCCTAGTTTGAAAATGGCCCTATGTTGTGGGTTCTTGGATTTCACATAGAGATAAAGAAGAAAATCTGTAAAAATCTTCTTGTCCCAAACCTTAAGGGCTAGAGCTTTCATATTTGGCATATAGCATCATCTAGTGACCCTCTACCAAAATACTTCAAATTATGGCCCTAGTCTTGAAAATGGCCCTATGTTGTGGGTTCTCGGATTTCACATAGAGATAAAGAAGGAAATCTTTAAAAATCTTCTTGTCCCAAACCATAAGGGCTAGAGCTCTCATATATGGCATGTAGTATCATCTAGTGGCCCTCTACCAAAATACTTTAAATAATGGCCCTAGTGTGGAAACTGGCCCTATGTTGTGGGTTCTCGGATTTCACATAGAGATAAAGAAGGAAATCTGTAAAAATCTTCTTGTCCCAAACCGTAAGGGCTAGAGCTTTCATATTTGGCATGTAGCATCATCTAGTGGCCCTCTACCAAAATACTTCAAATTATGGCCCTAGTGTTGAAAATGGCCCTATGTTGTGGGTTCTCGGATTTCACATAGAGATAAAGAAGAAAATCTTTAAAAATCTTCTTGTCCCAAACCATAAGGGCTAGAGCTCTCATATATGGCATGTAGCATCATCTAGTGGCCCTCTACCAAAATACTTCAAATAATGGCCCTAGTGTTGAAATTGGCCCTATGTTGTGGGTTCTCGGATTTCACATAGAGATAAAGAAGAAAATCTGTAAAAATCTTCTTGTCCCAAACCGTAAGGGCTAGAGCTTTCATATAGGGCATGTAGCATCATCTAGTGACCCTCTACCAAAATACTTTAAATTATGGCCCTGGTGTTAAAAGTTGACCCTATGTTGTGGGTTCTCGGATTTCACATAGAGATAAAGAAGGAAATCTTTAAAAAATCTTCTTGTCCCAAACCATAAGGGCTAGAGCTTTCATATTTGGCATGTAGCATTATGGTGTTGAGGTGAGTTGCATTTCAGGTGAGCGATTTAGGACCATCGTGGTCCTCTTGTCTATCCTTTCACAGACATATTCTATAATTCAAGCAACATTAATTTGTCATCTGCAGGACCTTTCAATGCGGACGAGCCTAGAGTTTTGTCATCTGCCAAAGGGTTAACAAGGAAAACCTAGGCATTCCTACATTTTGGTCAAATTGGAAATATATTTGTTTCATTTATTTTGCCTTTCAACCATTTATGAAAGAATTCCAACTTTTTATGAGCCTATGGAAGAGGGCTTTTTAAAACAATGCAGGAAAAGGAGACAATGCTGGTTAGCACCATTTTCTTCTTTTCCCACAATTTTCTACAGTTACAAAGAAAATTTTGTATAATTTAACCCTTTCCAAAACAAACCCTGGTTTTCACGTGTCTGCAGTACAAGTCTTTTGAAAACACTGTGGGAAAAGGAGAAATTGCTCATAACGAGCAATTTCTCCTTTTCCCACAGTGTTTTCTACCCTTTTTGAGAACTTTCAGCCATTTTCATCAAATTTAAAATTGTTGTCTGCACATTCTTTCAGTTTGGACCAGTCCAAAATTTGTTGTTTGGGAAAGGGTTCAGCCATGTTTTATATATTATCTGCAAACGCTTTCAGTTTGAATAAGTCCAAAATATTGTCGTCTGGTAACAAGTTGAACACACTCTACATTCCTATTGTTCTGCTGTTGATTTAGGTGGAAATGTTCGTCAAGTCTCAAATTTAAGATTGAGCAAAGTTTATTTTGAATTTTAGGTTTTTTCCACTTAACCCTTTACCAGACAACAAAATTTTAGCCTTGTCCAAATTGAAAGCATTTGCAGACGACAATTTTGATGTGGGTCAAATGGTGTAACTTTTCTTAGATAGGGAAGAAAACATTGTGGGGAAAGGAATAAATGCTGGTTATCAGCATTTTCTCCTTTTCCCACAATGTTTTCAAAAGGCTTATTTCCCAGGGGCGTCAAAAGGCGGCATTGTGCGGTAAAGGGTTAACGCTTTACCGCACAATCCCGACTTTTAACGACTCTGAGAAAGAAGCCTTTTGAAAACATTGTGGGAAAAGGAGAAAATGCTGGTAACCAGCATTTTCTCCTTTTCCCACAATGTTTTCTTCTCTATGGCAGACAAATTTTATGTTTTGAGTCATGTTTAATTTCTCGTCTGCACATGCTTTCAATTTGGACAAGTCTAAAATTTTGTCGTTTGGTAAAGAGTTAATAAAAATGAGCCATGCTCTGGCAAAACAAGGCTTAATGCATCTCGGCAATGCATGATACCTAGCAAGTCATCATCATGTAATTAGGGATTCATGAAATCCTTTATGTCAAACAACCAACTGTATCATAAGGTAGTCTGGTCCTTTGACATAGAAAATTCACTAGTAGCGTAAAGTTTTGGCCCAGGTCAGCCTGGACAGGCTGACCTGGGTCGATACATTTCGCAGACACTTTAAGCCCCCTTTTCACAGAGCATGGCTCAAATGTTTTTACTTATTTTTTTTTTTTTTTTTTTTTGATAGTCAAAATATGTGATATATTTAAGTTTTCTCTATTTGTGCTGTTAAGGATTTTTTAACGTTTGTTATTTTTTATCTGAAATGGTTTATTACCTTCTTTTCAAGGTGTTGGTTTTGTGAATCTTGTAAAATATCTGTTTTAATTTTCCTGTTTTTTTATAACCATTTTTCGCACAATCCTGGGTTTTGTTGACCCTAACGGAGAAGGCTTTTGAAAGCAGGAGAAAATGCTGGTAACCAGCATTTTCTTCTATACCACAATGTTTTCTACCTTTTCACAATCAAACCCCATAATTTGAGCCAAATTAGATTTGTCGTCTGCAAATGCTTTAAATTAAGGTTAGTCTAAAATTTTGATGTCTGGTAAAGGGTTAACCCTTTACCACACAATCCCAGGTTTTATCAACCCTGACATGACATTTGAAAACATCATGGATAAAGGAGAAAATGCTGGTAACCAGTATTTTCTCCTTTTCCTACAAGGTTTTCTACCTTATCGAAGGCAGAAATCATCAGTTGAGCTATATTTGTCTTCTGGAAATGCTTTCAACTTTGTATAGTTCAAAATTTTATTGATTGGTAAAGGGTTAAATCAAGCATTGGAATATCATTTTGATACTATCATGCACAGCATGTTAGGGCAACATTCAAGTGACATCATTTGTGCCAAATTTTTCTATCATATACTTAACAGACTCTTCAATTTATCAACAGTGGGATAAAATTGTGTGAAAGAGACAATGTTTTTAATTTTTTTTTTTGTTGGTTTTTTTTTTCTAGACATCTACAAAATTCGTTCTTTTGGTGAATGCTCACATTTTATATTGTCTGTATTAACTTTACTAAACAACAAAATTTATGACTTATCAAAATTTAATGCATTTGCAAACCACATTTAAAAAAAAAATCAAAAAATGAAATTGCCTTTTAATGGAAAGAAAATATTGTTGGAAAAGAAAAAAAAAGAAAATGCTGGTTACCAAATTTTTATCCTTTCCCCACAATGTTTTCAAGAGCCTTATTCTTCAAGGCGGTTAAAACTCTGGACTGTTTGGTGAAGATTTGATTAATCTTTCAAATTAATATTTAATTAATCAGTGCGGATAGAAGGAATTTTCATGAACTTTTGGTACTGAAATCTTTTCTGTTACATGCTCATTCTATTTAGCTCACTTGAACATGAAGTGAGAGAACATGAGCTTTCCTGATATTACATTGTTGCTCATTTTCCAACCTCAACATTACCTTGTTGACACCCTAGAAGCCCCCATCTTAATGAAACTTGTTTAGGTATTTCAAATAAATTCAAAAGTGGGTCACCCTGAGTAAAAAAATGAGTCAAATTATACGAAAACCTTGTTACCACTTTTATTTAATTAACCCTTTACCACACAATCCCTACTTTAACCCTTTCCCAAACGACAAATTTTGGACTGAAAGAGTTTGCAGACGACAATTTAAATTTGATGAAAATGGCAGAAAGGTCTCAAGACGGGTAGAAAACACTGTGGGAAAAGGAGAAATTGCTCGTTACGAGCAATTTCTCCTTTTCCCACAGTGTTTTCAAAAGACTTGTACTGCAGACACGTGAAAACCAGGGCTTGTTTGGGAAAGGGTTAAAATGGCCCTGAAAAAGAAAGCTTTTGAAAACATTGTGGGAATAGAAGAAAATGGCTGCAACCAGCATTTTCTCATTTTCCCGCAGTTCTTTCTACCCTTTCAGAATCAAGTTTCAATTTTTGAGTCGCATTTATTTTTTGTCTCTGTAAATGCTTTCTGTTTGGACTAGCCTAAAATTTTGTTGTTTGGTAGAGAGTTAACCCTTTACCACACAATCACCAGTTTTAACAACCCTCAGCAAGAAGCCTTACAAAAACATTGTGGGAAAAGGAGAAAATGCTGGTAACCAGCATTTTCTCCTTTTCCCACAATGTTTTCTACCCTTTCATAGCCAAAAAGTATAATTCCAGCCACATCTAAATGTCTGCACATGTGCAAATGCTTTCAATTTGGACTAGCCTAAAATTTTGTCATTTGGAAGAAAGTTAGGTTTTGGATGGTGCTCATGTTTGGGTCAAAATTGAGGTTGCCAGGTCTGATCCTAGACAAAAACCCTGCAGTCACTCCTGGAGGCCTGAATTTTTGTTTTGGTGTTTTTTGAGAGTTTAAATCTTAGTTGCCTACATCTTAGAGGTTAAATACTAGAAAGACCCTGTTATCATTCACTTGATGTTATTGATATCAAGTGTGCAATTCAAGACGCTAAGGGTCGTCCTGTTTTTTTCTTTCTTCATTTCCTTGATCCATGTTTTAATGTCATACCTACTCAATACATAATTTTTATGTGCCATGCTCTGGCAAAAGGGGCTGTAATGCATCTCCATGATGTATCATCCCAAGCAAGACATCACATAATAAGGGGTCCATAAAAATCACTATGTCTAATAAGCGGTTGTATCATGAGTTAGACTGGCCCTTTGACATACAGAAAATTTACCAATAGCGAAAAGTTTTGGCCCAGGTCAGCCTGCACAGACTGCACAGGCTGACCTGAGTCAATACTTTTTGCAGAGGCATTTCACCTCCTTTTCACAGAGCATGGCACATACATATAATACATACCTTATCTGGCCAGTGGTATTACCTTATTTGCCAATGATATTAGCTAGTTAGTGTGCCAATGATATTTTCTTCTCAAAGATGGATCATATTGCAGAAAATTGAAGATCATTCAATGATGAGTTGTCAGTCATTTTGGAAAAGATGGTTGCAGAACAAAAAGCAGTAGTTATCAAGTGACAGGGGTTAAAACTCGGGATACATTAATCCTTTACCAACACAATCTTGACTTTCAATGAGCCTAAGGAAAAGGACTTTTAAAAATATAGTGAGAAAAGGTGAAAATGGCGGTAACCAACATTTTCTCCTTTTCCCACAATATTTTCTATCCCTCCAAAAGTTAATTCCTATTTTTGAGTGCCAGTAATTTTGTCGTCTTCAAAAGCTGTCAATTTGGACAAGTCTAAAATTTTGTGGTTTGGTAAAGAGTTAACAATGGTCCTTCATGTACTCAAATATGTATCTCATAATGTAGCTCTAGTTAGGTGAAAATAAAAAATGTAGACGTAGGAATTGATCACATAGAGAGGATGTTCATTCACTGGCTTAATTTTTTCATCTATCGTTCATGTATGAGCCATGCTCTGTGAAAAAGGGGGATTAATGCATCTCCATGATGCATTATCCCAAGCAATCAATCACATAATTATGGATCCATAATAGCCACTCTTTTTAACAACCAACTGAATGATGAGGTAGAAAGGTCCTTTGACACATTAACAATTGACGAATAGCAAAACATTTTGGCACAGGTCAGCCTGCACAGACTGCGCAGGCTGACCTGGGTCGATACTTTTCGCAGATGAATTAAGTCCCCTTTTCACAGAGCATGGCTCATATTTATATTTTTCTTACAGTCCCTGTGATTTGAAGACCTGATAAACTCATGCTTTTGTAAGATGTTTATTTTTGGTGTGGTTTATTTTTTTTTATGTAATTTTACATTGATGCCGTCCAGATTTTCATTTTATTTTATGATCAGATTACATTCAAACCTGATGTAGTGGTCACCTCTATTAACCCTTTACCACACAATCCCAAGAACCCACAGAAAAAATGCTTGTTGATAATATAGCAGGAAAAGAAAATGCTCATAACCAGCTTTTTTCTTCTTTTCCCACGTTTTCTACCCTATTGTCTGCAAATTTTTTCAATTCAGACTAGTCCAAAATGTTGCTGATTGGTAAAGAGTTAAGCAAGCACTATGTATTAATTAACTGTGTACCAAACAACAGTTTTTGACTCATCTAATTTGAAAGCACTTGCAGACAACATAATTAACACGGATCAAATGATGGGATTTGTCTTTGAAAGTGTAGAAAACATTGTTGAAAAAGGAGAAAATGCTGGTTACCAGCATTGTCTCCTCTTCCCACAATTTTTTCAAAGGGGTTTACCTCAATGTCATTGAAACATAGGATAAGTTAGTTAAGGGTTAGAATAAACATAATGTATTTTTTGGTTGATAAAAAAGACACAAATACACGAGCCATGCTCTGGAAAAAGGGGGCTTAATGCATCCCTGTGATTTATTATAACAAGCAAGACGTCATATAATTATGGAGCCATAAAACAATTTTGTCTAACAATCCATTGTACCCTAAGGTAGACTGGTCCTTGGACATACAGAAAATTGACAAATTGTGAAAAGTTTCAGCCCAGGTCAGCCTGTGCATACTGCACAGGCTGACCTGGGCTGATACTTTTCGCAGATGCATTAAGGCCCCTTTTCAGAGAGTACGGCTCACATGTATGTATTGCTATATCACAGCAATTTAGCTCTACATAGCAAATATTGAAGATCAAAAATCAAACTGCATGATTTGTGTTTTCTGATCTTGATCTACACTGTCAACAATAGTAGCTATAGTTGTTTCCTAGAGCAATTATTTATTCTTTGCTGAACAACAGAATTTTAAAGCAATACTTATTGAAAACATTTGTAGACAACAGATCCAATGTACCTCAAATAATGGAATCTGTGTTTGAAAGGATGGAAAAAATTGTTTGAAGCATTTTCTTCTTTTCCCATAATGCATTCTATAGCCTCCCACTTTAGGGTCAATTATTCACAGGATTGTTAGGTGAAAGGTTGAAGGCAAGATATTCTGCAGATTTCAAATGGCTCTGTACTGTGGTGACTATACTCTTGTTTTTTCTTTCATATGAGCCATGCTCTGGCAAAAGGGAGCTTAATGCATCTCTGTGATGCATGATACCAACTAAGCCATCACATAATTATGGATCCATTGTAGTCACTTTTTTAGCTCACCTAAGCACGAAGTGCTCGAGGTGAGCTATTGTGATCGGTCAATGTCCGTTGTCCATCTGTCCGTCCATCCGTCCGTCCGTCCGTTCACAATTACAAAAAAATCTTCTCCTCCTAAACTAACAATCAGATTTCAATCAAACTTCACAAAAATGATCCTTAGGTCATGCTCTTTCAAAATACTTCAAGGAATTGAAATCAGTGAAGAACTCTGGTTGCCATGGCAACAGAATGAAAAAACTTAAAAAAATTTCTTCTCCAAAACTGTAAGGCCTAGAGCATTCATATTTGGTATGTAGTATTGTCTAATGGCCCTCTACCAAAATACTTCAAATTATGGCCCTAGTGTGGAAATTGGCCCTATGTTGTGGGTTCTCGGATTTCACATAGAGATAAAGAAGGAAATGTTTAAAAATCTTCTTGTCCCAAACTGTAAGGGCTAGAGCTTTCATATATGGCATGTAGCATCATCTAGTGACCCTCTACCAAAATACTTCAAATTATGGCCCTGGTGTTAAAAATTGGCCCTATGTTATGGGGTCTCGGATTTCACATAGAGATAAAGAAGGAAATCTTTAAAAATCTTCTTGTCCCAAACCGTAAGGGCTAGAGCTTTCATATTTGGCATGTAGCATCATCTAGTGGCCCTCTACCAAAATACTTCAAATTATGGCCCTAGTGTTAAAAATGGCCCTATGTTGTGGGTTCTCGGATTTCACATAGAGATAAAGAAGGAAATCTTTAAAAATCTTCTTGTCCCAAACCGTAAGGGCTAGAGCTCTCATATATGGCATGTAGTATCATCTAGTGGCCCTCTACCAAAATACTTCAAATAATGGCCCTAGTGTGGAAATTGGCCCTATGTTATGGGTTCTCGGATTTCACATAGAGATAAAGAAGGAAATCTTTAAAATTCTTCTTGTCCCAAACCGTAAGGGCTAGAGCTTTCATATTTGGTATGTAGCATCATCTAGTGGCCCTCTACCAAAATACTTCAAATTATGGCCCTAGTGTTAAAAATGGCCCTATGTTGTGGGTTCTTGGATTTCACATAGAGATAAAGAAGGAAATCTTTAAAAATCTTCTTGTCCCAAACCGTAAGGGCTAGAGCTCTCATATATGGCATGTAGTATCATCTAGTGGCCCTCTACCAAAATACTTCAAATAATGGCCCTAGTGTGGAAATTGGCCCTATGTTATGGGTTCTCGGATTTCACATAGAGATAAAGAAGGAAATCTTTAAAATTCTTCTTGTCCCAAACCGTAAGGGCTAGAGCTTTCATATATGGCATGTAGCATCATCTAGTGACCCTCTACCAAAATACTTCAAATTATGGCCCTGGTGTTAAAGATTGGCCCTATGTTGTGGGGTCTCGGATTTCACATAGACATAAAGAAGGAAATCTTTAAAAATCTTCTTGTCCCAAACCGTAAGGGCTAGAGCTTTCATATTTGGCATGTAGCATCATCTAGTGGCCCTCTACCAAACCACGTAAAATTATGGCCCTGGTGTGAAAATTAGCCATATTTTGTTGGTCTTGGATTTCAAATAAAAATAAAGAGGGAAATCTTATGACAGCTGAGTTGCATTTCAGGTGAGCGATTTAGGACCATCATGGTCCTCTTGTTTAAATAACAGACTTATTCATGAGATAGACTAATCCTTGGACATACAGAAAATTGACCAATAGCAAAAAGTTTCAGCTCAGGTCAGCCTGTGCGGGCTGTGCAGGCTGACATGGTTCTATACTTTTTGCAGATGCATTAAGCCCCCTTTCCACGAAGCATGGCCCATATGTTTTGTTATGACTTGTTATTCTACACCTCAATTCATATTATTGCTGATCAATAAAGTCAGTCCTTTAAGCATTAACCCTTAAGCTGCTAAGCGTAACTCAAGGACCTTTTGTGGATGGTGTAGATCAAGATCAGACTGTCCAGAACATGCAGTCTGATCTTGGATCTACTCTGTCCCATAAGGAGATATCTTTCCCACAAAAAATAGCAAGTTTCGGGTTTTTACTATCGGCTTATAAGTTTCATTTCACTTATTTAGCAGGATAAGGGTTAATAAATGAAGAAATTGTTAATCCTTGTTATTTTTCTTCTTTGAGCCTTCACTACGCATACCCGATAGCTCAGTCTACAGGCCCTGAAACTTAAAGGTGGCTTGTTACATTTCCCAGATGGGTCAAATTCTTTCCAGATATTGATGATAGTCATTGCCACAGGATTCATTCATATCACACCGCTGAGCACTGCCTATACTTCGTTTACATGGAAAAGCAGCCAATGGCTTGAAAAGAATGTTGTGTGAAGTACTAGAATAAGACACCCCAGTAAACCATGGATAGGTGCACTAGAATAAGACACCCCAGTAAATCATGGATAGGTGCATGGATAGGTGCACTGTGAAACAACTGTGATACAACTGAAATAACGTTTAGAGGGGTGTTTAACACCAAAGAAACAAACATATTGGATACTTACATGTGGTCGTACCAGTCCTGCTCATTTGTTCCATTATCATATATTACATCTTCGACCGGTAAGTTTTTAGGTGCTTTCAACAGTACTGTCTGCCAAATTCCACTGTTATTCCAAAGCCTGGGATGATATAAAGTGCATACTTGAAGTACAGTTGGCCTATCAGCAGTTTTACGTCTTGTTTCCAAGACAGTTTTACAGATATTGAACCTGATGCCTACATAACTGCTTCCTGTTCTACATCAGGTAATTCTTTACCGAACAATCCTGACTCAACAACCCTGAGAAAGAAAGCCTTTAAAAAATATTTTGGGAAAAGGAGAAAAATGCTGGTAACCAGCATTTTCTCCTTTTCCCACAATGTTTTCTACCCTATCAAGGACAAGTTTTGTCACTCGAGCCATCTTTAATTTGTCATCTGCAAATGCTTTCAATGTGGACCAGGCTAAAATTTTGTCGTTTGATAAAGAGTACGAACAATAAACAGAATTCCATCCAAACTATGGAATTATGGAGCATTTACCAACCAATCTATGGTAGCTTTTTAAGGATCCTTAGGAAGATAGGCATCTGAAAACATTGTGGAAAAAGGAGAAATAGCTGGTATATCATATTTTTTCCCTTTACAATCTAGTATTTTTAAGATCCTGACGAAAATAGCACATATCTAAAAACATTGTGGGAAAAGGAGAAAATGCTATTAACCAGCACTTTTTTCTTTTTCCCATAATGTGTCCTACAGAAGAAAAATTCAAATGTGTTTAACCCTTAAAGTGCCTTTCAAAACTATGCCTGTTTTTGCAGCTGGTGTATATCAAGATCAGACTGATCTTTGATCTACACATTCTGCTAAGCTTTAACACTTTAGACAAAAGCACCCATCAAATTGCAATTAATTGGGTCCTATTCCTAGTCCCTATTTACCTGATGGGTTTATTTGGTTCTCTAAAGGTTAACCCTTTACCACACAATCCCAAGTTTTAACGACCCTGAGAAAGAAGCCTTTTGAAAACATTGTGGGAAAAAGAGAAAATGCTGGTGACCAGCATTTTCTCCTTTTCGAACAATGTTTTCTATCCTTCCCAAAACAAATTTCAATTTTTGAGTCGCATTTATTTCGTCGTCTGCAAATGCTTTGAATTTGGACTAGTCTAAAATTTTGTCGTTTGTTTAAGATTTAAGCTGCAAGCAAGAAAGAGGCCTTTTGAAAACATTGTGGAAAAAGGAGAAAATGCTGGTAATCAGCATTTTCTCCTTTTTGAACAATGTTTTCTATCCTTCCCAAACAAATTTCAATTTTTGAGTCGCATTTATTTTGTCGTCTGCAATGCTTTCAATTTGGACTAGTCTAAAATTTTGTCATTTGTTTAAGAGTTAAGCTGCAAGCAAGAAAGAGGCCTTATACAGTATTCCATCATTTACCCTTTTAATAAATATTTTCAATTTTCCTATAAAAAAAAGTAGGGATAGTAGGGCATTTTCAGAAAAAAGTAGGGGGATAGAAAAAAGTAGGGGAAAATAGGAAAAGCAGGGCCTGCTTGAAAGCCTGTCTAGATCTGCAAGCCTTTTTAACTGAATAGACAGGTTACATTGATGCACTGATGACTAGGGAATTCCTCTGTGCTTTACAGTAAATGCCACCCTCCAGCTCCCTCCCAAATCGGCACTTCGTGTCTCACAGGGCATATAAATATTTAAATCCTGCCTGTGCTTATGGATGTAGACCATCATCAGTGAAGGCATGGGTGGGTTCTATGTGCCAATGACCAATTGAGATTAAGGAAGATTGACAAAGCTTCCCACTGATCAAACTACATCCAACAATGTCCTACAAAGTTGTCAAAAAATTGCATAACCAGTTTGGGTCTGACCAGAACATGTAGCTTTTTATGTTTGCAAAGGGATCCTAGTTGGTTCATTAACTGTTTTTTTGGGGCATCTATTTCATCTTGGTATCAGTTTTATTGACTTAACCCTTTACAAGATGATGAAATGTTAGACCTATTAAAATTGACAGCATTCTCAGACAATAAATTGAGTAGGCTCAAATGAGGGGATTTCTTATTAAAATTTAACCCTTATCTTGCTAAATAAGTGAGATGAAACTTTCAAGTCAATAGCAAAAAACCAAAATAATGCTATTTCAGACTTATCTTTTGGAGAAAAATATCTACTTATTGGACAGTGTAGATCCAAGATCAGACTGCATGTTCTATGCATTCTGATCTTGATCTACATTGTCTGCAAAAGGTCAGTGAGTTGCCCTTGGCAGCCTAAGGGTTAAAAGATGACCAGAATCAAGTCCTATTAGATCTACAATACTGTTTTCTACCTTTTCACTGCTAAATCCCGCAATTTGTCGTCTGAAAATGCTTCCAATACCAATGAGTATACAATGAAGAGTTAGATTCAATTATGATATGAAATTGGAGAACCTCCATTAATTAACATCTTTATGGCTTACATCTTTCTGAGGGCGTAGTAGACATTTAAACAAATTCTTGCCGGAAAGAAATCGTTTGAGAGCAATGATATCGATATATGTATATATAGGCTATCTAAAGGTACCTGAGGCTTAGCAAGGGGGGTCCGTGCTGTTGATACCTCAATCTCCAGAACTTCAGTGCTCTGACAAATATAACCTCTTGCATCAATAACAACGCATATCCTTCAATATGTTGATGGATTCTGGAATGATTCAGATTTTTGCACTTCACTGTTTCTTGCTGCCTTCATCAGTGCTTAATCATTAATGCAGCTGTGACTGCAGAATAATTCGTCCTTTGTTGTGTCTTCAAAATAAACATTTTAATTTAAACTTAAGTGTTTATCAAGTCTGCAAAATTTAATGGTAGATCTATGCATTTTTATGTTTCAATTTATTAAGCAGGAATCGTATATATGTGGATCTATGTGTATGATCCCAGTATTAGAAGAAAATATGGATAAATGTCTGCTTGATTCAAATATCCCGCGTAAGTAAAATTCCCGACTCTTGCATAGTATCATCATAATCTACTTCCGGTTACATTCTGCTGTGGAAAGACTAGAAGAGAGGGTAAGGTAACATCAATATCTCTTATTGCCGTCTTAAAACACGATCATAGCTTATCTGAACGCGTCTGATATTGAAGTTCAATTTATGGTCAAGCATCATAGTAGTAAGAGCTGCATATCATGTCGATCTACTAAGTTTATAGCCTTGCGATGAAATGTACTCGTTTCTATTTTTAGAACTCACATTCGTCCAAATACTTTTCGTGGTCAATGGGCTTCATGTCAAACACATATTTTACACAGATATTGGACCTGAAGATATACTTGAATGTATGTCCCTTTGATATGATCATCCACTTGGACAATGACGATTATTTTTCAGTGATTTTTGTTCTGAATAAGTTCAATCAGTAACTATAAAACTCATAAGATCCTCACAGTTTTCACTCCCCTTTGGAATAAGATATGAATATTTTCTCCTTTACATTGTTTTAAATTTATTAAGATGAGACATCTTTCAAGACCAGATCCGATCATTTGTGCCATAGTGGAACTGTTGTCTGCCAACTCCCACATTTTGGACAAAGATTGCTAAAAAAGGGTTAACACTTTCCCAAATGACAAATTTTAGACGCTTTTCAAATTCAAAACATCTTCAAACGACAAATTCAGAATCGGTACAAATGCACTTAATCTGTCTGATATGGTAAAAACATTGAGGGAACAGAAGGAAATGCTGGTTACCAGCATTTTCTCCTTTTCCCACAATGTTTTCCAAAATTTTCTCACACATGCTCATGAAAACCTGGGATTGTTTGGTAAAGGGTTAAATCACTTAGCAGCAGGAATTTCAAACTTTCACTTTTCCCGTTTTTATTAAACATTATGACAACAGTTGATCATTTTTGGCTAGGATTGTAAGTGAACAGTGTCACTGTACTTTCAGCTTATTCCATATAAGGGGGGATAGAGATCATCAGACTGCACAGAATTGATTGTCTGATCATGGATCAACAAAATTACCCCAAATTCAATCATAAAAACATGTGCTTAACCCTTTCCCAAACAAGCCCTGGTTTTCACGTGTCTGCAGTACAAGTCTTTTGAAAACACTGTGTGAAAAGGAGAAATTGCTCATAACGAGCAATTTCTCCTTTTCCCACAGTGTTTTCTACCCTTTTTGAGACCTTTCTGCCATTTTCATCAAATTTAAAGTTGTTGTCTGCAAACTCTTTCAATTTGGACCAGTCCAAAATTTGTTGTTTGGGAAAGGGTTAACCCTTTACCACATGACCCTGAGTTTTAATGACACTGACAAAGAATGGCTTGAGGGGAAAAGAGAAAATACTCCGTGGTAACCAGCATTTTCTCCTTTTTCCAAAATGTTTTCTACCCTGTCACAGTAAGTTTCATCATTTTAACAACATTTGTCTTCTGCAAATGCATTCCATGTAGACTAGTCTAAACTTTTGTCATGTGATAAAGAGTTAATTATACTGGCCTTAATATTGCAAGAACAGGGCATTTTTTTTTTACTGCTATTGCCCTTGATCAAACAATTTCATATTTTCATGATCCTGGAGAAGAAGACTTTTGAAAGTGCAGAGAAGTAGTAGCATTTTATCCATTTTCCTATATGTTATGTTTTCAATACTTGTAACTCTTTAACAGATAACAAAATTTTAGCCTTGTCCAAAATGAAAGCATTGGCAGACTACAGTTTCAATGTAGCTCAAATGGAGCAATTATTCTTTGATAGGGTAGAAAACATTGTAGGAAAAGGAGAAAATGCTGGTTACCAGCATTTTCTCCTTTTCCCACAATGTTTTCAAAAGGCTTCTTTCCCAGGGTCTTTAAAAGGCGGCATTGTGTGGTAAAGGGTTAAAGAGAAAAACCACATTAACTTCTAACCGTATGATCCCAAATTTGAGTATCCTGAGAAGAAAGGCTTTTTAAAACATTGTGGAAATAGGAGAAATGCTTGTAACCAGCTTTTTCTCCTTTTCCAGCCATGTTTTCTACCCTGTCAAAGACTAATCAAATCATGTGAGTTCACCCTTGAATACACAATGCCAGCTTTTAATGGCCCTGAGAAGAAAGGCTTTTGAAAACATTGTGGAAAAGGCAGAAAATGCTGGTAACCTTTTTCCTTTTTCCACTATGTTTTCTACCCTTCCAAAAACAAATTTCATTTTTTTTTTGAGAAACTTTCAATTTGTTGTCTAAATATGCTTTTATTATGGGTGACCCCAAGATTTTTATCTTCTAGTTAAGAGTTAACCCTTTACCGCACAATCCCAACTTTTAATGACCCTGAAATAAAAGTCTTTTGAAAACATTGTGGGAAAAGGAGAAAATGCTGGTTACCAGCATTTTCCCCATTTCCCACAATGTTTTCTACCCTATCAAGGAAAAATTTTGTCATTTGGGCCACCTTTAATTTATCGTCTGCAAATGCTTTCAATTTAGACTGGTCTAAAATTTTGTCGTTTGGTATTAAAGAGTTAAAGCCACATTTAATTTAAAGTCTGGAAATACTTTTATGATGGAAGAGTCCAAAATTTTCTAATTCGATAGAGAGTTAATCCCACGATGTGATAAATTAACATTTCTGTCATCAGTTTTTACCCAAATGTTGCAGTTTCATGGCTGCTTTTGCTAGGATATGTTTTGTAACACAGATTGAAAATCCATGATCAGACTACACATTCTCTACAGTCTGATCGTGGTCTACACTGTTGTGAAAAGCTATGAGTCTTAACATTGAGCATAGCTCTTAACTCTTACCAGATGAAAAAAATTTAGACTTATCTAACTTTAACTCTTTACCAAACGACAAAATTTTAGACTGGTCCAAATTGAAAACATTTGCAGATGACAAAATAAATGTAACCCAAAAATTGAAATTTGTTTTGGGAAGGGTAGAAAACATAGTGGGAAAAGGAGAAAATGCTGCTTACCAGCATTTTCTCCTTTTCACACAATGTTTTCAAAAGCTTTCTTTTTCAGGGTCGTTAAAAGTCAGGACTGTGTGGTAAAGAGTTAAACCTGTTTACAGATGGCACAGTAAATGTGGCTTATATGATAGAATTTGGCTAAGAAAGGGTAGAAAACATTGTGGGAAAAGGAGAAAATGCTGGGTTATCAGCATTTTCTCCTTTTTCTGCTATGTTTTTAATAGCCTTTTCCCTTGTTGTTAAACCTGAGGATTGTGTGATAAATCTTTACCAAACAATCCCGAGTTGAAATGATCCTGGAAGAGAAGGTTTTTTAAAAACATTGTGGGAAAAGGAGAAAATGCTGGTAACAAGTGTTTTATCAAAGGCAGAAATCATCATTTGAGCTTCATTTAATTTGTCGTCTGCAAATGGTTTTAATTTGGTCCAGTCAAGAATTGTGATGTTTGGTAAAGAGTTAAACCTTTACCAACAATCCTATTATATGTTTTCATGATCCTGAGAAAGAGGACCTTTTAGAACATTGTGGGAAAAGGATGAAATGCTGGTATTAGGCAGCTTTCTTTCCTTTTACCCTTTGTCTGGTGGTAAGGTGTTGAAAACTTTATGGTAAAAGCTAGAAACCAGAAATCAAATACATACTGTAGAAGGTGAGCAAAGAGTCATAACAAAATAACTGTTGAAAAAGGAGCAATTTTTTGTTAAAAGCAGTTTCTTCTTTTCCAAAATTGTTTTCCAAAACTGACAGAGCTATGCAGGATACAATAGTAATTGGTCAACTTTGTTAGCACCAAACATGTAGATCTAAACTAAAACTTTCGACGGCTAAAAATTATAATCCTACTAAAACTTAAATTTCTAAATCAAAGGCTGGACTAAACAAGAAGATTGCATAAATCCAAGATCAGACTACACATTGTGTACAGCCTGATCTTGTTACCAGATGATAAAGTTCTAGACTCATCCAAATTCTAAGCATATGCAGACAAAAAAAAATTGCATGGCTTTCATGATGGAATTTTTTCTAGAAAGAGTAGAAGTTAGAAAGCGTTATGATAAAAGGGAAAAGAGCTAGTTCCCAGCATTTTCTTATGTAACCATCATTTTTCTCTATTTCCAACAATGTCTTCCCTCCCAGGGTGGTGAAAATATGCTATTGTGTGGTAAAGGGTTAACATAGTTCATTGTAGGTCACTGCGATACTTGGAGGACATGGCATATTGATTTGTGTGATTGTTGAGGAGTGTTCGTGACATTTGTTTCTCCGAGAGAGGTTTATGACAAATTATTCCATGTTACTGCCTGTGGTCACACGTCTGGTAACTGGTAATGGCATAGGGAGATGCCGTTATTGTGAAAATATTGATTTCTGCATGTTGACTTGTTTCCAATCGCCACTTAACACTTTACCATACCAAAATGTTTACAAAAGCCTTCCTCTGTAGGGTTGTTAACTCTTTACGAACGACCAAATTTTGGACTTAACCAGACTGAAAGCACTTGCAGCTGGCAAAATAAATGTAGCTCAAGTGATGATTTCTGTCTTTGATAGAGGTGAAAGCATTGTGGGAAAAGGAGAAAATGCTGGTTTTCAAAAGGCCTCAGCAGGGTCGTCCAAAGTTGGGATTGTGTGTTAAGGGTTAAATCAGGGGATTGCTTGGTTAACCCCTCTGCTGATGAATGAATAAAATTAATTTTTGATAACAATGACTTTACCACATTTATATTTTTTGTACAGTAATGGGCTGACCTTTTACCCTGTAAACACAGCTTGTTATCTGCAAAAGCAATGCTTTCAGTAAGATTGAGTCTAAGATTTTGTTGTCTGCTAAAGTATTGAATCATTAAAAAGTGCAGCAGGAATTGCTCTTGGCATGCTACCGTATTGTTCCTTATTGACGCTCCCCCCTCTTCTTAATGTCACCCCACCTTTTTTCTAACTGAAAATGGGCTTACCTAATGGCCAATTCATGGAGTAAGTTCAAATACTACAACTGGAATAGATTAATTAACTGCATCAACATAATCCTAATAACTTCACATATCGGTGTCATTATTACCTGGCCATCCAAATAAACATACACTTCAGATAATATAATAAACTTCCCATATCATAAACTTGTCAACTATAGCTTGGAAGAACTTAAGAAAAGAGAAAGTGTGGATGATTAGTGTCCCCTATTATGCATGCTATTTAACTCTTTACTAAACGAGAAAAATTTAGACTTTCCCAGATTGAAAGCTTTTGCAGACGACAAAAAAGTCATGATTCTAAAAAAGAAATTCATCTTTTTTAGGGTAGAAAGCATTTTCTCCTTTTTCCACAATGTTTAAAAAGTTCCTTCCATAGTGTCATTAAAACTTGGGATTGAGTGGTAAAGGATTAATGTCAAAATGAATCATGTTGGGAGTAAAACTGATAGTCTGCATCAAATACAGTGTGTTTCTTACGTGGCAATGGCTTTGCTGTTGGTACTGACTATAACACAGATTGCAATGTTATCGTCAACCTTGGAAAATTCTACATATCTTTTGTTAACCCATATGAGTCACCCCACCTCCCTTTTCGGAAAATGTAATGCCCAGGGAACGTTAAAAAGAGAATGTACTGAAAATGTACATTCTAAATGTAGAGTGCATGTAAAACTTGGAGATGGGGACTAGATTCTTATTCACTGTGCTAAATATAGACTTTGCACAACAACTTGGTGATGGAAACAAATTGTAGATTCCGTCCCACGTTGATAAAAACTACGGACATGTGATCACTAGGGAACTGAATATGTAAAATGTTTTTATCAGCATGTTTTGTATACCATATAGAGACTTTAAATTGTATTTTATTTCATAAATTGTAATACGTAACACAATCATACATCGTCCCATAAACATTATGTGCATTGTATTGAATGAATACCTGTCATTGTTTACAAGACTGATTAAGTTCAGTTTTTGTTTAGCAAAATGTGTATATAATACTTAGGGTCACCACTGTCATTGATCTTGTATGCCCTGAAATTTTTATCACAGAATTCACCATTCAATCCTGTTGATAAAAAGGAATAGCAGTTCCCTGACAGGGTAGAAAACATTGTGCAAAAAGGAGAAAATCCTGGTTACAAGTATTTTCTCCCTTTTGCACTGAGTTTGTAAAAGGTTTCATCTTGGGGTTGTTAGGACACTGGATTGTTTGGTAAAGGGCAAAGTTTTAATGGTGTTTCTTCTATCATTTCAAAAAATTGGGAGTTCTCATCAGATTGCAACTGTTTTATTACAATGGAATTAGAACCAAATGTGATCTTGCAAAGAAAAAAAAAACTGCTAAATTAACCTGTGTGCTGAATTAACCTATCAGACATTTTCATCCTAGAAATTCAACCAAAATAATTACAATTTCATGGTTGCTTTCGTCTACAGTGTTTCAGTAAAACAGAGAGTTTAGATCAAAGACCAGGGTGCATGTTTGTGCAGCCTGATTTTACTCTACACTGGCCGCACAGGCAACTATAGTTGCGAAAGGTGCTTTCATTGTTAAAATAGAACCCTGAACACTGGGAGTAGAACACTGGGAGTACATCATGTATAAGATTTTGGACAGTCTGTGTAGATCCAAGATCAGACTGCATGTTCTGTGCAATCTATTTTTTATCTTCACTGTTCACTGTTTGCTATTGAAACTTGAACTATGCTCAGTGCTTTAATCCATTACCAAACAATCTCGTGGTTTAACCCTTTACCAGATGATAAAATTTTAGACCAGTCCAAACTGAAAGCATTTGCAGACGACAATTTCAATGTGGCTCAAATGGTACAATTTTTCGTTGATAGGGTAGAAAACATTGTGGGAAAAGGAGAAAATGCTGGTTACCAGCATTTTCTCCTTTTCCCGCAATGTTTTCAAAAGGCTTCTTTCCCAGGGGCGTTAAAAGTCGGCATTGTACGGGAAAGGTTTAAGGACCCTGAGCCGAGCCCCGGTAGCTCAGTCGATAGTGTACAGGACTTAGTAACAGGATGTCACCTGTGCTGTCAATTTCTTTCCAAGGATTGATAATAGTCATTGTGACAGGATTCATTCCTCTCTCACCACTGACCATTGTTTAGATGATGGCTATGAAGGAAAGCAGCCAATAGCTTGGAAAGAATATTGTGCCTAGTACTGGTAAAAGAAACTCCCGTAAAGCATGGATTGGTGCACTAGCCGGCACGATATAACTGAAATAATGTTTAAAACAGCGTCAAACACCATACACGTAATAAGGACCCTGAGAAGAAAGGCTTTTGAAAATATTGTGGGAAAAGAACGAATGCTGTTATCAAGTAATTCGCGGGCCTGTTTCAACAATATTCTCTGCCCTTTCAGAGACGACTCCCTTTATATGAGCCACATGTAATTTGTGATCTGCAAATACTTTCAGTATGGACCGGTCCAAACTTTTGTGATCTTGTAAAGTGCCTAATGAATTACTCGTTGCCAGATGATAAAAGTTTTGACTTGTCCAAATTGAAAGCATTAATTTGCAGATGGCATGTAAACTTTGTTTGAAATGATGGGATTTGTATTTGCTAGGGTAGAAAACATTGTGTGAAAAGGAGAAAATGCTGGTTAGCATCCTTTTCCCACAAAGTGTTCAAAAAGCCTCTGTTTCAGAGGCATTGTGAAAACTCGGGATAATTTCGTAGAGGATTAACCCTGTACTGCACAATGCGGCTTTTTAATGATCCTGGGAAAGAAGCCTTCTGAAAACATTGTGGGAAAAGAAGAAAATGCTGGGAACCAGCATTTTCTCCTTTTCCCACAATGTTTTCTACCCTATCTAGGAAAAATTGGACCATATGAGCCAGATTGAAATTGTCACCTGCAATAATGCTTTCACTGTGGACAAGGCTAAAATTTTGTCATCTGGTAAAGGGTTATCAAGTGTTTAATCCTTCACGAAATAATCCTTGGTTTTAACGACCCTGGGCAAGAAGCCTTTAGAAAACATTGTCGGAAAAGGAAAAAATGCTGGTAACCAGCATTTTCTACTTTACCCACAATGTTTTCAACTCTGTGTACGACAAATTCTGCCATTTGAGCCACCTTAAACTTTTCATCTCCAAATGCTGTCAGTTTGGACAAGTCTAAAATTTTGTTGTGTGCTGAGGAGTTAAATGTTAAAAAAGTGATTAGAAATGAGCATAACTTCTCTACTCTTTTAGGGTCCTGTGTAGCTCGGTGGTAAAGTGTTGGGTTGTGACTTGGAGGCCCCAGGTTCAAACTTCACCTTATCCACTGGGTTTTTTTTAGGGAGTATCCATGGGCAAGACACTTCAGAGCCCTAGTCTAGTACTGGTGAAACCCAGGAAGTACATGAATATGTGAGCTATCACCGTTATATGACAGAAATAATGTTGAAAGCGGCATAAAACACCACTCAATCAATCAATCAATCTCTACTCTTACAGTATTTTTATGTAGTTCTACAGATCTGTAAAAACTATTACAAGGATATAAATATAGAAGCATTTTAAACCTTTTCCACACTATCCCATGTTTCAACAACTGAGAGGAAGAAGCCTTCTAAAATCATTGTGAGAAAAGGCAAATATTCTCGTAACTAGCAGTGTTTTCTAACCTTACAAAAACAAATGCCATCATTTTTTCTAACCTTTCACAAACAAATGCCATCATTTGGGTCATATAGAATTTGTTGTTTGCAAATCAATCAGTAGTGTACACGTCTAAAATTTTGTCATCTGGTAAAGAGTTAAAAGTTTCCAAATTTGGTATTTCGGGGAAAACCCGCTGTGGTTTAGCATGAAGGAATGGTGTAATACGTGGGTGTGTAAGAAAATCAAGGTCTCTGTGGCATGTTACAAAATAGTTAACACATAGTTATTAGAATTTCTTTTGGAATGATTTCGATGGACTTGATACTCAATACATTCTGATGTTTTGTCAGATAGCCAGGTGATAAGAATGATTGGTAAATTTGTCTGGTGTTTTTTTTTTTAACTCTGTACAGTATGTCAAAATTTCAGACTGGGTCAATCTAAAAGCATTTGCAGACAAATGAAATTAGCCCTAAATAATTATATTAATGTTTTAAAGGGTAGGCAACATTGTTGGAAAAGGAGTATTATGTTGATAACCAGCATTTTCTCATTTTCCAACAATGTTTCCAAAAGCCTTCTCCATCAGGGTCGTAAAGACTTGGTACGGTGTGGTAAAGAGTTAACCCTTTACTACATAATCCTGACTTTTAACGAAACTGATAAAGAATTAATCCTTTTGAAAACACTGTGGGAAAAGGAGAAAATGCTGGTAACCAGCATTTTCTCCTTTTCCCACAATGTTTTCTACTGTATGAAAGACAAACTTCATGTTTTGAATTACATTTAATTTTTCATGTGCAAATGCTTTCAAGTTAGACAAATCCAAAATTTTGTTGTTTGGTAAAGGCTTAACTCCATACCAGACAACAAAGTTTTCTTGACTCATCAATAGAGTAAGTACTCGGAAATAACATGAAATATGATAAAATGATAACTTTTGTCTTTGAAAGCATAGGAAATATTGTGGGAAAGGGAGAAAATGCAAGTTACCAGCATTTTCTCCTTTCCCCACCATGTTTTAACCCTTAGAGTGCCGAATAAACCTGCCAGACATTTTCATCCCAGAAATATGACCCAAAATAATAGCAATTTTCTGGTTGCTTTTGTCTGCAGGGATTCAGCAAAGTGGACAGTGTAGATCATAGATCAGGCTGCACGTTTTGTGCAACCTGATCTTGATCTACGCTGGCCACAAACGTAACTATAGTTGTGAAAGACACTTTAAGGGTTAAAAGCCTGTTTTGCAAAGGCCTGTTAAAACAATGATTGGTTACTTTAAAAGAGTTAAATTCTTTAACTAGTATATAAATAGCTACACAAAAATTTAGATTGGTTTGTAGCGAAAGCTTTCACAGATGAGAAATCATGTGTTGCTCAAATGGCCGATAAATTTGTCTTTGAAATGCTTGAAAACTTCATGGGAAAAGTAGCAAAATGCTTGTTACTGGTAATTTTTTATTTTTTAAAAAAAAAATAATTACGTGGCTGTTTGGCAAAGTTTAACCCTTTCGGAAACAACAGATTTAGAGTATTTCAAATTGAAAGGATCTGCAGACAACAAATACGAAAGTAGTTCAGAGGAGCTACAGCTCTTTGGAAGGATAGAAAACATTGAGGGAAAAGAAGCATTTTCTTCTTTTCCGACATTTTTTTCGAAAGGCTTTTTCCTCAGGGTCGAAAATCATGAGGGTTGTTTGGCAAAGGATTAACCTTTAACCAAACAATCCTGAGTTGTAACAACCTAGCAAAGAAGCCGTTTGAAAACATTGTGGGAAAGGGAGAAAATGCTGGTAACCAGCATTTTCTCCTTTTCTTGCAGTGTTTTCTACCTTATAAAAGACAAATTCATCGTAATGAACCTCATACAAATTTCTTCTGCAAATGCTTTCAATTTAGACCAGTCTACATTTTTGTCATGTGATAAAGAGTTAACTCTTTACCAAACGACAAAATTTTAGACTTGTCCAAATTAAAAGCATTTGCAGACAACAAAATTAAAGCAGTTCAGAGATTGAAATTTGTTTTGGGAAGGGTAGAAAACATTATGGGAAAAGGAGAAAATGCTGTTTACCAGCATTTTCTCCTTTTCCCGCAATGTTTTCAAAAGGCTTCTTTCTTAGAGTCGTGAAAACCGGGGATTGCTAGGTAAAGGGTTAATCCTTTACAAAACAATCTCGGGTTTTCACGACCCTGGGAAAGAAGGCTTTTGAAAACATTGTGGGAAAAGGAGAAAATGCTGGTAACCAGCATTTTCTCCTTTTCCTACAATGTTTTCAGCTCTATCAGAGAGCTTAAGCTCGTTTGTACCAAAGTTGAATTTGTCATCTGCAAATGCTTTGAAATTGGCCTAGACCAAAATTTTGTCATTTGGTAAAGGGTTAAATGATTTTTCAATAATTTTTTATCTGATATTATCCTTATTTGTTCTGTCACTTGTTGAACCCTTCTCCCTTGGTTTTTTCGGAGCAGTTCCAGTCGAAACCTTAACTCTTTACCAAACGATGAAATTTTAGACATGTCCAAATCAAAAGCATTTGCAGACGACAAATTAAAGGTGGCTCAAAATTTAATGATGAAATTTGTCCTTAACCCTTTACCGTACAATGCCGCCTTTTGACGCCTCCGGGAAAGAAGCCTTTTGAAAACATTGTGGGAAAAGGAGAAAATGCTGGTAACCCTCATTTTCTCCGTTTCCCACAATGTTTTCTACCCTATCAAATAAAAATTGCACCATTTCAGCCACATCGAAATTGTCGTCTGCAAATGTTTTCAATTTGGACAAGACTAAAATTTTGTCATCTGGTAAAGGGTTAATAGGATAGAAAACATTGTGGGTAGAAGAGAAAGTGCTGGTTATCAGCATTTTCTCTGTTTCCCACAATATTTTCAAAAGCCTTATCTTTCAGGGCCGTTACAAGTCGGGATTGTGTGGTAAAGGGTTTGCATTTATGTGGCTGTGAGCTGTAATAGTTTTAACCCATATAAGCAATTTCTTCTTTTGCTGCGGTATTTTCAAATTTTCAAGAGTTCCATGCCATTTATTAAAGAAAGAAACAGTCCTTGTGTGGGTTGTACTACTATAAATTGATTAACCTTGTACCACACATTTCTGAGTTCTAACAAACCTGAGGTGGAAATTTTTGAAAACATTGTTGTAAAAGCAGAAAATGCTGGTAACCAACAGTTTACGCTTTAAAATGACCAAGTTTTGAACTTTTCAAAATCCAGAGCATGTGCAGACGACAATTTAACTGGTGCTGTAATGATGGATATTGTCCTGGAAAGGCTAGAAAACATCGTGGGAAATGGAGAAAATGCTGATTACCAGCATTTTCTCTTTTTCCCACAAATTTTTCAAAAGCTTTCTTCCTCGGGGTTGTTAAAAGTAGGGATTGTATGTTAAAGGGATAACTTGTATACCAAACGACAAAATTTTAGACGACAAATAAATGTAACTCAAAAACTGGAGTTGGTTTTTGGAGAGGAAGAAAACATTGTGGGAAAAGAAGAAAATGCTGGTTACCAGCATGGTCTCCTTTTCCCACAATGTTTTTAAAAGGCTTTTTCTTCTGGGTCGTTAAAGCTTGGGATCATGTGGTAACGGGTTAACTCTTTACCAAACGACAAAATTTTAGACTGGTTCAGATTGAAAGCATAAATTGCATAAGACAAAATAGATGTGATTGAAAAAGTGAAATCTCTTTTGAGAAGGGTAGAAAACATTGTGGGAAAAGGAGAAAATGCTGGTTACCAGCATTTTCTCCTTTTCCCACAAGGGTTTCAAAAGGTTTCTTTCACAGAGTCATTAAAAGTCGGGATTGTATGGTAAAGAGTTAACCCTTTACCGTACAATGCCGCCTTTTGACGCCCCTGGAAAAGAAGCCTTTTGAAAACATTGTGGGGAAAGGAGAAAATGCTGGTAACCAGCATTTTCTCCTTTTCCCACAATGTTTTCAACCCTACCTAAGAAAAGTTGCACCATTTGATCCACATTGAAATTGTTGTCTGTAAATGCTTTCAGTTTGGACAAGGCTAAAATTTTGTCGTCTGGTAAAGGGTTAAAGGGATAAAATGCCCTACATGTATTGATCATGGTGGGGACTTCATTTGAAAGGTTTGACCGTGACAAAGCTGTACTCTGATATGTTTGGATATTCAATACAACTTAAAAACATTGTGGGAAAATTATACAATATTGATAGGAGTAAATTGGTGTAGATTTCTCGCAACTCAACCATATTCTCAGGAGGATTTTGGGTTGTGTTATATTTTTACCGAAAGACTTGGATATTGCTAATTTTAATATGGTGTTAACTCTTTACCAAACGACAATTTTTTGTACGCAACCAAATTGAAAGGATTTGCAGACAACACGATAAATGTAGCTCAAGTGATGATTTTTGTCTTTGATAGGGTAGAAAACATTGTGGGAAAAGGAGAAAATGCTGGTTACCAGCATTTTCTGCTTTTCCCACATTGTTTTCAGAAAGCTACTTCAGGGTTGTTAAAACTCGGGATTGTGTGGTAGAGAGTTAAATTGTGTTTTTTTCTGCGGAAAAGGACTCAGATTTTTGTAGTTTTGTCGAGTGAACGTAAAGGATTATTTACTTGAGGAGAATTATTGATGTGGACACTAATAGATTTACATTTGAAAGGTGTTTGACAGCGAGAGACGTATGGATTTGGTAAGTAGATATGGTCGGCCATTTTTGGGTTCATTTGTGTTCATTTGTGACACTGGGCCACAGGGGTTAACCCTTTACCAGTCCACACAGTCACGATTTTTAACCACCCTGAAGAAAAAGTCTGTTGAAAACATTGTTGGAAAAAGGAGAAAATGCTGGTAACCAGCATTTTCTTCTTTTCCCAGAATGTTTTCTACCTTTCTCAGAAGGAATTTCAATTTTTGAGTCACGTTTGTTTCGTCGTCTGCAAATGCTTTGAATTTGGACTAGTCTTAAATTTTGTTGTCTTTTAACCCTTTCCCAAACAAGCCCTGGTTTTCACGTGTCTGCAGTACAAGTCTTTTGAAAACATTGTGGGAAAAGGAGAAATTGCTCGTAACGAGCAATTTCTCCTTTTTCCACAGTGTTTTCTACCCGTTTAGAGACTTTTCTGCCATTTTCATCAAATTTAAAATAGTCGTCTGCAAACTCTTTCAATTTGGACTAGTCCAAAATTTGTCGTTTGGGAAAGAGTTAAAGAGTTAATTAACCCTTGCGCTTCCTAGCAGAAATTGATAAAGACGTCATTTTTTGAAATGATTAATCCATTACCCATGGACAAAATTTTGGACTAGACTAAATTAAAAGCATTAATTTGGCAGACAACAAATTAAATGTGGCTCAAGTGATGATTTTTGTCTTTGACAGGATAAAAACTTTTGTGGGAAAAGGCGAAAATGCTGGTAACCAGCATTTTCTCCTTTTTCTAGAATGTTTTCAAATGTCTTCTATTTCAGTGTTGTTAAAACTAGGAATCTTGTGAAAAAGAATTAAAATATTTTGAAGTCAAGATTACTCTAGCCAGAGTGTGTTTAAGAGAATGAGGGAGTTTACATCCAAGATCAGACTGTACTTACACTGCAGTATGATCTTGGTCTGCTTTGTCTGCACAAGAAATTGAAGTTGCCCACAGCATGTAGAGAGAGAGAATGTATTAGTTTTCAAAAAAGAACATTTTTCAGGATTTCTTCAGCAAGACTTATGTTGCTGATATTCATTAGAATCGTCTCATCAAGATAATTCTTATGAGTACCCACAACATACAAGAGATAACTGTCAATTTTCAATTTAAACGCTTAATAACATAAAAAAAACCAGTTTAACCCTTTCCCAAACGACAAATTTTGGACTGGTCTAAATTGAAAGAGTTTGCATACGACAATTTTAAATTTGATGAAAATGGCAGGTCTCAAAACGGGTAGAAAACACAGTGGGAAAAGGAGAAATTGCTCGTTACGAGCAATTTCTCCTTTTCCCACAGTGTTTTCAAAAGACTTGTACTGCAGACACGTGAAAACCAGGGCTTGTATGGGAAACGGTTAATTTAACTTCTACTTATTTAGATATTTAAGTTTCCCAAAATAGACACAAATTGGCTTCCAGCCTGCCAAACACGATATTATTTCAATAGCTCATTCGAGATTTAAAAAATTATAAACAACTTCTAAAAGTGCTTTAGGTAATGAAACATTTATTAATTTGTCCTTAGTCAAGTGTGTCACTAAAAATTACTTGCATTTTGCTGCAATACAGATTAAACTAGCAAAACAGAAAGCCAGTACAGCACGGTAGCTTTTGCACCGGAAAATTCAGGACAGACTTGAGATATTACGGTGCACAATAAATGTCAAAATATGAAAAGAAGCCCCATAAACATCTCATTGGACTACTTATTAACCTTTTACCACACAATCCCGTGTTTTAACGACCCTATGAAAGAAGCCTTTTGAAAACATTGTGGGAAAAGGAGAAAATGCTGGTGGCCGGCATTTTCTCCCTTGCCTACAATGTTCTCTACCCTATCCAAAACAGAAATCATCATTTGAGTTACATTTGTCATCTGCAAATCCTTTCAGTCTAAAATTTTGTCATTTGGTAAAGATTTGAAATAGTCTCATCAAGACAATTCTTATCATTACCCACAACATAGGTTTTTTGTCAATGCATTGTTTTTGTATGTACCATATCTACACATATCTATAGATCTTTGAACTGAAGTTGATGTGTTGCTTTTAAGTGAATGCAGATTTTTATTTATGGAGAAACATAATTTTTGGTAACATTCCACAGTATTCTTGTATATTTTGATAAACTATTTGTGACAAAATGATCTTTGTATCAGCTACATACAGGTAGGAGAATTATAACTGGTACAGGTAAAATTTAGTGGGATATTAAAGTCTGTCACTGCCAATGGCCACTTAACTCTTTGCCAAACGACAAAATTTTAGACTGGCCCAAATTGAAAGCATTTGCAGACGATAAAATAAATGTGGCTAAAAAAATGAAATTTGTTTTGGAAAGGGTAGAAAACATTGCGGGAAAAGGAGAAAATGCTGGTTACCAGCATTTTCTCCTTTTCCCACAATGTTTTCAAAAGGCGTCTTTCTCAGGGTCATTAAAAGTCGGGATTGTGTGGTAAAGGGTTAACTCTTTACCACAAGATCACGACTTTTAACTACCTCGAGGAAGAGGGCTTTTGGAAACAGTATGGGAAAAGGAGAAAATGCTGGCTACTAGCGTTTACTCCCTTTTCCACAGTGTTTTCTACCCTATGACAGACAGATATCATATTTTGAGTTAGATTGAATTTGTTGAATGGAAATGCTTTCAATTTAGACAAGTCTATATTTCTTTCGTGTGGTAAAGAGTCAACTCTATACCACAGACAAATATTGTCACTTGTCCATATTGATAGAGAATATGTGGTTGGTGCTGAGATGGATAAAGTTGATCCAGTGAGGCTTAGAAAACTTAGAGGGCGAGCTTTAGCTGTGTATCTGTTGTCTGCCAGTCCTTTCAAAGTGGACCAGTGTTGAATTTTGGCGTATTGTAAAGATTAAATGATGGAATTTGCTTTTGATGGTGTAGAAAAACATTGTGGGAAAAGGAGAAAATGCTGGGTACCAGCATTTTCTCCTATCACCACAATGTTTTCAAAAAGTTTCTTACTCAGGTTTGTTTAACCCTTTCCCAAACAAGCCCTGGTTTTCACGTGTCTGCAGTACAAGTCTTTTGAAAACACTGTGGGAAAAGGAGAAATTGCTTGTAACGAGCAATTTCTCCTTTTCCCACAGTGTTTTTTACCCTTTTTGAGAACTTTCTGCCATTTTCATCAAATTTAAAATTGTCGTCTGCAAACTCTTTCAATTTGGACCAGTCTAAAATTTATCATTTGAGAAAGGGTTAAACTGGGAATTGTGTTGTATTATAAGGGTTCAGAGCAGGTAGAAAACATCATGCTGTTTACCATCATTTTCTCCTTTTCTGAACATGTTTCTCTTTCAAAGGATAGAAAACATTGTGGGAAAAGGAAGAAATGCTGGTTACCAGCATTTTCTCCCTTACCCACTATGTTTTCAAAAGCTTTCTTTCTCAGGGTCATTAAAAGTCGGCATTGTCCAGTAAAGGGATAAAGAATTACCACAACTCACTACCAAAGAGTAAAATTTTCTAGGACCTGTCCAAACTGAAAGCTTTTGCAGTAGACTGATTAACACTTTACGTTTGTCATCTGCAAATAATTTCAACTTTGTTGAAACTAAAATTTTATTGTTTGGCAAAGCCTAGCATAACAATATCAGCTTGATTCTTGTACCTCGAAAATTGATTTCAATTGTATTTCAATGTATGATTGAATTTTTCATTTCAGGTCCAATTTCTTCATAATCTAGCCAGCAAAAGCAGACATGAAATCATGAAGTAACTGTGACAGGGTATTGAGAATCACCGTGGCAACCAGCAGGATGCTGGCCCTGGATGTTAACCTCCTGGCCACAAAGCTAAAGAACCAGACGTTGGAGGAAAATAAATCAACTGTGACAACGTCTGCACCATCTTCAACCAGTATAACTTTGGTAAGCTCTTGGGACTTGATAACTTCATGATAATCAGAAATAATGGTAACTGACAGGCTGCCCGGCAGGATAGCCTAGTGGTTAGTGTATCTGACTTGCAACCTGGTGTTTGCAAGTTCAATAGCTGGCTGCTGCAAACTTTCTTTCAGGCGGTGCATGTGAGAAAAGTAGTCAGTGGCTTGGAAAGAAAGTCGTGTCAGGAGGTGTGAGAAAGCCAGGAAACATATGCATAGGTGCCCTGGCTGCTGTGATATCACCTAAGGTGTTAAAACTGCATTAAACTCCAAAACAAGCAAACAAAAAAAAACTGACAGGCTGCAACCATACTACTGTAGACATAAAAAGTTTATTACAAATCACTTTATACTCTAAGGGCACATCTTTACTTGTTCTTGTAGATATTGTAGATCAAGAACAGACTGCCCAGTTAGTCTAGAAATTAGGCACTCTGCCTGCCAAAACAACGTACTTACTGCTTTGTCTGCAAATGCTATCAGTACTAGCAGGTCCAAAGTTAGGATGTGCCTCAGCACTCTGTTTAATTCCTTACCAAACGGCAGATTCTAGACTCTTCCAAATTGAAAGCATCTGTACATAAAAATGAATCAAAGTTCTGTGAAAGGTTAGAAAACATTGTGGGAAAGAAGAAAATGCTGGTTACCATCATTTTCTTCTTTCCCACATTGTTTTAAAACACCTTCTCCTTCAGGGTCGTTAGAATTCGTGAATGTGTGGTAAAGGATAACAGATAAAATTTTTGCATATATATTTTTACGCCCTTGCAATAGAAAATTTTGGAAATTGAGAAATCATGATTGTTACAAAAAAATCTCACATCTTCTTTGCTCACAATATATTCCATATCATCCAAAAACATAGATGCCTTTCTGTCAGTTTTACTCCTGTGTGTCAGTTTCATTAGTTTTTGTTAGGTGTAAAATAGCCTGGACAGTAATGGGTTACATTTGGCAAACCTCATGCGATCTGTTCATCAAATCCCTCGGCTGTATTACGATGGGTGATATGCACCTACGCCGTACATTTCTTTGCCTGAAGTACACCGCTTTACAGTTCCTTTAACTCTTTCACTACTAATGACGACTTGACTACCTTTTGCGGACAGCGTAGATCAAGATCAGACTGCACAGAACGTGCTGGCTGATCTTGATCTGTGCTGTCTGCTACTCTATTTTTAAACTATGATGAATGTTGTTTTAAATGGCAGTGGAAATCTATTTTTAGAGCTTGGAAAAAACATGTAATTTCTGGAGTTAGTAGTGAAAGAGGTAATTATAAGGCTCCAAAATCTTTCTAAATTCATTTCTGTTGACAAACAGTTTGTACATGCAATTTTTAATGTGGTCAGTCAATTACATTGGCAGTTTTCACCAACAGATTGATAGATATGAAAACTTCACTGTGATTGTTGATGTAATACGGACCAGGTTAGAAATATTTATAGAATTGGCCGAGGTAGTGATGAGTGCGAGGAGTGTAATGGGCGAGAGATCTGTCTTTTGGTTTAGGGCGTATACTGTTCATATTATGTTTTATGTGGTGGGACAGATCGTGGGAATCATAAATACCAGAGCTGTCCAAGGTGCATTTTAATTCTTTACCAAACAGTTTTTACTTTTAATGAATCTGAAGAAGAATGCTACTGAAAACATTGTTGCTGAAGGAGATCTTAGATCTTGTTACAGACTTAAGAAGTCAGTGGGGTTTATTCGACGCTATGGGTGAACAAAAACAGCCAAAATATTGCTGTTTCAAGGTTGTTTTGGCCAGAACATGTTATGTAGTAGCAGACATCCTTGCAAGATCAGACTGCATGCTTTGTGCAGTCTGATCTTGATCAACACTTTCCATACAATCGGCTAGTTTTCAGCTGGGTTCAGTGCTTTTAGGAATAACCTTTTGTTAAACAATCCTGAATTTTAAATTACCCTGATGTAGAAGGTTTTTTAACCCTTTACCGCACAATCCCGAGTTTAAACAACCCTGAGAAAGAGGCGTTTAAAAAACACTGCTAGAAAAAGAGAAAATGCTGGTAACTAGCATTTACTTCTTTTCCCACAGTGGTTTCTGTTCCATCAAAGACAGAAATCATCATTTGAGCTACTATCAATTCGTCATCTGCAAGTGCTTTCAATTTGGACCATTCCAAAATTTTGTTGTTTGGTAAAGAGTTAAAACATTATTGGAAAGGAAATAGTGATGGTACCACCACAGCACAAAGACAAACTTCATCGTTTGAAGGATGGTACAAAATACTGTGAGAAAATGAGAAAACGAGTAGAAAATGCTCTTTACCAGCATTTTCTCCTTTTCCCAAAATGGTTTTAAAGGTGTTTCTCTTCAGAATTGTTGAAACTCTGGATTGTGCAGTAAAGGGTTGAGTCAGAGGATTTTGGGGTCAGTGCATAACAGCCTAGTCTGGTTGCTGAGGTGGTAATTACTAGTTATCTATGGGTTAACCCTTAGAGCGCTGAATAAACCTAGACATTTTCATCCCAGAAATACGACCCAAATAACTGCAATTTCATGGTTGCTTTTGTCTGCAGTGACTCGGCGAAGCGGACAGTGTAGATCAAAGATCAGGCTGCACATTTTGTGCAGCCTGATCTTGATCTACACTGGCCGCAAATGCAACTATAGTCGTGAAAATGTAGACAGGAGAAACAATTGAATTGAAAGTTAGAATTTGAAAATCTAACCTATTTTAACTCTTTTCCAAGCAACAAAATTTTAGACTGGTCCAAATTGAAAGCATTTGAAGACGACAATATAAATGTAATTAAAAAATTGAAATTTGTTTTGGGAAGGGCAGAAAACACTGTGGGAAAAGGAGAAAGTGCTGGTAACCAGCATTTTCTCCTTTTCCCACAATGTTTTCAAAAGGCTTTTTTCACAGGGTCGTCAAAAGTCAGGACTGTGTGGTAAAGAGTTAAGGGGCGTCAAAGTGAAGATACTTTGGGCAAGGAGCAATTGATTGTTGCAAGTAAATGGTCCCTTTTTCACAATGTTTTCAAAAGCTATTAAGATTGGGGGAGGAGGGGGGAATAGAGATGTAAGAGAGATGTTTGTAGTATTTTATAGATTTAAAGATAAAAGATTGGGGATACATGTGAGCCATGCTCTGTGAAAAGGGGGCTTAATGCATCTGTGAAAAGTATCGACCCAGGTCAGCCTGCGCAGTCTGCAAAGGCTGACCTGGGCGGAAACTTTTTGCTATTGGACAATTTTCTGTATGGCAAAGGACAGTCTACCTCATGAGTCGGTCGGTTGCTAGAAAAAATTGAATTTTTGGATCCATGATCATGTGATGACTTGTTTTGTATCATGCATCGTGGAGATGCATTAAGCCCCCTTTTGTCAGAGCATGGCTCATGTATTTTTTTTCTTCATGTATGAGTGGAAGCAAATTTTCTTTACAAGATTGTGAAGTGGGGTAGAGTTTATCAATTTTGTCAATCTAAATTATACGTAATTATATGTGTGAGTAAGTAATTTAAAAGAGTAAAACAAAGCCTTTATATATGTATATCTTTTCCCTCATATAGAGCATAACCTATCTTCATACATATGTAACTTTTTACACCCATGTGGAAAAGACCTTTTGAAAACCCTGAGACAAATTGTTTTCTGCAATCAGTTGGGACATAATCTCTCATAAAACAGTGGATATTGCTGATCCAAGATCAGACTGCACCTACTGTGTAGTTAGATCTTTATTCACAATGTCTGCAAAAACCTGTTATGATTGGCTTGTTAAAGGTTAACCCTTTCCCAAACGACAAATTTTGGACTGGTCCAAATTGAAAGAGTTTGCAGACGACAATTTTAAATTTGATGAAAATGGCAGAAAGGTCTCAAAAAGGGTAGAAAACACTGTGGGAAAAGGAGAAATTGCTTGTAACTCGTAACGAGCAATTTCTCCTTTTCCCACAGTGTTTTCAAAAGACTTGTACTGCAGACACGTCAAAACCAGGGCTTGTTTGGGAAAGGGTTAAACATAGTGTTGGAGTAAGTCATGTGTGAATTAGAAGACAATTAGATTGGCTGGCAAAATAATCGGAATTGAAAAGTCCTGGAAGTGTGCCAGTGTTCAAGTATTTTGAGCCTTTTCCCTTATATGGAAACCCCTTGATGTATCTTCAACAGAAAGATTTGAAGGGAAATGTAACCAACAGGGAGCTTGCTCATTGAAAGTGATGTGGGAGTTATCTCATTGTTCACCTTTGTTTATGTTCCATTTCTCTTTAACCCTTACTCTACAATATAACTAAAATGAAACTTCCAAGTCAACAGTCTAAGAAACTGAAATATTGCTATTTTAAAGTTATTTTTGGGGGTTAAAAGCTTTCCTTAACTCTTTACCACACAATCCCGACTTTTAACAACCCTGAGACAGAAGCCTTTTGAAAACATTGTGGGAAAAGGAGAAAATGCTGATAACCAGCATTTTCTTCTTTTCCCACAATGTTTTCTACCCTTTCTGGTACAAATCCCATCATTTGAGTATCATTTCATTTGTCGTCTGCAAAAACTTTGAATTTGGACCAGTCTAAAATTATGTCGTTTGGTAAAGAGGTAACAGACAATGTAGATCTTGATCTACACTGTCCGCAAAAGGTCCTTGAGTCACGCTTTGCAGCCTAAGGATTAATTACATAATTTCAATTATGACCTGACGTTTTAAAGTATTTTTTTTTTGACATCGGTTATAGATCTAACCATAGTTTGAGTAACTGACATTGAGTATTAGGTCAAGGTCTAAAGGTTTAGTATATCAGGACATCAGGATGGGTTTGCATTCAAGTCATTTGATCGTTTTCCTGCTTTTGATAAAACTATTCTTCTTTACTCGGCCAAAATATCTTTTTCCTTGATTTTTATTCATACAACAGTGTTGTGCATGTTTTTAGGATGAAAAATAGGGATTAGTCTTCCGTCAAAACAAAAGGTTTTCAAAAACCTTCCTCTCAAACACTCTTTGCGCCGAGCCCCAGTAGCTCAGTCGGTAGCGTACGGGACTTTAGAACAGGAGCTTACTGGTTTGATCTCTGGCTTGGCCAATTTCTTTCTGAGGATTGATGATAGTCATTGGGAAAGGATTCATTCCTCTCTCACCCCTGATCATTGTTGTGATGGAAAGGTGGGAAATATAACTGAAATAATGTTGAAAATGGGGTTAAAACACCATACAATCAATAGGTCAATCAGTCAGTCAAAACTCTTTATTCCATTTATTTAAATGATAGCATTTGTCTTTAAGTAGTTAGAAAACATTGTGAAAAAAGGAGAAAATGCTGGTTACCTGCATTTTCTCCTTTTCCTACAATGTTTTCTGCCCAATCAGTGACTAGTTCCATCATTTAAGTTACATTCAAACTGTCATCTGCAAAGTTTAATGCTTTCATTAAGACAAATCTACATTTTTGTTGTTTGATAACTTTAGGGAAAAGGCATGACTTCTTTTCTTCAGACATAAGCTACAGAAAAATCTTCAAAATATTGTTTTCAACAGCTGCAGCTCAGAATTTATATATATTATGATTGGTCCTTGGGCTGACCTTACCAGATGGGAATATAGCTGTTGTTAGCATGAGGATCATAGTAACTGTGACAAGTTGAAAAGTCAGGTCTGAGTGAAAATGTTTTATGGACCACTGTCAGTATTTCCTTTGTGTCTTGGTAATGAAGCCACGACATTTCGTGGAAAAGCACATTCATCGAAAAAGATCCATAGCCCTGACCCTTACCCTAACCCAGAGAAATTGTGGCTCAAATCTTTCTCCAAGACAGAGCTTTTCATGAAATAAATCTAGGAATTTAGCTGTCGGTATTTTTAAACATACATGGATTTTGACAAAACACCCTTTCGGCGAAATGTCGTGCATCACTTGGTAATAGTTCACTTATTTGTGTCTTTCCTGGGTTTCAACAGTGATGGGCTTGGGCTCTGTACTATGTGCCAAAGGACAGTCCCAGTTAACTAGGCTCACCACTGTAAATCAAACCATTTACAAGTCGAGACAAAACTCTATACCACACAATTCTGAGTTTTAACCACTTTGAGGAAAAGGGTATTTTAAAGCATAGGAAAATGAGAAAATGCTTGATATTCAGTATTTTCTCCTTTTCCCACATCGTTTTCTACTTTGTCAAAGACAACTTTCACCATTTGAGTCACATTTAATTTGTTGTTTGCAAATGCTTTGGATTTGAACATATCTAAAATTTTGTCGTCTTGTAAATGGTTAACCACCAAGCCTTGAAAGACTTAAATAATATGAGACATACTCTGTGAAAAGGGGGCTGAATGCATCTGCAAAAAATTATTGACCCATGTCAGCCTGCGCAGTCCACGCAGGCTGACACTGGTCAAAACTTTTTGCTGTTTGTATATTTTCTGCATGTCAAAGCACCATTGTCCCTCCAGTTCCAATTGATTGCAAGAGTAAATGGATCTTATGCATTCACGGAATTATGTAATGACTTACCTGGTATTATGCATCAAGGAGATACATTAAGCCCCTGTTTCACAGAGCATGGTTCATATCTATAGTTTGTAAGAAATGGTAAAAGTTGTGATTTTAAGGATTACATGGTCGAATGAATGAAATGGGGAATTAACAAGTTGGTTTGACATTAATCTTGCACATGATTTTCTTTAATCTGATTAAGATAAGCTGTTTCCCCTTATTACCTTGTCAAATCACTTAATTTCAAAATTAATCATCTTTTAACAGTTGCTTAACTTTTTACTAGACAGCAAAACTTAAGACTAGACCAAATTGATGTCATTTGCGGATGACAATTTCAATGCTGCTAAAATGATGATACCTCTCTTTGATAGGGTAGAAAACATTGTGGAAAAAAGAGAAAATATTGGTTACCAGCATTTTCTGCTTTTCCCACAATGCTTTCAAAAGCCTTTCCATAGGGTTAAAGGGTTAACTCTTTACTAGACAGCAAAATTTTGGATTGATTCAAATTGAAAGCATTTTGCAGACAGCAGATAAAATGTACCGGATGTTCAAATGATGATATTTGTCTTCTTACGAGGGGAAATGATTGTGGGTAAAAAAATCATTTTCAAAAGGCTTCTTACCACACAATCCTGAGTTTTAACGATTCGGAGAAAGAAGCCTTTTGAAGACACTGTAGGAAAAGGAGAAAATGCTAGTAACCAGCATTTTCTCCTTTTTTCACAATGCTTTCTACCCAATTAAAGAAAAATTCCATACATTTAAATTGTCCTCTGCAAACCCTTTCAATTTGGGCAATTCTACATTTTTCATGTGTGGTAAAGAGTTAACTCTTCACCAAACAGGGGTCCTGCATGGCTCTATGGTAAATTGTAGGACTCATAACCTGGAGACCCCGGGTTCGAGCCTCACTAGATCCACTGGGTTTTTGCGTGGGAGTGTCCTTGGGCAAGGCACTTCAGAGGCCTAGCTTAGTACTGGTGGAACCCAGGAAATACATGAATATGTGAGCTGTCGCTGTGATATGAATGAAATAATGTTGAAAGCGGCATAAAACACCATTCAATCAATCAATCTTCACCAGGTATCAAAATTTTAAACTTGTCAAAATTGAAAGCATTTGCAGACGTCAGAAAATATTGTGACATGAGGAGAAAATGCTAGTTACTAGGATTTTCACCTTTTCCAACAATGTTTTCACAGGCATTCTTCTTCAGGGTTGTTGAAAATCTGGATTGTTTGGTAAAGTGGTAAGTCAGAGGATTGTTTGGTCAGTGGTTAACAGCCTAGTCTGGTAGCTGCGCGGCAATGACAGGGCTAGTTTTTAGGGGTTAACCCTTTACCAAACGACAAATTTTGGACTGGTCCAAATTGAAAGAGTTTGCAGATGACAATTTTAAATTTGATAAAAATGGCAGAAAGGTCTCAAAAAGGGTAGAAAACACTGTGGGAAAAGGAGAAATTGCTCGTTACGAGCAATTTCTCCTTTTCCCACAGTGTTTTCAAAAGACTTGTACTGCAGACATGTGAAAACCAGGGCTTGTTTGGGAAAGGGTTAATAAATTGAATCTTGGCTCTGTACAAGTTCTAGAATATAATTATTGGTTAACTTTTTCCTATATGACAAAAATTTGGAGGCGTCCATATTGAAAGCATTTGCATACGACTTTTTAAATTTGGAATTACGCTTTTTGGCTGTGAAAGAGGAGAAAACATTACGGGATAAGGAGAAAATGGTGGTTACCAGCATCTTTTATTTTTTCCACAATGTTTTCAAAAGTCTGTTTTCTCAGGGTCGTTAAAAGTTGGGAATGTTTGGTAAAGAGTTAAAGAATGAGGAAAAAAGTCAGTATTATTTACAGTATGTAAATTTACAGTTTTTCTGCTTTCAGATTAACCATGACACTGGCTTGAAGTTAAGTGAATCTGCACAGGCCAAGTTAGGTGGAGTAGTTCAGGGTAAGTATATAGTTAGGCAGAGTAATAAGGGTTAAGAATTTGCCCCACCCCTTTCTTCAACAAAGATTGAAGCGTAAAAGGCAGTTGTATAAGGTAGAGCATAAGCCTCTCATATATAGAGATTCGGGATTGGAATCTAGTAATGAACAGGGTTAACTTTTTGAAATGCGCAGATCTTAGAATGATTACTGGTTAAAATTCTCCGGGTGCATAAGTAGAGAGTGCTTAATATAAAGTGTAAAACTTCTTTCACAAACTGATGTAAATAGATAGGTTTAAGATGTGACCATTTTCAACGTATTGAGAAATCTTTAACCCTTTACCACACAGTGTCTAGTTTTAATGACCCTGACAAAGAAAGCTTGTTTTGAAAACATTGTGGGAAAGGGAGATAATGCTGATAACCAGCATTTTCTTCTTTTCCCACAATGTTTTCTACTCTTCCCAAAGCAAATTTCAATTTTTGAGTCACATTTATGCTGTTGTCAGGAAATGATTTCAATTTGGACAAGTCTTAAATTTTGGCATTTAGTAAAGTCTCAAAATGCCATGACAAATACAGAATTCCAAAAAATTTCATTCCAGGTTAGCCTGCGCAGAATTGGTAGGCTGAGATGGGTGGATACTTTTTGGAGATGCATAAAACCTCTTTTTCACAGAGCATGACTCATTTTAGTGGTTAACTCTTTACCAAACAACAGAATTTTAGACTGGTCCAAATTGAGTACACTTGCAGACAACAAAATAAGTGTGACTAAAAAAATGAACTTTGTTTTGGGAAGGGTAGAAAACATTGTGGGAAAAGGAGAAAATGCTGGTAACCAGCATTTTCTCCTTTTCCCACAATGTTTTCAAAAGGCTTCTTTCAGAGGGTCATTAAAAGTCGGGATTGTGTGGTAAAGGGTTAAGGGCATGCACAGAGGAAAATTTGTGAAGTGGTGTTGTAGTGGTAGGATGTTTGATGTTTGAAGTAGTATAAATCGTTTTGATGTCTATGTTTTACCCTTTCAGTGCAATAGGCAAAAAGAGGGCATTTGCAGACAGCATAGATCAAGACCAGACTGCACTGAACATGCAATCTGACCTTAGATCTGTACTGTCCACTTACTCAATCAAACCTAAATACATGTACAGAAATCTGTCTGGGCTTTTGTGGATTGTATTGTCCGCAGTCAAAAGAGGTTAAATCTATGTAGTTTGCACTGAAAGAGTTAGCCCTTTTACCACACAATCCTGACTTTTGACAACACTGAGAAAGAAGCCTTTTGAAAACATTATGGGAAAAGTAGAAAATGCTGGTAACCAGCATTTTCTCCTTTTCTCACAATATTTTCTACCCTTCCAAAAACAAATTCTAATTTTTGAGTCACATTTATTTTGTTGTCTGTAAATGCTTTCAATCTGGACCAGTCTAAAATTTTGTCATTTGGTAGAGAGTCAAAGGCATTTCCTTCCTTCTATTAAACCTTTACCACACAATACCGACTTTTAACGACCCTGAGGAAAGCCTTTTGAAAACAATGTTTTCTACTTTTCCCAAAACAAATTTCAATTGTTGAGTCACATTTATTTTTTGTCTGCAAAAGCTTTCAATTTGGACTGATATAATTTTGCCATTTGGTAAAGAGTTAACAGGTCACTGACACAGAGTACATTATGATTGTAGGGCAGTTGTGATATACTAGTATCATTCTTGAGAAAAACTTAAATATGACCAAAAAAAATTAACATTTGTTTTTGGAGGGATAGAGAACATTGTGGGAAAAGAAGACGAGAAAATGCTGGCTATTAGCATTTTCTTCTCTTCCCACAATTTCAAAAAACATCTCTTTCATCGTATTCACCAACTGTTCTTAAGAACACTCTCAGTCTTATTCTCCAGGATTTTCTAAATTCTAGATGTTCAAAAATCTTGGAGAATAAGACAAAGACTGTTCTTAAGAATGGTTCATGAATATTGACCCTGGTAGCCAGCAATTTCTGCTTTTCCTTTTGTATGCAAATACTATCATTTAAGCTTCATGTAGTATGTTGTCCTTAACCCTGTATCAAGCAATCCCTTGTTATAATGACCCTGAAAAAAGCCTTTTAAAAATATTGGCGGTGAAGGAGAAAATGTTGGTAACCGGCATTTTCTCCTTTTTCCGCAATCTTTTTTACTCTGTCAGATAAGTTCTGTTTATTTGTACCAGTTTTCAGGTTTGAGGTCAGTAGATGCTTTGATTTTGGAGAGTTTAAACTGTGTGGTTTGGGAAAGGGTTAAAGGCTTTCAATATGGGCCAGTCTAGAATTTCATCGTCTGTTAACTCTTTAAAACACTAGCAGAGAAGGCTTTTGAAAACATTATAACCAGCATTTTCTCCTTTTCTCATGGTGTTTTCTACCCTTCCTCCAACAAATTTCAATTTTTAAGTCACATTTATTTTGTCGTCTGCAAATCTTTAAATTTGGACAGATCTAAGATTTTGTTGTTTGGTAAAGGGTTAAAGGGCAAAGTCTCAGATTAAGGATTCATGACCCTAGGTCCTTTTGTTTCAATAGATGCTTTGACAGTAACTTTTTTTTTTCTCCTGTTTTCCACAGGTAAAAAGCTATGGACTGTTGCACTGAATAAAGACACTACCAGCAATTCTCAGAGTGAAGCAGCAAAATCACAAAATCCCCTTTCACAAAATGATCTGAACAAAGATGGCTTGCCAACTCTCAGGTCATCATATCAAAGCGAAAGACAGGATTGTGAACAGGGTGCAGTGGACCGCCCCAAGAAACGACACTGTCGATCCATGACAGTTCCTCAAGAGACAGAAATAAACATTCCACCTGCCAAATCGTCATGGCAACCACAGGGATCAGGGCTGTGGAAGCCTGTAGGTTTATATTGTCATCGTTCAATGGCAGCCAGTAGTACGAAGTGGGACGTACGTAGTGTACAATGGACCCAGCCAGATTCTAGATATTATGAATTTTCAAGCTTAGCTTACAGACAGACTGACACAGGTCATGTGACCCCAGATGACTTATTGACTCCCCCTGAATCCCCAGTGCCACGCCCTAATTCAGTGTATAGTGATGGGGCAATCAGTCCCTTCACAGGTGATCCCTACTTGGATTATCAGAGCAAGTTGTATTGTGCACATGAAGGTTTTAGAAACCGCAGTCTTTCAGTTGAAGATAAGATCTCTAATGCCATCACACCATGTCCCATATCTGTTGGTGGAAATATCAGCTCGATACCGTCCTCACCACATCACAGGCAGCGTGTTCCACGCTGTCGATCACAGCCATCATTTTATGACAGGAAACCAGGTCGAAGACGACGAAGAGATTGTCGCCCTACATTGAATTTCAACAAAATGACAGAGGTAATATATCCCCATATAAGTTAACTCTTTAGCACACAATCCCGACTTTTAACAACCCTGTGAAAGAAACCTTTTGAAAACATGGTGGGAAAAGGAGAAAATGCTGGTAACCAGCATTTTCTCCTTTTCCCACAATGTTTTCTACCCTTCCCAAAACAAATTTCAATTTTTCAATCATATTTATTTTGTCGTCTGCAATTTGGACCAGTCTAAAATTTTGTCGTTTGATAGAGAGTTAACATTTTACCAAGCGACAAAATTTTAGACTTATTCAGATTGAAAGCACTTGCAGACAACTGTTACAAGATGCCCTGTTTTAGTTCTAAGGAGGCCATATCGCTTCTAAAGGGTGAGATCCATATATGCTATCAGAACGACATGTAATTTGTTTTTCCTGAATGAATTTGAATGAAAACTTTACTAAACAGTCCTGTTTTTGTATCAACTCTGTGACCAAGAGCCAAAACTTTGTCCAAGGATAATTAATGAAGGTCACCAAGTTATTGGCATAAGTCATTCCTTTCTCACAGCTTAGCATAGTATCAAATTTGTTCGTGGGGAAAGCAGCCAGTGGCTTGGAAAGAGTAGTATGCTTAGTACTGTTGGAAAAAACCTAAGGGAGGAAGATAGATGCATAGGTTACCATGACATATCTGGCATATTTTTCTATCCTATTAAAGACAAATGCAAAGATTTGAGTAACATTTGTCATCTGCAGATGCCTTCAATTTGGTTGAGTCCAAAATTTTATTGTTTGGTAAAGAATTAAACACCTGAATACACATGGGGGTCTGTTACCTGAAACTCATGCTCATTGCAGTGCTGTTTTTAGCTCCACTGGCCAAATGCCAACAGGCTTCTGTCATGTCTGTTGTGTGTCAGTCCATGCATCCGTCTGTGCATGCATTAAATTTATTTCAGACATCTTATTCTCTGAAATTACCCATCCAATTTTGATGAAACATCATAGAAATGATCCTTCCATGGCCTTCTTCAGAATTCCTTCAAAAAATGTGAAAACTCTGGTTTCCATGGCTACAAATCAGAAAAATATTGAAAGCCTTTAAAAATCTTCTTGTGAGGAACCATAAGGCTTAGGGCTATGAAATTTGGCATGTAGCATTATACGATAGACCTCCATCAAATTCCTTGAAATTATATCTCTGGAGTCAAAATTGGCCTAGCCCCGGGGCTCACAAATTTTACATGGGCTTTTATAGTGAAAATTCAAAAATTTTTCTTTTTTCTAAACCATTTAGCATATGGCTACTAAATTTTGCATGTAGCGTCATCTAGTCAACCCCTACTAATGTTATTCAAAGTTTAACCTTGGGGTCAAAATCAGCCCTACCACAGGGGTTACAAATTTTATATGGGCTTACATAGAGAAAACTTTAAAAATTTTTTATCCTAACTGTGAGACCTAGTGCTACCAAATTTGGCATGCTGCTTCATATAGTAGACCTCTGTTGACCCATTTATAGCCCTGAGGTCAAACCGGCCCCACCCTGGGGGTCACAAGTTTTATATTGGCTTACAGACTGAAAACTGATTGAATTGTCTGTTTCCTAAATGTAAAGTCTAAGGCTGTTTAAAAGGCAGTGGAGTGATACAGGGCCATCATGGCCCTCTTGTTTTGTTGTTGTTGTTGGATTGTCCTTGTGAAAGGCACTGCAAAGCCATTGTCTACTAATGGTTAAACCTAGGAAACACCTTGGTAAGCTCTGGGTATGATCTGACTGAAATACTGTTGAAAAAAATGTGTAATTCATCATTCAAACAAACAATCCAAAACAAATTAGGCCTACTCTAGCAAAGGGGTGGGGGATTTAGTGCATCTCACTGATGCATGATGCATGTACCAAGCAAGTCATCACATAATTATGGATCCATGAAATCCATTTTGGCTGGCTGAAACCTGAGGTAGAATGGCCCTTCCAAATGCAGAAAATTGACCAAAGGCAACAAAAGTTTTGACTCGGGTCAGCCTGCGTGGTCAGGGCAGGCTGACCTGGAACATTACGTTTTGCAGATGCATTAACTCTATACCACATGAGAAAAATTCAGATTTGTCCAAATTGAAAAAGCATTTGCAGACAACAATTTCAGTTTGGCTCAAATAATGGAACTTGTCTTTGTTCGGGTAGAAAACATTGTGGGAAAAGGAGAAAATGCAGGTTACCAGCATTTTCTCCTTTTCCCACAGTGTGTTCAAAAGGCTTCTTCCTCAGGGTCATTAAAATCTGGATTGTGTGGTAAAGCGTTCAACCCCCTTTTCACAGAGCATGGTCCAAATTATGTTGGATACTTGATCATGGGAACTACATCTCACCATGATTGAAACTTAAACCCTTTCCCAAACAAGTCCTGGTTTTCACGTGTCTGCAGTAGTAGTCTTTTGAAAACGCTGTGGGAAAAGGAGAAATTGCTCGTAACGAGCAATTTCTCCTTTTCCCACAGTGTTTTCTACCCTTTTTGAGACCTTTCTGCCATTTTCATCAAATTTAAAATTGTCGTCTGCAAACTCTTTCAATTTGGACCAGTCCAAAATTTGTCGTTTGGGAAAGGGTTAAACCCTTTGCCAAACAATGCCGTGCTTTTCTTTTGATCTTGGGGATGAAATCTTGTTGAAAACATACTAGGAAAAGGAGAAAATACTGGTAACAAGCATGACTTATTTTCCTTCAGTGTTTTCCACTTGTTCAAAGACAAATCCCATCAATTTAGCCATATATACATTGTCGTCTGCAAATGTCTTCAGTATGGAAGGGTATAAAATTTGTCGTCTGGTAAAGTCTGGAATTTGAATATGGTTGGAGTTTCAAGGTTTGTTACATCAGAGATTTCTGTTATCCGAGCTGTTGCTAGGGGCTCTTTCTCAATTCAGATTGCATGTATTGATTTTACATGCAAAACACATAATTTATGGACTGGTCTCAGTTTCCGTCTGCTGTTGCTAGACGTCTGCCATCATTTTTTATGTCATCCCTTAGACTAGATATAAATTGTTATCCCTTTACTGAACAAACCAGGGTGTTTAAAACTCTTTACCGTACGACAAAAATTTTACACTTGTCCAGACTAAAAGCATTTGCAGACGACAAATTGAAGGAGGCTCACAGGAAGAAATATGTCCTTGATAGGGTAGAAAGCATTGTGGGAAAAGGAGAAAATGCTGGTTATCAGCATTTTCTCCTTTTCCCACAATGTTTTCAAAAGGCTCCATTTTTCAGGGTTGTTAAAATTCTGGATTGTGTGGGAAAGGCCTTGAGGCTGTTGAAAACATTGTGGTAAACGGTAAAATGCCAGAAAGCAGCTATTTTCCTTTCTCCATAATGTTTTCTACCCATTCCTTCATTTGAGACACATTTTTGGGTGGAAAATGCTTCCAGTTAGGACTAGTCCAAAATTATGTTGTCTTGTAAAGAGTTAACCCTTTACTTATGACAGAATTTTTGAATTGGCCATACTGAAAGCATTTGTAAAGGACAAAATTGTGTAGTACAGATATGAAGTCGTTCAAAACATTGAAAACACAGAAAATGCTGATAACCACTATTTTTTTCCTTTTCTCACAATGTTTTCAAAGACTTTCTACCCCAGGTTTTCAAAAGACAGGATCTTTTAGTAAACAGTTAACTCTGTATCAAACGACAAAATTTTGGACGCTATCAAATTGAAAGCACTTGCAGATGACAGAATGAAAATAGCCCAAGTGTTGGTTTCTGTATTTGACAGGGTAGAAAAAAACATTGTGGGAGAAGAAGAAAATGCTGGTTACCAGCATTTTCTCCTTTTCCCACAATGTTTTTAAAGCCTTCTCATTTAGGGCCATTAAAACTCGGGATTGTGTGGTAAAGGGTTAGAGGAATATTTTTTGGCAGCAGAGAAAAAGTTGAAAGTGGTTTTGGGAGAATAGTTAAAAGTAAAAATAAACTGACTAGATCCAACATCAGACGGCACTTTCTACACAATCTGAGCTCGGACTTCATTCTTGCTTTGCATTTCACATGTTTATGATTTCTGCTACATTAGTGTAACACATTTGACCTTGACCTTTAACCCTTTACCAAATGACAAAATTTTAGACTGATCCAAAATGAAAGTATTTGCAGACAAGAAATTGAATGTTGCTCAGATAACGGAATTTGTGTCTTAAAGAGTAGAAAACATTGTGAGAAAAGGAGAAAATGCTGGTTACCAGCATTTCCTCCTTTTCCCACCATGTTTTCAAAAGTTTTATTTCTTCAGGGTTATTAAAATGCTGGATTGTTTGGCAAAGGTTTTAGAAGACAGCCTGATTATGTACTGAAAATAACTCTGTACCAAAGGCAAAATTTTAGACTCCTCCACTTTGAGAGCTTTAGCAGGCAGCAAATGAATGTGCCACAGATGATACAATTTGTCATTAAAAGGATAGAAAACATTGTAAGAAAGTGCTCATCATTTTCTCTTTTTACCACAATGTTGTCAAAATGTTTACCCCACTGGTATATTTAACCCAGGCCTGTACTACACAATCCCGGCTTTTAACAACCCTGAGAAGGAATCCTTTTGAAAACATTGTGGGAATAGAAGAAAATGCTGGTAACCAGCATTTTCTCCTTTTCCCATGTTTCCTACCCTTCCCAAAACAAGTTTCAATTTTTGAGTTACTTTTATTTTGTCATCTGCAAATGCTTTTAATAGGGACAAGGCTAAATTTTTGTTGTGTGGTAAAGAGTTAAACATGGGTTTGTTTGGTTAAAAGTTGAATCTTGTAGTTGATAATTGAAGTGGACTGTCTCGGCCATTATCAAAGATGCATATATTGCAATTTCAAAGCTGTTTTTTTTTTGTCAGACTATCCTGCAAAGAAGCAGACAGTGTAGATGTTGTGTGCAGTCTGATCTTGATCTACACTGTTACCATCAGCAAAATTTATACTTGGGTTTAGTGCTATTAGGATAAAGGGGTGTAAAATGACGGTGCACGACATTTCGTGGAAAGTGTGTTTCGTCGAAATGCATGTATGTTTTAAAATACTGATTGCCAAATTCCTAGATTCATTTCATGAAAAGCTCTGTCTAGGAGGAAGATTTGAGCCACAATTCGTCTTTGTTAGGGTAAGGGCCAGGGCTAGAGATCAGTTTTGACGAACGTGGTTTTCGACGAAATGTCGCACACCCATAAAATGAATGTTTAAATGAAATGTAACTTTTTACATTTCAAAACATTTGAGCCATGCTCTGGCAAAACTGTGCTTAACCCTTTACCACACAATCCCGACTTTTAACGACCCTGAGGAAGAAGCCTTCTGAAAACCTTGTGGGAAAAGGAGAAAATGCTGGTAACCAGCATTTTCTCCTTTTCCCACAATGTTTTCTACCCTTTCAAAGACAAATTTCAACATTTGAGCCACATTTGAATTGTCGTCTGCAAATGCTTTGAATTTGGACAAGTCTACATTTTTTTTGTGTGGTGAAGAGTTAAAGCACCCCCATGATGCATGTTACCAGGCAAGTCATCACATGATCATGGATCCATAAAATCCATTTTAGTTAACAACTGACTGAATCATGAGGTAGAATGGTCTTTGGACGTGCAGAAAACTGACCTATAGCAAAGTTTAGGCCCAGGTTAGTCTTCGCAGAGTTCACAGGCTGACCTGGGTTGAGATATTTTGCAGATGCAGTAAGCCCCCTTTTTTACAGAGCATGGCTGATTTCTATTTTCAATCAAATGAAAAATTATCAAAAAGCTGTCCACCAGGGAATGGGTTGTTCTGAGGCTTAGTTTTTAATGGTCAATTTAACATGAATAGGTAAATAGTGGTTGAAGTGGGTTAATCTTGTTTTTGCAGTAAGTACACACTTTCCAAATAAGGAATAAAATCGATACTCTTGAGCAATGACCCCATATTTATCCTTTTACCACATAATCTCATGTTTTAGCAACCCTGATGAAGACATTGTTTGACAACATTGTCGGGAAAGGAAAAATAGCATTTTCTTTTTTCCCACAGAGTTTTCTACCCTTTCATAGGCAAATTCCATTTTTTGGGCCACTTTTAATTTGTCGTCTGCAAAGGCTTTCAGTTTAGACAAGTCTAGGATAGTGTTGTTTGATAAAGAGGTATCTGGCAATCATCCTTGCTTTCTTTATAATAACTATGTGTACTCAGACTCTGGCCCATTAACTTTTTACCACACAATCCAGAGTTTTAACAACCCTGAAGAAGAAGCCTTTTGAAAACAGTGTGAAAAAAGGAAAAAAAGCTGGTAACCAGCATTTTCTCATTTTCCCACAATGTATTCTATCCAATCAAAGACAAATTCCATCATTTCAACTAGATTTAAATTGTCATCTGCAAATGCTTGCAGTTTCGACTGGTAGAAATTTTTGTTGTTCGGTAAAGTGTTAACTCTTTACAGGACTACAAATATTTAGATTTGCTCTTATTTTATTCAGACAACAAATAAGATGAGGCCCAAGTGATGAGATTTGTGTTTGGAAGGGTTGAAAACCTATGGGAAAAGGCAAAATGCTGATTACTGGCATTTTCTCCTTTTCCTGCAATATTTTCAAGGGCTTATTTTCCTCCAAGCTTTAAAAAGAAACAAGATTACATAAAGGTTTACTCTCTCATAATGGCAAAAAGTACTTTTTTGCCGATTTAAAAGGAACTGTTTTAGCCATAGTTTACTTGTAGATCTAAGAGCACAGTTCATGAGATTTTTTTTGCAGTCTGATCTTGATCTGTGCTCTTAACATATAGATTGGTCAGTATTGAAAGGGTTTGCAGATGACAGTTCAGTTGTAGCTCAAATGATGGAATTTGTCTTTGAAAAGCTAGAAACAGTGAGGAAACGGGGAAAATTCTGATAACCAGCAATGTTCATGTTTTCTCAGAATGTTTGTAGATGTCTTTGTCTCCATGGTAGACAGTCTGATCATGGGTATACAGTGTTTGACACTGATTCTTAACCCTTTCCCACACAATCCCAAGTTTTAACAACCCTTTGAAATTGGACATACACATATGAAAACATTGTGGGAAAAGGAGAAAATGCTGGTAACCAGCATTTTCTCTTTTTCCCACAATGTTTTCTCATCCTTCAGAAAGAAATCCAATCATTTGAGTCACATTTAAATTGTCGTCTGCAAATGCTTTGAATTTGGACCAGTCTAAAATATTGTCATTTGGTAAAGAGTTCACTTCCACCAACAATCTGTTCAGTTACATATGAAATGTATTGAATGGTCCTCAATGCTGCTTTCAACATTATTTCAGTAATATGACAGCAACACTTTACCTATTCATGTCAGACCTGGTTTACACTGGTACTAGGCTTGGGCTCTGAAGTGTTTTGCCAAAGGACAATCCCTAGAAAAACTCAGCCCCTCATATGAGGATCAAACCAAGGTCATCCAGGTTACAAATCCTACATGTTCACCACAGAGCCACACTGGACCCCCAGGATGATTTTATAATCAGCCTTCTGAAAAGATTTTAACCCCTAGAGCATTGAATAAACCCAACAGACATTTCCATTCTAGAAAAAAAGAGCATAATAAGAGCAATACCAGGGTTGCCATTGTTCAGAATGTCTCAGCAAAGTGGACGGTGTAGAACAAAGATCAGACGGCACATTTTGTGCAGTCTGGCCTTGATCTACACTGGCCAGAAATGCAACTAATAGTCTTGAAAAGTGCTTTAACACTTTTCCACACGACAAAATTTTAGACAAGTCCAAATTGAAAGCATTTGCAGACGACAAAATAAATGTGACTTAAAAATTGAAATATGATTTTGGAAGGGTTGAAAACATTGTGGGAAAAGGAGAAAATGCTGGTAACCAGCATTTTCTCCTTTTCCCACAATGTTTTCAAAAGGCTCCTTTCTCAGGGTCATTAAAAGGCGGGATTGTGTGGTAAAGGGTTAATGGTTGATATGGTAGCCATGTAATGACAATATATTTTTTGTTTTCAGACAGCCTATAGCCGTCCAAAGAGCTCTGATGTATTTTTGAGCCCTAAAAAGGATCTGGTAAGATATGCTTAACTCTTTAACAGATGACAAATTTTCAGACTGGTCCAAATTGAAAGCTCTTGCAGACGACAAAATAAATATGGCTGAAAAATTGAAGTTTGTTTTAGATAGGTTAGAAAACATTGTGGGAAAAGGAGAAAATGCTGGTTACCAGCATTTTCTTCTTTTCCCTCAATGTTTTCAAAAGGCCTCTTTCTCAGGGTTGTTAAAAGTTGGGACTGTAGGTAAAGGGTTAACTCTTTACCAAACAACAAAATTCTGGGCTCATCCAAATTGAAAGTGTTTGCAGATGACAAATTATATGTGGCCCAAATGATGAAACTTACCCTGATAGGGTAGAAAACATTGTGGGGAAATGAGAAAATGCTAGTTACCGCAGCTGTTTCTCTTTTACCCACAATGCTTTCAAAAGCCTTCTTTCTCAGGGTCATTTAAAATGAGGGTTGTGTGGTTAAGAGTTAACTCTTTACTACGCAACGAAATGTTAAAGTTGTCCGTACTGTAAGCAGTGGCAAATTACAAAATGAATCTGACTCAAACCGTGGGGTTTGTCATTGAAAGGGTAGAAAACATGGTGAGAAAATGCTGGTTTACAACTAACACTTTCTCCTTTTCCTATAACATTTTCAAAAGCCTTCTTTCTTGGCTTCCTTAAAACTCAGATATAGTAAAGGTGAACTGATTAACCCTTAGGATGCCGAATAAACTGAACAAACCTATTTAGTATAGAAACTTTTTCAAATTTTTTCACTCCAGAATTGAACCCAAAACAATTGGAATTTCAAGGTTGCTCTTGTCCAGAATGTCTCAGCAAGGCTGACAGTGTAAGTCATTGATCAGACTGCACATTTTGTGCGGTTTGATCTTGATCTATGCTGGCTGCAAAGGCGACTATAGTTGTGAAAGGCACTTTAAGGGTTAAATGGTTCACGGAGGAGCTGCATTCAGTGGAGTTGTTATCAGAAGAGGTCTGAAAGTCACATTTGACAATGACTTAACATACTTCGGGTACAACTGCAACTTATTTTGACTATAATTAACCCGTAGAGCGCCAAATAGAAATTTTCAGTCCAGAAATAAGAGCTAATCAAATGCAGGTCAGTTACTGCATTAATTTTGTGTACAGTGTTTTGGCAAAGCGGAACATGTAGATCAAGATCAGGCTGTGTGTTTTGTGCAGTCTGATCTTGATCTACACTGGCCGCAAAGGCAACTGTAGCTTTGACAGGAGCTTTAAGGCTTAACTTTGTTGGAAACTCCTTTCCCACAGTGTGTTCCATTTGTTTTTAAGAATCATATTTCCTTTTCTTTTGAGTTTTTACCGATTGTGTAATTTCTGTTTTGTTTTGATTGGTCAAGAATTGGCCTATGTATTAATGAATGAACTGAATTCACTGTAAAATTCCCTCTTACTTTTTCAGGGTCACAACTCAACATTTCATGATGAGCTTGAAAATGTAATGAGTCTGATGCCAATTGCAAGCTCTCCACGTGATAATGACGTCACAGCACTGCAACATAACACAAACATAAAACAGAACAGTCCTATACATGAGCTTGTATCCAGCGATAGAGACAACATCATGGTCATAGAGGAGGATGGTTCTGGAATTAAAGAACCAGTCAAGCTTCTTGGAGATGATGATGACACCATGTTTCCAATGACTGAAGAAATTGACCTTGAACAAATTGAAAGCCACTAAATTTTTTATGTTCTTTAATAGTAAATCTTGAGTATTTATCAAAATTTGGAGACATGTTCCTCAAAACCCATACTTCGCAAGAAATCAATGATCATTGTTTGTTCTGATGTAAGACAGAGGTACAAATTCTAATGATTGATTGATTTGAGCAGGAAAGCTTCTTGTTAACCCTATACCAAACAACAAAATTTTAGACTGGTTCAAATAGAAAGCATTTGCAGATGACAAATTATGTATTGCTCAAATAATGTAATTTGTCTCTGAAAGGTAAGAAAACATTGTTGGAAAAGGAGAAAATGCTGGTTACCAGCATTTTCTCCTTTGCCTACAATGTTATCAATGGCCATTTGCAATAGGGTGGTTAAAACTTGGGACTGTGTGGTAAAGGGTTAAATGTTTTATTTACAATGTAGCTGTTCTTGAATGAAATATATTGTGATCTTATATCAAAACAAACAATATTTGCTACACATATGTAGATCTTTTATCAAAATGAACATTTTTGTATATGTTACATATAGATCTTACAAAAAAATCAGTAATGAAGTTTTGCCAGTTTTATTCCAATTAACTATGTGATAAAAGTAGATACATAATTTCAGTAGTATAAATTTTTTTTAACCCATTATCACATGACAAAATTGAAAACATCTGCAGACAACATACTCAAAATTGGTACAAACCTACTAAAGTTCTCTGGTATGATAGAAAACTTGTGGGAAAAGGGGAAAAATGCTGCTAACCAGCATTTTATCCTTTTCCCACAATGTTTTCAAAAGCTTTCTCAAACAGGGTCGTCAAAACTGGGGATTGTTTCGTGGAGGGTTAACCCAGCTCTTCTTACCCAATACCTTCAGACAACTTTTTCTTCTTATTGGAAGACAACTTTTGAAAATAATCCTACAAATGGAGGAATTGCTTGTTACATAAGTTACAAAAATGTTTTCAAAGTATCCAGCTGCAAATTTGTTCCTGGAGGTACAGACTTATAACACTTTACCACAACAAGAAAAATTTAGATATGCCAAAATTGAAAGCATTTGCAGATGGCAATTTAAATTTGGCTCAAATGATGGAATTTGTCTATTATAGGATAGAAAACATTGTGGGAAAAGGAGAAAATGCTGGTTACCAGCATTTTCTTCTTTTCCCACTAAGTTTTCAAAAGGCTTCCTCTTCAGGGTCGTTAAAACTTGTGATTGTGTGGTAAAGGGTTAACTCTGCACCAAAATTTTAGACTCTACTGAATTTAAAGCATTTACAGATGACAAATTATATGTGGTTCACCAGTTGGAACTTGTCTATGAAAGGGCAGCAAATATTCTGGAAAAAGGAGGAAATTTTGGTCACAAGCATTTTAGCTCTGCTGTTTTTTAAGAAAACCTGGAGATATTGCCGTACCCTGTTGTCTGCATCATTGTTATTTTTAAAAAAACTTTGACAATATCTCTGTTTTGACCAAAGATATTTACTTCATATATGAAAAAGTTGTTGACAATAAAAAGGGGAACCCACACAGCAAAGGCAGCTAAAAGTATTTTTGACACAGTTATGCCCCTTTTTCGAAATAGTAATTTCACTTAAAATCAAGCACCTGCAGCCGAGCGTTTGCACCAGCATGCGGTGCTCTTGTTTCCTTTTCTCATGATATTTTCAAAAGCCTTCCTCCTCAAGGTCCTTAAAACATGGAATTGTCTAAAAAAGGGTTAATTAAATAAGGGGTTTGTATAGGTGGGGTTTTATGCATGCTTGATGCATTTAGACTTAAAAGTGTTTGTAAACAATCTAGGGCAGATAAAAAGAATATTTTGTGTTATGTTTAGAATTATCATATATTGTATGAAAACATATATCACTGGGTTAAAGGCAGAAATGAGACAGCTGCATAATCTCTTTACCATACAATCCAGTGTTTTCATGACCGCGAAGAAGAAAGCTTCTTAACCCTTTACCGTACAATGCCGCCTTTTGACGCCCCTGGGAAAGAAGCCTTTTGAAAACATTGTGGGAAAAGGAGAAAACGCTGGTAACCAGCATTTTCGCCTTTTCCCACAATGTTTTCTACCATATCTAAGAAAAGTTGCACCATTTGAGCCACATCGAAATTATCGTCTGCAAATGCTTTCAATTTGGACAAGGCTAAAATTTTGTTGTCTGGTAAAGGGTTAAAACGATGTGGGAAATGAAGAAAATGCTAGTGATCAGTATTTGATGACTGGCTTTTTCTCCCTTTTCCCGCACTGTTTTCTACCCTTTGAAAGCCAAATCCTATCACTCTAGCCATATTTAATGTGTCATCTGCAAATGCTTTCACTTAGGACAAGTCCAAATTGTTGTTGTCTGGTAAAGAGTTAATTAACCCTTTACCAAACAACAAATCTTGAAGCAGTTCTCTCTCTGCCTCAATGTTTTTGTATAAACATAATTATTTTACATCGATTGAGAAACAAGTTCTTACAACTTACAGTAATCTCTCTTGATTCTCAATTTTCTCAGAAGGGGCGAGCTAATAGTTAACTGATTTCAAACTTAGAGATTCTAAATCTTGCTCATGAAGAGCAAAACAAACAGGTTGTGACAATTTTTTTTTTAACTCTTTACCAAACAACAAAATTTTGGACTGGACCAAATTGAAAGCGTTTGCAGATGACAATTTAAATGTTGCTAAATTGATGGTTTTTGTCTTTGATAGGATAGAAAAAATTGTGGGAAAAGGAGAAAATGCTGATCACCACAATGTTTTCAGGGTTGTTAAAAGTTGGGATTGTGTGGTAAAGGGTTAAACTTCAGAATACTAAGCTTACCTTAGGTTGGTTTTGAAGAACAGAGCAGATCAAGATTAGATCCTAGATCTTCTCTGTCCAATGTTTCCTGGGATTTTCTGAATCAAAACTGCATGATCTTGCTGAAAATTTCCATTATATATGTTTTGTGCCCTAAGGGTTAAAGAATTCAAAATTGCATTTTGAAATAATATTATGTGCGTAACCCTTCTCTTGCATGAACATACTTTTACATCTATTTGTTGTGTAGTTTTGTAAACTTTGTTCTTAAAGTTTTACTCTATTTGTAAAAAACCAGCTGTTTGCAACTTTTGTTCATCTTGAAACAGATCAAAATTAAAGTCACTATGGAAAAAGAGAATTACCTTTTACCCTTTACTACACAACAAAATTTTAGACTTGTCCAAATTGAAAGCATTTGCAGACCACAAATCAAATCTGACCAGCATTTTCTCCTATATACACACAGTGTTTTCTACCCTTCCCAAATCAAATTTCAGTTTTATTTGTCGTCTGCATTATGCTTTCAATATGGACAAATCTAAAGTTTTATTGTTCATTAAAGCATTAATAGCTCCTACTCAAGCCAGCTAGCAAACTTCCTTTAATTTGATACTATAAAGTTTAGGACCTATATAAGTAACAACTGAATTGAGCTCTCTCTCTCTCTTTCTTCCCCATTCTTTCCCAGTATTGTGTAAAAAGGAGCAATGATTCTTTCCCCATTCTGCCTTTCTTATTTGAAAACCAAGATTTTCCTGTCCTTGAAATGTTGAAATGTTTGTCTTTTGTATAACAATCCCTTGTCTGGTCTAAAAATAGCCTGTATATAGCTAGTTAATATCCAAAGAGATATCCACCTCCTCAACATACAGTACGTAAGCCAATCAGAAGTACTGTTTTAGAAATCATAGAATACTGTTCACAATAGTTGGTGAAAGTTGGGCAAAGACATGTATTTTGATTGGCTTTGATTATTGAAGAGGAATGGTATTTTTGTCTTTGATATTTAACCTTGAACCCAAGAATCGTGTTTTAATGACATGGAGGAAATAGGCTTCTGAAAATATTGTGGAATATCAAGAAAATGCAGGTAACCAGCATTTTCTTCATTTCCCATAGTGTTTTCTATCTTTTCTTAGACACATCCCATCTTTTGAGCCACATTTATTTGTCGTCTGCAAACACTGATTTAGACAAGTCTAACATTTTTTTGTCTGTTTAGGAGTTAACCCTTATCCTACAGAGTAATTGAAATGAAACCATCAAGCTGATAGTTAAAACCAAATATTTTGCTATTTCAAAGGTAATTATTGGGGGGAAAAAAATCTCCTTATGATACAGCATAGGTCCAAGATCAGACTGCATGTTTTTTGCAGCCTGATCTTGATCTACATGTCCGCAAAAGGTCATTGAGTTATGCTTAGCAGCCCAAGGGTTAAAATGAAATTTTTAATGTAGTACATGCTTGATTTAACCCTTTCCCAAACGACAAATTTTGGACTGGTCCAAATTGAAAGAGTTTGCAGATGACAATTTTAAATTTGATAAAATGGCAGAAAGTTCTCAAAAAGGGTAGAAAACACTGTGGGAAAAGGAGAAATTGCTCATTACGAGCAATTTCTCCTTTTCCCACAGTGTTTTCAAAAGACTTGTACTGCAGACACGTGAAAACCAGGGCTTGTTTGGGAAAGGGTTAAGTTGCATTTAAACCCTTTACCAAACAACAAAATTTTGGACTGGTCCAAATTGAAACCTTTGCTGACAACAAAATAAATGTGACTCATAAATGTAAATTTGTTTTTAGAAGGGAGGAAAACATTTTTGGAAAAGGAGAAAATGCTGGTTAACAGCATTTTCTCCTTTTCCAACAATGTTTTCAAAAGGCTTCTTTTTTTGGAAAAGGAGAAAATGCTGGTTAACAGCATTTTCTCCTTTTCCAACAATGTTTTCAAAAGGCTTCTTTCTTAAGGTTGTTAAAAGTTGGGATTGTGTGGTAAAGGGTTAGGATAATGTAATTGCTGAGATATAAGTGTAAGTGCAGTTTTTTCATTTGTAATTTATTCATTTTGCTTGAAACCTTAGAGTAGAAATCCTTTTTGTAAACTTATTGACAATTCATTACTTTGTGTAGGAGCAAATGATATTTACATGTCAAGGCAAAATAATATAATGGCAATTGAAATAAAAATATGTATAACATGCTTTTTATTATGGTTAATTACTTACCAGTATTTTACCCAAGTGTCGTTATAATCTTTAGCTGAAGGAATGGGAGGGGGGTAGGGGGGAGTGTGTGTGTGTGCATGCACACAGGTATATTTGAGTTGTGCTCTTGCAAAAGGGGGCTTAATGCATCTCTGTGATGCATGATACCAAACAAGTTATTACATGATAATGGACCCATACATAAAGTCCATTTCGTTTATGAGGAGTGTTCAAATATGAATGCATCTAAGCACCTAAAATTTGATTCTTCATAGGTTTCACAGAAATTTTTATTTTGTACCCTCAAAGTATTCCCTTCCAACAGATATACAAAGTTTCAGACTCCGAATCCAATTTTTGAGGGCATTTTCATAGTAATTAGCTCCACTGGCCAAAGGCCAGCGGGCTTATGTCATGGCCCGGTGTCCGTTGTGTGTCCGTGTGTCCATCCATTAACTTTTATTTCAAACATCTTCTCTGAAACTACCCATCCAATTTTCATAAAACTTCACAGAAATAATCCTGCCATGGTCCTCTTCAGAATTTCTTGAAAGAATTTGATTCCTTCAAAAACTCTGGTTGCCATGGCAACAAAACTGAAAAATATTGGAAATCTTTAAAAATCTTCTTATCTGAAACCATAAGGCATAGGGCTACCAAAATTGGCATGTAGCTTTATGTAGTAGACCTCTATCATGTTTCGTCAAATTATAGCCCTGGGGTCAAAATTGGCTCTGCCCCAGGGGTCACAAGTTTTACATATGCTTATATAGAGAAAACTTTAAAAACCTTCCTGTACTTAGCCATAAGGCCTAGAGCTACCAAATTTTGCATGTAGCTATATCTAGTGGGCCTCTACCAAGCAGGCCAAAATTTTAGCCCTGGGGTCAAAATTGGCTCCGCTGCAGGGGTCACAAGTTTTACAAGGGCTTACATAGTGACAACTTAAGAAATCTTCCTGTACCTAGCCATAAGGCCTAGAGCTACCAAATTCTGCATTTAGCTTGATCTAGTGGGGGGTCTATCAAAAGTGCCCAAATTACAGTCCTGGGGACAATTTGGCCTCATGCTGGGGGGTGGGGGGGAGGTTCACAAGATTTACATGGGCTTATATAGGGAAAACTTTTAAATCTTGGTCTACAAAGCCATAAGGCTTAGGGCTACCAAATTTTGCATAATTATAGCATTATCTAGTGGACAACAACAAAGAGGGCCCAAGTTACAGTCCTAGGATCAAGTTTGGCCCTGCACCAGGGGTCACAAGTTTTACATGGGTTTATGGAGTGAAAACTTCAGAAACCGTCTTGTTACTAGACATAAGGCCAAGATCTCCCAAATTTGGCATGTTATTCTTCTAATACACATATTCCCTATTTAGTCTGACAGTAGCCCTGAAGTCAATGTTTTATAAGGGCTTAATTATATAGTGAAGACTTCTCGACAATCTTCTTATTTCTAACCATAAAACATAGGACTAACAAATTTGGCATGTTTTGAGCCTTGGGATCAAAATTTGTCCCACTCCAGTTTCACAAATTTTAGATAGGCTTACACAGTGAAAACTTAAGATACCTTTTTCTATCCTTACTGTAAGGCCTAGGGCTATAAAAATTTGGCATGCTGATTCATATTGTAGACTTCTACCAAGATTGTTCCATCTTTTTCAGTGAAACTACTCTTCCAATTTTGACCAAACTTTACAGATATCATCTTGCCATGATGTTCTTCACAATGTCTTCAAAGAATTAAGTTCTGTTGAAAGCTATTGTTGCTATGGCTATTAAACTGAAAAGTATTGAAAAACCTGTAAAAATCTTTTCCAAAAGCTTGTATTTACTAACGTCATTGTAGCTCATGAAAAAGATACTGCCTTTTAGCTCCACAGGCCTAAGGCCATCAAGCTTATCGTCTCTGAAACTGCTTCACCCAATAAGTCACAAGCTTTACATAGGTTAATATAGTGAGAACTTAAAAGGTCTTCTTGTTCCTTACCTTGAGTTACAGCTGTAATATTGTATGAGTGTAATCTAAATAACCTCTTCCAAAGTTATTCAAGTTATATTAAGATTAGTCCTATCTCATGGGTCATAAACATGTGCTTCTAGCGTGAAAATTCAAAAAATCTTTTTGCTCCTAACCGCAAACCCAAGGCTACCAAATCTGGATCACTTTTGATTTTTTGTAAATTATCCTTGCATCAGGGGTCTTATGTTTTACAGAGGCTTCATATGGACGAAACTTGAAAATCACCTTATTTATAAACATACAGCATAGACTTATATTATTTTGGCATGTGGCTTTATCTTGTGGACCTCTACCAGGGTTCAAGTAATTATAGCTCTGGGATCAAAAATGGCTTTGCCCTGCGGGTCTCAACTTTCACATGGGCTTTTACAGAGAAAACTTTGTAAGTCTTCATTTTGAAACCATTTGGCTCAGAATTGAAATGTTTAGTATTTATGGTTTATATTTATAAGCCAGTGGAGCGATACAGGGCCACCATGGCCCTCTTGTTTTTAGGTATACTATGAAGACACTGAAACTCATTTTCTGACAACTCTATTTCAATGTGTGTAAACCATCAGTTTCAGTCATTGTCTTTTGTACGAGGTGCAAGACTTTCTGAAGCAGGAAAAAGTCATTGTGCTCCTCCACCCTCCGTATTCACCTGACCTTGCCCATGTGACTTCTTTTTGTTTTCAAAGCTAAAAAATACCTTTGAGGTCAAAAATTTGTTCAATGCAAACACCTTGGTTCTGCAATATTCCAGTGTCTTCATAGTATACCTAAAAATGACTATGAAAATGCCCTCAAAGATTGGATCTAGAGACTGAAACTTTGTATATCTGTTGGAGGTGAATACTTTGAGAGAACAAAATAAAAATTTCAGTGAAACCTATGAAGAATAAAATTTTAGACGCTCAGATGCATTCATATCTGAACACTTGTAGTAACAACCTACAGAATCATGAGGCAAACTGGTCCTTAGACTTGAAGGAAGTTGACCAATGGCAAAATGTTTGGACCCATGTCAACCTGCACAGGCTGACATGGGTAGAAACTTTTTGCAAATCCTTTAAACCCCCTTTTTACAGAGATTATCTCATATGCTGTTACTCAATTCTTCTGAAACAATGGGTACATGTCCATGACAATAAAGTGGGAAGTGAACAAATGCAATAACATTTTGAATGAAGTATTTTGTCATCAGCTGTTTGATCATGTACAAGTGGAACTGATTTTTGACCACCTAAAGACCATCAGAGTTGTTGTAAATGTCAAAAAAGATGTTTGTTTGCTTATCTTCTGGACAACAAAATTCAGGGCATATTGATATTGAAGTATTTGCACACAACAAATCAAAGCCCATATCAAATGTGGCTCAAATGTTGAAATTTATCTTTTGAAGAGTACAATACTCGCATATCGTAGGAAATGGTGCTAGTAAATGGCATCCCTCTCTTTTCTGAGTCGCATACCAACCAGGCTAGCCTTGGTTCCAGTCTGATCATTTTTTTTTCCTTTTGTATATTTGTAAGTTACTTTGTCGAAAATGTGGCAAATAACGTCCGAATATAAAAAGGGGGAAAAAATTATCAGACTTGAACCCAGGCTACAATCAGGTTCTCATTGTTTCTAGCCACTCGTCACAACTCGGCCGATTCCGCAACTAGAGTCTAACGGATCCCCCGAGGTTTGCTGAATGTGAACTATCATCATGGGTACCTATTGACCAACCATTCTTTAGAAAGTAACAAAAGTTCTGATTGGCTAAACCTTCTGAATGGCTAAACCTGGTTTGGCCAATCAGAAGTTGTGTTACTTTCTAATTCTAGAATAAGACTAAGAATGTTCTTAAGTATGGTTGGTGAATACGGACCCATGATGATAGTTCACATTCAGCAAACCTCGTGTGATCCGTTAGACTACAGTTACGGAACTGGCTAAGTTGTGACGAGTGGATGATAACAACGAGAGCCTGATTGTAGCCTTGGTTCCGGTCATATCATTACATGCCCTGATCTACATAAGCACGCCCCCGGCCTGGTACTGCTTCCGGTCCCGTTTCCGGTCTGTGAGATCTGAAGTAGTTCAATATGCGATATTCTCGTTGTCCTCAACAGCTCAAAAACTCAGTTTCATAAGTATTTGAACTGATTGAGTACTGCGCAAGGATACACGAAATCCGAACTTTCGTGAGCATAGACATCTAGAATATTTGCATATCTCATTGTAGTCTGTTGTTTACTTACGGAACCCCACAAAACAGCAATACTTAATAATATTTGGCAACTGCCACATGGAAAGTTGTGTTTTACTGTTCCCATCCCTTCTCATCCTCGTTGACCCAGTTCCGATGTATTCCGTAAGCTACACTCATCTGATTAATGGTAATACTTTACACCTGGGTGAACGAGGGTGATCCTTTCTGTAATTGAATTGAATATTTTCAAAACACAATTTTTATTAATTTGCAAATTACTTGTTCACATTGCACTTCACTCAACCTTATAACCTGTCCTGGAACGGAATCATTTTCTGTTTTAAGTTGGATTCATAGTTCGAAGTTGCATTTCCTATGAAAGGCAAATTTCGAACGACACAGAGGCTCCCAGAGGGGATATTGTATAACAGGCTAAATTTTGAAGACTTCTGATGAAGATGGGACTGACAGACATTGACCACAAAAATATGAGGCATACAATATTTATAAGGTTGTCGTTCAGTTTTGATACGAATAAAGTTCTAAAGGCATCAATTTCCTCTTTTCTTCAAAGTATTTTCAAAAACATAAACTCTATACATGCCATTCTAATTGCTAGGTGGGCTGAGATCCGCAATCGGCGTCTATTCATAGCCACAGCTAGAAGCCTTCACTCTGCGGAACACGGCAGTTCACCGACACTTAGTTTAAGTCAAATAACAATCATCAAGGCTAATAATGGTTAATTAAGGATTTCCTCGATAAATGGCGTATTGGAATTGAAATGTTTGCACGAATGATTGACCAGTACATTTTGTTACCTAGAGATTGTTTCTAATTTGCTATATAATTTCCATGTGAATTAGTTATATTTTTCGATAGTGCGGCTTCGTTAGTCGAGACAGTTCGACGACTTTCTGTTGCAAAATACTTGTATGCATCAAAATACAATTTATTTTCCTCATTTTAACAATGTAACAATGCAAGTAAAAACAGGCGGGTTAAGGACAGAATGTACAAAGTCAGGGGAAGACAGGTCATCTCTCTCCCTCTTGTAAATCTTATTACATTCATTTTTGAGGCTATCAGATCCATTCCTAATGAAGTATTACAATTAACGTTAAAGTTAAATAAAAATGACTAGATTCACAACTTCAAAAAGCAGACAGCAAACAGAAGTTTGTGATATTTTCAAACATACTTTTGAACACACACACACACACACACACACACACACACACACATATATATATATATATATATTACCCAATAAATTATCTTGTCTACATGTAGTCTACTTGGTTGTGGAGTGCGAAGTTTAAAAAAAAGTGCCTGTGAACATCTACATCTATAATACTATGAACAGTCAATCTCTGACTATATACTGACAGGTCGGGGACAAGGTTAAAATTTTAAAAGCCAAATGTCTATGTTACATGACACTATGTAACAATATGATTAAAAACGGATAAAAATAGAACTGCTGCTTAGAACAACGACACTGTTCAAGAGTACATGTCCATTTGAGATTTTCAAGCACTGATGTTACGCTGCTGTAGTGAGAAAAGTCGTTATTTTTTTTAAATATTGGGCTGCAGCTCTTTGTACTCTTTCTAGTTCGTGAGTGAAATTTTTCTGCCACGGTGCAAACCTGTGTTACAATATTTCTGTTGAGCACCTATTCTCAGAATAGAGGCCCAACGCATGTCGACAAAGTCACGGTGAAAAAATCAACTTTCCTTTTCATCTCTTCTTTGTCCACCAATGTTTACATACATAATTAAATGAAATTAAGCCAAAGTTTTAGAACTCAAAGACCATTGCGTAAGAAATTACACAATCATAAATAAGGTGACCCATGATTCTGTAAATTCAAAATAAATGTTATCCATGTGTCTCAATGCAACCTTTTTTTTTTTTTTTTTTCAATAAAACCATTTGTTAATGTATTTGAAATTTCTTTTTGATTTCAAACAATGATAGGTTACCGACCAATAAAATTTATTTTTAAGGCTGTCTCCTAAAAATAGAAAAAGCAATCAATTTTTACAATACGGTTTTTATTCTGGGTAAATAAGAATCGAATATGTATTCTTTTAAAATTTATGAATTTAACTGTAAATAGAAAAGGAGTCTTTTCGGAGCTTGAAACAGTCCAGCAACATTATTTTCAAACATGTGCCAAGCGGTTTTCGGCCGATTTAACCAAGCACTAATACAATGAACATGAAATGACAGTAACGTAGATTACAAAATTAGTTAGAAAGCTACGTTACCATTACATACCTGATTTTAGACAAGTAATTCAACTGTAGAATTGGATGATGGCAGGTACAAATTGTGCTATAGACATGTCTTATACTTGCAACATACAGATACAGTATCAAGAATAGGACGTTATATAAAAAATTTGTGAAGTGCAAACGACAATATCATGACTTTAGGTAAGCTAAGTTACCGCCCATTTAAATCTTAGAAAGCGACTTGAATTCTTTTTATGATACAATTTGAAACATTTAAGTTCTACAAAATATTCTTGAATCCTAATACCAAATTGTTCGACGATAGACATACAAATTACATACAAAATTGTATTGTCCTTCTCAGAAAAAAAAAAAAAATGTATTATTAGTGATGTCAATGTCCGCTTATTGAGATTTTGTCCCACCATTAGACAAGTTTTTTTTACCACGCCACGGATTTACAAGGTTCGATCTTCATTTATATAGTAAATTTTGTTTAACTCCTTTCAGACTACTTCATTATCCTGCAAATATATCATAAAGATCGAATACATAACTCCGTATCAGATATATCTTTCCAAGGTTCAATAATTCGGTAATTTCGTTGAATTATCGATTGTTTTGCAAAATTAGCTGTCTAAAAGCAAAAAGCATTAGTAATCAATGGTAAGAACTGAAAAAATGATGTTTTCTTAGAAATATGTATATTTTGACCGACGTTAAATTTTTTTTAATCGCGTAGCTTACATCACGTAGCTTACATACGTTACTTCAAGTACGGTATTTATAGTCTTCATTTCTATGACGAGCATTAAACTTACATTTTAATTTATCCACCAAGTGGTCTTTAAAAGGTAGTTTGTCGTATGTGTATACTTTACAGCATACATGTATATGTACAATACAGCTAACGTAGCTTGGGCTACATGCTTAACCATACGCTTTCAAACACGAAATTCGTATATCTTTCCATGTCATATCCCGGCAAGTTTTTTTTTTTAACTTTTCATAGATTTTGGAAGACTTTAGATTTGATAATTTCCAGGAATTAGCGTCTAAGTTTTTCTAAATAAGACACCTACAATTGACATGTACCGAAGCTTACTTGAATTTTGCGACAAATTTCCAACCTGAATAATTTTCTGAAAATACTGTGCAGTCTGGTTTGTCTTTCTTTACGGTATTTATCAAACACCAAAACCAAAATTCTAAGACCTGATAATCCTTTTGAAGCAGTGCAAGATTATGTTTTTTCACTGTCAGACTTTTGAACCCCTGTTTGCGACATACAAATCGAGGGACTTTTCACTCTTATAAGTGTCAGTCAAACAAATCTCATCCGAAAATAATGCAATTCTTCGTGAAAATTATGGGTATCGGCTTTTAAGGACCGAAACAAAAATGGGCGTAGTTACATTCTGTCTTAAAAATTAGTGCCACCGACATCACTTTATTAATATGGGCCTCTACTCTGAGAATAGTTGAGGTCTTACATAAGTTTTGAGGTCTTTGATCTTACTATTTTTAGTCTGGATGTTTCTTTTAATGAAATAAAGGGTATTACGAGCTTTAGTTGATACGTTTTTAATGTGCTTTTTCCTGACAAAGTCTTCACTGGTTGTAACTGCAAGGTATTCTGCATGTTTTGTGGTATTTAGTTCTATATTATGTAATTTGTTGGGGTACAAGATGGTATTTTTCCTTTTAGTTATCCTTACTACTTAACATTTATCTGGGTTGAATTCCATGTAGACCATTGTTTTTACAAAGTTCTAAATATAGTAAATCAGTATGCAGTTTCTTAGCATACCATTGTGTCATTGACAGGCAAAGATTCTTATTCTGCTTTTAACTGAGTCAGGCATGTGTCATAACAGAGAAAGAAACAGGGACCAAGGACAGAACCTTGGGGCACCCCGGACATAACTGGAACTGAATCCGGCTGCTCACCTTCTACAACGACTGTCTGGGTATGTTGAGAAATGATCAGATCAAAAAGATGGTATGTTTATTACAATAAGGTCTGTCTGCTTGCCGTCCTCTAAATTATCAGTTATTTCTTTTGTGAAAGAAAGAAGCCGAGTATCTCAAAGTCTATGTTTTAAATGGAAGCTATGTTGGAAAGGAGATGATAATTTTTTTAGTCAAAATGGTCCAAGATATTAGAGACTAAAATATGTTCCAAGAATTTTGATGCAATGCGTGTGAGAGGAATAGGTCTACAGAACTTTGCTTACTTGCGTTTTTTGGACATTTTGATCACAGGCGCCAGAGTTGCTGTTTTCCACTAGGGTTAAGGTTTTTTTAAGAGTTTAAGAAAACCATCTTCAGGTTCTTCGAATTCAGGCATACTGTCAGTGTAATGAGTCGTACTACATTCAAATAATCTTAATTCACAAAGTTGTTTTCGGCTGATACTTTTAGGTTGTAAAAATACTAACTGAAACTGTTTATTAAGAAAATTTGTGGCTTGGTTGTGTAGGTTTTGCCATCAGATTTGAGTGGTGTTACACCATGTTTGTCAGTTTTCTTATTTTTAACAAATGACTGAAGCTTTTTTATTTGTACTTTTTCCAGAATCTTTAGGTAGTATCACAGAATCAAAATATTTCCAGGATGAACTTTTTATTTCCTTTTGAATGGTAGATCTAAGAGATAAAAAATTCTCTGAGTTTATCGTTCTTCTACCCTTTGACAGATTTTAACATGTAGCTTTTGAAAACATTGTGGGAACATTTATGATACTGTCTGTCATGTTTAGTCATCATCCGATAATGGATTTTGTCAACCGAGGGAGATTGCATCTTGCTTTAATGAGTGTAGTTGGAACATGCATTTTAGAAATGTCAAGTAATTTATTTTTGAACCCGTGGTTTGGATCATTATTTGTTCAAATCATTTTCATAGTACTGCGACGTTTCAGACTTCATATCATCCTAATCTCCCTTTTTGTATACTTTAACTTCTTGTTTTGGTCTGCCAACGGGTATGTTTAATTCATAACTTAACGTACGGTCAGTTTACGGTCTCCGGACCAACGGTAAGCATCTTGTTTTTGAAGGTTCTCCTGTTTCTTAATTCTTGTTGGTTGTTTTTTGTTGAAACGTAGCAGCAAGGGGTGAATTTACTTGGGTGATCTTTTCAGTGTTTGTTGATTCTACTTTTAAAAATGCTTACATTTGGTGACATTTCAACATTATTTGGTAAACTGTTCCATGGTTCTGCATCTCTGATACTGAAACTATTTTTTCTGATCTCCGTTTTTGACTTTTTCATAAATGATTTGAAGTTGTTCCCTTTGGTTTTGTTATAAGTTAATAGTCGGAGTAAGTTTGTTATGGACGTACTTTTGACGTTCGTGAACAATCTTATAAACTTGAATCATGTCGGTTCGTTGAGGCCATACAAGACTTGCGAATTCAAGATGGAGCCAAGTATCTTTTGTAATATACGATTCCTGATGGGGCCGAACGAGGGAATACCTTTGGGAAAGAGGGGGGATGTAACCCAGGTTATTTCCCTTACATTTCTGACGTCGAAATAACCGCCCGAGGCGCTTGGGAGAACCTATCTTCACGGGTAGTGCACATGCGTAAATTCTATTTTGCACGCGAACTTTACCCGCTCATCGAGACGACATGATGACAAAATGGTATCGTGGCCATCGGTAGATACAACTGCTACACTTGTTGCGTTAAATTGGTATCTCCTCTTGGTAAGCTTCTAGGTCTTAATTATTTTTTACGCATTTTCTTCAAAAATAATTGTCTGGAAGCGTTTCTTTACATTTCATCCGGGATGTCCAGTTTAGTTTTTACAAGTGTACACTGTAGGATTGAATTCCCTATTATTGTGGTACTAAAACATTCCACTGGGTGTAGAAAAGTTATTGTCTTGCCTGATATTTTTCTGTTGCAAATAACATTCAATGATACCTCATATATATTTCTACGATTAACTGATTTTCTGTTTGTCAGTTAACGATTCTTAAGACAAAACAGGGGACAGCAATGACCAATTTTTAAAAAGGACTACTTCCGGTGTTATCGTGGCATTGAGATGAGGCCCTGGGAGATTTACAGGCTCACCCTATTTATGTTCAAAACTTTGGCAAATGAAAATCAAGTTATTTTCAAAGTGTTGAGATGATTTTATCAAGAATTTTGAGCAACATATATAAATAAATTCTCTCTGTCATTTCGTAAACGAGTTTTTACTTTGCGCACCTGTAAAAATGGAGGGAAAAAACGACGTCTTCAGATCTTTAATTAAAATAGCATCAAATACCCCATTTTTGACCTCTTTTGCGGATACAAAAGTGAATATATAATTTCTAGAGTGTTCTTTCATTTCAACAGATCAGGGAACTAAATTAAAAAAATGCAGTGCCTTGAGAATACGATTTTCATAATTAGCGAGTCAAAACTTTTGTCATGGCCTCTTGTTTTCATTCCCATATTTGGAAAGCGGTGACGTCATCATTTAACGGTCGTCTGAAATTTACTTTCCCGTTTGATAAACTTCAGTGATAGGAAAACAAATTTTACAGAACTGTTATAATGATACTGATATTGTTACGCTAATAAGATCATCAACTTCATCTAGGGGATAGAGCGGTTTTGCAAAGAGCCAAGTTTTCTTACTATTCAGATGAAAACTCGATTTACCTACCATTTTCAGAAAATTTGCCGAAGTAAGTTTGCAAAGTGTGTTGACTGTATCTGACCTACAAATGCGCACGTGAGGACATCCTCAAGGAGGCGCATTTCAGCCTCACTTTCGGAAATTGTAAATACCACGATATTGAAGAACACACGATAATTAATACGGGAAAAGCCGTTATACAAGATTTTTTTTCATTCTTGCGCCTAAAACTGTTTTGCTCATATGTTCTTCATGCAAAGCTATTTATATATATTGTATTCAATATAAGTATTACGCCAAAGAACAACCCCGCTGGTAACATAAGTTGGTATAGTTGGAAGTGATTCTTAAACATTTCTTGTGCTTCATAGAAGTTATTCGTGGTAGGTCTACTTGCCATTCACGACTTTCTGTATACTATCCATGGTTTGTGGCTGACAAACAAGCCTCCTTTTGTGTGGTTTTGGCAAATGGCAAGTACAATATGGTGCATTCCCCTAAATTTTGGGGAATGATAACTTCAATTGTGAAGAAAGGGGGATTATCGAAGACGCAGGGCACTTTCCAGATACTGAAAAATCCATTTAGAACTAGCCCTTTACTACACAGTCTCGACTCTCAACAACCCTGAGAAAAAAAGCTTTTGAAAACATTGTGGTAACCTGCAATTTCTTCTTTTCACACAATGTTTTCTACACTTCCCAAATAAAATTTAAATTTTTGTGTCATGTTTATTTTGTCATCTGCAAATGCTTTCAATTTGGACAGCTCTGAAATTTCGTCGTTCGGTACAGAGTTAAAACCATCACACAACAAAACTATAGACTTGCCTGTATTGAAAAGCATTATGCAGACAACAAATTCATTGCTGGTTATCAGCAGTTTCTCAATTTGCTTCAATGGTTACCAGCATTGTCTTCTTTTCCCATAATGTTTTTAAAAGGCCTCTTTCACAGGGCTGTAAAAAGCGGGGATTGAGTGGTAAAGAGTTAATGCATTTCTGTAATGCATCAAACAAGCAAGTTGTCACATAATTATGGATCCATAAAACTCATTTTGACTAAAAACGGACAATATCATGAGGTAGAAGCATGCTTTGACATAATGAAAATTCACAAATGGCAAAAACTGTCGACCAAAGTCGGTCAGTGCACACTGCATAAGCTGACAAAGGTCATTTTTTTTTTTTTGCAGATGCATTAAACCTACTTTTCACAGAGCATGACCGGTATATTTTGAATAATACTACTATTTTTTTTGCAACAAAGTTTCCCATACAGTACACTGATATCAGAAATAATAATGATGAAATTGAAAACAATGAAAAAGGGAAAAATTGCATGGTGTGAGGGTCATGTAGCCTATAGCCTCATCACTGAGAAGTTGGAGTTACCTAGAGTGAATATATTAACCCTTAGAGTGCCAAATAAACATACCAGACATTTTCATCCTAGAAATAGGACTTAAATACATGTAGCTGCAATTTCATGGCTGCCTTTGTGTACTGTGTTTCAGCAAAGTGGACACGTTTTTATGCAGCCTGATCTTAACCCTTTCCCAAACGACAAATTTTGGACTGGACCAAATGGAAAGAGTTTGCAGACGACAATTTTAAATTTGATGAAAATGGCAGAAGGTTATCAAAAAGAGTAGAAAACATTGTGGGAAAAAGAGAAATTGCTTGTTATGAGCAATTTCTCCTTTTCCCACAGTGTTTTCAAAAGACTTGTACTGCAGACACATGAAAACCAGGGCTTGTTTGGGAAAGGGTTAATCTACACTGGATGCAAAGGCAACCATAGTTGTGAAAGACTCTCTAAGGGTTAATATTGTGAAATTTAAGGGCATTGGGTTAGACAGCTTTATTATGGGCAAAGTTTTGTCTTTAACCCCTTATCATACAATCCCGAGTTTTGATGACCTTACAGAAGAAAGTTTTGGAAAACGTAATGGGAAAAGGAGAAAATCCAGCATTTTCTTCTCTCCCCATAATGTTTTCTACCTCTTCAAAGACAGGAGTTTTTTTGGGTTTTTTTTTTAGGTGCACTGAATTTGTTAATTGCAATTGATTTCAATTTGGTCCAGTCTATAAAGTTTTGTTGTTTGGTAAAGAGTTAACTCTACCAAATGCTGAAACTTTAGACTTGTCAAAATTCAAAGCATTTTGCAGACAACAAATAAAGTTTGGTTAAAATGATGGAATTTGCATTTGAACAGGTGAAAAACATAGTGGGACAAGGAGAAATTTCCAGCATTTTCTGCTTTTCGCACAAGGTTTTCAGAAAGCTTTTCCCTCATTAGTACACTGGATGGTAAGATCTTTTCTAAACATTGTTGCAAAAGAGGCAATTACTTCTTGACTTTTAAAACCCTTAACGAAATGAAAAAACTTTAGACTATACCAAATTGAGAGCAATCTTCTGAGGAACCAGCATTTTCTCCTTTTCTTACAATGTTTTCAGAAGACCTTTTTCTTAGGGGTCATTAAAACTTGGGATTGTGAGGTAATGGGTTAACTCACTGACTAAAATTCCCTTCCCAAATGCAGTTGCTTCTATTGCCTGTGGAGGTCAAGATCAGACTCTACCAGATGTGCAGTCTGATTTTGTACCTACACTGTGCCATTCAGTGAACCTGATTTATGCATTTCTCGTAATAAGAAAGGTATTTGAAATGAGTACTGGATAATTCAAAGTAGTAAAAAACCTCTTATCTGTTCCACAGGTGGCCTGTTCCAGCTGGTTTTAGTAGGTTTTTATGCTGACCCTGAGCATATTGATACTCAACTGAGCAGTTTATACAATCCCAGGTCTGTGGTTGACAAACATTAAGTGTCATTCTGTGAGTACAATACATTACTTTTGTTAAATTTAGAGCCCCGGCCAGGTAGCTCAATGGTTAGCGGGTGTCCTGCGTGGCTCATTGGTAAAGTATGGGACTCGTAATCTGGATGCCCCGGGTTCGAGCCCTAACTGATCAGCTGGGTTTTTCGTGGGTGTGTCCTTGGGCAAGATACTTCAGAGCCCTAGCCTAGGACTGGTAAAACCCAGAAAATACATGAATATGTGAGCTGTCACTGTGATATGACTGAAATAATGTTAAGAGCAGCGTAAAGTGCCATTCAGTCAATCAATCAATCGTTGGTTAGTGTATCTGACTTGTGACCTGGACCTTGCGGGTTCAATACCTGGTTGAGGCAAACTTTCTTTCAGGCTATTTTTCACCTCTCACCTCTTATGCATGTGAGAAAAGCAGTCATTGGCTTGGAAAGAAAGCTGAGTCAGTACTGGTGTGAGAAAGCAAGGAAACCTGTGCATAGGTGCACTGACCGCCGTTACATGACCTTGGCTGTTCTAATGGAGTTAAACTCCAACAAAAACACAAAATATTCGTTACATTTACATTAAGTTAACTTCTGACAAGGGAAAAAGTGGGTGGGCGGGATTGTAGAGAACTCAATGCATGTTTTCCATTTGATTAGAAATTCATTTAAAATAATACCTGTAATTAAAATAAATAAATAGCTTTTTGTCTGTTCCACAGGTGGCCGGTTCCAATTTATTCTAGTCAGTTTTAGGCTGATCCTCATCATGTGATTGCTCAATATTCAGATGGCAAAATGGTGCTTGAACAAGATCAAAACAGATTGATTCCGAAAAAAATGAGGCAAGTCTCTTATTAATTTGTAATCTAAGAGACTGTATCGCTGAATGAGCAATGTAGAATGGTAATTGCAAATCATAATGTCTTTTAGTTTCTTTGAAGCATTTACACTGAAGTCTTTACTCATCTGTCCCTGATTCTGCCCTTCGATTTTCTTGTGAAGTTGCTACTGTAATTTACATCACATTTTGAGTAGTACAACCTTTCTTGTAGAACGAAGTTTCCCTAAAAGTACAATGATATTGAAAATATGAAATTGAAAGCATTATGAAAAAGGAGAATCTCCTTGATGTGAGCTTAGGATCATGGGAGCTAAGGATCATGTAGAGCCTTGTTACCAGAAAGCTTCAGTTATGGGAGTGAATATTTCATGATGTTAAATGATGAGGGTATTCTGATGAGATTATTCCATTAAACCATTTTAAGATAGGCATTCTTCAGTCTACTTCATTTTTAACTGATCTACTGGTGAAAGCCAGTAGTAGCTGAGGGTAGCTCAGTGGTTAGCGTGTCAGACTCGTGACCTGGTGGTTGCGAGTTCGATACCCGGTTGAGGCAAACTTTCTTCCTGGCGATTTTGTCACCTCTCACCGCTGATGCATGTGAAAAAAGTAGTCAGTGGCTTTGGAAAGAAAGTTGTGTCATTACTGGTGTGAGAAAGCCAGGAAGCACATAGGTGCCATGACCGCCATGATATGACCTAGGCTGTTAAAATGGCATTAAACTCCAATACAAACCAAACCAAAACTGTCGAAAGGCAAGCAGAGCTTATGTCATGGTGTGGTTGCTGTCGTCCGTCCGTCCATCAGTCTTTTTCTTGTTAATGACATAAAGTCCACATTTGTAGTTGGATTTTTGTGAAACTTGCAGACTTTCTTTATATCATCAATAGCTTGAATCCTATGAATTTTGAAACAGATACAGTCATTTGATGACTAAGTCTTGTTTACTCAACAAAGTCCACATTATTGGATGCATTTCTTTGAAACTTACAGGGACTGTCTGATACAAAGAGACCCTTAGAGCGCCAAATAAACCCAACTGCCATTTTCAGTCTAGAAATAAAACCCATGTTATTGCAAAACTCAATGTTGCTTTTATCAAGAATGCCTCGGCAAAGTACCTATTATTTAAGGAATCACCATCATTTATTTTTATCTTTGCAGAGCTATCATCTGACCAGGATTCGACTTTGTTCTGGTAAGAATAATTTAACATGGGATTATCAAGGTTCAATAAATGAACAGATCTAAAAAATAAAGAAGTAAACAAATTAACAAGGAAAAAATATATATAAACGAAATAAAAAAAAAAAAAGATGTGAACAAATTAGAGGAAGTATAAGAACAACAACACAAACAGCAAAAAAGAAAAATAAACACGTATATTAAAAAAAGCAGAAAAAAGCCAAACAGTAACGACAAAAAAAGTTAAAAAATGTGAAAAAAAAAATAGAATAAAAAAGTAAATTAATGAATAAAACAAAAATATATCTGCAATGTCAAATTAAGCACTTGTATACTGATGCATAAAAAATGGGAGCATTAAATATCAATACTCATCATTTGGGATCAGGGTCATATTAGATGGGTTGTGGTGATCAGTGACAATGGACTAATGATCATTCGTAAGTCATACTATTTCACACATGAAAACTAACTGCTAAATGTTTCATAGGGATATACTTGCAAGGGGCTCTTTTGCATTTATGTATTTACACATTTTTATGTTGAAGCATTCATCTGAAAATGTGTCCTTGTAGATGGGAAAAATCACTGCATGGCACTTGCTTTATATCACACACATAGCTACACTTTTTATATTACATTTCCAAAGATTTTTTTTTTTTTTACCCAAAATTTGTTAGCTTTTTACCAATTACATCTGTTTGTTCATCTCTACAAAGATTTTGAATTAAATGAAGAATTAATGTTTCATCACTTTGATACTTTAAATTTTCTGTCAGAAACAGGTCAAGAAACAGCATTAATTTCTTGCTCAAATGATGGTCATGGGGGGGGGGGTCCAAGTGCCGGAAAGAAATTACCTGCTTTGGACTTCATGAATAACTACATGTTAATATGAATTATTTTCATACCAATTTAAAAAAAGAAATAACCAATTCACTTCTGGACAGTCACATACAAGACAGGAATCTAATGTCAGGAATCTGCATGAAATTTTATCCAAGGTTTGACATTTGAAATTATGGTTCTGCCTTTACAGTTCAAATTTAGTTCTGACTCTTGAAAATTTTGGCTCAGATGTCAATAGCTTCTGAGTCTTGCAAAAGGTCTAACTGTTCACTAAGCACCATGGGCAAGTTTTCAAAATTTTAGATTTGTGACAGGTGTTCAAAATATTTCATTGGCTGAGAGGTAGAGAATGGCATAATATTAAAAACAAGATGAATCCTTTAAAACAGCGCCATGTCCTTCAAAATGGTAGGTGTGATACATTGATGTATCCTAACAGGATGTGTGTCTAATAGACACACATTTAACATGTTTGAGGGTTAGTAAATCAAAGGGATTTGTAATCAACCACTAAGGTACATGTATTATTAGCACGCATTATTCTGAACTCCAGACAGAGGGAGTAATTTTGATTTCAAAATGGAAAATATCAATTATTATTTACTAAACCCAATGTTATGTGTACTCATTAGAATTGTCTCATTGAGACAATTCTGAGTACCCACAACATAGGGTTTGGAAGAGAAATAATGGATTTAGAATACCATCACTCCCTCTTATCTGGAGCTCTTATTATTGGACATTAAGGATCTATAAAAATAGAAAACGGATGTATTTTGTTTTTTACTTTATTTTGCTTTTATTGGTTGTTATTCAGACTTGTATTTGTACTGATTTTAAGTAACCTTTTCCTAAACAACAAATTTTAGACTCATTCACTTTCAAACAACTGTTGATGAAAAATTTAAAGCAGGTACATATGGACTTGAATCCTCTGATAGGGCAGAAAAGATTGGGGGACAAAAAGAAAATGCTGGTTACCAGCATTTTCTCCTTTTCCCATAATGTTTTCTAAAGCATTCTCCCTCGGGTTTTTAAAATCTAGGAATGGTTTAGTAAAGGGTTAAGTGACAGAGATTTTGAACCAATTTCATTTTTAGCTTTGCTGTTTTTGAAGAAAATATCAAGATATTGTTGTAGCCCTGGTATCGTCATCGTCATCAGCATCATTGTCGGCATCATCATCTTCATCTGCGTCGTTGTGCGAAAACTGTGACATTAATAATATCTCTGTTATTACTTAAGATATTTGCTTCAAACTTTGACAAGTTACCAATTTTCAAAAGGGGAACCTATACAAGGGCAGATAACCATCAAAAAAATTTTTACACACTTATGCCCCTTTTTCAACTTGGGAATTTCACTGAAAATCAAGCAACTGCAGCCGAGCATTAGCATCTGCATTTGGTGCTCTTTTTTACTTTTTGTACTCTCATTCAAGTTGGATAGACGTTGAATTGTAAGTTAAATCTGTTGAAGTAAATTCTCAAATGGCTTGAATAAAAGAATGTAAATTTTATACTTTGGCTAGAACCTAAGCGAAGTAAAATTGTATTAATGAAACAAAACCACTTTTGAACTTGTGGCTCAGAACTAAGGTTATCTTTGCCCAGTGGGTGATTTCCTTTCACTGGTTAGTATCCAGGAAATAGAGAAAGATAAACAGAGCAGAGTTGATTACTGGGTGGAATCCAGGAAATACAGATGTCTCATGAACGAGAGTTTGGGATATAGAAGAAAGACAGAAACAAACAAACAAAAATTAATGTAAACTGCTGCCAATGACAGATCAAAGTAATCCAGAAAGGTTGTTGATCTATTCAGGGGCAGATAATGGTAGGAAATTCATCCCTTTTGAGGTAAGAAACACCAAAGTTCCTTGTAGACATTTTATCCCAAGTCTATTGGTTTGGGTCGAGGACACATTCTTCTTTGGCAGAACTTATCATTTTTCTGACAAGTATTTGGTTTTATCTAGGGTCCATATCAGCTAGCGTAGTACTGGTTAGGTTCCAGGTTAATTGCAGGTTTATTATAAATACACCATTGTCTACAAATAAGGAGCTGATGCTGTCACCAATGACAGATCAAGGCATGCCAGAAAGGTTTGTCGGTCTATTCAGGGACAGCTGTGTTTCACGTGCAAAGTCAACCTTATACATCTGAGCTTTTTAGCAAAAGACTTAAATAACAAAAACAACGAAATGTTCATTTGGTCCAAGACCTTTTGCATATGTTACATCAACAGATTAATTTTACTTTTTCTACCACTACAGGCAATATAAGAAGCATTTACAGTTGGCATAGATCAAGATCAGACTGTTATACCATCGGGAAATATTCAAACCCTGGACTTCACTCAGCTATCGGGAAAATTTTATGTTTAGAATTAATTCCAGAGCTGACTTCTCTTTTCTTTATTGTCCTCTTCAAAGAAGACTTCAGGTCACTCTGCACTTACATTGTAGGTGTCATTCTATTCACTTATGTCTCTGCACCATATATGCATTGTGGAATGACAAGTATCATAACCCTTTACCACAGAAAGCATGTGCAGATGACAATTTGTATGTTGTTCATTTGATGTTATTTGTATTTGATGGGGTAGAAAACATTGTTGGAAAAGGAGAAAATGCTGGTTACCAGCATTTTCTCCTTTTCCAACAATTTTTTCAAAAAGGCTTCTTCCTTAAAGTCGTTAAAACTCGGGATTGTGTGGTAAAGGGTTAAGAGTCTTACCTTACATATGTAGGAAAATATTAGGGGTATGAATGTTATTGTACAGATATAATTTTTAGTCCCCTACCGGCGAAGCTGAAGGGGACTTTAGGTTTGCACTCCGTCTGTCTGTCTGTCAGTCAGGCAATTCAGTTTTCGGGACTTTTTTTCTAAACGCTGGTACATATTGAGCTGAGTTTTGGTGTGTAAGTCATCCACCATCACTTACAGATCAAGTTGGACTTTTCGTTCCAGTCCACTGGTTTTTCACAGATTTACGGGCCTTGGACTTAAAAAATTTCACCGATAAATCAGTTTCCCGGACTTTTTTCCTAAACGCTGGTAGGTATTTGATCTCCGATTTACTGTGTAACTCAACCACCATGACTTACAGATCAAGTTTGACTTTCGTTCCGGTCCACTGGTTTTTCACAGATTTACGGGCCTTGGACTTACAAAATTTCACTGATAAATCAGTTTTCCAGACTTTTTTTTCTAAATGCTGGTAGATATTCACCTGACTTTTGCTGTGTAAGTCAACCATCATGACTTACAGATCAAGTTCGAGTTTCGTCCTGCTCCACTACTTTTTCACGCATTTATGGGCCTTGGACTTACAAAATTTCACTGATAAAACATTTTTCCGCACTTTTTTTCTAAACGCTGCTACATATAGATCTGATTTTTGGTGTGTACATCAACCACCATGACTTACACATCAAGTTCGAGTTTCGTCCTGCTCCACTGCTTTTTGACGCATTTATGGGCCTTGGACTTAAAGAATTTCACAGACATGCCAGCGATACATACAGCCGGTAGGGGACTGTGTATTGCTATGCAATACTATTGGAATGCTTGTTGCTTTTTGAATTTTTCTTTTATGTTTTTTATTTTTTCAAGTTTACCCCTTAGCTTTTTGAATTTTTCTTTTATGATTTTTTATTTTTTCAAGTTTAACCCTTAGAGTTACACAGAAATCAGATGTTTTATTTTTGAAAGAAGATAAAAATATTGTAATCTCAAGGGTTTTCTTGCCTGAATATTTCACAAATAGTGGACAGGGTAGATCCATGATCAGTCTGCATATTCTATGCCATCTGATCTTGATCTATATCATCTGTATAATGCAGTCTAATTTATATCTTCATGACCTGTATAAAAAACATGTGAATTTGTGCATTAAACTCTAAGGGACACTTGGCTATTCTTCAGTCTGGTAGGTTTCAATTTTGTGTGGTCTGACAGTCTCGAAATCCATTTTATGCAGCCAAATGCTTAGCTTAACATTAACACGATCATTGACTGTAAAAGAGCTTTGGGGCAATTTTAAGTTTAAAATTAAATCCAGGGCTGATAAAGGAATGGACCCTTTTCCTCTTTCCACTCACTGAAGACTTCAGATCACACCACACTGTTAGGTATGCCTCTCATTCCATTTGAGTTGTTCCATGTAGTCTTTCATAAGTGACAGGTCCAATCCATATTTTTGTATCTTATTGATGAAAAATTGTGATTTGTGATTAACCCTTTCCCAAACAAGCCCTGGTTTTCACGTGTCTGCAATACAAGTCTTTTGAAAACACTGTGGGAAAAGGAGAAATTGCTCATAACGAGCAATTTCTCCTTTTCCCACAGTGTTTTCTACCCTTTTGGAGAACTTTCTGTCATTTTCATCAAATTTAAAATTGTCGTCTGCAAACTCTTTCAATTTGGACCAGTCTAAAATTCAGCATTTGGGAAAGGGTTAAACAATCCCTGTTGGTTTAAAACAGCTCAAAGATGTTGCTTGGGAAAAGATTTTAGATTTAAATTGGGTATCAATATCAAACAGATATTTGGGACAATTTAAGACAAGGCGCTTTTAAAAGATTCATTTGCTTGGTTTGTGCTTGTTGCTCTCGTCTGATTTAAACTTCATGCAAATCAGCTTTTTGAATATTTTGAATACCAATGTTTTTAGTTTCTTTTTTCTTGTCAAGTTCAGTTCATCCAGACTTTAATTTTAATTTTCAGCAGTTTAGCCCTTCAATGCTAAACAGGTCCTTAACCCTTTACCAGACAATCACATGTTTTAATGACCCTAAAGAAGAATCCTTTTGAAAACATTGTGGGAAAAGGAGAAAATGCTGGTAACCAGCATTTTCTCCTTTTCCCACAATGTTTTCTACCCTTCCTAAAACAAATTTCAATTTTTCAGTCATGTTTATTTTGTTGTCTGCAAGCGCTTTCAATTTGGACTAAGATGAAATTTTGTCATTTGGTAAAGGGTTAATACTTTTGCAGAATACTGGTTAATCTATTACTGTGGTCAAAGAAGACAGAACTAGTTTTCATAAACATCTCTTTAAATATTAATTTTTTGTCTCCATGCCAATTGGAATTTAGGTCCCCAAAAATTCCCAAATACATGGTATTATTCCCAGTTTCATAAATTAAAACTTATGAAGTATTGTAATTTTTTAGGTGATGATCTGACAACCCAATGCATTTGTAAATCATTAAAGACAAAATTTCTTGGTAGGCCTTGTGACAGTTTCTTCCCTTCAATTTTATTTTAGATAGATGAGAGTTAAACTCATTGTATAATTTGGTAGTTTGCCAATATGGAAATGCACTTTAAAATCATCAGGTATCACTGTTAACATACGGTTGCTTAACAATTTATTCTCAAGGTTTTACAGACTATCCCTACTTAAAATAGGAATTGGACAGGAGAGAGGTGTTCATTAATTACATATTTTGTGTCATTTATACTAACTGTAACTGGAAAGACTTGAGTTCAAGATGAGTAGTAAAACATTCATTTCTTTTTTTTTTTTTAAATTTTGTATGATTACAAATGTGTGTTTTGGATACCCATCCCTAGCAACAATATTGCAGAGAGTATCAGAAGCTAGCATTTACCATTAAAACCTAGTTTTAGGGTCAACTTCAGGATCTACACACACACAAAATGCATGATAAAACTTTTTCAGGTATGTTTACACAAAAAGTGAAGCGTTGTCCATACACTTCAGGTCATTAAAAGAAGTACTGTCAGGAGTCTGTTCAACATCTGCAAGAAAAGCACAATTTTATATTGGTTTTCAAGGGAAATACAGATTTTACTCATTGAACACAATCCTCAGAACTTAAATTTAGAATAATATATAGGAACTACCTTGACATGCAAAAATGTACCTGTTTTACATTTCAAGAACAATGTTTAAAGTAGAAGAAAAGGTACGAAATTGAAAATGACAAGTTGAATGTGAACATAAATATGCAGACTGTTAACACCAAGAGAAACTTAATTCTCACTTACAAACACAGGTTTGAACTGAAAAGGCTTTTGAAATGGGAGCTACATAAAATCTAAGCTTTAATTATATGCAAAGTAATCAGTAAGCACATTGAAATGAAATGACACCTTAAAATAATAATAATAATAATAATTAATTATTAACTTATCTGGGATTAAGGAGAATTTCCAGAATTAAAAAAAAAAAGGGCCGTGAGTGGCATCTCGTATGCCGGAAAAGGGGATCCTGGTAGTTGAGAGTGCCCAGGGATCTCCAGCACTCAACACACTGCTTTGGCCCTGGCCTCAGATAGACAAGAGGGATGGCTTAGGCCCGACCCATCTCAATGGGCTCGGTCGTGCCTAGCTTTTAGGATTACATACTTTTATCTATATTTCTTCCTTTGTATCTTATGATACCAATGGGGTTAGATTTTTTCTTTTTTCTCATCTTTTACATTGTTTTCCTTTATAAAGCGGCGGCTGATGGGCTAATTAATAGACCTTTAGTTTCTCTTCACTTAAGGTTTGTTAAGTACATGTATAATAGCTATGTAGCTCTGGCATCGGAAATGGGAAACCCATTTCCATTAGACGTCCCCTTGTAGGGCTCCGAGGAGGGTGGAGTGCATAGCTATTGAAATTACACTAACAAGATCATGGCTTCCCAAAACAAAAGACCCCGACCGAATAACGAAAACGAAACTTCATACTCCAATGCTACAAAGTTCTTGGTTATCAAAAGTGAGGAGACAAAGCCCATTACATCTTTGTCTCCCTTCATAATAGAAAAACAAATAGAAAGTTTAATAGGCACTCCAAAATCAGTTAAAAAATTAAAAAACGAACTACTACTCATTGAAACATCAAGAGCAAATCAAGCTGAATCTTTATTAAAAGTTAAAAAGTTTTACAACTTGAAAGTCTCAGTCTCAGAGCACAACTCACTTAACAAATCCAGAGGAATTGTGAAAGACAGGGTACTGAAAGGAGAAACAGAGGAAGAAATTGTTGAATATCTTGCACCACAAGGAGTTGTTGCGTGCAAAAAATTCAAAGTAAAAAAAGATAATATTCAAGTTGAAACTAATACAGTACTCCTCACTTTTAACACCACCACTTTGCCTCAGAGTATTAGAATCTTTTATCGTACAGTACCAGTGGAACAGTTCATTCCAAATCCTTTGTGCTGTTATCATTGTCAAAAATTTGGACATCACGAAGACAAATGCAAGCTCACAGATGCAGTAATCTGTGATAGATGTGGTGAATCCAAATACACATCTAGCATCTGCCAAAGACCTTTCAAATATGCAAATTGTGGTAAAGATCACAGTGCAAGATCAACTAACTGTGAAGTCTGGAAAAGAGAAAAAGAAATGAGAATTAAAACAATAAGAAAGATTTCATACTATGAGAAAAAAAAACAATATGAGACAGCTTTTGAACCTAGGTACTCTAAGATAGTTCAATCAGCAGCAGCAGAACCTCAGACAAGAACTTGTGGGACACAGTATGATCCCGCGGATTTTGGGCAAGGCGCTAAGCCTTCCTCGAAATCTATGTCTCCATCTGTCCAACCAACTCAAACATCTGAAACAGGTTTCAAAATCTAACCTAACAAAAGATCCTAGTAGATCAAGAACAGTTTCTAGATCTAGTTCATGCCCTACATCACCAAATAAAAGCCAGAAAAATAAACCAGATAAAAAAGGAAAAGATAAACAACAATCAAATAGACATAAGAAAGGGTCACAGGATCCTATTAAGCTGGCAAATAAATATGAAAGTTTAGAAAATATGGAATTGGAAATTGACTCCTGTCAAATAACTTTAAAGTTAATTCAGACTCCCATTATACAAGTATAATGGGTCAAACCTCAATTTTACAATGGAATTGTAGAGGTCTAAAAGCCAACTTTAATGAACTACTAATTCTTTTATCTTTATTAAATCCAAAAATTTGTTGTCTTCAAGAAACTTTTGTAACCCCCAATGATAACTTGGAAGTTCGCAATTATTCTTCCTATCACTACATACATAATGATTGCCAAAGAGCATCTGGTGGTTCTTCTATCATAATACATTCTACGGTACCTCACCGTAAGACTTAAACACAAATCTACAAGCAATAGCAATAAAAGCATCTTTAAATAAAACTATAACAATATGCTCTATCTATATCCCACCAAATAAAAGAATAGATCAAAATGATTTAGAAAATCTTGTACTACAACTACCTCAACCTTACATCATATGTGGTGATTTTAATGGACATAGCGAATTATGGGGTTGTTCAGATAGCAATGATAGAGGTAAAATAATTGAAGATTTCATCACAGAGAATAATCTATGTTTATTAAATTCCAGTCAACATACATACCTGCATCCTGGATCAGGTTCTTTCACAGCAATAGATCTTTCACTTTGCCATCCTTCCTTGTACCTTGATTATGAATGGAAAGTATGTGAGGATTCTCATGGAAGTGATCATTTCCCTATTATTATATAAGAAACTGAGAAAACAGAAGATGAGAAAATTCCAAAATGAAATTTTAAAAAAGCTAACTGGGAAAAATTCAATATTCTTTGCCATGAAAAATTACTGATTGACAATTTTGAAAATTCAGAAGATCCAATGCTTTCTTTTACTGAAACTTTAATTGACATATCAAATCAGTGCATCCCAAAGATTTCAACAAATACTTTTAAGAAGAAAAAGCCATGGTTTAATGATGATTGTAAAGAAACTATTAAAAAATGTAAAGACAGTTTAAAACGTTTCAAACAATATCCAACAAAAACAAACTTAAATGTTTGCAAAATTATGAGAGCTAAGGCTCGACGTACTATTAAACAAGCAAAACGATCATCTTGGAAAGATTTCATTTCAAAACTTAATGCTAGAACTCCCATGACAACCATTTGGAATATGTTAAGGAAAACAAATGGAAAGAATCAAACTATGAAACACTCGCATATCAAAGTAGATGACAAAATCTACGAAAGTAAAGAAGAAATCGCTAATATCCTGGGTAAAACTTTCAAAACAAACTCTTCTTCTGCAAATTATGAAGCACAATTTAAAAAACATAAGCAAGAAGCAGAAATGGAAGAACTTAATTTTGAAACGGATTCAAAAGAAAACTACAACTTGCCTTTCACACTACCGGAACTTAAAGATTCTCTAAAAAATGCTCACGATTCTGCTTCAGGTGCAGACGAAGTACACTATCAACTTTTAAAACATTTACCTCGTATTTCATTACAAACTCAGATAAACATTTTTAACATTATATGGGAACAAGGCATCTTCCTGAAAAGTTGGTCCAAAGCTACAATCATTCCAATTCCTAAGCCAAATAAAGATGATACAAATCCAACAAACTATAGACCCATAGCTTTAACTAGTTGTATATGTAAAACCATGGAGAGAATGATAAACAATAGACTTAATTTTTACCTCGAATCCAATAATATTATATCGGAACATCAATCAGGGTTCCGAAAAAACAGAAGCACGACAGATCAATTAGTACGATTAGAATCTTTTTTCAGAAATGCTTTTGTAAAGAAACCATGTAGTTGCCATATTTTTTGATCTAGAAAAAGCTTATGACACCACGTGGAAACATGGCAACTTAAAAGACATTCATAAAACTGGATTAAGGGGAAATCTACCCAAGTATATTTAAAATTTTTTATCAAATAGATGTTTCAAAGTTAAGGTAGGCACATCTTTTTCTGATGACTGTGAACAAGAACAGGGAGTTCCTCAAGGAAGTATCCTCTCACCAACTCTGTTCAATATCAAGATTAACAATATTGTAAAATGTTCAGATGACGATGTGAACTGTTCCTTATATGTGGATGATTTTTTAATATGTTACAGATCCAAAGATATGAAAACAATTGAAACCAAGCTTCAAAATAATTTAGACAAAATTGAGAAATGGACTATAGAAAATGGTTTTAAATTTTCCAAGACAAAGACAAACTGTGTACACTTCTGCCAAGAGCACAGGTTGCACTTGAATCCATCATTGAAAATATATTATAGTCCAATTCCAATAATAGATCAAGCAAAATTTTTAGGAGTTATCTTTGACAAAAAACTTTCTTTCATTCCACATATTAATGCTTTGAAACTGAAATGTCAAAAAGCTTTAAATGTTTTAAAAATACTTTCCCACTCTGACTGGGGAGGAGATAAGAAAACTCTTTTAACCCTTTCCCAAACAAGCCCTGGTTTTCACGTGTCTGCAGTACAAGTCTTTTGAAAACAATGTGGGAAAAGGAGAAAGTGCTTGTAACGAGCAATTTCTCCTTTTCCCACAGTATTTTCTACCCTTTTTGAGACCTATCTGCCATTTTCATCAAATTTAAAATTGTCGTCTGCAAACTCTTTCAATGTGGACCAGTCCAAAATTTGTCGTTTGGGAAAGGGTTAAATCTATACAGATCTTTAATACGCTCAAAACTGGATTATGGATGTATTATATATGGCTCTGCATGAAAAAGCTACCTAAAAAAGTTGGACACTATTCATCATCAGGGTCTTCGGTTAGCTTCGGGAGCTTTCCGTACATCACCTGTTCAAAGTTTGTATTCAGAGGCCCAGGAGCCATCCTTATATGATAGAAGGTAAAAACTATCCTTACAGTACATAACTAAACTGGCTTCAAATACAAAAAATCCGGTTTACAATGACATTTTTAATCCACCAAACAAAATACTCTTTCAAAATAAACATAATTTTATCAAACCACTTGGTCTACGAGTTGAACCTCTTATTAATGAATCAAACATAAATGTAAAGAATATTAAGCCCTTTAAACTTCCTGTAAAAGAGCCGTGGACCATAGATCCACCAAATATTATTTTTGATCTCAATGTAAATAAGAAATCGGTTACAAATCCATTATTTTATAAAAATAAATTTTTAGAGATCAAATCACAGTATAAAGATTACATTTCAATTTATACTGATGGTTCGAAACAAGATAATAAAGTTGGTTGCGCTTCAGTACACAAACAAGAAACTGCCAAAATAAGACTACCAGATCATAGCTGTATTTTTTCAGCAGAAGCTGTAGCTTTTAACATTGCTCTCTGTTCAATACAAAACAATAATAACAAGAAATTCATAGTTTTTTCTGACTCAATGTCAGTTTTACAATCTTTAAAACATCCTGATAACCCAAATCCATTGATTCAGCAATTTTTCAGAAAATATATTTATTTATGTAGATCAAAGACTATAATATTCTGCTGGATACCAAGCCACATTATTATAAAAGGTAATGAAATCGCTGATCAAGAAGCAAAGGATGCTGTAAATATGGACATACCCAACATAAAAATTCCTTATACTGACAAAAAACAACAAATAAATGATTTTATCAAATCTGAATGTCAAATTAAATGGCAACAATGTCTTAACAACACACTTTTAGTGATCCAACAAAATTCTAATGACATATATGAATTTTATTGTAACCGAAAAAGTCAAGTAATTTTAACAAGATGTCGTATAGGACACTCAAGGTTTTCATATGTTGATCTTTTAAAAAATGAGAGAGCACCACAATGTATAAACTGCAATGAACCTTTAACTGTAAAACATATTTTATTAAACTGTAAAAATTTTGATCGTATATGATCAAAACATTTTAGTGTTGACAGCTTACAAAATTTATTTTTAGACGTAAAACAGAATAACATTTTAGAATACCTTAAAGAGATAGATTTCTATAATAAAATATAGACTCTAATGTAGGTTTTAACTTTCAAATTAACATTTTATTGTTCCATTTATAAATATTACTTTCATGAGTGCTAAATGACCACAGCTGTTGATGTGCCTTAAAACACCAATTAACCATTAAAAAAAAAAAGGAGACATTTTAATCAATAATACACATACTAATTTATAGCAGTGTTAAGAGTAAACAATTCATCTCAAATACCATAATTTCTGCTAATGCCACAAGATGGAACTCGCATTTCTGAGACGTCACACAGAATGGCTAGAGTGTTCAAAATTCAAATGGAAAAATTACTGATCATGATATTTTTTAATGCATCATGCAACATTCATGTTTGTTCTCTTTTTATGATTTCATTGGTATGTGTGTTTCTGATACCCCCGTCCCTGGCAACACTATTGCAGATAGTATCAGAAGCTAGCATTTCCATTGATACCAATTTTTTGTAGTCATAACTTCAGAAATTTCTCACACACACAGTAATATATATGATAAAACTTTTACAGTTATGTTAACACAAAATTAAAGCTTTGGTCTATACACTTCAAGTCATTAAAAGAACCATTGTTGGATTCATTTAGATGAAAAAACAAAAATAGAAAGAAAAAAAAAGAGTAAAACATGGTAACAGGTACACCCCTGAAAAATCTGAGACTTTTATAAAAGTGCTTTAATCAGTTTACCAGCCCAAATTCCTGTTTATACAGACCACCATGGCAGAATATACATAAGTACAATTTTTCCTACCTGAGATCTCACTGGCATGGAATTTACAAAACAGACATCACTAAATTTAGCTTGATTGTTGAACAGTCAAAATGCAGAACTACTGATCGTGGTGTTTTTCTTGGTCTGTACAATTCTAATAAGCCCAGAAACATTTGTTTATTTCTCAAGAACCTACATCCGGGTAGGTAACCAGCATTTTCTTCTTTTCCCACAATGTTTTCTACCTTTCCCAAATCAAGTTTCACTGTTTGAGCCACAGCTGATTTGTCATCTGCAAATGCTTCAGTTTGGACCGGTCTAAAATTTTGTTGCTTGGTAAAGGGTTAACATTGTATTAATTACACTCCCCTAAAAGCATGTTCATGAAAGAGAGTTGTCTCTGCTTTTTGTAAGCACATTCCAGTCCCAGGCTGACTGGGGTGACATGGTTCCACAGCGAGTTATGTGCATTAACAGAACAGAACAGAACAGAATTTTTTTTGACTTGTACAAAGTACATCATCAGTTGCACTGCAATATACAATCAAAGGACTGATAGTCCTGAGAGTCGCCTGGAGGGTAATGGGTTAGACCTTTTCACCCTTTTCTGTTCAAATCTATTAAAGGCAATACAAAATAACTTAACCATAAGACAGTATTATATGCATTACTAACTAAGCATGTTTCTTACTTGTCATCCTAAAGTAACAAACATTAATATTAAAAATTACATGAAAAAAAAATGTGGTGAGAATTGAAATTTAGGCACCAGGAACAGGTTTAAAAAGTTCAAAGTCTCTTACCCTGGGTGACTTCATTGAAAAAATGGTTTTCAAAAGGTAAAAATCAATAAAAAAAACAAGTCATTTCGTTGAAATGATATCCACCGCCGAAAAAAAATTTTTTTTTTTTAGATAGAAACATAATTATAAGAGGTATTGTGTTTTGCATGTAAATGACCTTTTTGTTATTGGTGGAAATATACATTAAGCCCCCTTTTTCCATGACACGGTATTTCATTAAATAAAAACAAATACTGATTGTCTGTGGCTTATGATAAACAATATAAATATGAAGTTTCATAATTTTGTCCAGTAGTTAAAGAAATATACATCAAGCCCCCTTTTTCCATGACACTTCATTAAAAACAAAAACAAAATAAAACAAAACAAGTAGACTGGAGGACATCAAGCCTACTTTTTCCATGACAAGGCATTACATTAAAAAAGTATATCGGTGGACTATCATGAGGAATACATGTTTGAAGTTTCATTAACTTTCGTCAACGATTTTAGAATATATCTGTCTGGATGGACGGAAGATCGAACCGATGAACAGACAGACAACATGAAAAATTTATCCTCCCACCCCGAAATTCAGCGAGGCATAATAACTGTCTAAGTTCCATCAATATTTACAGTTCCTTCCCAGCGTAATAATGCCTGTAAAGAATGTGGACAAAAATCAGGTTTCTAGGTTGATAAAAATGTTTTTCTAGCGCAGAAACTGGATGACTTAACTTACATGTATATCTTAATTCTTAAACATATTGCTAAAACATTTTAAATAATTTCAGTAGAATAGGGCATACATTTTCTTTCCAGATTTAGAACAAGTTGTTTTTGTATGACACAGATTTTCTAAAATTGGACCATGTGGTTATACATATATCTGTTAATTTGAATAATTGTCCTTTCCAAATACAGGATGCTAGATATGAAATTTGGGTATAATTGCTTATACAGTTTCAGACCGTGATTTTGAAATGTTACTACTCAGTTCTGAGGCTTCTGTGAAGTTTATAGAAGCAGAGCAGAACCACTTGAACAATTTTACAAGAGGACCATTTAGGCAACATTATTATGGAACTCAACTGAAGTTTGTCTTTTGGTACAGGATCTAGTGACATACTTTTAGACCAAAATTGCCCTTTTGAAACTCACCCATATCTAATCTAAGCAGTCTGACAAAGTTTTGTGAGTATTGGACTGAACATAAATGGATTCTACATCACTAGATCTATTACATGATTTGACCTAGTGACAACCTTTTTCTTTTCACCCTTTTTCTTTTAACCTACATTCAGTTTTGTCATTCAGTTTTGAGAAAAACAGCCGGGCAATTCCATGATCATTGGACTGAAATGCAGACTCTGGAGCACACACAAATATTTGACTCAGTAATCTAACTGTCCTTTGGAAATAATTTGTTTTCGTTGTTGTCCGGGTTCAAGTTTTGTCCACAGCGGACTCTAGAAATGTGGCTACTACAGCTCGAGAAAAACAATATAACCCAAAAGCATGATCATCAGTCTTTTAACTTTGTCTGCGTGTTATAACGGTCCAGGAATTAGTACTGCTTCCACACCAATTGAAAATTGTAGAGATCTACATGTTTATTGCTTTGGTGTAAACTACATATGTTTGCGATTCGCTCTAGTACCCTGTACAACAACCCTTTACAAGATTACAAACACTCCAATAAAGACCTTGTTGCTCGAGTGAGTTAACATTGATTTGTTCTATTATATTTGAAATATAGTGAAGTAAAAGTCAAGTTCTCAGATTGCTGGTTGTTAGAACTGCGAAGTTTCAAGCCGAATTCCCATGTGAATTAAGATTTTGGCAGTTACGAAAGCACCTTGCGTTCTGACACCTGCACTGATAAATTGTTTCATAAATACTAGATCTAGGTTAATCACACATTGAAAAAAAAAAAACAAGAGCAGACTTTGACAAATTCACCTCTTTAAAAACGAAAAACAATTAATTGAACGCAGTAAACTTTAAAATACTCTCTCTGCATGGATCTGTGAGGCGCTAGGTCGGTGTACTCTGAAAATAAAGACCACTTCAGTGACTGATTCATTCATAAATATGTAAATTTATAGAGAATTCCGCGGTGCAAATGACGTTATAAGTCACATGATTATAAGATCTGTATTTGTCGCACAGCTACATTCCAGAAAGCACCTGCTAAGCGATGACTTGGTACAGTCTAGAACCGTGCGCATTACATACGCTATGTACGATCTCTACTTGTGCACCTAGAATATGGGTGTGCAAAGTAGTTGATGTCTAGAATAAAAAGCTCTGAAGAAGCAACATGTAAGAATGTCTAAGAAGGCAACGCAACCATTCCAAGTCGTTATAAATTTGTTAAAAAAAAAAATTAGCCTACTTTTGGGAAAAATCTCCATTGAAAGCTTCCACGTTAACTCGGTATCGCCTTTCTCTTTCCGATCATAGGTTGAATGTTGAATTGAAATAAGACTTACAATTACGGACAGATTGTAAGATTAAGAGTGTGCTTCAAATGGGTAATTATCAAACCGTTTTCACTGAGAACTGTCCACAGTGCCGTAGTGAAAACGTTTGTCGTCGAAGAGTATTTTGCAGCATGTTCGCAAACTTGTTTAGTTCACGACGGCTATTTTTAGATACATACATAATGCGCTATTTTAAGAGATGATGTCTGTGTAAGTGATGGGCTATCGTGTACCCTTGTGGACGAAATGATTTTTCAAAGGTTTAAACCTTCAAAGAGCTCAGTCTTTATAGACACATTCATTATCACAAAGGCACAATTGTAAGTGAATTACAACAGAAAAATTGGGTTGTTTAACGAAGAATTAGAAAACTATGTTTTATCTCGTAAACCGGAACTTGGTACAGGAAGCAGTACAAGGCCGGAGGTATGCTTACGTCACCCCATAGATCAAGATGATAACAATAAGAGCCTGGCTGCTACGCAACCAGGCAACTCAAAAAAGACATATAGGAAAGAAATAAGTTGAAGAGTATTATGATTAGAAATAAAAAATAAACAATAAACAAGCAGTGGAGGGTGAACATTTAAGATCAATTAATTACAATATTTCCAGTCGTTTTGCAATCGCAAGTTTGACGTAGACTGCAGTTTTTTTAATGATGTTTTTGTCTTGGGATTTTAAAAGTTCAGTACATTTATACATAGATGGGCGATTTCAAAAATATACAGGCAAATAGGAAAAAAATCTCTGTCTAAGTTCGTTATAACATGAGCATAAAAATAAAAAATGATACGAGTCTTCAATATCTGTTGCGTTACAGCAAGGACAGAATCTTTCCGAGCGGGGTATGGTGGGTTGCTGTATATGCCAGTTTCAATTCGCAAGTTGAGTGATGAACATCTAAGTCTTGTAAAATAATTCCTCATATCTCCTGATAAGATATCTAAATATGGCTCGTAGCCAAATGTATGCTTGATTAAAGAATAGTCCTCCAAAGCTGCGCTATTTTGTAAGCTACTTTGCCAATCTTGAATAAAACAATCTATTACTCTTTGTTTAAAAACTTTCGGGAATTATTTCAAATACAAAGGGTCATAAATATCTTTATTAAAAACATTCGAAAAACCATAGTCATTTAAAAGTTTTTTAATATTAATGACCCAGTTTTTGAAGCCATTATTGCTATCTATTACGGCTTGATTGCAGACAGTTCTCAGAATAATATTATCAGATGTAACAAGTTTGCACCAATACTTTATCAGTCTTCAATACCGCGCAATGTACATAGGATAGCGACCAAAATCACCATATACTGCTGCAGAACAAGTACTGCTTTTGACACCTAAAATGCGCTTTAAAAATTTCAAATGAATACGCTCAACTTCCCTCAGTTTAGAATAACCGCATATCTCGGAGCCGTAACATAGAGTTGAACCAACAAAAGAATCAAATAGTTGGCATTGGGTTTTAAAACTGACTGGAATTTTACGACATTTATGCAATAAAAAGTTAAGATTTTTAAACGATTTACCAACAACGTGTTCAACATGGCTAGCAAACATTCCCGTATGATGAAAAATACAACCAAAGTAATTAAAATCATCAGTCACATCTAAATGGGTACCATTGTAATACCAGCGTTCATCATCTTTCAACTGTCCCCTTTTTCGAAAAACCATGATTTTAGTTTTGGCCTCATTTACTTGTAAACCCCATTTTTTACAATACTCGTGAAGATTTTTGAGATGCTCTTGAAGTTCACAGGGCGACTTAGCAAGAATTGCCATGTCGTCTGCAAATAACAACAAAATGATGACTATGTCATCAATAATAATTCCACCATTGTTTTTATTTTGTAAAAAAAGTTCTAAATCCTCCAAGAACAAGGATACCAAAATCGGTGACATTATTTCACCTTGCCTTAGCCCGACTAAGTGTTCAAAAAAATTAGATACATCATTAAAGTTTTTTACACATGACTTTACGTGTAGGTACATATTTTTCATGACGTGGAAGACCTTACCTTGAATACCTAATTTGTAGAGTGTTAACCACAATGCATTCCTGTATATACTATCAAAGCACTTTTGAAGATCTACAAAAGCTACGTATAAACGCTTATTTTTATTTAGAAAGTTTTAGACTAGATTTAATAAAGTAAACATTGCATCAATAGTAGATCTATCTTTTCTAAAACCGAACTGCGCGTCAGAACGAGTATTATTTTCATCACAAAATTGTTCTAAGCGTTTATTTATCACAGTAGTGAAAAGTTTCGAAAAACAGCTGAGCAACGTGATCCCTCGGTAATTTGAAGGGCAGTTTCCGTCTCCTTTCTTGAAGAGTGGAATTATTATGCCTTCGCACCATTTCTTTGGAAAAATACCTGAATCAAGAATTGAATTAAAAATGTCACAAAGATGAGGTGCTATGATATCAATAGTCTCAATAAAATACTCATTTAACATATCATTTCCATAGGCTTTGCCTGCCTGTAAACGCTTTGCAGCAGCTAAAATTTCTGATTGTGTGATTCTGCTATCTAGTTCTGGACAGAAATATGACAAATCATCAAAATCATGATTCCGATTAAAATTTTCTGCTTCCTCATTTTCACATTGATAAATGTTACCTTCTAGACTAGAAAAATAATTGAAGAAATCATCTGAACTCAAATTGTTACAACACATATTATTATCTTGATGAAAATATTTCCAAAACTCTTTCGGTCTGCATGATTTTAAGCCTTCGATTTCATTAACTTTAGATCTGACATAATTTTTCTTTTTCTCCTTGATCAAATACTTGTAGATTCTTTTTAAATCACATAAACTTTGCCTGTTTTCAAAAGAGGATTGCTGTTTAAAAAGATCTACAGATTCTAAATATCTTTGTTTAGCTTCCAAGCATTCGTAATCAAACCACTCTGCATTGCAGAAAATGTTATCATTTGAACAAGCAGAACCTGTATTAGTACATGTACATGACTTCTTGAATAATGGATCGGCAATGTCCCAGTATATACCGGTAAAATCATCAACAACTCTATTTATAGACTCATCACATGACAAATCTAGTGATTCAATCAAACTATTAAATTGTGGTAATTTGGAAATTATCCCTTAGCGAAACAGATTTTTTAAATCACTTCGCCATTTCATTTTAGTAATGGTAAAATTATCCTCCCTGTGAAAATACAGATTAAAAGACAATGAAAACGTTAAAGAACAGTGGTCACTAAATACAGATAATGGAGACACGGAAAAATGAGCGATATTTGAAAAATTGCATTCATTAGATAGGTAGTCAATTACAGATGCCCTGATACTCGATATATAAGTAAAATTTCCAATATTCTGATCATCGCTCAATCTACCGTTTTCCAACCTCAACCTGTGCGCTTTACATAAGTCTAGAAGTTTTATCCCGAAATCGTTACATTTACTGTCCTTTGAGGCCTGGTCCAGGTGTAAGTCTGGATTGTAATTATCACAGTCTGCATTGGAATCAATACAATTGAAAACAACAAAATCTCTCTTTTGAGCGACCCTGCTGTTAAAATCACCACATAGGTAAACAGATCCCAGATTCTTGAAAAAAATGATATCACTTTCTAAAACTTCAAATAAATCAACGTTGAAAGTATCATACAAAGGAGATTCTCGACACCATAAATAAGTGCCGCATAAAAAGACGTCACTTTCGAAACTGAAATATTTAGCATCAAGCTTAACCCAAATTATTGTATTCAAGTTATTTTTGATGAAAGATATTCTGTCTTGTATAGAATCTTTATAATATAAACATATACCCCTGCTGCAGCGCTTTGCTCTATGGTGCTGAAATTTTCTATAGAAATTGTGTGAAATAAAACCATTTAACATCACTGTTTACAGAAGTCCATGTCTCATACAGGAAACAAATGTCATTTTGGCTTAAAATATTTACAAAGTCATCATTGCCCCTCTTGGCCTCCGACAGACCGTTGACATTCCACGACAGAATCGACAGTTCACCCTCGGCGTAACCCTAGTCCTTCACTAGCTTGCCATCTATGTAAAGTGTGTCGTACGACAACCAAGCTGATTTACCTTCCTGACGGGCCGCCTTAAGTTTAGGTAATGGTCTTTTTCTCTTTTCACTCACTTCTTTCGGAAATTGTTCATTTATAAAAAACGACGTTCCTTTAAGATTTCTTCCCTGCTTTTTCACATAATCTTTGTCTTTAAATTCATGAAATCTAGCGACTATCTGACGAGGACCCTTCGACGACTTCGAACCCATTCTGTGAACTCCGTCAAACAAAATTTTATCTGCCAGCTCTTTCGCCACTTTCAGCTTTTCATGGAGGAAAACCCTTATCTTGTTGTCAACTTCTTCATTTGTTTGTGAATCACTTTCTGGGATACCCGTGAAAACCAAATTATTTCTCATGGACTGTGACTGCAGATAAACAATATTGTCTTTCAATTTAACATTTTCGGTCTGTAGATTCAAAACTTTGTCAGTCAACAACCCGACTGAAAAATCAGTACTTTCGACCTTTTCCTCGACCAAGTTCAACTTTTCACCATAACGGTTATCTCTCTCCTGAATAGCAGACCATAAGTTTTTCAACTCTTTGTCTATCAATTCAACCTTTGGTTTTAACTCTTCCAATGACAAAAGTCTTTTCTCTATATTGGCGAATTTCTTGTCCATATTGGTAATCTTTTGATCTATTTTCTTTAGAAACTGTAGAATTTCACTATCTGACATCCCTTTCTCACCCTTATCTCTATTTTTCTCTGACTGACTCATGGAAGACATTTCACTTGATATTTCAGACTGACCCTCTGACGGACGTTTAGACTGGGGTAATGGAGTACTGCTGACTAATGATGTCTCAAAAACATTGTCTTTCTTGTACAAAACTGAATTGGCTTATTTCAAAATGTCACTTACATCTAACTCTTCTTCTTCAGCAGACGATCCTCTCGGCTTAAATAATTTGGAATGCGACGGGTTATCTCCCTCTCCACTACTATTACACTCACTATTGTTCTTCTTTCTTTTTCCTGCCTTGTTTCTGCTAGCTTTTCCCATAACACATCAATGATGATGAACATGTTGGTTTAGACGATCAACACATATCAAAACATATCAAAAATCAAAAAGTCTTAGAATCAGTGCCCCACAAACACACAAGACTGAAAATAGTTCTTATCGATCTGAAAAATTCAAAAACATGTCCACTCCATTTTGTATCACGTGACAAGCATGCTGACTATGACCTAAATCTTGATGGGTGGGGACAGATTCGACTGATTGGGTTTATAGGGTTTAGATAATTTAAACTGTTTTTAGATTACCAGATGGACAGACAGACAGTCAAGCGCCAAAATGCACTTGGGTTTTGATGCTAATAGATGGTTCTGGAAAGCTGCAGTACATAAAATTAAGACAATAACAATTCCCCACTGATTCATCAGACAGCCATCTTTGAGTTCTTAATCTTTTTTTCTTTTTCTGTTTATACAAACTTTTATTTTTCTAGGCATTTAGAAGTTATCATCTTTACAGTTAACACGGATAATTTATAAGCAAAGTTATAGTAGTAACATATTTTTTTCTTTTTTAAAATTTTAAATGCTTATGTCAGTCATTCCATAATTATTGTACATCTCGTGTTCAAAAGACGCTCTGTTTGTCAAAGACAAAAGAAGTGCCTGAGTGGGTTAAACCGGTAGTGACATCATTATAGTCATATGAAGTGGACATAAAACGTATTGATCTCCATATTTGCATCAACTATGGCCATTTAAAAGTCAGATGTTGTGAAAAATGTCCACTCCGTTACATGATCTTTTTTGTAAAATTTAATCAAATGAAAGATAATTTCATTTGAAATAAGCATTAAGACAATATGTATATGAGTTATTTCACTGAATTATCACTAGCAGAATGCAAGAGACCCGGTTTTTTTAACACAACAATGCTATGTAAAACTTTACAAAAAATATTATGTAAAAGCTTGGTAGTTTAAATTATCTTGTCACAAGTATTTCCAGCGAATCCACCTTTTTTCAGATCCTTATATATTAGTAATAAAAACACCGTTACTTTGCCTTAAAGGTACTCATTGAAAAATTTAACATATTTTGAAAAATCATGAAAAACTTCTATGTAACGGAGATGACAAAGTGTAACGGAGTTGAAAGTCTTATCTTGAACATGTAACGGAGATGACATATCACAGATTCTGAGAAAGTATGATAAAAAACTCGGATATGAATTGAACTTCAACTCTATTTCGATAAACAATTTATGCACATTTCAAATATTAAGTTCTTTTTCGATTAATTCCCAGTTTTAGAGGCAGTTGGCAATGACGGGCCGTAACATGCTCCGGTTCCTTTTGTAGCAATGTAATTACTTTGTCCTTCGTGTACCAGCATTGATCTTCTATCCGCGGCCAGAAGTAGCGGTTTTTTCCTACTTTGTGCATGACCTAAAATGAGACAATGGCAATGTGACAACTAACATGCTTTTTTACTTAATCCACATAGGCAACCAAGATTTAAAAAGTGAAGCTTGTTTTTCATGATTGATCATAATGGAACTAGTATTTGTTCAGATTTAAAATAGATGAAAACCTCATACTGAAAGACATTTCATATTGTAGACAAAAAATAATAGAAATGATTAATTAAACAGCAACTGAACCTTGACTTCCAAATCTTCCTCGTCAACATCTAGTATAATATCAGGAAACGGTAGCCCATCGTAACTTACAACAACATATTTTCCTATCAGATCCTCATCCACACATACTACTTTTGTCAGCTGAAATAAAGAAAGTCTATATAATATCTGTAATGAAGAAAGACTTTTTCTGTTGACGTGGCTAATTACAACTTGAAAAAGAGGCATTGGAAAAGACACTCATAATAATCCTTTTGACCATAATTAAAGACTTTAGAGAATAATTCAAATGTTAACTAGCTCTAGAGAGCTTTTGTCACATTATGGGAAAAAGAAAAATTCCAGTTAACTAGCATCTTAATACCATTCTGATTTTTTTTTTTTTTTTTTTCTATTTAAAGGACAAAATCATTACTTCAGCAAATTTCGTCCTGTCATCTACTAGGGCATTTAATTTTGACAGTCTTCAATTTTGTTGTTGAATATTTTGTTACTTCATCAAGAAGCCCACTTACTTTCACAAGTTCTGAAGATGTTGATGCTACACACAGGCTGACTGTGGGTACATTCTGACAAGAGGCCGTTGTACTATTTGGCTCCGCTACTGAATTCTAAAAACGATAATTTAATGTGATTGTTATGCGCACAGAGAAAATCTTGGAAAATGGAAAAGTATTGACCATGATAAGACTGTGTGGACTGCGCAGGCTAATTAGGTTTGAAACTTTTCCCTTTGCCAGTTTTTTATGTCGACTGAATAGTCATTCTGATTACTTAACAGTCATTTGGAAAAAAATCAACCAGGATTGACCTGCTTCGATATTTTTACATGGTTGTATCTACGGAGTTCCCAGATGTGTTAATTGTTTAAGCAAAGATTTATCATTACTTTGAGTAGAATAATATTAAATTAAAATAGATGAAATTGAAAAAATCGGTTTAGGCATAGTGAGGCAGGTTATGATCTACTTATCTGTATGTCGACTGATGACAAGCTGCATCCGTCTACTTATTAAGTCGAACATTATTTTGCTTGGAGATCTTTTAAGCCAACAAATTATCAAATTGAAAGCAATGTTTTGAAAAAATAGATACGCCATCTCACCTATTCTGTAATCTCTGGAAAAAATACAGCAGTTGGTTTAAAGCACTCGCACTTGGAGGGGTGCTTACAAAAACATGACAAAACATGCCAATATAAAACGCTCTGCCTACTCGTATACAACTGCAAAAAAATAAGGGAACATGAAACATTCGATAATCAACTAGCTCTTAGCGACAGAGGAAAGCATAAAAAATGGAACTCTTTAAAGGGCAAATTTCAGATAACATATATTTGAGCCGTGTTCTGTGAAAAGGGGGCTTAATGCATCTGCGCACAGTCTCGACCCGTGTCAGCCTGGGCAGTCTGCACAGGCTGACCTGGCCCAAAATTTTTCACTATTGGGCGTTTTTTTTATGCTTCAGGACCAGTCTATCTCATGATTAGGTTTGTTGTTAAAAAATGGATATTATGGATACATAAGTATGTGACGGCTTGCTTGGTACCATAGATCACGGAGATGCATTAAGCCCCCTTTTGTCAGAGCATGGCTCAATTAGAGATTGTTACATTTTCTCTTTCACTTACAATTTTGTGACTCTGGGTCTCAAAGTCTCAAATCTATCTACAAAATTCAACTATTTGACACATGGCACCTTTTAAAACTGACACGCAAAAGCTTTTATGTGAGAAAGCTTTTATGTGAGAAATTATGTCACTGTGCCGCCATGTAACTTACCTGATGCATTTTCATTGTACCAGATATAACTGTCAGATCACTCGGTAGCAACTTTTCATATTCTTTGACCTTTGACTCATCAACAAGGAACATTTTTACTGTACTTGATGGCTCCACAGCTTCAACTAGATCTTTTACTTTTGTAATGTCTCTACATTTTACATTCACTTGATGATCGGCAGCTCTTTTAATGGCTGCTCCAACTCCATCTGCAGCCCCTTCTCCATGTGATGCTTCAAAGAAATTCCAAGTGGAGCTCTCAAAACCATAGTCAATGACTTTTTTATTCCACAGATAGAAGTTTATCTTGTTTCTGTACTGTGTTGTTGGTCCGTCCGACTAAAAGTGTATCACTGAAATTGGTCTTATGGTTTTGATGTGATGAATAAATGGTTCTAAATGAGCCCATATGGCAACTGGTCCGTGTCGCAAGCAACTAGATGCTGTGCAGAAAGGGTATGTATCATGTCCTATGTATGCAACTCCGGTGTGAAGACTAATCTTGACGTTTTGATGCACCAAAATGCATGGACTGAATTTCAGATTCACTGAAATCAATATGGATAAGAGCTTCTGTATCGGACATTTTCTCCTTCAACAAAGCCAGAGCTTGGTATTGGTCGCTTATATTAAAAATGTGATGACATGCCCTTTGTAAATCTTTGTTTAGTTCTTCGGCCAGAATCTCCTTAAATACTTCCTTGTTTCTTTTCTTTAACATTCATAATGATTATCTTTGGACTTGGACCACTTTTTTCAATCCTCTTGTTCATCCATTCAAACCAGTTTACTTGTTCTTCTGTTATGTTTTCTGCTTCTAGCTGCAGCTTTTCACACTTCTTACATTCTCTGTACATGCATTCTTTGTCATGTGTGTCACAAGTAATATTTTTCATTAAAACATTTGGATCTTTTGAGTTTATCATGTTTTGGGCGTAACAAGATTTTATCTTAAAGTTCAAGTTTTCATGTATCTTGCAGAGACATGTATTTCTATCTTTCTGAGTGGGTCGCACAACCCAAAACAGGCGCAATTTACAAAACAGACTATATGATATTTTGTTACCCTCCAGCTGATACTTCCTATGAAGCGTTTTCAAGTCATCTTTTAGGAGATGAATTTGTCTTTTCTCACCCTTTCGAGTAATCGTAGCATTTTTGTCTGCCTTCATCCGTGAGTTGTCATCCCTTGTATAAAACTTGCATAGTTTCTCTTTTATATCAACCCTTTTGAATGGACGTAGCTTATTCTTTCTTACCTGCACATATCTTCTAGATATACCGAGTGTGGTACAGCAGAAGGCTCCTAAGCCATACTTTTTTAGTAGCCTCTTAGCAATGATGACATAAGCCACTCTTTTCTTGTTCAAACGACCTGTGTTCCTTGTGTACCATTTTCTAATATTGTTTATAAGAGTGGTATATAGAAGGTATGACTTTCGGCCTAAGTGTGGAATTTCAAGTTCTGGGTTATTTTGTGATGTAAATTTACTCTTCAATCTATTATACTTCTTCTTATATTTCTCGGTTAGTTTTTCCTGGTTCCTCAATTTAACTTTCAGTTTGTCATTTTGACGGTAGCAGGCAGTTCTTTCATTTTTTCTCCTTCTCTGATGACTATTTCTCATTGCCTGTGATCTTGAATTATCGATATATACTTCTTGAAAAGGTCTGTCTTGTGTCGTTGGTGGCGTTAAGATCCCCTTTCTACTCTTCTGCCTCTGTCTTGACTCTTGTTTTGCCTTTACCCATCTTCTTCTACAACTCCTTTTAGCTCTGTCTGACAGTTGATCAATGGTCTTTATTTGTCCCTTTGCTTTTCTCTGGTGATATCGTTCTCTTTCGGCAGCTTTATATTTCTCATATTCCTGTTGATTTTCTCGTTTTCTTTGCCTGTATTCGGCCATTCTTTCTTTTGCAGATTTTGCCATTCTTGAATTTCAGCCTTCAACAGCTTTATTTGATCTTTTTCATGTAGGATTAAATCGTATAAATCACAAACACCAGTGGCCCATCCTCTTATTCGTAAATGTTCGGGGATTTTAAACAACGTAAATAGAGAATTCTCTTTTTCTGCCGATCTAGTGTCCTTCTTTTGGAGTTTTCTACGTAGGTCTATAAATGAAACAAAGTGAGTCCCTTTACAACTATGTTCAAATTTATAAATCTCTGAAATAAAATCTTGTTCCAAAAAAAACATGTGAGAAAAGGAGAAAATGTTGGTAACCAGTGATTTATACTTTCCCCCTCTTTTTCTATCTCTTCTATAGCAAAAATACTTTGTTTAAGCTTATCATTAACGTGGTGCTCTGTAACTGATTTCAATTTGGACAAATTCTAAATTCTATTTGTAAGTAAAATGTTGAGTGAGACACAAAGAGATAGAAAGTAAGGGGAAGAGAGACAGACTGATGGACAGACAGACGGATAGAAAGACTGACAAACAGAGAAAGAAATTCATGTTGGCTCCAATGTCAAGTTTAGGGTTTGAAAAGACAGGGCCTGGATTTTATTTGAATAAATAAATATAGCTTAACACTATTTATATGTATAACACTGAATCAGATCAATTTACATGTAATACGAAGTGCTAAAATATCTCCACTTTCTGCTTGATTACAATAGCGTCAACTCCGTTACAAAAAAAAGGTGTAACAGAGTTGACCGTCACGGAGCAGACTTTTTATAAATTTTCCGCATACAGCTTTCAAAGGAGTGTGCATTGTCCTTGAAAGTATAACTTTCTGACATTATAAACATGTTTACAGAAAGATTACCAAACATTTTTTTATGTATACCCATTAAACTTCATTTTATCTAAAGTAGGGATATCGGACATTTTCAAAAAAATTTCAGTAATTATATAATGTTATATATCATTTTAAAGGTCTTTTTAAATGCAATACAATGCAGCTTATTTGAAAGAAATCCACCAAACCGTATGGAAAATATGAGCAGATGAAATTTGAAAAAAATATAAATTTTCTGGCACACTTTGTCTGTGTATGTAAGTGTCCAAAGAAATAGCCAAGTAAGTGTTTGTCAGTGATCTCTGCATCATATTATGTATCATATGTGCATTTCATAGGTAACTTAATAGAAAAATATTATAAAGAATGACTATAGAACATAAGAATGTCGGCTTTGGCAGGACGGACAGACAGTCCAAAATAGGTATGGCAGACAAAGGTTGATAACACAACTGATATCAGACTATCTTATCACAAAGTGAATGGAAACATTTATGTGTTGGCAAATACTCACTTTCTGACCTCAGCTAAACAAGAATTTCAAGCTCTCTTGTTTCCACCTCACTGTCTAAATGATGATAAGTATATACTGCATCATCTCCATCGTACACAATATTAAACCATGTCGGGAAGGACGGTACCTAAAATCATACAAACAATGGCTTATTAAACATCATCCATTTTGAAATGATTTCTAAAGCAGCATACACAACTTTTATATCTATGAGGCAAAAATATTCATGTGAAGAGTATTTAACCCTTTACGTCATATAGACACCTTCATATGTCACAGCAGCTTGAAGCTTTTGCAAACATTATAGAAAAAGGAGAATTCTCAAAATGAGCAATTTCTTTTTTTTCCATAATGTTTTCTACTCAGTCAGAAATTGTTACTCATATTTATCCTCAATTTTATTTCTTTTCTTCATGTACTTTCTAGTTGCAAAATTGTTAAAACGGCTTAACAGGGAAAGGGTTAATTAAAATCTAATGTATAATAATTGTTTTTATTCTTGAAAAGGAAGTTCATTATTTGTCATTTATCATGAACTCATTACCAAACAACATTTTTTTAGGCTTCTCCAGATCGAAAGCATTTGCAGACGACAGAATAAAAGTTACTGAAAATTTGAAATTTGTTTTATGAAGGGTAGAAAACAATTTGGGAAAAGGAGAAAATGCTGGCTTCCAGCATTTTCTCCTTTTCCCACAATGTTTTCTAAAGGCTTCTCTTCTTTCTCAGGGTCGTCAAAAGTAGGGATTGTGTGGTAATGGGTTAATACAATATTTTTTTTAGTCATTTTCCAATTTAACTCTTTATCTTATGTTTATCATTTTAAAATTGCCCAGCTATGTTGCGCAGTTAGAAACATATTGAACTTGTGACCTGGAGGTTTCGGGTTTGATACCTGGTTGCAGCAAATGTGATAAAAGCAGGAAACACATGAAACACATGGGTAGGTGCACTGGCCGCCATTCAATAAGTGGTGACAGTTCACACAAAATCTTAATTTGATCCTTGAAAGTTTTTCTTTCCGCTTTCAATCCGGTCCCTTGCATTCTTGGTCTGCTCTGCTCGCACTCTGACAAGATGGGTCCTGCGTATCTCAGTGGTAAAAATGTAGGACTGGTAACCTGGTGGCCACAGGTTCGATTCTTGCTGGAATCATTTTTTTTTTTTTTTTTTTTTTTTTGTTGGAGTGTCCTTGGGCAAAACAATTCAGAGCCCTAGCCTAATACTGGTGAAACCCACAACTTACATGAATACTTGAATTGTCACCGTCATATGACTAAAATAATGTTGAAAGTGGTGTTAAACACCATTCAATCAACCCACCATACTCAGGCTGCCAAACATATGGTGTTCTGTACTTTATGTGTATTATTATTATGTTTTTTGTTAACTTTTTGTAAATGCATTATAATGCAACAGATATTGTACAAAAATAATGTTAAGAGTAATAACTAATGTAAACCTGTGAGATTATTTTCCCTGTATACCACACATAAGTCGTCTGCCCATGTTGCACTTCCTTATACTTATGCCTCACCCGTTTACCAACCAACATGTGCCTCTCATAATTGCTTTCTGCATCTTTAACAATTGCATGAGTAATCAATGCTTTCAGGTTTGTTTTAAGTTCATCAACACTGAGGCTTTTTCTTTTTCCATCAACTGATTTTGTAACATTAAACATATTCTTTTCATTTGGCACTTGTAGTAGTACTTCTTTACGAAACTTTAACTGAGCTTTGAGAGCCTCAATTTTTTGACTTGGTGTCTCATAAGACTCGAGCATATTGTCAACTTCAGACTCCGACTGCCACAACCCATGATGAATAATTTCTTTTGTACTATTCTCTTGTTTCTGTAATCGCTTGCGTTGCAAGTTCTCATTTTTCTGGATTTTCTCTTGAATAGCTATTCTCCTATTGTTTTCTATTTCATGTACTCTGGCTCTGTATGTTTGTTTCAAACTTTTAACTTCTTTCGATGCTTCCTTTATTAACTTATCACGTTCTTTTTCATCTTTTGAGAGTAACCAATCAAGTGTTCTGTTATTTGCAAACATGATGTAGGACTCTGCAGCTAGCGTCTGTAAGCGCGGCTTTGTTCGCATGAAGTGGTCCAATTGTCCAAAGATACTCTCAGCGAAACAGGAAGTCTTTGGTACACCCTCACTTTGTCTGGCATCAAGCCCAAACAACTTTCCACCTGGCAGGTGTTCTTTATATAGTCTCTGACATAAAGAACATAACGCTGCTAGAATTATTTTCAAAAGTCCTAGACAGGCTTCATCATACTTGCTAGGCTTTATGATGTATTCATATTCACAGTCTTTCTTCACATGTTCACTAAACACCTGAAGCTCACCCTTCATAAACTTTTCTGTGTTGACAGTAGCATCATGTAGAAATGTTACAATTTCAAGGTATTTAGTATTCATGTCAGCCATGGATACTGTCCTGTCCTCTAAAATGCACCAAAGCGGAGACGTTACCAATTTACAGATAAGACCCAGAGCTTTCAGTCCTGCAACATACTCCGGCACATTAAAATCAAATAAAACTGACTTTAAGAGTCTATTTTCTGCTCCAACATTTTGTAAATATGAAAGCATTTGTTCATGCAAAAAATACACTGATGCAGCGTTATTGAACAAAATATTGAATCTAGAACCTCTAAATGTCTTAAGGGGCACAGATTTTAGACCGTTTTCATGCAAAAACTCATTTACATATTATGTCCTGAATGGCCCTTGGCATCCACTTTTCTCGTCACCACCACTCCCTTCACCAAAGGCTTTTGATGCCACTCTTACCAGTCTACATGTACCTGGTTCATTAATTTTTTTGAATGATTTGTCATAAATAGGACCATCATTATCAAAGAGATTATTCTCAACCTCCAACAGACACCTCTGTGTAGTTTCTGCATAGTTCACAATAGCGTGTAACCCGCAAAAGTAATTATTAAGGGACTCAATAGAATCTTTTTCATCTTGAGTAAATGTCTCATAATTTGAGAAGGCTAAAGGCAGGATTTCTTTCCGGTAGGTATATAACAATTCATTGAATTTAACTTCAGTGGCTGCACGGTCTGACATAGTGGTTGCAATATGTAACACTATATCTCTAGATATTTCATTGTCATCACACTTTGATGCATTGTCTAAATCTTCCAAGATTTGTTTTAGAACATAAAGAGTATTACTCGCTGATTTGGTTTCAATTTGTCTTAACCCTAAAACCCAGAAGTTGCCATCTGAATCACTTGCCTCATACCCCATAAACTTTTTTCCAAATTTTGAGGTTTCATCCGTCAAAAGATATGTATTGTTTTCCTTGGAAAAGACTTCCCCCAATTGTTTTTGAGCCAAGCATAACCTCTGGAGATTCATTTCCAGGACTGTAGAGGTTGCTGGAACTCTGTTTGGCTCAATATTAACCAGTTTTAGTACTGTCTTAATCACATCTCCAACCTTGGATGCACTGACATTCACTTTCAAAAGTTCATATACACAATTTTTAAGCTGTGATGAATACTTATTACTTTTTTCATCAAAGACATCTATGACCCTTTTCTCTTTATCAATATCTTCAAGAATATTGCTCAAGTATTGGACATTTTCTTCAAGCATTCCAATTTCTCTGTCCTTGTCATGAATTAGTTTTTGTAATTCTATAATTTCAGTTTGACTGTCCCTGCAGCATGTTTTGTTGACATTATGTTCTATTTTTTGAACTTTTTTCAAAGCATAATTTTCCCTAGCAGCTGTTCTTTTCAAATTCATTTTGATTCTCCGTAACTGCAATTCCTTGCCATCAAGTTTTTCAATAGTTTCTTGTTTTTCATTCTCGGAAACAGTCAGCTTTTCTATTAATTCTTGATTGTTCAGTTTTTCACCGAGTAGAGACTGTTCTAAGTTGAGACTTTCATCAACAACAAGGCGAGTTCCTCTCTTTTGTGTATCACCACAAGGAAACATATATTTACTCTTCATTAACAATGAATATTCATCAGCTAACTTTTGTCGATGCTTATTTTTCAATAATTTATCTGCTTTTTCAACCAATCTTTCAACAGATTTCTCAAATGCTTTGTTAGTTGGTTGCAAACTACTACTGGGTAGTTTCTGAGCTTCTTCAATGACAAATTCAGTTGCCCTTTTTCTACCTTGAGTTTTATACATATTATAAATAGTTTCATTTGTGACCTCCATTTTTTGAGTGAATAAAAAGTTTCAATATCAAACGTAAACTTTGAGCTTTTTTAGCTCCACTGGCCGAAAGCCAGCGGGCTTATGTCATGGCCCGGTGTCCGTCGTGCGTCCATGCGTCCGTCAGTCCATCCGTGCGTCCGTCCGTCCGTGCGTGCGTTAACTTTTATTTCAAAAATCTTCTTCTCTGAAACTACCCATCCAATTTTCATAAAACTTCACAGAAATGATCCTGCCATGGTCCTCTTCAGAATTCTTGAAAGAATTTGATTCCTTCAAAAACTCTGGTTGCCATGGCAACAAAACTGAAAAATATTGGAAATCTTTAAAAATCTTCTTGTCTGAAACCATAAGGCATAGGGCTACCAAATTTGGCATGTAGCTTTAATGTAGTAGACCTCTATCAAGTTTCTTCAAATTATAGCCCTGGGGTCAAAATTGGCTCTGCCCCAGGGGTCACAAGTTTTACATAGGCTTATATAGAGAAAACTTTAAAAATCTTCCTGTACCTAGCCATAAGGCCTAGAGCTACCAAATTTTGCATGTAGCTATATCTAGTGGGCCTCTACCAAGCGGGCCAAAATTTTAGCCCTGGGGTCAAAATTGGCCCCGCTGCAGGGGTCACAAGTTTTAAATGGGCTTACATAGTGACAAGTTAAGAAATCTTCCTGTTTTGATTTTTTTTTTGAAATTAGCCTTGCATCAGGGGTCTTATGTTTTACAGAGGCTTCATATGGACAAAAATTGAAAATCACTTTATTTATAACCATACAACATAGACTTGTATTATTTTGGCATGTGGCTTTATCTTGTGGACCTCTACCAGGGTTCAAGTAATTATAGCTCTGGGATCAAAAATGGATTTGCCCTGCGGGTCTCAACTTTCACATGGGCTTTTACAGAGAAAAATTTGTAAGTCTTCATTTTGAAACCATGTGGCTCAGAATTGAAATGTTTAGTATTTATGGTTTATAAGCCAGTGGAGCGATACAGGGCCATCATGGCCCTCTTGTTTCTGATTACAACAGTTACTGTCAATTATTGTTATCTACTGCCTTTAAAACCTTATTCATTTCTTCATTTCCTTTTTTTAATAGTTCATTCTCTTTTCTTAATAGTTCATTTTCTTCTTTTAACAATTCAATTTCTTTTTTCACCTGCTCATTTTCTGATATAAGACAGTCTGTTTCACTTTGGCTCTGATTAGGATTTGGTGTACCATCAGATTCTCTAGAACTCGCAAAGACATAATCCCCTTTATTACCAGGTTTATAACAATAACTCTCCCACATTTGGTCATAAACAGAGAAGCTACTCTTGCTCTCATGCTCAGTTTCAGCTGTCTCTGAAAATATGTATTTTTCTCTGTCTATCCCTAATTCAGACTGACACCGGGCAGCGGGTTTTGTATCTTGTTCAGTCTTGCATGGAGACGATACAAATAAATCTTTGTCAGAATCATATGTGTCATGTCCAGACTGGGCTGGGGATGACGCAAACAAGTCTATCTGAGAGTCTAATGTATCTTGTCCAGACAGAGCTGGTGACGATACGAATAAGTCTTTTAGGGAATCTTGCTCTTGGATACAGCTTGATGTGTCTTACATCTAAAACAAATAGTGCTACAAGCAGGTGTAAGATTACAAAGCAAGTGTGATATGCAGCCACTAAGAGAAACTACATACAGTAAACTTCAACATCTTTTACAATGCAATTTAAAATGTTCATAAATGGGACCATTTTGAAATATTTGTTACATCCAAACTTTCCAAAGTCTATGATGTATGAATTTGACACTCTTGATTTCAACTGAAAACTGTGCAGCGTAAAATCAAGGGTTCGTTTGTGAAGTTTACTGTAGTTGTATTAGATCTACTAGTTTGTAAGTAATATTCATGCATTAGCCCTTTTCCTGATGAGCCATTTTCGAATCCTCCAATCAGAAAGCAAATGAAGAATATAAATATTGAGATAAACTTGAGTGGAACTTTCTGAAAAAATATGTTAGAAAAGGAGAAACATCTTTTAAGTGATGTATCCAAAGGCGTCTGCATCAGGTAAAGAGCTAATAGACTAGCTACTAAGTTAGGGCAGGATTTATTACATATCGCATGTCAAATTGCAAGTTTATTACACAAATTTTCACAATGACAAATGTTAGACTATCTCAAATTTAACTCATTACCAAACGACAATATTATAGACTTGTCCAAATTGAAAGCATTTGCAGACGACAAAATAAAAGTGACTGAAAATTTAAAATTTGTTTTGTGAAGGGTAGAAAACATTGTGGGAAAAGGAGAAAATGCTGGTTACCAGCATTTTCTCCTTTTCCCACGATGTTTTCTAAAGGCTTCTTTCTCAAGGGCGTCAAAAGTAGGGATTGTGTGGTAATGGGTTAAAGCATCTGTAGACAACAATTTTGAGATAAGTAGAACTTGAAAACAGGGCTGTAAATTGTGTGAGAAATGGTTAAAGGGTTAGCAGACTAGCTAGGGCTAGGTTTATCAAAGATTGTACGACAAATCATGGGCTAATTACACAAAATCTCACCCTCCTCATTTGTAGGTACCTAGTTTGATTTTTGTCTAGCTCTTAATTAGGTTTTACTTGTTGAAATATTAACCCTTTCCCAAACAATGCTGGCTTTTACTTACCCTGGGAAAGAAGCCTTTTGAAAACATAGTGGTAAAAGGAGAAGATGCTGGCAAATCCTTTTCCTACAATGTTTTCTACCCTATCACGAAAAACTGCACCATTTGAACCACACAAAGATTGTCGTCTGCAAATGCTTTCAATTTGGACAAGGCTAAAATTTTGTTGTCTTCTAAAGGGTTAAATCATAAGCTGAAAGTTTTGTTGTATGTTAATTTTTGTCGTACGATCTTTGATAAAAAAGGCAGATTTTAAACAGATCTATCAAATTCTACAAGCTTGGACTAGTGAGGAAAAGAGGTTTACAGTTTACACGTAGTTATTTAGAAAGAACATACAGTCATGGTTACTGCATATATTTGGACCATACACCAAAATATTATTTCTTTACATGCCTACTGCATATATTGGACCATACACCAGAAGGTTATTATCATTTTTCTATCTAGTTTAGTATAGCACATATACCTATACAACAAATAATGCATACCTGAGAAAAAGTCAATCTCCTTTTCTTTGGACTGCCACTAGTAGATCTAGTTTCACTCATTTGTGCAGAAAATCAGCTGAAAGAATATAAATATTACCCTATTCCTAAATCTGACATGGTCGCGAAAACCCATGACAAAAAACAAACATGGCGGACCGGGGAAGGGTCATGTCATTTATCCAGGCTGAGGGAAAATGAGAAAAAGTATTTTTATCATCTCAAATTACATCTTGCTTTGGAAAATGTTAAAGAAACCGATAAATTATGTTCTTTGATGTTCTACCGGTTAATAATCGGTCAGTACCTTCCCAAACATTGGAGATTTTCAAGTAAAAATCTAATCCTTTCCAAAAGCCGTTACACAAAAAAAAACCGCCACAGCAGGTAGGAAAATTATCTTCTCTAAATGAACATACCCTTTAAAACTAGTTGCAATAATGATAAAGACCATAAAAATAAATTTTCATTACACCACCTCTTAACGCGATCAGCAAAAATGGCGGCACCCATATTCTGACATTTGTAAACTGACACTTAAATCATTCCTCAATCATAGGCTAAAATTCGAAATAACAGCCATAAAACTCACCAGACTGGTAAAAATAGTATTTAATCTTTCAGAATAATCCTCTTCATAAACTTTTTATGACATTTTAAACTACGAATTCATTCACTATATTAACTTACTATTTACGTTGAGTCAGAAGGTAAATCAAATATGGCGCCTTCGATCGATGTCCCTATCTAAAGAACGGAGTTGAACATTGTTTTGTATACTCTTGTGGTTGGTGACATACCTCTTAACTTTCCTTCATTCCTAGCCATCTTCCATCTTCAACCATGCAAACAAATCTTTCCCGCCTAAACACTTCTATAAATTACATCCATATTTTCTGTGTATGTAGGGGAGGTTACTGAAATTTACTCTGTCACTAGATCGTAACGGAGTTGACATAGTGATGCAGGGACAAGTTTTCTTGTATTCAAAAATATGGAAAAAAATAAAAGAACAAAGCCTTTATAACCGTTTCTGAGTAAAATGTTATTTGTTGAGTGCAAGAAGGGAAATTAATTCTCATTTTATTAAGATAAACGATGAAAAATAACTCGGATCATCCGAGAGGCCTTGGTGCGGGACAAACACGAAATTGGTAGTTTGTAACGTAAAAACATCCGTTTATTCTAATATTGCTTTTAAAATGTGCAAATAAGTACTTTCATCCGCGGGTAGTATGTTTTAGTACTTATTAACGCGAAAAAGCCCGTTTCGGCTTGATTGTTTTTTTAATTATAACAAAGGGACATGGGTATGTACGATAATTGTGGAATGACTGATGTGTGTTTCTGATACCCCCTGTCCCTGGCAACAATATTGCAGATAGTATCAGAAGCTAGCATTTTCCATTTATTCCTAATTTTACCAGTAACTGTAGAGATTTTTCATTCATTTGAAAATTGTTTTCTTTAAAACTCAATTTGTTATCAATTTTAATACTAATATTTTTGTTTTAGCATACTACCATTGTTTTTAGAATATCTGAATAACCATTTCCCACTTCACCCGTATAGCACAGCTCCTCCTTTGTAACGCTAAATACCAAACATTCCCGGGTTTAAAGACCCTACATAGACACATCCCATCGTTTTGGCCAGATTTTATATTTCATCTGCAGATGCTTTTACTAAGGATGAGCCTAAAATATTGCTATTTGGTAAAGAGTTCAGATGTAGAATTCAGCAAGTAATTTTCCTTAAAAATAGACAATCTGCCCATTAAAACACAGAGGTTTTCCTTTGTCTCTATCATTTTTAATTTAAGATACTATTGCTGTGAAGCAGAACTGCTTGGAAAAGATGACAAATATGTTTTATAGGGCAATGACCAGTAGAGTCTACAAGTCAACAAGATACTAGATGGTAAGTTGATTTGTTTGTTTGTTTGTACCATGTTTAGCTCCATTTTCAGCATTATTTCAATTATATTACAGTAACCAGTACACCTGTCCACGCTTTCCTTGAGTTTGTTTTACCAGTACTTTGCACTACATTCTTCCAAAGCCACAGGCTGCTTTCCTACATAACCATCGTCAAAACAATGATCAGCCGTGAGAGAGGAACGAATCCTGTGGCAATGACAAACATCAGTCCTCAGAAAGAAATTAGCTGAGCTGGGGATTCGAACCAGTGAACCAATGGTCTCTTGTCCTGTAGATACCGACTGTGCTAATGGTGCTCGGCAGATGGTAAGTCGAACACAAAACCTGGGATTTTAATAGTTAAAGCACTGAGCAATGCTTGTATCATTTTGAGGCAGTAGTTATCAAGATCAGACCACATAGAATCTGCAGTCTGATTTTTGATCAACACTTAATTTTTCATAGATATTCTGTCCAAAAAAAAATGGTGCAATTATCATATTTCTGGAACATCTTTTTAACTAAGAAGATCCATTTCAGTTATTTAGTGACCTCCTTAACCCTTTACCACACAATCCCAAGTTTTAACGCGCTTGAAGAAGAAAGCCATTGAAAACATTGTGGGAAAAGGAGAAAATGCTGCTAACCAGCATTTTCTCCTATTACTACAATGTTTTGTCGCCCTCTGAAGACAAATACCGTAGCAATATTCAAGACAGAAATAGTTTACCATCTGCTATTCCTTTGAATTTGGACAAGTCTGAAATTTTGTCGTCTGGTAAAGAGTGAAACAAATTTACTATAGATGCCTTGGAAAATATACTTTGTATGAATTTGGAATTATAAAAACCTTGTACCACACAAACCCAAGTTTTAACGACCCTGAAGAAAAAGGCTTTGAAATCATTGTTGGAAAAGGAGAAAATGCTGACAACCAGCATTTTCTCCTTTTCCCACGTTTTCTACCCACTGACAGAGAAATCTCATAATTTGAGCCATGTTTGATTTGTTGTCTGCTAGAGTTTTCAATTCAGGCCCGTCTAAAATTTTGTCGTCGGGTAAAGAGTGACCTGCTTGCTGTTTTACATTTTGTTGAGACCAGAATGGTGTGAACACAATTGTAATATAAATTGAAAGATCAGACTGTGTTGTGTACAGTGAGATCTTTATTTACATTATTAAAAAAAAGTAACCTTTGTTTCATGGTGCATGCTATTGATGAAACTGCTATAATTGCATCCATGTTACATATCATGAGAGCATGCTTTTGATTAGTTGGGAACATGTCATATCTTACAAAGGATTTGTGTTCAAGTTTCGATGAACACAATCAGTCGATGAACTACTTTTTTAACGAAACACTCTCAAGACTTTAATGGAAACTGATGGAAACTGTATTAGCCCTTTACCAAACAATCCAGATATTAAACAACCTCTAAGGAAGATACCCTTTGAAAACACTGTGGGAAAAGGAGAAAATGCTGGTAACCAGAGTTTCTTTTACCAGTGCTATGCACAATATTCTTTCCAAGCCACTGGCTGCTTTCCCACATAGCCATTGTTGAAATAATGGTCAGCAGTAGAAAGGAACGAATCCTGTCCCAATGACTGTCATCAATCCTTGGAAAGAAATTGGCAGAGCCAGGGATTGAACCAGCGACCTCCTGTTCTCAAGTCCTGTACGCTACCAACTGAGCTACTGGGGCTTGGCTGTGAGCTGTCGCTGTGATATGACTGAAATGATGTTCAAAAGGGCATAAAAAACCATTCATTCATACAATCAGTTAGTAAAAACATTGTTTTGTTTGGTATAGGATGAATTAAAATTACAGTAAAACCCCTCTATTAAGACCACCCGTCGTACTTTTGAAAATTGGTCTTATTAGCGGGTTGGTCTGATTTCCGAGTTTCACCCACCTAGATTTTGAATCGAACCCGGACTCTGTGTAGACTTATTTAGATTAAAATTATGTGCCAAGTAATGTACACGTATTTTAGTCAGAGAAGCCTATGCCCACACATTTAAATGACAACAAGAAAATTTTCATGTTTATTGAAAAGTTAATACGTTGCTTGAATTTTATGAACAGATTCACATGACAGTGCATGTCCATTCATAATTGCCTATTTAAACTCTTACAGCAAGATATGTACATTAACTAAGAATATGAACTTAAAGACTACATAATTTAATGTAACTGATAGATTGTCATATTCCCTGTTTTAATCTGTTTTTTTTTTTGTGTGTGTGTGTGTGTAGTCTCAAGAACTCCTATTCCACGTGCTCATTTTCATTTTTAAACAAAGAAGTTCGAATAGATTATTAGCTCCACTGGCCGAAGGCCAGCGGGCTTATGTCATGGCCCGGTGTCCATTGTGCGTCCGTGCGTGCGTCCGTCCGTCCGTGCGTTAACTTTTATTTCAAACGTCTTCTTCTCTGAAACTACCCGTCCAATTTTCATGAAACTTCACAGAAATGATCCTGCCATGGTCCTCTTCAGAATTTCTTGAAAGAATTTGATTCCTTCAAAAACTCTGGTTGCCATGGCAACAAAACTGAAAAATATTTGAAATCTTTAAAAATCTTCTTGTCTGAAACCATAAGGCATAGGGCTACCAAATTTGGCATGTAGCTTTATGTAGTAGACCTTTATCATGTTTCTTCAAATTATAGCCCTGGGGTCAAAATTGGCTCTGCCCCAGGGGTCACAAGTTTTACATAGGCTTATATAGAGAAAACTTTAAAAATCTTCCTGTACCTAGCCATAAGGCCTAGAGCTACCAAATTTTGTATGTAGCTATATCTAGTGGGCCTCTACCAAGCAGGCCAAAATTTTAGCCCTGGGGTCAAAATTGGCCCCGCTGCAGGGTAACAAGTTTTACATGGGCATACATAGTGACAACTTAAGAAATCTTCCAGTACCTAGCCATAAGGCCTAGAGCTACCAAATTTTGCATTTAGCGTGATCTGGTGGGGGTCTACCAAAAGTGCCCAAATTACAGTCCTGGGGTCAATTTGGCCTCATGCTGGGGGGGGGGGGTTCACAAGATTAACATGGGCTTATATAGGGAAAACTTTTAAATCTTGGTGTACATAGCCATAAGGCTTAGGGCTACCAAATTTTGCATAATTATAGCTCTATCTAGTGGACAACTACAAAGAGGGCCCAAGTTACAACCCTAGGATCAAGTTTGGCCCTGCACCAGGGGTCACAAGTTTTACATGGGTTTATGGAGTGAAAACTTCAGAAACCGTCTTGTTACTAGTCATAAGGCAAGAACTCCCAAATTTGGTCATAAACATGTGCTTATAGGGTGAAAATTCAAAAAATCCTTTTGCTCCTAACCGCAAACCCAAGGGCTACCAAATCTGGAGCACTTTTGATTTTTTTTTTTAAATTAGCCTTGCATCAGGGGTCTTATGGACGAAACTTGAAAATCACCGTATTTATAACCATACAGCATAGACTTGTATTATTTTGGCATGTGGCTTTATCTTGTGGACTTCTACCAGGGTTCAAGTGATTATCGCTCTGGGATCAAAAATGGCTTTTCCCTGCGGGTCTCAACTTTAACATGGGCTTTTACAGAGGAAACTTTGTAAGTCTTCATTTTGAAACCATTTGGCTCAGAATTGAAATGTTTAGTATTTATGGTTTTTTATATACTTATATATTTATAAGCCAGTGGAGCGATACAGGGCCATCATGGCCCTCTTGTTGAAGAGCCTGACGTTTACAGTTTTTTTCCCCCATTTTGATTCGAGTTGAATGTTCAAACAGTCCTACTAATCGTCGATCGCAGAGTTGAAGTGTTCGCCTGTTCACAAATCGCATATTCTCTACGATATAAGTATGGTTTTAATGTGTAACAAAAACCAGATAATTATCCCATCCCGATCACTAGATGTTAACTCAAATAACAAAAGCTGGATGTACAAAACAAACCATAATTACCCGGATGTCGACACGTTTTTCACCCGGATCAGCAACGTGTAATAAAACGCCTGATTACCGAATAAAAGCCGAATTAATTATCATCATTTGATTATGAAAGGTAACACCTTGATCACTTAACACGATTGTTTTACTTAAGTCAACAGATAAACAAAAGACCGATAATTGATTGTCTACTCCATCGGACCCAAGAATATTCGTACATGAAGCATGGCCTCCAGTTCGTGATTATGGAAGCGTGAAAATTAGCTGGTCGTAAAGAAATTGTAAAAAATTATTGGTCGTTTCACAGGGTTAACATCTATTGGTAATTTCTCAGTGGTACTGAAAACGGTGGTCGTAATTTCGGAATAGCGGGGTGCCCGTATTTCCGGGGTCGTGGTCATTGATTATGAAGAAGGAAAAATTCCGTTCTGACAAAAATCGTTCGTAATAGCCGGTTGCTCGTATTACCAGGGTGGTCGTGAGGAGAGGTTTTACTGTATAATTTTTGTCCCCCAAGTCCTTATCAAACAACAAAATACTGGACTTGTCCAAAGCATTTTGTAGACAACAAAATCAACATGACTCAAAAAATGAAATTTGTTTTTGGAAGGGTAGAAAACATTGTGGGAAAATGAGGAAATGCTGGTTACCAGCATTTTCTACTTTTTCCACAATGTTTTCAGAAGTCATCTTCATCAAGATCCTTAAAACTCAGGATTGTGTGTTTACAGTATAATTTAATTGCTACAATGTATGTGCTACCAAAGTCTTTTGACTGAGTGGAGTACTTCTTCGGATGGGAGACATCTGCACAATCTCTCAACCTCGAAAGTGCTAGACCCATCTCAGTTTGCTTTTTCCAGACTGTTTATTTGAACATCAGATTTCACAGAATATGCAGTCTAATCTTAGATTTACATGGTATGTGACTTTGTTATATATTTATACCTTATCCAGAAACATAATACCCCCAGCTGGGCGGGGGGATAGAAATAGCCCAGCTGTCGCACTACAGAAGGGGTAAGACCCCCCCCCCACTGTGCCTGCCTGTTTGCCGTGGGCTGCAACTCGTGTCGCTTGATGACGGGATCCTGGTGGTTGAGTGGATCAGAGCATGGTTTCTTTGACGCTCTTTTTCACAACACACCACTTTGGCCATGGGTTGAGTTAAACGAGATGTCAGGAAGGCTCGTCCTGATCAACCGGCTGGTCACGCCAAGCCCTAGGACATTTCCATATGCACATCATCATCTATCATCATTTCAACCACGATCACACATTCTCTAACGTCCTTCTCTTTCATTGCTGGAGAAGACGTCCTGTATCCTTCTCTCCCCTAGTCCTAGAAGGCGGTGGCTCATGGGCCAATCGGGTGAAAGATATATGTCTTTGGTTGACATTTGTGGTGTCCAAATGTTTGTCTGATCTGGTAGGACATTCTGCTGGAATACACTTGCTCAATCGGACCCTTTTGCCTGAGTATATCACCAATGTATCCCTGTCATGATCTGTGATAGAATTCCCCAGGTCGTGTCCCCTTGTTGGGCTCCGAGGCGGGTGGGGAACATTGGTGATGAAAGTATTATCAACATTATGGCAACCCAAAAAAAAAGCCAAGCGAACTCTTCCAGACAGTGACTCAGACACTGATATACCAACACCATTACCCTCAAGTTCCAATGCCCATCAGTCTATTCACTTTCCTCGATTTTTAGTTATTGAATCCCAAGACACTGCTAAACCTGTAACTAGACTCTCTCCTTTTGTAATAGAAAAAGAACCCTCTAAATACCTAGGCACACCCAAATCAGTTAAAAAACTCAAAAACAACACACTTTTAGTTGAATGCTATACTAAACAGCAAACCCTGAACCTCCTGCAGCATAACACATTTTTTGATATTGCTGTCAGGATTTATCCTCACAAAACCTTAAATACCTGCAAAGGAGTTATCCGATGCAGAGACCTGTCATTCTGCTCTTCCGTAGATGAAATCAAGTGGAATCTGTCTTCTCAGTCTGTCTCCGATGTTAAAAGGATCCGAGTGTTTAGAAATGGCGTTCAACGAGACACACACACATATATTCTTACCTTCTCTTCTCCTAACTTGCCATCTTCAATCAAAATAGGCTTTGAATCTGTCAAGGTTGAAGTCTATGTACCAAATCCCTTGAGATGCTTCAAATGTCAGAGATATGGTCATCATGAATCAAGATGCAACAGTACTCCTGTTTGCCCAAAATGCTCCTTTGAAGGATCTGACCATGACAGTACCAAGTGTGACAACCCTGTGTCATGCTTCCACTGTAAAGCCCCTCATCCAACATATTCAAAGGATTGTGCTACATGGAAAGATGAGAAAGAAATTTTGAACCTGAAGTATAAAGAAAATATCAGTTTTCCTGAGGCCAGAAAAATAATTAATCAACGGAGGAAGGATCGAGTACAACTTACAAGTACAACAAGCTATGCAAATATCACATCCACCCAGGAGAAAAAATGTTCAAACTGTGATCTTCTGACCAAATTGTTTTTGAATAAGTTCCCGGAGATGGCTGATGAAATCAAAGCTTTAACCTCTAAAAAGCCTGCAACACAAACTAATCCTATACCCACAACAAAACCCCCATCTAAACCACAATCTACTTCTTTGGCCAACCCTAAAAGAACAACGCCTTCACCAAAACCACAAAAGGAATCTTCTCAGTTGCCAAAAACAGCTGATACTACATCTCGTCAATCTTCAGTGTCATCTGAACCTACATCTCAAACACCCTTATTGCCTAAACCCTCCACATCATCCTCGAAACAACCCTCTGATGAGCAGATCTCACCTTCTTCTGAAAAGAAATCATAACTAACAACCCACCCAAAGGGTAACAAGAAAACTCAGAAGAAAAGGAGGAACAAACCTGATCGGCAATGTTTTGAAGAAAGTCAACCTTCAGATCAGAGCCCAGCAGAGGTATCTTACATTCTAAACCATAAAGCAGATTCTTCTTCTGTGGACACCTCCAACAAATTTGAGACTTTGGAGGACATGGATGCTGAGGAGATACTAGAAGGTGATGTCTCTGACAGTGAACAACCAAGTGTCTGGGGGCCACCTAAAGATGCTTGGAATAAAAACACCAATAGTTGGTCTTCTTCATTACCGGAGACCAAAGTGATCAAGTCATGATAAATCTAAATAATGCATCACATACCCACTCTTATATTTGTTTTATACCTATTGTTTATGAATACAGTTATCCAATGGATTGTCGAGGCCTGAAGTCTAACTATGAAGAAATATCCCTTCTTATTAAAGATCACAAGCCTGTAGCCCTTTGCTTGCAGGAAACTTTCCTAAAAGAATCAGATAAAGTCAGTTTCAAACATCACTCTGTCTATAGTAAAATATATACAGAGGGTGACAGAGCCCAAGGCGGAGTTTCTTTAGTTGTTAACAATACTGTCCCACACAAGAAAGTCCAACTCAACTCAAATCTCCAAGCTGTCGCTGTAAGACTCTCTCTGCACACTTCTCTAACAGCTTGCTCTCTTTACCTTCCACCGAGTAAACCAATTAATGAAAACGAGATCAATGACCTTATTTCTCAGTTACCTTCTCCTTTCATTCTATGTGGTGATTTCAACGGTCACAGTGTTATGTGCGGCTGTGACACTACAAATCAAAGGGGACTTCAAATAGAGAATATCATGTCTAATAACTCTTTATCCCTCATGAATGACAACTCCAAAACATACTTACATCCTGCGACAGGATCTTATTCATCTCTTGACCTGACCATATGTAGCCCTGTCATACTTCCAGACTTTATTTGGAAAGTTAACAACGACTTGTGTGGAAGTGACCATTTCCCAATCATTATCTCTTCCTGTATACCATCAGGATCTGAACGTCCTCAGAAATGGAAACTCAATAAAGCTAATTGGGACAAATTCCAGATACTATGTGAACAGTCCATCACACATGAGAAATTTGTTACTTGTGATGAACCTATCAAACTCTTCACTACACTATTACTTAAAGCAGCTCAAAGTTCTGTTCCACAGACCTCGACAAGTCCATAACGTCCTGAAAAGCCTTGGTTCGATGATGACTGTAAACAGGCTGTCAAGGACAGGAAAAAAGCACTCAAAATGTTTAACCTCAGGCCTTGCCCTGAGAACCTCAATTTTTACCGTATTTCCAGAGCAAAAGCACGACGCACCATCAAAAACAGTAAACAAAAGTCCTGGAAGCAGTATGTCTCCAGACTTAACAGCAGAACATCAACAAGGAAAGTATGGAAAATGATAAAAAAGATCAAAGGACAAGGCCATCCTCCTATAAATCATCTCACTCAAGATGACAAAGACCTTGAAACTGCAGAAGACATTGCTGATGCACTGGCTAATACTTTTGCCAAGAAATCCTCTTCAGAAAATTACTCTGCAAAGTTTCAAAGGAATAAGGCTAAAGAGGAAAAGAAAAAACTGGATTTCAAATCATCCAATTTAGAGGACTACAACAAATTATTTACTTTGAAGGAACTTAAATCAGCTCTGAACAAAGCTCATGACTCTTCTCCAGGACAAGACAAAGTCCACTATCAGTTTTTAAAACACTTGCCTTTTACCTCTCTTTCTGTTTTATTAGATCTTTTCAATGCAATTTGGCAATCTGGTGATTTACCAGTGTCATGGAGAGAAGCACTTGTTATCCCTATCCCCAAACCTGGAAAAGATACCAGTGACCCCAACAACTATCGTCCCATAGCCCTTACAAGTTGTATGTGTAAAACTCTTGAATGAATGGTCAATGACCGTCTTGTTTGGTTTCTAGAATCCAATAACCTTATTGTTGATGTACAGAGTGGATTCCGCCACCAACGCAGCACAATGGACCATTTAGTCCAGTTTGAAACTTTCATTAGGGAAGGTTTTATTAACAAACAACATGTTGTTTCTGTCTTTTTTGACCTTGAAAGTGCGTATGACACAACCTGGAAATACGGTATACTTAAAGATTTACATGACTTTGGTCTCAGAGGTCGGTTACCTCTTTTTATCGCAGACTTCTTAGATGAGCGTTTTTTTAGTTTAGTGTGAAGATCAATAGCATTGTTAAAGCCATAAACCCAGGAGTAGAATGCTCTTTATATGTTGATGACTTTGTAATCTGTTTTAGATCTCGCAACATGAACATCATCGAAAGGCAACTTCAACAATGTCTTAATAAACTTCAGACCTGGTCTGATGAAAATGGTTTTAAGTTCTCAAGATCAAAAACAAAGTGCATGCACTTTTCCCAGCTACGAGGACTTCACCAGGACCCAGAACTTTTCTTAGAAAAAACTAAACTTGAAGTTGTGTTTGAGTTCAAATTTCTTGGTGTTATCTTTGACAAGAAACTTACCTTTTTACCGCACATCCTAGCCCTTAAAAAGAGGTGTAAGAAGGCTCTTAACCTTCTAAAAGTTGTAGCCCATTCAGACTGGGGAGCAGATAGAAAAATACTTTTACGCCTTTATCGCTCCCTTATCCATTCTAAACTAGATTATGGCTCCATTGTGTATGGTTCAGCCCGAAAATCTTACCTAAAACTACTTGACTCTATCCATCATGAAGGTCTACGCATGGTACTTGGAGCTTTTCGAACCTCTCCTGTAACCAGTCTCTATGTTGAGGCAAATGAACCTTCTCTTTACCTCAGAAGACGAAAACTTGCTCTTCAGTTTCTTTTGAAACTGAAATCAAACCCTTTTAATCAACACACAAAGTTGTTTTTAATCCTCAATTCAAAAGGCTCTTTGACAGAAAACCAACTGCCATACCCTCATTTGGTATTCGCATGGAAGCAGAAGTAGAGAACCTAAACATTGACACAAGCTCTATTGCTCAGTACAGACTCCCTGAAATCCCACCGTGGATACAGAGAACTGCAGAGTTTCGCTTTGACCTTGCTTCTAGCAAGAAATCTGAAACAGACAGAAATATTTTTAAGACAAGATATGGTGAAATTAAAGAACATTATTTTTCATTTAAGCCAATCTATACAGATGGGTCAAAACATGGTAATGCTGTTGCAGCAGCTGCTGTTTATGGAGAACGTATAAAGAAATGCAGACTTCCAAACAATGCTTCCATTTTTTCGGCTGAAGTGAAGGCCATTGATCTTGCCCTTGACCATGTGGAGAATTCTCATTCCTGCAGATTCATTATTTTCTCAGATTCTTTATCTACCTTACAAGCCCTCTATAATCAAAAGTTTGAAAATCCTCTGATCTGCAGAGTTTTGGAAAGGATCTCTCGCATCCTTTCCTCTAACAGATTAGTCTTCTGTTGGCTTCCAGGCCATATGGGCATAAGAGGTAATGAAAAAGCTGATGAAAGTGCAAAGTTTGCTCTGAACCTGCCAATTTCTGATGTTAAAGTTCCTCATACAGATTTTAAAGCATCCATTTTACCTTTCATACAATCTCTTTGGCAGTCCCAGTGGGATGCTGATCATTTCAACAAACTTCATTCTATTAAACCAATCCTTGGTGAGTGGTACCCCTCTTACAGGTCTGTTCGTCGAGAAGAGGTGATAATTACAAGGCTTCGAATTGGGCACTCTCGGCTAACACACTCGTGGCTTTTAACCAGAGAAGAAGCACCTGAATGTATTCAATGTAATGAACATCTTACCATTAAGCATATTCTTTTAGATTGCATCGACTTTCAGCCAATGCGTGAGAAATACTACAATGTTGACAGTATGCACAACCTCTTTGAAACAGTCAACATTGATTCAATTATCACCTTCATCAAAGAGATTGGTCTATACAACAAGCTGTGATATTTTCTTAATTACCTTTTTAACCTGTTGTGTAAGCCCATATTTCTACTGCTTAATCCTTTTTTATCTTCAATTACGTCTCCTTAATGGGAGGATTAGCTCTCTTTGGGGCATCTTATCTCATTGGAGACAGGACCTCTTTAATGGGAGTGTTTTGATCCCATTGGAGGCTCCACACTTCCTTAATTTTAAACTCTCATTTCCTTGAAACGACTATTCACAGTCTTAACCTTTCATTTCAAACTTTTGAGTAGGCAGGGAATGCCCAGCCACTCAATATTTTATGCACATTAAAAGTTACACATAATCCCTATTCATCTAAAGACCTTTTGACTATCAATTTAACATTTTTGTTAAGATCTTTTTATCACAATCTGAACTTCATCATTTAACACTTTTTGAGTTGATAGGGATTGCCCTGTCACTCAATAATATCTTTTATACCTATCAAAATCACTCATAATCCTTCCTAACTCAAGCTTTTTGGCCCCCAGCTGGGCGGGGAGATAGAAATAGCTCAGCTGTCGCACTACAGCAGGGGTAAGACCCCCCCACTGTGCCTGCCTGTTTGCCGTGGGCTGCAACTCGTGTCGTCTGATGACGGGATCCTGGTGGTTGAGTGGATTCAGGATATGGCCCTTGAATTGTTCTGCTTCACAACACACCACTTTGGCCTTGAATTGGACTAAACGAGAGGTCAGGAGGGCCCGTCCTGATCAATCGGCTGGTCATGCCTAGCCCTAGGGCATTTCTCTTAACTGTGTATCGTTTTATCGTACACAAAAATTCACAGAAGAATATCAAATCTTTTTCCTCTCTGTCAAAGATATAAATAAATGCCCTAGAAGGCGGTGGCTCATGGGCTAATCGGGTGAAAGTTGGTATTTGATTGACACTTGTAACCGCCCAAAGACAGTCTATGCTTGGTGTGACATTCTGAGGGCCTACATTTGTCCAGTCTAGCCCTTTCACTTCGAGTATATTGCCGATGTATCCTTGTCATGATCTGTGTTTGGTTTCCCCAGATCATGTCCCCTTGTTGGGCTCCGAGGCGGGTGGGGAGCATCGGCAATGAATTAATACAACTATCATGGCAACCCCAAAAAAACCCAAGCGCGTTCTTTCAGATTCAGATTCTGAATCAGATACTTCTTTTACTCACTCTACTTTTGCTAGGTTTATTGTGATAGAGTCAGCTGACAAATCAAAAGAAATTACAAAGCTCTCACCTTTTATTATAGAAAAGACAATCTCGTCTATCTTAGGTACTCCAAAATCAGTTAAGAAATTGAAAAACGAAACCCTGCTTGTTGAATGCTTTACCCAACAGCAGGCAAAAAACCTTTTAGGCCATAAAAAGTTCTACAATTTGGATGCTAAAATATACCCACATAAGACCTTAAATACCAGCAAAGGAGTCATCAGATGTAAGGAACTTTCATACTGTGATTCTATAGACGAGATTAAGACTAATCTACAATCCCAGGCAGTGTCTGACGTCAAGAGAATCTCTGTTTTTAGAGATGGGGTACGTAGAGATACCCACACCTACATTTTAACGTTCTCTACACCCTCTTTACCTGCTTCTATTAAGGTAGGATTTCAATTGGTCAATGTCGATGTATATGTACCAAACCCGCTGCGTTGCTATAAATGCCAGCGGTATGGCCACCATGAAAGCAATTGCAAAAGTACCCCTGTATGTCCGAAATGTGCTTTTGAAGGAGAAAACCATGACCAAAAGACTTGCAATAATCCTCTTCTCTGTGTCAATTGCAAGTCTTCTCATCCTACCTATTCCAAAGAATGTTCAGTTTGGAAAGATGAGAAAGAAATCCTATCAATCAAGTTTAAGGAGAATGTTAGCTTTTTGGAAGCCAGGAAAACAGTTGAAAAACGCAGGTCTGATCAGGCATTGTTGAGCAAAAGCACAACATATGCAAATGTTGCATCTCCTTTGCCTGCAAATGGACATTGTCCAACCTGCGAACTGTTGGCTAAAAAACTTCTCCAAAAGTTTCCTGAAATGACTAGTGAACTGAAAGCTCTCCTTCCCAATATCGAGGTTACAACACCTTCCTCTCAGACTCAGCCTGCATCTAAAACAAACAAACCCTCTTCTGCACCCCCAAAACCCACAGACTCTCAAAGTATTCCTTCACAAAAAACCCCAAAGCCCTCTTCCTCTTCACAAAATATTTCATCAAAAAAAGCTTCAAAGCCATCTGCCCCTTCAAAACAGCCTCCTAAGAAACTCCAACCTCTATCTTCACAGTCTACAAATAAATCAAACGTTCCACCTAAAGATAAATCTTCTCATGTACCCCGATCACCAAAAAGATCTTCCTCGAAATCTAAATCACAGTCCAGAGATAACCATGGATCCTGTGAAATTGCAGTCACAGTAGATGATCCGGTCCCTACCTCCAACAGATTTTCGGAGTTAGAGGACATGGATGCAGATACTGAAAATCTGGAAGGTGAGGCTTCAGATTCAGAAGCCTCTATCTGGTCCATTTCTAAAGATACTTGGAACAAGGACACTGACACTTGGCAATCATCCAAACCCGAGACAACTGTAATTAAATCTTAATCTATTTTAAAATGTATTGGTCTACGGCCTCTTTTTTTACTTTAGCTTTTATACTCTCTTCATGCACTATGGATACCATAATCCAGTGGAATTGTCGAGGTCTAAAGTCAAACTTTGACGAACTTTCCCTTTTAATCAATGATCACAAACCAGTTGCTGTTTGTCTGCAAGAAACCTTCCTTAAGCGAGAGGATGATATTTCTGTCAAATATCATTCCATTTACAATAAAGTCTTTACCGAAGGCGAGAAAGCTAGAGGTGGTGTTTCTGTTATTGTTAATAACAACATACCTCATAAAGTTATCTCTCTTAACACAAACTTGCAAGCTGTTGCCATCAGATTATCTTTACACAGTGCCGTTACACTATGTTCTTTATATCTCCCCCCAAACACACCTATTAATGAGACCAATCTGAATGATCTCATTTCCCAATTGCCATCCCCCTATATTCTTGCTGGGGATTTTAATGGTCACAATGTTATGTGGGGTTGCGATGACACTAATCAGAGAGGTTTACAGTTGGAGAGATTCATTTCGAACAACTCTTTGTCTTTCATGAATGACAACAAATCCAAAACCTACCTACATCCAGCAACTGGATCTTACTCATCTATTGATTTAACTTTATGCAGCCCAGTCTTACTTCCTAATTTCACTTGGAAAGTGAAAGAGGATTTGTGTGGAAGTGATCACTTCCCTATTATCTTTTCATCTACACAACCATCCAGCAGCATAAAACCACAGAAATGGAAGCTCTCCAAAGCCAATTGGAATAGATTTGAAACCGTCTGTGAACAGACCATTACACATGACAAATTTGGAGATTGCGATGATCCCGCAAAACTTTTCACTTCCCTATTAATTGATGCAGCTAAACAGTCCGTCCCTCAGACCTCGACAAATCCAAAACGTCCTGACAAGCCTTGGTACAATGATGATTGTAAACAGGCTGTCAGAGACAGAAAACAAGCCCTTAGAAAGTTTAACCTCAGACCTACCAAAGAAAATCATAACTTATTCCGTATTTCCAGGGCAAAGGCTCGTCGTACCATTAGAGAAAGTAAGCGCAAGGCTTGGAGACAATATGTCTCTAAATAAAATAGTAGAACTACTACTAAAAAAACCTGGGACATGATCAGAAAGATCAATGGCAAAGGCCAACCCCCTCTCAGTCACCTTGAAGTTAACAATACTTCGTTGGAAACCCCCCAGGATATAGCTGATGCTCTTGCCGACACCTTTTGCAAAAAGTCCTCCTCTGCAAACTATTCTGAAAAGTTTCAGAGGAATAAAGCCAGAGAAGAAAAGAAAAAACTTAATTTCAATTCTTCTAATTCAGAGCACTATAATAAACTCTTCACCTTTAAAGAATTAAAATCTGCTCTGAATAAAGCTCACGATTCTTCTCCTGGCCAAGATAAAGTTCATTACCAGTTTTTAAAACACTTACCTTTTACTTCTCTCTCTGTTTTACTTGATATTTTTAATGATATCTGGCAGTCCGGTGATTTTCCTTCGTCCTGGCGAGAGGCACTAGTCATTCCTATCCCAAAACCTGGCAAAGATGCTAGTGACCCAGCCAACTATCGTCCAATAGCTCTTACTAGTTGTCTCTGCAAGACTCTAGAACGTATGGTCAACGACAGGCTTGTCTGGTTTTTAGAAAAAAACAACCTCATCGTTGATGTACAGAGTGGATTTCGTCGTCAACGTGGCACCATCGATCATCTTGTCCGCTTTGAAACCTTTGTTAGAGAAGCCTTTATTAATAGACAACATGTAGTATCTGTCTTTTTCGACCTTGAAAGCGCTTATGATACGACTTGGAAATACGGAATTCTTAAAGACTTACATGACTTTGGTCTTCGAGGCCGTCTTCCTCTTTTTATCTCAGCATTCTTGGATGAACGTCTTTTCCGCGTCCGAGTTGGCAATACTGTCTCGGGAGCCCGTGAACAGGAGATGGGTGTGCCCCAAGGATGTATTCTGTCTGTTACACTTTTTAGTGTAAAAATAAACAGTATAGTTAAAGCTATCTGTCCTGGTGTAGACTGTTCTCTTTATGTTGATGACTTTGTTATATGCTTCAGATCTCGAAATATGAATATTATTGAGAGACAACTTCAACAGTGTCTCAACAAACTCCAAACGTGGTCTGAAGAAAATGGCTTCAAATTTTCCAAGTCCAAAACTAAGTGCATGCACCTATGTAATCTACGTGGTGTTCATCCAGACCCTGAACTGTATTTGGACAAAACTAAAATTGAAGTCGTTTCTGAATTTAAATTTCTCGGAGTCATCTTTGACAGAAAGCTTTCCTTCCTTCCTCACATCACAGCACTTAAAAAGAAATGCAAGAAGGCTCTTAATCTTCTAAAGGTTGTGGCCCATTCTGAATGGGGAGCAGACCGTAAAGTCCTCTTGCGGCTTTATCGGTCTTTAGTTCGCTCCAAATTAGACTATGGATCTATCGTATACGGATCAGCCCGTAAATCTTGCCTTAAAATTCTTGATCCTATACACCACGAAGGCCTGCGTCTTGTACTCGGCGCTTTCAGAACTTCTCCCGTCAATAGTCTCTATGTTGAGGCTAATGAACCTTCTCTTTCTTACAGGAGGGAAAAACTATCGCTTCAATATCTTTTAAAACTGAAGTCGAATCGTTTTAACCCAACTCATAAAGTTGTTTTTAAACCTCAATATAAACGTCTTTTTGAAAGGAAACCAAATGTTATTCCTCCATTTGGTATCCGCATGGAGCCCATAGTAGATAACCTTGGCATAGACACTGAATCTATTGCCGACTATAAAATCTCTGAAATCCCTCCATGGACTCTAAACAGTGCAGAATTCAGATTTGACCTTGCATCTGACAAAAAGTCTGTCACGGATAGAACTGTGTTTCATGCTAGATACAATGAGATAAAGGAGCATTATTTTTCTTTCAAACCGATCTATACAGATGGATCTAAAGAGGGAAATTCTGTAGCAGCTGCCGCTATTTATGGAGAAAGGAGCTTAAAGTGCCGCCTTCCAAACAATTCCTCTATCTTCTCTGCAGAAATTAAAGCTATTGATCTTGCCCTTAATCTAGCTGAACATTCTAATTCCAACCGTTTCATTATCTTTTCTGACTCTTTGTCAACATTACAGGCCCTTTCAAATCAACGACTTGAAAACCCCTTAATCTGTAGTTTACTTGAAAGGATCTCACAAATTTCTTCTATGAATAGATTGGTGTTCTGCTGGCTTCCAAGTCATGTAGGCATCAAAGGCAATGAAAATGCCGATAGGTCTGCCAAATCTGCACTTAACCTTCCCATTTCAGATTTTAAAGTTCCACACACTGATTTTAAATCCTCTGTTTTAACACATATCCAATCTTCTTGGCAATCCCAGTGGGATGCTGATGTTTTCAATAAACTACATTCAGTTAAACCTTCCCTCGGTGAATGGTACCCCGTTTACAGGTCTGTTCGTCGAGAAGAAGTGATAATTGCACGACTTCGAATTGGCCATTCACGCATTACACATTCCTGGCTCTTGACCAGAGATGATGCCCCTGAATGTATTCCATGCAATGCACCCTTCTCTATAAAACACATTCTACTAGATTGCATTGACTTTCAGCCAGTTCGTAGAAAATATTTCAGCGTCGATAGTTTAAAAAATCTTTTTGATTCTGTCGGCGTTGAATCTATTATCGCTTTCATAAAGGAGATTGGCATTTACAATAAACGGTGATATTTACTCTTTAGTTTCTTATCTACCTTTTTACATTCTTTACACATCATTATATAAAATACCTTGTCAGCTGATTCACAATCTTACCTTTTTTAATCTAAAACTTTTTTGAGTAGGCAGGGAATGCCCAGCCACTCAATATCATATTTTATGCACATTGTCAGTTACACGTAACCTTTCTTCATTTAAAGACTCCTTTATTATCAATTTAAGACTGTTCAAATCTTTTTATCGCAGTCTTAACATCATTATTCAAAACCTTTTTGAGTTAATAGGGAAGCCCTGTTGCTCAATTATATCTTTTATACATACTTAGATCACACATGATCCTTCTTAATTTAACTCTTTTACTGTCAGCATGTCTCAAATCTTTTTAGAAAAAAATCCGCCTTAATCGTTCCTTCAACACAGATATGCGCGCTAAATGACCAAAGCTGTCGATGCGCCATAAAACAACACTCATTCATTCATTCAAGCTTTTTATTGTCATCATTATGTTCAAATCTTTTTACCTCAAAATTCCTGTTTTAACCATCTTTTAATACAGACATGTGCGCTAAATGACCAAAGCTGTCGATGCGCCATAAAACAACATTCATTCATTCATTCAGAAACATAAGTGGATTAAAGCTTTGTCATGATTGTATCAATTGGTACCAAGTTGGATTTTTTGCTGTTCAAAGTTTTGGACTAGTATGCATAATTATCTCCTTTAACCCATTACAGCACAATGCTGCCTTTTAACGCCCCTGGGAAAGATGCCCTCTGAATACATTGTGGGAAAGGGAGAAAATGCTGGTAATCAGCATTTTCTCTTTTTCCTACAATGTTTTTTACCCAGTAAAAGAAAAATTGCACCATTTGAGCCACATTGAAATTTTTGTCTGGGGACTTTAATGGTCACAATGTTATGTGGGGTTGTGATGACACTAACCAGAGAGGTTTACAATTGGAGAACTTCATTTCGAACAACTCTTTGTCTTTCATGAATGATAACAAGTCCAAAACCTACCTACATCCAGCAACTGGATCTTACTCATCTATAGATTTAACCTTATGCAGCCCAGTCTTACTTCCCAATTTTAGTTGGAAAGTGAAAGAGGATTTGTGTGGAAGTGATCACTTCCCTATTATCTTTTCATCTACACAACCATCCAGCAGCATAAAACCACAGAAATGGAAGCTCTCCAAAGCCAATTGGAACAGATTTGAAACCGTCTGTGAACAGACCATTACACATGACAAATTTGGAGATTGCGATGATCCCGCAAAACTTTTCACTTCCCTATTAATTGATGCAGCTAAACAGTCCGTCCCCCAGACCTCGACAAATCCAAAACGTCCTGACAAACCTTGGTACAATGATGATTGTAAACAGGCTGTCAGAGACAGAAAACAAGCCCTTAGAAAGTTTAACCTCAGACCTACCAAAGAAAATCATAACCTATTCCGTATTTCCAGGGCAAAGGCTCGTCGTACCATTAGAGAAAGTAAGCGCAAGGCTTGGAGACAATATGTCTCTAAATTAAACAGTAGAACTACTACTAAAAAAACCTGGGACATGATCAGAAAGATCAATGGCAAAGGCCAACCCCCTCTCAGTCACCTTAATGTTAACAATACTTCGTTGGAATCACCCCAGGATATAGCTGATGCTCTTGCCGACACCTTTTGCAAAAAGTCTTCCTCTGCAAACTATTCTGAAAAGTTTCAGAGGAATAAAGCCAGAGAAGAAAAGAAAAAACTTAATTTCAATTCTTCTAATTCAGAGCATTATAATAAACTATTCACTTTTAAAGAATTAAAATCTGCTCTGAATAAAGCTCACGATTCTTCTCCCGGCCAAGATAAAGTTCATTACCAGTTTTTAAAACACTTACCTTTTACTTCTCTCTCTGTTTTACTTGATATTTTTAATGATATCTGGCAGTCCGGTGATTTTCCTTCGTCCTGGCGAGAGGCACTAGTCATTCCTATCCCAAAACCTGGCAAGGATGCTAGTGACCCAGCCAACTATCGTCCAATAGCTCTTACTAGTTGTCTCTGCAAGACTCTAGAACGTATGGTCAACGACAGGCTTGTCTGGTTTTTAGAAAAAAACAACCTCATCGTTGATGTACAGAGTGGATTTCGTCGTCAACGTGGCACCATCGATCATCTTGTCCGCTTTGAAACCTTTGTAAGAGAAGCCTTTATTAATAGACAACATATAGTATCTGTCTTTTTCGACCTTGAAAGTGCTTATGATACGACTTGGAAATACGGAATTCTTAAAGACTTGCATGACTTTGGTCTTCGAGGCCGTCTTCCTCTTTTTATCTCAGCCTTCTTGGATGAACGTCTTTTCCGTGTCCGAGTTGGCAATACTGTCTCGGGAGCCCGTGAACAGGAGATGGGTGTGCCCCAAGGATGTATTCTGTCTGTTACACTTTTTAGTGTAAAAATAAACAGTATAGTTAAAGCTATCTGTCCTGGTGTAGACTGTTCTCTTTATGTTGATGACTTTGTTATATGCTTCAGATCTCGAAATATGAATATTATTGAGAGACAACTTCAACAGTGTCTCAACAAACTCCAAACGTGGTCTGAAGAAAATGGCTTCAAATTTTCCAAGTCCAAAACAAAATGCATGCACCTTTGTAATTTACGTGGTGTTCATCCAGACCCTGAACTGTATTTGGACAAAACTAAAATTGAAGTCGTTTCTGAGTTTAAATTTCTCGGAGTCATCTTTGACAGAAAGCTTTCCTTCCTTCCTCACATCACAGCACTTAAAAAGAAATGCAAGAAGGCTCTTAATCTTCTAAAGGTTGTGGCCCATTCTGAATGGGGAGCAGACCGTAAAGTCCTCTTGCGGCTTTATCGGTCTTTAGTTCGCTCCAAATTAGACTATGGATCTATCGTATACGGATCAGCCCGTAAATCTTGTCTTAAAATTCTTGATCCTATACACCACGAAGGCCTGCGTCTTGTACTTGGCGCTTTCAGAACTTCTCCCGTCAATAGTCTCTATGTTGAGGCTAATGAACCTTCTCTTTCTTACAGGAGGGAAAAACTATCGCTTCAATATCTTTTAAAACTGAAATCAAATCGTTTTAATCCAACTCATAAAGTTGTTTTTAAACCTCAGTATAAACGTCTTTTTGAAAGGAAACCAAATGTTATTCCTCCATTTGGTATCCGCATGGAGCCCATTGTAGATAACCTTGGCATAGACATTGAGTCTATTGCCGACTATAAAATCTCTGAAATCCCTCCATGGACACTAAACAGTGCAGAATTCAGATTTGACCTTGCATCCGACAAAAAGTCAGTCACGGATAGAACTGTGTTTCATGCTAGATACAACGAGATAAAGGAGCATTATTTTTCCTTCAAACCAATCTATACAGATGGATCTAAAGAGGGAAATTCTGTAGCAGCTGCCGCTATTTATGGAGAAAGGAGCTTAAAGTGCCGCCTTCCAAACAATTCCTCTATCTTCTCTGCAGAAATTAAAGCTATTGATCTTGCCCTTAATCTAGCTGAACATTCTAATTCCAACCGTTTCATTATCTTTTCTGACTCTTTGTCAACATTACAGGCCCTTTCAAATCAACGACTTGAGAATCCTTTGATCTGTACTTTACTTGAAAGGATCTCACAAATTTCTTCTATGAATAGATTGGTGTTCTGCTGGCTTCCAAGTCATGTTGGCATCAAAGGCAATGAAAATGCCGATAGGTCTGCCAAATCTGCACTTAACCTTCCCATTTCAGATTTTAAAGTTCCACACACTGATTTTAAATCCTCTGTTTTAACACATATCCAATCTTCTTGGCAATCCCAGTGGGATGCTGATGTTTTCAATAAACTACATTTAGTCAAACCTTCCCTTGGTGAATGGTACCCCCTTTACAGGTCTGTTCGTCGAGAAGAAGTGATAATTGCGCGACTTCGAATTGGCCATTCACGCATTACACATTCCTGGCTTTTGACCAGAGATGATGCCCCTGAATGTATTCCATGCAATGCATCCTTTTCTATAAAACATATCCTACTAGATTGCATTGACTTTCAACCAATTCGTTCAAAATATTTCAACGTCGATAGTTTAAAAAATCTTTTTGATTCTGTCAGCGTTGAATCTATTATCGCTTTCATAAAGGAGATTGGTATTTACAATAAACTGTGATATTTGCTTTTTGAGTTTCTTACCCATCTTTTTACATTCTTTACACATCTTTATATAAAATACCTTGTCAGCTGATTCACAATCTTACCTTTTTTAATCTAAAACTTTTGAGTAGGCAGGGAATGCCCAGCCACTCAATATCATATTTTATGCACATTGTCAGTTACACGTAACTTTTCTTCATTTAAAGACTTCTTTATTATCAATTTAAGACTGTTCAAATCTTTTTATCGCAGTCTTAACATCATTATTCAAAACCTTTTTGAGTTAATAGGGAAGCCCTGTTGCTCAATTATATCTTTTATACATACTTAGATCACACATGATCCTTCTTAATTTAACTCTTTTACTGTCAGCATGTCTCAAATCTTTTTAAAAAAAATCCACCTTAATCGTTCCTTCAACACAGATATGCGCGCTAAATGACCAAAGCTGTCGATGCGCCATAAAACAACATTCATTCATTGTCTGCAAATGCCTTCAATTTAGACAAGGCAAAAATTTTGTTGTCTGGTAAAGGGTTAAATCATTTTTATTTTATTCTCAAGCATTTTGTTCTTATGATCAAAATTACCTTCTTATCTGCCATAGATTACCTTAACTGTCAAAAACTTACAAAAGCACCATTATTTCATTATGGTTCTTGTATTTTTACTAAACAACAAAATTTTGGACGTATCCAAATTAAGGCATTTGTTAAGGACAAAATAATTGTGACTAAAAAATTTAAATTTGTTTCTGGAGGGTTAGAAAGCATTATGGGCAAATGAGAAAATTCTGGTTACCAACATTTCCTTCTTTTTCCACAATGTTTCCAAAAGTCCTTTTCCTTAGTATCGTTAAAGCTTGGTATTATTGGGTAAAGGGTTGATTCCTGCAGGATAATAAGCCCATTTCATTTAGAGAGTATTACCATTTCTTTTATATCTCTTTCAGGGAGGAAATAAAATTGCTCAAAGAAACTTTCAACTTAAAAACAGACTGGAGGTAGGTCAAGGTTTTCTGTCAATTTTAAGTTATTTTCTGTATATATTTTTTTTCCAAATTATTTCTTTGGCTCTTCATAATTTTTACAAATAGAGATGTGTAAGTTGATAGGGTATTTTTCAATTCATCATTTTGAGCATAGAAATCCTGTCTGGAATGCACTTTATCTAGGCAGCACGGAGTACAAGACATTCATAATGGTCTATGATGTACAAGGTTTTGCTAGATTTATTTCTCATGTTTTTTGTGTGATTTTCTTCTTTCGAATTTAGGTATGAAGGAAAGCTGCCAGTGACTTGGAAAGAGTAATGTGCAAAGAACTGGTAAGGATGACTCCAAATGAGCATGGATAGGTGCATGATATAACTGAAATAACTTTGAAAGTGGCATTTAACACTGTGAATACAAATTTTGTGTGGTTATGCAGTTAGACTGAATATCTAGGACAGATTTTTGTGGTAAAATATACTGTGGAAATTGAAAATCCTAAACTGTTTTTTTTTTGTTTTGTTTATACAAGTTCTTCCGAATTATCAATAGCAACATCTGCATTTATTTTTGTTCAAGTTGGTTTATTTTCAAATCAAGCATTTATGGTCTTCATGTCAAATGAGGAAATTTTTTTATCTACATGGAATGTCTATGAATAGGTGAGATTGAATGAATTGACTGTAGGAACTTCCATTATCTACATTGTTGCCAGGGACAGGATTTATAGCAAGAATTATTGTAAACACACTAACTGTAAATCAGTCAAATATACATTAAATACTAAGTTAAAAGTTTGTTTATAGATGTTGTTAAAATTTACTGATTCAGGTTGCTGGTAATACAATTTTTAAACTATTTTATTAACTGTTAGGTCAGCAACATAGAGGGCAGAATGACAAGTTTGGTTAACATATAAAACTTACCTAAATTGAATTCAGGTTGACAGCAAACCAGTCTTTATTATATAACTATATAAACCTCTAGGTCAAATTTAAATCATAGTATCAGGTTAAAAGTAGACTTCCATTATCTACGTTATGGTTAGGGACGGGAGTTATAATAAAACACAAATGGAAGTTACAACTATCAGATGATACTACATGTATTTTCCTTTTACATTTATAGTTTGCATGGCAAATATACTAATTATCAAGTAAAAGGTTCTCTCAGTTAAGCTTTGAAAACTTAAATGACCTAAAAAATCAGTTTCCTGGCATCTTCAATCTTTATTTAAACTTTTGGGCTTATCTACATGTCATAGCATAAAAAGGTATCTATATTATACTGGTCATGCTGGCAAACCCATCTTTAAAATAAAAATATAAAACTCTTGAGTTGAAATCAAAGTATTTGGTTGTAAGTTCACTTCTAAAACATTTTACCAACATGAAATCCCTACATACAGGTGAAGTTCAGTAGACTGACAGTTGGAATTTCCATTACCGGTACACACATTGTGGCCAGGGACAGGGGTCATATAGCACAAATGGAAGTTTCACCTATCACATTGCTGGCAATACCATTCTTAAGTATACATGATAATAAATCAAAATCATTATTAAGTGAAAAACTCTTCAAGGTTAAAACTTCTTACAAACATTACATACCAATAAACAGGCAATGCTCAGAATATTACCAGAGGAATTTCTATCATACATGTACATGGTTTATATTGTGCCCAAGGAAAGAAACTTTATAGAGTTCAGGTGTAAGATTGGTAGCTATGTTTTTTTAAACTATTGTGAACTATCTGGTCAAATGTACATCCCAAGTATTCAGTAAAGAAGTAAAAGCTTCTGCAGCTTTACCTAATTAAACCCTTTATCACACAGTGCTGAGTTTAGTGACTCTGAGAAGAAAGGCTTTTGAAAACATTGTGCAAAAGGAGAAAATGCTGGTATTTTCTTCTTTTCCCACAATGTTTTCTACCCTATCTTAGACAAATTACATCATTTGAGCCACATTTAAATTGTCATCAGCAAATGCTATCAAGTTAGGTCAAATTATTTTTTTGCATGTTGTAAATTTTAAATTTGTATAAAAAGGTGAGGTTCAGTAAACTGACAGTAGGAATTTCCATTGTCTACATTGTGGCCAAGGACAGGGGTTTAGCTGTACAAATGGAAGTGTCAACTGTCGGGTTGCTGGCAATACCATTTTTATGCTAGCAGTAAATACATCAAATATACAAAAAATCAAGGACAAGTTCCATCTAGTAAGCTTATAAAACTTACCAACCTCAGCTTAAAAGTTCACTTGTTAAATTACCTACTGTACATTAAATTGGGGTTGCTGGTAAAGATACCCTTTACATAGTAGGCTTAGAGGTTAAATAGTGATCAAAGTATCAAAGTATAAGCTGAAAATTTATTGTTAAAACTCTTGACTTTCATGTACATTAAATTCTGCTGCTTGCTAGTGCATCTTGAACATCAAAATATGTTAAGTACTAGGTTAAATCATAAAAACAAATAAAAAGTCACATGAAACATGCCTCTTGTACATTAAATTCATGTTGGTGCCAACAAACAAAAATAAACTTTCAGGTTCAAGAGGCTTCAGAAAACAATGTGAACAAAGGAGAAAATGCTGATAACCAGCATTTCTCCTTTTCCTACATGTTCTGCTTTTTCATACAAAAAGTTATCCCTCCAGTCACATTGATTATGTGGCCTGCAAAAGCTTTCCGTATGGAAGAATTGTAAATTTTATCAGTAGGTAAAAGTTAAAAAGGTCACTCAATAAAAATTTTCACTCGGTACATCAAATTTGGACTGTAATAAACAGCACAAAAGTTACAAACTTACTTAAAATTCTTAAGATTAAAAATTCACTTTAAAAACATCTTGCCATCAGGGTACATTAAATTCAGCTTAAATCCTGGGGAGTGCAACCTTAAAATCTCCAAGGGTTAATGTAAACAAAACTCAGCAGTCAAGTTCACTCATAATAAAGATCTGTCTCATCAAATGGGTACATTTCAGATTTCTTAAAAACCTACCTTAAATATAAAAATACCAATGTGCTGGGTTAAATTATCAAAATTATCAGCTTAAGTTCACTAACAAAACCTCTTGCCTCTTGGTTACATTAAATTCAGGTTACTGGCAAACCCATCCTTAACATTAAACTGTTAACCCCTTGGTTTTTTATAAATAAAAGTGTTTGCTTAAAATTTCACTTAACCCTGAAAGAAAAGACCTTTGAAAACATTGTGGAAAAAGATGAAAATGCTGGTAACCAGCATTTTCTCCTTTTTCAATAATGTTTTCTCCAATTTCAAAGACATAAATCATCTTTTTACTGACATTAAATTTGTTGTCTTCAAATACTTCTAATTTGGGTAAGTCTAAAAAGCAATTTGTATGAGTCCAAAGCTTAAAAGTTCATTTAAAGACAACACTTATCTACATCAAGTTAAGGTTTGTGGCAAACCCATACAGGACATTATAAGCATGAAAACTGCTAGATAATATGGATAAAAGTATTTAGCTATAACTTAATTTCTGTGTAAGCAAATCAAACCTTGTGCATCTAATGCCAACACTGTGAATGTCTTGCATCTCTGTCCATAATATATGTCAGGATTGTTGTGTCCTTGATTTATGTCAAAATGAATGGAATAACAAATACCAGAAAGTCTCTACATAACAAACTCTAATTCTTGTCAAAATTCAAAATTGTTTTTGTCAAACCTTTGTGTTTACATGCTTACTTAAAACTTCTGCAGAGGTTTTGTCGGTAGTGCTATCACCACATTGATAACCCAGGTACCGGCCTGCAAAAATGTACCTGATATGGCCAATGTATGGAAAAGGATATAGGGCCTTAAGCCTTTTCTGTTACAAAGTATTTTGTAGGTTAAGATGGTACTACCATGGTGTGTGTTTGCAACCCAGGTCCAGGGGTACTATATGATTATAGGATCCCAGAGCCTTGTCTGAACAAAGACCTCATCCCAAACAACTATTTTTATTACTGCTCTGTCTCTTTCATAAAGACTGTTAGGCCAAGGCATGTCTGAAAACATTGTAATCGTAAACCCTAAAGTGACAGAAAGATGGCCACTGACATGCTGACACCCATATTGTATTGAGCAGGTAAGAAAATGGCCATTGACATGCCGAGAGAAACTGCTCCTCCCCATATTGGCCACACCGTGCTAGGTGGACAGTCTTGTCTGATGTCTGGAGTGTGTATAAAGTATAGTAGTGTGTCAGCATACAATTAGGTAATGGGTTCCACTTACTACCATACAGGGTCTGTTTTGATCCATGATTTAACCCTTTCCCAAACGACAAATTTTGGACTGGTCCCCATTAGAAGAGTTTGCAGATGACAATTTTAAATTTGATGAAAATGGCAGAAAGTTCTCAAAAAGGGTAGAAAACACTGTGGGAAAAGGAAAAATTGCTCGTTACGAGCAATTTCTTCTTTTCCCACAGTGTTTTCAAAAGACTTGTACTGCAGACACGTGAAAACCAGGGCTTGTTTGGGAAAGGGTTAAAAAGACATTAGTGCAGAAACATTGTCGGAAGGAAAACTGTTTTGTTTATCAAATTTTAAAGGAAAACAAAATGATAAAGGTAATAAATGTTTGTAAATTGCAACTACCACTTTTCACTAATTAGGCTGTTTAGGCAGGGATTTAACAGGTTATATCTGTATGGTAGTGAGTTGATTAATATTTTTTAAAGACTGTAAGGCCAGGGCACGTTTGAAAACATTTGATCGTGACTCCAAAATGACAGTAGAATGGTCAATAAAAAGCTGACACCAAAAAGAGCAAGTTTAGAAAGTGAACATCAACATGCCTGTGATACATTCCATAAAATATTGGCCACACCATGCTAGGTGAACAGTCTTGGCTGGTTGTATGCATGGTTAATGATTAATACAAATGCAAAATCTTGTCAGCTTATAGGGAAAGGGATTACTTAGTTTTTACTTTAAATGAATATGTTCAAAATTTTGTATTCTGTAAGAACAATAAGCTTAATCAAGTGATTACTTTGGCCTACTTGGACATGTGGAATTTGTTCCTTAGTCTGTTTCTATTTTATTTTTAGGTCAAGTAAAGAAATAGAGCAACATTGACAGAATATGGTAATGCCAAGATCAAACATCATTTTTGAGAATAGAACCAGTGGATAGTTTACACTACACTAGCATACATAAACAGTATAGTTCTACTAACTACAACACGCTCTTCAGATTCCTGCAGTTGACAGTTTTTGAACACATAATGAGAAAAGTGTTTTCTCGTGATTGATTGCTTGCATCACTGGAATGACTTAATGATTTCATCACGACTAGATTTTTGAGGGGGTTATTGAACAAAACCATTCTAATTTATATTGTCCAGTTTTTTCATTTGGTAACAACAATTATTTTGGGATTTTGTTCCACATACTGTTGGTTGACATAATCTCTGCATATTCTGTGAACCTGGCTACTTCAGTAATCACTTTATAATAGATCTTCCACAGGGTTATTAGACAGTTGATAAATGAGTATAGGGTTGAAATCTTGTTTTTTGCTTTCAGCAAAGCCATGGCAGCTCACTTGGCCTGCAATCTAGGGTTGTGAACTTGAATCCCAGCTTGGCCAAAATTCCTTCTAAGGATTGTAAAACGTCATAAAGACAGGATTAGTTCTTTTTTCTTTTTTTTAGCTCAGCTGTTTTTGGAGAAAACATTGAGGTATTGTCATAGCCCTGGCATTGCCTGCTTCATTAAAGTCAAGCAGGAACTTTTACATTTTATAATATCTCCGTTATTACTAAAGATATTTACTTCAAACTCGGACAGGTAGTTAACTATCAAAAGGAGAACCCCTACAACAAGGGCAGATAGCCACCAAAGTATTTTTGAAACGGTTGTGTGCCTTTTATGACCTAGAATTGTCACTGAAAAAGAATTGCAGGAGTGTTGGCACCAGGAACAAGATATATCCCCAACAAGAGATATAACTTAGCTTTGTTTGACAGGACAGTTTTGACAACCTTTGGTCACCAAATACCAAAAGATATTGAAATACACTACATTATCCCCAGATGAACATACAATATAAGAAAAAGTAGCAGGATTATGGACAGAGTGTACAAGTAAACGGAAAATATATTTCACTAGGGTGAATCATGGCCACCCCTTCTATCTCTCTTTTTCTCTCTGATGTAATTCTAAAATACGTAAAGAAATACATATGAATAAAATACAATTTATCAAAAGAATTTAAAGAATTAACTCCAAATAATCCTGAAACCGATTCTTTTATTACCTTTCATGCTGGCGAACAGTCCTTTTAAGTTCTGTATTTTCATGTCAATCATTATATAATCATTGAAAATCCACCCATGTGAGAATAAGTACCTGTCAATGTATATAGAATTCTTCATCACAAGGTACAAATAGCTAAATCACAATACATCAGTTTACTTTTAACTTAACTTCTTTTTAATTTTCTTATTTTCATGTCGGTTGTTAATCACTGTGAATCCACCTATGTGAGAATAAGGACCTGTCAATATATATATAGAATTCTTCATTACGAGGTACAAATAATCAAACCACAATACATCAATTATCCACACGTCTTTCCAATTTCTCACGATTGTCCATCATTATCAGTGACAGGTTATTTATGGGACATGGAACAAGTGTCGGGGGGAACTGTCTAGAAAATTTGTGTTGGAGAACTGACTTACTGGGGGACTACCTTGATATCATTGGCACCCGCTTGTGGTGCTCTTCTTTAGCTCCAGTATATAGCTCTAGTTATAGTGGCTTAAGGTCGGAAGAGCTTGAATCATGCTGTGGTTTCAGTTGTCATTGAGGCAGTCCATCTGTTAGTCCATCTGTTACTTAACTCTGTACCAAACAGCAAGTTTTTGGACTGGACCAAATTCAAAGCATTTGCAGACAACATTAAATGCTGCCAAAATGATAATTTCTGTCTCTGATAAGGTAGAAAGCATTGTGGGGGAAAAGGAGAAAATGCTGGTTACCAGCATTTTCTCCTTTTTCCACAATGTTTTAAAAGCCTTCTTTTTTAGGGTTGTTAAAAGTCAGCATTGTTTGGTAAAGGGTTAATAAAGCCCCTGTTAATTGTGGTCTGGTTTTCATAAAAATTGCACAGTCTGCTTATATTATGGAACTTTTTCTGGTCTATCATTTAGGCAAAAGTAGACATTTGAAAAATTTGTATTTCTGATTATGTAATAAAAGACTGCAAGAGACTGCATTCTTTTGAAACTTGCACAGACCATTAATTTTTGTATTATCTAAGGTTTAATGAAGTCTATTGAAAATGAAGAAAATGTAATCATCGTCGCAGCAGAAGGAGAAAATGCTGCTTACATTGGCCAATTCCGAGAACTGATGATAGTCTCTGCCATACGAATCATCCCTTTCTCACAGCTAGTCATTGTTTCAACAATAATTATGTGGGAAAGCAGCAAGTGTCTGGAAAAGAATATTGTGCAAAGTACATGGAAAGGACACTCGAGGAAGCATGTATAGGTGCCTTGGCTGCAGTGATATATCTGAAATAATGTTGAAAAAGGCATTTAACACAATACAAACAAACATTAAATTGGACAAGTGTAAAATTTTGCTGCTTGGTGAAAAGCTAATCCAGGTGTTGCAAGCTGCAATCCAGGCACCGCCAAATTTTTTTCAGTGGGATGGATCAAAAAAAGGATTCCTACTCATTGCTTTGTTCTTTGAACCAGCATCCCCTGGTTTCAAGTCCTGTGTGCAACTGATTGCCCTACCAACCTTGGCCATGATGTTCCAGAGCAGCATCATTGAAATATTTTCACCCAAACTCATCCGATTTGCAATTGAACTGTACAAAACAATCCCATTTTTCAACAACCTTGGGGAAAACGGCTCTTGAAAATGTTGGGGAGAAAGGAAGAATTACTGGTGACCAACATTCACCCCTTTTACCACAACGTTTTCCACTCGGTCACAAATCCCATCATTTGTACCATATTTCATTTGTCATAGGCAATTGGTTCCAATTTGGACCAGTCTGAAATTTTGTTTTGTGGTAAAGGGTTAATTCTTTAGAACACAATCTAGTGGTTGTCAAAACACAGGAGCCCACCCAGGACCTGGTAGCTCAGTAGTTCATGTATCTGATTTGTGACCTGATGATTGCAAGTTCGATACCCGGTTGAGGTAAACTTACAGCAATTTTTGGACTCTCACCTCTGATACATGTGAGAAAAGTAGTATTTGGCTCTGGAAAGAAAGTTGTGTCGGAAAGCCAGGAAACACATGGGTGCGTCACTGACCGCCATGATATGACCTGAGCTGTTAAAATGGTGTTAAACTCCAATACAATCAAAACACAGGATTTCTTTTGAGACACATTCATTTTGCCCTCCGCAAATGCTTTCAAGTTGGGTAAATCTATTTAAAGTTTTGTTGTCTGGTAAAGGGTTCACTATTAACCTTCGACCACACTATCCTGAGTTTTAAGGACAGCCAGAAAGAAAGTCGTTGAAAACATAGTGGGAGGAGGAACAAATGCTGTATTATCTCCTCTTCCCAGAATGTTTATAAAGCTTTTAAAGAAAAATCCAGTCAGTTTTGCAACATTTCATTTTATTTGAAAATGCTTTCAATGTGACATGTGCAGACAACGAGCATTATGTAGTCCTCTTGTTACCACGGGGAATGCCTTCAACAAAATGTTAAGTATTGTTCTATCAATCACTCTTGCAACTCGTTGGTCAGAGTTGATGCTTATCCTGCTAAATAAGTTAAAGAAAAATTTTAAGCCGATAGTAAAAACCCAAATAATGCTAATTCAAACTCATTCTTTGGAGAAACATATCTCCTTATTGGTCAGTGAAGATCCAAGATCAGACTGCACGTTCAGTGCAACCTGATCTTGATCTACACTGTCTGCAAAAGGTCAGTAAGTCGCTTAGCAGCTAAAGGGTTAAAACCGAGTTATATTGCGCCATGCTCTGTGAAAATGGGGTTTTATTGATCTGAAAAAAGTATCGATCCAGATCAGCCTGCGCAGGCTGTCCTTGGTCGAAACGCTTTGCCAGTGGTAAATTTTGTCAAAGGGCAGGTTTACCCCATGATTCAGTTGCTTGTTACACAAAATGACTATATCGGTCCATAAATATGTGATAACTTGGTATAATGACTCACGGAGATGCACTAAACTCCTATGTGCCAGATTGCCGCTCTCACACACCCACACACATACACACCCCCCCCACACACACACACACCCCCCACACACAAACCCTGAATATATGCACAGAAAACGTAGATCGACCAGGGTCCATTTGGTTTAGCCAATCAGAAGTTGTGTTACTTTCAAATTTAGAAAACCTTGGAGAATAAGACTAAGAACGTTCTTAAGAATGGTTGGTGAATACGGGCCCAGATTTCAAATGATAACCGAAGATGCTGCCAAAATATGTTGTTACTGACCGTGATGCGAATAGCCTAACTCTACCACAAAACGGCAATAATTTAGACTTGTCCAAATTGAAAGCACTTGCAGACGGTAATTTAAATGTGGTTCAAGTGATTGAATTTGTCCATGATAAGAGTAGAAAACATTGTGGGAAAAGGACAAAATGCTAGTTACAATCATTTTCTCCTTTTCCCACAATGTTTTCCAAAGTCTTCTTCCTCAAGGTCGTTAAAACTCGGGATTGTTTGGTACAGAGTTAAAGTCTCTTATTTGCATAGTAATCATGAAATGATAATTCACTGCGGAGAAAAAAGCTGCAAATATCAATACGATCTAGAGACTCACCGGTAAGTCTACAAATAATCCATTCAGAATACATGCATCGACTGGCAACAAAATCCTTAGAGCACCATGATTTCGATTGGCCAAGAACAGCAGTGTTGGTAAACTGTCTCGGAAAAACCCTCTCGGGAAACTCCCAATTCCAACTCAACACACGGAGAGAGTACAGTCGCACCCATTTGGCATACTACGGGTAATCCGTTGATCGAGTCCCTCAGCTGAAACATAAAACTGATATTTATCACATAAAACCATCTCCAGCAGGGTATTATACCCATGACTTATTTTTGATAATACACTAGTGTATTATCGCTTTTTGGGTCCCGGTTTTCGTTATGTTTGTAGTCATTAGCGCGAGAAACCGGCGAGACCAACCAGAGCACGTGCCGGAATTTGTACAACTTCGCCACTTCGCGGGAAAATGACGTCATTGTCGCTAAGATGTCACAACTCGGCCGATTCCGTACCTAAATCAAATCTATGATTTGATCACCGGATCACCCGAGGTATGCCGAATGGCTAAGATGTATACCATTCGGCATACCTCGGGTGATCTTTGGTGATCAAATCATGTAGATAGATGTAGGTACGGAATCGGCCGAGTTGTGACGAGCGAGATGTATACATGCGGGAAATGTTATGGTTTTTCATGTTGAATAACAACGAGAAATGCAGCATAAGTTATTTGAAAAAAACAAATTAATGAAATATTTCGATTTAATCCCTCTTAAAATTGTTTTATTCTAATTTTGATGTAAATGTCACAAAACTATCTTCTTGTGTATGTACACATTTCAAACCGAACTACATCTGTAAGCATGGATCCATGAACGATATATAGGCTAAGTTGATGATGCAGGATACTTATTTGTCTGTCATTCGTTTTATGTGATAAAAAGAATCTCACATTCGTGTTTATGTATTATCATTTTTATCAAACTCGTTGCCTAAAATGTATACATGTGACGCTCGCCAAGGCTCGCGTCATATAATTTTAGTCAACTCGTTTGATAAAAATGATAATACATAAACACTTATGTAAGATCCTCTATATAACACCAATATTTGTTGTATTATTGGTTTAAAAAAATAGATAATGACTAGGAAGATATTACTAAGAATTGTTAATGCCTCTTAGTTCATAATGAATTATATCTAAGTTGAAAACACTGCAGCAAAATTATTGATTATGAGGATTTGAGTTTGATTGAAATTGTTGTATTATTGGATAAGATTGTAACAAATTGCATGAAAGAATTTGATTGTACCTATTTAACATTGTAAGAAGAAAACATTGTGACATATGGAAATGATTACTTAATTGATCTTTGTAGTGACTTGCATTGTTAACTTGGAAACATTGTGACACTTAGAAATAGTTACTTGATTGTTCTTTGTATTGACTTGCATTGTCAAATTGGAAACATTGTGACAAAATAAATGGTTAATTTCATTTGCAGTGTTTATGGTCTGTAAAGAAATATTACAGCTAAGAACACTGTGACAGAAGCATTCATGTTCTAATTTGAGCTGTTATGCAAATCATTCTATTATTTGGGATTTTTGCTCTACACTTTTGCTAATCTCCCGATTGTTGTAAAAATATACGTTTGATGACTTTTAGAAAGAAAGAATAAATTGATGGAACGGACATCTTATTGTATTTAGATATACAGAGAAAACTCCTACGATACCACAAAATAAAATACAGCATAGCACGATGCCGACTGCACTGGTGAAGAAACCCATGCGTAGGTAACACAATTTCTGATTGGCTAAACCATTTGGTTTAGCCTATCAGAAGTTATGTTACTTTCAAATTTAGAAAATTCTTGAGAATTAGCCAAACGATATTCTTAAGAATGACTGGCAAATACAGACCCAAGTGTTAGTTTTCAATTTGGAAAATTATTCAGTATAAGAATAAGAGTATTCTTAAGAATGATTGGAAACTATGGACCCCATAATACTTCTCGATACGACATCGTCTTATTAACCCGTACCACAGTGTAGGACCGGAAGTGCACGTGCACAGTGTTTGAGACTGGATGTGACTTGGCGTTCTGTACAGTGGCGGTATGTCACTTAAATCTAAAAAAAATATACGCGTTAAGTCAAGCTCGTGTTTTTGCATTACTTTAAATTTTAGAAAATTCTTGAAAAGTGGATAGGATTGGTGTCTAGATCGGTTTATGGGGACATAGTTATTCTATATAAATGTGTAAGGGTAAACACGTAGTTTCAAGTATCCTAGAGCTGTGAAGAGGGGTTTTAATGCAGTCCACGCAGGCTGACCTTGGTCAAAACTTTTTGCTTTTGATGAATTTTCAGCAGTGACCATTTTACCTCAGGATTTAGCCGGCTGTTAGACAGAATGGATTTCATTGATCCATAATTATGTGATGACCTGTTCGGGATAATACATCATTGAGATGCATCAAACCACCTTTTTCAAGAGCATCTATTGTCCCTCGGATGAATATGGGCTTCGAATCTGACCCGTATCTGCGCCCTGAATCTGACCTCTACCTGCATCCTCTGAACCAGCGTTGTCTGCGCGTGTCATATTCTTCGAAGATTCGACCTGTCTGCTATGATGCATCACCCATCCCCCTATACCTGGGAAAAGTAGGGCTTATATCGAAGCTATTAGCCTATTACCAAAGCATGTAGGGGCTGTTTTAATAAATGGTCGGTGCGTAGGTTAGCCGATCATAGCTGAATGAATGGCACCAGGTAGCGTTTTATTGAGTAAACGTTTATTTCATTTGAAATTCAAAGTCACGGTTGTTGTTTTGAAAAATTACTCCGCTACTGTACCCAGGATGCCCAAATTAGATAGATGTGTATTTGTAGAATGCCATCTAGCGGGAGATAATGCTGAACCAGTACTGCGAACAGTCACCATCATAATTTCCCTAGAAGCTCAGTGTCGTCTGTCTCCAATCATTCCTTGATTCATTCATGATAAGTCAACTTCAAGGACAGGGTGTTTCAAAGCGTCTGATACACTTTCAATTCATAACTCAGCCACGCTCTGGCAAAGGGGGCTTAATGCATCTCCGTGATGCATGATCCCAAGCAAGTAATCACATAATTATGGATCCATAATAGCCACTTTTTTTAAATAACCAACTTAATCACGAGGTAAACTGGTCTTCAGACATAGAAAATTGACCAATAGCGAAAAGTTTTGGCTCAGGTCAGCCTGCGCGGACTGCGCAGGCTGACCTGGTCGATACTGTTCGCAGATGCATAAAGCCCCCTTTTCACAGAGCATGGCTCAATAAATAGATATTTTGCAACAGATTACATTCCGTTGAGCACTAGAGGTAGATCATTTCCTTTCGACTTTAAAATAATAGTTTTCTTTAATAATGATACCTTCAAACATCACCAGAGGAATGGTGTATACCAAGATCAGACTGCACATGCTGATCTTGTTAAACACTTTCTGTCGAATACATGACAGGGAAACTCGTACAGTTACATATAAGCCATGCTCTCGGAAAAGGGGTTTTGATACATCTTTGTATGCATTATACTAAACAAGATGTCACCGATTTATGGATCCATAAAATTCATTTTGTCCAACAACCATGCTGTCGGGAAAGGGGTTTTGATACATCTTTGTATGCATTATACTAAACAAGATGTCACCGATTTATGGATCCATAAAATTCATTTTGTCCAACAACCGACTGAAACGTGAGGTAGAATGGTCCTTGGAAATGTAGAAAATTTACCAATAGCGAAAATTTTCAACCATGTCAGTCTGCGCGGACTGCACGGGCTGACATGGGTCGGTACTTTTTGCAGATGCATTAACCCTTTCCCACATAATCTCGACTTCTAACTACCCTAAGGAAGAAGCCTTCTGAAAACATTGTGAAAAAAGGAGAAAATGCTGGTAACCAGCATTTTCTCCTTTTCCCACAATGTTTTCTACCCTACCCGCAACAAATTTCAATTTTGGGGTCACACTTACTTATTTTGTCGTCTGCAAATGATTTCAAATTGGACTGGCCCAAAATTTTGTTGTTTGGTAAAGAGTTAAACCACTTTTCACAGGGAATGGCTCGTATATTTATATCCCAGTTAAATCCCCCCCCCCCCCCCCCCATCACCACAACCGCCAGATTTGCAGACTTTCCACGTGCTTAATTTGGAAATGTTTTGTATTCACTGTTTTGTGTGTTAGCCACTTGTGTAAAATGTTTTGTTTATGAGACAATGTTTTTCTTTAAAGTTGATGGATTATTTAATTAATACATGCATTCTGGAAAATATTAAACATGGAGGTGGGTTAATTTATCGCTTTTCCTCTTCTCATTTTGAAGTCTCATTTTTTGTGTTCAATCATCATCATAGGACTCGCCGTCGACTTTGTAACTTGTTTTCACTCCATCCCTACAAGATAAATGATGATCGTCGTGATAGGTTCAGTCGGTAATGTACGGGGCTAGAAAATTTAGGGGTTGTAAATTTGATGGTCGAGCCCGGTAGCGCAATTGGTGACAACAGGGCTTGAAAATTAGGCTTGTGGGTACGATGCCGAACCGGGTGGCACAGTCGGTGACGTGAAACATACCGGTTCCATTCCTGGCTAGGCCAAAGAGTTTCAGCATGTCCAAGTAGTGTGTAGGATTCAAGGTCGGTCAGTCATAGGTTCGATCGCCAAGAGAAGGGTCGGGGTTTCGCGCAAATGTTCTTTGGCAAAACACTTCAAAACTCTGCCCTTGTACTTGCTAGACCAAGGAAGGTATGAAACACAGGAATAGCTTAGATAAGCCGTGATTTGACTTAGATGATGCTCAAAGCGTCTTGAGTTCGACAAAGAAAACTCTCGCAAGGCTCGTAACCTGGACGTTCCGAGTTTGAGTCTCACTGGAAGACCTGGGTTTTTCGTGGGAGTGTCCCTGGGCAATACACTTCAGAGCCCTAGTCTAGAAATGGTTAAACCCAGGAAATATATGATTTTGTAGGCTGTCGCCGTGATAAGACAAATAATTTTGAAAGCAGTGTATTAAGCATTCAATCAATCACCTGCAAGGTGAAATGGTTGCCATTGGGACAGAAATCGTTGCTCCTAAAACTTAGACACGGGAAAGCAGCCGATAATTTTATCACCATAGACATCATTTTAAACTCTTTACCAGACGACAAATTTTTTTACTTGTCCTACTTGAGGGCATCTGCAGAAAATAGATTAAATTTTGAGATTTGTTTAAGAAAGAATAGTAAATATTGTGGACAAAGGAGAAAATGCTTGTTAGCACTTTATCTGTGTATTTCTTGCTTTTCACCAGTACTAGATTAGGGCTTTTGCGGTGCTTTGCCCAGGGACATTCCAACAAGAATAGCCCTGCAAGCGGGGATCGTTCAAGAATTTGGTTATTAGAAATTCAGCAGCGTAACCCTTTCTCAAACAGTCTGGTGTTCGACCAGGAGAAAGAAGGCTTTGGAAAATATTGTGGTGAAAGCAGAAACTGCCTTTTCACAGTATTTTCAAGTCTACCATAGACAAATACTGTTAGCCGAATTGGAGTTGTAGTCTGCAGGTACTCGTACTTTCAATTTGGGCAAGCTACAATCTTATCGTGTGGTACAGAGTTTAGGTGGTCGATATATAATCCAGAGGTTCTGCGGTCAGTCCTCACCGGCCACACTATTTTTCGTGGGATTGTTCTTTGGCAAGGTGAAGTATCAGCTTAGTACTTGTGATGTTCAGGAAACACGTAGCAAACAGTATGGATCAAGATCGGACTGCCAATAACAGGTACATGTAGGTTTAAAAAATCGGATATACTAGTCTATTGGTTTTAATTCGCTCTGGGTTTTCCTACATGTAATTTTTTTTCAATCGTACATTCATTCATTCATTTATTTATTTATTTATTTATACTTCTCAGATAATGACAATCTTTGTTTTCCACGCATGTGGACTAGCTATTGTCGCTTACATTGCAAGCAATATTTAAATGCAAGTGCGGTTTTATGCTAAATAAAAAATGTTATGCTGTGAAAGAGCGAAGTGTCGCCGGGATATGCTTGTACTTGTGAAAGCGGCATAATGACAGCCTGGGTTCCAGTCTGATCATTTCCCCCCTTCTAATTACATGTGAGCCATGTTCTGTGAAGAGGGGGGCTTAATGCATCTGCGAAAAGTATCGATTCAGGTCAGCCTGCGCAATCCGCGCAGGCTGACCTGAGCCGAAACTTCACTATTGGTCAGTTTTCTATATGCCCAAGCACCAGTCTACCTCATGATTGAGTCAGTTGTTTAAAAAAGGTAGCTATTACGGATCCATAATTATGAGATGGCTTGATTGGTACAATGCATCACTGAGATTCATTAAGCCCCCTTTTGCCAGAGCGTGGCTCATGTATTTTGACGTTACTTTATAAAAAACGCGGGGGGGGGGGCACAAATTAACAGATTATTTTAGATGGTTAATGTAGACCGTGATGCGGTTTAAGAAATTATTGGCGCCTGGACCGAGGCTGAACAGCTCCTTCTGTCACAATCTCTTCACGTGCATTCATGTTTTGTATCATCTTGTATTTTACAGAGATATTTTCAAAGTTATCTGCTCCGTACGTGTTTGTTTGCTGAGCTTTGTATTTTGAGTTGAGGCATCAGTATTTTACAGGGATATTTTCAAAGTTATTTGCTCCATACGTATTTTTGTTGTTGAGGTGCCGAGTTTTGTATCAGTTGAAGCGAACGCTTTACCAGACGACAAAAATCGAGAATCGTCCATAATAGCTTCCTGTGCAGACGACAAATTAAATGTGGCGAAAATTAATGTGATTTTTCTTTGAAAGTATAAAGAAAATACTGCGGGAATACAGAAAGTGTTGATTATCAGCATTTAATCCTTTTTAACTCTTTGCCACACGACAAAAATGTAGACTAGTCCAAATTGAAAGCATTTGCAGTCGACATTTTAAATGTAGCGCAAAACATAACATTTGTCTCTTAAAGGAAGAAAACATAGTGGGAAAAGAAGAAAATGCTGGTTACCAGCATTTTCTTCTTTTCCCACAATGTTTTCCAAAGGTTTCTTTCTCAGGGTCGTTAAAAGTCGGTATTGTGTGGTAAAGGGTTAAACAAGGTTGTTAAAAGCCTTCTTCAGTTTGATTGAAAGTTTCGATTGAAGAACTTAACTCACCTGTAGTGTTTATAGCGGGACTTCCGGTAGAATTTTTTTTTTTTCGTGTTTTTACAAGACATTGTATTCAAATAGAAACTACAACCTCATCCTTATAGGCTCCACAGTGGTGTAATGGTAGTGGGAGTCGACTCGGAACCCGAAGACCCGAGATCGAGACTCGACCAAACCGTGAAAAAAAAAAAAAACGCCAGAGAGAGGGTGGAAAAACAGAAAGGCTGCTGGATAGAGACAAACGGCTGGATGGAGAACGGGCAAGACAGACACTTGGGTAGGCGATGGTGGGACCCAGGAAAATTACCTTTTACTACTCTGTGCATTTGAAATTACCCATCTTCATACAGAGGTGTTTAATAAAAGATGATTATTTATTTCCAGTTTTTCTTCCAGTTCGTAGAACTTGTTTTCTCTTTGCAGAGATCAAGATTAAGCAAGAAGAACACCAAGTTATAAAGAGAAAATGTTTTAATACTCAAAATGAAATGTTGATGTATACAACTGAAACATACTAGACAAATATCAAATTCAACGGCCGAAAACAAAAAAGAAGGCTTTGGAAAAAAGTTGTTGAAAAATGAGAAACATTTCTCCCCTTTTCCATAATGTTTTCTTATCCTTTCACACACAACTTATTTGAACCATAGTTGAATTGTTGATAGCAAATACCTTCAACAGATTAACTCTTTACCAAACAACAGAATTCTAGACTGGTCCAAATTGAAGGCATTTACAGACGAAAAATCAAATTTGGCTCAAAAATTGAAATTTCATTTTCTCCTTTTCCCACAATGTTTTCAAAAGGCTTCTTCTTCAGGGTCGTTAAAAGTCGAGATTGTGTGGTAAAGGGTTAACCCTTATCCTGCTAAAACATTAATAAAACTTTTAAACCAATAGTAAAAACCAAAATATTGGTATTTCAAGTTATGGGAGTTGGGGAAACATCTCCGTATCGGACAGTGTAGATCCAAGATCACACTGCATGTTCTGTGCAGTCTGATCTTAATCTACACTGTTTGCAAAAGGTCGGCGAGTTGCGTTTAGCAGCCTACGGGTTAAGATTTCGTTATCTAGAAACTGAGGGTCAACACACAAATATATATATAAAAACATTAAAAAGACTAAATCTCTCCACTAAAGAATGAAATTTTTGACTTGTCCAAGTTCAAAGATGACAAATTGAATGTATCTGTGAATATGGAATTTGTCTTTCAAGGGGTAAAAAATAATGTGGAAAAGAGAAAATGACAGCTGCAAGCAAAAACCTCTCTATCAAATGATGAAATTTTGGACTTGTCCATATTGAAAGTATTTACAGAAAACAAATTAGATGTGGCTGAAATGATGCGTTTTGTCCATAAAAGGGTAGAAAACATGGAGGAAAAGGAGTAAATACTGCTTACCAGCAGTTTCCCATTTTCCACAATGTTTTCAAGAGCCTATTTAACCCTTTATAATACAATTCCGAGTTTTAAAGACCCTGAGGAAGAAGGCTTTGAAAACATTGTGGGGAAAAGGAGAAAATGCTGGTAACCAACCATTTTTCCTTTTCCCACAATGTTTTCTGCCCTTCTCAAAACAAATTTCAATTTTTTTAACCACATTTATTTTGTCGTCTACAAATGCTTTGAATTTGGAAAAGTCTAAGTTTTTGTCATTTGGTAAAGAGTTGATCATGGTTTTTTAAACTCTTTACCAAATGACAAAATTAAAGACTGGTCCAAATTGAAAGCATTTGCAGACGACAAAATAAATGTGACTAAAAAATTGAAATTTGTTTTGGGAGGGGAAGAAAACTTTGTGGAAAAAGGAGAAAATGCTGGTTACCAGCATTTTATTCTTTTCCCACAATGTTTTCAAAAGGCTTCTTTTGCAGGGTCGTTAAAAGTGGGGATTGTGTGGGAACGGTTTAAACAAAACCTGGTTTGATAGAGGCTTAAAATAAAGACAAGCTTATCAGAATACAGACAATTTTAACTTTTTACCAAATGACAAAATTCCAGTATAGTCCCAATTCGAAGGTATCTGCAGAGGACATTATGAATTGTGGCTCAAATGATAAAACTTGTCTTTAACCCTTTACCACACAATCCCGACTTTTAACGACCCTGACGAAGAAGTCTTTTGAAAACATTGTTGGAAAAGGAGAAAATGCTGGTAACCAGCATTTTCTCCTTTTCCAACAATGTTTTCTACCCTTCCCAATACAAATTTCAATTTTTCAGTCACATATATCATGTCATCTGCAAAAGCTTTCAATTTGGACTAGTCTAATATTCTGTCGTTTGGTACAGGGTTTAAGAAATACAAAATAGTGTAAAAGGAGAAAATGCTGGTTACAAGCACTTCCATCATTTTCCGCAATATTTTCAAATGCCTACTACATATGAATCATGCTCTGTGAAAAGGGGGCTTGATGCATCTGCGAAACAGTATTGACCCAGGTCAGCCTGCGCAGTCTGCACAGGCTGACCTGGGCCAAAACTTTTTGCTTTTGGTCAATTTTCTAGATGTCAAAGGACCAGTGTACCTCATGATTCAGTAGTTTGTTATACAAAGCCGATTTTAGGGATGTATAATACTGTGACGACTTTCTCGGTATCATGTATTACGGAGATGCATTAAGCCCCCTTTCCACAGAGCATGGCTCATAGTATTTCGAAACAAAGGGTTGAACTCGATACAATACACTCATCACAATACAGACTGTTTTGACTCTTTACCACGTAACAAAAATGTAGACTTGTCCAAATTGAAAGTATTTGCAGACGACAATTTTAATGTTATTCAAGTGATGGAATTTGTCTTTCATAGGGTAGAAAACATTGTGGGAAAAGGAGAAAATGCTGGTTACCAACATTTTCTCCTTTTCCCACAATGTTTTCAAAAGGCTTCTTCCTCAGAGTCGTTAAAACTTGGGATTGTTTGGTAAAGAGTTAACTTGTTACCAAATGACAAAATTTTTGACTAATCCAGATAAATAGCATTTGCAGATGACAGTTCAGTTGTGGCTTAACTCTTTACCAACCCAAAAAATTTTAGACTTTTCCAAATGGAAAACATTTGCAGACCACAAATATAATGTCACTCAAACGATCAGATTTTTAATAGAAGGCAAGAAAGCATTGTAGCAAAAGGAGGAAATGCTCGTTACCAGCATTTTCTCCTTTTCCCACAATGGTTTCAAAAACTTTTTTTCTGATTGGTCGTTAAAAGTCAGGATTGTGTGGTAAAGGTTTACATGATTGGAATGCCTTTCTGCATACAGAAAGTATTGTGGGACCATGCGGAAATGCTGGATACCACCATTTCCCCTCCTCCCTCCCTCCCTCGAGACACATAAATGTTGCTCAAATGATGGAATTTACCTTTGTAAAATTCTAAGGCCAGAATACATAGTGGAAAAAGGAGATACATACTGAACACCATTATTTTCTCCTTTTCCCAACATGTTTTCAAGAGTGTTCTTCTTCCAAGTAGAAAAAATCTGGGTGTTTTTGGCAAAAGGTCAAGACATACCAACAACATGTACAAATGGTAAAAAGAATATATATTTAAACCCTTAAAGTGCCTTTTCCAAACAACAGTTGCCTTTGCAGCCAGTGTAGATCACGATCAGGCTGCACAAAACATGCAGTCTGATCTTTGATCTACACTGTATGCTTTCCTGAAACACAACAGACAAAAGCAACCATAATTTTGCAATTATGTATTTGGGTTTTATTTGTAGACTTAAAAGCCTGTTGGGTTTATTTAGCACTCTAAGGGTTAAGGAAAAGTGAATATTTTTCTTTAACCCTTTCCCAAACAAGCCTTGGTTTTCACGTGTCTGCAGTACAAGTCTTTTGAAAACACTGTGGGAAAAGGAGAAATTGCTCGTAACGAGCAATTTCTCCTTTTCCCACAGTGTTTTCTGCCCTTTTTGAGACCTTTCTGCCATTTTCATCAAATTTAAAATTGTCGCTGCAAACTCTTTCAATTTGGACCAGTCCAAAATTTGTCATTTGGGAAAGGGTTAAACAACATGAAAAATAATGGGTGGAAAAGCATGTTTGCTTACAGGAAGCACTGGCTACTTTACTTTGAACCCTTTACCACACAACCACATTTTATAACAAACCTGAGGAAAATTTAAGAAAACATTGGGAGGAAGGAGAAAAAGCCGATCATCAGTTCTTTCTCCTTTTTCCCCCAATGTTTTCTCCCTCTTTTGAGACACATTCACTCATATGAGCCACATTTGATTTAAACTTTTGTTGTCAAATAAAGACTTTTCAATTTCAAAACGTGTCCAAAGCAATATGGTGGTAATTTTTCAGTCATCTGTAATAGGTTAACCCATCACAATAAATGCTTATTCTAGACCTAAACTAAAACTAGCACAAATTCCACAGCGGAGAAACAGAGCAATGAAGGAAAACAGTTGGTAAAACACTTTGGGAACACAAACAAATGCTTTTTATAACCAAATGCTCCTTTTCTCACAATACTTTCAAGAGCTGCAAAACTGGCTTTGAAAATTTTATACATAACTACTTTCAATCTTACAGTATAATCTTTACCCCTTACCAGATAATCCTATATATTGAGAAATCTCAAGAGGAAGTCTTTTGAAAACATTGTGGGGAAAGGTGAATGTGCTGGTAACCAGCATCTTCTATATTCTCACATTTTTTTTCTACCCCTCTTAGACAAAATTTCACCATTGACAAGTGTAACATTTTGTAAGTTCCAAATTCCAAGTTTTCTAAAATCTGCTTGGCATCCTGAACCCCGTCACCTAAAACCTAAAGCTTGGACAATTCCAAACTTAAAAGCCTATAATCAATTATAGTGAAGCTATGAAGACAAAAAGTTTTGAAACACGTACTGGATAATAAAAATAAACTATTTCAACAGAACACCATATAATATAATCAACAATTTTACACCCTTAGGGCACAATATGTAATAGTGTATGATGCAGAAAAAATAGGAACCAGAGAAAGGTTTCAGAACCAAACCTAATAATTTGAGTTACACTTGTCATTTGCAAATGCTTTTTTCAATTTGGACCATTCTAAATTATTGTCGTGCGGTAAAGAGTTAGTGGAACATTTTTCAAAAATCATGAAGTTGTGCCCCCCCCCCCCCCGCTTTTTCCATTGGCATGTATGGTGAAGTTTTATAAGAAATTCTGTTATTATAACAACAAATCTCAATATGAAACACAACAAGTCAAAATTAAACTACATGTAGCAAAATCAATCATCAAAAAACTGAACATTGTTTAACTAGCAAAACTCATAATGTACAATACTAACAAGTTGCAATGAGTTATTTCCCTTTGATCATTGTAACACATACTAGATCTAGCTTATTCAGAGAAAACAACAAAACCACAGCAGCCATTTTTCTTGACAGATCAGAATTCTTTCAAACATCTGTAAAATGTCCACTCTTGGATAAAGTAACTCTCCTTTAACTCTTTACCAAACGACAAACTTTTAGACTTGTCCAAATTGAAAGCATTTGCAGGCGACAAAATAAATATGACTCAAAATTGAAATTTGTTTTTGGAAGGGTAGAAAACATTGTGGGAAAAGGAGAAAATGCTGGTTACCAGCATTTTCTCCTTTTTCCACAATGTTTTCAAAAGGCTCTTTTTCTCAGGGTCGTTAAAAGTCAGGATTGTGTGGTACAGGGTTAACTCTTTACCAAATGACAAAATTTTGGGCTTGACCAAACTGAAAGCATTTGCAGATAACAAAATAAATGCGCCTCAAAATTTGAAATTTATTTTTAAAATGGTAGAAAAGATTGTGGGGAAAGGGGAAAATGCTGGTTACCACAAAGTTTTCAAAAGCCGTCTTTTTCAGGGTCATTAAAACTCGAGACTGTGTGGTAAAGGGTTAATTGCCAAATGAACCAAACACACATCTACACTCAAGAGCAAAATTCTTTATGAATGCAATATCAAGGTTGTTTTTGTCTAGAATATCTTGGGAACAGATCAAAGATCTAACTGCTTTGAAACGTGCTCTATGGATTAATAGATGAAAAAGAACAGAAACAAACTAGAATATTGCAAGTAAAAATTGGTGAAAATATTCAGACCTCCATTTCATCAAAAAGTTCATCTTAGACAGTGTAGATGAAGATCAGACAGTAGGAGGCATTCTAATCTTCATCTACACCATCCCGTTTCAATATTTTGTGAGATATTCAGACCAAACAGCATTTAGAAATTGCATTGTCTCTTTTTCCAGACTATAACTTGTCCATGTTGAAAATTACAAAGACAAGATACCTGAAAGCAGGATATCTTTTCATCATTTATCAAACAATTAATGAACCTGAAGAAAAAGGACTTTTGAAAATGTTTTGGGAAAGGAGAATAATGCTGGATAACTAGCATTTTCTCCTTTTCCCACAATGTTTCCCATACTATTAAAGACAAATCCCATCATTTGAGCTACATTTGTCACTGCAAACACTTTCAACAGAGACCAGTCTAAAAATTTGGTTGTTTTTTAAAAAACTAAACTGCCAATAGTGTGAAAATAATGTGAAAAATGGACAGAAACCTCACTGAAAGCATCTTATCAATATGTCATACTATTTTCATCAGCTGCTACTAAAAATGACTGCAGATAAAGAAAAGAATTCAGCATGTGACTGCATTTTGCAATGACGTAAATTCTTACCTTTAAAAATAACAACATTTATTTTCTCTTAGAGTGTCAAATAAACTCCTGTTTTCACAAAATTAAAGACTTGAAAATATTGTGGCAAAAAGGGACATTCTAAATCAAGATAGAGATAGCAATGTAGATCCTTGATCAGAATGTCTGTGGTCTCAATTCACACCTGCCAAAAATGCAGATTACCACATGTGCCAAAAGAATAGTTAATTCTTTTTAACCCTTTACCACACAATCCCATCTAAAAACAACCCTGAAGAAGGTGGCTTTTGAAAACAAGCATTTTCTCCTTTTCTCAGAATTTTTTTCTATCCCATCAAGGACAACTTTCGTCCTAAGGGCCATATACCATTTTGTCCTCTGCCAATGCTTTCAAATGTGAATGAGATTTTGTTGTTTGGTAAAGAGTTATGAAATGCTTCAAAATAAAGTTGGAAAAATAAGTATATACAAGCTTATTTAAAATCAGTTGACATTGTTTTAGATCCTATGGGGCATAACTGAAAATTTCTTGGTAGAGGTTTTGCCAGATGCTGCCTTCTTATTTGGAAAAAGGAGATCTTTAAAATGTTCACAGTATAAGCCTGCATTAAGATTGTGAACCCCCACCAGGGAGGAATTTTATTTACCCCGAGCAAGGTCCACTGGATAAATCTACATTTATACCAAATTTTGTAGGCCTAAGCTCAATTCTTTACAAGACATTTCTTGAAGATCTGCTAAATTTCTCCATGGGTCAAAACAGCTTTGAAATAACAATTCTTTTTTTTTTTTAGGCTGTATCAGGTTAAATCTTCACTCCATAGTCCAATACTCCTAGCTGGAAAGATTCATTTGGATATCCATCTCCATATCACATTGTCTTCCTAAAAATAGAAAGCAAACTTCATATTGATATAAACTCTTCTTTAACTCTTACCACAAGACAAAAATTTAGGCTTGTCCAAATTGAGAGCATTTGCAGACGATAATTGCACTGTGGCTGAAATGGAGGAATTTGTATTTGATATGGTAGAAAACATTGGGGGATATATTACATCACATTGTGGAGCCCATTGAAAGTTTTAGTTACAAGCATCCAAAACACAGGTCTTTGATATTTCTTTTTATTTAAGTTTTTTAAAGTTAGTTGACAAATCTTGTTTTACCAGAAGTTCATAATGTTATCAGAAGTGTATGTATATTCGGATAGTCAGGTGTTAATGACAGTGATTGTGAAGTAATATGGATTATGTCAATGCCAGACTGGTAAGTTTATTCATAAAATATCGGTCATCATTAATTTTTGTCAGTCTGCGATTAAAAAGTTTTAGTGAAGTTATCTTGCATTTGGAATTTGACGCTCCAGTTGTCAATTTTAAGCCAAGATTGGGTGAGGGTTGCAGACGATAATTGCACTGTGGCTGAAATGGAGGAATTTGTATTTGATATGGTAGAAAACATTGGGGGATATATTACATCACATTGTGGAGCCCATTGAAAGTTTTAGTTACAAGCATCCAAAACACAGGTCTTTGATATTTCTTTTTATTTAAGTTTTTTAAAGTTAGTTGACAAATCTTGTTTTACCAGAAGTTCATAATGTTATCAGAAGTGTATGTATATTCGGATAGTCAGGTGTTAATGACAGTGATTGTGAAGTAATATGGATTATGTCGATGCCAGACTGGTAAGTTTATTCATAAAATATCGGTCATCATTAATTTTTGTCAGTCTGCGATTAAAAAGTTTTAGTGAAGTTATCTTGCATTTGGAATTTGACGCTCCAGTTGTCAATTTTAAGCCAAGATTGGGTGAGGGTTGGCCGGAGGCCTCTGGTGTGGGGGCCCTACTATTAAGGAGAGAGTGTTAATTAGGTGAAATGCTGTAACTACACCGTCTCTTTATTCACAGCATCAAAAAAACTTTGATTATTTAACCCTTTACCACACAATCCCAAATTTTAACGACCCCGAGAAAGAAGCCTTTTGCATACATTGTAGGAAAACGAAAAAATGCTGGTAATCAACATTTTCTCCTTTTCCAACAATGTTTTCAACCCTTCCCAAAACAAATTTCAAAATTTTTCAGTCACATTTATTATGCTGTCTGCAAATGCTTTCGATTTGGACTAATCTAAAATTTTGTCGTTTGGTAAAGAGTTAAAACAAAGTTTTACATGTACCTCTGTCCAGTGTTCATTTCTAACCAGGCACAGATTTGTCTCCATCGGGTGGTTTACACCACTTTCAGCTGTATACCAGTTAGGTACATCATGGCAATAGCTAACTTGTTCATGTGTTTTCTGGGTTTCATCAGGCTTAGGCTAGGTCATTCCCCAAGACAGACCCATGAATACCACTGCTTCAAGTGAGGGACAAACCCGCAACCTCTAAATAACAAATCTGGAAATGTGTTCATGTCACCTGTAAGTAAATAAGATACATGTATGTAACAGTAAATAAACTCTCTGCAAGACAATAATTATAGTTATCACAATTTTTCTCATTGAACAAATTCATGAAAAAGAAATATTGCTCAAATATGGGATTGTTTCTGAAAGAGTAAAAAAACTGTAGGAACAGGAGAAAATGCTGGTTACTACTGCTATTTCCTCATATTTCCACAATACATTTTAGACAATCTTTGTAAGGGTCTTAGAGAACCATTTCATAAATGGTAACAGATTATTAACTACATTAGCACAAAAATTTTGAGTGAGTTTTGTTACAGGAGATATTGCAAGAACCCCATCCTAATTTACACCTGCTTCATTAACATGCTTGGTGTATAGCACGGGCACACAGGACCTTGGTTAAACGTCTCATCCGAAAGACTATCGATAAGTTTAGATGGCCAGCCATGGGGCTTGAACCTGCACCCACAAGTGACCTAAGACTTGATGTTTACAAGTCCTATGCTCCACCACTGACTATCAGTTTGTATTTACACCACTATTTGTACCTGCTAATCAAGGTGCTAATGATAAATTATCTATCACTAATTTTAACAGATGTGCAATGGTGTTAACAGCAGATAATATTCCAAACTGTGTAATCAACTTGAGTCTCTAATTGTGGAAATATCTAGTCTTTGGTTATATTTAGTGAGCCAGTTTTGATTTTATAATGAGTGTTATCATTCAAAAAATATCAAGAACTACTGAAATATAAGATAAAGATAAGATAAAATTTGAAACATATTTCAATAGTACAACATGCTTTTGCAATGTTAGCTATTGGCATGAATTCTAATTGTTGCAAGTGATGGTACTATTAGACATGTGGCACAGGCATGTCAATCTTTTTCCTATTTCAGAATTTTGATGATGTGCAATCAAAGTATCCAGAAGTAACCAACAGTGGCAAAGAATCCAAGACTGTATGCCTGTTACAAATTGCAAAGTTTAGAAACACTGATCAGTGATGCAGAAAAATTAACAAACAAAGTAGATCTAATTGACAAGTTAAAGAGATTACTCTGTTAAATAGGTATATGATGCTTGTTTATTTTCTAATTCATATTGTACTTAACTTTCATTTTGGTCAATTAAGTAAGGTGCAAAGCTGTCGTATGAACAAGCCCAGGCCAATGAGCCAAGGGACGAAAAAAGCAAGGGACCAAATGGTTTTCAGACAAACAAGCTTGTATGAAGAAAAAAGGTGGTTTAGGGAAGAAATCCACTTGTCACAACTCAACTGCTTCCATAACTACATCTAAGCTCCTTCTTATCAAGGATCGATGTTTAAGTTCCAGTCACGTGATCTTAAATAAGACCATGCCCATGTAAATTAATCAGCAAGGATATCAACAGCCACAAAGAGCTCAGGTCGTAGAGCATAGGACTTGTGAATGTCAAGTCTTCGGCCAATTGAGGGTGCCCCTTCGAGTCCCACAATTAGCCATCTAAAGTTATCTATGTAATACTTTCGGATGAGACGTTAAACCAGGGTCCTGTGGGACAGTGCTTTACCACTTGCACATTAAAGAACCAAGCTTAACCTAAGATGGGTGTCATCCTGTATCTTGCACTATCCCCCAGACTTGGCGAATGACTGGAAAATTTTATTGGACAGTCGGTCTCACAGGCATAGTTTTGCTGGATGTAATCAAAATCTGTCAGACTGAAAAACACCCGACCAAGTAAGTTTTGTGGCTCATGTAGCTTGGATATGTGGCTCAAACAGTTGAAAATTTTGACAGATGAACAACATCAAAAACAATAGCTCCTTTCCAAACTATTTGGTTGGGAGATAAGGTTTTGCAGTTAAATAAAGATTATTTGAATAAAATCTTTTGCATGTCAAACTGTCAATCTTTTGTGTTCAGTACACTAAAAGGTAGTCAAAGAACATTCCAGAATTTACCTGAACCAGGTGCAGGTTGTCGCTAAATACACACCACTAGTGATAGATTCAGTGACAGGATATACACCATGTAACTCAGAATCAAGGCATAGCTATATGAGCAGCGCCTAAATTCTCCTACATTTCCTGACTGGTTGGCAGTGGATATCATACACTTGATTGATTAGCATTATGTGCATGTTTGGTGTGTAATTAGGCACAACCAGCCTGTGCGCGGCAAGTGCATGTAAATTCTCCTGTTTTGTAAAAAACGGTCATCTCCAACACTATTTGCCATGACTGAGTTGCATACCTCCAAAATTATAGAAACACACATTTTAAATCTTTTAATCGCACAACTGTCACCTTTGGTGTCCCCCATATTGGCACCAGTGGCAATGATAAATAAATGGAAAATCAGTCAACAGCCATGGTTAAGTTATTCACATCTGTCTATAATTGTCAGTGAAATCTGCCAGCAGAGTTGATAGACAATGATAAAAATTGAATGTAAGAACTGCTTGTCAACGAAGTGTAAAAATATGCTTAAAGATTTCCACAGAAAATTGTGACCACTGATTTTTTTCTTAAATTGGCGCCTTGCTACTTTAAGAAGGGTAAATTGGTGTATATTCGACGAAGAAATGTACCTTGTAGATGCACATCACCCATCGTATTTACAGTCGTGGGATTTCATCAACGGATCACCCGAGTGTAACCGCGTGGGAAGAACGCTTAGTTCCTTTCTAGATTCTATTTATAATTTCCTTTGTTGTTTGTCATTTTTCATTCACAATCAACTCATCAACAGGGTGTGCATACCTTTCGGACTGTCTTTATTTCGACTTTAGAAACAAAGAAAAAAATTGTTTCCGGCAACACTGTGCACGTGCAGCCTAGGCTGTTTCCGCCAGCCTTGTTACCGTTTCAGCTGGTGACTGCTTAGGAACAGACTTTTTCGTCCGTGGACTTCTTCGCACTTACTTGTTCGTCCCAACCATTGTTCACAATGTATTGAACAAGTTACATTTTTGGGGGGGCGGATGGGGGTGGAGCGGTTCAGCTTATACTAGCACGTTAACTTCATCAATATTGAACACTTTAAATGGATATCCTTGATAAGTTTTAGACTCTTCTTTGTTTCACTAGTTATGAATAAGATCATTAATATTTGAATCAGGGATCGTAAATTACATATATATTATACGATCTCGGTTTAAATGAAAATTCTCAATGTAATGAATTCTGTTTTGCCTTGTTGTCATTTGCCATTTTCATATATCTTTGTCATATCTGAAGGTATTTATATAAAGATTGGGCTTTTTGTTCACTATCAACAGGAGAATTCATTTCAATAAAGCAAGTAGATCTAAACCTATAAATGAGCGAAGCTCTGTAAAAAGGTGATATACAGTCATTTACGATCGTAAGAGCACTAGCCTATTGCCATCGAGACTGACCAAGATCCAAACGTAAACAAAAAAGCTTGTGGTCACATTCAATTAAAGATCAACAAGCAAAAGTTTTTCATGGCATTTCCTATTGTGGTAAGTAGGCCTAAATGGCTATGAGCGGTGAATAAAGTCAACGGATTAAACTGGACCAGACTTGATAACCGGACTGCGCCGTGCCGAACCAGATCGGACTTAATAGCCGGATTGCACCTTTTTTCTTCAATCTTGTATGGACCAACAAAGTTTTGTCTCTACAAATGCCTGTTATTCCACATTCTCTAGTCTTGCAGTACTCTCAGCACTTTAATTGTACTTTATAAGACCGTAGAGCAATGGAAAAAGCCGTCCATAGCGGGGAATTTAACGTTATAAAATTTAGGTGGCAACGGCTTGAGGTGTCTTCCTATGAATTTTTCTTGACTTTGAAAAATAGAATTCTTATTTGTGGATATTATTTTTTGTGTTACACGTACTTGAGCACTCTCGCATGCATGCTGGTTCAGTTTTCAAATGTCTTGCGAAATTGGACTGTCAGTTGATGTGTGCAAGTGCAAAACTCATATATATATATTATATTTTTTTGAAATGAATGCCAAGTGATGTCTATTACAATAAAATTTTATTCAGTAAAAAGCTGCAAGTTTCGCGTTAGATGATTCACCGAGAAACGCTCAGAACTACTCACTCGTCACAACTCGGCCGATTCCGTACCTACATCTAACCTCGTCCGTATAATTGAGTCTTCCATATTGAACTACCAATCACATGATCTTAAATATAGCGGCGCCCCTGTAAATCGCTTAGCAACTACATGAACAACCACGGTGAAGTTTTTCACATCTATCGATCTGTCGATGAAAGCTCCCAACGGAATTGATAAACCACGCTAAAAATTAAGTGTACAAACTGTTTGCCGACTGAAATATTCTTAAAAAGATGACGATAGAAAATTAAGTCATGTTTTCTTTTTTGAGAGGAGTCTTACAATTTCAATAACGGTAAAACGGTGTGCATCCGGAGACGTGCGAAATGTACCGTGTAGGTGCATATCAAGCTACATGTACGTGATACAGCCGAGGGATTTGATCACCGGATCACCCGAGGTATGCCGAATGAGAACTACTAAGAACCACTAAAAACTACTTGGAACTGCCCGCGCCATCTTTTTTCTTCGGAAATTTCGACACAGCAGCACATTTTTTGGAAAATCTATGAACTCTTTACTGAACCAACTTACTTGTTTCTTGTAGTAGTTTTTCCGCTTTCTTAAAAAAAGCGACGTAAATACATATATATATACAGTAAACATAGTGTTGCACCCCCCCCCGTGTTTTTACTGGGTTTGATTTTCTGGCGTGAATGATATGAAATTTGGTGGAAGTTAGAATCTGACTGCTGCATACACCAACAAACCAGTCTGTTGCCTCTGAAATGAACGGAACTGAGGTATCCCTTAACCTTATGGCAGCGGCCACTGATCGAGCTGTTTCATCCTCTTGTGAGAGGTATGAGACGAAGACTGCAAGCTGTTTCGCAAGCCCAGAACAGAAGTATGCAATATTGACGGATTGTGTGTGCCCATTCTCTGCAGGTCACTTTGAACCTGTCGTAAGTTTCATTTCGACATTAAATTCCTAGCTTTAACTATACTTAAAAGCTTCTCGTTTTTCTTAAATTTGAAAGCAATATCTAAGCAAATAATTGTTACTTACTTTGAGGTCAAGGGGTACCTCACTTCAGTTCATAGGCAAAAGACTGGTCTGTTGGTGTATGCAGCAGCCGGACTCTAATTTGTACTCCATTTTATATTATTCATGTTATTCACGCCAGAAAATCAAACCCGGTAAAAACACGGGCGGGGGGGGGGGTGGATGCAAAACTTTTTTTTTTACTATGTATACATCTGTTCTGAGTTATAAAAGTCTGCAATGATGACTGAGGATCGAGTAGCACAAAGGTTTTCCTACGTTGAAACCGTTTCTCTATCTATGCTATACCTGACCTTTCAAAAACATACAAGACCCGCGTTTACTTTTCTAATTTTCTGTCTGTCAGTAGGAGTTTGGTTCTGTATGTCCTCGACTTCTTGCTACCCTGTGCCCCGAGATCATCGTGATAGGTTGCTTGCTTTCCTGAAGGCTTGTTTCTGGTGTTTTCCTAAAAGTTATCAAGTGTTTACATGTTCACTTTTTGACTGTAAGATACTTCTGTGACTGAGACAATGTCACTTCTTAAAATTCTGTTAAGGCTTTCAACTTTGAGGAAGTTCCTAACAGGACAAATGCAGGCAGTAAAGTTTAGAAAAAAAATGTTTTAGTACTTTCAGACAAGTATGAAATCAAACTTAACACACAGACGGACCAACAACAGACTCAGAGCCATAACATTAACTCATTCGCTTTGGTCGGTGGAACTAACAAAACAAAAGAGTGATATATGTTAGGAAAACTTGAGACAAAAATATTTGCGGACATGATTTATTCATTACATATATTACATTTAGTTCTCTACTGACATAAAGCATCAAGATCATATACAGTACAATATTTCACATTTATCACACAAAATACAGACAGCTCAACTCACATTGTGAGCAATCACAGAATAAGCAAACTTTATTGATTCAATTACTTGTAAAATTTTAATAGATCCAACAGTTTCCTTATTTTTGTAATAGCTAATACCCTGACATTTCAGTCATCTCCTTTGATGTAATAGCAAATGTTTACCTAATGACATAATTTTAGATTTGTCCAAATAGAAAGCATTTACAGATGACAAATTGAATTTTGGTCAAATCGTAACTTCTTTAGCAAGGAAAGGAAACATAATTATTATTGGGGGAAAAAAGAAAATGCTGGTTACCAGCAATTTCCTTTCTACCTAAAGTGTTTCCAAATATCTTTTCATCTCAGAGTCATTTTAACTCTTTACCTAGCAACAAACTTTCAGACTGGTCCAGACTGAAAGCATTTGCAGACAACAACTTGAACGTAGCTAAAATGATTATTTCTGTCTCTAACAGGTTAGAAAACATTGTTGGAAAAGGAGAAAATGCTGGTTACCAGCATTTTCACCTTTTCCAACGATGTATTCAAAAGACCTCTTTCTCAGGGTCATTAAAACTTGGCATTGTGTGGTAAAGGGTTAAACAATGGATTGGCTTGTACAGGGTTGACAGCCCATTGCCTCCTGCAGATGACTGCATTGTGCAGAAGAGCACTTTGAAATACATTGTGGCAAAAGAGGACACTTCTTGCAACAAGCAGTTTCTTTTACAACCTCAACTTATTGCAGTCCACTTTTAAAACTATTGTTGTGAGAGAAGCAATTTTTTTTTCAGTTTACCAAAGTGTTTTCAAAAGTATTTAATTACACCTCAATACAAAAGTATCCATTTACACCTTAATTCAAGTAACTATCTAATTTTAAAGGCGGCTATTCAGATACACAGAGGACTTTTAAAAACACTGTGAGAAAAGGAAACCATCATTTTCTCCATTTCTCACAATGTTATTAACCCTTTTAAAGGCAAATTTAATGTAAAATATTCAAATTTACAATATTCAAATTAATATGCATGTCTTTAACGCTGTACTGCAAGTTTGCCTCCTGAGGTAATGACCGATTTTTGAACTCATGGAAGTAAATATGATTAGTAACAAATGATCATGATCTTAACCCTTTACCCCACAACAAAATGTTTGACTTGTCTATAGTGGAAGCATCTGCCGAGGAGAGATTTAACATGATTCAAATGTTCAGATTTGTTTCTGGAAGGGTAGAATACATTTTGGGAAAAGGAGAAAATACTGGTTACCAACATTTTCTCCTTTTCCCAAAATGTTTTCAAAAGCCTCCTTTCTAAGGGTTGTTAAAAGTTGAGATGGTGTGGTAAAGGGTTCATGTGATAATGGGTTGACCTTTACCAAACAATCAGATTGTTTTACTCTCATAACAAGGAGAGCTGTAGAAAACATCGTGTGAGAAAGGTTACCAGCATTTATTTCCTTTTCCAACAATGTTTTTACTAATCTTTCAGAGGTGTATCTCATCAAATCTTATTTGGTATCTTAAAATGCATTTAATGTGAACAAGTGTCAGTCTTTTTTTCCCAGCAGAGAGTTCAAGAGAAAAGGCCATATATGGCTTGCTAACCCTCTCGGTGCCATTGGCAAAACAAGGGCTTCTGCAGACTGCATAGATCAAGATCAGACTGCACAGAATGTGCAGTCTGATCTTGGATCTATACTATCCGCTTGTTTGGTCCAGCCTACAGGATGAAAATCTCTCCGAGTTTCAGTGGACTGTATTTCAAGCCGTCAAAAGCAATAAAGTTCATATATATTTGATGCTGATAGAGTTAAGACATAGACTTATTTTACGTTGGTCCCTTGACAAGAATTCTACTGAAGGACTGTCATATGTTTTATCATATTTACAGCACAATAAGATGCTTTTGCAGGCTGTGCAGATAAAGATCAGATGGCAAAAATTATGAGGTCTGTTCTTGGATTTAAACAGTCAAATGTGTCAAGATATTTTAGAAGATCTACAAAACACTAAGAAAACACAGTAATCATGGATTCTCTTTCAGGGCAGAAAAAGACTTTCATCATACTATGTTTGGGATTCAACTGTTACACAAACAACTCAATTTCAGAGGGTGATTTTCTAGAGTAAGATATATCTACACAGATTTGGGATAATCAATATGGGTTAAAGCTTCATAAATGAGTACATAATCATGAAAACAATAGCTTAGTCCTTTTACCAAATTACAAAATTGTAGACCAGTCCATACTGAAAGGGAGTTGCAGATGAGAAATCTAATATGGTCCGAATAGTGAAAATTGTCTTTAAAAAGGGCAGAAAACATTGTGGAAAAAGGAGAAATACTCGTAACCAGCAATTTCTCCTTTCTGAACCATGCTTTCTCACCTTTCAAAAAGAAATTCCAATCATTTGTGCATTATTTAATTTGTTGTCTGCAGTTTGGAAATATATTGTTTCAATTTGGACAAGTCTGAAATCCTCTGATAAAGGATTAAATCTTTTAAGTTTCTGCAACAGATCAGTAATGAAACTGTTGTAAGGAAAGAAGCAATTTTTCCTATCAAGTTATTATTCTTTATCCTGTAATGTTTTCTATAAAATTCAAAGTACCCTTGTTTTGATCTAATGGACTATGTATTTTGTTTTGTGGCAGACTTTTTGGTTAATTTGAAGTTGCATGTATGGTCAATGGGTTATGAAAAATGTGCCATGCTCTGTGAAAAGGGGCTTAATGCATCTGCAAAAAGTATTGAGGCTGACCTGGGTCAAAACATTTCACTATAGGTCAATTTTTTGCATGTCAAAGGACGAGCCTTACCTCATGATTCAGTTGTTAGACAAAACGGATTTTAAGGATCCATAATTATATGATGTCTTGCTTGGTACAATGCATTACTCTCCTCTTGCCAGAGCATGACTCAAGTATAAGATGAAAGAAAATCACATGTAGATGATGTACCAATGACAACTGGCCAAATCAAGATACTGTAAATACTGTGAATAGACATATACAAGATAACACTGGGGAGGCAAGCTCAGCTCTTTCCCTCAAAACTTATTGTCAATAGAATCTGCACTGTCTGTTGTTTTACAAAATTTTTGCCATATTACATGTACTTAGCAGCTCAGTTTTTCATGTATTTCCTATGTTTTATCAGTACCATACTTTGAATCTGCAGTGCCTTGTCCAAGGACACTTGGAGCCAACCAGTGCAACAGGCTGGGGATCAAACAAAATATTAATGCTCTGGCAACAGGGGGTTTAATGCATCTCCATGATGCATTATACCAAGCAAGTCATCACGTAACAGTAATTACAGATCCATAAAAATCCATTTCCTCTAACAACTGGCTCAATCCTGAGGTAGAATGGTCCTTAGACATGCATAAAATTTAACAAAAGCCGAAAGTTTTGACTGCACAGGCTGACCTGGGTCGAACACTCTTTGCAGATGCATTGAACCCCCTTTTCCCAGAGTATTGCTCAAATACATTTGCAATGTCCAGCACCTTAATCACCGAGTCATAGAGAATCCCCATAAATACAGGACATGTTTACCGCACAATGCCACCTTTTGACGCCCCAGGGAAAGAAGCCTTTTGAAAACATTGTGGGAAAAGGAGAAAATGCTGGTAACCAGCATTTTCTCCTTTTCCCACAATGTTTTCTACCCTATCAAAGAAAAGTTGCACCATTTGAACCAGATTGAAATTGACGTCTGCAAATGCTTTCAATTTGGACAAGGATAAAATTTTGTTGTCTGGTAAAGGGTTGACGCTCTACCAGAGGATAAAATTGTAGACTTGTCCATGTTGAAAATATCTGAAGAACACAAATGATACTCAAAAGACTAGATTTGTTTTCATTTGAAAGAAAACATTCAGAGAAAACGCGAAAATGATGGTTTCCAGCATTTTCTCCTTTTTCCAAAATGTTTTCGAAGGCTTTCTTCCTATGGTTGTTAAAACCTGATTATTCTTCTCTTCACTAAGCACTTTGAAAGTTTTGAATACTTTCAAAGCATAAGTCAATTGAAAATCCAGTTTGCTGAAAGAAAAAGAATCTCTTCTTTCTGCCTCTAGAGGGTATAAAATTATGCTTCCCCTGCACTTATTTTGACACATTCTATATCAATTTAAATGTATATAGACCTACAAATATACAACAAAATTATAACATAGTTCATGCAAATAATAAAGTATATCTATAGACATTTCTTTCAATACAAGAAAATTCTGAAAATGAAGATCACAATAAATGAAATTCCATAGTATAGAGAAAGTGATCATTTTCTCCATGTTTTTGAACACTAAGAAAACTGTCTTACAACTAAATTAAACTAAAGTAATTAAATGACACTGGCAAATAGTGAATACCAGATTAATCTTAAATTTCAAATCACTCCTCCACCTTGTCTCCATCAATATATAAAACTGTTACATATACATAAATGCTGGAAATAAAATATCTAACTACTCTCTTATAAACTAGTGATTTGAATGGCTAAACCAGAATGTCTTTCTTATTCAAATGGACAGCCTTAAATTTTTACCAAACAACAAAATCTCAGACTGTTCCAAGCTGAAAGCATTTTCAGCTGCAAAATCAAACGTAGCTCAAATGATGATTTCTGTTTTGATAGGTTAGAAAACATTGTGGGAAAAGGAGAAATGGTGGTTACCAGCATTTTCTCCTTTTCCCACCATGTTTTCGAAAGCCTTCTTTCTCAGGGTCATTAAAACTCAGGACTGTGTGGTAAAAGGTTAAGGTATTGCAACAGAAAGTGTAAATCCACACTGTCCACATTGACATGCATGGCATAAGGTTAAAGAAATACAGAATTACATGATTAAGGCAAATGGAGAGACATTGCAATAAGTCTCTCTGCAAAGGCATGAAGTCTATATTATTCTCCTGCCCTTTTAAGATAATTATTACATCAATACAATCAATGGTATTTTTCAATAACCAGAATAAAAAGAACGTACACATGAATAAAAGTTGAATTTTGACTTAGAAAATTCATTCTGCTCCATTCCCTGTTACAATCTGTGAATCTGTCATAACTGTATCTTTCAGACCATGTTCCAGTTCACTATAAATATTTTCATTATAATATAACACAGCAAGAGTTTGTTTTCCTAGCCTGAAAAATAGAAAAAAAGAAATATCCTTGTTTAATGTTTTTCAAACAGTCAGGTGTTTTTCCAAACCTAAGGATAAAGCTTTGGAAAACTTTCAAAGAAAATGAGAAAAATGCTGGTTACATGCATTTTTTCCTTTCAGCACAGTTTTGTTGTTTTCCACAATGTTTTCTATTCTTTCAAAGAAATCTACCACGATTTGAGCTCCATTTAATTTGTAACCTGCAAACAGTTTCAGTATGAACAAATCTGAAAATTGAAATTGTATGGTCTGGTAATCAGCATTTTACCCTTTTTCAACAATATTTTCTATCCTGTCAATGATAAATAGTGTGGTATGATCCATATCCAATTTTTCATCTGCAAATGATTTCAATATGGAAAAGTCTAAAGATTTTTTGAACTGTGCTTGCAAAAAAAGTAAAGTAATATAAAAGAGGTCATATAAGGGGATTTTCTCAATTCTTCATTTAACTTTTTACCACATGAAAAAATTTTAGACTAGTCCAAACTGAATGCATTTGCAGATGACAAATTAACTGTGGCTTCAATGATGAAACTTTCTGTGAAAGGGTAGAAAACATTGTGGGAAAAGGAGAAAATGCTGGTTACCAGCATTTTTTCCTTTCCCCTCAATGTTTTCAAAGGCTTTCTTTGTCAGGGTCGTTAAAATTCAGGACTGTATGGTAAAGGGTTAAGACTAAGTTAAGACCTGATATTGACATCTTAAGAGTCTGCATGGTTTCTGTACAGTGTCAAACAAAATCTTCAACGTAATTTCTGTTATACAGTGGCAGCCTGCGTACCTAGTCATGCTTTCCTGAAGTTTCTTTTACCAGTACTTCACACGATAATCTTCCCCATTGGCTGCTTTCCCAAATAAACATCATTGACAAAGCATCCAGCAGTGAGAGAGGAATGAATCCTGTCACAATGACTCTAGTCCATCCTTGTAAGGAAATTGGCTGAGCTTGGGAATCAGAACAGTGAACCCTTGGTTTCAATCCATCTTCAAGAGTGCCCCAGTAATCTCATGAGAAGAATGAGTGACTATTTGATATAAGTCCTCGATTTCATCCCAAGGGTATATTTGGATTGTTTCACATATTTTAAATACTGTTAATTTTTCAATACACCTAATACTTGCTTATGATGGAACTTTTTTAGAATGGCTTTATTCTTTCCCACAGAATCCCAAATTTTAACAAAGCTGATGGTAACCAGTATTTTCTCACAATTTTTTCTATCCTATCAAAGACAGAAATCATCACTTGAGCTACATCTATTATGTTGTCTACAAAAGCTTTCAATTTGGTCCAAAATTTTGTCATTTGGTAAAGAGATAAAGCTGGAAAAAACAAGAGGACCATGATGGTCCTATATCGCTCACCTGAGTATATTTGTAACCTATATGGTCTATTAAGGGCAGGCTATTCTTTTCACTGCAGGGCGGATATACGCCCAAATATGACCCAAAGGGAAGAATTTTAACAATTTTGGTATGGGGTCACCTAATGATGCTTCAAACAAAATATGAAAGTTCTCGGCCTTATGTTTTGTCACAAGAAGATTTTAAAAGATTCAAATAGGGTGCGCCATGGCAGAGCCCAAATATGACTGCAGAGGGATAATTTTAACAATTTTGGTAGAGGATCATCAGATAATGCTACATACCAAATATGAATGCTCTAGCCATTATGGCTTTTCATCAGAAGATTTTTTAAAGATTTCCTTTTTTGTTTTTATGTAAAATAGGGTGCGCCCGGGCAAAGCCCAAATATGACCCAGGGGGAATAATTTTTACAATTTCGGTAAGGGGTCACCAAATGATGCTTCAAACAAAATATGAATGCTCTCCGCCTTATGGTTTGTCACAAGAAGATTTTTAAAGATTTTAAAATTGGATGCACCCGGACAGAGCCCAAGTATGACTGCACAGGAATAATTTTAATAATTTTGGTAGAAGATCATCAGATAATGCTACATACTTAATAGGAATGTTCTAGCCATTATATTTTGTCATCAGAAGAAGTTTTAAAGATTTCCTTCTTTGTTTCTATGTAAAATAGAGTGCGCCCAGGCAAAGCCCAAATATGACCCTACAGGAATGATTTTAACAATTTTGGTAAGGGGTCACCCAATGATGTTTCAAACAAAATATGAATGCTCTCAGCCTTATGTTTTGTCAGAAGAAGATTTTTAAAGATTTTAAATTAGGGTGCACCCGGGCAGAGCCCAAATATGACAGCAGAGGAATAATCTTAAGAATTTCTGTAGAGGATCATCAGATAATGCTACATACCAAATATGAATGCTCTAACCATTATTGTTTGTCATCAGAAGATTTTTTAAAGATTTCCTTCTTTGTTTCTGTGTAAAATAGAGTGCGCCCGGGCAAAGCCCAAATATGACCGTAAGGGAATAATTTCAACAATTTTGGTAAGGGGTCAAGCAATGATGCTTCAAACAATATATGAATGCTCTAGCCATTATGGTTTGTCACAAGAAGATTTTTAAAGATTTAAAAATAGGGTGCATCTGGGCAGAGCCCAAATATGACCGCAGAGGGATAATTTTAACAATTTTGGTAGAGGATTATCAGATAATGCTACATACCAAATGTAAATGCTCTAGCCATTAATGATTTGTCAGAAGAAGATTTTTTAAAGATTTCCTTCTTTGTTTCTGTGTAAAATAGGGTGTGCCCGGGCAAAGCCCAAATATGACCTTAAGGGAATAATTTCAACAATTTTGGTAAGGGGTCAAGCAATGATGCTTCAAACAAAATATGAATGCTCTAGCCGTTATGGTTTGTCACAAGAAGATTTTTAAAGATTTTAAAATAGGGTGCATCTGGGCAGAGCCCAAATATGACTGCAGAGGGATAATTTTAACAATTTTGGTAGAGGATTATCAGATAATGCTACATACCAAATATAAATGCTCTAGCCATTATGATTTGTCAGAAGAAGATTTTTTAAAGATTTCCTTCTTGGTTCTATGTAAAATAGGGTGTGCCCGGGCAAAGCCCAAATATGACCCAAGGGGAATAATTTCAACAATTTTGGTAAAGGCTCACCCAATGATGCTTCAAACAAAATATGAATGCTCTCCGCCTTATGGTTTGTCACAAGAAGATTTTTAAAGATTTTAAAATAGGATGTGCCCGGGCAGAGCCCAAATATCACCGCAGAAGAATAATTTTAATAATTTGGTAGAAGATCATCAGATAATGCTACATACTTAATAGGAATGTTCTAGCCATTATATTTTGTCATCAGAAGAAGTTTTAAAGATTTCCTTCTTTGTTTCTATGTAAAATAGAGTGCGCCCGGGCAAAGCCCAAATATGACCCTACAGGAATGATTTTAACAATTTTGGTAAGGGGTCACCCAATGATGTTTCAAACAAAATATGAATGCTCTCAGCCTTATGTTTTGTCAGAAGAAGATTTTTAAAGATTTTAATTTAGGGTGCGCCCGGGAAGAGCCCAAAATATGACCCCAGAGGGATAATTTTAACAATTTCGGTAGAGGATCATCAGATAATGCTACACACCAAATATGAATGCTCTAGCCATTATGGCTTTTCATCAGAAGATTTTTTAAAGATTTCCTTTTTTGTTTCTATGTAAAATAGGGTGCGCCCGGGCAAAGCCCAAATATGACCCCAGGAGAATAATTTTTACAATTTTGGTAAGGGGTCACCCAATGATGTTTCAAACAAAATATGAATGCTCTCAGCCTTATGTTTTGTCAGAAGAAGATTTTTAAAGATTTTAATTTAGGGTGCGCCCGGGCAGAGCCCAAATATGACTGCAGAGGGATAATTTTAACAATTTTGGTAGAGGATCATCGGATAATGCTACATACCAAATATGGATGCTCTAGCCATTATGGTTTGTCATCAGAAGATTTTTTAAAGATTTCCTTCTTTGTTTCTATGTAAAATATGGTGCGCCCGGGCAAAGCCCAAATACGACCCCAGGGGAATAATTTTAACAATTTTGGTAAAGGGTCACCAAATGATGCTTCATACAAAATATGAATGCTCTCGGCCTTATGGTTTGTCACAAGAAGATTTTTAAAGATTTTTTCAATTTTCAGCCATTTTGTTGCCATGGCAACCAGAGTTTTTGATGGAATTAAATTCTTTTAACAATTTTTGTAGACCTTCACCCAAGGAACATTCCTGCCAAGTTTTATCAAGATTGGCCATCTGGTTTAGGAGGAGAAGATTTTTAAAGAAATTGTTAACGGACGGACGGACAGATGGACGGACGGACGGACGGACGCCGGACGATGACCTATCACAATAGCTCCCCTTGAGCACGTTGTGCTCAGGTGAGCTAAAAACAACAACAACCAACTTACAGTTTTATAGAATGTTTTACTTGTTTGACTAAGACCTTCTGATTTTTCCACCAAATCATCTATCTTTTCTCCTCTTTCTAGTACAGCCTCTATAGTGTTGTGCTGTAAGTAAACATACAATCAGCAGTTAACATATGTCAGAATAAGGTCTTAACCTTCATAATGCTTGGCACCACATCATTTTCTCTGTACTGCATTGTAGCAGAACCAAAAAAACCTTATAGTAATGATTTCATTCCAACCGGTATAATATATCTGGGACTCAATAACTGGGCTCCAGACTTGTAACATTAAACACTCACTGGGTCATTATGCTTGACTTTTATATTTGTTTGCTTGTAGTATGTCTATTGTTGTTGTTAACATTACTTATCAAATTCAAAATAACAGTGGAAGACTAGTATCAAACATTGGTTATACAACAATAAGCAATACTACATGATGACATGAGAAAGCACTGTGATATATGGAGAAATTGTCCAACTTTTCTTGTTGAAACAACGTTTGCAAAAGTTGCCTGTGGCAAAATGTAGACAGTCATCTACAGCAGCTATGGGTAATCTCTTAATCCTTTACCACACAATCCCAATTTTAACAACCCTAATAAAGAAAGCTTTTGAAAACAATGTGGGAAAAGGAGAAAATGCTGGTAACCAGCATTTTCTCCTTTTCCCACAATGTTTTCTACCCTTTCACAGCCAAAAGGCACAATTCCAGCCACATTCAAATTGTTGTATGCAATTGCTTTCAATTCTGATGACTCCAAATTTTTGTTTTTTGGTAAAGAAATAATCACGGCTACACTGATCAGTAAGTTATTATCTTTATCAATCGTACCTTTTTGTATCTTGCTGTATTTCATAACAAACTAGCTTAACTCTTTGCCAGAAAACAAAATTTGAGACATGTCCACCTTAAAAGCATTAACTCTTTACCAAACGACAAGATTTTAGATGTGTCCTAATTCAAAGCATTTGCAGATGACAAAATATATGTGACTGAAAAATTGAATTTGTTTTAGGAAGGGTAGAAATCATTGTGGGCAAAGGAGAACATGGTGGTTACCAGCAATTTCTCCTTTTCCCACAGTGTTTTCAAAAGCCATTAAGGTAAAGGTTTAACTTAGGACAAATTAAAACATTATGTGTTAAAAAGGATCAGACCTGTCATTGAATGAGTAAAAAACATTTTTTGGTAAGAGAAAAAAAAGCTGGTTGTCAGCACTTTCTCTATTTCCCACAATATTATGAAAAGCCTGATTCATCAGGGGCATTAAAACATGGGATTGTAGGGTGAAGGGTTAAGTTTTAAGTAAATAAAATTTAGCAAAAACCCTGGGGATGAAACCTTTTGAAAACAATTCAGGAATAGGAGAAAATGCTGGTAATTAGCATTTTCTGCTTTAACAACAGTCTACTTTTTATAGACCTTTTGCAAGAAAAATTCCATAATTCTAATCATCTTTGCATGCTTTAAAGTTAAAAAATTGAGAAAAAATTGATTTCTGGCAATAGGTTGAGACAACAAAGAAATTTAACCCTTTACCACACAATCCCAACTTTTAACAACACCAAGGAAAGGGACTTTTGAAAACATTGTGGGAAATGGAGAAAATGCTGGTAACCAGCATTTCTCCTTTTTCCACAATGTTTTCAAACCTTTCAAGACAAATTCTACAATTTTTGCAACATTTAATTTGTCGTCTGCAAATGCTTTTAATTTGGATCAGTCTATAATTTTGTCATCTGGTAAAGAGTTAATACACATTTTTATACTCACCAATATAATCTTTGTTTCATCTAAATCTGCATTAATTTTTGTCATTGCGTCTGCTTCTCTAGGATTCTGTAATGAAATTGTAAGAAAGAATGTTCAGAGCTCAATCTTTTCCCATAAACCTTAACTAAACAAACCTGTGGTTTGAAAACACTGTGGGAAAAGGAAATAATGATGTTAACCATCATTTTCTCCTTTTCCCAAAGTGTTTACTAATATTTCAAATATCATTGAAGCCATGTTTAATTTTTTGTCTGCAAATACTTTTAAGTTGGATGTGTTTTAAAGTTTGTCATCAGGTAAACAGTTAACCCTTTCCCAAACAAGCCCTGGTTTTCACGTGTCTGCAGTACAAGTCTTTTGAAAACACTGTGGGAAAAGGAGAAATTGCTCGTAACGAGCAATTTCTCCTTTTCCTGCAGTGTTTTCTACCCTTTTTGTGAACTTTCTGCCAATTTCATCAAATTTAAAATTGTCGTCTGCAAACTCTTTTAATTTGGACCAGTCCAAAATTTGTTGTTTGGGAAAGGGTTAAATCACCCCCTTTACTATACAGGCTATCTAAATGACTTGTGAATTACTGCATGTCACCTCACAAAGCCATGAAATTTGTACCTGACTGAAACTGAAATTGATCCCAATATTTACAAACTAGAGGAATAATTACCCTCTTGCTTTTGCAAAAAAGAAACAACTTTTTTTTTTTTTCATTTCTTTACCATACAACAAAATTCTAGTCTGCTCCAATTCGAAAGCATTTGCCGACAACAAATTAACTATTGCTAAAATGATGACTTCTGTCTTTGATTAGATGAAATACATAGCGGAAAAAGGAGAAAATGCTGGTTACCGGCATTTTCTCCTTTTTCCCACAATGTTTTCAAAAGCCTTCTCTTTCAGGGTCGTTAAAAGTCAGGACTGTGTGGTTAAGGGATATAGGTTTCTGATATTACGAAACAGACATGATATATTGCTCATAAACTAGTTGTCATGATGGAAACATTCAGGTACAATTTAACCAAATAAGTTCCAAATATACATGAGTTTTAGAAGAACACTAAAAAGGCAATTCTGTTTTGTAAGACAGATGTTCTTTTGATGATTGGAAAGTCTCTTTATCTGCCTTAAATCTTTACCAAACAACAAAATTTTAGCCCTGTCCAAATTGAAACTATTTGCAGACTACAAATTAGATGTTACTTAAAATATAAAATTTGTCTTTCATAAAGTTGAAAACATTGTGGGAAAAGGAGAAAATGCTGGTTATCAGCATTTTATCCTTTTTCCACAATGTTTTCAAAAGCCTTCTTTCTCAGAGCTGATAAAAGTTGGCACTGTGCAGTACCTCAAATATTTTCTGAACAAAAAGATGAAAGAAAAACCTATGTTTTTCTTACCTGGTATCTTTGCAAAAAGCCTTCCAATTCGGGAAATTTTATTTCACTAAAACAGAAAAACAGTAATAATTACATTTGAATCGACCTTCAGCTTACATCTTAAAATTATACTACAACAAAATAAAGCAGACATCATCAAAATGATGAATAAAACGCTACTTGTAATTCTTTCATAACCAAAAGCCTATAAAATCGAATACATGTATCTCCACTGGAAAAAACTTAAACATGTTGAAAGCACTCTGTCCTGCAATTTGATTTGACTTAAAATTCTACATGTCTTCAAAAAATGGTTCTCAAAATTGCTGTCTGAGGTGTGACATGACAGACAGCTGGTATTATCATTGTTAACTTATTATGACTGGGTATGTACATGTAATACCCGTAGTTAGTGAATATTTCAGACTGATGCAAAAATGAAGTAAATCATGTCAATAATTTAATACATCAACACAATAGTCTGTATGACAATGATATAGCACAAAAACTGAGAAAGACAAGTTAACTTTTTACCAGACAACTATGTAGACAAGTTCATATTGAAAAAATAAGCAAATGACAAAATGAATGTGGCTCAAATGATTGAATTTGTCCTTGAAAGAGAAGAAACAAGAGGGCCATGATGGCCCTGGGTCGCTCACCTTAGTAGAGTGCCTTAAAGGTATTTCTTTAATTTGACCATGTGACCTAGTTTTTGACCGCAGGTGACCCAATTTAAAACTCAGATTTCATGAAGACAAACATTCTGACCAATTTTCAAGTCAATTGAGCACAAAATGTGGCCTCGAGTGCCCTAAAGGTATTTTTTTAATTTGACCTTGTGACCTAGATTATGACCCCCAGGTGACCCAAATTTGAACTGGTCTTGGACTATATCAAAAGAAACATTTTACCCAATTTTCAAATCAACTGAATAATAAATGTGGCCTCTAGAGTGCCCACTAGCTATTTCTTTAATTTGACCAAGTGACCTAGTTTATGACCCCAGTTGACCCAAATTCAAACTCATGTGAGATTTTATAAAGACAAACATTCTGACCAATTTTCAAGGCAATTAAGCAAATAATGTGGCCTTTAGAGTGCCCACAAGGTATTTCTTTAATTTGACCTAGTGACCTAGTTTATGGTTCCAGGTGACCCAAATCCAAACTCATCTGGTATTTCATCAAGACAAACATTCTGGCCAAATTTCGGGTCATTTGAGCAATAAATGTGGCCTCCAGAGTGCAAACAAGGTATTTCTTTAAATTGACCCAGTGAACTAGTTTATGAACCAAGTTGACCCAAATTAATCTTATGTGAGACTTTATAAAGGCAAACTTTCTAACTAATTTTCGAGGCGATTGAGCAAATAATGTGGCCTCGAGAGTGCCAACAAGGTATTTCTTTAATTTGACCTAATAGTGACCTAGTTTATGACCCAAGATGACCCAATTTTGAACTCAATGAACTTGTTGTGCTTAGATGGGCAAACAAACTTAGAAGAGAATCACTACATACCAAATATCAAAGCTCTACGCCTTCCAGTTTTAAAGAAGAATTTTAAAGTTTTCCTTCTTTGTTCCTATGTTCGAACTTGTGACACCCAGGGCAGGGCCATTTTTTACCCAAGCAGCATCCTTGGAACAAACTTGGTAGAGGTCCACTAGGAGATGCTACATACCAAATATCAAAGCTCTACACCTTCCCGTTTAAGAGAAAAAGAAATTTAAAGTTTTCCTTCTTTGTTCCTATGTTCGAACTTGCGACCCCTGGGCGGGGCCAGTTTTGACCCAGGGGCATCATATGAAGAGACTTGGTAGAGGTCCACTCTGAGATGCAACATACCAAATATCAAAGCTCCACACCTTTCGGTTTCAGAAAAGAAGAATTTTAAAGTTTTCCTTCTTTGTTCCTATGTTCGAACTTGTGACCCCAGGGGCTGGGCCAGTTCTGACCCAAGCAGCATCTTTGGAACAAACTTTGTAGAAGTCCACTAGGAGATGCTACATACCAAATATCAAAGCTCTATGCCTTCCCATTTAAGAGAAAAAAAATATTAAAGTTTTCCTTCTTTGTTCCTATGTTTGAACTTGTGACCCCCAGGGCAGGTCCAGTTTTGATCCCAAGGGCATCATATGAACAAACTTAGTAGAGGTCTACTAGGTGATGCTACATACAAAATATCAAACCTATACGCCTTCCAGTTTCAGAGAAGATGATTTTTAAAGTTTCCCCTCTTTGTTCCTATGTTCGAACTTGTGACCCCCGGGGCAGGGCCAGTTTTGACCCCAAGGGCATCATATGAACAAACTTGGTAGAGATCCACTAGGAGATGCTACATACCACATATCAAAGCTCCATGCCTTCCTGTTTCAGAGAAAAAGATTTTTAAAGTTTTCCTTCTTTGTTCCCATGTTGGAAATTGTGACCCCCGGGGCGGGGCCAGTTTTGATCCCTGGGGCATCATATGAACAAACTTGGTAGAGGTCCACTAGGCAATGCTACATACCAAATATGAAAGCTCTATGCCTTCCAGTTTCAGAGAAGATGATTTTTAAAGTTTACCCTCTTTGTTCCTATGTTTGAACTTGTGACCCACGGGGCAGGGCCAGTTTTGACCCCAAGGGCATTATATGAACAAACTTGGTAGAGGTCCACTAGGAGATGCTTCATGCCAAATATCAAAGCTCTATGCCTTCTAGTTTTAGAGAAGATGATTCTTAAAGTTTTCCTTCTTTGTTGCTATGTTGGAAATTGTGACCCCCTGGGCGGGGCCAGTTTTGACCCCAGGGGCATCATATGAACAAACTTGGTAGAGGTCCACTAGGAGATGCTACATGCCAAATATTAAAGCTCTACGCCTTCAAGTTTCAGAGAAGAAGATTTTTAAAGTTTTCCTTCTTTGTTACTATGCTCAAACTTGTGACCCCCAGGGTGGGGCCAGTTTTGACCCCAGGGGCATCATATGAACAAACTTGGTAGAGGTCCACTAGGCAATGCTACATACCAAATATGAAAGCTCTACGCCTTCCAGTTTCAGAGAAGATGATTTTTAAAGTTTCCCCTCTTTGTTCCTATGTTCGAACTTGTGACCCCCGGGGCAGGGCCAGTTTTGACCCCAAGGGCATCATATGAACAAACTTGGTAGAGTTCTACTAGGAGATGCTTCATGCCAAATATCAAAGCTCTATGCCTTCTAGTTTTAGAGAAGAAGATTTTTAAAGTTTTCCTTCTTTGTTGCTATGTTGGAAATTGTGACCCCCGGGGCAGGGCCAGTTTTGACCCCAGGGGCATCATATGAACAAACTTGGTAGAGGTCCACTAGGAGATGCTACATGCCAAATATTAAAGCTCTACGCCTTCAAGTTTCAGAGAAGAAGATTTTTAAAGTTTTCCTTCTTTGTTACTATGCTCAAACTTGTGACCCCCGGGGCGGGGCCAGTTTTGACCCCAGGGGCATCAAATGAACAAACTTGGTAGAGGTCCACTAGGAGGTGCTACATACCAAATATCAAAGCTCTGCACCCTCTAGTTTCAGAGAAGAAGATTTTCAAAGATTTTGCTTTTTTTTTCCCTTTTTGTTGCCATGGCAACCAGAGTTGTGGGTGGAATTCAATTCTTTGAACAATTTTTGTAGAGCTTCACCCAAGAAACATCCCTGCCAAGTTTCATCAAGATTGGCCCAGTGGTTTAGGAGAAGAAGATGTTTAAAGAAATTGTTGACTGACGACGGACATAGGGCGATCACAATAGCTCACCTTTAGCACGTTGTGCTAAGGTAAGCTAAAAATTGTGAGCCAAGGAGAATATGCTGGTTACAAGGGTTTTCTGCTCTTCAAAAGCCTTCAGTCTAATGGTTGGAAACATATGATTATTTTGTAAAAGATAAATAAATAGTGTATTTGGAAGAGATTATCAGTTTTGCTAAGTAACCAAACATCTATTTATTCATGTACTAATTACCTGGAAATTGTTTCTGGATAATATGGATACTCAATATGAGTTAACCCTTTACCGCACAATGTCGCCTTTTGACGCCCCTGGAAAAGGATCCTTTTGAAAACATTGTGGGAAAAGGAGAAAATGCTGGTAACCAGCATTTTCTCCTTTTCCCACAATGTTTTCTACCCTATCAAAGAACAAGAGGGCCATGATGGCCCTGGGTCGCTCACCTTAGTAGAGTGCCTTTAAGGTTTTTCTTTAATGTGACCTAGTTTTTGACCGCAGGTGACCCAATTTAAAACTCATATTTCATGAAGACAAACATTCTGACCAATTTTCAAGTCAATTGAGCAAAAAATGTGGCCTCGAGTGCCCTAAAGATATTTCTTTAATTTGACCTAGTGACCTAGATTATGACCCCAGGTGACCCAAATTTGAACTGGTCTTGGACTATATCAAAAGAAACATTTTAGAGAAAAAGAAATTTAAAGTTTTCCTTCTTTGTTCCTATCTTCGAACTTGTGACCCCCGGGGCGGGGCCAGTTTTGACCCAGGGTCATCATATGAACAAACTTGGTAGAGGTCCACTCTGAGATGCAACATACCAAATATCAAAGCGCCACACCTTTCGGTTTCAGAAAAGAAGAATTTTAAAGTTTTCCTTCTTTGTTCCTATGTTCGAACTTGTGACCCCAGGGGCTGGGCCAGTTTTGACCCAAGCAGCATCCTTGGCACAAACTTGGTAGAAGTCCACTAGGAGATGCTACATACCAAATATCAAAGCTCTATGCCTTCCCATTTAAGAGAAAAAAAAAATTAAAGTTTTCCTTCTTTGTTCCTATGTTTGAACTTGTGACCCCCTGGGCAGGGCCAATTTTGACCCCAAGGGCATCATATGAACAAACTTAGTAGAGGTCTACTAGGCGATGCTACATACCAAATATCAAAGCTCTATGCCTTTTAGTTTTACAAAAGAAGATTTTTAAAGTTTTCCTTCTTTGTTCCTATGTTAGAAATTGTGACCCCCGGGGCGGGGCCAGTTTTGACCCCAGGGGCATCATATGAACAAATTTGGTAGAGGTCCACTAGGAGATGCTACATGCCAAATATCAAAGCTCTACGCCTTCAAGTTTCAGAGAAGAAGATTTTTAAAGTTTTCCTTCTTTGTTACTATGCTCAAACTTGTGACCCCCGGGGTGGGGCCAGTTTTGACCCCAGGGGCATCATATGAACAAACTTGGTAGAGGTCCACTAGGCAATGCTACATACCAAATATCAAAGCTCTACGCCTTCCAGTTTCAGAGAAGATGATTTTTAAAGTTTCCCCTCTTTGTTCCTATGTTCGAACTTGTGACCCCCGGGGTGGGGCCAGTTTTGACCCCAAGGGCATCATATGAACAAACTTGGTAGAGGTCTACTAGGAGATGCTTCATGCCAAATATCAAAGCTCTATGCCTTCTAGTTTTACAGAAGAAGATTTTTAAAGTTTTCCTTCTTTGTTTCTATGTTGGAAATTGTGACCCCCGGGGCAGGGCCAGTTTTGACCCCAGGGGCATCATATGAACAAACTTGGTAGAGGTCCACTAGGAGATGCTACATGCCAAATATCAAAGCTCTACACCTTCAAGTTTCAGAGAAGAAGATTTTTAAAGTTTTTCTTCTTTGTTACTATGCTCAAACTTGTGACCCCTGGGGTGGGGCCAGTTTTGGCCCAGGGGCATCATATGAAGAAACTTGGTAGAGGTCCACTAGGCAATGCTATATACCAAATATCAAAGCTCTACGCCTTCCAGTTTCAGAGAAGATGATTTTTAAAGTTTCCCCTCTTTGTTCCTATGTTCGAACTTGTGACCCCCGGGGCAGGGCCAGTTTTGACCCCAAGGGCATCATATGAACAAACTTGGTAGAGGTCCACTAGGAGATGCTTCATGCCAAATATCAAAGCTCTATGCCTTCTAGTTTTAGAGAAGAAGATTTTTAAAGTTTTCCTTCTTTGTTCCTATGTTGGAAATTGTGACCCCCGGGGCAGGGCCAGTTTTGACCCCAGGGGCATCATATGAACAAACTTGGTAGAGGTCCACTAGGAGATGCTACATGCCAAATATCAAAGCTCTATGCCTTCAAGTTTCAGAGAAGAAGATTTTTAAAGTTTTCCTTCTTTGTTACTATGCTCAAACTTGTGACCCCCGGGGCGGGGCCAGTTTTTACCCCAGGGACATCAAATGAACAAACTTGGTAGAGGTCCACTAGGAGATGCTGCATACCAAATATCAAAGCTCTGCGCCTTCTAGTTTCAGAGAAGAAGATTTTCAAAGATTTTGCTTTTTTTTCCTTTTTGTTGCCATGGCAACCAGAGTTGTGGGTGGAATTTAATTCTTTGAACAATTTTGGTAGAGCTTCACCCAAGGAACATCCCTGCCAAGTTTCATCAAGATTGGCCCAGTGGTTTAGGAGAAGAAGATGTTTAAAGAAATTGTTGACGGACGACGGACGACAGACGACGGACGACGGACGCCGGACATAGGGCGATCACAATAGCTCACCTTTAGCACGTTGTGCTAAGGTGAGCTAAAAATTGCACCATTTGAGCCACATTGAAATTGTCGTCTGTAAATGCTTTCAATTTGGACAAGGCTAAAATGTTGTCGTCTGGTAAAGGGATAAAGTTTAAAACACAGCTGAAAATGTTGGAGAAATTGCTGGATGCATGCAGTTTTCTATGTGCCAAAATGATTTGGGAAAACAAAAAAGGTCTGCCAGATGGAAAAATTCATCTGTTAAAGGTAATATGTTAACCCTTTAGCGCATAATCCCAAGTTTTAATGACTCTGGGAAATAAAGCTTTTGAAAACATTGTGGGAAATGCTGGTAATAATGTTTTCTAACCTTTCAAAAACAAATCCCATTATTTTTGTCACATTTATTATGTTGTATGCAAGTGCTTTCAATTTGGACTGTTCCAAAATTTTGTCATGTTGTAATATGTTAATATGAAACCAAAGATGCATCAACATGTAAGAGACAGCGAGAAAACACTTACTCCTCTTTAGCTATTGACCAGAATTTCCTGTCCACTTTTGCTTCAAAGTCTTCAATAACTTTATTGAGGAGGGTGTGGGCCACTCTCTGTGGGTATTCATGATCTCCTATCACCACTGCTGCTACCTTGTTACTATTCACATACACATGACATATATATTCTACAAAATATACATATAAAAACAAGAATACAGTCTGTCATGATAATGCATTGTCATATGAAATTTCTTCTATTCAAATTTAAGGCTATTCATAACTATATGATTGACTGAATGGTGCTTTAGGCCATTTTCAACATTATTTCAGTCATACCACTGCAACAGCTCACATTTTCAAGTATTTCCTGGGTTTCACTGGTACCAGGCTTGGGCTCTGAAGTAGCTTGCCCAATGAAATCCCCACAAAAAACCCAGTGAATCCAGTGAGGCTCAACCTGTGGCCTCCAGGTCATGAGCCATACACTTTACCACTGAGCTATGCAGGCCCCCAGACTACTCATGAGGCAAATGTTGAAGCTTAATCCTATACCATACAGTCCTTTGTTGTAACAACACTTGGGAAAAATAATCTTGAAAACATTGTTGGAAAAGGAGAAAATGATGGTAAACAGCATTTTCTCTTCTTCCCACAAGGCTTCCCTCTCTTTAAAAGACAAATCCCTTCATTCAAGCCACATTAAACTTATTGTCCACAAATGCTTTCAATTTGAAAAATTTTGTTTCGTTGTAATGAGTTGATAAATCTAAAGATAATTGACAGAAAAATCAGCAAGACTGTAGGATGAATAAGAGACACTATTTTTTCAAACAAAAAGATAATTGTTGTAGGAATTAAAAATTTTGCAATCTCTATAAAATCCTTTCTAGATGGCTGAGTCTTTTCAAAAACATTGTGAAAAGTTTGGGTTTTTACATCTTTTTGGAGCTCTTTAAATCTTCAAATTAGAACAGCTTAACTCTTTAACACACAATCCCGAGTTTTAACAACCCCGAGAAAGAAGTCTTTTGAAAACATTGTGGGAAAAGGAGAAAATGCTGGTAACCAGCATTTTCTCCTTTTGCCACAATGTTTTCTACCCTTCCCAAAGCAAGTTTTTATTTTTCATTCGCATTTAATTTGTCGTCTGCAAACGCTTTCAATTTGGAACAGTCTAAAATGTTGTTGTGTGATAAAGAGTTAAATAAAGCAGAAGTTGGCCAAAATTCAAAGCTCAGCTTAAACTGTGACAGACTTTCACAAAAGATGACAGCAAAACAGACTCTAGAATGAAGATAGAGAAAATCACAACTACAGCTCTATATACACATACCCTGTTCCTTTACTGAAGCCCTAGACCCCACCATTGTCCTTTCTGTGATAATTTTGCTGGAGAAATTCATGAATTCTTTGACACTGCAACACAACAGAGAGTGATATTTACATATGAGAATTAACCCTTTACCACATGATCCCAACTTTTAACAACCCTGACTGGGAAGACTTTTGAAAACATTGCGACAAAAGAAGAAAATTTTGGTAACCAGCATTTTCTCCTTTACCCACAATGTTTTCTTCCATATCAATAACAGAAGTCATCATTTTAGCAATATATAATTTGTTGTCTGTAAATGTGTTCAATTTGGTTCAATCCAAAATTTTGCTGTTTGGTAAAGTTAAACCAATAATGAACAAATGCAACTACCGCATTTAGTCTCTGCTTTTGAAAACATTGTGGAACTCAAAGCAATTGCTTGTTACAAGCAATTTCTCTTTTTCTACAAAGTTTTCGACACTTCTGAATGACAAGAATTTCCTTTACAAGACTTGTTTTTCCTTGTTATAGTTTTGTTTGGTTTACAATCACCTGAGGAGTATTTGGTTACAGATTAAAGACTGCAAGTAATGATATAAGGATGAGTAACAACAGCTTTCATCACAGATACTCTGACTGTTCATACTCACATACACTAAGTATGAACCCTCAGCCCTATATAAGTAACAAAACTACAATATTCATATTCAAGCCCTTTCATCTTTAACCTTTAAGCTGCCATACATAACTAAATGCACTTCTTATAGACAGTGTTGATAAAGATCAGACTGTGCAAAAAATGCAGTCTGATCTTGGATTTATATTGTACAATAATACAATGTTTTTCCAGTAAAAAGAAAGTGTAAATCACTAAATTACTACAGGGATCAACACTAACACTATCCAACTGTCCACTAACACTGTCCAACACTAACACTGTCCAACAATCCAAAAACAACCCAAAGTTGGAAGAAAAACCAGAAATTCTACCCAGGGTTTTCCCTGATGAGTGATTTTAATGTAAAATGTACCTCATTTTTTTTTCAACACCGCATCCAGTCCTATTGTTGACGCACAAATATCTTAACCCTTTCCCAAACAACAAATTTTAGCCCCTTCTAAATTGAAAGTACCTGCAGACGACAAATTTGAAAGTGGTACAAATGAACTTGAGGTTTTTTGATAGGGTAGAAAACATTGTGGGAAAAGGAGAAAATGCTGGTTACCAGCATGTTCTCCTTTTCCCTCAATGTTTTCAAAAGGCCTCTTTCTCAGGGATGTGAAAACACGGGATTGTTTGGTAAAGGGTTAAGGCTCACTTACAATTATCTTTATCTATTGACATCACATGTGAAAGTTTTTGCGAGAGTTAAGGGGTGAAAAATGAATGGGGTAAAGTTGGACTGCAAACTGACTTTGCTACAATACTGTCAGTCTTTAAACTTGACAAAAACTAGATGAAATATTTCCAGATTTGAACATGATTCTTTTGCTTGCTTTATGTTTATGCGAGATATTTTCTGAAAGCACTATCAAATAATTCTACTCTAGAATGGAAACAATTACCTAGATCTCTGGAAAAATCCAAAGGATGATAGTTCATGAGCTGAAACCAGCCTGTTTGCCTTTCCATCGGCCACTTTGTAAAGTATTGACAAGGAATATAACTTCATCCTGATGCTGTTTTACTCAGTATTTGGCAGTGAGTTTCTTTACAATCTAACCTGCAAAAATACATTTTGTTAGCTTTATTTCTTGGCTTGTGATTAACTGTTTACCAAACAATCCCATGTTTTAGCTATTTTAAAGAAGTATTTTGAAAACTTTGTTAGAAAAGGACATAACACTGATAAGCAGCATTTTCTCCTTCCAACAATGTTTCATTCCCTTTAAAAAGAAATTCCATCAATTAAGACACATTTACAGTCTGCAATTGCTCTAAATTTGGACATTTCTAAAATTTTGTAGCCTGGTAAAGAATTAACTTATGGTACTTCATGTTATGTTTGATAAGCAGACAAGTTCTAGATATTACTATTTAAATCTGTTTGAAAATAATACTCCTAGATTTTGTGTGGTTTCTAAAAGATTCACCCTGTGAATATTCATTTCAAGCAATATTGTTAGGAACTTTTTGGAAGAACTGACCTCAAAGTTTATTTGATTAAGCCCCAATTTCATTAATTATCTATGTTAAATAAATATAGCCTCCATTGTCAGTATTCGGCGATGATAAGGAACGCACATATCAAATTCAGAGTTTAGGCTAGAGCATGAACTAAAAAGTACTTGCCTTCATAAACAAATCATTTCTGATCGTTTTCATGTAAAAATCATAATTTAGATATGAATTCCAATGGTATGGTGCATAGCTAAATATACATGCCATCTTCCCTCTTGACTAAACATGGCATGACCTAATTCCAATACAATGGTATTAATTACAGCAGAAAGTAATGGGTCTCTGCAGTTTTTTAGAGAGGACATGATTTAGAAAAAAGAAAAAATGGTATCAAATTCTAGTAATAAGAGAACAACAATTATCTTTCACATATTTTTCTCTCACATTTGGCTGAAATTCAGGTACAATAAAATGTTCAAATATTGGTTAGGGTTACAAGCTGAAATACCGTTTGAGATGAATTTCTGAATTTGCCTTAAGAGATGTAAACAAAACTCACCAGTTCAAAAACACTTATGGAATAACAACACTTGTTGATATTATTGCAAAAAAAAAAATAATATAAATTTGTTGATCCTGCCTGTCCTTCTATCATGCCCTAATGCATTTCATCAATACCAATGAATCAGGTGAGAAGATAACATCATAAAGTAGGTTGCTGGCTTTCGACTACCTTCCAGAAACTACATTACCAAAAACTGCATCAGAATGCATCTTAAAAGAGCAAATATAGGCTTGATTCGAGACATGTCCCCAAAATGACACAATTTTCTTATTCTAATTTTTTCAAATACCTTTTACTGACAGAAACACCTGAAGTAGTTTTCCAACATGTCAGTATTTTCGCATGGCACTTTTCAATGTTTCTTTTTTATGATAATCCCACCCACTTTTTCGACACCAAGACCAAATCATTTTATATCATGTGTTTTACCAAGAGGTTTCCTTATATGTTTTCAGTCCTGCAATAATGCAATTATCAATTATGACATAAAAAACATATCAGTTCTAGTAAGAAAAGAATTCCAACATTATTTCTGTGTAAATCCACAAGTATCCTGTACAATTTCATTCCTCAGTTAACATAACAATGATAAACGACAGTTGAAATTAGCTTGGCCTGTAAAGGAAGTGTGTATGACGTCATTTATCTAGGGCACAATTCAAGGACGGTATCTCCAGAAAAACAATGCTATCGAGGTTGGTTTTTATATGTACTGAGTTAAAATAATTAGAAGCTATAAGAAATAAATCAACAATGCTCTTAAAAAGCACATGCAGTAAGTTTATTTCCTCATTGTAGTTTTTATCATTTACTCTATCTGCACAGATTGACGGCTGATTCCTGCTTATGGGCACTAATCATAGACGGTCGAGGATAACAATAATAATTGTTATTGAATAAATCTAGTTTTCATTAACTTGGACCAAATTGCCACTGAGCTGAACTCTTCTCCATCTTTTTTTCATTTGGGTCAAACCTTCTACAATAAAAGCTTGTTATGTTTGTGCTACAGAGATGGGCTGACAAGCTCAGGAATCACTCAACAATCACCAGAGGCACTTGGTTTCCATGACTTTCATCATTTATTTCTGTATATTATAAATACTAGTATTTATAATATACAGAATTAAATGTAAATTGTAAAAGTGAAAGTCATGGAAACCAAGTGCCTATGAGAATTACTAGAAACGAGAGCACCTACCTTCGATCCGAAGGCGAGCTCCAATGTGATTCTTTCATCGTTTCTTCGCTCTCCTTTGTATCAGCCCTTCATATGTCTATTCTGGAATAAAATTTGTTCTTACTCCAATCTCTTCAAATGGCTCTATGCAGCAATATTTTTGTTGACTTGTAATAACACGAGAAACTGTGAAAACTGCCGATACATGCTGATTGATGATTTCCCCATGTTTTGATTTCAGTTGAAGTAGGTAAATGGTTATTTATGTTGAAAAATATGGATTTGCAAGAAGGCAAGAATCATTATTTACTCATATCTCAGTGTTTTGTGAAGATAAATCATTTATCCAGTGATCCATGCCAATGTTGTTAGCAGTCAACAAAAATATTGCCACATAGAGCCATTTAAAGAGATGCGGATATGAACATATTTGATTCCAGAGTAGACATATGAAGGGCTGATAAGATGGGGAGCGGAGAAGCAATAAGAAAAAATAACGCCGGAGCTCGCCTTCGGATCGCAGGTAGAGATCACCACGATATCCTTATTAAATCAAAAGAAAAGAAATACTCTTTAAAAAATTCACGGCATGCTGGAAAATTTGGCTATTTCACAAAAAGTTTCGGCAGATTAAGTATCGTTTAAATGGGAATGTTTTCAGTGAGAAACTTTTCACACCCAAGATTTGATCTGTTTCTTGACTGTTGAATAAAATTAAGTCCGGAGTATGGATTTTCAAGTTGAAATAAAAATACGATTTTACCTTTTTGAACATAAAAATTCTCGAATAAGCTGAGCGTGATTTTGTACCCTCTTTATTTTCACCACTTTGTCAACAATATGTGAAAGTAATTGGCGTTAAATATTTTTTGACATGACAGATCTATACAACCGGAAGTGCCAGATTGTTCGTATTCAAACCCAACGGAAATATATTATCGGACAGAACAAAAATAGAGCAAACTGTTAACTTGAACAGATCGTTTGTTTTGTCAAAATCTATTTGATGGTGGATCGAAGTTGAAATATATTTTTCTGTTTTCCACCAAAAATTCCCTGTAAGATATAAACAATCAGCAAAAATTACAGACTGAATGCATTACTTCATGTAAAAATGTTAATGGCAGAAGAAGATATCGCCCACTATTTTGTCACAGTGGTTATTAACAGGACTGAACGCTACAAGATGTAATCAAAGTGCTGTAAGCGCTGTAATCGGTCGACACTGAATAATTACAGTGGTTCGAAATCACAAATCAAATGGTAGATGTTTGAACTATGTATGGGACAAAAAATCCTACACCGTTACAAATGAGCCACGTAGGATCCCACTTTTTTAAACTGTCTTTTACAAATTAGTAGTTTAACAATTGGTTAAAATATAGGCTATGTTTGCCAGCCGACAGCAATAGAACGTAAAAAATATGGCACAATTCTGATCAGCAATACCCATCATCAAGTTATAGATATCGCTCATCATGAACAGAAGTACCTGCCAACCCTTTAAAAGAGTAAAAAAATACATATATTCTTTTCTGTAACTTTGGCAACTTTCGTAACTGTATTGTAACATATAAAAGCCGTATAAAATATGCCTGCATTATAACTTTGGAATTGTTTACTTTTGGCTGCTTGTGGGCCTTTCATTTTTCCATTTTTAACAAGACATCGTATTCATCTCGACAAACTGTCCTACCTATTTTTTAGCGGGCCAAATCGTCCAGTCCAAACGTCTGCTGGCAAATTTCTCCTACATTATACTTTCAAAGAATGTAGATACCCAGTATTTCCCAAACCGTCAACTCTTTACCAAATGATAAAATTTTAGACTTGTCCAAATCAAAAGCATCTGCACATGACGAATAAAACGTAGACCAAATGATGAGTTGAATCGTTGAAAGGGCAAAAAAAAAAAACATGAGAAAAGGAGAAAATGGTAACCTGCATTTTCGCCTTTTCTCACGGTGTGTTCAACTTCTTTCTCATGGGCATTAACAAAGGATAGTTTGGTTAAGAGTTAAAACACTCAGTTAATCGACTAGCCTTTTACAGTCAGGAAAACAATATCGAACATTAGGCTACAATTTCATGGTCGTTTTTTTTCCCATACACATCCCAAATAAACAGACAATTAGATCTAAGATATGAACGTCTGTGATATTGAATTGCATTGCGTTTAAAGGACAGTCTGATCTTTATCTTTTATTGTCTTCAAAAGCGACTTTACTTGTCCATAGCCAACACAAGTAATTGTATTTGAGTCAATTACTGAATACATGCAGTTTCTCCAACTATATTTTCAAAGCCCCACAGGATTGTTTGGTCACGGGTTAACAGACTGATTCTAGTCTGTAGAAACTCACCAAGTGTAAGCGACTGTGTAAAATGGTAGTGCCACGGCTGGAAGGAGAGGAAAAGGGGCTGTGAAAACAATTTAACCCTTATCCCGCTAAAACATTGAAATGGAATTTCAAACCGGTAGTAAAACCCGAATAATACTATGTCAAACTTATACTTTTTTGGAAAAAGAAACATCTCCTTATCGGACAGTATAGAACCAATATCAGACTGCACGTTCTGTGCAGTCTGATCTTGATCTATACTATCCGCAAAAAGGTCAGTGAGTCGCACTTAGCAGCCTAAGGGTTAATACATCATACGCTGAAAGATGCGTAATCAATCAGTATTGTGAATGGACAGTCTGGGCACTAAGGTTACACGAGGTGAATCGCCAGTCCATTCTGGAAACCTTTACGTAATTGCCTCTCCCCGAGGGCCATAACCTTTACACAACTCTATACCCTTTGTCCCCACAGCTTCACACGCTTCGCCTCACATATACGATCCCTGCATTAAACGACCAACGGCCTTTACTATTTTAAACTTACGACTGTTACGAGTTGCATTTACATCAGTTTTCTCTTAGGCAGAGCAATTTAAATTTTCAAATTCTTTTAAAGCAATGTTTCCTTACAAACTCCTTTCTGTTGCGATTTTATTCCTCTCAAGACCAAAATGATCTATTATCTTTTCAACACCTGCTACATACGGAGAGCACTCGTCCCAACTCGGCCGATCCCGTAACTACGTATAACTATCAACGGATCACTCGAAATTTGCCGAATGATATGGACAGCAGACGACTACAAGATGTATTCACATCACCCGATACACTTGATTCGCACTCGTTTCATTCATAAAGTTGCTGCTAATCACTGACCCTATTTCTTATAACCGTGTTGAAAGTAAACTGCTCCAGTTTTTGCTGGCCAGAGATTTTGATAATACTGTAATAATGACATACTGCAATACTAAACAAACTGTAACCGCCGCTTATTACATAATTTAAAAGTTATTATGGGATTACTTGACATTACTTAACGCCTGCTTACCGCTAATTACTATTCCTGCGCTTATCTGGGTCAAAAGTGCGGTTATCTGGGTCAAAAGTAGTTTTTGTAATGAGGTCATCACAGTAGGTATAAGCGTTAAAACGCTGTAAGTAAAAGCTGTTACGAGCTGCAGTAACATCAGTTTGCCCTGAGCGGACGAGTTTCCGAAGTTTGCCATCTCTCTAATCGGTCTACCGACCGATTAAAAATCCGTCTGCAGGTCGTAAATTCACAGTCTCCTAAATCATGGACAGTGGTAGCAAAATATTGTGGGAGATATACTTATCTGGGTTCAGGCCCATAAGAGCCGAGACTTATCCAAACTGAAGACATCTGCAGTTGACAGACAAGAGGGCCATAGACCCTCAAGCGCTCACCTGGTTAAAGTGACTGTGTTCATAAAGCTGACGAGATCCTAGAGCTGATGATGTAAAGCACATACAAAATATATTCAGTGTACATTATGGAAGTAAAGTTTTTTCAGTATAACTTTTTTGTTTGAAATATTAGTTGACATGAGTGAAGTCCAAACTTTCATAGAAATTTGACAATAAATGGGGCCTCTAAACTGCACACAAGGTATTAAAGATTTGTTCCGGTGACCTGCTTTTTAACCCTTTGTGACCTATTTTCAAACTTGTTCGAGATATTATCTGACCCATGGTAATGAAAACTGGACAGAAATTGTGGCTGCTAGAGTGTGCACAACGGTTTTCTAAGATTTGTCCCATTGATCTATTTTTTGACCCCATGTGACCCACTTTATATTCCATAGAGATATCATGAAGACAAATATTCCGACAAACTTTCATGATAAAATTGACTGTAAATGTAGCCTCTAGAGTGATAAACAAAATCAAATGAACATTCTCAGTCAATGCAAAAGGTGCAGATGTTGCAATTTTTTCTCAGAATATTTGGAGAAGAAACGGACAGTGTAGAATCTAGATCCAAGATGAAACATCATGTTTTGTAGAAATTATCTTGATCTACTTTGTTAGAATTTGCAATTTAATCCAGGTTGACCACTGCATGGACCTGGCATTAACAGAGGCATTTAACTGTAACAAGCCGGTATTGAAATGAAACTTCATAGAGACAATAAGCCTAGCCAAAAAAAAGTCCTATCTTTTCACATGCTACATGAATACAACATACCTAATCAAGTAATATTTACACCAAATATCAATGAACTCTGACAAACAGTATTTTGACTAGAAGATTTCCAACAAGAGCACCGAATACAGGTGCCAACACTCTGCTGCAGCTGCTCGATTTTCAGTGAAAACTCCAAGCTGACAAAGGTGCATAACTTTGTCAAAAATACTTCAATAGCTTCCTGCCCTTGTTGTATGGGTACCCCTTTTGATATAGTTTACAACTTGTCAGAGCTTGAAGTAAATATCTTCAGTAATAACAGATATTGTAAAATGTCAAAGTTTTTGCAGACAACAACAGGGCTAGGACAATAATTTGACTTTTTCTTCGAAACAGACGTGCTTAAAATTTAGTAGCAGAAAAACACATATTTCTTTTGCAGGAATGGTAAAGTTTTTTTTTTTTGAGAAAAATAAAATGATACAATCCTTGCTTCACTTAAACATGAGCCATGCTCTGGCAAAAGGGGAATATATGCAACTCCCTGACATGCAAGTAATCACATAGAGTTGGATCCATTACATCCATTTTCTTTAACAAATGACTGAATCCTGATGTAGAATGGTCCTTGGACATGCAGAAAATTAACCAAAAGCAAAATGTTTCAGCCCAGATCAGCCTGGGCTGACTGTGCAGGCTGACCTGAGTTGATACTTTTTGCAGATGCATTACGCCCCTTTTCACAGAACATGGCTAATATATTTAGTGTTTAAGTATTAGATTTTCAATATTTTGAGATTTGTAACCATTGGAACTACAGAATTGGATAGAATCATGTCTTTAAAGAAATTCTGCAGAGGACAGCGGCAGGATAATTTCTTTGAAGTATCATCAAAATTGAGTGGGTAGTTTCAGAGAAGAAGATGTTAGAAACAAAAGTCAGTACAGTGTACATGGACTCATGGACAGATGTATGGACTCAGATATGACTAACACAGGGCCGTAATATAAGCTCTCCTCTTTGGCCTTTGTCCAGTGGAGCTAAAAATCATTTTCCTTTTCTTCAAATGCATATCTCTCTCTTTTAACACTCACTAGTGTTGCTCTTGATAAATGAGCCGTGCTCTGTGAAAAGGAGGCATAACTCTTTACCAAATGACAAAATATTGGGCATGTCTAAATTGGAAGCATTTGCAAAAGACAAAATGAAAGTGACTCAAAAGTTGAAATTTGTTTTGGGAGGGGTAGAAAACATCATGGGAATTGAAGAAAATGCTGGTTACCAGCATTTTTTTATTTTGCCACAATTTCTTCAAAAGCCTTCTCTGTCACGGTCGCTAAAACTCCAGATTGTGTGGTGAAAGGTTTATGTTTCTCTGTGATACATGATACCAAGCAAGTCATCACAGTATAATAGAACCATAAAATCTGTTTTGTATAACAACCTACCAAATCATGCAGTACACTGGTCCTTTGACATAGCACCCTACTGAATCATGTGGTACACTGGTCCTTTGAGATGCACAAATTTACCAAAAGCAAGAAGTTTCGTTTCAGGTCAGCCTGCCTGGACTGTGCAGGCTGACCTGGGTTTATAACTTTTTGCAGATGACTCCTTTTCTCAGAGCATGGCATAAATATATTATGTAAGCCACACAAGGAAACAATAATCAACTACAATGCTTGTTTTAAGTATTAAAAACTCTTTATTTCAATGAACTAGTCGTGAAATTTACAAATAAATTACTAATTCATGTAAAAATAATAATGCAAAAAAAAAAAAAAAAAAGAAGATAAAAATGTAACAAAAAAGTTTAATCATGATACTAGTAACTTTTAAAGGAATTATGCAGAGATTTTTTTAACATTTCACTTTTTTACACCTTACCAGACAAAAAAATTTAGACTTACCTAGAGTGAAGGCATTTAAATTGAAAATTTAAGATGGCTGAATTGGTGGTATTAGACTTTGAAAGGGAAGAAAACAGAGGAAAAGGGACAAAATGTTAGTGACCCTCATAGAAGTTGCCTCAGGATGTTTTATTACGGTATATGGACAGTTTATTGATAAATAATTACTGCATCTTGTCCTTATCATTTAGTTGAATTTCACTAACTCGGACTGATGGACCTGACATAGGTTGGCTTTTGAGATGAAACTTTAGACAAACAAGTCTAAAAAGATTACAATTCAGAGCCTTTTGCAAGCTTGATAATATTTTTCTGGATAACTTGAACACCGTCTCTTGAAAGAATTGCACGTCAAAATGGGTATGCTAAAACATACATTTACATTGGTAAATTTTCATGTTTTCATGAATGAGGCTGCCTCACTTGTTTGACTGAAGTGTATGTCATGGAAAGAGGCTTATATATGATTACTTAATTTGAGATCTAAAATAAAATCTTAGCTTTACCATTACCACTGCCTTTGACAGTCTAAAAGAAAGGTAAATATGAATATGACATCATTTATGAATAAGAAATAGTGTTCTGGCATTATGGCATCACACAATCCTTCTCTGATGTCACAAAATGCTAATCTCATAACATAAATAAAAACAAGAGCATGGTATGTGGGTGCCAGGCATTATGGCATCACACAATGCTTCTTTGATTTCACTTAATGCTAATCCCACAACATACATAAAAACAAGAGCACAGTATGTAGGTACCAGGCACTATGGCATCAGACAATGCTTCTCTGTCACTTAATGCTAATCTCATAACATAAATAAAAACAAGAGGGCCATGATGGCCCTGTATCGCTCCACTGGCTTATAAACCATAAATACTAAACATTTCAATTCTGAGCCAAATGGTTTCAAAATGAAGACTTACAAAAGTTTTCTCTGTAAAAGCCCATGTGAAAGTTGAGACCCACAAGGCAAAGCCATTTTTGATCCCAGAGCTATAATTACTTGAACCCTGGTAGAGGTCCACAAGATAAAGCCACATGCCAAAATAATACAAGTCTATGCTGTATGGTTATAAATAAGGTGATTTTCAAGTTTTGTCCATATGAAGCCTCTGTAAAACATAAGACCCCTGATGCATGGCTAATTTCAAAAAAAAAATCAAAACAGGAAGATTTCTTAAGTTGTCACTATGTAAGCCCATGTAAAACTTGTGACCCCTGCGGTGGGGCCGATTTTGACCCCAGGGCTAAAATTTTGGCCTGCTTGGTAGAGGCCCACTAGATATAGCAACATGCAAAATTTGGTAGCTCTAGGCCTTATGGCTAGGTACAGGAAGATTTTTAAAGTTTTCTCTATATAAGCCTATGTAAAACTTGTGACCCCTGGGGCAGAGCCAATTTTGACCCCAGGGCTATAATTTGAAGAAACTTGATAGAGGTCTACTACATAAAGCTACATGCCAAATTTGGTAGCCCTATGCCTTATGGTTTCAGACAAGAAGATTTTTAAAGATTTCCAATATTTTTCAGTTTTGTTGCCATGGCAACCAGAGTTTTTGAAGGAATCAAATTCTTTCAAGAAATTCTAAAGAGGACCATGCCAGGATCATTTCTGTGAAGTTTCATGAAAATTGGACGGGTAGTTTCAGAGAAGAAGATGTTTGAAATAAAAGTTAACGCACGGACGGACGGACGGATGCACGGACGGATGCACGGACGCACGACGGACACCGGGCCATGACATAAGCCCGCTGGCCTTCGGCCAGTGGAGCTAACAAGAGCACAGTATGTGGGTGCCAGGCATTATGGCATCACACAATGCTTCTCTGATGTCACTTAATGCTAATCTCATGACATACATAAAAACAAGAGGGCCATGATGGCCCTGTATCGCTCCACTGGCTTATAAATATAAACCACGAAGAAAAGTCTTCACTATATAAGCCCTTATAAAACTTTGACCTCATGGCTACAGTCTGACTAAATGGGGAATATTGTATTAGAAGAATAACATGCCAAATGTGGGAGTTCTTGGCCTTATGGCTGGTAACAAGATGGTTTCTGAACTTTTCACTCCATAAACCCATGTAAAACTTGTGATCCCTGGTGCAGGGCCAAACTTGATCCTAGAGCTGTAACTTGGGCCCTCTTTGTAACTGTCCACTAAATAATGCTATAATTATATGCAAAATTTGGTAGCCTAAGCCTTATGGCTATGTACACCAAGATTTAAAAGTTTTCCCTATGTAAGCCTATGTAAATCTTGTGAACCCCCCCCTCCAAGTATGAGGCCAAATTGACCCCAGGACTATACTTTGGACACTTTTGGTAGACTCCAACTAGATCAAGCTAAATGCCAAATTTGGTAGCTCTAGGCCTTATGGTTTCAGACAAGAAGATATTTAAAGTTTTCTCTATATAAGCCTATGTATAAAACTTGTGACCCCTGGGGAAGAGCCAATTTTGACCCCAGGGCTATAATTTCAAGAAACATGATAGAGGTCTACTACATAAAGCTACATGCCAAATTTGGTAGCCCTATGCCTTATAGTTTCAGACAAGAAGATTTTTAAAGTTTTCTCTATATAAGCCTATGTAAAACTTGTGACCCCTGGGGAAGAGCCAGTTTTGACCCCAGGGCTATAATTTCAAGAAACATGATAGAGGTCTACTACATAAAGCTACATGCCAAATTTGGTAGCCCTATGCCTTATGGTTTCAGACAAGAAGATTTTTAAAGTTTTCTCTATATAAGCCTATGTAAAACTTGTGACCCCTGGGGCAGAGCCAATTTTGACCCCAGGGCTATAATTTGAAGAAACTTGATAGAGGTCTACTACATAAAGCTACATGCCAAATTTGGTAGCCCTATGCCTTATGGTTTCAGACAAGAAGATTTTTAAAGATTTCCAATATTTTTCAGTTTTGTTGCCATGGCAACCAGAGTTTTTGAAGGAATCAAATTCTTTCAAGAAATTCTGAAGAGGACCATGTCAGGATCATTTCTGTGAAGTTTCGTGAAAATCGGATGGGTAGTTTCAGAGAAGAAGATGTTTGAAATAAAAGTTAACGCACGGACGGACGGACGCACGACGGACACCGGGCCATGACATAAGCCCGCTGGCCTTCGGCCAGTGGAGCTAACAAGAGCACAGTATGTGGGTGCCAATGCTCGGCTGCAGTTGCTTTTACAAATAGATTGATTTTCAGCAAAGATTCTACGTCAAAAAGGGGCATAACTGTGTCAAAATATTTTGATGGTTACCTGCCCCTGTTGTACGGGTTCCCCTTTTGATAGTAGAAAACTATCCGAGTTTGAAGTAAATATCTTTTGTAATGACAGAGATATTATAAAATGTCAGTTTTTGCACGACAACAACAGGGCTATGGTAATATCTTGAAGATTTCTTTGAAAACAGCCAGACTAAAATTTATAAATACTGATTTACACTGGAAATAAATTTAATGTGATACAAAGCTATTTTCAATCCTTCACAACACAGTCACAAGTTTGAATGACCCTGAGAAAGAGATCACTTGAAAACCTTGTGGAAAAGTAGAAAATGTAGGTATCCAGCATTTTCTCCTTTTCCCACAATGTTTTCTAACCTTTTAATGACAAATTCCATCACTTGAGTCAAATCTGTTGTCTGCGAAAACTTTAAAGTCTAGAATTTTGTCATTTGGTAAAGAGTTAATGATACTAGGCCCACTCATGTAACAATTAAAATCAATGCCAAATAGTGATAATGTACAAAAAGTTGACTAGACATTACAATGCATACATAATTTAACAGAACTCTTTATAAAAGTACATGTATATTACATGTGTTGACAACCTGAAGGAGGTACACTTTTGTAAACCAGCACTTTGTCCTTTTTCCAAAGTGTTTTCTCCTAGGGCTAGATGCTTCCTTTTTGAGAACGGTAATCAGATGGTATCTCTCTTTTCAAATATAAATTTTACTTTTTAAGCCACATTTATTTTGTTGTCTGCAAATGCTTTAACCCTTTACCAAGCAACAAACTTTTGGAATGGACAAAATTGAAAGCATTTGCAGAAGGCAAATTAAATGTTGCTAAAATGATTATTTCCCCTTTTGATAGGGTAGAAAACATTGTGGGAAAAGAAGAAAATGCTGGTTACCAGCATTTTCTCTTTCTCTTAGAATGTTTTCAAAAGCCTTTTCTCTCAGGGTTGTTAAAAGTCAGGATTGTGTGGTAAAAGGTTAAATAAGGGCAAGTCTAAAACTTTATCATCTGCACAAAAAAAAAATTATCCGATTTCAAAATGACAGATTTCAGAGTCTTCTAAGTTGAAAGCAGCTGCTGAAGACAGTTTTAAATATGATACAAATGAGCAGAAGTTCTCTGGGTGGGTAAAAAAACATGGTGAGAGATGGAGAAAATGCTGGTTACCAGCATTTTCTCAATTTTCCACAATGTTTTCAAAAGCACATTTTCTCAGGGTTGTTAAAATATGGGACTGTGTGGTAGGTAGAGACTTCTGGTAACTTTAAGATGTTTCCAAGACAGGTGTTTCATCAATAAAAGAAATAAAAAATAAATAAATAATACTCATTCCATTTTGCTTTGCAGGTTTCGTTCATGAGTGAAGTGAATCATAAAAAATATTACCACTGGTTTTGTAATACAGATCTTGTAATATTTACAAAAGTAAAATTCAAATATTGCTACAAAGGTTTGACATGTGTATTTTGTTCATAAATAAAAGTCACTTATGAATATACATACAGAATACCAGTACTAGATTTGCAAATAGGTTTTGTAAAAAGTTTTGTAAATGAATAAGTGTAAATTGTAGAATATATTGATGATATTTTTGCGGTACAGATTTTGAATATATTGCTTTTAGTTTCTCTGCTAATAAACACAAAAAGCATCGCATGCAGGTGCAAATGTTTGGCTGCAGTTGCTTTTTAACTCTTCACCACCCTCTCAAAGAAAGCCTTTGAAACCATTTTGGGCAAAGAAGAAAATGCTGGAAACCAGCATTTTCTCCATTTCCCAAAACGCTTTCCTACCCTTTCAAAGATAAATATATGTACCATCATACATGTCACATTTACTCCATTGTCTGCTAATGTTTTAAATATGTACAAGTCTAAATTTTGTTTGGTAAAGGATTAAGTGAAAATTCTAAGTCAAAAGGCAGGCAAACCGGTAACTGTGTAAAAAATATTTCAATGTTATGTGTCCTTGTTGTATGGGTTACCTATTGCTCGTAAACAACTAGTCCTAGTTCAAATATCTTCCATAATAACAGACATACCAGAAAATGCTGGTTACAAGCATTTTCTCTTTTTCCATATTGTTTTCAAAAGCCTTCTCTTTCTGGGTTGTTAAAACTTAGGATTGTGTAGTAAAAGTATCATCTTGCTCCACAGATTTTGTAAATCATACAGAATATTGGTACATCTTTTGCAGGACAGATTTTGTTCACAAATAAATGTAAAGAATTTTGATATTAGTTTGCATCCTTCAACTATGAATAAATGCAAATTCAACAGCATACTGGTACCAGTTTTACAGACAAGGTTTTTTTTAATGAATAAGTGCAATTAAAATACTAGTATTACCGGTAATTTTCCAATATAGCTTTTGGTTAGAATTCTGTGTAAAGCGTATGTATTTAAATAAAAAAACTGAATTAGGGTTTGCTTTTTGTCTGTAAAAGCAAATAATAAAGAATACTGGCCTTTACACCTTGCAATAGAGGTTTTTGTTCATAAATAGATATCTTCAGTAAGAAAAACTGGATCAAAATCTTGCAATAAAGGTTTTGTTCATATATAATATCTTAAGTAGGAAATACTGTATGAAATCTTGCAATACAGGTTTAGTTCATATATATCCAATCTTGTAATACAGGTTATGTTCATACATAACATCTTCAGTAAGAAATACTGTATCAAATCTTGTGATACAGGTTTTGTTTATTCAAAATATCCTCACTAAGAAATACTGTATCAAACCTTGTAATGCAGGTTTTGTTCATTCATAATATCCTCAGTAAGAAATAATGACATTGTATCAAATCCTGCAATACAGGTTTTGTCCATTAAAACTAAATCTTGCAATACAGGTTTGGTTCATATGCAATATCTTCAGTAAGAAACACTGTATCAAATATTGCAATACAGGTTTTCTTCAAACATATTGAATCTTGCAATCCCAGGTTTTATTCTTTTTTTTTTAATAAATAAATATCTTCAGTAAGAAATACTGTATTGAATGTTGCAACAGAAATATTTGTTCATACATAATACCTTCAGTAAGAAATACTGTATCCAATCTTGACATACAGGTTTGTCATTACTTAATATTTTCTGTAAGAAATACTGTATCAAATACTGCAATACAAATATTTGTTCGTACATAATATCTTCAGTAAGAAATACTGTATCCAATCTTGACATACAGGTTTGTTCATACATAATATTTTCAGTGAGAAATACTGTATCAAATCCTGCAATACAAATATTTGTTCATACATAATATCTTCAGTAAGAAATACTGTATCCAATCTTGCAATACAGGTTTGTTCATACATAATATTTTCTGTAAGAAATACTGTATCAAATCTTACAATACAGGTTTTGTTCATACTTAATATCCTCAATAAGAAATACTGTATCAATTCTTGCAATACCCGTTTTTGTTCATAAATAAATATATCCAATAAGAAATAAAATCTTGCAATACAAGTTTTGTTCATACATAAATATCTTCAGAAAGAAATACTGTATCAAATATTGCAAAACAGGTCTTTGTTTAGAAATAAATATCTTCAGTAAGACATACCGTATGAAATCTATCAATACAGATTTTTGTAATATCTTCAGCGAGAAAAACCATACAGGTTTTGTTCATACATAATATCTTCAGTAAGAAATACTGTATCGAATCTTGCAATACAGGTTTTATTCATACATAATATCTTCAATAAGAAATACTGTATCAGATCTTGTGATACAGGTTTTGTTCACTCTTAACCCTTTACCAAACAATTCTGTGTTTTACTTAGCCTGAGGAAAATATGCTTTTTTTTAACACTGTGGTAACCAGCATTTCCTCCTTTTCCCACAATGTTTTCCACCCTTTCAACAACAAATCCTATCTTTTAACCGTTTCCCAAATGATAAATTTTAGACTGAGTTTGCAGAGGACAATTTTGAATTTGATGAAAATGACAAAGTTCTCCAAAGGGTAGAAAACACTGTGGGAAAAGGAGAAATTGCTCGTTAGAAGCAGTTTCTCCTTTTCCCACAGTGTTTTCAAAAGACTTGTACTACAGACACGTGAAAACCAGGGCTTGTTTGGGAAAGGGTTAAGCCACATTCAATGTGTTATCTGCAAAAGCTTTCAATTTTGACAAGTCTAAAATTTTGTTTTTTGGTAAAGAATTAGTTTTGCAATAAATTTTTTGTTCATAAATAAATAAATATGTTCAAAAGGAAATACTGTATCAAATTTTGCAATACAGGTGTTCTTTTTGTTTAGTCCTTTACCACACAATCCCGAGTTTTATCAACCCTGAGAAGGAAAGCTTTTGAAAACATTATGGGAAAAGGAGAAAATGCTGTAACCAGCATTTTCTCCTTTTTCCACAATATTTTCTAACATTTCAGAAATAATTCATACCATCACATGAGCCATATTTAATTTGTTGTCTGCAAAAGCTTTTAGCATTGACAAGTCTAAACTTTTGTCATCTGGTAAAGAATTAAATATAATTCATACAGAACAATCCTGTGTTTTAACAACCCCCGAGGCTTTTGAAACCTCTACCAACGCAGTTTCGACCTTTTTGAATTCCCATCATATGTGCTACATTTGCCTCCTGCAAATGCTTTTAATGAACGAATAAAAAATTTTGCTAACTAGTTACCCTTTTAAACATCACTTGTTCTCAAAACCCATTGGAAAAAGCTATTGAAAACATGGGAAAAGGAGAAAATGCTGGTAACCAGCATGCAAGTTACAGTCTTATATCTTGGAAATCACAGAATTTTTTCCTTGGTACCGAGTTAATTCTTTACCAGACAACAAAATTTTACTGTAAATTGAAAGCAATTGCCTATGAAAAATTAATTTTGGCTCATATGGTGAGATGTGTCATTGAAAGGAACGAAAACATCGTAAGATAAAAGAGAAAATGCTGCTAAACAGCATTTTTGCCTTTTCCCCACAATGTTATCTATCCTACCATAGACAACCTTTTAAAAAGCCACATTTAATTTGTTGTCTGCAAGTTCTGTCTATATTGACTAGTCTAAAATTTGGCATCTCATAAAGAATATAAAACTCAATCACAGCACCAGCATCAGGTACACATGTCCTTATTCCCTAACAGTATATGACGGGAAACAGCACCAAGAAGTACATTCAATCTCTGAACAATTTCCGTATCAAGCTTCCCTTTGTAATGTCGTCTAGCTAAATGCATCCCATAGTTTGTAGAAAAATTATAGTTAGTGTGAAAAATAATCTCCATGCCTGGTTTAAAGAAATTATGTTCCTCCACATGAATTGAGTTTGGGTACTTTTTAGATAAAAGATACGGGACTTTTTGAGAGTTATATCCCCATGCCTTGGTGTATTGTTTGTAACCATCCTTCCAAAGGTTTATAAAACTGGAGTTCTTTCTTGCCATGATGAATGCACAGCCGATGTATTCTGGTTCAAGAAGTTCACTCATTGTACATTCAAAGTGCCGAAGTGGTTCTAATGGTTTAAGCAACACCTCGTCCCAGTCTGTATAGACACCTCCGTATTCTGGAATAGACAGATAAAGCATGTACAGTAGTAAAAATTTTACAACACAACCCAAAGACTTTTGAAAACATTGTGAGGAATGGAGAAAATCCTGACTCTGAGGAAGAAGCCTTTTGAAAACATTGTGGGAAAAGGAGAAAATGCTGGTAACCAGCATTTTCTCTTTTTCCCACAATGTTCTCCACCCTATCAAAGGCAAATTCCATCATTTCAGCCACATTTAAATTGTCGTCTGCAAATGCTTTCAATTTGGACAGGTCTGTATTTTTGTCATGTGGTAGAGAGTTAACAGATGACAAAATTTTGAACTCATCCATATTGATAACATTTGCAGAGGACCAGTGAAATGTGGCTCTGATGACAGAATGTTTCTATGAAAAAGGAAAAAGGAGAAAATGCTAGTTCCAACCATTTACTTCTTGTCCTACAATGCTTTTAAAAGCCTTCTTTCATTTTGGGCTGCTGAAACTCTGGACTGTTTAATAATGAGTTAACCCTTGAGCTGCTAATCGCGACCCACTGACCTTTTGCGGACAGTGTAGATCAAGATCAGACTGGACAGAACATGCAGTCTGATCTTTGATCTACACTGTCCAATATAATCAACTTTGAAACTGTTATGTTTGGGCTTTTAGTATTGAGTAGAAATTTGTGTTTCCTTTATTCAGCAGCTTGAGTGTTAACACTCTACCAGATAATTCTGTTGTTCAACAACCATAAAGAAGAATGCTTTTGAAAACCCTACAGGAAAAGGAGACAATGCTTAGAATATATACCCAAAGGAAAAAGAAACGCAGGGTAAAATAATATGGAATAACTTTTAAACGGCTTTGTCTATTATCATGAAAATTGGTCAGGTTATTATCTCGGTCATTGTGTACTCAACACGGTAAGAAAAATTACCGAAGCATGTAATGTACCGTGTCATGTAGTGCAAGCAGAGAAAAGCAAAAATTCTGTGCAGAATAAATCTGATTATTTCGTCAACACAGTTTTTCATATCATTCGATACTCTACAGATTTCCACTCTGTTTTCAGTAGTTAAAACTCTGTTTTAATTACCTACGGTAATGGCACGGCTTACGGAAGTTCAGAGGGGTCAGGCCATTGCGTTACAAATGCAAGGTCAAAGACAACGGCAGGTTGCTATGCAGTTTGGCGTGAATGTTTCTACCATAGAACAACTTGTTCGTCGTCTTAGAGAAACTGGAAGGCTTGCCGACCGACCTCGAACAGGGCGTCCGCGCGTAACGACACGACGTCAAGACAGGGCTATATGTCTTGCCCACCTGCGTAATCGGTACATTACTGCCACTGAAACTGCTAACAATACAATAGGCAATCATAACCGTCATATTCACCCCAAAACTGTAAGGAACCGATTACATGAGGCGGGTCTGTGATGTAGACGTCCATGCGTTGGTCTGCCTCTCACTCGTCCACGTCGTGTGCGTCGAATGGCTTGGTTGGCGGCACATGCCCCCAGAATATTTCCAATGAGGCAATGGAAACAGGTCTTTTTCACCGACGAGTCGCGATTCACCCTTTTTCGTCCGGATGGTTGACGTCGTATATACCGACGTTGTAGGGAACGTTTCGCCGATGCATGCGTTACTGAGGTGGATAGGTTTGGTGGTGGATCAGTTATGGTCTGGGGTGGAATATCTCACGGGGTTAAGTCACCGTTGGTTGTGTTGGGTGGGACTTTGACCGCCGTCAGGTATAGGGATGAAATCCTCTGCCCGGTTGCTGTTCCTTTAGTCCAACAACATAATCTCATTTTCCAACAAGACAATGCCCGACCTCATGTTGCGAGAGTTTGTAGACATTTTCTGGCGAATCATAACATTCAGCCGCTTGACTGGCCAGCCTATAGTCCAGATTTGTCTCCAATTGAACATCTTTGGGATGAACTGGACAGGAGGGTAAGGCGGCGTCAGAACACCCCCACCACGCTCGACCAACTGAGAAATGCCTTGTTGGAAGAGTGGAACAATATCCTCATGAGAAAGATAAACACTCTTATGAATTCAATGCACAGGAGAATAAGGGCTGTGATAGCTACGGGTGGTGGATATACCCGGTACTGAGAACTATACGCCGATTTGAAATTGTTTTTGTGGGGTATTGCCGAATTGGTTCAAATAACTCTAAAAGTAAAGGTCAAAATCCAGTGAAATTTTCAGAAATAATTCATGAAAGATAGTTCTTGATAGTGTAATAAACACAATTTAATACCTTTCATATAATTTACCATAAATGACCGCTAAATTTTACCCTGCGTTTCTTTTTCTTTTGGGTATATATACTCACTCCTAGGCATATACCATCCATCTTCTTCATGCTTTTAACGACAGTCTAATATTTTTGGCTTTATTCAGCTTGTTGTCTGAACATACTTTTAACATAAGAAACTCTACAATTATGTGGTCTCTGTTCAGCTAAGGCTCGAATTACACAATTTCTCCTTAACCCTTTCCTAACCAAGCCCTGGTTTTCACGTCTCTGCAGTACAAGTCTTTTGAAAACACTGTGGGAAAAGGAGAAATTGCTCGTAACGAGCAATTTCTCCTTTTCCCACAGTGTTTTCTACCGTTTTTGATCACTTTCTGCCCTTTTCATCAAATTTAAAATTGTTGTCTGCAAACTCTTTCAATTTGGACCAGTCCACAATTTGTCGTTTGGGAAAGGGTTAATGTTCTAGTGATCAGCTTGTCATCCAAGGTCTGTTTTACACAGAATGTACCCGTTACTGGGAAGTGCTTACAATAATTTTATCACTGCCAGCTAAATAAATCTGATTTTCTGCAGATCCATAAGTGGATTTCTGCAGAAACTGATGACAATTTTGGTCAAAGTTACGCATCGGGTAGTGGACAGTGTAGATCAATATCAGACCTCATGTTCTATGGAGTCTAATCTTGACTCTATAATAATCACAAAATCTACTTAACTTACCACTGGTAGTGTATGTGTTACAGTGGTGATGCCCATATATATGAGATAAAACTTTAAGGTTAAAATCTAAAACCATCCTATTATTGAACAGTGTTTTATGCCGTTATGTACAGTATTTCAACTTCATCTTGGCAACTCATGTTTTAACCCTTTCCACACAGCAGAATTTTAGACTAGTCCAACTTGAAAGCATTTGCACAGGACAAATTACATCTGGCTCAAATGATAGGATTCTCTGAAAGGGTAAAAAACACTGTGGAAAAAGGAGAAAATGCTGGCTACCAGCATTTTCTCCTTTCTCACAATGTTTTCAAAAGGTATTTCTTTTGGGTCATTAAAACGCGAGATTGTGTGATAGAGGGTTAAATGGAAACTTGTCAGAGATATCATCAAGACAAACATTCTGAACAAGTTTTCTTGAGTATCGGACTGTAAATATGGCACTCTAAAGTGTACACAAGGTTTTTCTAAGGTTTGGCCGTGACCTACTTTCTGACCTGACATCACCCAATTTCAGACTTGTCCAAGATATTATCAAGGCAAATATTCTGACCAAGTTTCAAGAGTAATAGGCTGAAAATGTGGCCTTCCACATCCAAGCACGCATCATCTCCCAGTCTTGTTATGGTCTATTGTGAGCTGGTAAGTTTTGCTGTAATAAACCCATTCGGCTACAGTCTGTTAGCTTTCTTATCAGCACTGGGACTGCCATGGCAAATGTTATTTAACAGTTTAAAAATCTGGCACAGCAACAGCAGCAAGCACTGTTGGTCAGGTTGGCTTATTCCATTTCTCCGTGTTACCTTATGTCAATCCTTTTTTGTCCATAGTTGACTGAAACATGTTACCTGCCACCAGAAACATGGTGTAATGCAGCATAAATTGGTATAGTACATCAAAAAGATGCATTCCCCTTTTCAAAGAGCATGGCTCATTTATAAAATATTTGTTGGTAAAAGGATTTCTCTAACTGCTATTTCACTGGCCAATGAATTGTTATTTTAATTCTCTAACTCTTTACCAAATAACAAAATTGTAGACTGGTCCAAATTGAAATCATCTGCAGGCGACAAATCAAACGACTCAAATATTGAAATTTGCTTTGGGAAGGGTAGAAAACGTGGGAAAAGGAGAAAATGCTGATTACCAGCATTTTCTCCTTTTCCCACAATGTTTTCAAAAGGCTTTTTCTTCAGGGTTGTTAAAAAGTCAGGATTGTGTGTTAAAAGGTTAACAGAGCATTATAATTATGGATAAGAATATATTTCAAATTATGATATAGTTACAGCGTATAAACCATCACAATAACAGAACAGGTTTTAATCCTGAGGTACTGGTAACAAGTGATGAATGACAGAATATATACTTATATAAATACATTCAGTATTCAGGTATATAAGACATATAGCTACAGACATGTAAATATGTTCACATACAGGTAGAAAAACATCGTATGATGTGGTAAGATTGACTCATGACAAATTAAATTTCAGAATGTCTGTTGTTGGTTTCCTAACCACAATGTTTTATGTGGTTTTGTTAGCTTGTATTTGAGTTGAACACTGTTTTAACAGCTTAGGTCATAACATGACGGTCAGTGCACCTACGCATGTGTTTCCTGGCTTTTTCACACCAGTACTGACACAACTTTCTTTCCAAGCCACTGACTACTTTTCTTACATGCATCAGAGGTGAGAGGCAAAAAATCCATGGAAAGAAATTTTGCCTCAACTGGGTATCAAACTCGCAACCACCAGGTCCCAAGTCAGATACACTAACCACTGAGTTATCCCGCCAGGCCGTTATGTGGTTTTACCAGGGTCAGGAAGATACGTGTTGATGTAACAACAGTTATAATTGTAAACAAGTGGGCCATAGGCCCTCAAGCGCTCACCTGAGTAAAGTCATCTGCAGTTGATAAAGCTGAAGCGATCCTGGTTAAATGATGAAAAACACATGAGTGTAATTGACCTACTTTTTGAACCAATGTGACTAAATTCCATATTTGTCCAAGATATCATTAAAACAAACATTCTGACCAAGTTTTATGAGTATCAGACTGAAAATGTGGCCTCTACGGTGCACACAAGGTTTTTCTAAGATTTGGTCCAGTGACCTACTTTTTGATCAGATGTGACCCAATTTGAAACTTGTCCAAGATATCATGAAGGCAAACTTTCTGACCAAGTTTTATGAGAATCAGGCTGAAGATGTGGCCTCTAGAGTGCACACAAGGTTTATCTAAGATTTGACCATGTGACCTACTTTTTGCCCTGACATGACCCACTTTCAAACTTGTCTGAGATATCTACAAACATTCTGACCAATCTTTATCAGTATAAGACTGAAAATGTGGCCTCTATGGAGCACCCAAGGTTTTCCTAAGATTTGGCCCAGTGACCTACTTTTTCACCCAACATGACCCAATTTCAAGCTTGTCTGAGATATTATCAAGACAGACAATCTGACCTAGTTTCATGAGTATCCAACTAATAATATTAATGTGGCCTCTAGAATGCACACAAGCTTTTTCTAAGATATGGTCCAGTGACCTACTTTTAGACCTGACATGACCCAATTTCAAACTTGTCCAAGATATTATCAAGACAAACATTCTGACAAAGTTTCATAAGTTTCAGGCTGAAAATAACTGTGGCCTCTAAAGTGCACACAAGGTTTTTCTAAGATTTGGCCCAGTGACCTACTCCTAGACCCAGCATGACCCAATTTCAAACTTGTCCAAGATATTATCAAAACAAACATTCTGACCAAGTTTCATGAGTATATGACTGAAAATGTGGCCTCTAGAGTGCACACAAGGTAATTGTTGATGCCTGGACGACGGACGATGCACACCACACAATGGACACCGAACACAACATGATCACAAAAGCTCACCTTGAGCACTCTGTGCTCAGGTGAGCTAAAAAGTCAGTTCTGAAGACAAGCTTTACCAACTTAGGGTTCTCAGAATGTACAATTGTCTCAGCTAAATCTTGTTACAAAATTACAAAATTTCAAACTTGTTTAAATTGACAGCATTTGCAGATAACAAAAGAAATCTGGCTAAAATCATTGAAAGTTGTATGTGGAAAAAGGGAGAAAAGGCTGTCTTTCTCTGGGTCATTGAAACTTGGGATTGTGTGGTAAAGAGTGAACCAATACATTAGACAGACATAAAACCATGAAGGTAAGGGGTGGCAATATCAGCTCTCTGTGTTGCCTGTACATGTAAATCAAACAGCAGTTATGGATAGGTAAGTTCTAAAAAAAATCAGCACCATAATCACTGTTGTAATTTTACTGTCAATAGATTATCAATTTCTAATTTCCAGACAAGAAAATTAACCCTTAACCAAACAGTCCCATGTTTTAATGATCTTGAGGAAGAAGCCTTTTGAAAACATTGTAGGAAACAAAGAAAATGCTGGTAACCAGCATTTTCTTCTTTTCCCACAATGTTTTCACTCTTTCAAAGACAAGTATCATTACTGAAGCTACATTTATCTTGTCATCTGAAAATGCTTTAAATTTGGACAAGTCTAAAATTTGTTGTTTGGTAAAGATTTAAAAAAGAATTGTACCATCCCTGCAGGTATAAAAACAGAATGTACAATAGAGGCATATCTTACCAAGACTGGCCTTCCCAGTATGTCTCAATATTTTATATAAACTATGATAAAAACATTCTAATCAATACTGTAATACAGCAAATGTTCATGACATGGAAATCTTCACCATTTTTGCATATTGACAAAAATTGTGAAGAGATCAGCTAGTGCAAATTTCAGCTACATTAAGGTATATTTTACCTACACACCCGGTCATGTAGGGGTGATTGACTTGGATACTTGTCAACACCAATGAGCGCCATTTTACATCACAGACTCAATCAGGATACCAGTCTAGCGGCAATTAATATCACCAATTAAACACATTTCATTACAGTAAAAATAGAGATGAATGAGGTAGTTTTCAGGTACAAGTACTGTTGCATTTTTCGCGTAAATCAAAACATGTGTAAAATCAGTACATGCATTTGATAATTCGCGAAATTTTAGACCAACAATAATATCCACTTTTACAGTAACTGTCTAACCTTTTTAAAATTAATTTTGTTCAAGTTTTCAAAACCACTTTTTCCTCTAAAAGACATGATCATTTTGCAAAACATGTACCTACATAATATGATCTGTGCTCTGTGAAAAGGGGGTTTGATGCATCTACAAAAAGTATTGACCCATGTCAGCCAGGGCAGTTGGAGCAGGCTGACATGGTTTGAAACTTTGTCTTCTTGTCAAAGGACCATTTTACCTCAGGATTCAGATGGTTGTTTGTCAAACAGATTCTGTGGATCCTTAACCCTTTACCACACTATCCTGACTTTTAACGACCCTGAGAAAGAAGCCTATTGAAAACATTGTGGGAAAAGGAGAAAATGCTGGTAACCAGCATTTTCTCCTTTTCTCACAATGTTTTATATCCTACCCAAAACAAATTTCAATTTTTCAGTCACATTTATTTTGTCCTCTGCGACTGCTTTCAATTTTGAACTGACTGGAATTTTGCTGTTTTGGTAAAGAGTTAATTATGTGATAACTTGATTGGTACTATGCATCACAGAGCATGGCTCATACAGAAACTACAGCTCCTGTATAAATGTATATGTGTATTGTTTCAATTGTAAAAAATGCTCATTACCAGCTGTTTCACAATTTATAGCATTGCTTCTTTCCTCAAGATCTTTTCAAATTATTAATGAATGAAGGTATCTTCATTTCAAACCACCGTAGAAATCATTAAGAGAAAAATGATGGGATTTGCCTTTGAAATGGTGGAAAACATGGGAGAAAGAGATGCTGTTCACCAGTATTTTCTTCTTTTCCATGTTTTCTAAAAGCTTTCTATTTGGGTTTGTTAACCCTTTACCAAAGACAAAATTTTAGATTGGTCCAAATTGAAAGCATTTGCAAACAAAATTTTGAAGGTGGCCAATATGACAAAATTTGTTCTTGATATAAAAGAAAATGTTGTGGGACAAGGAGAAAATGCTGGTTACCAGCATTTTCTCCTTTTCCCACAATTTTTTTCAAAAAGGCTTCTTCCTCAGGGTCATTAAAACTTGCCACTGTGTGGTAATGGCTTAAAACAAGGGGTTGTGTGGTTAAGGGTTAAGAAGGATCTAAATTACATGTAACTTGTGTGGAAATGTCTTCACATGTGAATCTAATTCGCACACATCTCTTTGTTACCATGTAATACATGTCTTGATAAGGCCCCCATCATCACATTTAGCTTTCTTATAATATTCAAGTCTATTGGCTGTTTATAGAATCGAACAGCTAAATGAGTTGCCCAGTTTGTTGTCCAGTTATAATTTTCTTCAAATATAATTTTCATTCCTGGTTTTTCAAACTTGGTGTCCTCTACATTGATGAGATCGGGGTGTTCCTTCCACAAAAGATATGGCACTTTTTGCGAATTATGTCCCCAACCCGTTACATAACTTCGATAGCCTTCTTTCCAGAGGTTTACAAACTGAGAATTCTTTTTGGCCATGAAAAACATGCAGCCAAGGTAGCCTGGTTCCAGAAGTTCTGCCATAGTGCAGTCATACTGCCTCAGTGGTTCAACAGATTTGAGAAGGATTTCATCGAGATCAGCGTACACCCCTCCATATTCTACAAGAAAGAATACAGGCAGTTTGTTTGTGTGTTTAATGCTAAGAATGTTTTTCAACAGTAGTTTTGTCATATCATTGCTGTCAGTTCACCTATCCATGCATTCCTGCAATTTCTTTACCAGTAATATGTACAGCACTTTCAAAGCCTCTGACTGCATTCCCACATGACAATGAAACAATGTTCTGCAGTAAGAGAGAGGCGTGAACTTTGTAGCAATTACTTTATTCAAACTGTATTGAAAATTTTGGCTGAATCAGGTTTTGAAAAGAAAGAGAGTTGGATTTATTACTGATTAAAAAATTTATACAGGGATTTCTACAATAATGTAGCAGCATCACAATAAAGTGTGTTAAAATAGGTATGAATAAAGGATGTGTGCCATGCTCTGTGAAAAAGGGGTCTAATGCATTTGCAAAAATAATGCATTTGCAAAATCTATCAACTCAGGTCAGCCCTTGCAGTCCCTACAGGCAGACCTAGGCTGAAACTTTTAGCTTTTGGTCAATTTTCTGAGGTAAAAGGACCAGTGTACCTCATAATTCAGTACGCTGTAATACAAAATGGATTTTAGAGTTGTATAATCCTGTGATGACTTGCTTGGTGTGATGCATGACAGAGATGCACAAAGTCTCATTTTGCCAGAGCATGACTCATGTTTTGGCGAGACACAGAGCTTTGTAGTCAAATTACAAATATGGAGCCAGAGGCTACAATGGCTACCGACCAGGTCAGCCCTACAATACCTTTACTGCATGTTACTGTATATTTACCCTTTAGACCTACCCCTACAGGGTTAATCCTTTACCATATGATCATGACTTTTAAGGACCCTGAGAAAGAAAGCTTTTGAAAACATTGTGGAAAAAGGAGAAAATGCTGGCTAGCTTTTCCCACAATGTTTTCTACCCTTCCAAAGAGAAATTCTTTGTGTCAAATTTAGTTTATCATATGCAATTGCTTTGAATTTACACAAGTCTAAAATTTCGTCTTTTGGTACAGACTTAACCCTTTACCACACAATTCCCAGTTTTAATGACTTAAATGCTAAAGAAACTTTTGAAAGAAAACATTGCTGGAAAAGGAGAAAATGCTGGTAACCAGATTTTGAATTCGGGGTACAAAGAAAAAATTGGGAGCACAGTGTAACCTTTCAGTTTTATTAATGACTTATAACACCCTAGCTCCTTTACCATAATGAATGGGCTCTTAATTATTAAATTGTGCACTTGGCGATTATATGGACACATCATATGTCTCTGGGGCAAGCTCATACTTACACAACAGCGGTCAAGGTTTAAATATCAAATGATTTTTGATAATCGATGGCCTTTACGAAAGGATCTTAAGCTTAATTCCTTTCTCAAAGGTGCAAAGTACATTAGGACTGTTTTAAAAAGGAAGCGTAGACAGACTGAGGCTCGTTGTCGAAGATGATGCTCGTAGATCTGGTTATTTAACATCACAGAGGAGCAGACTAATTAGCTCATTATAAGCTCAAACTCTGTCAAATAAAGGCCATGCCGTGTTAAGAGCAAAATGAAACAAAATGTGAAATGGCAGAATCACTTGTGTCAACCTACATTTCTCAGATCTTGACGCTATAAAAAATTTTAACAGCTTTTGTTGTGATGACATTTTTTCTGCTGCAGATGCCATACATACAAAAATTACATGTTGAATTTGCGGCTCAATTTGTTAGCTTTCATTGTCAAAAAAGCTGTTTTTAACAATAACTGTGCATCATAATATTAAGGTACTAATTTTAATTCTTGATGAAAATAAATTACAAAATTTACTGCATACACGGCAGATTTTGGCGCCTTAAAAAAATCAAAGCGAATATTATTCAGACAGACAAGGGAGCCACAAAATATATGTAGTGAAAATATTGGTTATCGGTACCTGCTCTATATTGAGAACAGAGCCTGGTACCAACTTACAAGGGGGACTACCTCCAATACACACAATTTTTTTCTTGTTTGGCATGCAATAGGAAATGGTATCTAATTTGTATGTGCAGTGTACGTAATTACATGTACTTCCCTTTTTGTATGTGCATACTTTTGAGAGTGTGTGCATGCATGTAAGCACAAAAAAACTGTATGTGTGGAGTAGAATTTATACGTGAATTATGTACTGCAGTACATGATTGGGCACCCTGTGAGAGGTACAAAACAATACCTTTGGAGGGTCAACTATTCATCATTATTTCACCATACATAAACATGATATTATAACAACCATTAACCAAACCATCCAGTATTTTAATGATCCTTAGGAAGAAGGCATTTTTAACCATTGTGGGAAAAGGACAAAATGCTGGAAACAAGTATTTTCTTTGTCTACAATACTTTTTACTTTATTAAAAGAAATTTTATCATTCAAGCCCTATCAAATTGTTTGTAAGCAAAAGTTTTAATATATGGACCAGTCTGAAATTTAGTCATTTGATAACAGACTTGATCCTTGCAAAACTTTATGCTGTAAAAATACATCAGGGTCCGTATTCACCAACCATTCTTAGGAACATTCTTGGTCTTGTTCTCCAAAATTTTCCAAATTTGAAAGTAACACACCTTCTGATTGGCTAAACCAAATGGTTTAGCCAATCAGAAGTTGTGTTACTTTCAAACTTGAAAAATCTTGAAGAACAAGTCTAAGAATGTTCTTAAGAATGGTTGGTGAATACAGACCCAGGATCCAACTGGGCTAGCCAATAGAAGCTTTTATTTGTTATCCAGAGGAACTGAACTTGATCCTCCTCACTCCTAACCTTTCTACAGACTTGTGAAAAAGAGCACAGGAAAAGGTCTGCAAACCCTAGCCTAGTACTGGGGACATTCAGGAAACTAAATGGAAAAAGTGCACTGTTGATGAGATTTAACCCTTTACCACACAGTCCCAGATTTTACAGACCTTGAGGAAGAACCATTTTGAAAACATTGTGGGAAAAGGAGAAAATGCTGATAACCAGCATTTTCTCCTGTTCCCAAAATGCTTTTCCATCCTTCCAAAGACAAACTGTCATTTGCAACGTGTTTATCTAATTGTCTATAAATTGGACACGTCAAAAGCTTTGTTGTCTGGAAAAGATGTAAATAAAATACTGCTGAAGAATGGCATGAAACACCATTTAACTCTTTACCATACAATCCCGACTTTCAATGACCCTGAAAGAAAAGGCTTTTGAAAACATTGTGGGAAAAGTTTCTATCCTATCAGAAAGAGAAATCATCATTTTAGCCACATTTAATTTGTCTTCTGCAAAATGCTTTCAATTTAGTCCCTTTCAAAACTTTGGTTGTTTGGTAAAGACTTAAACTAACAGGCAATATAAGTACACTAATGTAAAACACCTAAAATTACATTAACACTAAATATGACGGATCAAGGCCACAAGTTCTACCTAAAAGAAGCAGTAATTTGATGGTATACTTACTATTTACTACATCGATTCTAAGTACATCAGCTCTATGTTCTGGAAAAGCTAACTTATGTCCAAAAACTTCAGTTGGTGGTTTAGTGTTCACATGAATTACATTCGGAACAACACTAATGAAATAGTCCCAATATTTTCCAGATGGAATATAGTCCCCGTGAATAAGATGAACACATGGCTGCATGAACCTCGCTGCGCTCATGAAACTGAGGAACGGAAAGAAGCCAAACTCCTTGTTTCCAAAAAGCACATGATGGATCACATTGGGAACTGGTTTATCATCCCTACAACAATGTTCAATAAAGTCCTCCAAACATTTATCACCAAAGTTCACCTGGAAGATGTCCCTTGTATCATTGGTTAAGGAAATGACTAACTTTGGTTTTTCTCCTGTGCAATCCAGCGAGACTTTATGTCTTGGTTTTGGGTATGCATTCAAGTCAATTACCGGACACTGGACGGTTTTATTGAAACTCCAGTCCGTCCAGTTTGTCTTCATGGGTGGCAAAAACTGGTCTGTGTAGTTATTCTTTATTTCACACCATGTTTGGTTGGTTGGAACTGATTTGCTTGCTGAAATAGAAAAGTGAAATGTTAACTCTTTACCAAACAACAAAATTTTGACTCGACCGAATTGAAAGCATTTGCAAGCAACAAATTCGGAGTAGTGCAAATGATGATTTCTGTCTTTGCTAAGGTAGAAAACACTGTGGGAAAAGGAGAAATGCTGGTTACCAGAATTTTCTCCTTTTCCAACAATGTTTTCAAATGCTTTTTTTTCAGGGCCGTTAAAACTCGGGACTGTGTGGTAAAGGGTTAATCTATTATTGTACAACATTTCAAAATCCACTACAGTGGGAAGCTTTGAAAAACCTGGAGATATGGAGCAATTGCTTGTAAAAAAGCAACTGCCTCTCTTCCCAAAATATTTTCCATACTCCTGAAAATCATTTTTCTCCTTTTCTTCATATGTTTGTCTTTTGTGCTTTTTGAAATAAGAGTAAAATAGGCCTAAAATAGCTTGTACAGTAATCAGTTGTCACCTGTAGTGTTAAGTAACTGAAATGGACCTAAGTCAGTCCTCAAGATATAGACATGATTATTGCAAATTGAAACGGCTGGTTGTGTCAGAATACCTGGCAAAGTGCAGACAGTGTAGGTCTAAGATCAGACAGCATGATCTCTGCAGTCTGATCTTCATCTATACTGTCTGCAGAATTAATTCAATCCTGTTGAGTGCTACATGTATAGGGGTTTAACAATTATCTGCTGGTGCATTTTCGGTAGCAACTTTTTAATTATACTTGTGGAATTTGGATTTTACGGTACATCCTGAAGTATATGCATCCATATAAATTATATACATGTATCTGAAAACCTTGTTTTGCATATTCTGATGGTGACCTATAACTTGTGAGATTCTGTTAGGTAATTGAAAGAATCTGAGACTCATTGGCTTTTGAGATAGATTTTTGCTTAACTCTTTACCACACAATCCTGACTTTTAACGACCCTGGGAAAGAAGCCTTTTGAAAACATTGTGGGAAAAGGAGAAAATGCTGGTAACCACCATTTTCTCCTTTTCTCACAATGTTTACTACCCTTTCCAAAACAAATTTCAATTCTTGAGTTGCATTTAATTTGTCATCTGCAAATGCTTTCAATTTGGACTGGTCTAAAATTTTGTCGTGTGGTAAAAGAGTTAAGCTTGTCTACAAAAGTGTTATTTAGCCGGCCAACAGTACACATAATTACACTTTTTCAAGACTTGATTGATAAAATTTTATCTTAACCCTTTACCAGACGACAAAATTTTAACCTTGTCCAAAATGGAAACATTTGCAGACGACAATTTCAGTGTGTCTCAAATGGTGCAATTTTTCTTTGATAGGGAAGAAAATATTGTGGGAAAAGGAGAAGATGCTGGTTACCAGCATTTTCTCCTTTTCCCACAAGATTTTCAAAAGGCTTCTTTCCAAGGGTCGTTAAAAAGTGGCATTGTGCCGTCAAGGGTTAATTGCCAAAGGGTGTCAATTCCTATATTTATCCCATTATCTAACATACATTTTTCATAACTTTCCTATCTGACTGCCTCTATCCCTTTACCACACAATCCCGAGTTTAAATGGCCCTGGGACAGGAGGATTTTGAAAACACTGTGTGAAAAGGAGAATATGCTGGTAATCAGCATTTGATTTTCTCCTTTTCACACAATATTTTCTTTGTTGTTCAAGGACACATACTATCATTTGAAAAACATTTGAACTGTCGTCTGTAAATTCCTTCAAGATGGACGAGTCTAAAATTTTGATGTGTAATATAGGGTTAACCCTTTACTATACAATGCCGCCTTTTGATGCCCCTGGGAAGGAAACCTTTTGAAAACATTGTGGGAAAAGGAGAAAATGCTGGTAACCAGCATTTTCTCCTTTTCCCACAATGTTTTCTACCCCATCAAAGAAAAATTGCACCATTTGAGCCACATAGAAATTGTTGTCTGCAAATGCCTTCAATCTGGACAAGGCTAAAATTCTGTCGTCTGGTGAAGGGTTACGGGAGGAGAAGCAAAGTTATACAATTTTGCTGATGTAGTCTGCTGTAACACACAGCAATCTGCAGGACCTACATGTATACTGCATATTTGAGGTTTTAACAAAGTTTTATAATTGAAAGCACTTGCAGACGACAAATTTAGCTCTTTACCACACAATCCCTAGTTATAACGACCTTGAGGAAACAGCCTTTAGAAAACCTTTCGAGAAAAGGAGGAAATGGTGGTAAGCAGCATTTTCTCCTTTTCCCACAAGGTTTTATAGCCCTTCCCCAGACCATTACCATATTTTGGTAACATTTATCATCTGCAAATGCTTTCACTTTGTACAAGTCTACAATTTTTTTGTTTTGTAACGAGTTAAAGTGGCAAAAGTGATGAGATTTGTGTCCACGAGGATAGAAAACTCGTGGGGAAAAGAATAAAATGCTGCTTAACGGTTTCTCCTTTTTTCCCACAGTGTTTTCAAAAGACTATATCTAACATGTAGGGTAGTTCAAGCTCCAACTCTTTGGTAGATGGCTAACTCTTTACCAAATGACAAAATTATAGACTTGTCTATATTAAAAGCATTTGCAGACTTTATATCAAAGGTGGAACCAATAGTGGAATTTGTCTGTGAATTGGCAGAAAATGTGGGAAAAGGAGAAAATGCTGGTGTCAGCATTTTCTCCTTTTCTCACAAAGCTTCCAAATGCTTTCTTTATTGGGTTGTTTAAACTCAGATATGTTTGGTAAAAAGTTAAAGGTATTTTGAATAAGAAGGTATTTGAAAACTCTGGGAAAAGAATTGCTGGTAACCAGCATTTTCTCCTTTTCCCACAGTATTATCTACATTTTTTTAAGACAAATATCATTAATTAAGCCAAGCGTAATTTGACCTATACTAAGCCTTTCAAAATGGGCTAGTTTACCATCTAATATTGTTATAAAGATTTTAACCCTTTACCACACAATCCAGTATTTAACAACCCCGTAGAAAAAGGCTTTTGAAAACAGTGTTGAAAAATGGGAAAAAACTTGCAACCAGCATCTACTCCTTTTCCCCCAATGTTTTGTACCATTTCAAAGACAGAAATCATCTTTTGAGCTATGGTTCATTTAATTTACAAGTCTTCTGCAAATACTCTCAATTTGGTCAAGTGTACCTTCAAAGCGCCTTTCACAACTATTATTGCATAAAACATGAAGTCTGATCTTTAATCTACACTGTCCACTTTGCTGAAACATTCTAGAAAATAACAACCTTGGCATAAGGGTCTTATTTGGAGAACGAGAGTGTTCCTTGGTTTATTCAGTGCCCTAGTATACCAAACAGTCCCAAATTTCAAAGACCCTGAAGAAAAAGCCTTTTGAAAACAATGTGGGAAAAGGAGAAAATGCTGGTAACCAGCATTTCCTCCTTTTCCCACCATGTTTTCTATCTTACCTCAGACAAATTCCCTCATTTTAGCCACATTTAAATTGTTGTCTTCAAATGGTATCAATTTGGACCTGTGTAAAATTTTGTTGTTTGGTAAAGGGTTAACCCTTTCCCAAACAACAAATTTTGGACTGGTCCAAATTGAGAGAGTTTGCAGACAACAATTTTAAATTCGATGCAAATGGCAGAAAGTTCTCAAAAAGGGTAGAAAACACTGGGAAAAGGAGAAATTGCTTGTTACGAGCAATTTCTCCTTTTCCCACAGTGTTTTCAAAAGACTTGTACTGCAGACACGTGAAAACCAGGGCTTGTTTGGTAAAGGGTTAAGACAGGTATACAGGTATTGGTGCTACTTACCTATGTGTGTAACAATATAGTTAGTGTCATCTTTTAGGCGTGGCAAGAATGTTTCATAATGCAGAGATAAGCCTGCAGTAAGAAGAACCACTATGAACACAGAACACACTACAATGACATTCTTCTTCTTCACCACATTCATGACTCCTCTGTATTACAGAACCTGAAATCATGAAGATACTAAAACTTCACCCAGGTCTTGTTCTCAGTATACTAAGTTCTCCCTTTATCAAAATATTTCTACATGTGTTCAACAACGAATACAACTCTACACGATAAACACACTTTTCTTCTTCACGCGTGCTTGAAATTAACCCCTTAACCCTTTACCACATGAGCAAAAAATAGCCTTGTCCAAATTAAAAGCATTTGCAGACGACAATTTAAATGTAGCTCAAATGATGGAATTTGTCTTTGATAGAGTAAAAAACGTGGGAAAAGGAGAAAATACTAGTTACCAGCATTTTCTCCTTTTCCCACAATGTTTTCAGAAGGCTTCTTTCTTAGGGCCCTTAAAACTTGTCATTGTGTGGTAAAGGGTTAAGCGCCTTTCATGACTATTGATGCCTTTGCGGCCAGTGTAGATCATGATCAGACTGCATAAAATGTGCAGTCCGATCTTTGACCTATGCTGTCCGCTTTGCTAAATCTTTATAGATAAGAGCAACCATAATTCTAATTGAAAGTATTTCGGTCTAATTTTTCGACACAAAATGTATGCTGGGCTGGTTTGGCTGTCTAACGGTTAAGCTGTTATAATACATGTGCTAGAACTTGTCCTAAAACCAAGCAATTTTACCCTTTACCTTTTTTGTTCGCATCTGCTCATTGGTTCAAAATAGTACATGATACTGTATTAACTCTTTACCAAACGACAAAATTTCAAACTAGTCCAAATTGAAAGCATTTGCAGACGGCAAAAAAAATGTGACTGAAAAATTGAAACTTGTTTTGGGAAGGGTAGAAAACATTGTGGGAAAAGGAGAAAATGCTGGTTACCAGTTTTCAATGTTTTCAAATGGCTTCTTTTTTCAGGGTCGTTAAAAGTTCGGATTGTGTGGTAAAGGGTTAAAGTCATCTTGTCAACTGTACATGTACAGCTTCTCTATATTATAATTGAGCCATGCTCTGGCAGAAGGGGGCTTAATGCATCTCTTGTGATGCATTGTACCAATCATGACATCACATAATTATAGATCCAAAATAGCTACTTTTTTTAACAACCGACTCAATCATGAGGTAGACAGGTCCTTGGACATAAAGAAAATTGACAGATAGTGAAAAGTTTCGGCCCAGGTCAGCCTGTGCTTCAGTCGATACTTTTCGCAGATGCATTAAGCCCCCTTTTCACAGAGCATGGCTCAATTAAAAAAGCATGAATTCAAGCAAATTCAAAGACAGAACTCCTGTCTCACTCATGAGTCTATATCCAACTCAATAATCTTGAAGTAAATAATTACAAGTTAACCCTTTAACCCTTTACCATACGACAAAATTTTAGACTGGTCCAAATTGAAAGCATTTGCAGCCGACAAATTAAGTGTTGTTAAACTGATGATTTCTCTTCTTGATAGGGTAGAAAACATTGTGGAAAAAAGAGAAAATGCTGGTTATAAGCATTTTCTCCATTTCCTACAATGTTTTCAAAAGCCTTTTCTTTCAGGGTTGTTAAAAATCGGGATTGTGAGATAAAGAGTTAACCATACAATCCCAAGTTTTAACAGTCCTGACAAAGAAAGCCTTTGAAAACAATATGGAAAAAGGTAACCAGCATTACCTCCTTTTTCCCCCACAATATCCTTATAAATACAAATTACGGTTAACCCTTTCCCAAACGACAAATTTTGGACTGGTCCAAATTAAAAGAGTTTGCAGACGACATTTTTAAAACTGATGAAAATGACAGAAAGTTATCAAAAAGGGTAGAAAACACTGTGGGAAAAGCAGAAATTGCTCATTACAAGCAATTTCTCCTTTTCCCACAGTGTTTTCAAAAGACTTGTACTGCAGACATGTGAAAACCAGGGCTTGTTTGGGAAAGGGTTAAATAAGAATACATTTAGTTTTAGCTTAACCCTTTACCAGACGACAAAGTTTTAGCCTTGTCTAAATTGAACGCATTTTACAGACAACAATTTCAATGTGGCTCAAATGGTGCATTTTTTCTTTGATAGGGCAGAATACATTGTGGGAAAAGGAGAAAATGCTGGATACCACCATTTTCTCCTTTTCCCACGATGTTTTCAAAAAGCTTCTTTCCCAGGATCATTAAAAATGCGTCATTGTGTGGTAAAAGGTTAAATTATCATCAGGCCATCATCAAATAAACAGTAATTTCTTCCAACAATGGCCAGGCCTCGGCCTCATGGGCGACAAAGTTGCCTGATGTCAAAAAACTTTGCCCATTCCGCCAGGCGAAGCGGAATTGAAGTCGCCTGAAAAAATCTGGAAGTTGCCTAGTGTATATTGACCATGCGTTCGGTACATACTCGATACGTAATCAGCGCGTGTATTACCAAACCTGATTCACAGTTGGGGTCTAATCAGCAAATTTAATTGTTTACAATGTATAAATTGTCTGATTTGACAAGTAGTTGTTAGTTTTTTTTTTTTTTGGTAACAATGGGTGTCAATGTGATAATTAATCTCCTACTGGTAGGCCAGTATCATTTTAACCGACAATATTCACCCCTTTGCCCCTTCAAGTTCCTAAAATTCTTGCGAAGTTTAACCAATATTTTTAGCAAGTCATAAACGTTGGTGCTGTCTAGTGGCTTGTCTGGCCTCTTTTTTCGGTGTAAATTTACCATGACTCAGATATCGCTCTTCCCAAGTCAATGTAATCAGCACGTACTTGCTTTAGAACACCACTCACCACACCCTCTTATATCCTTTAATACTTTCAGTTTTACTAACAGACATGATGATGTATCTACATCATTTGGTCCGGTCATGTGGCAATATCATCAGATCATGTGACTACAAATTGGCACCACATTACAATTGATTTTAGGACGAATTCCAGCAAAGTCACAGGATTCAATTTCAAAATGGCTGCAGGATATCGTGATGTAGCTCAAAGGTGATTTTCTTACAAACTTTGGATGAAACTGAATATATTTCTTTGACATGAACAAAAAGATGACATTGAAACAAGTTGTGTTGTAATTGATTCCATCCTCTGTTAAGATTTTGGCATTTTCGTGATCTGACGAAACTACCACGAACCAACTATCTACGAGGCTAAAAAAGTGTTAAGTTGAAAATATATCCTTAGCAATGTTTTCATAAACGATTTATCTGTCATCAAATAAAGACAAACAAACTTATCTTCGATGTCTCTAGCTGTCTGAAACTGGACTTAAATTTACCACTTGAAAATTGAAAACGTTGTGGCAATAGAAAATGCTCGTAGCAAGCCTTCCTCCTTTCGACACCATATTTTCATAAATTTTTAATATTACACAACCTTTGAATGATTATCTTTTAGTCTGTGTGAGTTTTATGGAGAAACTGAAAATTATGGTACGAGTTCTCGTGGTACGAGTGCGACTCTCTTACTCCCGATTATTTCGCACCGGTGCCAACCGAAATTAGAGAAATTTTCCTGTAATACACACATTCCTGTAAGGGTGACTAACCTGCTACATCAATATTCATTCTGGTCGGTCATTCTACATCTATTTTATAACATAAGCCACAAACCCAAGATAGCCAACTGGAAGGCTTTGTCTAATTCAGAACTAGTGAGACAAGGTGGGTGCGGTCAAGCATTGAAGAGAGGTGATCAAACTCCGCCTACTAATGACGTAATATAGAAGATTGGCGGTTGGGGCCTCATTTCCTTGAAAAGAAACTTTTAGTGACACACCACTTGATTTTTACTACATTGAAAATAGAATAAAAACCACCGTCTTTGACCCTCTACTTTACCTTCACTGGCTAAGGCATAGCTTGGCGGTTTGTTTCAATTAGATGAGCCGTGTTCTGGGAAAATGGGTTTTGATGCACCTCCATGATTCATGATACAAATCAAGCCATCACATAATTTAGGATCCATCATGCCCACTTTTTTCAACAACCAACTGATTCATGCGGTATGCTGGTCCTTTGACATCAATAAAAATGACCAATAGCAAAAATTTTTGGCCCAGGTCAGCCTGCGCAAGCTGACTTTGATCGATACTTTTGCAGATGCATTAAGCCCCCTTTTCATAGAGCATGACTCAGATATATGTCCAGTGGTCTAACACAAGAAGCCACGTAGAAAAACTGTCATCTCAAATGATTGCATTTCTATCCTTCAATGGCGTAGCTTAAACCGATATTTGAACATTCCACTGGAATGGATTTTTATTTATATATATATATATTGGGGCTCTACCCGCCTGCTCCCCCATAGTGGGCAGAACAAAATACCCAAATCTACCCAAAATCTCTCCCCAAATCTTCCCCCCAAAAAAGGGAAGATTTGGGTATTTTGTGTTGCCCCCAAATCTCCACAAATTTCAGAAATCCGTCTGCTGAGAGCAAACTGATGTAACTGCAATCCCTAACAGCTTTTACTTGCAGTGTTTTAACGCTTAAACAGGTCTGCTGTGTAGACCTTATTACAAAAACTCAATCTCCGAGCAGAGTTGCCGTTCGTTACTCTCACATACATCTCTGCGATGGGCTAAATGACAAGAATCTTGTCAAACCGAGGAAAAGATGTTTTGTTACTGTTTAACTACTTCGTGTGTAAAATTATAAGGTAGACAAAGGAAATATGATTCTGGATACATTATAGGTGCGTTCAAACTGATGAATTTACCTCTATAAAATGGAACTATTTTTTTCGAGCCTCTTTACTGAACATAATCTTACGCCAAGTTTAACAAAAATGGCTGCGCCCAAGAATGATAACAACAGTTTTGACATACCGATAAATCTTAGGTTATAAGATTAAAAAAACAAGTTATGGTCGTTTAAAAGACATTTAAGCTTTCCAGAAAATCCGTCTTTTTCACATTGTCTACCACTTAGTCTGATTGGCCGTATGCTGTTTCAACAGCACACAAAGTAATCGATATTGGTCTTTCTTTCACCGGCGTTTGTGTCGCCATTTTGAGTTCTGGTCATGTGACGAAAGTATCGCGTAATGACGGACTACTTTCTGAGCCCACTACAGAGGTGAATGTAATGATCCAGAGTGCTAGAGAGTGACAAAAACCATGTTTAATCCAGATAAGTGCAAGAATAGTAACTAGCAGTAAACGGGCATCAAGTAATGTCAAGTAATCCCATAATTAACTTTTCATTTATGTAATTAAACGGCAGTTACAATTTGTTTAGTATTGAATTATGTCTTAATACCAGTATTATCAAAATCTCTGGTCAGCAAAAACTGGAATTTTTGTAGCAGTTTACTTTTAACATGATTATAAGAAATAGGGTCAGTGATAAGCAGCAACTTTATTAATGAAATGAAAGCGAATCAAGTGTAAAAACATCTTGTAGTCGTCTGCTGTCCATATTATTCGGCAAACTTTGAGTGATCCGTTGTTCATTATATGTTGTTATGGGATCGGCCAAGTTGTGACAAGTGCTGTCCGTATATATATAGCAGGTGGTGAAAAGATGATAGGTCATTTTGGACTTACGCAAGGATAAAATCGCAACAAAAAGGAGCTTTAAGGAAACATTGCTTCAAAAGAATATGAAAATTTAGATTGTTCTGCCTTAGAGCAAACTGATGTACATGCAACTCTTATCAGCCGTAAGTTTAAAGTAGTGATCAGCTGTTAGTTGTTTAATGTTAGTGAGGTGAAGCTGTGGGGACAGAGGATGTAGAGTTGAGTAAAGGTTATGACCCTAGCGGAGAGGCCATTATGTAAACATTTTCAGAATGGAGTGGCCATCCTCCATTTTCAACCTAGGTAACCAGACTGTCCATTAACACTATTGACCATCAGAGATCTGATTTTGCATCTCTCGGCTTTTTGACTTTGACAGGTTTTCAAAGATTTGATGTGGTTACCTAGCTTTTGACCAAACATGAACTTGTTTGAGATTTCACCAAGACAAACATCCTGAATATGTTTCATGAGTAATGGACTGGAAATGTAGCCTCTAGAGCGTACACAAGGTAAAACTTGACATGCACGATAGACACAGCACAATCACAAAAGCTCACTTTGAGCTTTTAGTTCTCAGGTGAGCTAAAAACACTTGGGCTGCAAAAGAGTTGAATTGCAAGGCTTGATGTTTTAACCTGTCAGTGTCATAGAAGTTAAGGCCTTGGATTAGTATTTAGGAAATCTTGGTAAATTTTTGGTAGTGGTGATGGTAGTTTTGGTATGACCTTTGGAAAGGAACTGCAGAAGCGTGAAGAACCCATTCTTTTTGTAGGTGAATTCCATGAAATAGATGTTAAAAGTGATCTTTTGCTGTGATGTGACAAATACTGTTTAAAAACCTTTACCTCACAATAGCACCTTTTATCGATCCTGGGAAAGAAGCTTTTTGAAAACATTGTGGAAAAATGAGAAAATGCTGGTAGCCAGCATTTTCTCCTTTTTCCACAATGTTTTCTACCTATCAAAGAAAAATTGCACCATTTGAGCCACATTGAAATTGGCATCTGCAAGTGCTTTCAATTTGGACAAGGCTAAAATATTGTTGTCTGATAAAGGGTTACAGCTGCACAAACCATGATATGTCATTAAACTTTGTTCAGCAAGACAAAAAAAAGATTACACAGTTAGCTTGAGTCCCTGATTCAGCATGTACCTGTATTTTGCATGTTTCAGTAAGATCCTAGGTTAAAGTCTTTACCAATTTGGAAGCGTTTTCAGAAAAAAAATAAACATGGTTAAAACGATCTGATAAGTCTTTCAAATGGTAGAAAACATTGTGGAAAAAGGAGATTACCAGCATTTTTTTTTTCTTTTTCTATGTTTCCAAAAGCATTCTTCCAGTGGGGCATATGATTACGGAATGTTTTGGTAAAGTGTCATGAACTTTTTACTGCAGAAACTGTAGCCATATCTGCAGGTAGAGAAAAGCCAAAAATCATAACTGCACTGTACTATTAAATTTTGTACATGTATTGGGATCCTAAGGTTCTGCTTGGTGCAGTGGTAGAGGCAGTACATTCAGAGATTCAGTGTTCAGTTCCCAATAGTGTTACTGGTTGCTTTGGAGTTTCCATTGGCAAGGCTGTAAAAAGCCAAAACCTTGTACTGGTATAGCTCAGGAACACTTAAGGAAGCTGTTCCAGTGGTATAGCTGAAATACAAGGTACATGTGCTTGAAAATTGAAAAAAAAAAAATCACATGAACATGAAAAGAAATCAACTATAAATCTGTATTATCTGGTATGATCATGTTTTATTTATATAACATGGCTACATCTAATGATGAAATGTAATAACATAAAACTTAGGAACAAACATGAAGGATTAATTCTGAAGTTGTACACTGCCAAGGGTAACCACAGCAGATTTTGTGGACAGTGTAGATCAAGATTAACTCTTTACCTCACACCACAATTTTGGACTTGTCCCAACCCAAAGCATTTGCAGACAACAAATCAAATGTAGTTCAAATTGTGGAATTTGTCTATGAAAGGGTAGACAGTATTGTGGGAAAAGAAAAAAAAAATGATGGTTACCAGTATTTTCTCTTTTTCCAACAATGTTTGTTTTCAAAAGCTTCTTCCTCAAGGGTGTTAAAATTCAGGATAGAAAGGTAAAAGTTTAACTTTTTCCCAGATGACAAACAATTAGACCTTTTAAGTTGAAGCCAGTTTTAGATCATAAATTAATCCTTAACCCTTTCCCAAACGACAAATTTTGGACTGGTCCAAATTGAAAGAGTTTGCAGACAACAATTTTAAATTTGATGAAAATGGCAGAAAGGTCTCTAAAAGGGTAGAAAACACTGTGGGAAAAGGAGAAATTGCTCGTTACGAGCAATTTCTCCTTTTCCCACAGTGCTTTCAAAAGACTTGTACTGCAGACACGTGAAAACCAGGGCTTGTCTGGGAAAGGGTTTTAAGCTGCTAAATAAATTCAACTAAGACTGCCAGCCAATACTGAAAATCTATAGTTTATGATTTAAGAATTTTGCTTGTTGAAAATCTCACCGTGTCAGACAGTTTAGTGCAGTCTGATCTTAATTTACACTGTCCCCAAAGACCCACAAAGTTGTGCTTAGAAGCCTAGCTGTTAAATGTGGCTCAAGTGGCAGGATATATCTTTGAAAGGTTAGAAAACATTGTGAAGAAAAGAGAAGATACTGGCTACCTGCATTTTTTCCTTTTCTCAAAATGTCTTTAAAAGCCTCCTTCCTCAGGGAAAGAAGAAACAGGATTGTTTAGTAAAGGGTTAACATATAAAGATTTAACCCTTTACCACACAATCCCAAGTTTTGATGACCATGAAAGAGAAGACTTTTGAAAACATAGTGGGAAAAGGAGAAAATGCTGGTAACCAGCATTTTCTCCTTTTTCCCGCAATGTTTTCTACTCTATCAGAGACAGAAATCATCATTTGAGCTACACTTAATTTTTCATCTGCAAATGCTTTCAATTTGATCAAGTCCAAGATTTTGTCGTTTTGTAAAGAGTTAAAACAAATATACATGTACATGTATTAAAGAAGGTAAAAGGCTATTCGTAATGTACCTTTGGCACACCACATTGTACATCTATGTATGAATAAAATCAAAGCGCTGACGCACTGAAGGCAGCCGGTTTGTGCCAGCTACAGATCTTATTACTTTCTTTGCACAGGTTTCCTTTATACTTGACTTGAAGTAAAAAGGTGCCTTAATCGATCTGCAAACAGTATAGACTTAGGTCAGCCTGTGCAGGCAGTCAGTCTGTGCAGTCTTCACAGGCTGACCTGGGCTGAAACTTTTCGCCATTGGTCCATTTTCTGTACATCGAAGGGTCGGTCTATGGATCAATAATTATTTATGTCTTGCTTGGTATACCGTATATGCTCGACTATAAGACGCCTTCGCTTATAAGACGCTCCCCCAACTTTATGATTCAAAATCGGGGATTTCATTGATGACCTCTTATAAGACGCAGGTAGACTTCACACTGATCATAAGAATGCTAAAATTTTGAGTATTCAGCTGGAAATACGCCTCGCAGATATTACGGTCTATCGGAGTTGCGTCATTCCCAAAATACATTTCTTGTATCTTAGCCAATCGTATCTTGATTCAAGTCCAATTTCTTTATAAAAGTGAAAAAAAGCAACTTGAAAAGAATGTAATGCATAGTCCAAAACACTCACATTTTTTGTATAAATAATCCTATCAGGGAAATCAGGCCTTCGATGGTTTACTCAAAATTGTTATTTATCAATGGGTGTATAAAGTTTACCTCGACAGTGAAGAGTTACATTACAGGATCAAAGTACTCTGGTATCTTACACCCAGCACAATGTGATTTAACTCTTTACCAAACAACAAAATTTTAGACTTGTCCAAATTGATAGGATTTGAAGGAGAAAAAGGTAACTGTGACTCAAAAATTGAAATTTGTGTTACTAGCGTTTTCACCTTTTCCCACAATGTCTTCAAAATTCTTTTTCTTTCGATTTGTTAATAATCGAGATTTTTGGTAAAGAGTTAAATATCTACATGGCCAGGATAATTTCTGGTCGTTAAATCATTAAGCTATCAAAATGGAGACCTTGATGCTTGCTGATTTAATCTGAATAATTGTATAATCAGCTATCCTGGTCGTAAATTAAAGCTAATTGTTAATCTCTGGTGTTATATCAGCACTAATTTATCGATGGGATGCTTGGTCAGTTCAAGCTGTGAAAGTCTGACATCTAGCTGTTAATCTCATTAAAAACAGGTGTTGTCTGTGTCGTAAAACACAGACTGCGATCACAACCCTTTACTTCCTTACCTCGATGATCACCTGATAAACACGATCAAATTTCTATTTAGATAGAAATATTTCGGAATATTTGCCTCTGTTAGGTTACTTGTGTTATTACATCATTTTAATCCATCTCAATGATCAAAATTACCAATAATGAAAAAGCATCGATTCATCATTAAATTTAAGATTTGCCAAAATGGTCAATTAATACACTTGGTACTTTGATATGTGTCAACTCGAGGGCCGTATCATACACCGAGTGCAACAACAACAACAAGAGGAATACCCGATGGATTTAAAGCTAAATTAACAAGTAAAACACACAAAAAAGTTTGTTCCAAACCTTTATTTCTTCACACTGAAGGCAATTACAACCATTTCTGAGACACTTAAAACTTTACATCAGCGTGACTAGATCGGGAGGTGGTAGTATCTCTTTGTGTTGGTCGGCAGGTAAGTAGGTTCCCCAGATGGAATTTTACAAAGCCCTTTGATTATGCGCTTATAAGACGCTCCCCCTACTTCAAGCTCAAAATTCTAGGGAAAAAAATGCGTCTTATAGTCGAGCATATACGGTAATCCATCACGAGGATGCAAGAAGCCCCCTTTTGCCAAAGCACAGCTCATTTGTTTGTGGCTGAAATAAAGATAAAATCTAGTACATGAGCACAGGCAGAAAACAAGACTTGAATAAATGATATTAATCCTTTCCAAAACAATCCCAAGTTTTTATGACCCTGTGGAAGAGGCCTTTAAAGATATTTGTGGAAATGGAGAAAGTGCTTCTAACCAATGTTTTCTATTATATCAATCCGTAACATTTATGAAATTCTTGAAAGGTATCTTAAAGTACTGAAAACCAGTCTTAGTATAATTTTGAGGTTTTACACCTCAAAATCCTTGTAGGCCAAATAATGTGCTTTATAAAAGTTTTGCCGATCCCTTTTAAGGAGTTTGTAGCTCAAAGACTTGAAGTTGGTACCGCTGGTTTAAATTTCCAGCATGGTCTTCTTTCTGATCCACTTATCATTTATGCCATGTTGTTACTCAGTGCATGACCTTGAGGAAATAGCCAAGAAACGCATGCATAGGTACACTGGCAGCTGTTATGACCCAAGCTGTTTAAATTTCATTAACTGCTAATAAATTATACTGAAAGAAGCCATTTGCAGACAAAAATTGAAACATGGCTCAAAAACAGTGTACATCTTTGATAGGGTAGAAAACATTGTTGGAAAAGGAGAAAATGCTGCTTACCAGCATTTTCTCCCATTCCTACAATGTTTGTAAAAGGTTATGTTCTAAGGGTCGTTGAAACTTGAGATTGTGTTGTACAAGTAAATGCATAATATAATTTGCAGTTATAACTACTTTTAACTCTTTACCACTCAATGCCGACTTCTAACAACCTTGAGAAAAAAGCCTTGTGAAAACAGTCTGGGAAAGGAGAAAATGCTGGGAACCAGCATTTTCTCTATTATCCACAATGTTTTCTATCCTATAAAATAAAACTTGTACCATTTGAGCCACAATGAAATTGTCGTCTGCAAATGCTTTCAGTTTGAACACAGCTGAAATTTTGCCGTCTGCCAAAGGCTTAATGGGTGACTTTTCGTGTAACATCGCCTGTCATAGCCGAATCCATACGACTTTGGCGATAAAAGGCGATGTTACACGAATCCCATTACGATGCCCTATGCTCAAAATTCATCATGCAAACAAACACCGACAAGAAAAAGTCGATGCAAAGAATCAAAGTCGCCGCAAATTTTTTTATTTAATGCTTCAAGAAAGCCAGGGCAAATAAGTAAATGTCAGTTTTCATCAGCAGATTTTTTAACACATTATGAAATTGATGTGACTGTGAATCTATATCAAAAGTTGTCTTCTGTTACAGTATCTAATACCCTCGCATAGCGCTCTCTGAACTCTTTTCCAAACGAAAAATATCAGACTCTTCCAAATTCAAAGAGTTGACAGACGACAATTTAAAAAGCTGCAAAAATGGTAGAAAATTCGCTAGTAGTGGGGGGAAAAGTATTTGTTAAAGGAGAAATTGCTTATAACGAGTAATTTCTCCTTATCCAACATGTTTTTCCAAAAGAATTTGACAGCGCACGTGATAACCCGCGTTTGTTTGGGAAAGTGTTGAAAACAGGGCCAAGTTACTAAAATGTTGCTGTCCTAGGATAGTATGATTCAAGAGAACGTAAGTTTGCAAGGCATGCTTTCAATTTAAACAAGTCTAAAACTATACTGTTTGGTGAACGCTGTTAATAAAGAATATTGGTTTTGCATTGCGATTTATGAACAACACAGCGAAAAACTGGTCTCTCTCCAGATTTTTTCCAACAAAGTACATTGTAAATTTATCTAGAACTTGGTGAGAAATAAACAAAAGGGTTCTAAACAATCTTTGTTTTAAAAACTAAACTTAGAAAGAAGTAACCAATAATGGTTAGATACAATCATAACCATCATACTCGTTCTTCGGCGGAATTTAACACAATTTCAGCAATGTACAATTTTAGCGGTGGTCATTCAACAAAAAACACAAATAGTAGGAAAAACTAGGTACTAAATAATCAAAATGATAATTAAACCTGTGTACGAAATGACGAAAGTGGATACGAAATGACCAACTGGATACGAAATGACCAAAATAGAAAGTATAGGTAGGTACGAAATGACCAAAATCGTATCTACGAAATGACCTAGGTACGAAATTAACTAGGTACGAAATGACTGGAAACCTGTACAGCCTTGACCAATGGAAACAAGGCATTTATTTGGATGAGTCCATTTCTCGCGAATAGCGAAAATAAAAGTAATACTTGGGCGGATTTTTTGATGTTGTAAGTATTAACAGAGCAAAAATAGTATCGTATTGTATATACTTCGTAGTTTAAGAATGAATTAAAAAGCCAGTTTAAGGCGAAGTAGAAAGATTCCTTGTTAACCTTAACACCCCTATAAAAAAGAAATTCCCATTGTCCATTTCCTAACTCGAAAAACTATTAAAAATATAGTCGCGCGCTTCTGCGCGGCGACTAATAAAAACTTTTGCTCTGAAAATATTTTCTTTTGCACTTTTTCGGTCTATGTAGATACCGACGCCCTCTTTCCGTTTCTATTCTACAGTAACATTATGGATGAACTCGTAAGGTGTAAGGCAGTTTTGAAAGGGTGTCGTCTGCGCGAGTAGCGCGTATTTATACATGATCGTTTGTGTATTCATGGAGGAACTATTTAGTCAAGTGTAGGAATCAAGTTTTGTTTACCTCGCGTATCCAGGAAAAAGCTGCCGGATGCAAGAATTCTCGACCTAGATAAATATCGTAAGCGCTGAAAATCAGTAACTCATACCTGGGGACTATGACAGCGGGTTTCACCCGCTGCCAATAATAACTAAATTTGCAAAGAATGTGTAGTTCTTATTTGGATCTACATCTTCTACTCTTCGATTCTAGAATGTTCCAAAACGGTGTTTTCATTTCTAGTACATTAAACTGTATTTTAAACATATACTAATTAATTCATTTTTCAACCCTGAAAAAGGATGTCTTTTGAAAACAATTGTGGGAAAAGGAGAAAATGCTGGTAACCAGCATTTTCTCCTCTTCCCGCTATGTTTTCTACCCTATTGTAGATAAATAAATTATGTGTGCCACATTTAACTCTTTACCACACAATCACAGGTTTTAACGACCCTGAAGAAGAAGCCTTTTGAAAACACTGTGGGAAAAGGAGAAAATGCTGGTTACCAGCATTTTCTCCTTTTCCCACAATGTTTTCTAAACTTTCCAAAACATATCTAAATTTTTGAGTCCCATTTATTTTGTAATCTGCAAATGCTTTCAAGCTGGGCAAGTTCGAAATTTTGTTGTTTGGTAAAGGGTTAACCCTTTACCACACAATCCTGACTTTTAACACCCATGAAAAAGAAGCCTTTTGAAAACATTGTGGGAAAAGGAGAAAAATGCTGGTAACCAGCATTTTCTCTTTTTCGCACGATGTTTTCTACCCTTCCAAGAACAAATTTCAATTTTTGATTCACATTTATTTTGTCCTCTGCAAAATCTTTCAAACTGGACTGGTCTAAAATTTTGTCATGTGGTAAAGAGTTAAACTGCCGTCTGCAAATGCTTTCAATTTGGACAAATCTGAAATTATGTCATTTGGTAAAGAATTAAAGAGGAGCTGCTGCTTGTAGCAAGCAATCACTTCTTTTACAACAGTGTTTTCCATTCTGCAAAAAACTGTACTAGAACTGTAGTTTATAAACAGTCTTGTTAGATATGAAAATGAGTTTAACTCTTTACCAAACAACAAAATTATAGACTAGTCCAAATTGAAAGCTTTTGCAGACGATTAAACAAATGTGACTCGAAAATCGAAATTTGTCTTTGGAAGAGTAGAAAACATTGTGGGAAAAGGAGAAAATGCTGGTTACCAGCATTTTCTCCTTTTCCCATAACGTTTTCAAAAGGCTTCTTCCTTAGGGTCGTTAAAAATCGAGATTGTGTGGTAAAGAGTTAAGAAGCAATCACTTCTCTTACAACAGTGTATTCCATTCTGCAAAAAACTGTACTGTGAGAGAACTAAACATCATAATTATTAGTTTAACCCTTATCCTGCCAAATAATTAAATGGAATTTTCAAGCCAATTGTAAAGACCAAAATTTTCCTATTTCAAAGGTATTTTTGGAGGAAAAATATGTCCTTATCAGACAGTGTAGATCCAAGGTCAGAATGCACATTGTTTGTAGTCTGACCTTGATCTACGCTGCCTGCAAAAGGTCAGTGAGTCACGCTTAGCAGCCTACAGGGTAAAACTGGACTAAGCTGCAATCATTGATTACAAATTTCTTCATGGAAAAGATAGAGCACAGCACACAATGACAAAAATGAGACACATATACACATAATTATGAACCTTGTATTTATGAACTTAAATAGTAAAAATCAAAATGAAGAAAGGTAAAACATTTTCAAGATGCCTGGTTAATCAAATTAGAGCTCCAAAATGGCACAAACTATTCTAAATCATTAGACAAAAATCAAATGCAAAGCAAACCTAAAATCTATTTGGTATTTGACTTACATTTGTAATTAACAAACTAATAATGTAAACCCACCATTAACTATCTCAATGAATTGAAAGAAAAAGGCTGTATTTTAACAGTATCAAGAACAATTGAGAATTAACCAATCCTATCCTTTTATACCCTGAGGAAATCGGCTGTTGACAAGATTGTTGGAAATGGACAAAATTTTGTTAACTAATATTTTCCCCCTTTCCAACAATGTTTTCTACCATTTCAAATGCAAATCCCATTATCAAGCAACATCTGCAAATGCTTACAAAGTTGATAGGTCCTCTATTTTGTCCTCTGGTAATCTTCAACTTATTACAAGTGACTTCTATTGACAACGTCTGGGCTACGATAATACCTCAATGCTTTCTTTCAAAATAGCCGAGCTAATAACAGAGAAAAACACAAAAAAATCTTTGAAAAGATCTAAAGGGACACAATTAATTTTACTTGCTATGAAAATAAAATTACTCTTGCTTCTGAAGTATTCCATACAAAAAAAAATCTTAGATGTTCTTCAGACAAGTTTTTAACTTTCAGGATAACAGCTTATAATGAATAGCTTCTCATTTTTGCCAAAATTATTTGCATGTATTATAAATTTTATATTTATTTTCATTATCTATATTCTAAACCTTTTTTTTTTCCCGAAGTAATTTGCTCCAAAATGACATCCTTATTATAAATAATAAAAATGTCATTAGGGATTAGAATATAATGCCATGGGAAAACACTGAGACAGACATAGAAACTGTTTATTTTGAACAATGTCTCCTTTGCCATAATGTTTTAAAAACTAGTATCCTACCAGATAATTAACCCTTTACCACATGGTGCAATTTTAGACCAGTCCATATTGAAGGAATTAACAGATGACAATACAAATGTTTTCCAAATGATAGTATTTGACATTGAATGAGTACGAAACATTGTGGGAAAAGGAGAAAATGCTGGATACTAGCACTTCCCCTTATCCAATAATGTTTTCAAAAGCTGCATTTCTCAGGGTTGTTAAAACTTAAGGTTGTGTGGTAAAGGGTTAAAGAGTCCACAGAAGACGAAGTGCTTAGTGATGACTACACATAGCCAAAATCTGTTGAAAAATTGACTGATTGCTAAATACACAATGCATACAAAACCTATTGTCAAAAAGCAACTAGTGCTTTCACTTTGCAGCAGGTGACCTCTTGAAAATTTTGCAGGTAAAGAAGCAAATGCTCCAATTAGTTCAATTAACCCTTTATGAAACAATTCCTAATTTTAAGGACCCAGAAGAGAAATACTTCTCAAAACATGGTGGGAAAAGAAGTTAAAATGCTGGTAACCAACAATTTCTTCTTTCCCACCAAGTTTTCTACTCTTTCATAGCCAAATCTTATAATCTCAGTCACATTTAACTCTTTACCAAACAATCCCGGGTTTTCACGACCCAGAGAAAGAAGCCTTTTGAAAACATTGTGGGGAAAAAGAGAAAATGCTGATAACCAGCATTTTCTCCTTTTCCCACAATGTTTTCTCCCCCTCCTAAAACAAATTTCAATTTTTGAGTCACATAAATTTTGTCATCTGCAAATGCTTTCAATTTGGATGAGTCTAAAATTTTGCTGTTTGGTAAAGAGTTAAATTGTTGTCTGCCAATTGCTTTCCATTTGGAAAAGTCTACAATTTTATTGTTTCTGGACTCTTAAGAACCATTCTGAATAATTTTCAATTGATACTGAGATAAAAATAAAAAAGAGCAACCCAAATGGGTGCCAAGGCATGGCTGCAGCTGCTTTTTCAATGAAAATTCTAACTTGAAAAGGGGCATAACTATGTAAAAGTATTTTTAGGGTTCCTTGCCCTAGCGGTATGGTTTCCCTTTGGATAGTTACGTCTCTACCAAACAAGAAAATGTTAGATTTGTTTAAAGTCAAAGCATTTGCAGAACCTCAAGCCAATCTTGCTAAAATAATGGGATTTGTCTGTGAAGGGGCAGAAAACACTGTGAGAAAAGGTGAACATGCTGGTAACTAGCATTTTTTTTTCCCTTTTTCCACAATGTTCTCAATGGCTTCTCCCTGAAGGTATTTACAACTCAGCATTGTTTGGTAAAGGGTTAACAACTTGCCCAAGTTTTAAGTAAATAATGATAAAGACATTAGAAAGTGTCAAAGTTTGAAAACATCTATGAAACAGGCAACGACAGAGCTATGACAATACTTGTACCTACAAAATAATTGTCTTTGAAAACAGCCGGGCTAAACATGAAAACAACGAAAGTTTAGACTTGGCCGAATTGAAATCTTTTGCAGGTGACAAAATAAATGTGACTCAAAAATGGAAAGTGGTCTAACTGAGGGGTAGAAAACACTGTGGAAAAAGGAGAAAATGCTGGTTACCAGCATTTTCTCCTTTTCCCAGAATGTTTTCAAAAGTCCCCTTCCTCAGGGTCTTTAAAACTCAAGAATATGTGGTAAAGGGTTAAACAAGACTAAGCTATACTCAACACTGACAGTTTCACACAGTGAAATCCATAGTTCTTGAATTATTACTTTAAGACATTAAGACGTCACTATACCTTTAACCCTTTATCACACAAACCCAAGTGTTAATGACCCTAAGAGAGAATGCTTGTGAAAACATTGCAGGAAAAAGAGAAAATGCTGGTAACCAGCATTTTCTCCTTTTCCTACAATGTTTTCTTTCCTGTCAAAGACAAATTCCATCATTTGAGCCAAATTTAAATTGGCATCTGCAAACACTTTCAATTTGGACAAGTCAACATTTTTGTTGTGTGGTAAAGAGTTATAATACCCTTGTAAAATAGGGATAATCCACATGATTTTAACCCTTTAGCACACAATCCCGGGTATCCACGGCCCTGGGAAAGGAGGCTTTTGAAAACATTGTGGAAAAAGGAGAAACTGTTTTCTACCCTGTCAGAGAACTTAAGGTCATTAGTACCAATTTGAAATTTGTTGTTTGGGAAAGGGTTAACCCTTTCGCAAACGACAAATTTTAGACCCTTCCAAACTCAAAGAGTTTGCAGACGACAATTTCAAATTTGATAAAAATGGCAGAAAGTTCTCAAAAAGGGTAGAAAACACTGTGGGAATAGGAGAAATTGCTCGTTATGAGCAATTTCTCCTTTTCCCACAGTGTTTTCAAAAGACTTGTATTGCAGACACGTGAAAACCAGGGCTTGTTTGGGAAAGGGTTAAATACATGTACAAGAATACAAGGGGAAGCATCTTGGGAAAAACAAATAAGGTGTTTGTTAAGTGTGACTGCCCCCTTTTCCACAATGTTTTCAAAAGTAGTCTGCTTTTAGACAAAAAGTCATTTGCTGTCGGTTCTGTGTTTGGCATAGAGTAAGAGTTCATCTGTAATACGGAGGTTTCTGGTTGTACGGGCCTGTATATTGATACTCTGCCAGGGGTTGAGGTCGATTCTGTAGAGTTTTCTGGAGTTCAGCTATCTTCATATCTTTCAGCTTTAATAAGTGTTCAAGTCGGTCAATTTTTTCAAGTAATATCTGAAATGAAAAAGGTATGTGGTGCCTTAGATCTCAAAATATATCTGTATAAAATAATACTGTATTACTAAAAGCTGGACTTTTATATAGACAAGAAGAAGTCCTTTACAAGGTTGAAACTTGGATACAATTAGAAAAAATTACTGCAGGTTCTATATTCTGATTCTTTTAACCCTTTCCCAAATGACAAATTTTGGACTGGTCCAAATTGAAAGAGTTTGCAGACGACAATTTTAAATTTGATGAAAATGGCAGAAAGTTATCAAAAAGGGTAGAAAACAATGTGGGAAAAGGAGAAATTGCTCGTTACGAGCAATTTCTCCTTTTCCCACAGTGTTTTCAAAAGACCTGTACTGCAGACACGTGAAAACCAGGGCTTGTTTGGGAAAGGGTCAAGAGACTTTGGAGGCTTGACCCTAACAAACAAAGTTTAAAAGAAAACACATGATCAAATAGAAACTAGACCGTTGCCCTTGGGCAACATGTCAAGCCTGCCATGGTGGAGTTACTAAAGAACCTCATAAACTGTACTAGGGAAAAAAAAAGGAACCAATCCCTTAATGCACATCTTTCAGATCCCTATGTTTTCATGTTTGCATGACAATAGGAGTATTCTCTATTCAAGAACAGCTAGAAGCTTAATTTATGACCTTTAAGTAAGACCTTGACCATGAAACTACTGAAGTGAATAAATCAGACAGACACTTACTACTCATTAAGTAGAAAAGCTGTCAAAAATTTTAGCATTTGACCTTCAAGAATGAACTTGACCTTGGACCTACCTGAACAAATTTTTGAAATGGCACATCACCTGTACTTATAACAGAGAACAATTGTGCAAATTTGTTTTGAAATCCATCCTTATGTGTAGAAGTTATGGCTCAGACAAGATTTATTTATGGCAATTTCATCCTTTTACCTTCAAGTGTGACCTTGACCCTGGACCTATATGATCAAATATTTTAAATGGCATATCTAGCTATGAAGGAGAATAAATGAGCCAAATTACTTTGAAATCCATCCAAAATGTAGAATCTATGGCTCCGACATGCTCCATTGATGACTTAATTGAACAAATGATTCAAATGGCAGTTCCAATGGTAAAGGAGAACACTTGTGCCAAATTTATTTTTCAATCCATCGGATAATCTAGAGTTGTTGCTTGAACAAGCTCTATGTATGAGAATTTTATCAGTGAACCTTTAAGTATGACCTTGATCTTGGATCTACCTAAACAAACGATACAAATGGCAATTATACTGGTAAAGGAGAACAATTGTGTCAAATTGTCTTTAAATGCATCCATAAATGCAGAACTTATGGCTTTGAGAAACTCCATTTATGATAATTTTATCATAATGTTATCACTTGACCTTAAAGTCTGATCTTGTACCTACCTGAACAAATGTTTCATATGGCACTTCAACTCATAAAAGAGAACAATAGTGCCAAATTATTTTGGAAGCAATGCATAAATGTAGAAGTTCTGGTACGGACATGGATGGATGCATACCCGCACTAATGCACGCACATACACCAAAGTAACACTGTAACAATTATGTCTCGCTCCCCACAAGTGGGCTTGACAAAATCTATAACATTCTGAGGTTCCTGGATGAGATTTCATGTTGGGTAGATCTCAAAAATATTTGAATATTTACAATGTATGAAAGAGTAAGCTCCCTTACATCTTGCATATTTTGTCCCAGGCATTTTACATACCAGCAGAAAAGTCACATATTGGGTTACAGATTTCATTTTGGTAATACCAGTTTGTTCGTATTGGAGTTTAACACCATTTTAACAGCTCAGGTCATATCATGGCGGTCAGTGACGCACCCATGTATTTCCTGGCTTTCTCACACCAGTACTGACACAACTTTCTTTCCAAAGCCACTGACTACATTCCTCACATGCGTCAGAGGTGAGAGGCGAAAAATTGCTGGGAAAAAAGTATGCCTCAACCCGGTATTGAACTCACAACCACCAGATCACGAGTCAGATACACTAACCACTGAGCTAAGCGGGTGGGCTGGTAATACCAGTACCACAGAAAAATCCACAATAAATTTTGTGGACATGGATCTTATCTGGAGCACTATTAAAACATGCACAACTTTAGTGCTTGATGATATAAGATCTCAATGGTATACTGGTAGACATTTTCAACATATATCGGTCACAAGTGCATTGCAGCTCTATCACAGAGCACAGGGGTAAACTGAGCACTATATATATCACAGAACAAATACCAAATCAAGCAGTTCTAAGCCTGGTGTTTCAGGCAAGAAGATTCTTGAAATTTATGTCCGAGTAAAACATCACTACTAGGGTAGGGCCATTTTTGACCCTATGAATATAATATTAACAGTTCTATCAAAGAACCTGTGACTAGATAGTGCTAGAAAATATCAAGGCCCTGCGGTTCCAGATCATTCGAAATGTTTAAGACATGATTTTACGGAACACGCTTTTCAGAAGTTTGACTTACCCAAACAATCTATGTTGTATTCATGATGTAAAGTATCTATGCAATGTTTCAATATAAACTAACTGACAACTGACTTTTAATTCCTACATGGGTACAATCCTTTTTTCTTTATTATCAGAAATGGCTGCAAAATTTGTCAAACTACTATAAGAAACTATCTAAATATTTTTTTGCCCACTGAACTGGAAGGTTGCACATGAAATTTGACCATGACTAATCTAATTACTGTGTATAACCCATTCATGCAAAATTCCAAAAACAGTTGAATTGTTTTGAAAGTCCAGCACATAAGAATAATTTGTGTGGTGTTTGATAAAAAATTTGCAAAATGGTCTGGTCAGAAGACACTGTTGAAAAAATAAGATGGGAGAAGGATGTTTGACCATAAACCACTCTAGAGCATCTCACAAAGGAACTTCATACCAAGGAAAGCTAACAGGAGGGTCCTGATAGCCCTAGATATCAAGAATAACAAAACAAAACAACATATCAACAAGACAAACATTCTGAACTTGTTTCATGAGCATCTTGCAGAAAATGTGATCTCTAGAGTACATTCATGATGTTCTAAGATTTAGTCAACCTTTTGAACCACGATGACTCATTTTCAAACCCGAGATATTATCAAGACAAACATTCTGGGCAGGTTTAATGAACAGTGGACTGCAAATGTAGCCCTAGAATGCACAATACACATTTCTCAGGTTTGACCTAGAGACCTTCTGATGACCTGATGTGATCCATCTTTTGGAAGACAAGATGAAGACAAAGATTCTGACCAAATCCTGAGGACTGGACTGAAAATATGGCCCCTAGAGTGCACATTTGTGGTAATGATTGCGACACATGCTAGACCCGGACACAAAATAATCAGCACCGCTGCCCTGAAGCACTTTTTGTTAAAGGCTGCCTTTCACTGCACAGATTCGCACAAATTATTTGAAATTGTATATACACACACATACGATCTCTACTTTACCCAAAGGTATTAGCTGGCATAAAGTTAGGCAAATATTTACTCAAATCATATGTTATGCAGTTTAGTGAAACTTGTTTTCAGACTTGAGGCTAAGTTAAACTGCAAATGCAAATTCCATGCATACTCAGTTTAGTGAAAAGCAGCCCCAAGGTACCTTTCATTACACAGTCTACGTAAAAAATTTGATACACAGTATAGGTAAGCAAGCACCAATTCTGAAAACAAGTTTCACTTAATTGCATAACTCTACAATTTGAGTCAATTTTTGTGTAACTTTGCGTCAGCTCATACCTTTGTGCATATAATTATTCACTCTGGAAAAAAGTGCGTAAATCTAGGTAGTTTAGTGAGAGGCACCCCTGGTACCCTTGGTGAGCAAAAAATGGACAAGAATTCTTAAATGTTTTTGGAAAGAGCTCAAAGGAAGAAAAAAAAAATATTTCTCAAAATATGCAACTGATCCTTTCTTTCAATACTTTCTTGAATGCTTTAGATATTAATGTAGAGATTTTTAAGGGTATGCAAAAACAATTTGTTTCCTTGTACATAAACTTAATGTTTTATTTCATAAATTCTAAATATCATGCACAATATCAAGACTGTGCATCTGGTTTGTAGTGAGAAATTCTGTTCCAATCAAACTGCTGGTCTTAGAACCTAGAACTGTTACAACCTTTTAATAAGGCAATGAATATAACTACAAGTTTTTGTGAACAGCCATTCCAAACGAATTTCAAATTTTACAATTGTCATTTCTTTGACTGAAACAGAACATCTCAATCAATCAGATTGTGTTGAGTACAAATTTATAACTGAAATTAGAATGGTTAGTGAATACAACAACAGGTTCATGTTTACCAATCATTCAAAATTAAGTCTAAATTCTAGTACTATCTGATTGGCTGAACAAAACATTGTACCCAATCAAATTGCTAGTGTTGTAATTAAGAACTAAAATTGTATTTGGAATGGTTTGTGAATACCATGCTACAGATTTCTTTTCATTTATCAGTCCAAATAAATTCCAAATTCTACATGTGATTGGCTGAAACAAAACATCTCAGCCAATCAGATGGCTAGGCTTGGAAACTGGATCTGATTAAAATGGCTGGTAAACATGGCACCTAGGACAAGATAAAATATTCATTAATAAGTTATAAAATGAATAAATCGCAACTGGATAAAATGTGGAACTGAGCAAGAGCACTCACAATTTGCACAAGAAGATGAATACAAACCACTATACAGATTAATATAAAATCATCATTTTGAAACTCCCAAAAAACCTCAAAGACAAAAGATCTGACCAATTCCAACTGAGACATTGTTCCCAATCCAACAATTCATTATGATGAACAAAAACCTCCAAGGGATTCAAAATATTAAATCTACACAAAGACAGAACATCCTCATGTTTACCCTCCACATTTACCAGACTGATTCATTTGGAAAGTATTTTCAGATGCAATTTCCAATTTGGCTTCAATGGTAGGAATTATCCTTTAAAGAGCTAACTCATTGTAGGAAACAGACAAAATGCTGGCTTCCACCATATTTTTTCCTTTTCCCTAGTGTTTTCAAAAGTTGTGAAATCTGGGGATCTCACAATAAAGGGTTAACGTTTTCACACATGGTAATAAGAAATAATATTCTTGCACCTTCAGCAATTTTGATTGATTTCAACACAGGAACCAGTCCATTTCATTTGCGCTGAACTTGCTGTCGTATCTGAACATCATTGCGTACTCCAGTCGGTCGTGTTGCTTCTACGCGATTCTGAAGGTCTTCAATTCGAATGTCTTTCAAGTGGAGCAAATGCTCCATTCTTGTTATTTTGGCTTGTAAAATCTATGAAATAAAAATAGTGCAATGTGGGGTAGATTGTTATTAGAGCTACAGCTAATAAAGCAACTTAGAAACAGGTTTTGATTTCTGGTTGACTATAAGTTTTAAGTATTGATGACACAACAGTTAAGTCCTAGAGGGGTTACTTTGGCTTTGCTTGTAAAATTGATGGAATTAAAAAGGTGCAAGGTGCGGATACATAATTATCACATCTAAAGTTATTAAAGCAAATTGCAAATAGATTTTGACAAAAAAAATATATATATATAAAAATCCCTCCTATACAACTTGCCACCATCATAGCCTTAAATGATGAGCCACATTCAGCAGTTACAAAAAGGACAGTACTGTAAGCATTGGGTCACAATATACATTTATTCAATGTTCATAACAGTTACTGGTAACTTAAAAATTGCAATACAAAATCTTACAAAAAAAATGAACAAATTAAGACTCTGATTTTCTCCTTTTCCCCAAATGTTTTCAAAAGCCCTCTTCATAAACACTGGATTACTGGCAGAGGGCAGATTTAGACTGCAATACAGTATTTCCACAGACTGCATTGAAGTTCTCCAGCACTGGCTCTCTCCAATACACTCTTACATTTCAGGATAACAAGAGAGCCATTAGCCCTTAAGCGCTCACCTGAATAAAGTGATCTCAGACTAAAAAAGTTGTCATAGACCTTCATGAGGATTAGGCTGAATATGTTACCTGTAAGAGCCGTCACAAGGTGTTTCTAAAATTTCTACCGGTAACCTCTACTTTTTCAACTGACAAGACCAATTTTCTAACACTTCCTAGATACCATCGAAACAAACATTCTAATTGATTTTCATGAGTATCAGACTAATATATGGCCGCTACAGTGCGCACAAGGTTTTTCTACAATTTGTCCCAGTGACCCCTCCTTTCAGACCTGACTCGTTCAATCTTAAGACTTGTCGGATATATCATCAAGCCAATTGATTGATTGATTGTGTTTAATGCCATTTTCAACATTATTTCAGTTATATCACTATGGCCAGTGCACCTATCCATGCTTTTCTGGAGTTTCTTTTACCAGTACTATGCACAATATTCTTTACAAGCCACTGGCTGCTTTCTCACATTACCATCATCAAAACAAAGATCAGCGGTGAGAGGGGAATGAATCCTGTTGCAATGACTATCATCAATGCTCAGAAAGAAATTGGCTAAGCCGGGGATCGAACCAGTGACCTCCTATTTTCAAGTGCTTTATGCTACCCACTGAGCTACCAGGACTCGGCTATCATCAAGACAAAATATTCTGACCAATTTTCATGAGTATTCAACTGAAAATGTGGCCTCTAGAGTGTACAGAAGGTTTTTTTTAAAGAGTTTTCCAGGTGACCTACTTCTAGACCTGAAGTGAAACATATCCAAACTTGTCTAATATATTATTAGATGACATTCTGACCAACTTTCACAACTATTGGACTGAAATTGTGGCCTTCAAGTGTGCATAACAGGTTTCTCTTGGATTTAACCCAGTGACCCACATTTTCATTTGACATGAAGAAGTTTCACCCTTGACCTAGACAGCATCAATAAAAACATTCTGTTTAAACTTTCATGAGTACTGGACAGAAAATGTGGCCTCTAGAGTGCATACCTTTGTCGTTTTTACAATTTTTGTTCCAGTGACCTTAGTTTAACCAATTATCACAGTCATTCCACATAAAATCAAGAAAAAATTCTGACCAACTGTGTAATGAATTGAAAATATGGCCTCTTGTGTGAACAAAGGATTTTTCTAGGATTTGTCCCAGTGACCTGTTTTTTTTACCTGATGTGACCCAATTTCAATTTGTTTGAGATATTATCAAAACAAGCATTCCGTTTGATTTTCATGAGTATCAAACTGACAATGTGGCCTCTAGAGTGCACACACAAGTTAATTGTTGACAACAAGGGATGACAAACAACATAAATGGACCAACACAACCACAAAAGCTCACCTTAAGCAATTTGTGCTCAGGTAAGGTAAAAATGTAGCTCACACATATTCTTTGATTTTATAATGGCTTTTCAGTAGTTAACAAATCTAGAACTATCACAAATGGTGACTTAATACCCCAACCAAGTGCTTTAATAGAGAAAATAATTGTTTAACCCTACCTGCTTTACTTACAAAAATGTTCAAGTCTAAGGGCAAATAAATTTACAAAACTTTAAAGTAGACAAGCATAAAATTATGTCTTGCATTGTTTTCAATTTCAGAATAATTGGACAAAGTTTCAATACAATGATGCCAAAACTTTCAGACAATTTCATGGCACAAAGACAGTGTTCTGAAAAGAGTTTGCCATGCTGGACATCAAACCAGCCATTCCTGGCTTTATTGTATGTTACCAACTGAGCCAACATGTACAGCTGTCTTAATTGAAGAAAAAAACCAACACAGATGACTGACGGGATCAAAAATCAAATCCTATTAACTCTTTACCAGACGACAAAATTTTAGACTATTCCAAATTGAAAGCATTTGCAGACAACATAAGAAATGTCACTCAAAAACTGAAATTTGTTTTTGGAAGGGTAGAAAACATTGTGGGAAAAGCAGAAAATGCTGGTTACCAGCATTTTCTCCTTTTCCTACAATGTTTCAAAAGCATTTTTCCTCAGGGTCGTTAAAAGTCAGGCTTGTGTGGTAAAGGGTTAACCAAAGCATGATTTCCACATCATAACTCCCTAAGTCCTGAAACAGCAGATGGATTTGTTTGTTTGTCTAGTGTTTAATGCTGCTTTCAACATTATTACAGTTACACTGTGAAGGCAAGTGCACCTATCCATGCATTCCTAGGGTTTCTTTAACCAGTGTTTTGTTAAATATTCTTCCCAAGCCACTGGCTACTTTCACACATAACCATTGTCAAAACAATGATCAGTAATCAGAGAAGAATGAATCTTTTGCAATGACCATCATTAGTCCTCAGAAATGAATTGGTTGAGCTCAGAATTCAAACCAGCGATCCGTTACTCTCAAGTCCTATACGTAACTGACTTAACTTCCAAGCTCAGCAGATGGATTTGTAAATGCTTGTAAAATACAGGCAATAAACAATAATTCAAAGTTTATACACAAATGCATGCAAAACCACTAAGGCAAACAGGGAATTTACTCGTAACAAGCAGATTTCCAATCTCATTATACATGAATCATGGTCAAAGATGCAATATGATTGTGACAGGCTTTGACTTTATTTTTTAAAGGTGATTCAAGAGCAAAAATAAGTCATTTAAAAAACAGAAAAAAAGTTAATTTTAATGGCTGTTTTTTTTTTAACCAAAATACATCAGCATAATGTTATCAGACAGCATAGATACAGGATCAGACTGCAAGCATGTTAATACATGTACTACCTAATGTCCTCATGTGTGTCAAAGACCATTGTGAAGTCGTTAGTTAGCAGCTAGATAATTATATTCCTGCAAACAAGGTTGATTTTGTGCAGCTAAGTCATTTTTGTCTCTGTTTGAACCCCTTCACCACTTAATAAATGGTTTTCACTTCTTTAAAAGAATAAAGGTGCGTTAACCAGATTTTGTTACCAAGCTTTTTCTAGAAAACAGTCACATCCTCATGAGACCCCCCCCCCCCCCACCACCAATATCAGACAGCACTTCTGTGTCATGTGATCTTAATCTTGCCTTTCTTAACCCTTTACCACACAATCCTGAGTTTTAACCACCATGAACAAGAATGCTTTTGAAATCATTATGAGACAATGAGGAAAACCAATGTTTTCTCCTTTTCCAACAATGTCTTCTACCCTTTCAAAGACAAATTACATCATTTGAGTCATATCCAATTTGTCGTCTGTAAATACTCTAAATTTGAACTAGTCTAGAATTTTGTCTTGTGGTAAAGAGTTAAGCTATTTGTAGCCAGTGGTGAAAACCAACAAGTGAACAAATACACCTTTTTATGCCTCTGCAGTTGATGGTTTTTGAAATGTTTTAGGGAAAGATAAAAATCGCTTATGAAGAGCAGTTTCTTATTTTCCAACAAATTTTCTTTATCATTCAAAAAGAGGAATGGAATTTGAATTTTTTTGTTGTTGCGTCACTTTTAAAAATGTTTAAATCTGTCTAAAAAGAGACTGAATTCTAGCTTGTTATAAGTTACAGATAAAAAGCCTAGATACTAATTGACTGATAAGCACAACAAACAAGCAGAGATCTACATTGGCCTCATCTTCAACAACCTAGGTGCATTTCATTTGATTTCACTATAAATTCATCCCAAATGGGTTTATGATTATCAATCATTAACCCTTTACCACACAATTCTGACTTTTAACAACCTTGAAAGAGCAAGCTATTAAAAACACTGTAGGAAAAGGAGAAATGCTGAAAACCATCATTTTCTCCTTTTCCTACAATTTTTTCTATCCCATCAAAGACAGAAACTTGGATTTTAACAACATTTAATTTGTCATCTGCGGATGCTTTCAATTTAGTCCAGTCCAAAATTTTGTCGTTTGGTCAAGTTAAATCTTTCAACACCTATTGTATATATATAACTTCTTTGTACAGCTGGAAATATAATCCACTCAAACTAAAAAAGATCATCTACTAGGCTTGACTGAACAGACAGATGGAATAGATTAAAGATCAAGGCTGTGCAGTCTGATCTTGATCTATGCCATTCACCAAGCGCATTTTCTCCTATGGCGCTGAAAGGGGCATTGAGGCAAGCTGACTGGTGATCTCATTATTTCCATGAAAAATTTAGTCTTCTTTCATCAAACATTACTTTGGCATAAATAATCCCTTGTTCTACTTAGTCTAGTTCAGCCCAATCATTTTACTGACCTAAATATGTCAGGCAAGGTTCATGTGTTACTTTCAGAACAAAAAAAAATTATCCTCTTTTAGAACAAAAAACAAATTATCTTCAATTCAAGACAGTATCTTCCAAATGGTCCCTGTCTTATGATATTATAGACTGACTGACTGACTGATTGATTGATTGATTGTATGCTGTTTAACACCATTTTCAACATTATTTCAGTTATATTGTGGCGGCCAATGCACCTATCCATGCTTTCCTGGAGTACTTTTACAAGTATTACGCACAATATTCTTTCCAAGCCACTGGCTGCTTTCCCACATAACCATCGTCAAAGCAATCATTAGCAGTGAGAGAGGAATGAATCCTGTGGCAGTGACTATCATCAATCCTTGGAAAGAAATTTGCTGTGCCTGGGATCGAACCAGTGACCTCCTATTCTCAAGTCCTGTACATTACCGACTGGGCTACTTGGGTTCGGCTTGAACAAAAAAAATTATCTTCAATTCAAGAGAGAAACAACATTCCAATTCGTAGTTCAACATCTTGCCAATGTTTCCTGTGTACAGTATTATAGAAAATGATGTTTTGCAGTTGATTGTCCCAGGGGGGTGAATGATGTTTAATCCTTTACGGGGCAATCCTGTGGTTTCACAATCCTCAGGAAGAAGGCATTTGAAAACATCATGAGTATAGAATAAAAAAAGATGATAAACAACATTTTCTCCATTTCCAACAACGTTTTAACCCTTTCAGAGAAAATCCCATCACTTTAGCCTCTTTCACCCTTTACCACAAAATCCTGAGTATTTATGACCCTGCAAAAAATGGCTTTGGAAAACATTAAGGGAATGGGAGAAAATGCTGCTAACTAGCATTTTCTCCTTTTCCAACAATGTTTTCTACCTATTCAAGGCCAATACTATCATTTGAAAGACATTTGGATTATATGTCTACAAATTCCTTAAATATGGACAAGTCTGAAATGTTGCCATGTGGAAAAGGCTTAATCTGTTGTCTGCAAACTCTTTCAAGATGAACAATTCCACAATTTTGTCATCTGGTAAAGAGTTAACCCTTTCGCAAACAACAAAAGTTTTTATGACGCCTTTTGACGCCCCTGTAAAAGAAGCCTTTTGAAAAAATTGTGGGAAAAGGAGAAAATGCTGGTAACCAGCATTTTCTCCTTTTCCCACAATGTTTTCTACTCCATCAAAGCAAAGTTGCACCATTTGAGCCACATTGAAATTGTCGTCTGCAAATGCTGTCAATTCGGACAAGGTTAAAGTTTTGTCGTCTGGTAAAGGGTTAAATGAAGCTCAAATTATGATTTCTGTGTTTGTTAGGGTTGAAAACATTGTGGAAAAGGCAAAAATGCTGGTTACCAGCATTTTCTCCTTTTCCCATATCGTTTTCAAAAGCCTTCTTTCCGAGGGTCGTGAAAACCCGAGATTGTTTGGTAAAGAGTTAAGCCAATGTTTTATGCTTGAATACTAATGCAGTGCTATATTCAGATGTGAGGAAAAGTGTTTCTATTTTAGAACCAAGAGTATGGTAAAGGAAATCTTGAGTGCTTTAGTGGACAGTATAGATAAGATCATGGTATACAGTACATGGTTTCTATGGTGATTGATATATTACATGACATTCTTGTAATCTATCCTAGAAACTGAAACAATTAGGTTTTTCTACAAAAAGCAAAACCGAAGTCGTTTTGTCATTTTTCCAGTCCTTTCAAGTATTAATCCCTATAGAATTACACACAAATATACTCTCTCTCTCTCCACTCTATTGGTCAATCTTTGTCAACAATGCCTGAACTTCATTCGGATACTCTTTCAAGAATCAAACAGCCATCCAAAAAAAAGATAGAAGTCAGAGACCAGTCATGTCCTCTAAATGTTTTTTTTGTATAAAAAAAGAAAAGGCTTTCAGAGTAGGGTGTACTCTCTCCATAGTGTTACCATTCAACCATCCATATTTCAATGATGAAAACCAGAATGCTGACAACATGCTCACATTCTCTCTACAGGGAAGCCTCCCATGAAGATTTGCTGAATTCTATCTGGTGGTTGCTGAGAAATGGCCTAAAAACGAATTCAGGGACTAAATATTCACAGGACTGTCATTGCAACAAAAATCACTGAATCAGAAAATACTGACTATATGTAAATGTCCATTCTATAGGGCAGCTTCTCATGAAGTTTAACCCTTTACCACACAATCCCGACTTTTAACGACCCTGAGGAGGAAGTCTTTTGAAACATTGTGGGAAAAGGAGAAAACGCTGGTAACCAGCATTCTCTACTTTTCCCACAATGTTTTCTACTCTATCAAAGAGAGATTCCATAAATTGAGCCACATTTAAATTGTGTGTCTGCAAATGCTTCCAATTTGGACAAGTCTACATTTTTGTCATGTGGTAAAGAGTTAATTGATTTTCATTCAGTGGTTGCTGAGAAATAAATGTAGTAAGGAATCAAATTAGGACCAAAACTCAATGGGCCATAACCGTGACAAATATCATTGAACCAGAACATATGTCATGACAATATGCACATGATCTCCTAACAGGGAAGCTTCCTTTGAAGCTTTGTTAATTTTAATCCTTCGGTTGCTGAGAAATAGCTCAGAAACAAAATTTAAGTGGACAAAGAACCATAAATGTGACAAAAACATTGAACAATAAATATGCTCATGTCCTCCCTACAGGGAAGCTGTATTGAATTTCATCCAATGGTTGCTGAGAAATAGTGGGGGCACAAAATTAGGGACTAAAAATGCAAAGGGCCGTAACTGAGAGAAAAACAGAGTATGCTGACAATATGCGCATGTCCTCCTTATAGGTAGAACATAACATGGAAAAATCATCATACCAAAACATATAATGACAATATCGAGGGGTGAATGCGAAACTATTCCATCTGCATTTTGGAAAATATCACAGAAGCGGAGAAAAAAACTCATTTCCGTGAAAAGCATTGTTAGATCGTCTTGTTTAATTATGTTGTGCTGAATTCATGCTCTCAGCTCAACACAACATATCTAAACAAGATTATCTAACTATTCTTTTCACAAATATGAGAAGCATTTTTCCCTCTCCTGTAAAATATTTCGAAACACAGATGGAATAGTTTCGTATTCACCCCTCGATATGCACATGTCCCCTAAAATGGAAAGCTTCAAATGTGGTTTTGTTGAGTTCAATCCTGAGAAATAACCTAGAAACAGAGTTATGCGTGAAAAATTTGAAGGGCCATTATTATGACAAAAACCATTCAAGTATAACATGCTGACGATGTGCACGTGTCCTTTGACCCTTTACCACACAATCCCGACTTTTAACGACCCTGAGGAAGAAGACTTTTGAAAACACTGTGGGAAAAGGAGAAAATGCTGGTAACCAGCATTTCCTCCTTTTCCCACAATGTTTTCTACTCTATCAAAGACAAATTTTGTCATTTGAGCCACCTTTCATTTGTCGTCTGCAACTGCTTTCAATATGGACCAGTCTAAATTATTGTCATTTGGTAAAGGGTTAAAAAAAGGAAACTTCCAACGAAGTTTTGTTGACGTCCATCCTTATGATGGTTGCTGAAAAACAGCACAGAAACAGAATTAGAAACTAAAAATTTAAAGGGCCATAAATGTGACAGAACATGCAGACAATATTTGCATACCAGCCTTATAGGGGCGCTATCCATGAAGTTTTTTTGAATTTCAATCTGCAGTTGCTAAGAAAGAGCCTGGAAACAATATTGTGGACAGATGGACAAATGGACAATGTGGAGACTTTAATTATGCTTTAACAAGAGGGCCATGATGGCCCTGGAGTTGCTCACCTGAGCCTTTTGACCAAGCACAACCAATTTCCAACGTCTTGTGAGATATGTGTATTACCAAACAATAAAATTTTAAACTCATCAGTCTGAACCTTCTGCATAAATCAAATAATATGTGGATCAAGCTGTGGGATTGGTCTCTCAAAGGGGTAGAAAACATTGTGAAAAAGGGAAAAAATGCTGGATACCAGCATTTTCTCATTTTCAAACAGTGTTTTCAAAAGGCTTCTTTCTGAGAGTCATTCATACACTAGGTTTTTCTAAGATTTGACCTAGTGACCTAGTTTTTCAGCCAACATGACACATTTTCAAACTGGTCCAAGATATCATCAGCACAAACATTCTTACCAAATTTCAAGAGTATTGGACTGAAAATGTGGCCTCTATGGCGTACACAAGGTTTTTCTAAGATCTGACCTAGTGACCTAGATTTTGACCCAACATGACCCATTTTCAAACTCATCCAAGATATTACCAAGGCAAACATTCTGAGCAACTTTAAAAGAGTATTGAACAAAAAATGTGGCCACAACAGTGTACACATGGTTTTTCTAAGAGTTGACCAGGTGACCTAGTTTTTGACCCGACATGACCCATTTTCAAATTCTACTGAGATATCATCAAGACAAACATTCTGACCAACTTTCAAGGGTATCAGACAGAAAATGTGGCTTCTGGAGCTTACACAAGGTTTTTCTAAGATTTGACCTAGTGACCTAGTTTTTCACCCGACATGACCCATTTTCAAACTAGTCAGAGATATTATCAAGGCAAACATTCTGACCAACTTTCAAGAGTACTGGACAGAAAATATGGTCTCTAGAGCATACACAACGTTTTTCTTAGATTTGACCTGGTGACCTAGTTTTTGACCCAACATGGCACATTTTCGTACTATTTCAAGATAATTATAATCAAGACAAACATTCTGACCATTTTTCAAGAGTATTGGACTGAAAATGTGGCCTCTATAGTGTACAAAAGGTTTTTCTAAGATTTGACCTAGTGACCTAGTTTTTGACCTCACACAACCTAATTTCAAAGTTGTCCGAGATTTTATCAAGACAAACATTCTGACCAAATTTCACAAGTATCTGACTGAAAATATGGCATCTAGAGCGTACACAAGGTTTTTCTAAGATTTGACCTAGTGACCTAGTTTTTGACCCCACATGACCCAACTTTGAACTCGTTTGACATTTTATCAAGACAAACATTCTGACCAAGTTTCATAAATATCTGACTGAAAATGTGGCCTCTAGAGCGCACACAAGGTTTTACTAAGATTTGACCTAGTGACCTAGTTTTTCACCCCACATGACCCAATTTTGAACTCGTCCGAGATTTTATCAAGACAAACATTCTGACCAAGTTTCATGAGGATCGGACTGAAAATGTGGCCTCTAGAGCGTACACAAGGTTTTTCTAAGATTTGACCTAGTGACCTAGTTTTTGACCCCAAATGACCCAATTTCGAACTCGTCCGAGATTTTATCAAGACAAACATTCTGACCAAGTTTCATGAGGATTGGACTGAAAATGTGGCCTCTAGAGCGTACACAAGGTAAAAAGTTGACGACGCACGACGCACACCGCACGACGGACACAGCACGATCACAATAGCTCACCATGAGCACTTTGTGCTCAGGTGAGCTAAAAAAGCCACTGTGAGTATAGGGAAGTCCAAAACATCATCTAAGAAGTGTACAAACAGATTCTTGACTATCTGAACTTCCTTTTAGCACAATTTTTTTCAATTCTTCCAGAAAATCACCAGGATAAGACTAATAAACACTTGGTGCAGATGCTGATATAGACACCAAATATACAAAATGTTAAAATCATGTAATCATGATGTGGTTCAGGTGCTTACGGTAACAAAGTTAACAAACTGTTGGAATTATCGTATAAACAAAACAGATTTTGCTGCTTATAACCTTTTGATGTATAATAAGACTTTACTTCGTGTAAGAGGGCAGTGTAGATCAGGGTATGACCGAACAAAAATGTGCAGCCTGATCTTGAAATAAACTGGACAATAGCTTCTAGTTTATAGAACATTCTGATTAAAACAATCTTGAAATTTAACATTTGACTATTGTAAGGACTGAAAATATCCACTCCATAATGTTTGACACACCAAGGCTTGAGTGAAACACAAACTGTAACCAAAGAACTTGCTGAAACCTGGCACAAAAACAAAGACTCAGTGCGAAATTCAACAGAAAAATAGGATGAAAAGAAGCCCAGATAACAGGAAGTATTCACAGTTTATAGTCTTGGTCGAATTACCTCTTCACCAAACCCTTGTTGTGGGTACTCTTACAGTCTGATTGAGGCAATTCTTATGAGTGCCCAAAACATGTATTTTTAATATAGAATGTAAATATACTTGCATTACAATTTGTTACATGTACATCTTGAAACAAATTTGGAGAGCAGGATCTAGCCAATAAATATGAGTTGTTGTTTCAAAACTGAATTCATGTCAAATATAGAAATTGCTATTTTGAACAATTTCCCCTTTGTCACAAAGTTTTCCAAATAGGTTTACTGCCAGAAGCAAAAAATTGTTCTGCAGAAGGTTATGCTTTACCAAACAACAAAATTTTAGACTGGTCCAAATTGAAAGCATATATAAGACTATAAATCAATTGTGGCTCAAAAATTGAAATCCGATTTGGGAAGGTTAGCAAACATTGTGGGAAAAGGAGAAAATGCTGATTACCAGCATTTTCTTCTTTTCCCATAATGTTTTCAAAAAGGTTTTTCCTCAGTGTCGTTAAAAGTCAGTATTCTGTGGTAAAGGGTTAAAGACTGTAATACATGTACTCCCATTTTCCTGCAGCCAAGATGAAACTTGTTAACCAACACAGAAGAAGACAGAGAAACTCTACAAACAGTGAATACAGTGTGACTAGCTTGTGCTACCACCACAACGAAGAACAACAATGCAAGGAAAACCAGATAGCCTCACTACTCGACTAACCTGAATCATTTCATCTTTAGCTAATACTTCCTGTTCACGATCCTCCAACATGAGTCGAGGAACCCAGTCAGAGTCCACGAACGGTATTTTATTCCGAAGTCTTGGAGGATCTACCCTGGATTAGAAAGATGAAAATCTGTTAATGAAATACACTCAAAGGCTTACTTGTATGGTTTCATCTCGAGACAATATTTCTTGCTCTTTCTCCTCAACAATGTAGCGGGCAACAAGATCAGATTCAGCCATATTCCCAACTCTTTTTTTGGGGATGTGTTGAGGATTTTGAGGTTGACCTTTGACTGATGGGGGCTGAGTCCTGAAAACATGCAACATTTTCACATTTTTGTTATTCTTCACTACTGTTTTAAAATAATAGATTTACACAAAGTCTTAATTATATGATGGCTTGATTTGTATCATGGATCACAGAGATACATTAAGCCCCCTTTTGCCAGAGCATGGCTCATTTACACAATGTCTTCATATAATTATAACAAGCTTTTTAAAAAAAATCTTGGTCTTTAACAAAATTCAGTATCACTAGTAGGAAAGTTTTTTCACTCTGTGGCAGACCACTTTTGAAAACACTTGGACAAAAGGAAATTTTAAAACAATAACACTACAGGAATTCATGTATCAACCCTATATCACATGATCCAATAATCTGATAACTCTGAGAAATAAAGCTTTTGAAAACATTGCAGGAAATGGAAAAAAATATTGGTTACCAGCATTTCCTTTCCTTTTTGCACAATGCTTTCTATCCTTGTAAACAAAACTCTCAAAATTCATCAAATTTGTTGTTTGCAATTGTTTTCAATTTGAACAAGTTAAACATTTTGCAGTCTGGCTCATTACCAGTATTTTAAATGACAACCCAAAGCATAAAAATTTTGTCCCCAGTATCTACTGTGTTAGCCCTTTACAAAACAATCAAAATTTTTAATAACCCTTAGAAAGAAGGCCTCTGAAAACATTGTGGGGAAAGGAGAAAATGCTGATAACAAGCATTTTTGTTCCTTTTTCTAGAACATTTTTTAGATCTATACCATTAAAGGCAAATCCCAACATCTGAGGAATGTAAGATTAATTCTGCAAATGCTTTAATTATTGATCAACCTAAAATTCTGTATCCTAGTAAACATATAGTTTACTTTTGTGTTCAGTGCAACCCAAGATCAGACTGATAAGAGCATGTATCTGATCCTGAATCTACACCTTCTTAATATATTCTGGCTAGAAAAGCTATGATACTGAAAAAAAAGGCTTATAATTTTTATTAACTCTTTACCAAATGACAAAATTCACGACTAGTCCAAATTGAAAGCAATTGCAGATGACAAAATAAATGTGACTGAAAAATTGAAGTATGTTTTGGGAAGGCTAGAAAAATTTGTGGGAAGAGGAGAAAATGCTGGTTACCAGCATTTTCTCCTTTTTCCACAATGTTTTCAAAAAGCCTCTTTGTTAGGGTCGTTAAAAGTCGGGATTGTGTGGTAAAGGATTAAACTATACTACGGTCAAACTGTTTTAGCGACTACATTTGACAGCTACCTGTATAATTTAGCCATTGTTCAAAAATTTCAATTTAACTATTCTACTGGCGGCTACTACAGAAAACATTTCACTGCAAACAGAAAACCTGTCACAATTATACAGTAAAAGGTTAACCCTTTACCAAACGACAAAATTTTATACTAGTCCAAATTGAAAGCACTTGCAGACAACAAAATAAATGTGACCGAAAAATTGAAATTTGTTTTGGGAAGGATAGAAAACATTGTGGGACGAGGAGAAAATGCTGCTTACCAGCATTTTCTCCTTTTTCCACAATATTTTCAAAAGGCCTCTTTCTCAGGGTCGTTTAAACTCGGGATTGTGTGGTAAAGGGTCAAGGGAAAAACAAATGACAAAGAATTCACTAGTTATTTGTAGAGTTTGATTCTTTCTGTATCTCTCCACTACCTTTTAACCCTTTACTTCATAATCCCAAGTTTTAATGACCCTGAGAAAACATTGTGGAAAAAAGGAGGAAATGCTGGTAACCAGCATTTTCTCCTTTTCCCACAAGGTTTCCTACACTTTCACATATAATTACCATCATTTCAGCTACATTTCATTTGTCGTCTGCAAATGCTTTCAATTTGGACTAGTCTAAAATTTTATCATTTAGCAAAGAGTTAAATAAATGTGCCATACAATTAATTGGCATTGACAGACATTATACCATAAGAGGTCCATGTGGCAATAGAATTTCAAAAAGAAAATAAGCCTAGTCATATCTTTTTCATATGCCAAGATAATTTCTGTGAATACAAGCAGGTCTAATTAAGTACCAGTCATACAAAATATCAATGAAATCTAACACTAAGAATACTATGACAAGATTTCCAAAACTCAGCAGGAAGAAAATTTTTCTTTGGCATCAATTATTATAAGTTCTGGAGCAAAAATAAAACAGTGCAAATTTCACTTCATGTAAAATATCAACTTATCTAAGCATATTAACTTTGAATACCAGAATCACTGTAAACTGAACATTTTCTAACAAAAAACTTGAACACAGAACACCAATCATGATACATTGCAATTTGATAATCAAGGAAAATAAACAGTAACAAACAACAATGTACATGAACGTTGTATTTGTAATAAGTGAAACAGTAATTCCCCGTTGATCATCATTACTCAGGAGTTGATTTCCCTTGATCATCATATAAGCTTAACACTTTACCAAACAATCCCGGGTTTTTCCGACCCTGGGAAAGAAGGCTTTTGAAAGTATTGTGGGAAAAGAAGAAAACACATTTTCTCCTTTTCCCACAATGTTTTCTACCCTATCGAGAGCTAAAGCTCATTTGTACCAATTCCGAGTTTGTCGTTTTGAAATTGAAAGAGTCTAAAATTTTGTCGTTTGGTAAAGGGTTAAATATAGCATATTATGAACTTTCATGAAGCCAAGCCCACAGCAGTCAAGTTCTTGGCCAGATCAAAATCATATCAAGAAATCTGAAAGAAGTCCACTAAGGCATCATTTATGCCAACTGGTAGAGAGTTCAAACCTGCCATTTAGGTGAAGAATATTTGTAAATATTTTCAATATTTTTTCAGTTTTCTTTCCAAAGCTACCAGACTTTTCAAGGGAATAAAATTCTTTGAAGGAACCCTGAACAGCACCATGGAAGTATCATTTCTGTGACGTTTGATCAAAATTGAATGGGTCATTTCAAAAAAGAAGACATTCAAAACAGAAGTAAATGCACACAGGCACACAATGTCATACATTCACAATGGACACAGGGCCATGACATAAGCTTGCTGGTGTTCTGGCCATGGAGCTAAAAACCATGCCATGATCCACCCTAACTCAATGCTGAAGATTGCACCAACCCTTCCATCACCAATATTTATTCTATCTAGCACATTCCCATGGTGATGACTCAAAACTTCACTCTAAAGTCTGGCCTGCAAACTTCTTTAACCCTTTCCCAAACGACAAATTTTTGCCCCTTCCAAATTGAAAGCATCCGCAGACGACAAATTTGAAAGTGGTATGGATGAACTTAAGGTTTTTTGACAGGATAGAAAACATTGTGGGAAGAGGAGAAAATGCTGGTTACCAGCATTTTCTCCTTTTCCCACAATGGTTTCAAAAGGCCTCTTCCTCAAGGACGTGAAAACACGGTATTGTTTGGTAAAGGGTTAAGGAAGCCATGAGTTGGAATAAATCTTTGACATAATCTTGTACCTTATTAACCTTATGGCTTATGCTTTTTAGTAAGTGGCAATGCCATTTAAGTCCTTACCAATCAACAAAATTTTAGACTTATCCGAAAGTAAAACAATAACTGTTGCAGATGACAAATTATGTAGGGCTCAAAGGATGAAATTAGTTCTGGACAGGGAAGAAATATTGTAAGAAAAGAAGAGAATGCTGGTTACCTGCATTATCTCCATTTCCCGCAATGTTTTCAAAAGCCTTCTTCCTTTAGGTCTCTTAAACATGGAATTATCAGCAAAAGGGTTACACTTGATTGCTTATTTACTTGTTTTAACCCTTTCCCAAACAAGCCCTGGTTTTCACGTGTCTGCAGTACAAGTCTTCTGAAAACACTGTGGGAAAAGGAGAAATTGCTCGTAATGAGCAATTTCTCCTTTTCCCACAGTGTTTTCTACCCTTTTTGAGAACTTTCTGCCATTTTCATCAAATTTAAAATTGTCGTCTGCAAACTCTTTCAATTTGGACCAGTCCAAAATTTGTCATTTGGGAAAGGGTTAACAGAGTATAATGCACATCAGGGCTTATTTAGTCCTGCACCAACAACTCGTAAATCTGCTAATGCAAGTTCTAATCAGCCCAACACTTTATGGAATTAAATTCCTGCTCCACTACAAAAATGTACTTTTGAATGATATACAAAATGAAAGAAATTTCAAATCTTACTGAACAGAAGAATATTTCACGACCAATTACCATTAGGCTATTTTTCAAGCATAAAAAAAAAAAGAAACTGAAACTATCACTTGTGCCCAGCTTGTTCACTGGAGAAAAAAATGTTTGACAAATTTCAGGAGAGGGCAGGCAAGAAATATATGTGTGAAATTATTTAAAAATCCCTCCACTAGGTACAGGAAGAAAAGTTTTGCATAGATTTTTTTTTTGTTTTAGCAGCAATCTTTTTCTGTAAGCTGTGCACTTTTGATGAAGGGTCACCAAAAGAGAGATTCCTGTAAAACCATTTAAGATCCTTCCACTTACTACAAATGAGTTGTTTGGGGACATTTCTATTTTTTGCTCTAGTTGGCAACTGGGTCCAATTTTAGCATTTTTAAGGAAATATGCCACAGTTTTCTCTACTCACTGGTTTGTGCATGTTTTCCTTTTGTAACTCTATTATTTTCCATTGGGTTACTATGACAGTGAGACAGTATATTTTTATCTGTAATACATTGGTTGCCTTTTAAAAAATGTGGAAATCACAGACCCAGAGGAAAAATGGGAAATTTATAAATGATTCCAGGGATGTCAATACATGCAAAAATTGATGTTGATTTCATTCTGTCAATAACTCATAAAAATGCACCGTATCTTTTAAAAACACCCCATTTGATACACTTTTTTTTATAATACTTTTTTACAAGATTATTAGAAAGTACTATTTACGTGCAAAAATTTTGAAAAAAAAAATTGTCTGCTGCAAATTTTTTTATTGCAGAAAATTGATGAGAAAATAAGTCTTTGTTGACAGGTTAAAACATTTCTAATAGCTATATACTGTGTTCTGTCTAAAGCCTTAATTCTTTCCATTAACTCTGTACCAAACCACAAAATTTTAGACTAGTCCATATTGAAAGCAGACAACAAAATAAATGTGACTCAAAAATTGAAATTTGATTTGGGAAGGATAGAAAGCATCGTGGGAAAAGGAGAAAATGCTGGTTACCAGCATTTTCTCCTTTTCCTACAATGTTTTCAAAAGCTTTCTTTCTCAGGGTTGTTAGAAGTCGGGCTTGTGTGGTAAAGGGTTAATCCTTTTTACTATTGGCAAACATCACATTTCTAAGATCAATTATTTATTTGAGCACTATTTGTTACTTTAAGAACCTTTTTTTAGGTTTGAAATTTAAGTATATATTCTGCAATTTTCACAATAGTTATCTCCCTTGAAGCACTGTATCTGTATATTTTGCCCTGCAACATATGATTTTCTTTTCATTTTTTTACTCCCCATACATTATAGATCTATTATCATCCAAGCAAAAATGAAAAAAAACTTGTCCGTAGGAAACAACTGTGGCATGTCGTAATAAAGACTGAACTGAGGAACACTCCCGTGAAATAATTTCAAAGTCTTGACTACCCATTCAGCAGGAAGGGCTAATTACAGAAAAGCAGACAGAAGGACATGACAGACTGGGCAGACTGACAGAAGGAAGAATCGATTGACAGACAGACAATGCCAAAACAATCTCTTCCCCACCATTGTGGCAGAGGACACTAAATGGAAAGACACCCTGCTCAAAATGTTTGGCTGAAAAATAAACAAGAGGGCCATGATGGCCCTGTATCGCTCCACTGGCTTATAAATATAAACCATAAATAATAAACATTTCAATGCTGAGCCAAATGGTTTTAAAATGAAGACTTACAAAGTTTTCTCTGTAAAAGCCCATATGAAAGTTGAGACCCGCAGGGCAAAGCCATTTTTGATCCCAGAGCTATAATTACTTGAACCCTGGTAGAGGTCCACAAGATAAAGCCATAAAAATAAGGTGATTTTCAAGTTTTGTCCATATGAAGCCTCTGTAAAACATAAGACCCCTGATGCAAGGCTAATTTTAGAAAAAAAATCAAAACAGGAAGATTTCTTAAGTTGTCACTATGTAAGCCCATGTAAAACTTGTGACCCCTGCGGCAGGGCCAATTTTGACCCAGGGCTAAAATTTTGGCCCACTTGGTAGAGGCCCACTAGATATAGCTACATGTAAAATTTGGTAGCTCTAGGCCTTATGGCTAGGTACAGGAAGATTTTTAAAGTTTTCTCTATATAAGCCTATGTAAAACTTGTGACCCCTGGGGCAGAGCCAATTTTGACCCCATGGCTAAAATTTTGGCCCACTTGGTAGAGGCCCACTAGATATAGCTACATGCAAAATTTGGTAGCTCTAGGCCTTATGGCTAGGTACAGGAAGATTTTTAAAGTTTTCTCTATATAAGCCTATGTAAAACTTGTGACCCCTGGGGCAGAGCCAATTTTGACCCCAGGGCTATAATTTGAAGAAACTTGATAGAGGTCTACTACATAAAGCTACATGCCAAATTTGGTAGCCCTATGCCTTATGGTTTCCGACAAGAAGATTTTTAAAGATTTCCAATATTTTTCAGTTTTGTTGCCATGGCAACCAGAGTTTTTGAAGGAATCAAATTCTTTCAAGAAAATCTGAAGAGGACCATGGCAGGATCATTTCTGTGAAGTTTCATGAAAATTGGATGGGTAGTTGCAGAGAAGAAGATGTTTGAAATAAAAGTTAACGGACGGACGGACGGACGCACGACGGACACCGGGCCATGACATTAGCCCGCTGGCCTTCGGCTAGTGGAGCTAAAAACACATCAGAGTGCAAAAACACATAAAGTGCAACTTTTCAAAAAGTATTGCAATTTAATACCCAGAATTCCACCCCTTCAGTCTCAAGTACTGATGATCAACATGGTAACCATACTCTTCTGGACTAAAATTTCAAAAGATAGAAAAAAAAGATGAAAAGAACATAAATTCATTTTATACAGCAGACCACTTTAAAAAATACTTTCTAAATACTGATGGTGAATTAAAGTTTGACACATTAATGCCATGTAAAACATTACAGCACACAATTGCCAAAAGGGACTGCTGCAAGACGCTCCCCCCCACCCCCCTCAAAAAAAAAATATCTGTAATTTATTCATTTAAACACAAATAACTTAATTCTGTAAAATGGATTAAAGTTGACTGAACATATATTTTGGTATTGGAATTCAAAGAAATATTTCCTGGAACTGATGCACAACATGAAAGTGTAGCAGCACTGTAGAAGTGTCATCAATACTTTTTTTTTTTTAAATCTAATGTTCTTAAGTGTCTTTAAACCTTTACCACACAATTCCGAGTTTTGAAGACCCTGCTGAAAACATTGTGGGAAAATGAGAAAATGCTGGTAACCAGCATTTACACCTTTTCCCACATTTTTTCTACTATTTCACAGCCAAATCTCACAATTTCAGCTGCATTTAACTTGTCTACTGCAAATGCTTTCAATTTGGATGACACTCAATTTTTGTCATTTGGTAAAGAGTTAATAGGCCCATTATACAGACAGGTTGGAAAGTCTTTGTTTAGTGTCATTGGTTGTATAAGCTAGTTGCAGTAATTCATTTTTTTGTTTTTGTTTTAACAAACACATAATCTCTTACAGGCAACTTTTTGCATGTTGCAACTGATCTAGGCCCGTTTTTGTAAATATAGTTGTAAAAGGAGAAATTTCCCATCTCAAATAATTTCTCTACTTGCCATAATTTGTTCACTTTTCCTCATGTATTAATCTTTAACCATTTCCCAAATGACAAATTTTGGACTGGTCCAAATTGAAAGAGTTTGCAGACGACAATTTTAGATTTGATGAAAATGGCAGAAAGTTATCAAAAAGGGTAGAAAACACTGTGGGAAAAGGAGAAATTGCTCGTTATGAGCAATTTCTCCTTTTCCCACAGTGTTTTCAAAAGACTTGTACTGCAGACACGTGAAAACCAGGGCTTGTTTGGGAAAGGGATAATTGATCTTTGTTGTTCCCAAAAAACAAATTGATTTCAGAAGGTAATGAGTTGATGAGTTATAAATATCATAATGGATAAATGTCAATTCAACATTATTGAAAGCAGATATGAATATTGCTACAAACAAACATTTCCATTCCTATCCCTTCAAATTGACAACAATGTTTTGTTACACACTTCGAGAACGACAGACAATGTAAAACAATATCATTATGATACATTAACCCTTTCCCAAACGACAAATTTTGGACTGGTCCAAATTGAAAGAGTTTGCAGATGACAATTTTGAAATTGATGAAAATGGAAGAAAGGTCTCAAAAAGGGTAGAAAACACTGTGGGAAAAGGAGAAATTGCTCATTATGAGCAATTTCTCCTTTTCCCACAGTGTTTTCAAAAGACTTGTACTGCAGACACGTGAAAACCAGGGCTTGTTTGGGAAAGGGTTAAAAAAACAGTTTAGAAATAAGGATGAAAGTAGAACAACTGCTCAGTCTCAAAGAATTTCTCACAAAGTGTCTGCTCAGTAAATTCAAAAAGGCAACAAAAGAGCAGAGCATTTAGAACATAATTGTAACAAAAGCAGAAACTCTTCTCCCCTACAGATGTTTAATTGCAGTCAAGTAATTTTCATATCAAATAATCTTTTACCTTGAAAAATTCTTCTAAAAAATCTTTGTGCCATATTACCGTCAATCTACTGCAGAGAAGTTAGAAAATAATAAGACACATAGAGGTAATGCTTGTCACAGCAAGTTTTCTATTTATTAGCCACAATATTACAATTTGTGCAAATATTACCATCAGCCAATAGTTTTCTCTTCTTTCACTCTTTACCAGACAGCAAAATTTTAAGACTTGTCCAAAATCAAAGCATAAATTACAGACGACAAAATAAATGTGACTAAAAAGTTGAACTTTTTTTTGGAAAGGATAGAAAATATTGTGGGAAAAGGAGAAAATGCTGGTTACCATCATTTTCTCCTTTTCCCACAATGTCTTCAAAAGGCTTCTTTCTCAGGGTTGTCAAAAGTCGGGATTGTGTTGTAAAGAGTTAACTGTATTGACCCTAAACTGTACAACTTAATGTTAAATATGCCATTACATACTAGCATCACACAAAGAACAAGAACAATAGATTTTTTAACATTTTGGTAAACACTGTGGGGAAAAAAAAAACATTTGAGGCTTGTCGAAAGCTTTCTTTTCTCCCCGTGTTCTCAGAAACTGTTAATTACATGGGCCTGTAAAGTAATGGGTTAATGTTAATGACATTCTTTATATTTTCTCCATATTTTATGACTGTATGATGTTTAACGCCGTTTCCAACATTATTTCAGTTATATCGCGGCGGCCAGTGCACCTATCCATGCTTTCCTGGAGTTTCTTTTTACCAGTACTCTGCACAATATTCTTTCCAAGCCACTGGCTGCTTTCCCACATGACCATTGTCGAAACAATGATCAGCGGTGAGAGAGGAATGAATCCTATTGCAATGACTGTCATCAATCCTCGGAAAGAAATTGGCAAAGCCGGGGATCGAACCATCGACCTCCTGTTCTCAAGTCCTGTACGCTACCGACTGAGCCACGGGGCTTGGCCCATATTCTATGACAAAAAAGTTCATGTGATAAAGCACATTTTAAAATTTACTTCGAATAGGGATGGGAAAGCTATGGAAAAAATGTTTTGAAAAAAAAAAATATGTACTTTGAATTCAACATAACACAAAATTTGATAACAAAAATACTGCACCTAGAAAATTCAAAATGAAAGTGTTTCAGAATACATTGTTCATATCCATGTATTTTGACTAAATCCATTTTTCACATTTCATGAAGCAGAGAGATTTTGCCCCAAAACTATCCAATTCAATGTTGGTTGTCTGTAGGTTAGAAGAGTTTCACAGATATCAAACCAAATTCAAACAGAACCACTTACAGAGATAGTCTAGTGGCTTGCCTCCTAGATAGAAAAGTTTGAAATCATTATTCATAAAAAGCCATACATAAAAAAAAAAGGGAAGTACCACTACAGATAGCAAAAAGCAAGTTCAATTTCTTTCAGAGACAAGTGATATAATATCAGAGCAAAGATTACAGTACAGGTAATGTGTAGTTAATAGAAGGCTTTCTTCAAGAATCTAAATATATGTGCACAACTGCAAAGATACTGTAATGTCAATGCATAATTAGTATGAGATATGATGTGTAGTTACTTGTAAACTGGGGGCAATCCTTAAAAGGATATAGTCACATGATATATTGACAAGTGAGACAGGTAATCTAAACACTGTGTTTTTGTAGCGCAAACAAGGAAACTTATATGTTTCCTATACACAATAAGGAAATGCTTCTTTCATTTCCTAGCCCTGCTAGCACACACAATGATTCAGAAAGAGCATGTGGACATGAAATTTTATAGACACTGCTCCTTGAAAAACACATGACATTAGAAATCATTGTGTTACCATTCTGTATTTGTAGTGTAGAATCACATGTTCTGCCTTGTATTAGCTACTCATGTATGGCAGTAAAATTGCTGAAAACTGTCATGACTTACGTAACAAAGTACCAATCAAGCACGAGGGATTTGAAAATTTGTATGGTAGTAAGAAAACAAGAAAAATGTTTCCCTCTTCTAAATTTTTTTTCAAGGACAGAATTCATACAGTTTTTGTATTATTGTAGTACATAACTGTGTACTAAATTCATTTCTAGACATGCATAAAAATATTTCAGTAACACCTCTTCAGACCACAACAGTACAACCTTATTTTTTTTAATCTAGAAAAACTCTGTTCCCCTTTTAACACATGCCCTGTGTGACTCCCAAATGTTTAGGCTTGGGGGTGGGGGTCGGGGGTTGACCATATCCCGTATTTATCACGGACATTTAACAGCCAATTATTCTTGAATTGATCTGCATTAGCTCCTTTTTCGTATCCGTGATCAATTTCAACACTGTTTATTGAAAGATCTCAGGTGTCAATTTTTGAAGAGTAAAAATCACGGGATGCGTTAACAGTATAAATGCACTGTTTTTGTGACTTGGCTGGCATGAATGAAGGTCCCCACCAATGAAGCAGTATTTGCTGTCATAAACAAAATAAGAACAAGTAAGTTTTATTGCTGAAAGATATCTTTAAGTTTACAAGCTAAATCTGATCCAAGGCAGACAGAATTGATGGCTCACAGATCATGGCTCTCAACTACAGCACTATGGTTGCTAGAGTATGTGTCACACAGAATAACAAGTGTTCATATCAAAACATGACTTGTCCTAGCTTTCTCACAAAGTAAAATCTTTAACTATTTACTTTGATTTCATCATGAACTAGCAAGTCATAATTTTTTCAAACAATGATACTTTTAGAAACATTACAGATAACCCCCCCCCCCACCTTTGGTTGGTTGGTTGGTTGAGTGGTGTTATATGCCGCTTTCAACATTATTTCAGTCATATCACGGCGACAGCTCACATATTCATGTATTTCCTGGGTTTCACCAGTACTAGGCTAGGGCTCTGAAGTATCTTGCCAAAGGACACTCCCACGAAAAACCCAGCAGATCAGGCGGGGCTCGAACCCGGGGCCTCCAGGTTACGAGTCCCACACTCCACCACTGAGCCACGCAGGACGCCCCCCACCTTTGGCAAAGTATAGCATTTTAAAAAATCAAAAGAGTTGATAGCCATGACAATGTTAAAAATACATGTATATCAGTTATTCCAAACTCTGCTCCTAAAGAAGTGAAACTAAAGATCTAAGGTTATAGTACCTTCTGCAGATATAGAACATAAGCAGGTAAAACATAGCAAATTTTAGCATAATCTTAGGAGTTTGTGAACCAACTTACACTGGGTTTGACTTAGTTCTACAAGTCTTCAGTGGATAACCTTTTTCTTTGCCATTTCTAATATTGCAAGATATCAAAATATGATTTTCAAACTTCAATTTTCAAATTAGTAATGCAATTTACAGTCTCACAGTAATTCTTTTCTTCTTCATACAGTTCACTGTACAGAGGATATTTGTTTTTTAAAGGTGAAAGATTGAAATTTATTTCTTAACTGAACATCATTATCATGAGTGGCATATTTTATCTATTTCATGCTTCTCAACCCTTTTTTGCTGGGACTTGCGAAATACTGTTATTTCAATACCAATGAGTTTATCGATCAGTAAATTCACTGGTCAAAACAGTGAAATTATCAAACCATAATCCACCATTATTTTCTGATATGCTGTGACCGAAAAGCATGAAATAAAGGAATATAGTTTACTAAATGGACACATGTACATGACTGTATGAAGAAGAAACAAGAGCTGTCGGAATGAGAGCAATGCCCCCCAAAAGCCCTATTTCCAGAAACTGTGACCTTAAACCTGTTGTTGGGATCAGATGACCCTGATTACTGTAATTTCAAAATGGTCTCCAGCTGGCCACCTTGTATCCAATCCAAGGAAAAAAGAGATGTTTGTAAAACATGTATGCCCCCCTAACGGCATCCAATTCTAAATATAACATGTGATTATAAACTGTTAAGTTCAAAGTGTAAAAACCAACAAAGGGTAATTACTCAAAAATTATTAATGATAAATTAACAATTCTTGGGCACTGCACTTCCCATTTATGTGAACTATCAACTTATAAGGTTTCATGATTTTACCTCACATACTTTTTGAGTTATGCTGCGGACAAAAATTAAGTACGAAAATCAACAAAGGGCAATAACTGCAAAAATATAATGGACAGAGTTATGGTTCTTGTGCAATGCACTTCTCCTGAATAAGATCTATCCACATGTAAAGTTTCAAGATGGTATCTGAAAAACCTTTTGAGTTATGCTCCGGACAAAAATTAAGTATGAAAATCAACAAAGGGCAATAACTCCAAAAATATGATGGGCAGAGTTATGGTTCTTGTGCACTGCACTTCTCCTTAATAAGATTAATCCACCTATGAGGTTTCAAGGTGATATCTGAAATACCTTTTGAGTTATGCTCCGGACAAAAATTAAGTATGAAAATCAACAAAGGGCAATAACTCCAAAAATATGATGGGCAGAGTTATGGTACTTGTGCACTGCACTTCTCCTTAATGAAATCTATCCACCTATGAGGTTTCAAGATGATACCTGAAATACTTTTAGAGTTATGCTCCGGACAAAAATTAAATATGAAAATCAACAAAGGGCAATAACTCCATAAATATGATGGGCAGAGTTATGATTCTTGTGCATTGCACTTCTCCTTAATGAGATCTATCCACCTATGAGGTTTCAAGATGATACCTGAAATACTTTTAGAGTTATTCAAGATGGTATCTGAAAAACCTTTTGAGTTATGTTCCGGACAAAAATTAAGTATGAAAATCAACAAAGGGCAATAACTCCATAAATATGATGGGCAGAGTTATGATTCTTGTGCACTGCACTTCTCCTTAATGAGATCTATCCACCTATGTAGTTTCAAGATGATACCTGAAATACTTTTTGAGTTATGCTCCGGACAAAAATGTGGTCTACGGACCGACCGACGGACCGATCGACCGACCGACAAGTGCAAAGCAATATACCCCCGCTTCTTCGAAGGGGGGCATAATAAAACATGTATACAATATTCTACTCTGTTGCCACTTTTTAACTGCTACTTAAACAATGAAATATTCTAGGGAACAGGAGGGCCATGATGGCCCTGAAGTCACTCACCTGAGCATTTTGACCAAACATGACCCATTTCCAATCTCATCTGAGTAACATGTCAAGCATTCTAACAAACTTTGATGAATATTGGACTGAAATGTGGCCTCTAGAGGGTTCAAACCTTTGTTTCCATGACTTAGTTTTTGACCCAATGTGATCCATTTTCAAACTCATCAAAGAAATCATCAAGACAAACATTACGTAGAAGTTTCATGAGCATTGGTCGGAAAATGTGGACTCTACAGCATACACAAGATTTTTCAAAAATTAAGCCTGACATGACCCATTTTCAAACTCATCCTGAATTTCATCCAGGCAGATATTCTGACCACTTTTCATGAGTATTGGATTGAAAATTTGAGCGAACTCAAGGCTTTCTGAAGATATGACCTACTGACCTAGTTTATGAACTGGTATGACCCATTTTCATACTTGTCCGAGATATCATTAAGACAAACATTCTAGTAAACTTTCAAGAGTATTGGACTGAAAATGTTGCTTGTAAAGTTTACAGACGGTTTTCAAAGATTTGACACAGAGACCTAGTTTTAGCCACAACATGACCCATTTTCAAACTCATCAAAAAAATCACCAAGGCAAACATTCTGACCTTTTTCATTGTGTATTGGATTGAAAAGTTGGCCTCTAGAGCTGACTCATGCTTTTCGAAAGATTTGATCTGGTGACCTAGTTTATGACCCATTTTCAAACTTTTCAAAGATATCATCAAGACAAACATTCTGTCCAACTTTCAAGAGTACTGGTCGAAAATATGGCTTTTACGTCATACACAAGGTTTTCAAACATTAGAACTAGTGACCTAGTTTTTCATCCGATGTGACCCATTTTCAGACTAATCTGAAATTTAATCAGGGCAAACATTCTGACAAAGTTTAATTAGTATTGGACTAAAAATGTGGCCTTTAGAGTGTACACAAGGTTTTTCTAAGATTTTATCGAGTGACGTAATATTCGACCCCACATGACCAATTTTGGAACTTGTCTGAGATATCAAGACAAATGGTGTGACCAAATTTCAAGAGTACTGGACTGGAAATGTTGAGTCTAGAGCATACACAAGGTTTATCAAAGATTTGACCTAGTGACTTAGTTTTTGACCCGACATGACCCATTTTCAAACTTGTCCAATATATTATCAAGATAAACATCATGACAAAGTTTCGTGCGTGTCCGACTAAAAATGTGGCCTCTACAGTGTACACAAGATTTTTCTAAGATTTCCTTAAGTGACGTAATTTTTTACAAAACATTACACATTTTCAAACATGTCTAAGATGTCACTGAGACAAACATTATGACCATGTTTCAAGAGTATTGGACTGAAAATGTGGACTCTATGGCGTACATAAGGTCTTTCAAAGGTTTGACCAAGTGACCTAGTTTCTGACCTGATTTGACCCATTTTCGAACTTATCAGCGATATTATCAAGAAAATAATTCTGATGAAGTTTAATAAGTATCATGACCGAAAATGTGGAACTCTTGAGGGTACACAAGGTTTTTCTAAGATTTGACCTAGTTTTCGACCAAGGTTTTTCTAAGATTTGACCTAGTTTTCGACCAGACATGACACACGTTCCAAGTCGTCTGAGACATGATCAAGACAAACATTCTGACCAAGTTTCATGAGTATTGGACTGAAAGTGTGGCCTCTAGAGCATACACAAGATAGAAGTTGATGAAGGATGACAAACACAGCATGACAACGATGGAAAGCTCAGCCTCAGCACTTCATGCTTAGGTGAGCTAAAAATCAAAAGTAATCCTGGGCTTTTTGTTTGATACCCTTTAATACCCTTCCTAATGAAGTGGATAAGTTACAAGAAAATTTTGTTTTCTATTTTAACCATGCTTTACAATGGTAAGAATCAAAGCTTACCTCTTCACTACACAATCCCTGAGGAAGAAGCCTTTTGAAAATATTGTGGGAAAGGAGAAAACGCTGGTAAACAGCATTTTCTCCTTTTCCCACAATGTTTTCTACCTTATCAAAGACAGAAATTACTATTTGAGCCACAAATAATTTGTCGTCTGCAAATGCTTTTAGTTTGGACTAGTCTAAAACTTTGTCGAGTGGTAAAGGGTTAACAGAAGGAAAGACAAATCCTCTTTCTTTTGGAAAAGGTGTTACACAAACCAATACATGATCATTTGCAAATGTTAATGCATTTATAGAGAATGTACAGCAACTTTGATGGTTGTGCTAACAACTGAACAAAATTGTCTGCATGTGCATCTTGCAAGTAGTGAGAATTTAGCATGTCATCCTTAAATCCAAATGTGCTAGAAGAGAGCAATGCTCCTGTTAACTCTTTTCCAAACAACAAAAATTTAGACAAATTCAAATTGAATGCATCAGCAGGTGACAATGTAAATGTTGCTCAAATTATGAGATTTGTCTCTAAAGGGTTAGAAAATATTATGGGAAAAGGAGAAAATGCTGGTGACCAGCGTTTTCTCCTTTTCCCATGATGTTTTCAAAAGATTATTGTCTCAGAGTTGTTAAAACTTGGAGTTTTCGCAAGAAGGGGCATAAAGAGTCATATGATACACCAATGTACTTGTGAAACTGTACACATTAATGATCTAATCAAAATTTACTGCAACTTATCAAGGAGTAACAAAACAAAGAAATACTGCTTAACCCTTTACCACACAATCCCGACTTTTAACGACCCTGAGAAAGAAGCCTTTTGAAAACCTTGTGGGAAAAGGAGAAAATGCTAGTAACCAGCATTTTCTCCTTTTCCCACAACATTTTCTACCCTTCCCAAAACAAATTTCAATTTTTGAGCCACACTTATTTTGTTGTCTGCAAATGCTTTGAATTTGGACTAGTCTAAAATTTTGTTGTGTGGTACAGAGTTAAGTGTAAAATCAGTTTCCTTTGCTTCTTGGCTGATATGGTGGGTTGGCAGTGGTTGCTGGGGGTCACAGTTGCACAAACAGAAAGTCAAGAAGGCATAAGGAAAAAGGAAAAAACAGATTACACACATTGAATAATTCAACCACTTACCACTCTGTGTTAAATCTCTGCATGGAGTGACCTGAGCCAAAGACCCCAATATTCTGATATCAGGGCTGTTTTGGCTGAAATATCTCACAGCATAATGACAAATTGTATCTGACAATGTAGCTCCAAGATCAGACAGCATGACCCTCATCTACAATTATGCTTAAGCACCTTAAGTTGACCATATGACAGAAAAGTTTAAAATATAAATTTCTGTCTACTTACTGTTTTGTTTTGATAAATTTGCTGTTCTTTGTACCATCCATAGCTACCTTCATGCTACCACCTTTTCTGCCAGGTGAAACTGAAAAGAATAAGCAAGAGAACCATGGTGGTCCTATATCTCTCATCCAAATTTGTATTCAATTTAACCCTTTACCAAACAACAAAATTTTAGACTGACCTAAATTGAAAGCATTTGCAGAGGACAAAATAAATGTGATTGAAAAATTGAAATTTGTTTTGGGAAGGGGTAGAAAACATTGTGGGAAAAGGAGAAAATGCTGGTTACCAGCATTTTCTCCTTTTCCCATAATGTTTTCAAAAGGCTTCTTTCACAGGGTCGTTAAAAGTCGGGATTGTGTGGTAAAGAGTTAAGCAACTTTTTCCATCTTTGATCCAAAGAACACATGGTAAGACCTCACCACATGACCAACCTGAGAATACAAGCATCCTACACTTAAGAAAAATTTTGGTCGAAACAAGAGTTTCCCTTCTAAATTTTAAAGATACATCTATACTCGTTTTCAGCCAGTTTTTAACCAATTTCATCTTTATTTTATCAATATATAATCATTCTGGTATCTTCATGCCAAATGTTGTCCCTGACAGTTGCAAGGTTGCATAGATTACGACCGATAGAAAATGCATTTCATTTTCTTGGGGCCATCAAAGAAGTCACTGTTGTAGTACTTCCGGTTTTGAATTTGTAGATTTCTGAATTTGTATTTATCCTTTAAAACATATATATTTGTAATTTATCTTTGTTTATACAGTTGACTATATTTTCAACCATTCCACAGTCTATCAAATTTTTACAGCGTTTTTTCTCTCTGGCTGTAAGGATGTATCTTTAATAGTCATATGGAAAATTCTTCCTTGCCATCATGTCTTTAAGTAATATTTGCAAAGTAACATCAGTCTTGGGTCAATTTCAGTATGTGCAACAGATATTGCACACAAATAGATTCATCCACTAGACAAATTTGTTGGGCAAAATGCCTTTTGCTCCTTAACCCTTTAACACACAATGCCGACTTTTAACGACACTGAGGAAGAAGCCTTTTGAAAACACTGTGGGAAAAGGAGAAAATGCTGGGGTTAAAAATAGAGCTTTGCTTATTGGATTGCTTCAACTTTATTTTCTCATCATAAAATATATTTTACTTCTATAATCATGATCTTTATACAATGGTTATGCTTTGTCTAACATACACAATGATGGTTCACAAAAGTGTTTAAATAGGCACATTCTGTTTCATTATGATTCAATAATAATAATAATTGTAATATTATATTTGTAAAATGAGTCAATTTCTTGACTCTGTTACACAGAATTTGAAGGTAATATAAGTCAAAATTTTCATTATTCTGTTTTATAAAAACAAAAATGGTCACACAATGATAGATTTCAGAAAACAGACAGCGTCAAGATATCTCATGAAAATGTGTTTATAATCCAACAAAAATAATGCACAATCAATAATATTTGGTTAGAGAAAGTACACCAAGAGATGGCAAATCTTGCCAGTGGGTGGAGCCCAAAACTGTGCATCGGCATTTCCGCAGACTAATAATATTGAAACAGCAATTCTGTAGATCTAGTTGCCTTTTTCTAAATACGAAAACATTTCCATTTCTTTTTGTAATTTTGCATCAAGCACTTGATCTTTTGTCTCCAAATGCTATTTTCTGCATATAGACCTTTAAAGGATAGAAAACATTAAGTAGAAAAAGAAAGAAAATGTTGCTTACCATCATTTTCTCTTTTTCTTATGATGTTATAAACTGCTTTCTTTCTTAGGTTACCAAAAAAAAAAATGGGATCATTTGGAAAAGAATTAGGACAATTTATTATGCAGACTGACCTTCATGCTGTTCTGCCTCTGGCCTGTCTTTTCTCTCTCTAGCGTACACTGCACGATCTATCTTTGACTTCAACAACATCAACACTTTCTCAATGACGCCAGGTTTGCAACTTGTCAAGTCATTTATCAACTCTTCAGATAATTCAAAGTTCAATTTTTGAAAGACTTTCCTGTAATTCAATAGAAGAAAAGCATGTAAAGTAAAATTACCATATGTATAGCACCTCCAGTTACAAATATCTTTATCAAATATCTTTATCATAAAAGAGCATGGTAGCTGTACATAACCTTAATCCTACTCAATAAATGAAATGAAATTTTGAACCGATAGTAAAAAATCCGAATAATGCAATTTCAAACTCATTTTCTAGAAAAGAAATATCTCCCTGTCGGACAGTGTAGATCCACGATCAGACTGCATGTTCTGTGCAGTCTGATCTTGATCTACACTGTCCCCAATAGGTGAGTGAGTTGCCCTTAGCAGCCTAAGGGCTAACTAAATTACTATAATTATAGGATAATGTGCTTAAGAAAAATGTGGGAAACAGGAAGGGCGGTTTGTACAAGTCATGGCTGACTTTCCAAAAATGCTTTCCATAGAATTTATGTAGTACTTTTTCTTCCATTTTTTTTCTTTCTTTTACCCTTTAACCCTTTACCAGACAACAAAATTTTAGCCTTGTCCAAATTCAAAGCATTTGCAGACGACAATTTCAATGTGGCTCAAATGGTGCAACTTTTCTTTGATGGGGTAGAAAACATTGTGGGAAAAGGAGAAAATGCTGGTTACCAGAACTTTCTCCTTTTCCCATAATATTTTCAAAAGGCTTCTTTCCCAGGGGCATTGAAAGGTGGTATTGTGCTGTAAAGGGTTAACCCTTTACCACATAACCCCAAGTTCTAACGACCCTGGAGAGGAAGGCTTGCGAAAGCATTATGGGAAAAAGAGAAAATGCTGGTAACCTGCATTTACTCCTTTTCTCACAATGTTTTCTGCCCTTTCCAGAACAAATTTCAGTTTTAGAGCCTCTACTATTTTGTCGTCTGCAAATGCTTTCAATCTGGAGTAGTCTAAGTTTTTGTTGTTTGGTAAAGAATTACGTCACATGGAGTAGTCTAAATTTTTGTTGTTTGGTAAAGAATTAAGTCACATGTTCTAAGCTTTTATTGCCTCACAACAAAACTTTGATGAACACTGAGATGGAGAAAAGGAGAAATTGCTAGTAACTGACACTTCTTCCATTTGTCATGTTTTCGAATAATATTGATGTACCATAATAAATGAGTTATGCTGAATGCTGACTATCCTTATTTTCCAATGTTTTCAAAGCTGCTTGTTGCAAATTTATTCCCACTGGAATAAGGAAATGTATGTCATAAAAGGAAGCCTATTTCAGAAGCAGTTATTTACTCTTGTCCTCACACACTTGTCTATTGAATTTAGTACTTGAATTTAGCATTTGGAAACAATAATTAAAAATCAGTTAATCATTTACCAAACAATCCCTTGTTTTAACAACCCTGAAGAAAGAAGCAGATGAGAAATTTTGTCTTGTTTATACTGAAGCCATTTAACTTACCAGACGACAAAATTTTAGCCTTGTCCATTTGCAGACAACACTTTCAATAAGGGTCAAATGGTACAATTTTTCTTTGATAGGGTAGCAAACATTGTGGGAAAAGGAGAAAATGCTGGTTACCAGCATTTTCTCCTTTTCCCACAATGTTTTCAAAAGGCTTCTTTCCCAGGGTCATTAAAAGGGGCATTGTGTGGTAAAGGGTTAAAGACACAACAGGTCAAATACAGTTTACAGGATGAATTTTCTGTTTGAAAGCATACAATCCATTGTTGGAAAAGAAATAAACTCTGGAAACAATTATTTCCTTCATTTCCTACATTGTTTTCTACCTTCTCTGATACATATACTATCATCTATAGACAAGTTTTGCAATTTGTACTCTGGTATAGAATTAAGAATGAATGATCACTTTCTTTCAACTCTTTACCAAAAAACTTTGTACTGGATCAAATTCAAAGCATTTGCTGCTGACAAATTAAATGTTGCAAAAATGATGATTTCTGTTTTTGATAGGATAGAAAACATTGTGGGAAAAGGAGAAAATGCTGGTTACTATCATTTTCTCCTTTTTCCACAAAGTTTTCAAAAGCAATCTCTTTCAGGGTCATTAAAAGCTTAAAGGGTTAAAAACATTGGGTTGTTCAGTACAGAGTTAATTATAAATAGACCTACAGTAAGTTTTCCCTCTTAACCTTTTACCAGACAATGCCGACTTTAATGACCTAAAGAAAGAAAGCTCTTGAATACACCATAAGAAAAGGAAAAAATAGTTCTTACCAGCATTTTCTCTTTTTTCCACACTGTTTTCTACTCTTCCAAAAACACATTTCAACTTTTGAGTCACATTTATTTTGTGGTCGGCAATTGCTTTCAATTTGGGCAAGTCTAAATTTTTGTTGCTTCGTAAAGGATTAACATACACTACTATTGGCAAAAAGCTTTCAGGCATTTGCAAGCAACATAAATGTGGCTTTAGATATGGGATCTGCCTACAACAGGGTAGAAAATGTAATGGACAAAAAAGAAAAAGCTGGCAGGCCTTTGGCCAGAAGTGCTAAAAAATCTTATTAGTTTATTGTTACATGCTTTAGTATTAGTTATAAACTTACAGAGCTTAGAAGAAAGCTTAGAAGAAACCTTTTTTACTATTAAAGGGAGACAAGGGTATTTTTGATAAATTTCAAAAGGATTTTTTATCAACTTCTGATCTGCACAAACCATGGTAAATATGCTTAGCATGATATGCAAGCTCCACTAACACATTATGAGCAATGACTTCATATTCTCAAATTTGCAACCCAAGTTTGGTTTTTGGATCGATTTTCTATGTTCTTAAAAAAGAAAAACTATTGTGGTGTATGTGCTGATATATAATTTCTGGTACTTTGCTTGTGTTCTTAAACAAAGATATGAATAATAATTAATTGAAATATATCATGAGTATGTAAGATGAGCAGTGCCTTCTGATCTTTTATATTTTCAAAAGTACAGACAGGATTGTTTGGAAACAGGTTGAATATTTTCTACTGACTATTATGATTAGGTCAGTCAGAGATAAAAGACAGTAAATAAATTATGCTTGCAAACTTGCAAATCAAATGCTGTTATCTAATTACCTTTTTATCTTAGGTGGTATTCCATGATTCTGGATAGGATTGATGTTTTAATCCTCAATATTTAATCAGCCAATTAAAACTTAATTACTTTTTTTTCTCATCAACAAACAGTAAACAGCCAAAAAGTAAGGAGATACACATAGTTTAATATCATGGGGCTTTTGTCCGCATTTTTGTTATGTGCATGGGACATCCATCCATAAACAAAGAAGATATGGCTTGGACCAACTTTATGACAATTTTATCACTTGGCCTTCAAGTGTGACCTTGACCTTAGACATTACCACACAAATGTTACAAATTGCACTTGTACATATAATGGAGGGCAATTGTGACAAATCATTTTGAAATCCATCCACAAGTAACTGCTCAGACAAATTTAGATGGATGTATGCACACACGCAACTAAATACACCTATCACCCAGTTGAGTTGTGGTGACTATGTGTATCTCTCCACAAGTGGGCTGAACAAAAAGGCCCTTAACTGTTTCAGATATAAATTAGAAAAGGTGGTGGAATGGCAGACATTGCTTAATTGAGGAACTTCAAGAACAATTTTTTCAGAAACAATCTGCAGCAGGATGTACAAGAACACATTACAATACTTGGCTGCAGTTGCTTTTTTTTTTTGGTAAAACTTTTTCTTCTTCAGAGAAATTCTACATTTAAAAAAAAAAAATGGGAGCATAACTGGGTCAAAAAAAATTTTGGAAGTTGACTGTCCTCCTGGTATGGACTCCCACTTTTATAGGTAACAACAAGACTTAATTTGAGGTAAATATCCTTAGTGCATGAAAAGGCAGACAACTGTAGGGGCTATTATCTCCAAGTTTTCTCCGACATGATGACACAGACAACAGAGCTATGGCAATACCTGAAAGCTTTCTCTGAAAACAGCTGAGCTTAATATATTTCTGTAATAGAAAATGTGAAAATGGATCCCATTAGCTATCAATCAATTAAGCAAAACAAAACAGCAAGACTCTTAATCAATTAAAAATATAAAAGAGAAGCCAAAAGAAAATGCCATGATAAAAAAAAAAGATTCATAATCTGTTTACCTGTTCAAAAACATCCAGTTTGATTTCTTGCTATTGGATGCATTACAAGCTGAATAGTTGTGTAATTGGACCAATTCTTCTTGGGGGAAATAAAAGTAAAGTATTTCTGCAACTAGCACTGAAACCCAATGAATCAAATTTCAAAGGTTGTTTTTTTGCTGTGGAGGCATTCTTAGGCCGTAACTCCATACCAGACTCTTTATCAAATAGTCCTATGTGTCAACAATCCTGTGGAAATGCCGGTAACCAGCATTTTCCCCTTTTTCCACAATGTTTTCTACCTTTTTGTAAAAATTTCTATCAATAAGGTTCTATTTGTCTCCAAGTGCCTTGAATTCTGACATGTCTTCTGTCTGGTATAGAGCTGGGTCAGAACTTCTTTGGAATGTGTGTTATATGTAAATCATGGATACTATCTGGATAAGAAAATTCCATTAAGTACCAAAACCATAATGTATTTTCTTTATCTAAAAAGGAATATTTCCTTTAATTCTCTCCCCTTATCTGCTGCAACTCTACCTAACATATCGTCACTACACAATTAACACTAATAAAGCTTAAATACATGAATACAAGTCAACTGAAAATGTTGCAGCAAAAAGATGAATTGTTCATTACAAACAATTTTCTCTTGTGCCAGGTGTCAAAACTGGTCTCATGCAAAAACATGAAAAAAATTCTGCTGGATATGACTAATTCATGTATCTAGAAAATTACACTGCAATGCTATATGTTGGTGGTGCACGACATTTCGTTGAAAGGGTGTTTCGTCGAAATCCATGTGTGTTTTAGAATACCGATTTCTGAATTCCTAGATTTATTTCATGAAAAGCTGTCTGGGAGGAAAATTTGAGCCACAATTCATCTGGGTTATGGTAAGGGTCAAGGGTAGGGATTGTTTTCGACGAACATGGTTTTCGACAAAATGGTGCAGATCAATATATTGGACACATACAATACTGCATAGCTGAAGGGATTTAGTTTTCCAACAATTTGAAAATGAAGATAGTATCCTAACTTGAAGTCGTAGTTATTTTTAAAGACGAATAAGTAGATCAAAGAAATATATATATCTATCTGCTGAAAAACTTTTTATGAAGCTTTCACACGGGTAGAAAACTTCTTACTTGGAGCCAATAGCTCCGACAAGAAAATTTTGTGTTGTTTGTCTTCCAGTTCCAAAATTAGTGGCTCAAAAACAACTGAAAAATAGGTAAACCTGTCATTCTTTGTAATTATGTTCTCTTATGTCTTTGAAATTGCAAAAAAGAAGAATGTCATGCAATGCTCAAGTCTTTCAACCTGTTTTCTACACTACGAAAAGCTGTGGAATGTGTACAGTACTGTATGAATCATTTGTGCAGTGGGTTGACCGTAGCCGAGATAAGATGTCAAGAACTTAGATTCAGTTTGTTATTGCCATTAAGTTAGCAAATAAGAGAGGTTTGCTGTCCTAAATGCATGAATTAGTATTTTGAACTGTTATAATCACTGCTGGCCAAAAATTGAAACGAAATAGCATAAAAATGAGAAAGACACAGAAGGGCTCTGATTATGTGTTACCTGTTTTTCAGTTGTTTTTTTAGCCACTAATTTCTGAACCGAAAGACCAACACAACATTTTCTCATCCGAGCTACTGACTCGGAATATGAAGTTTCCTACCCACGTGTTAGCTTTTGGTGCACTTGTGTACACATCTATAACAATTAAATTGCATGCAACAGGAAAACTTGGCAAGTGCTTAGGATTTAAATTTTATGCTCTTCTATGCTGACGATGGAATTCATCCATTTAATACATCTCAGTAACAATATGATAACAACAGGGCCATGATGGCCCTGAAGTTGCTCACCTGAGCCTTTTGACCACAGTCATAACCCATTGTGTTATCACAAACGTTCTAACAAATTTTCATGAGTATTGGACTGTAAATGAGGCCTCTAAGAGTGTAAACAAGCTATTTCTAGTATTTGTCTTAGTGACCTACTTTTTAGCCCAATATAGCCATTTCCAAACTTGTAGATATCAAAACAAGCAGTCTGACAATCTTTCATGAGTACTGGACAGAAAATGTGGCCTCTAAAGTGTACACAAGCTTTTTCCAAGATTTGACCTGACGACCTAGTTTTTGACTCAATGTGACCCATTTTCAATCTCATCTAGACCAAGTCAAACATTCTGACAAACTTTCATAAGCATTAAACAAAATATGTGGCATCTAGAGTGTACACATGGTTTTTCTATAATTTGACTTGGTGTCCTAGTTTTGGACCCACATGATCCATTTTCAAACTCATTCAATCATCAAGACAAACAACCTGACTAATTTTTTCATTGGACAGAAAATGTGGCCTATTAAGCTCACATATGATATTCAAAAATTTTACCTGGTGACCTAGTTTTTGACTCAATGTGACACATCTTCAATCTCAACTAGACCAAGATGAACATTCTTACCAACTTTTATAAGTATTAAACAAAATATGTGGCATCTAGAGTGTACACAAGGTTTTTACATGATTTGACCTTGTGTCCTAGTTTTTGACAAATATGACCCATTTTCAAAGTCTTTCAATCATCAAGACAAACAATCTGACTAATTTTCACAAGTACATGTATTGGACAGAAAATGTGGCCTTTTGAGCATACATAAGGTATTTCAAGGATTTGCTCTGGTGACTTAGCTTTTGACCAGATGTGACCTGTTGAGGTCAACCAAGATAATATCAAGAGAAACATTCCGACTAACTCCCATGAGCACTGGGCTGAAATTGTGGCCTTTTGAGTGTACAAAAGGGTTTTAAGTGATTTGACCTGGTGTCCTAGTTTTAAACATGATAATTATGACCTGTTTACAAACTTTTCAAAGATATCCTTAATACCAACATTTAGACAAACTTTCATGAGTATTGGACTGAAAATGTGGTCTCTGAAGTGTACACAGGGTTTTTCAGATTTGACCTGGTGACCTAGTTTTGGACCCCACATGACCCATTTTCACACTCATCCAAGATATCATCAAGAAAAACATTCTCACCATGATTCATGGGTATTGGAAAATGTAACCTCTAGAGCATACACAAGGTTTTTGAAAGATTTGACCCGGTGACCTAGTTTTTGACCTGACATAGCCCATTTTATAATTTGTTTGAGATATCATCAAGACAAACATTCTGATGAACTTTCAAGGGTATTGGACTGAAAATGTGGCCTCTAGAACGTACTAGACTTTTTTTTAAAAATCTGACCTGGTGACCTAGTTTTTGACCTGGAAAGACCCATTTTCAAGCTTGTTTGAGATATCATCAAGACAAACATCATGACAAAGTTTCAAGAATATTGGACTGAACATGTGGGCTCTAGATTGTATACTAGTACAAGGTTTTTCTAAGACTTGACCTAATGACCTAGTTTTTGACCAAACGCAAACCATCTTCACACAAGTCCATTCGCACTGATTTTAAATCATTACAACTTCTGGGCAACATTGTTTTTTCCTCTCAAAATAGAAATTACCTATGTATGTTACATAATTTCCTTTTTGCATCATACTTTGGTGTGTAGTGATGAATTAAACCTTTATTAGTGTTGATTATTCTTATTTTTCGAGAAAGTTTACCACCAACTATTACCAAGAGCATAGGTAATGGCAATCTGATATTTTGCTAAAATGCATGGGACTGGACAAATTAAAATAAAAAGTTTATGTCAATTACTTTAAGAAAAAATTAAGTACAATCAATCTCTTTCACTACCATTCGCATATCTCTTTCAATCTATTTTACTATCATCTCCTATTGCAGCCATATTAGTCAAGGTTCTACAAATGAAACTACAGAAAGGTGAGTAAAATTTTATTGAGGAATCATAGCTTAACCCTTTCCCAAACAAGCCCTGGTTTTCACATGTCTGCAGTACAAGCCTTTTGAAAACACTGCGGGAAAAGGAGAAATTGCTCGTAACGAGCAATTTCTCCTTTTCCCACAGTGTTTTCTACCCTTTTTGAGAACTTCCTACCATTTTCATCAAATTTAAAATTGTCGTCTGCAAACTCTTTCAATTTGGACCAGTCCAAAATTTGTCGTTTGGGAAAGGGTTAATGTTCAAGGATGTTAGTAAAGGACCATTATACTTAAATAGCTTGTTTGGTTTTTAAAAAATAATGTATTACGAGGTGTGATCCAAAAGAAGTGTCACACTGCATAGAGAATGGAAATGTAGCATGTTTTGATAGAGGTTGAAAAATATAATAATTATTAGTATCTATTTATGATTGACTGAACACACTGTCTGCAAACAAATCGAACTATAAAACCTGAAAAATTGTCTCTTAAAGATACAAGAGTATTCATTTCCAGACATTTATAACCTAGTTAACAGAATTGTGTTATTTGTGTTTAAATAAATTAGAAATATCTATGGCCCCAAAGAATGAAAAGGAGTTTAAGATTTGTTGTTGGAAATTAATCTTGGTCGGAAGAAAAGTATGTCTTGTCAAAATTCAGGTACAGATCCAAAATTTTGGGTTGTGGGGAGGGGGTGAGCATAAATGGGATCATGATTATATATACTGTAGTCCGAGTATGTGTATTCCATAACAACTCCAGTCAATCACTACAATAAAGCTTAATGCAATAATATGCATATTGGTGGGTTATGAAGAACAATAAAAAATGTTGCAAAAACAAACAAAACACAAAAACTTTAGATGAAATGCCGCTATGAAAAGGTATTAAGGTAACCCCTCTCAAAAATTCAGAAATACAATTTTTGTTGTTGTTGTTGTTGTTGTTCCCCTAAAGTCATCATCAGTGTAGCTAGACTTATGTAATCTGTTTGATAAATCCATTTTTCACACCAAAATGATTAACACCCATCAATTTATCATATCCCAAAAAATAATTAAATTGATGGTGAAATATGGTAAGGCATAAATCTTGTATTTTTGACAATATTTGATGGTTTTCTTCATATTTTATTTTTAATACAAATAAACCAGGGAAACATAAGAGGGTAAGGCAACTCCATTCCGGCAGTTGTCATAATTCCACCGCTGCCACTAAATGTAATGTCCAACAGCCTTGTCATTCAATCCAGGCACTAACCCTTGCACTAAATGATAAAGTTATCATTGAGAGACTTGCATGAAAATGAAGCAAAATAACTTTGACATTCAAACATACATTTTTCAACTTGATACACTATATTATGGTGTAACAGTAACAGTTTAAAGAAATCACTATTTTCAGGGGTGTGGAAATCTTAGAAATTTCTCCTTGTTCATGGACAAGTAAATCACAGAAATCTACTTGTCCGCCAGTGTGGCTCACTTGTCCAAAACAAAACAATTTTAAATGGCATACATAAAGTGACATGTCAGCAATATGGGGATACCCTCAACAAACCTTACAAAAAATATTGTTACGATAGACCGCATTCAACAATGAGAATTAGAACTGTCAACCATGCCTCTCTAAAACATGTTTTTGTTTTGGTCATATTTCTTGGAACAGTCTGTTTTAGGTTTACGTTTGGAGCCGCAAAATTGTTCCAGGGTCTCAGACTTCCCTATTTCCACTTGCTTCAAAGATTTAAATAAAAAAAAAAAAAACCTGACCCATTTTCTCCACTTTTATGCATCAATTGATTGCTGAATCGAAAAATGTTTTGGTTCGGGACAGTTTCCGGCAGAGGAGATAGTTGCTACATCACGGCCCATTTTGCACGGAAGCTGTTTAAAATCAGATTAAAATTTTTCATGTGTGCGACATTGTCATCAAAGATCTTTGAACCAGTGCTAAAATGGTAACATTAATTAGTCTAATAAAATTATTTTTAATCCACATCGATAATCTTGAAGCTGTTTAGACAGTTTTCAAAGCAATTAAACTGACTTGCAAAACAGCCGCATATACATGTATACCGATCTTGTATGCGGTGAATGCGGAGGTACACCAAATTTGTATTTTGGATTTCCAGAAATCAGGGATCGTCTCAAGATGCTCTTTATCATTCGAAATGTCATTTTTTGTATGAAGTGAGCACATTAGTATTTCATTGTATAAGTATACGACAGATCTTTGTTTCAAAATTTTCCTCATACTTTCTACTTGTCCATGGACAACTAGACTGAAAAAGGTCACTTGTCCGGAGCCGAATTTTCCAGAGTCAGACAAGTCGGGCAGAGTATTTCAACACCCCCGACTGTTTTTGAAAAGTCTTTAAAATTACGTAAGAGGTGATGATGGCAAAATTTGCCCAAATATTGTTTCAGGGAGTTTCAATATTGATGTCTGGCATGGAACGTCAATAACAAATTAGTGCAAATACTGTCGCTCCATCAAAGACCCAAAGACAACCAAAAGTAAACAATGCAGGTGTAACACCATTTTAAAAGTATGGAAATTATTGTGAAGATGACACAATTTGTTATTAGTCCAAGTGGTAGTTGCTAGCAGAAAAATGAATTTAAAAACTAGTTAAAAGTTGCCGAGTTGCTCTTTTACTTATTTTTTTACTTTTTACTTGGCTTTAGAATTCATTTTTCTGTCAAGGACTAATACTTGGACCGACCGTACAATAACAGAATGCCATCTTCACAGTAATTTCCATACTTTTAAATAGTATGACTTAAATTCAAATGAATTTTCACACCTGCATAAAGCCCATGTTTACTTTCAGCTGCTACTGGGCCTTCAACCTCACTTTCTATCAGTATAGTTTTAACTATCACAGCATAATCAGAAGCTGCCTTATTCATTTTCCTCACACACTGAAAAATGCATGTAAGTCAATGGGAAGTTGGAATTAGATAAAATACTAATATGGCTTCCATCTATGTATAGATGCAATGTGAAGATGTAGAATGACATGGACTAAAGCGGTCTGCATTCGCTTATAATTGCTTGAAAAATTTGCTCCTAATCAATCTATTTGAGAGATGTGATTATACAGTAAGGTGTGCTATAATACTATTTTGCTTTAGTACACAGTTTCCTTCTTTCTGTCACTGTATAATAATATTGTCCGATAAATATGTGATACATTCACACTTTGTCTGAATTGATTATGCTTTCAAGAATAGATCTAACAAGTCAATCTTTTCGTTTTCTTTGGAAGCTGTTGAAAAGTCATGTCTTAAGTCATTATGACTTGATGGAGCAGGACTGATTTTTTTTTTACTTTGATAGGCAAGACATATGTAATGCATCACCTGCTGTTGATTTTTTTCAGTATCAGAAAAATGCCAAATTAGATGTAGTGAAGTGAAACTAATCAATGAGAACTGAAATGCTTAGCAAACTGCTCTTGATATTTGATCAAATTAGTATTGTCACATATTTGGTAAATATGTGGATGTTAACCCTTAAGGTGCTAAGTGCGGCTCAAGGACCTTTTGCAGACAGTGTAGATCAAGGCCAGACTGCACAGAATGGATATAGATTTAGAGATATTTTTTCACCAATAATAACTTTGAAATAAAAAAATTCAGGATTTTACCATGGGCTTGAAAGTTTCATTTAACTGATTTGGCAGTTGTCAACAATGGTAGTGAGTCATGACAGTTTATAGTTAAGAGTCATTTTCATACCCCCATTTTACATAGTTCGACTGTAGCACTATTGCTCATGAATTATAAGATCACAATGTGAAGGTAACAAAATATGAAAGCAAATGCCAACAGTACTGGTAACATCAAAAAGCTTAACTCATTACCTTCTGAAATAAAGTTGAAGCAGAAAACTTAAAAAAAAAAAAAACTGAAAGATAGGGATAACCAACATAAATACTGCTTTAAAGTTGTGGCAACTGAGCAATTCTGACATTTGTTTGCTGCAATGTTTAAAAAAAAAAGATGTGCTGTGCCACAAAATGGAAGATTTCTTTTTTTTTTGAGAGAAGGCAATCATTCTTATTATCATTCTAACTGGGAAATATTTGTGAGAATAGATTCCTTTATATGAGAATATATAGAAATATTCTTGAATAATTGTAGATCACTATAATTTTTGTTGTTACTTTATCACTATCCAATCATGTTAGAAACATGGGTATTTGCTACAATATACCAAATGTAAAACACTTAAGAATAAACAAGAAAGATATGGGGAATGTTCAAATCTGAATGCATCTAGAGGGTTCTCGGTCAATGATGCCTTACATCTGAAGGAAATCAAGATTAATGGGTAGAGATACATGTACATGTTAGCTGCACATCAATACGTTGCTCATCAAAAATCTATTCACTTTAGCTGTGTCTATCACTTGATAAACATTGCCTACCCATGTATACTAATACAAAAACAGTTGGTAGATCAGAATACGCTTTTAAAATATGGTTCTGTATTAAGAATTGCTGTATTTTTTGCACAGGGTGAAAAGAAATTTTTGATGAAATATGCTCTATTAAAGTGCATAATGAAATATCTCTTCAAAGTTTGTGCCAACTTTTACAAGACTAAAGTTCTGTAAGAACTCAAGAAATTTTTCAAAAGACGAAGACCAGCAATAGGTTTGTTCTGCTCCTTCCCCCTCTACATTCCCTGACCCTGCCCTATGCGACTTCTTTTTGTTCCCAAGGCTCAAAACTAAAGGTAGAAATTTGTCCAGCCCATTCTGCAATATTCCAGTGTTTTCCTGATATACCTAGAAAAGACCATGAAAATGTCTTCAAGGTTTAAATCAGAAAACTGAAGCTTGGCAGATCTTCTGAAGCTGAAAACTTTTGGGACCAATTAAATTTTTCTTTGATACATGTATCTATCAAAGATACATTTTTATGTGCTTATGCATTTATATTTGAACAATCCTTGTATCGAATCTTCAAACTGAACAGAGAAACATTGTCACACTATATACTATAGCATAACAAAGGAAAAGGCTGGCAGAAAAAATCTGCAAAGGTTGTGCAACAAACATACTGCAAGGAATAAGCAAAGATTGTGAAAAGAAGACCAAAACAAGGTGGGTGGGGTAACAAACAATTCCAACTACCCGACAAGTTCATAGTACCTGTTAAGAAGATCCCAGTTACCTCGTTTACCATCTACAGCATTAGCACTGTTATAATTATGCATTTCCACCAATTTATCAAAATGAAATTTGACTAACTCGGCCACAAGAACTGAAAATAAATATAGTAATCTAACAATTTCATGTCTAATCTTATTATGTATACATTATAACTTATTCCAAGCTGGAAAAAAAAAATAGGAACACCAAGGTAAGACAAAACAGATACAGTGTAATTAACTTCAAAAACTAATTTTCATCTTTATTTAAACTTTACCACTATCGATCATATAGCAATGTTTGACCAATATCAAATTTTTGATACCTAAGTGGCTACTGACAAACAAGAGGACCCCTGGGACCCTGATTCACTCATTTGATATCAATAGTATCAAGCATGCATATAAGGTGGCATTTGTACACGAGGCTTGACAGTATATTATGAAATTGTTATCTCTGAAAATAAACTTTTGGAAACAGCCTTGTAAAACCTAGGTGATCAGTGTCTTTTACAGATACATACATGAAAAGATGTGGAAAAATCTGTAGCTAGAGGAGAAATAGTGTCTTTTGACCAATTTTCTCTTTTACTGCAATGTTACTAACCAATGGAAAATAATGTTTTCACATGTTGACCCTTTACCAACCAAACCTGACTTTTAAAGACCCTGAGGAATAAAGATTTTGAAATCATCATGCTTTCAATTTGGGCTGGTCTAAAAATTTTCTTGTTTGGTAAATAGTTATAAAACGTTAATTCATGCTGATCAAGACATTCCAAACAGATCACTCTCAAAGCAGTCTGCTGTAAATTTACATTCGGATGGTATTATAATTGCAATAGAGAATTAGTTTTACAAACTAATGGGGGGAGGGGGGTCAATTTTTATCCAACAAGGAAGAATGAAGACTTCTCATCTTATTCTGACCTTGTGCTGCATTTCTGCAAGTCTGCTAAAACCTTTAAAATGTAAAGTCTAAAAAAAATCTAAATATACAACTTCTTCATTAAGTACAACAGAGTATTTTTCTCTAATACAGATATTGACAAAATTATCATTTTACAGTATTTTATTTAAGTGTTTTATAAACTCCCTGATGCTATGCAGTACTGTACTACTAACTATTAGCAGGCCATATTAAGTTTCTAGCAATCATATAAGAAAGTAAGCCATTTATGCCATTTGTCTTCAACTCTTTACCAGATTAAAAACAAGAGCACCACATCTAGGTGCCAACGCTTGGCTGCAGTTGCTTGATTTTCAATGAAATTTTGAAGTCAAACAAGGGGCATAACTGTCAAAAATACTTTGATGGTTACCTACCCTTGTTCTACAGCTTCCCCTTTTGATCATAGCTTGTCCAAGTTTGAAGCAAATATCTTCGGTAATAACAGTTCTATTGTAAAATGCAGTTTTCGCACAACGATGAGACAACAACGCAAAAGCCGACAACAAAAGGGCTATGACAATTCCTTGACGTTTTCTTTGAAAACAGGTGAGCTTAAAACTGTAGACATGTGACATGTCCAAATTGAAAGTATTTGCAGACAAATCAAGAGTGGCTGAAATGATGGAATTATCCTTTTAAAATATAGAAATTGTTGTGGGCAAGGGAAAAAATGTTGGAGGCCAGCATTTTCTCCTTTTCCCATGATCTTTTCAAATAGTCTTCCATAGTGGCTTGAAAAACACAGGATTTTTTTTATAAATGGTTTAAAATGGAGAATTGCAAACATTGTAGACCAGAAGAAGTGCCAAAAAATATGGAGTCTCATCTGAGTCTATGGCATCCACCCAAGTAACAGATATGCAGCTGAGGCAGGTGATTGCAGGAATGTTGGTTCCCCCAAGTTTCACAAAGACTCATATGATTTTTAACAAAAAAATATTCAGGCTGAAATAGATTAAGTACATATCAATATGATTATAGTATATGTATTCTAAAAATCACACAAGTATGTATATTAGCTGTCAGCAAGAAGAAAATGTTTTTTCAGAAAGATTTGGAAGAGTTTTACCTTTAACCATATGACAAGATTTAGGTTTGTCCAATTTGAAAGCATTTGCAGACAACAAATAAAATGTTTCTCAAATTATGAGATACATCTTTTATAGGATAGAAAATATTGTGGGAAATGGAGGAAATGCTGGTTACCAGCATTTTTTCTTTTCAAAAGCCCTCTATCTCTGGGTCATTAAAACTAGGGATTGTGTGGTAAAGGGTTAAAAGCTAGTTCTTTACTTCCTGAAAGAAATTGGCAGTCATCTTCTAAAAAAATATCCATTTGAAATAAGCATAATCAGAATGAACAGAAAAACGTCCAGCAAAAGTGCACATTAATTTTTTATTTGTTATAAACATATGAAGGCTTCTAGGAAACCATGTATAGGTGTTTGTATATTTTTATCGTTATTTTACTTGTCAGGCTTTTGGTTGGAAAGAGTAAAGAACACGTTAAATGGACTAGTTTGACCTGAAATATTTTCCATGATACTTGCAACCCACTCCTGTTACTTTGGTTTTTATGAAGAATGGTTGAACACAGCCTGTATTACCGAGTTTATCCCGTACATCGAGATAAGCCTCTGCAACATCAAATGCACCTATTTATTGAGAATGAGTATTAAGTATTTGACAGAAACAATGTGGCCTCTAGAGTGTATGTAAGGTTTTTTCCAAGATTTGTTCAAATGACAAACTCTACGACCAGATATAACCTACTTTAAATCACAGCTACTTTCATCATTTTCGGACTGAAAATGTACCAGTAGCTTCTAAAGTTTTCACATGGTTTTTCTAAGATTTGTCCCTGTGACCCATTTTCCAAAATCAGAGAATATTATCAAGACAACATTCTGACCAATTTTCATTAGTATTGGACTGAAAATGTGGCCTCTAGAGTGTATACAATGTTTATACTTGAGATACAGCCCTGGTGTTCTACTATTTGGCCTGAAGTAACCAATAAACAAACATGTCTGACACATCATAACAAGAAACTTTCTGTCCAACGTTCATGAGCTTTTGACTGAAAATGTGGCTTCTAGAGTGTACACAAGGTCCTCGTGACCTTTTTTCACCTGATATGACTCATTTTCAGATATACCGTCAAGAAAAACAACCTGACTAACTTTCATAAGTACTGGATTGAAAATGTGGAAAAGTTAACAATAGACGTCACATGACAGACATAGCAAGATTTCAAAAACTAACTGAGCTTTTTGTGTCCATGCGATGTAAAATATAAAACCAGTGTGAAGCTTTGGAAGAGGAATTAATCCAGTATCACTCTGACAGACCATTTACCTCTTAATTATTGTTTTTGAACCATTCAAATTACAACTGAGGTAACCAATTGAAATATATACATGTACATAAAATTCATCCACAGGTAATGAGAAATTGTCCCTGGTATTGGTGACAACTGCTGTAATCTAGCAAATTTGGCCCGACACATCACCACCTGAATAAAATTTGCAGAAGTCAACTTCTAAAGAATTGTTTCACAACACAGATAATCAACATGAATTAAAGGTTTAATTAGTAAATGAATGCACATGTAAGCACCATCACAAAGAGAAAAATTGCTTACCACAATGTTTTCAACTTTAATATGCTAACAAAGTTGCCCATAGGTATTAACATGTTAGTCTATAGCATAGTCAAATAGCAATTCAGGGATGAAAAGGAAAATAAAAGATAAATGAAAAACTAGTGTTCTTGAAGAAAGAATGTGACAAATTGTACCATTTATAATTCACTGTTTTTTATCTAGTTATTTTTCTGTCTTAGATGGAGATAGTGAAATTAGTTTTAGTTAACTAATTTATGTTTCCAGGGTACACGAAAACCTTTGCAACCTTACACACAAAAAAAAGAAACAGCAATGTAGGTCCTACTTTAAGATCTTTTAGGACAATGGTATTTTTGCAAAATAACTTTCTTTTTTTTTTTCAACTGTATAAAGATGATAAATACCATGGTGTGAACACTAAAGTGAGACAGTCATTGGCATGAAGAAAAAGTGCTTTTGATTTTAAAAACAAGAGGACCATGATGGTCCTATATCGCTCACCTGAGTACTAAGCAGTACAGGTTAACAATGAAGATAAATACCAAATACTGAAGTTCAAGGCCAAATGATTATGAAAGAGAGACAACTCACAACTTTAACAAAGGTCTAGGCCTTTGGTTACCCAGAAAAGTTTCTTATAATTGCACGAAAGATACCCAAGTACAAACGTCTAAGCCCCGCGGCTGGACCTGTAATGATCCCAGGGGCATCTGGTGTGCAAAATTTCTTGAGGTCCACAAGGTGATGCTTCATGCAAAGTATCATAGCTCTAGGCATTTTGGGTTCAAACATTAAGATTTTTCAGTTTGCATTATATATACATGTTGATGCTACAGAGTAAACCAAGTCAAATACAGCAACTCTAATTGAAGGGCAAATAACTCATGTTGTTTGGGTCTAATAAGACCCATAATTAAAACCCATCCAAGATCTTATGGTCATATAAATTTTTACCAAGTTTGGTACTGATTGGTATATATTTGTAGATGCTAGAGTGTAAACAAAGTCAAATATGGAAATTTTTTCCAACTCAAGGGCAAATAACTCTGGATGTTCTGGTTCAATTTGACCCATAACTGAACTCTTCCGAGACCTTATGGGAATATATATTTTGACCAAGTTTGGTACTGATTGGTCAATATTTGCAGATGCTAGAGTGTAAACAAAGTCAAATATGGCAAATTTTCTAATTCAAGGGCAGACAACTCAGACAGTTCTGGTCCGATTAGATCCATAATTGAACTAATCTGAGATCTTATGATCACACACACTTTGACAATGTTTGGTGCTGATTGAGTAATATTTGTAGATGCTAGAGTGTAAACAAAGTCAGATTCAGTATTTTTTGCAAATTCAAGGGCAAATAACTCCTGATGTTCTGATTGGATTTGATCCAAAATTGAAATCATCCGAGACCTTATGGGCATATACATTGTGGCCAAGTTTGGTATTGATTGGTCAATATTTGTAGATGCTAGAGTGTAAACAAGATTTTTATAGATTTCCCTCTATATCTCTATGTGAAATCCGAGAACCCACAACATAGGGCCAATTTCAACAACTGCGCCATAATTTGAAGTATTTTGGTAGAGGGCTTTTAGATGATGCTACATGCCAAATATGAAAGCTCTAGCCCTTACGGTTTGGGACAAGAAGATTTTTAAAGTTTTTTCTCTCGGTTGCCATGGCAACCAGAGTTCTTTATGGAATTCAAATCTTTGAAGTATTCTGAAAGTGCATCACCTAAGGATCATTTCTGTGAAGTTTCATTGAAATCTGTTGGGCGGTTTCAGAGGAGAAGATTTTTTAAGTAATTGTTCACGGACGGACGGACGGACAGACGGACGCCGGACAACGATCGATCACAATAGCTCACCCTGAGCACTATGTGCTCAGGTGAGCTAAAAAAAGTAACTCGGACCAATATCTACAGTAAGGAAAGAGGGAAGGGTACAGGGTCAGGCTTTCCTTGCCATGGATCAAGATCTAAATAATGTCTGAAGTCCACAAGAAATCTACAATGAGGTGCTCTGATATTTCATTTCCCACACCTTAACCGTCTTTGGTTCTGAACTACAGATAGTTAAAATTACAGCATACATGTAACACATAATCTCAATATAGTGATAAAAAAGCTTTTCAAAATTCATGTCATTCCCTTCGTAGATTAAAACAGTCATAACCATTCTATACTTATGATAACTAACCTACTCATAGATGATAATCTGTCATTCGTTAATATAATAATTTACCATTAATTCATCTGATAAGCTTCAATCATTTACGAATAATGTGCCATTGATTTATCTTATTAACTGATAATAGTTTCTTTCCTGATAAACTGCCATTTATTAACTGATAACGTGCTGTTCTTTACAGTAGCCTGCAACTCAAAGGTTTCTCCTACTAGTCATTTACAAAATAACATGTCATTCCTTGACATATTAACCTGAAAACAATTACACTATTTATAATATTAAATTCTTAAATTTTACCAGATAGGTGTTATCCATTAACTCAATGACTTGTTATTTATTTCTTAACTACTAGCCTGCGCCACTCTTTGCAGTTATGACCTCCCATCTACTCAATGAGAATTTTTCAATTACTTACGCAAAAATCTGTCATAAATTCACTTATCTAATAAGCTACCTTTTTCTTAGATGACACTTATTCAAATGATATCCTGCTATTTACATAATACAGGATAATGTGCAATTTACCAGCTGGATAATCTACTGTTTAAATAACATGGGATAAACTGTTTTTATTACAGATAGGATAACCTGCTATTTATAAAGTAGATTATACCCTTCCATTTTCATTTAGGGTAGCCTGCATCTTATAAATTTGATGACTAGAATCCACTTACCCACTAATCTGTAGTTTTTTCTGTAGGAGACAAGCTTGTCTTTCATTGAAAAACATTAATGATCTTTGCTTTATGAAGCATATTCAGTTCTTTTTGCAACTCTTATTCTAGGTCCATATTTACCACACCATTAAAAGTTTAAAGGTCAGCCATCTGGGTCTGTATTCATCAACCATTCTTAAGAATATTCTTAGTCTTATTCTCCAAGATTTTCTAAATTTGAAAGTAACACAACTTCCGATTGACTTAACCAAATGGTTTAGTCAATCAGAAGTTGTGTTACTTTCAAATTTAGAAAATTCTGGAGAATTAGACTAAAAATATTCCCAAGAATGGTTGTTGAATACGGATCCTCGTTGGCAGGAACATTCTGTCTCAGCAAATTAGATGGCTTGTTTTGGGATACAGAACTCAAACAATTTCCAGTTTCAACAGTTCTAATTCTTTATCAAGTAAGTCAATTATAGTAATATATCAGTGCATATCCAGAGTGCAAGTACCAAAAGTGATAAATATAAGTTGTAGAACTCGTCTCATGTCAAAACTAGATTAAGTTTTAATAAACCACAAAATTTTAGAATCATCCACATTGAAAGCCATTGAAGACATTTGAAGACCAGAAATAAGAAATCAAATACAAGTATGCCTAAAATGATGGAACCTGCCTTTGATAGGAGAGAAAATCTTGTGGAAAATAGGATATGAAAATCCTTTTACCAGCTGCTGTTATCCTTTTGCTACAATGTTTTCAACAATCATATTTTTAGGTTCATAACAACATAGATCTGATTTTCTGGTAAAGAATCATAATGTGACAGATTAAAAGACTGCACAAAGCCTGAAAATGGACAAGGATTGAAAATAAGGATCTGCTCTAAATGTAGTAGCAACACAAAAAAAGTTCTATAAATGAACCATTGCATTGGAATTAAATGTCCTTTAATTACACAAAAAGAAATGAGGAAAGGAGTACCCCAATGGCATTATTTTTTATTCCTTTTGACTATTTAATTTTGCTCAGACTTATGCTTGTAAAGCATCTAATGACAAGTTTTTCTCTGAAACACTTTGACTTCTTACTTTCTGTTTGAATAAATTTGGCGGCATTCTGCAGTGCCTTGTCTATGAATATTTCCATCTTAATCTTTCCAGAAAAATTAAAAAAAAAAAAATCAATGATGACCCTTTCCATTTTACATGCATTAACAACTAAAATGTGACTACAGCAACCATGCAAAGAGCAATGGGCCAAAGTAAGAAATCGTTTCATGATGGTCTTGAGTACAATTGGTAAATTTTCCAAGACAGTGAAATTGTTGTAAAGAGATCAGACTGGAAAAAAGGTACATTTTGATCCTAGATTTACATAGAAAAACATTGCTACAAGGGAGTGGCACTGAATTTGTTCATAACTTTTTTGTTACACAGCAAGATAGTTTTATGGTAGGCTGGAAAATTATCTGTATGGCACCAGGACAATTTATTTACTTCACTTTGAAACCTTGAAATTTTTCTCATTTATCCGTTATAATACAGCCCAGAGCTGCATAAAAACATTTAGTTTAGATAGTAGATAAGGATGCAAGTCCTATACTGTCAGTTGAAGCAAACAATAATGTGAAAAGAACTTTAAGGGTAAAAAGTGTATAGTGTCAGTTGAAGCAACCAATAATGTGAATAGATTTTTAAGAGTAATAAGTGTATTTCTGAAATGCCTTAAAACATAACCCCTGATACAATATTTCATTTCCAACTTTACTGACAAATTCAAATCAAAATTGCTTTTGGTAAAGGCTAAAATCACCAGCAATCAAGTTCATGCAAATTAGGAAAAACAGCAACAAGTTTGCTGAAGCAAGGATTAAACTTTCAATCAAATAGCTTCATTTTTGTAAGAACTAAACACACCATTCCATGACATTTGTAGCAATACAATAGTTCATTGCAATATAGCCAGTTGTTATCTAGTCATATAGAGAGTTTAGAATTCTTGGTAAGTATGCAGAAATACCTGTTCAACTGTTTCCAGTTTTCAACTTTATGTGTATAAGAACTGGCTGATGGTATCGTCACACCGATGAATCGTGGTAAAAAATGTTTTACAAGCTCTAGAAGCATCACTGAGAAGTAATAAAGAAAAACCAAACCTTCTTAAAATCTAAAATCTATTCAAGATTATCCATTAAAGTACCCGCTGAATCCTCATTTTGCATTGAAAGTTTCTCTCTAATTGATTCTGTGATCATGTTTCACTCCCTCATTGATCAATTCTGTGGTCATCTTTCAAATTTACTTGAAGACTACGGTAAGTTTTGTTGGTTTTCCATAAGAGTGAACACTGATAAATTTTTTCCTCCACTACACAAGAAATGTTAGTTTTGGTATAGGTCAATGAAAAGATGATTTCTTGGAAAGTATAACAATAATTTGAACAGTGTTCTGGGAAAAGGGAGTTTAATGCACTTCTGTGATGCATTATACCACACAAGTCATCACATAATCAAGGAGCCATAAAAATCAAAACCTATTTTGTCTAACAACTAACTGAACCATGACGTAGAATGGTCCTTGGACTTGCAAAAAACTTAATAATAAAAAGTTTTGACCCATGCCTGGGCAGACTATTTGTTGATGCAATAAACCCCTTTTTCACAGAGCATGGTTCATTGACAGTCAGTGCTTTCTTCAAATGATATTTCACCATGGAAACTCTGAAGCAAACTGACAGCATCTCAGGATTTTACTTTTTAATCATTTTCACAATTTCATGATTATTTTCAATAGTAAAGACAAATTATTATAAATTCCTATTCATGTGTCAAATTGACAATTTCCATAATAGATGTATCTCAGTCTTTTGACCAAAAAATACAATATTTTCAACCTTGCAGCCAGCAGTTTGTGAAGCAGTTCTGAGAAAAGTACCTATTGCTTTGTTGAAGGAACTGCTACTTTATCCACATTGCTTTTGATACAATTCAAAAAAGTTATTTTCATTTCTTAAAACATTTCCCCTTGCAACACTTCAAGTCTTGCACATATTTTATAAGCCCTTTTAAATCAGCTTTCACAGTAATTCCTTTTAAAATGCCCATCACACCATCTCCCATCTTGCATTATAAGCAGCGTAGGACAAAAAAATCTTTACGCGGGTCAAACCTCAAGAAATTCAAAGTTAAATAGCAATGATATGTGTGTGACATATTTGTAGCATTCATGTGCCGGTGCTTATGGTCTGTGTTTTCTCCTTTTTTTTTTGAAAATAGAAACTGAAATAATGCTGTAACTTGAGTACAAGGAGATCAGGTGAAGCACCACAGAGTATCAAATACACAAGAGGGCCATTGGCCCTAAAGCGCTCACCCGAGGAATGTCATCTATAGTTGATAAAGCTGAAGAGATCCTGGTTTTAATGATGTAAAACTCATGAATGTAAGTGACCTACTTTTTGAGCCAATGTGACTAAATTCCAAACTTGTCCAAGATATCATTAAAACAAACATTCAGACCAAGTTTCATGAGTATCAGACTGAAAATTTGGCCTCTATGGTACAGACAAGGTTTTTTTTTTTTTTTTAAGATTTGGTCCAGTGACCTACATTTTGACCAGATGTATCCCACTTTGAAACTTGTCCAAGATATCATCAAGGTAAACTTTCTGACTAAGTTTCATGAGAATCAGGCTGAAAATGTGGCCTCTAGAGTGCACACAAGATTTATCTAAGATTTGGCCATATGACCTGCTTTTTGCCTCGACATGACCCACTTTCAAACTTGTCTGAGATATCAACAAGATAAACATTCTGACCAATCTTTATCAGTATAAGGCTGAAAATGTTGCCTCTATGAAGCACCCAAGGTTTTCCGAAGATTTGGCCCAGTGACCTACTTTTTCACCCGACATGACCCGATTTCAAACTGGTCTGAGATATCATCAAGGCAGACAACCTGACCTAGTTTCATGGGTATCCAACTACAAATGTGGCCTCTAAAGTGCACACAATGTTTTTGTAAAATTTAGCCCAGTAACCTACTTTTTGAATGGACATCACCCAATTTCAAACTTGTCCCAGATATTATCAGGACAAACATTCTGACCAAATTTCAAGAGTATCAGGCTCAAAATGTGGCCTCTAGAGTGCACACAAGGTTTTTCTAAGATTTGGCCCAGTGACCTACTTTTTGACCTGACATTACCCAATTTCAAACCTGTCCAAGATATCATCAAGACAAATATTCTACCCAACTTTCATATGTTTTAGTTAAGAAAAAATGTGGCCTCTAGAGTATACACAAGGTTTTTCTAAAATTTGGCCTAGTGACCAACTTTTTGACCCAACATGACCCAGTTTTGACCTTGTCCAAGGTATCATCAACACAAACATTCTGACCAAGTTTCTTAAGTTTGAGGCTGAAACTGTGGCCTCTAGAGTGCACACAAAGTTTTTCTAAGATTTGGCCAAGTGATCTACTTTTGACCTGACATGACCCAATTTCAAACCTGTCCAAGATATTATCAAGACAAACATTCTAACCAAGCTTCATGAGAATCAGGCTGGAAATATGGCCTCTAGAGTGCACACAAGGTTTTTCTTAGATTTAGTCCAGTGACCTACTTTTTGACCCAACATGACCCAATTTCGAACTTGTCCGAGATATTATCAAGACAAACAGAGTATCAAATACCACAAGTTTCATGAGTATACAACTGAAAATGTGGCCCCTAGAATGCACACAAGGTAATTGTTGACACATGGACGACAGACACTGGACACAGCATGATCACAAAAGCTCACCTTGAGCACTTCATGCTCAGGTGAGCTAATAAGCTGATTTGCAAGGGTGTTCCTCTCTGAATTGCTATCTATTCTGATATGTTAAACATGCAAAGCCAATATGCCAATGTGCAGTCACAGTTTAAGAATTGAACATCTTCATGCTGACAGCTAAAACCTGAATATTTTTAAAGTTCTTTCAGTTCAAGTACATCATTGTCACCAAGAACAATTTGTAGTGACTTGCAAAATATGGATAAACAATATGATTTAACTATTTACCACATGACAAAATTTTAGATCAGTCCAAACTGAAAGCATTTGCAGACAGCAAATTAAATGCAACTCAAGAACTGAAATTTGTTTTAGAAAGGGTAGAAAACTTTGTGGGAAAAGGAGAAATTGCTGATCAGCATTTTCTCCTTTTCCCACAACGTTTTCAAAAGGCTTCTTGCCCAGGGTCATTAAAAGTCGGGATTGTGTGGTAAAGAGTTACAGTTTACAACATGAATACCACTGGAAAAATCCTAGCAAAAGAAGAAATTGCTTGTTACAAACAATATCTCTATTCAATAGTTGTCTCCTGCCAGACACAGAAAGTCTCTAGGTAGTAATAACATACTGGAGGGATAAATCTTAGTTCAAATTATCGGCAAATACAAATGCCAAAAGAGGGCTTTATGCATCTTCTTACTGCATTATACCAAGCAAGTTATCACACAATCATGGATCCATACAAGCCATTTTTTTTATTATTGACTTAATCATGGTGTAAACTGGTCCTTGGACATACAGAAAGTTGACCAGTAACAAAAAATTTTGGCCCAGGCCAGCCTGCGTGGACTGCGCAGGCTGACCTGGGTTGATAGTTTTTGCAGATGCATTAAGCCCCCTTTTCAAAGAGCATGGCTCAAATAATAAAAAAGGTATTACAAACTTCAAAATTTGTCGAAGGAATTCGCCCAAGCATCTATCAAGTAGTCTTTGTATGAATCTATTTATTAACTTCTTACCAGACAATAAAATTCTAGACTTGTCTGCTTGAAAGTTTTTGAAAACAACAAACTGATCGCAAATAACTAGTTCAAATGACAGACGTTTTTTTGGAAAGGGAACCAAACATAAGAGGACAAGAGAAAATGCTGGCTACCAGTTACAAGCATTTTCTCCTTTTCCCACCAAGGTTTCTTTCTCAGGGCTGTCAAAACACAAGAGTGAATTGAGCATGGTTACTATTTTTACAACTGTATTTTGTTCTTAGAGATACATCTATACTTGTTTTCAGCCAGTTTTTAACCGATTTTATCTTTAGTCTATGAAACTATAATAATTCTTTTATCTTCACCCCAAAAGTTGCCCCTGACAGCTGCTGGGTTGCATAGATTACATCGGATAAAAAATGCATTTCATTTTTGGCAGCCTTCAAAGAAATCACTGCTTTCATTTCAAGTTCTATATGAAGATAAATCCCTTGAGCTTCTCTACCCCTTACATCATATGTATTGGCAATTAACCTATATTTACCCAGGTGATCAAACTCTGAGACATTCTACACAATTTCAAGTTTTAGCAGCATTTTTTTTTCTTCTCTGGCTGTAAGGATGTATCTTTAAGAAAAGAGTGCAGTTGCGATTCTTACTGATAGTATGAGCAATAACAATTGTGGCTATACCTTTTTTCTCAGAATTTGGACTTATGCAAAGCATTTTAGCAATCATCATGTTATCATGTTACTGAATATTTGAATCCATAGAAATTATGCTGTAGAATATAAAAAGAATTATAAAAATAAGAAACTCAAGCAAAAAAAAAAAAGCACAATGTTATAAGAAAATATAAAAGCACAGATACATTTGAGCCATGCCCTGTAAAAATGGGGCTTAAAGCGTCTTCAAAAAGTACTGACTCATGTCAGCCTGTGCAGTCCATATAATCATTAAGACCCCCTTTGCAAGAGTGCTGCTCATTTGTTTTATCAACTGAAATTACTAACTGTATCAGGATATGAGAGTTGCTGGTGCTATTCTTAGCCCTTCACCAAACAATCCTGTGTTTTAGCAGCCCTCGGGAGGAAAGCTTTTGAAAATATTGTAGGAAAAGGAAAATGTTGTTAACCACAATTTCTTCCATTTCCCCCCAGTATCATCTTTTGTCCGAAAAACAGTTCCCACAATTTGAGCCAAATTCTATCATCTGCGAATGCTTTCAATTTTTTTTTTCATCTGGTAAAGAGTTAAGCAGCACTTAACACTATCATCAGTACAGAAATACAATTCCAGGATTTTTCAGCCAGAGTATGCCACTACATCATAGATGTGACAGGCAATAAAGATCTAGGATCAGATTTTAACCCTTTTAAAAATACCAAAGGACAAAATTTTAGACTGGTCTAAATTGAAAGCATTTGCAGACGACAAATAAAATGTAACTGAAAAATTAGAATTTGTTTTGGAAAGGGTAGAAAACATTTTCTCCTTTTCCCACAATGTTTTCAAAAGTTTTCTATCTCAGGGTCGTTAAATGTCAGGATTGTGTGGTAAAGAGTTCAGAATTTTTAAATCTGACCTTGATCAAGAGTCTGCAAGGCAGCCCGAGATATGCTTGGCCATATCTGGGGTAAAATGTTGAGCAAAACTTTGCAGGATTTTGCAGACAGGGTAGATCAAATCAGATAGCACATACGGGTATATGTTTTTCTACATCATCAAATTTTGTGAGATACTCTGGATAAGCATCCTGAAAAACATATTAATAAATTGTTCCTCTTTGCTGAAATTAAAGAGTCAATTTCATTTTCAAGCAGTCCCATTACTGTACTAATACAACTTTTCATGCCCTCTAAATTAGTCATCACAATTTAAGAAAAAGAGCAATTACTTGTAACAACTAACTGCTTCTTTTCATGATTCATTTTCCTTGCCATGTATGTCCTCTGTGTAACACATACATGTTTTGATGCATCTTAAAAATCTTGTACAGTAATGGAAAAATTATGACCATACAAGGACATCTTGACTTTTCAGTACATATCTTTCCAAAAGGCAACCTGCAACCTATTTATGAATCATTCGTCAACAAGGCAACCACTTCAGGTATGAACAGGTGTTGAATTTAGTAGTTTCTGGATGCTGAAAGTCGAAAGCAACTACTACAAAAATTTGAAGTTTGCGAGATGGTTGAAATTAGTGTCCATGTTCATAATCAGGTATTGCCCTTTCTTTTATTATATGTCAGACAGATAATGAAAGTTACACAAGAGGTCCAATCTCTGTATATCACCATCCCTGATCTACTTCAAGTAAAAGAAAAAATATCTTCAAATAATGACCAAGCCATTACATGTACAATTATTGTGTATTTTTGGTTCAAAGCAGGTTCACTACAATTAAACTTAAAAGTGATACATTTTAGACAGCTTGTTAAAAATGCACTGGAAACATCAAGGAAAGGCTTTATTCTGCCAGTAACAAGTCATTTCTGTTTAGTAAACAGGGTAAAAAGTATTTGATCTGGAAAATCAGCTGACTTGCCTTAATACCAAAAATGGGATCAGTAATGTTTCTTTCGTTCTGTCATTTTTTTTCTTCATTCAATGATTTTCGTAGAGGCTTTATCCTCTGTTTCAGCAAAGACAGCTGCCTTGATAAATGAGTGGCTGTCTTTTCATTGTGTTGCATGTTGTCTTCAGGTGAGATATTCTGCACTTTCTCTAGATTATGTCAATATACTTGAGCAATGCTCTGGTTAAAGGGTCTTAATGCATCTCCGTAATACATTATACCAAGCAAGACATTACTTAATTATGGATCCATAAAATCCATTTTGACAAACAACTGACTAGTGCATGAAGTAAAATTATCCGTTGACATGCAGAGAATTTAAAGATAGTGAAGTTTCCGCCAAAGTCAGCCTGTGGGGACTGCACAGGCTGACATGGGTCATTATGTTTCGCAAACACATTAAGTGCCCTTTTCCCAGAGCATGGCTCAATTTCATTATTAATTCAGACTTTTTAAATTCATAAGACAGAGGTACAATAAAGTGTCTAAAACTAACCTTAAACAGTTCTTTAGATAAAACAAGATTCATTGCATTATTTACAGTTCATTCCAGTAATGATAGCTGGGCAATGTCCACAAACTACTTAAACTGTCAGCCTGTTATTAATCCATGTATCAATAACAGGAAACACCCGATCCTACAAGGCAGATATCTACTGGGTGATTTATGCATAAAGAAACTCCTTATCACAAAAAATTTAATTCTTTAGCAAGTCTGATGAATTGATCCTGGTCAGATTAAGCTTTGGCATGAAGATTTTAGCTAAAGAAAAAATAAATCTATTATTTCAAAGTACAAAAGAACACATTCTGTTACCGGCTCTCTGAATGGTGCATATGACAAGATTACCAAGCAGTAGCTGCCAATGATAAATCAGGTGTTGCCTGTTGCCTATCAAATGGTTACAGAGATACAACAGGTACCAGTTTACCAACTGCTTTAAATACTAAATCAAAGACTAACCATCTGATTGACTGATACAGAACATTTGAGTCAAGCAGAGGGCTAGTTTTTGGATACAGGAAAAAAATATTGTTTAGAATTATGATTGATTTGGCACATGATTTACATTATGCTAAATTGGAGCAGAAAAGGATATTGTCATCAAGTACCAGTACATTTTTAATTCAATGTTTTGAGAAAGATACTTTTTATCCAAAAAATAGCATCAATGTTATTTTGTGATTGTTTCTCCACTCCCTTCCGCTGCAGCCATTCTTCTAATTCTTCTGGAAATTTCAAAATCTTGCCGGTCATCTTTCAGCCTGATGTATGCGTCCTAAATCTGCTTTTCAGCTATTAAAATGGATTTGGATCAATAGATAAATGATTTAACTTCATGCTGACACCAAGTGTAGTACAAGGTTTTCATTGACTTTTCTGTGTTTTACCTTTATTTTAATATAAATACATCTGGTTAAATTGTAAACAAACACTCATTTTAGATTCAGTTTACTGCCCATTCATGTTCAATTTCATTTGAAAAATTAGCATATGGTATGATCTGAAATTTAAGTACACGGGACAACTCCTCATAAATGAAGTACATCAAGTTCATTTTAGTATCCTTTTTAATGCATAAGCTGATAAAGATGGAAAGCCAATAAATTGTGAAAAAAAGAACTTTACTTGCAATGACTTCTGGAGTATGCGCAATAAATGTCAAGCCTACTTTCAATTTCCTTGGAAGGAAGTTAATGAATATTTACATTTCAAACAAGTGGAATGCAAGGGGATAACAGTAACATTGTGTATAGCTGATTCCCATTATTCCGTGAATTCTCAAATCTTCGTGAAACTATATTTGCCAGCAATATTTTGTTTCACATTCTATACATGTGCCCCCTGTCGAACTTTAACAGGCATTAACATTCCTGAGAAGCTCTCTGTGCCTAAGAAATAGTATCAAAAACAAAATTGCAATTAAAAAAGTCACATTTTTTGTCTATAACAATATTTTTTCTCCATTATTCATTAGTTGTCTGTACAACACAACATTTCTTTACTGTAAATTCCCATTAATTAGAACTACTTGACACAAAATGCATCTGATACATAAAGAGACTGTGACCTTTAGGAATAGTATGACATCATTTGACTACATTTGGGATGACTCTGTTTTTTTCGAAATTGATTCACAAAGTTATGGGAAAGGGTCCAGTCAATTTTTTGGTGTATTTCTTTTTTAATGCAAGTTCACCATGAAAAATAGGTTAGATGTATTTTTCCTTGTCCACAAATGAATTCTGAGTCTTTCCTTGCCTATTGGTATGCCTAAATTAAATCTATAAATGAAATATATGCCACGTTTGTCACTCTGATGGCATGAAAATAACTGTTAGGTTCATGAAAATATAAGAAAAGCGCATAACTGTTTTAGTAAAGAAAATTATTAGTCTATCAATCAAGGTCCGTATTGTTAGCTGACAATAAAAAGATCGATGCATACAGCCATCTGAAAGGATGTCGGTATTTTCATTTTTCAATCCAGAATGTGGATAAGAATGGCTGCCATGGGGGCAAGTGGAGACACAAAAATAACATCAAAGCAAATCTTCAAGTCGGGGGTAGGAGCACAGGTGTCTCAAATTAATCATGTAAATACTAATATACTGAAAGGTAAATAACTTGTAATGTATCATCAACACACTAGCCATAGATTTCACATCATTTATAAGTTATTTTACTACCAATATTAACATCCATACTGCCAACTGATAGCGGAAACATTTTTTTTTTTTTTCAAGAAAATTTGTGCCACAATTTCAGATATTTCAAGTTGCTAAGAAATATCTAGCTTGAAACTGTCAAACAAACCAACTCTGAAGAGATCTGGGTCCGTATTCACCAACCATTCTTAAGAACGTTCTTAGACTTATTCTTCAAAATTTTCCAATTTTGAAAGTAACACACCTTCTGATTGGCTAAACCGTATGGTTTAGCCAATCAGAAGGTGTGTTACTTTCAAATTTGGAAAATTTTGAAGAACAAGACCAAGAATGTTCTTAAGAATGGTTGGTGAATACGGACCCTGATTGCATTGATTCACAAAAACTTTCAAGACTAAGAAGCATTTAAAATGGAAAAACTTTCCATTTTTGTGCAACATACACTTCAAGTCCACAAACTTAAAACTGTATACACACTAAGGTTAGAACATAAATGTGTTTTTCGATTGTATGAACCTTTTCTCCATCTGAGAATGTCAAGCAGTCTGACCTTTAAGCCAAGACTGAACAGATAGCTGTCCCCAAAGGCGATTTTAGTTTTTGATTAGTCACCTCTAGGTATAGTGATGATCTTGAAAAGAAAAAAAACAGATGAAATCTGCACACAGATTTTGTACGCACTTTTATTTTCACAAATAGAGGACAAACCTAGAATTTGAATATACCTGTTGCTTAGGTACCTAAGTATTCAATATCCTTTGTTTCAAATTCAAATTAATGTATACTTTCAATTTAAATGCTAAACATACAAAAAAAAGTTTAATTCATCTGCAAAATTCACAATGGACTTGAGACGGTGCTGCGTACAATTAATGTCCAAATAAAAGAAGCACCATAAATGTCTCATTATTGAGACTAAAACATGGACAGTTTTCACCATGGAAAAAAAGTTTGTACAGCCTATTTACAGCACATTGTTCAAAGTTGAGGCCAATATAGCTTAAGATTGATGGACCTGAAGTGTTACAGTTCAGCGTTCCCCTGACCATTTTTTTTTCTTGCGCCACCACTTTCACCAAATGAGAAAAGTTTGTGCCACATTGAAATAATTAGAGCCAGCTAGTGCCATGAAAGTACATGGGGTGGCCATTATAAAAAATTGCTCAATAACGTGTTCTCTTTTTTGTGTCATGAGCAATAAAATTAACAAGAAAACATTCTTTTTTTTTCAATTTAATTAGTTTTTTCACCCGTATCTATGTTTATTGTGTGAATATAGTTCAGCTGCAGGTGCTTGGTTTTCAGTGAAAATTCTAAGTCAAAAAGGGGCATAGCTGTGGCAAAAATACTTTGATGGTTACCTACCCTTGTTGTTGTTCTCCAAGTCTGAAGTAAATATCTTTAGTGACTACAGAGATATTAAAAAATTTCAAACTTTTTGCACAACAACGCAGACGACAACAGGGCTAATAACTAATGTTTTCAAAAGCAGCCAAGCTAAAAATTTTGACTTGTCCATATTGAAAGCTCTTGCAGACAGGAAATTACGAAATAATTCATGGCTCAAAGGATGGAACTTCTCTTTTGAAAGGTCAAAAACATTAACGGGCAATAAGATCATAATTGCAATCTACCGATCATTGTTTGCATAAAAAATCAGTGACCGACTTCTTTAACTGTGAAAGGAAAAATCTATTGCGACAATTTCAGTTTGTAAACATAAGTAGCAAACTGATAAATAAGTTATCTTGAGGTCCAATCTTCTTTAATTAACATGTTAACTATTGAATTAATCCACCGCATGTAATTGCTAAATACACACCTGCCCTGTGTTCAGCAAAGGCAAACACTCACTGTGAACTGTTTGCCTAGAAAACACCTTTACTGAACCTGTTAGCTGCTAACGTTTCAATATGACTGCCATAGATATGTTGACATGGTTTCTGTTGGTTGCTAACAGCAAATACTGGTGATAATTTACAGGTTAATTTATGCAAAATTTACCATCCATAAGTCTATTTCTTCTATTAGTTTATTTGTAGATTTAGAATTTACAAGATTCTATTTTCCCATCAAAGAAAATCAGAATATATGTAGACTTCTGTTATGATAAATGCTGAGACCATTGTGATCAAAGCCAAAATCATAATTTCTAAAACTAAGACTAACCCTTAACCACACAAATTTTAACGGATCCTGAGAAAAAAGGCTTTTGAAAACATGATGGAAGGAGGGGAAAAACATGGTAACCAGCATTTTCTCCTTTTTCCCACCCAATCTCCGAGCAGAGTTGTCGTTCGTTACCTCACATACATCTCTGCGATGGGCTAAATGACAAGAATCTTGTCAAACCGAGGAAAAGATGTTTTGTTACTGTTTAACTGTTTCATATGTAAAATTGTAAGTTAGACAAAGGAAATATGATTCTGGATACATTATAGGTGCGTTCAAACTGATGAATTTACCTGTATAAAATGGAACTATTTTTTTCGAGCCTCTCCACTTTTCAGAATCTTACGCCGATTTTAACAAAAATGGCGGCGCCCATGAATGATGACAGCTGATTTGACACACCGCTGGATCTAAGTTTGTACGATTAAAAATCAAGTTATCGTCCTTTAAAGATATATAGGCTTTTCTGAAAATTCTTCTTTTGTTCATTTCCTATCACTAAGTCTGATTGGTCCCATGCAGTTTGAACAGCACACGAAACAATCGATATTGCACTTTCTTTCACCGGCGTTTGTGTAGCCATTTTGAGTTATGGTCATGTGACAAAAATATGACGTAATGACGGACTACTTTCTGAGCCCACTACAGAGGTGAATGTAATGATCCGGAGTGCAAGAGAGTGTTTCCCACCATGTTTTCTATCTTAACATGGACAAAAAGCATTGTTTCATCCACATTTCATTTGTTGTATGGAAATGCTTGCAATTTGGACAAGTGAACCTACTGTTGTCTAGTAAAGAGTTAACGCAGAAATATATCAAACAACCTTTCCACTATTCTTGATTGTCATGTGATCTTGTAAACAAGATCACTTATCATCATTATCATAAATAGGATTAATCATAGATTGTATTAGCTTGGGTTACAGCCATATCGTTTTTTCCTTTTATATATTCAGAGGCTACTTTGTCAATCATGGGGACCCACTTGAATATCCCCATGCCCTCATGAAGTTTCTGCTGGATTTGATAAATATTGGCACCAGTCATTTTTGCCATCTGGCGTTCTCTTGTGCCACATTACAAAATCTATCGCAAATGGCACCAAATGCAAAGCCCAACCTGAACTAAATCTCAATCATCAGGTGTTAAGTGTGCTTCTTTTCCTATTTGGACATTTACACCATCTCAAGTCCATTGTGAATTTTCCAGTAGCAAAGGTACAGTGCTGTCCTGACTTTTTGTTTCGTTGGTTTAATTTGTATTGCAGCAAAATACCATTAATTTTTAGTGACACACATGACAAAGGACAAATTATTATCTATTTCATTACCCAAAGCGCTCATAGAAGTCTGTTATAACATGCAAAATCTCAGAAAAAATGTACAATACTTATCGTGTTTGGTGGCCATTTTGTGTGTATTTTGTGGAATGTGAACACCTCAAGTAACAGATGAATGAATCTTTTTTTTCATATGTTTAGCCTTTAATTGAAAGTATTAATTTGTATTTGAGAGAAAGGATTCTTGAATACTTAATCAACTGGTACACATATGTTCAAATTCTAGTTTTGTCCTCCATTTGTGAAAATAAGAGAGTTTCAAAGTGCTCATGGAATCAGTGCACTGATTTCAATTGTTTTTTCCACAATTGTCTCTCTACCCAGAGGCGACAATCAAAAAATAAAATCGCCTTTGGGGACAGTTATCTGTACTAAGCGGAAACCCTGGTTACTTGTTGGATATTAAGCAGCTTTCGTGTTTAAATGGGGTTTGTCTCTTATAACTTTAAGCAAATTGATGCAATCAGATCACTTCCGTATTGGTTTGTTTGACAGTTTTAAGCTAAATATTTCTTAGCAATTTGAAATATCTGAATTTGTGAAATGATTTTCTTGTAGAATAATGTTTCCGCTATCAGTTGGATCATGGATGTTAATATTGGTAGTAAATTGACTTGTAAATGGTGTGAAATTCATAACTAGTATATTGAAAATACTTTGCTAGTCGTTAGCCTTTCAGTATAGCCATATTAGTAAGTAATATATGATTTGAGACACTGTCGCTCGCCATTCATCTGTGAGTGGGAGAGAAAGATAAGTACCTTCAGTCTGAAGGTTCACTCCGATCTTATTTATGTGACTGTTTCTCCGCTCACCTTCATATCAGCCATTCATAGTTCTGTTCTGGAATGAAAGTTGATCATACCAGCATATCTCTTCTAATGTCTCTATGCGACAATATTATTGCTGACTGCCAATAATATGGGCACGTATTGTTAGACAAATGATTAATCTTTACAAAAATGCCAAAATTATTAAAAATGTAACTGTAACCTCCTTGTAAATCCATGTTTTCGAAGGGTAAATATCCATTAACCTACTTCCAAGGAAATCAAAACTAGGTTTTACATTTACAGGCCATATTCCGGAGGTCATTTCCGGTACTATACAAGTATCTTTTTCACAATTTATCAGCTTGTTTCATCAGCTTGGGCACTGAAAGGAAAAGTAAAACATGCTGAATGTATTGTCGAATCAACTGAAGTCGCGATACATGGAAGTTTGCAACCATTTCATTTTTCTTATAAGTCATGTGAAACTTTATCGAAATCAAGACCGATGAAGTCATACCATTTCTTCATTTTTTTATCATCTGCAATAACCTGTGAAAAATGAGGTTTAGATAGACAAATCAGCGAATTTGAAAAGCTCACATTCAGAACGGATAATTTTATCAGTGCAAAGACCACATCCCATAAAAACTACAGATTATTTCAAGACAAAACCACATTTGAAAATAATCATACTTCCTTAAGCTGTTGCTGTTCATGGATGTCACGTGACCATGGTAGAGGTGGATATCAAGTTACTCTGTTTTTAAAACGGGTTATTCTCACCTTCCATGAATATACCTGCATGACAAAATGGATGTCTTGTGTCAGCAGTGTCATGCTCGCTGAATAACTTTTGTGAATATTTGAAACAAATTGGATGTCTTGTATACTTGAAGGTCATTAATCAAATAACACATACAGGCAAGTGGAGTTTCATTTTCGCCAATCTAACTTACCTTAACAAACACCAAAGCTTAATATCGTGATTATCAGATTGTGGAGAGTATTTCATTTACACGGAATCATAATTATGACTTAAATTGCCGATCACATGATATCATTTTTTCAAATAAAAATGAATGCGCCAAAGCAGTTAACTGAATTTATAGTGAGTGTTTGTTTATATATTGCCCAAATGTATTTACGTCAAATAAAAGGTAAATTACAAAAAGATCGATGACAAACTTGCGCTACATTTGGTGTCAATGTGAAATTAAATAATTTATCTAAACATATCCATTTTTATAGCTGACAAGCAGATTTAAAACACATTATTCTGACTGAAAGATGATCGGTAAGATTTTGAAATTTTCAGAAGCCATAAAAGAATGGCTGAATATGAAGGGGTGAGGAGACCCAATCACAAAATAACATATGAGCAAACGTTCTGCCTTAAGGTAAAAGATAAGGAGAGAGAGCTTCCTAATTTTCACTTCTTCAGTTGGAACAAAAGAGAGAGAGTGTGAATACCTCCATCAGAAAAATCGCGCGTTATATTCTTTTTTGGTCTTGAAAGTGGAATGGAATCAACCCATGCGTATATTTCTTCCAAAACCGATTCGTCAAGAGATTGTTCATCACGATCTAAAGCATCCTTTTCATCACGCTCTTTTTGCGAACCCCCTTTTCTGTTTGCCATTCTCATGTCTTACACCAATCATCAATTGATCTCTCTCAATAATACGAAAGAAACAAGCACTTGCAAGACGGAGAGTGGTTTATATGAAAAGAATTTTCAGTTATACACAACCATGGCGGACATTTGTTTACAGCCGTATCGAAGCTTCCCAGCATGCAATACTCCAATGTCAGACGATTCGGACCAAAGAAGATTCGAACAAATGCCTAACAGCGCTTTTCGAGAAGATTCGGCCCCGAAATTGAGGAGATTCGGCCCGTATGTTGAGTACATTCGACCGAGGTTATTTTTAGCGGAATATCTACATGAGTAGAATCAGTTTTTATTCTCTATCGAAGTTTTGCAGATTATAATGATCATTAGCTTGTTCGATTATCGCCATTAACTATCGGCTATTTAAAGTTGTATTACTTTTCTTCCACTTTTGAAAAGATTTTACCCGAATTTTAAATGACCTGGGGTTTTCGGTAAACTTAAAGTTACATTAATTTTTTGCCACAAACCATTATATCATTGACATAGTTAACCCTTTACAAAACGATCCCGAGTTTTAGTTAGAGTAGAAGTCTTTTGAAAACATTGTGAGAAAAGGGGAAAATGTTGGTAACCACAATGTTTTCTGTGCTTTGTAAGACAAAGTTCATATTTTGAGTAAAGTTTGAAATGTCGTCTGCAAATGCTATTAATTTGGATAAGTCTTAAATTTTGTCCATGGTAATGGGTTAAGGTTGTCATCAATTGTCTTCTTCACTGAGACAGGTGTTGGCTACGAAAGGCAGGTGAAGAATTCGGCAAACCTCGGGTTATCCGGCGATCAAGTCCCTCGGCTGTATCACTTAGCTTGATATGCACCTACACGGTACATTTCTTCGCCGGAAGTACACCATTTTACCTTTATTGAATTTGAAAAGCTCCTCTTAAAAAACAAAACATGAGTCACAATTTCCTATCGATATCTTTCTGAGAATATTTCTGTCGGGAAAAATGTTTAGTGTGGTTTATCAATTCCTTTGGGATCTTTCATCGACAGATCTATAGATGTGATTAATGTCAACTAAGTTGTTCATTTCGTTGCTAATCGATTTAAAGGGGCATCGCCATGTGACTTGTAGTTCAAAATGGAAACCTCCTTTATACGGTAGGTACGGAATCGGCCGAGTTGTGACGAGTGCAGATAAAGGTGTGATAAACACCATTCTGTCTAGATTAAATCAGTTCGCTTTATATGCCCTTTTAACCAAACTTGATATTTACGTAACCCTATATCACCCTTGACATGATCCTTAGCTGCAGTCCTGATGGATAGATATAATTCATTTGAATATTTCTTTGTGCATTTAGGTTATTGACGTTTTATTAAAAGTTGAAATAACAGCATTTCCTATGATTCCACAGCTCGTATGATCATATCAGATGTTATGACATGGCGATGCTCGGCCGTAACAAAACTATCCCATTTGTTTTAATATTTTAAAACCTGTAAAGCTACGTCCATGAAATTTAGCCAACTTTTTAATCGCCTTTCCTTCAAACCAGTTCACCATTTTACATTGTCATCGGCGCTCTAACGACGAAGAATCATTTCCGGCGACGTTTTTCACGTGCTCCATTATGTATACAGTATCAAGAACAATATGATGAAATTGTTTATCAAAACCCTTTCTCTTACGATAATCCAAGCGAAAGACATTGCAATCAGGCAATATTTGATAAAATATTGACTTTATTTGAAAAATGAAACTTGAAACTGGGGCAACAGCCGCACACGTGGCCTGTCAATTTGGGGTAAATGAAAAATGTGTGCGGCGTTTACGCCAGAAACTTACAATGCACGTTTTTATGCAGAACTTGATTTTGTCCGATATCAATGCCCATTACATAAACATGTGTTGTTTCGGAAGGGTATTTCCAAATGCTACTGTACAGTACACTGGTGATTTCAGCATCACTAGCATCCTGCGTTGAAACGAAATAAATGTACTGTTCTTGACAATGACAGTGAATAACAGCCACTGGCTACCTTTTCAGTGTTTGAGAAATAGTTTCTAAGGCACTGTTGTTGTTTATTTTCTTGTAGTGGCTTGAACAGCAACCGCCATTTTTAAATGCATTCTGATCTATGTATATTCATCCGCCATTCATAAATCTTTGTGCATACATGTATATGTACAATGAAATGTTGTTCTCAGATTTTTTGGTTATTCGTATTGATTTGGTGATGACACGTGCCCCTTTTTGGATGTGCAGATGTTATTAAACAAGATTAACTATTTGAGTGAACGTACTTTCTCTGTATTAGTATTTCATGTATTTTACCTTTGTTTTCCACTGTAAAACAGTTTTTTTCGGAGAGTTTCAGAGGAAAAAAAAAACTAACAATTAATCCATTGCGTAACATACCGTTGATCAAACTCTTTGCTCATGTCCCATTGTCAATCATAATCCAAACTTAAAATCTCCTCGTATATCTCACGTAAGCAGTACACGATCGCAAAGCACATCTTTTAAACTTTTTCCTAAAATTCAGGCGTTATAAACACACATAATATCGCACTTCTCCATCATTAACAGTCGCTTGTTTGTGAGCCGAAATAGCAGACCGCAAGGCTGCACATCGGGCCAAATAAATGCGATGACCTGATTGGTCAAATATCGATTTCCACGGATCCATGTATAACCGCAAGCTTCACTAGCATCCTGCGTTGAAACGAAATAAATGTACTGTTCTTGACAATGACAGTGAATAACAACCACTGTCTACCTTTTCAGTGTTTGAGAAATAGTTTTTAAGGCACTGTTGTTGTTTATTTTCTTGTAGTGGCTCGAACAGCAACCGCCATTTTTAAATGCATTCTGATCTATGTATATTCATCCGCCATTCATAAATCTTTGTGCATATATGTACAGTGAAATGTTGTTCTCAGATTTTTTGGTTATTCGTATTGATTTGGTGATGTTTCTGAGCAGTTATAGTGGTCTCATCCAATACACATCTCTTTACACATGCAACTCGACATGATCCGACCACGCAGAAATGCAGACTGTTGTAATATTCCATATTTACAAAACCAAAAATTTTACACTTATCTAAATTCAAAGCTATTGCAGACCATAAATTAAATGTGGCTGAACTGATGAAAAGTCATTCCAACAGGGCAGAAAAAAAAGTGAGAAAAGGAGAAAATGATGGTTATCAGCATTTTCTCCTTTTCCCGCAATATTTTCAAAGGGATTCTTCCCCAGTGTCATTAAAACTTGGAATTGTTTGGTAAAGGGTTAATATTCAAGAGGTACAATAACAGTTCAGCATAACAGTTTAACTGTACACAATGATCTAAATAATGAATGACAAGGGTTCTCTGTCCAGTGAGGGTTGATATAGCCTGGCATTTGCTACATGTTAATACCTAGGTGTATCCATTAATAGACTATTTCATAATGTTACAGTGGTGTAGGAATAAGTGATTCTCTGCTTTGCATAGGTCACTTAATTTACATATAAGCAAAGATCTTGTACCTTATAAGTGACATCTTGTTCAGTCTATTACTTTGTAAGAAGACATGTTCAAATTGGAGTGGTAGAGATTTAGTGTTTTTTGTCAAAATTGTCATATATAACATGTCATATATATCCTACACCACTGTAACATTATGAATGAATCTAAAAATAGATACACCTAGGTAACTTGTGTAGCAAATCCCAGCCGGTCTGGGAGGAATTAAGATTTGAGCCACAATTCGTCTAGGTTAGGGTAAGGGTCAGTGCTACCTAGTGATAGTTTTCGACGAACGTGGTTTTCGACGAAATGTCGCAGATCCGTTCCTTGAATATGGTCGAGGACCGGTCGCGGTTTAACTGCGCAACGTCAGGTCCATCAGGTATTGCAGCTGCTTTTGCTGCCATTTATTGCTGCCCATCCAGGTACTGTCTTGCATCAGGACAACACTTGTCCCCATACTGCAAGGTTAACCCAAAACTTCTTAATGACAAAAAAAAAACGTGCTGACGTTACATCAGCCTGCGTTATCATCGGATATGAACCCGTTCGAGCACGTATGGGATTACATAAAGCGCAAAATCAGGACAGTGTTGTATGTAGGCCTATACAACGTACGGATGGAAATAACGTCCGGCCAGATTTCTGCACAGACTTGTCGCTCTGGTTAATGGGGGTCACTCCCATTATTGATGTACCCTTGCCAATTTACGGTGTCCGAATTTGCGACGTTATTGTGCAAGAAGTACAGATTCTAATTCCATGAAAAAGGTTTCATTGAATGTGTTATGATATCCTCTTCCCAATGATACCATTTTATTAGTATGCGATTACAAACAAAAAAAGATAATTATAGAAATTTGTAGACCAGACAAGACTTTTTGCCCTGAGTGTTTATGTGTGTGTAAGATCCCTGGTCATATGAAAATCTATTTTCATAGCGGGAAAGCTGTTTTCGCGAAAGTAGGCCATTTTCGATGTCTGTTCATAGGCCTTGTCATATGTTATTCATGTTATTTTACTACTATGCTCATGTATTTACTAACTGTGTATTTAAGCCATGAAACGATTTTGTGTGTGTGTCTGTCTGTCATATCCAGGGGCGTATTTGCGTAATCTTTGTGAAACTTTGTCGAAAAACGTCACCAGAAGCCACCAAATACAACTACAATTCAAAACTTTTCTGGAGGGAGACCCTCAGACCCTCCAGGGAAATCCCCATCCACTCTTCGCGCCTCAGTCAACTTTTTACCACACAACAAACATTTCTTAAAGACTGGTCTTATTTGAAATCATTTGCAAACGACAAAATAAATGTTACAGGAAACTGGTTGCTACAGTCGGGTCCATAGCTTCGCACCATCAGTGTCGAGCTCTGTCAGGACTAACAATATTTTGTTATATTTCATAAACGATAGGCATGTTTTTCTTTCTTTTTTTCGGGGGGGGGGGGTTGAAATCGATCGAATATCCATTAAAATGGATCACACGCTCCATCACTAACTTTGAACTTTGAAGAAAGAGATAAAGACACTGCAACAGAAAAAGGCAGTCTAGATTTATCTCCCTTCAATATATCGAGTCATGTAGTAGAATATTTACATGTATGTAAAGAGTCTCCGATAAAGATCTGTACTTGTAAGAAACTCCACTGAAATTTATAAAACAAGTATGGCATTGTTAGATGGGTCAGGATAGAATATGTGTGTCAAGCTTGATAGATTTTGATCTATTTGAAAAGAGGGGAATCACGGAGTATAGCCCTGCACTTGTCACAACTCGGCCGATTCCGTACCTACATCTTACCTCGTCTGTTTATATAAAGGAGGCTTCCATTTTGAACTACCAATCACATGATCTTAAACATGGCGGCGCCCCTGTAGATCGCATTCGGCATACCTCGGGTGATCCGGTGATCAAATCCCTCGGCTGTATCACGTAGCTTGATATGCACCTACACGGTACATTTCGCACGTTTCCGGAAGCACACCGTTTTACCGTTATTGAAATTGTAAGGCTCCTCTTAAAAAAGAAAACATGAATCAATTTTTTATCGTTATCTCTCTAAGAATATTTCAGTCGTAAAACAGTTTGTACATTCAATTTTTAGCGTGGTTTATCAATTCCGATGGGAGCTTTCATCGACAGATCGATAGATGTGAATAACTCCATCATGGTTGTTCATGTCGTTGCTAAGCGATTTACAGGGGCGCCGCCATGTTTAAGATCATGTGATTGGTAGTTCAAAATGGAAACAGCCTATATACAGACGAGGTAAGATGTAGTTACGGAATCGGCCGAGTTGTGACGAGTGCTGTAGATCGCTTAGCAACGACATGAACAACGACGGTGAAGTTATTCACTTCTATCGATCTGTCGATGAAAGCTCCCAACGGAATTGATAAACCACGCTAAAAATTGAATGTACAAACTGTTTGCCGACTGAAATATTCTTAGAAAGATAACGACAGAAAATTTACTCAAGTTTTCTTTTTTAAGAGGAGCCTTACAATTTCAATAACGGTGAAGCGGCGTGCTTCCGGAGATGTGCGAAATGTACCGTGTAGGTGCATATCAAGGTACGTGATACAGCCGAGGGCACTCGTCACAACTCGGCCGATTCCGTACCTACATCTGATTTGATCACCAGATCACCCGAGGTATGCCAAATGAGCCGAGATTTGATCACCAGATCACCCGAGGTATGCCGAATGTATAGCCCTGGCCCCCTAGATTTGAAAATGTACGCGGCTTTTATTGAAGTTCGTGATTTATCGGGTTTACAGTAAAAACGTCCCACAGTAAAAACGTCCCACTTTTGGTTAAAACGTCCCACTAATTTGGTTAAAACGTCCCACTGTTAAAAAAAAAAAAATGGTCAAAACGTCCCTCTTCGATTTTTTTTCTAACTGGTAAATCTTGTAGTGGTTAACTGATTTGATCAATTTTGACATGAGTTATAAAGAATAAAGTTGTTTGTTAACAGTTTTGTTGACATTAGTTTTAAGTACATTTGTATGATCCATCATTTAGGTGAAAAGGGTAACTCGTTAATCAGTCGGTGACAAATCGGGGACAATCGGGAATGATAATAAAGACGAAATTATATGAATCACTAAGTTTTGAAATAGTTCCTTTTTGCCGATAAAGCAGGTTTCCAAAGACGTATTCCTTACATTTAAACAATTTATCTGCGTTTGTCCAACTTTACCCGATATTGAGATTGTACAAGGGGAGGGGGGCCGGGGTGTAAAGGACTTTTAATAAGTATTTATGATGCAGTTTATCAAGTCGGCTTTTGATTTTACAAATAGTACATTTTATAGAAAATTCAAAAGAACAGATCAGACTGTGCATCGTTGAGTTTGTTGAGTCTTACAATTTGTTATATATTGTGTGAAGTTTAATGATAAAGTGATATGGAGTAATATTTATGCGTTGTGTATGAGAAAGAGGTCAGAAAACGGCAGCATGCTCTGCAGTGTTCTTGCAATATTGATGGCAGCATTGTGCATGCAATACTGCTAAGTTATTTGTTTGCTTAGAGTAGGAAATCAAAATAGCTACATTTTATTATCAAAGTATGCATATACTCATCTCACAGACTATTGCTAATGAATTAATAATCTCAGATAATAATTACACACTTATTAAATCTTTACCACACAATCCCCAATTTTCGTATTTTCAGGATCTTGGGAGGGCACTTTCCTAGGCTGACCATCTGATCTATCAAATATTTGTTAGTTTAATCGCATATAATGGCCATTTCAGTTCAATTTCGATGTCGGGTAGTGTGGGTTGAGATCGGCATGCTGTGGAGTCGGAGTTCAATGAGCACTTCCGGCAAGACATTGGTTTATCATACACATACATCTAAAAAAGTTATTTACATGTTGCTTTGCATCGAGAATGTTTGAGAGGGAGAAAGTTTTTACCCTTTACCAAACCTGCTTTTAGAAAAGGAGATATCCCGGGTACCGGTGTTTTCTCCTTATTACACAATGTTTTTACACTTTACCGATCTCAATTTAACTAAACCTAATGCCTAGGTCACAAATAAAACGGGCGCCGGACGATTTCTTCCAACTTCGCCGATTCAAAGATTTGAGACATCGTCCGGGCGCCGTACGATTTTAAGACATTTTGCTCAAGCAGTCACAAATCAAACGGGCACCGGACGGCAGTTTCTTCAGAAATGCCGTGCGTGCACTTTTCAGTTCAGAAATACACCGGGCGGCGACCGGACGGACATCGGGCGGCGACTGGACGGCGACCGGACGGCGCCCGGACGGCGCCTGCACGAACGCCTGTCGGACTTCGTGCCGCCGTCCGGCTACCGTCCAGTCACCGAGCGGTCGCCGTACGATTTATGCTATCATTTGCGTTCAACCATTCGTGAAAAACAGACGTTTCAATCGAATCGCTGATAATTTTGAAAAATGCCTCCCAAAGGGAAAGGGAAAAAGACTCCCAAGGAATCTGCAAGCCCACCCTCCTACGAGTCGGACAGCGAGCGTTCACAAGAAAATGATGTGGTACAAGTTGGCGAAACCCCGGGTGAAGAAGATGACACCAGAAGAATGGAGGTTGATGAGAAGATAGTAGACTTTTTTGAAGAAAGGCCATTCTTTTATGACCAGGCAAACTCTGACTACAAAAACAGGCAAAAGCGAAATACTGAGCTGGCGGAGTTGGCAAGAATCATAGGCAAGGGGCATACAGGTGAGTGCCTTATGCCTATAATTGCTGTACAATGAAAGACTTATTTTTCTATTTTCGTTAATTAATATACCATCTATTTATGAATATACAAATGTATATATATATGTTGTTTTGTTATTTCATTTGCAGCTGATAGCATTTGGAAGCGCTTCGTCTCCATACGCACTGATCTAGGGAAGCTTAAAAAGTCGACTAAGCAGGGCAAGTCGGGGCAAGGTGCAAAGAAATTGACGCAGCTACAAAAATGGAAGCTACAACGATATGCGTTCTTAGAAGCCCACATGAAGCCAGGACTCAAGGAGAGGAGTTTAGGAAGGTATCTTTCCGTTTATTGTCTTCGATTTTGCCGCTTGTTACTACTTACTAGTCAACGTGTATTTAAAACAAGAAATTCATATTTTCATACATGTATATCGTTTCAAACCACGCAGCAATTGGGAGACTCTGACGTTGAGGAGGTAGAGGGAGGGGACAACGTGGGCGATGTAGCAGACGAGGAGCCAGTTCCAAGCACAACCACAGAGAACACGCGTTCAAGTTCGGTAGAAAAGACAAAGAAAAAGTCAAAGCCGTCATCAAATGGTGTGGTAGATGTCCTTCAAAGCTTGTTGGATGAGACTCGCAAGGAGATGCAAGCTGCAGATAAGAGGGTAAGATTGAATAACAAAATAATCCAGTGATAGAACGGAATAGTTCCAATCTTGTAACTGAACTTTTTTGTCATTTTATCAATCACTGTCATTGATGCGCCTATATTACGTCCTTTTTTCCTGTAAAGCACCTTTGGGTGTGCTTTAAAACAAACAAACAAACAAACAAACAAACAATCGAACGAACGATCGAATAAACAAATAAACAAAGAACTCCGATACTTTTAACAAAGTGGTCTTATTCACGAACATGCTTCATTAATGCTACTTATTTCATTTGTCGTCCGAATCTTAGTAGTCTTATGTTATGTTTTAATATCTGTTGTAACCCTGGTGGTTTTTTGTAGGTTGAGCGTTTATGTGGGGAGCAACAGAACCAGGCAGGAGACGAGAGACTATCTTGGGGTCAATGGCTAGTGAGCGCATGTCAGGCAATACCCGCCGAGAATTTCAGAAACTTTCAACGAGATACTTTCGAGGCTTCTATGCGCTACCTTCCTACGATACCACTAGCTGGTGCTACACGTCTGCCTCCTCCAGCCCCTATTCTTCATTCCAACCAACGCACATCACATCAGCCAGTCCAACACTGCGTCCAGCAAGACCAGCGCCAGCCGTACCTCTCTATGCTGCACGACATTGGACCATCTCCGCCCCATGTCCAGCCGTACAGAGTAAGCATTAAAACTTAAAAATTTTAAAAAAAGTATTGCCCGATTTAAAACGACGTCGGTTTTAGTAACTGCCAGGCTTGAATTATACATCAGTTTGTGTAATTTCTCTTTTTTTGTGGTGAGTTTCGTCATAACACTGTTTTCAAGTGGATAATTAATAGGGAGTGTACTGATGAAAAAATACAAGGCAATATACCAACATTATGTTGACATTGATGTCAAACAAACTAACAATCTGACAGACAGACAGATAGACAGACAGACAGACATAAACGCACATCCAAACAAACAAACAAAAAATCTGAATATACATGTATTTTAACACTGTATTTGTAATCACGAGCTTGTGAACCGATGGTCGCCGGTTCGAACCGCGACAGGTCCGACTCATTGTGGGAATATTTGTCATCAACCTCTGTTTTGTGTTGGGCAATTGTCGGTTACTGGCAAGAGTTTGCGTATACTGGTAAGAAACCCAGGAAACTCGTGAGGTAGCCGGCCGCCGCTATATAACTGATATTGTTGAAAGCGGCGTTAAACCTCATAAAATCGATTATATCATATCTATTTTTTATGCGTTTCAGGTTCTACCATTAGACAGTGTCCCTGTCAGCACTTTGCCTGTTCCTGTCACCACCTCTGTGTTTGGTAGTTCATGTACAGCTAGCACATGCATGCCCAGTATCATTGCTCAAGCTTATCAGAGTGTTAACTACCCCGGTGTACAAAAGTCGCCAGAGCTCTTCAACTTAATTAATGTCTGTCTGGCTAACTCAACCCCAACAGTTACAACTTCTAATTCAATCCCAGCATCGCAAATGCTAGAGCTGTCCTCGTCAACTTTACAAGGAGGTGAGAAGCATGTGTCCACGGCTGATGAACCCTCAGTGAAACAGTGACATTTTGAAAAATGATTTTATACATTTACAATAATATTTTCTGGGAACTAATGATTGTGCCAGCGACAGGAAGTCAGTGCTGTTTTTGTATTATATTCTTACGATTGTTCCATGTCTAAAGATAAAAATTGACACTTGCTTTAAAGGCTTTGTGAAAATAGTTGGTTAAATAACCATTTTACCCATATGTACAAGAAGTAAGATTTTTGTTAGTTTTACTTTGTTTGTTTTTTGTTGTTTTGGAACGCCCTGTTGGATCATATTTGTAACAAATCATATATGTAACACCTGTTACATATATGATCACATATGTAACATGTGTTACATATATGACTCGGAAATCAAGCATAAATGTAACATATTTTGTGACGAATATGATCGATGCCGGTTTTTGATGTGACATGAAATCACATATGTCACAGGTCAATTTTGATTTAAAAACAGTACAAAAGAATGCATATTTACATCTGAAACACATTTGTAGCAGGTTTTTGTCTCTTTCGATGACGTCACCATCTTCGCGTGGGAAAAATGTATACAGTGGAGGTGCTAGTTTAGCAAAAGTGCTAGTCCCGTAAATGCTTACTTTCAGTCACAATTGAGAGTTTCCATACGCCCGGCGCGCGTTTGGGTTATACGCTACAGTGTGACTGCTGTTTAAGACTGTTACACCCTGAACAACATGTGGCGCATAGTGAACGGAATCACACCACAGTTACGGAATATATATGGCACCAAGACCCGGGATTTCCTGTCATCAAATGATGTTGAACGCCGACTGAGATAAGAAATCTGTCTTGTTATCTTTTATTCAACAATTGATCGACAGTCAGTACGAGGCGCAGATTGTTGGAAGTTAAACTGTATGATGTGTGTTTTGCCTTGAGTTCCAATCTGCAGATCAATTTTCTTGCTGTTTGGATGTTGCTGGACACACTCACGTGCGCGCTCGAGATGCACTGGTACCTTGGGCAAAAAATCATTATTCCACACGTCCTCTCTCTCTCTCTCTCTCTGAGGTTGATTCAAGTTGGAGTGAGTCTCGAGAGCGATTAGCTTAATGTGCTAACTATTGTTTTGCAATCGAGAATAAAATCAATAGTGTAAAGAATATAATGATGTTGCTATTGCTGTTAATTGTTTGAATACAAATAGACAACTAAACCTGTTACATATATGCTTCTCATGTCAACCCCCATTTCGGACAAACACATTTGTAACACACTTTATCTGTTACGAATGTGATCATGTACGTAACAAATGTGTTACATATATGATTTGTTACAAATATGATCCAACAACGCCCGTTAGCAAAAATATTTCAGTTATACACAAACGGATGGTTACTCAAAGGTGGGCCTTCAGATTTTGAGACGAAAATTTTACAAAAATACAAAAAAAAAAACATATCCTTATACCCACCCCCAAAGCCTTTAATTATCCCCCGCCGAAAAGGCGGCGGGGGATATGGTAATAGTCTCCGTCCGTCCTTCCGTCCTTCCGTCATTCCGTCCGTCCTTCCTTCCGTCCCACATTTTTGTCCGGAGCATATCTCCAAAAGTATTTGAGATATCAACTTCAAACTTCACAAGTGGATAGATCTCATTAAGGAGGCGTGCAGTGTACAAGAACCATTACTCTATCTTCAGTATTTTTGGAGTTATTGCCCTTTGTACTTTTTTTCTGGAATTTTTAAGTATGAAACTTGACCAAGAATGGGAAATGTGCGAACAAAAATCCAAAGTAAAAATTTACAAAGGGCAATAACTCCAAAAATACTGAAGATAGAGTTATGGTTCTTGTGCACTGCACTTCTCCTCAATTAGTTCTATATGTGTGTGAAGTTTCAAGTTCCTAGCTTTTATACTTTTGGAGATATACGCCAGACAGAAATCCAAAGTAAAAATTAACAAAGGGCAATAACTCAAAAATTACTGAAGACAGAGTTTTGGTTTTTGTGAACTGCACTTCTCCTTAATGAATTCTCTAAGTGTATACAGTTTGAAGTTCCTAGCCTTTGTACTTTTGGAGATATGCTCCGGACAAAATTCCAAAGTGAAAATTTACAAAGAGCAATAACTCAACAATTACTGAAGATAGAGTTATGATTCTTTAGCACTGCACTTTTCCTTAATTAGTTCTATATGCGTGTGATGTTTCAAGTTCCTAGCTTTTATACTTTTGGAGATATGCTCCGGACAAAAATTCAAAGTAAAAATGTACAAAGGACAATAACTCCAAAAATACTGAAGACAGAGTAATGGATCTTGTGCACTGCACGCCTCCTCAATGAGTTCTATATGTGTGTGAAGTTTCAAGTTCCTAGCTTTCATACTTTTGGAGATATGCTCCGGACATACTTATGGCATAAACACAAAAAAGTTTTATAACTCTTGTATGCATTTTAAAAAGAAAAAGTGTCTTTTTTTCTTTTTCAGAAACTTCAGTATTGATTAAGTTTTAATGTTTTGTAGTTATTATATCATGTTAATGCCAACTTTCATAACTTGGACCTGTATTTCAAAAAAAGAAAATATGCTTGTTTTTTTATCTTCACTTCAAGCTCTTATTTCGGTGCTGTGTTAGAAAAAGCCCAATCGGCGGGGGATCTGGTGCTTGACAAGCACTTGTTTTTATTCTAAAACCCATGCAGTGGTCGAAACCCGTCCGACAACAAGAGAAATTAGAAATTTGCTACGGCCAAGGGCGGCACCGACGGGAAACACCTTCTATCTCTACATGAGCAACTCGCTCATGTTCATACCGGAAATACACAGACAATTGGTTGTATTGGGGTTTAACGCCACTTTAACCCATTACCACACAATCCCTACTTCTGACGACCCTGAGAAAGAAGCCTTTAGAAAACATTGTGGGAAAAGGAGAAAATGCTGGTAACCAGCATTTTCTCCTTTTCCCACAATATTTTCTACCCTTCACAAAACAAATTTCAAATTTCAGTCACTTTTATTTTGTCGCCTGCAAATGCTTTTGATTTGGACAAGTCTTAAATATTGTCGTTTGATAATGAGTTACCAGCATTTTCTCCTTTTCCCACAATGTTTTCAAAAGACTTCTTTCTCAGGGTCGTCAAAAGTAGTCATTGTGTGGTAATGGGTTAAAAGGTCATATCTTGGCGGTCGGTGACGCACATATATTTTCCTGGCTTTCTCACACCAGTACTAACAGAACTTTCTTTCCAACGCCACCTACTACTTTTCTCACATGCTTCAGATGAGGTGAGATGCGAAAATACGCTGACAAAGCTTCAAACATAGCATCCGTAGAAGACATTATGGAAAATTATCACATGTTTGTTATGTTATGGAATTTAAACGTCACGTGCCAGTCACTTGACATTCCCACAATGTTTTGTTTATTTTTGGCCCGAAATCTATCAATACCTTAAGAGGCTACGTAGCCTTTTAAAGGAATGCCATTTTTTTGTAATTTTATGATTCTTAATTGTTAATGATTTGTATTGTTTTCATATAAATTTCAGTGTTTTATATATATATATATATATATATATATGGTGGGATGTGAAAAATCTACATACCCACACTTAACCATCGTTCTTGAAAATCCTTACTAGGCACCAATATCTACTAGAAACTACCAACTGTCCCACATAAAGAAAACCAAAATTGTAGCAGGTCATAACATTTTATTCTCTTACTGGCTAGTAAGGAAGCGCCGGACTCCAGATCCGGAGATAGCTAGTTCGAATCCCGTCATGGCCGAGATTCTTCCTTGGTCTCCACAAGCCATCTTTTGGCGCTATTACTGGTTAGAAACCCAGGAAGCAACACTTTCTAAGCTATAACATTGTTTCATATTCGATGTAAAATAAATGAGTCAAACAAATAAGTTGACACCGATGTGGTTTAATTCTAAAAAAGTAAAAGCCTGTAAACTGAATAATTAGCAACCATTAAACAAATAAAACTCTGACCCTGCAATTGAGGAATTCAAGTATGATTTTTCTAATCATATAATAATGATCTACTACCAATACAAATCTGAAATGTCATTTCCTGTATTAAATGTTTTATCGCAATGGCCTGTTGATGGCATTCTCTTGCCATGGGACGCTGCCGGCTTCACTGCAATAATAATGCTTCAGGTATATCCGTAGCTGTTTTCCATCTCGTGTCTCCCTCGGACCTCTTCCAACCCTCTCCACGTCCTCCAACACACCAACGTCTCTCCATACTCCGGGGATGACGACTCGTTGTCGTCCTCTTGGTCCATGTCACCATTCTGCAAGTTTGGATAACGGTCCCGCATCAGATTGTGTGGTACTAGACAACCTTTGACAATTTTTTTTTGCGTTCCTGTGCGTTGTCTGGAGTGTTGTATGGAGGCATCGAAATCTGGCTGCAAGGATCCCAAAAGCATATTCCACCACCCGTCTTGCTCTGGAACAGCGATAATTAAAAATTCTTTCGTCATGGTCCAAGAAGCGATGGGGAAACGGTTTGACCAAGTAACTCCTTAGTGGAAAAGAGTCATCACCAACAATGAAGTAGGGGGTATCCCTGTCATCGTGAGGAAGGGGCTCTGGACGTGGCAAACCAAGTGTACCTTCACGGAGGGCTGGCTCTAGGGAGGAGCGATTAAAGACTCCACAGTCGGATGATGAGCCGTTGGCACCAACATGCGCCCAAAGGAACTTGTAGTCTGCATCAACCAGACCTAGCAACACGATTGAAAAGAACCCCTTATAATTATAAAACTGGCTGCCTGAATTGTTCGGTTTACGTATGGCAATGTGTTTTCCGTCGATTGCCCCGCAAGTGTGAGGAAAATTCCATCTTCTGCCAAACATGGTTGCCACTTCTTTCCACTCATCTGGGGATGACGGGGTGGTCCTTAGCTCTTCTTGGAATTCGGCCACAATTGCATCACAGACCTCAGGCACGAACAGCCCGAAAGTCAAATGCAAGACTATGGTACGAGTTTCCTGTTGCAAGGAAACGCAGGGTGATTGCCAATTTCAATCCTGGGTCAAGGGCAGGTCGTCTTTCCTTGCTTTTTGCGATACGAGGTGCTACTCTTACAAGTATTTCGCGGAACATCTCTGGCTGCATGCGGAGATAAGCCTTGAAATCGCCGCGTGACTCTCTCATTAGCTCAGCCATTAACGTGTCATACTGTCCGAGGAAGACACGCCTCTGTAGCCATGGTTTGACCCACACAGTCCTTACTCTGCGGCCTCGCCTGGCACGCTCCTGGTCGTAAACAGCAGCGGAAGCTGCTATAAAAATTCTTTGCCTTCGGCGAGCAGCTTGCAATCTCTCTTGATGAAGAAGATTTAACAAATTTTGTGGCCGAATAAGTGCCATCTCCACTTTGAGCTGATGAATTATAATGAAGTTAGATATCAGTATACACTTTTACAATATAATGATCAAGTCGCTAAAATATATGTTTGCCGTCCGGTCGCCGTCCGGCAAAAAAATCACAAAATCAATGCCGCCCGGCGATCTGAAGGTCATCGGACGGAGCCCAGACGATGAGTTAACAAGCTCTCCGATGGCCAGAAAAATCGTCTGGTCGCCGTCCAATTATAACTTTGTTTTAAACCTCGAACAGGCGCCTGACGGCGTCTCAAAATTGAACTGCCGCCGTTCAAAATGAACTGCTACTGGACGGTCGCCGTGCGGTCCCCGGACGATTGCGTCAAAATCTCCTGAAAAACTCGCCGTCCGGCGGCAGTTGGTTATTTGTGACTGGGGCATTAGAGAGTGATTGAAAGCATACGTATCACCAGAGATATTGCCGGATATCTACATAATCTCCATTTGCTTCAATATTTTCTACCTTTTCAAAAGCGAATTCGAATTGTAGGGCCACTTTTTAAGATGTCTTTAATTTTGGAAGAGTTTAAGCTTTTATTTTTTCTTCCCGTGAGAATGATTGGTTTTGTCTAGGACACCACAGGAAAACGGAAAAATTAATCCAGTGCCACTTAAATACGTATTTTAGCGGCTAACTAACGAGCAGAAATTGAAAAGATTTTTGTGAGACTCATCAGTGTTATTCGCCCTCAACAGAATAAATACTTTTTCGTGAAACATTTTTAGAAAAGATTAAAATTCTCATATCCGCATTTTTTTCCGTTTCTTACGCTGTCTAGCAAGTGTTTCTTTCTCTTGGTCATTAAGACTTGGGACTGTTTGGTTAAGGGTAAAGTGTTAGATGGATACTTTACGCAATACATTGTAATCAGTGAGAACAGACGTAGAGCCATTTGAGCGTGTAGAATAAACATTTATGTAGATAGACAGTATTGGCCTTAACCCTTAGCCTACATTATACAATCTAGATTCTACTTAACCTACATTACACAATTCTTGATTGTACTTGGCGAAAACCATAAAAAAAGCTCCATGCGCACATGAGTGTAGTCTGATCTTGAAATACATTTACGATATCTAATGATGGTTTAAGTCATACTAATTAAGGTAAATGTCATAAATTTTATCGAGAATTAATGGTGTGCTTCTTGAAAATTTAAGTTCGGCAGGAAATGGATTAAAAAATCAATGAATGTCACAATAAATTACTCGACCAAATGTATAGAAAAAACTGCGAACGATTTCTGAAATAATCAAACAATATCAAACTAATAATTTTGATAAAATATACGGGAACGTTTTAGAGGGAACGTTTTATTGGGACTTTTTAACAAATTCGGAATGGAAATGGGGACGTTTTAACGTTTTAAGTGGGACGTTTTGACTGTGGGACGATTTACTGTGGGGCGTTTTTATCGGGTACGAACATTAGTGTAAAACAACAACAACAAAAACCCCTTGTTTACATAGTTGCCACGGCAGTGAAAAGAAGTGAAAATTGGTTATTGAGGTAAAGATGGTGTTTCATCATAAGCGTTTTTGTGCAAATTTAATTTTAGATATTACCCAAGAAGCAGAAGACGATAGTTTATTTCAAACTGAACACCTACTTCAGGCACAATTTTAATCACAGTCGGTAAGACTGAAATTCTGCAGAAGATTTCGTTTGGGTATGCAGTCACTTCGTACCATAACCATTTCTTACCATTCCGTTTATAACCATTTCGTACCATACATTTACCACTTTGTACCATAACTTGCCCATTTCATACCAAAGCGTTACCACTTTATACCATGATAATACCAGCTCATACTATGTCCAAACATACCGATAAATGTGCCTAAAAGTGGATACATCATGTGAACGCAAAATATGATCGCAATATTGTTGTTACAGCTTTATTTAAATTAATGACTTGTAAATTACAGCTTAAATTACAGTTTGCAATACACATGAATGTCTTCCAAAGACTTCCATTTAAAAAAAAAAAATCCTTTGCAATCTTCAAGTTAGAAAACTGTTCCCCTTTCTGCCAATTTTATTAGGGGATGAGGTCACATGACTGCTCTGCTCTAGACAGCACCACCTCGGATGATGGAGTACTCCAGAGTGTGCTGGTGCAGCTACTCTTTTAAACTTGATTATGAATCTGTGTGCTCGGAGTAAAAACAGTGCTCATATCAGCTAAATCAAGTCCACCCCTGCTCAACTATTATCAGCCAGCACCTGTTTTGGAACCGGAGATAATGACCACATTTTCTTGCAAACTACAATAATTATGCAGTGAATGATGTCAGTCATTTATGTGAACAAATACTCAGAATCCTTCTGTCTGTCTGTCATTTGTTTCTGTGTCCAGGCCATAACTTTTTTCTCTGTTAATTTCAGTATAGCTTGGCACTTATGCTAACCACATCAAGATACTAAAGTCATGTCCGTAGATTAAAGGTCAAGGTTACAGCAAGGTCAAATGTGTTTCAGGGAGGTAGTATTTGTATCTGGCCTGTAACTTTTTTAATCAGAGATGAATTTCAGTATAACTTTGCAGAATTGTTAACCACATAAAGACAATGTGTAATGCACAAGAATCATGTCCGTGGGTTAAAGGTCAAGGTCACAGAGAGTGTTGAGGAGGTGTAGCTGTTTTCATGTCCATGCCGCAACTTTTTTCTTCTGTCTTAATTTCAGAATATTTTTGCACAAATGTTAACCACACTAATATGATGTGTCATGTGCAAGTGTCATGTTTCCACAGGTGCAAAAATCATGTCCATAGGTCATGATGAATTTCTATATAGCTGAGCAGAATAGTCTACAACATAAAGACAATGTGTTGCAAAGCTCAAAAGAAAAAGTTGCTATTTTGTGGGCATTAGTCACTTCTCAGTGACACATCTTGTTTATTACTTTTTCTGTCCAATTTAGGCCATGTTTAAAACTCTTATTTATGCTGTCTTTTAAACCAGAAATGTGCTTGACAGTTGACATAGTTCATCTGCTTTGAAGTCATGTGACGACACTGGACATTGTGCTCTCTAGAGGCAACATTTTGAGCCTGATTTTGAGCCAGAAACTGGGATATTGCAGAACCGAGGTGTTTGCTCTAAGCAAATTTTTGACCTGAAAGGTATTTTTTATCTTTCGAAACAAAAAGAAGTCGCAAGGGAAAAGGTCAGATGAATACGGAGGGTGGGGGAGCACAATGACTTTTTACTGCTTCAGAATGTCTTGCACCTCATACAAAAGATACTGACTGAAACGGATAGTTTTTACAAGTTGAAACAGAGTTTACAGAAAATGCATTCCAGTGTCTTCATAGTATACCTAAAATGACTATGAAAATGCCTTCAAAGATTGGACCTGGAGACTGAAACTTTGTATATCTGTTGGAAGTGAATACTTTTAGGAAACAAAATAAAAATTTCAGTAAAACTTATGAAGAATCAAATTTTAGGTGCCTAGATACATTTTTATTTGGACACTCCTCGTAATTGGTTTGTCAGAATTGACTGTCAAGAAAATTTCTGACTTAAGGTAAGGGGTTTAAAGGAATTTATTGATGGTTTATACTGGATCTCAAATAATAATAAAAATTTTGTCAGTGCTGGTAAAAACCATTTTCCTTTAAAAAGAAAATTATGCATAGTTTCTTTGTTTTTGTCATATTTCATAGCAGCAACAAGACTTTTGTTTACATGATGACATCATTCATGAGATAATGCGTATGGAAATATCCTTAGATGGCTCAAAAACAAAAAATCCTCAAAAACAGCTCAGCTCATAATTATATTCTGATTTGGTACTTTTGGTGAAGAAATCTGTAAAGTCATAAACTGACCATTATTTCATATAACAAATTTTGTATGAAGTTATTGGGTATATGTACCAAGATTTCTTAACCCCTAGGCTGCTAAGCGTGACTCGTTTACCTTTTACGGACAGCATAGATCATGATCAGACTGCACAGAACATGCAGTCTGATCTTGGATCTATCCTGTCCGATAGGAAGAAATTTTTCCTTGAAAAATACCATTGAAATAGGACAGTTTGGTTTTACACTATTATTTTGAAAGTTTCATTTCTTTTAATTAGCAGGATAAGGTTTAGTATGTACCAGTGATAGATATCTGGAAAAAATACTCGCATGAGAAATTATGCCTGGCACTAGTATATGGCTGATTCTTTTTTTCCCAGACCACCTCCTTCATATCTGTCTTTGATATATTTTGGATGGAGACACATTTACAGTCTAAGCTGCCAGCTAGCTTATATCTGAAGGAACTTTAGTTGGCTAGAGTGTTTAGATAAAATGGGCTCTCAGTAAATCTTTTGATGTGGATTTCAGCTGTTTCCTAGCAAGTACCAGTAGATGTCTGAGCAGCAGTTGCTATATTGTAACCTGTGACACAGCAATGCATTCGCGTCACAATGTTGGATCTGGAAGGATCCATCCCACCTTGGAGATACGACATTCCACCCTAAGTCGAGGTACAATAGAGGATATACCCATTGACCAAGTGGATCTGGTACAGCCCTCTAGCTTGTATGGCAGACAGCATACAGAAGAAAGACATCTAACAAGGGACTCTCAGCTTCGTGTGCTGCAGGTAATAAAACAACTCTGTATATACTCTACATTAACTCTTTACCAAATGACAGATTTCAGACTGGTCCAAACTGAATGATTGATTGATTGATTGTATGGTGTTTAACGCCATTTTCAACATTATTTCAGTTATATCACGGTGGCCAGTGCACCTATCCATGCTTTCCTGGAATTTCATTTAATAGTACTCCGCACAATATTCTTTCCAAGTCACTGGCTGCTTTCCCAAATAACCATCATCGAAACAATAATCAGCGGTGAGAGAGGAATGAATCCTGTCGCGATGACTATCATCAATCCTCGGAAAGAAATTTGCCGAGCCAGGAATCGAACCAGCGACCTCCTGTTCTCAAGTCCTGTACCCAAATTGAAAACATTTGCAGATGACAAAATAAATGTGACTGAAAAGTTGAAATTGTTTTGGAAGGATAGAAAACATTATGGAAAAATGGAAATTTTTCAAAAGCTTCCTTCCTCAGGGTTGTTAAAACTCGGGACTGTGTGGTAAAGGGTTAAAACTACATGTGGGTACATACTAGTTACAATTTCATTTTAACCCTTTACCACACAACAAAATCTTAGACCCATCCAAATTGAAAGCATTTGCAGATGACAATTTAAGTGTGGCTCAAATGGTGTGATTTTTCTGTGATAGGGAAGAAAACACTGTGGGAAAAGGAGAAAATGCTGCTTACCAGCATTTTCTCCTTTTCCCATGAAGTTTTCAGAAGGCTTTTTCCTCAGGGTAGGTAAAAGTTGGCACTGTGTGGTAAAGGGTTAATTGTCTGGAAAGAATGTGGAGTAAAGTGCTGGTAAAAGAAACTCACTTAACTTTTTACCACACAACAAAAATGTAGACTAGTCCAAATTGAAAGCATTTTTTTCATTTAAATGTGGCTCAAGTGATGCAATTTCTCTTTGATAAAGTTGAAAACATCTTGAGAAAAGGAGACAATACTGGTTACCAGCATTTTCTCCTTTTCCCACAATGGTTTCAAAAGGCTTCATCCTCAGTGATGTTAAAACTTGGGATTGTGTAGTAAAGGGTTAAGGAAAGATGTACAGCAGCTTCACAAACCATCTCAAATTATGCTGAAAAAGGTGTGTAACATCTGACGATAAATTTTTCTTTCCTAAAACAAGTTCAAGTATAATGATGTTTCCCCACACTAAACCTTAGCCCTTTTGTTTAGAGTCTTCTGATTTTGATCCAGTGTTTGCACCCAAGTGAAACTGTACAGCAAGAAAATTCCAGGTGGACTGTGATGTTTTTTTTTTAAATTTTGTTCTGTTTGGGGGGTATATAGGAGTCACTGTGTCTGTCAGTCTGCCGCACTGTTGGTCTGCCCATCTGCGGGTCGGTTGGTCTGTAGCTTAAAAGTAAAAGTTAGTATTGTGTGGTAAAGGGTTAATGGCCAGGAAAGAATGTGGAGCAAAGTGCTGGTTGGTCTTTTGCTTTTTGTCTGAGCTATTTCTCATTGACTACTGGACAGATTTTAATTACTCTTCAAAGAAGTTTCAGTACGAAACAAAGTTGTGCATATAATTTGGTCATGGTTGAATGATTTCCAATGAGTTATGACCTTTTGATGATTTTCTTTGTCCGAGCTGTCTCTCTATAACTATTGAATGGATTTCAATTAAACTTGATTGGAAGTTTTATAACAAAGCAAAGATGTGCATATTATAATTTGGTTATGGCTGAACTATTTTTCACTGAGTTATGGCCCTTAAAGGCCTTTGTTTTATTATTTTTTTTTGTCTGAGCTATTTCTCAATAACTGCAGAACAGATTTCAATCAAACTTTATAGGAAGTTTTAATACTAAGCAAAGATGTGCATATCATAATTTATTTATGGTTGAATGATTTTTCACTGAGTTATGGCCCTTTGATGATTTTTATTTCTTAGCTATTTCTCAATAACTACTGAACAGATTTTAATAAAAGTTTATAGGAAGTTTTAGTAGGGATCCAAGATTTGAATATTATAATTTGGTTATGGTTGAATGATTTTCAATGAATTATGGCCCTGTGATGAGTTTTTTGCCCGAGCTATTTCGCAGTAACTACAGAACAGATTTCAATCAAACTTCATTAGAAGTTTTAATACTAACCAAAATGTGCATATTATAATTTGGTTATGATTGAATGATTTTTCACTGAGTTAAGGCCCTTTGATGAATTTATTGTCTGAGCTATTTCTCAATACCTATTCAATGGATTTCAGTCAAACTTCATGGAAAGTTTCCATTACATAGCAAAGATGTGCATATTAAAAACAGATTATGGCCGAATGATTTTTTATTGAGTTATGGCCCTTTGATGAATATCATTGTCCAAGCTATTTCTCAAAAACTACTAGACAGATTTAAAACAAAATTCATAGGAAGTTTTGATACGAAAAAAAGATGTGGATATTATAAGTTTGTCATGGTAATTAATGTGGATTTGAACAACTGCAAGCAAAACATGCCTTGGCATAAGCATGAAATGATGATTGCACAATATTCAAAATATTCGAAAATGGGACATTCAGAACTGTCAGGTATGTGAAATATTCTACTTAGGAAAACATGTACAACTGTTTGTAAATGTCAAGACACAAGGTTTCGTTGCCATCTCTATAAACCCTGTTCCTGTTTAAAAATAACACAAGCATTTCACAGACTTAATGTGTTTGCTGTAGAAAATGATTAATAATATATGAGTAAAGAACGTGGAAGTCAGTTATGTGCACTGAACTGTAGTTTTGACTGTTTTCTTGCCTGAGTTTACAATTTGATGTGTCCATATTAATGCCCAATGAGTACTGGTCCCTATATAGGTTCTACATTTACAGATAGACCTTTCCTATCCAGTAGAAACTTCACAGTATTTTTACTACATCTTAAAACCTAGTGGGAATAAGTTATATATGTGTCGTAGATGCTTTCTTGCATAAACATACGTAGACCTTGCTAAATATTGAGTAGTTTTAGTGTTCACATAAGTTTTTACAAGTTCTACCCGTTCCAGTTTCTGTATTTGATGGTTAGGTATGTGAAGAATGATTGTACTGTGAAAATGGCAAGTTGTAAAATGACCCCATTTACATTGTTCATTGGAATTTAGGTCAGTGAATGTCAAAATAAATTTAAAAATATAGCAACATGACATTCGATCATTTTCCATCATTTTCTAGCATGAAATTGACTTTGAATATGACCAAGCAAGACATGACATTCTTAGGGATCCATAAAATCCATTAATTTTAGTCTGACAGTTGTCTGGATTTGGAAGTGAAATTGTCCTCGAACATGCATGAAATTTACAAATGGCAAAAATTTTGACCCATATCAGCCTGCGCAGACTGTGCAGGCTGATATGTGTCAATACTTTTTGCAGATGCATTAAATCCCCTTTTCACAGAGCAGGACTCATCTATGAAACGCCATGAAATGTAAGAGGATCATGTCGTAGTTCTTGGCCATACCATCAACGAAATATCTTTAGATCATCCCTATGGTGCTGAACCTGTCTTTATTGCTAGACAGTATAGATCAAGATCAGACTGCACAGAATGTGCAGATTGATTTAGATCTGCCCTTTCCGCTATATAGTCACATATCTAGCCCAGACAAACTCGAAATATCAAAAGTTTGGTTGTTTTTCCTTATTACAAAATTAAAGTCAATTTAAAAAATTTTGTACTTTAACCCATAACCACAAAATTAAGTTTTAACAACCTTACAAGAGAAGGCTTTGGAAAAAATTGTGGGAGAAAGAGAAAATGCTGGTAACCATCATTTTCTCTTTTTCCCACAATGTTTCCCACCTTTTACTCACAAATTCCACTATTTGAGCCACAGTATATCTGTCATTTGCAAAATGTTAATGCTTTGAAATCCGACAAAAAAAAAATTGCATTGTTTGATTAACCCTTTACCACACAATCCCGACTTTCAATGAGCCTGAGAAAGAAGCCTTTTGAAAACATTGTGGGAAAAGGAGAAAATGCTGGTAACCAGCATTTTCTCCTTTTCTCACAATGTTTTCTACCCTTCCCAAAACAAACTTCAGTTTTTTGGTAACATTTATTTTGTCGTCTGCAAATGCTTTCAATTTGGGCCTGTCTAAAATTTTGTCATTTGGTAAAGGGTAAAGGGTTAAGGGATGACATACCGTAAATCTGTACAATCTACCTGCAGTCTCGACCATCAGCCCTGTCAGAGTCACATGTACCATACCAGGTGTCAAGACCAAGAGGTAATTGGCTTGAGCAAGGAGAAAAAAGGAGGGAGGTAATATGTTGTATACTTAAGAAATAATCTTCTTTCTATCATGGTTTATCGTTAAATAACCTACGGCTGTGAGTTAAGAGGCACAATAAATAATCCACCAGGCCGATAGCCCAAGTGGTTTATTCATTGCGCCTCATAACTCACACCCGTGGTTTATTGAACAACAAACCACAATAGAAAGAAGATTATTTTGATTCTAACATGACTAACTCTTGATAAAAGGAAAACAAGTTCATACTTAGTTTACAAAAGCGGATGCGGATTAATTCTTATTTTACACAGAATATGAAATGATATCGATTTTACCATGATTCCGTTGCACTGTGTTTTTGAGTGGAATTCATGTGTCATGTTAGAATGGATCATGATAATGTATTGTTCCATAATTATTAAACAGTAACCAGTCTATATCAAAAATCAGAATATGTTACTATTGCAAACAATGTCTATTGAATTGGTAAAATACAAGTGTCCTTTAACCCTTTACCACACAATCCCGACTTTAAATGACCCGGAAGAAAGAAGCCTTTTGAAAACATTGTGGGAAAAGGAGAAAATGCCGGTAACCAGCATTTTCTCCTTTTCCCACAATGTTTTCTACCCTTCCCAAAACAAATTTCAATTTTCACAGTCACATATATATGTCGTCTGCAAATGCTTTCTATTTGGACCAGTCTAAAATTCTGTCGTTTGGTAAGGAGTTAAATGTAAAGCTCCACTGGACAAAGTCCAAACATGCTTATGCCACTGTGTGATTGCTGTCTGTCAGTCTTGCATCTGTTTCCATGTTTACTAGATTAGGTCTTCAGCATTCATTCTAAACTTACACTGATTACATGTACATGTATTTGTATTGGCATGGGCTTTCACCTTATTAAACCCTTAGGCTGCCTTTGCGCCACCCAAGGACCTTTTGCAGACAGTATAGATCAAGATCAGACTCCTTAAATCCTTAAACTGTTAAATAAATAGAATGAAGGTTTCCAGCCAGTAATATATAAAGAAACATTGTAATTACAAAGTGCTTATTGTTAAAGGAAAACTCACTGTATCAGACAGTGTAGATTCAAGATCTACAGACTGCACATTCTGTGCAGTCTGAACGTGATCTACACTGGCTGCAAAAGAGCATTGAGTTGTCCTTAGCAACTTACGGGTCAAAAAATCTTGTCCTGTTTTACCCTTCTACACATGAGTCATGCTCTGTGGAAAAGGGTTTTAATACATCTGGGAAGAAGTTTCAGCCCATTTCAGCCTGCCCATGCAGTCTGTGCAGACTGACCTTGATCAAAACTTTTTTCATTTGCTAAATTTTCTGCATGTGAAAGGACCATTCAACCTCAGGATTGAGCCAGTTGTTAGACAAAATGGATTTTATGGATCCATAATTATGTGATGACTTGCTTGGTATAATGCATCACAGAAATGCACTATCCCCCTTTTCCCTGAATGTGGCTCAAAATATAAGATAAATGACATGTGATTGAACCAAGTTTATAACATTTTTTTTTTCTTTTTTTGTTTTCATAGTACATACAGGGTCTTCAATTGTTTGTTCGACAACATTTTCACCAGAAAGAGTGTTCTTTGTTTGTCCCTGCACCAAACCAGAAGGCTGATAAAGTAAAGAATTTAAAGTAAGTGAAAAATTGTTTCTCCTTGATTTTTGTCGTAAATCGAGAATTGAATGACAGAATGGATGGTGAAAGCGACTTTCTGTAGGGGAATATTTTGTAAATAGGTAAAGTTTTTAAATCATGGACACAAGAAAAGTATTTAACCCTTTACCACTGAATCCCAAATTTTAACGACCCTGAGGGAGAAGTCTTTTGAAAACATTGTGGGAAAAGGAGAAAATGCTGGTAACCAGCAGAAGTCTTTTGAAAACATTGTGGGAAAAGGAGAAAATGCTGGTAACCAGCATTTTCTCCTTTTCCAACAATGTTTTCTACTCTATCACAGACAAGTTCCATGGTTTGAGCCACATTTGAATTGTCGTCTGCGAGTGCTTTCAATTTGGACAAGTCTACATTTTTATTGTGTGGTAAAGAGTTCAATGTTCAAAAAGACATTATTGAAATTTGTGAAGAGGTATACATGTAGTGCTGCAGTGTTGACCCGAGACAGGGGTCCTGTTTGGCTCAGTGGTAGAGTGTGGGACTCGTGACCTGGAGGCCCCGGGTTCGAGCCCCACTGGATCAATTGGGTTTTTTCACGGGACTGTCCATGGGTAAGACACTTCAGAGGCCTAGCCTTCTACTGGTGGAACCGAGGAAATACATGTAGTTAGCTTGAGTCCCTGATTCAGCATGTACCTGTATTTTGCGTGACCCGAGACAAATAATATTGTGGCAGATTCTTCATCCATTTCCTCGAAGATCTGGTTTATGCAGTTTTAGTAGGGTCAGAGCAGATATTATTACATTAGTTCCACTTAACCCTTTACCACACAATCCCAACTTTTAACGACCCTGAGAGAGAAAGCTCCTGAAAACATTGTGAGAACATCTGCATATTCTGTGAACCCAAACTTTGTTAACTCTTTATACAATCCTGACTTTTAACAACCCTGGGAAAGAAGCCTTTTGAAAACATTGTAGGAAAAGGAGTAAATGCTGGTAACCAGCATTTTTTCCTTTTCCCACAATGTTTTCTACCTTTCCCAAAAACAAATTTCAAAATTTGAGTCACATCCAATTTGTCATCTGCAAATGCTTTCGATTTGGACCGGCTGAAAATTTTGTCATTTGGTAAAGAGTTAACTAATTAGTTCAAAAGATCAAAAGACAGGCTTAACTCTTTACCACACCACAATATTTTAGACCAGTCCAAATTGAAAGCATTTGCAGATGACAAATTAAATGCAACTCAAGAATTGAAATTTGTTTTGGAAAGGGATAGAAAACATTGTGGGAAAAGGAGAAAATGTTGCTTTTTCTCCTTTTCCCACAATGTTTTCCAAAGGCTTCTTTCCCAGGGTTGTTAGAAGTCAGGATTATGTGGTAAAGAGTTAAAGTTTGGGTTCACAGAATATGCAGATGTATAAGTTGAATCTTGTTAACTCTTTACCGTGCAATGCCGACTTTTAACGACCCTGAGAAAGAAGGCTTATGAGAAAATTGCTGGAAAAGGAGAAAAAGCTGATAACTTTGTTACTTGTTTGTATTTAGTTGGCTCTAAATCTGTTCATATTTTCTGCCAAATAAACTTTATGTTAAGTTATGCTATGTTGTCATAGGATATAGAGACACTTTTTGCTGAAATATGTTCTATCTATGAGCATAGTGAAATGTCATTTTTGAAGATTTACTAGACTGAAAGTTTTTTGAAAATATTTTTAGAAAAAAACGAAGACCGGCAACCTGTTTGGGCAAAGCCAGATTGCTGCACAATATTTTCTACCCCATCAAAGACAAATTCTATCTTTTGAGCTACATTTAAAATGTCGTCTGCAAATGCTTTCAGTTTGGACCAGTCTTAATTTTTGTCACATGGTAAATTAAATGCATTCAGATTTGAATGTTCCTAGTACTATACATTACAGATGTCACTGTGGGGAGGTACTGATGGACCATGCAGGTATGAGAAGCACTGATAAAAATACACCTGCAAAAGCTGAAAGCATGTTTATAGAGTCATTGTATCTCATCCCTAAAGGTGAGAAGTTTTGTCCTGTAAATTTTGATAGGATCATAAACCTGGTCTATGATTTACAAATCCTTTACCTTTCAATCCCATCTTTTAAAGAGTCTAGGAAAAGGGCTTTTGAAAACATAGTGGGAAAAGAAGAAAATGCTGGTAACCAGCATTTTCTCCTTTTTCCACCATGTTTTCTACCCAATTATATACAAAAAAACATTACTTTAGACACATTTAATTTGGTGTGTGCAAATGCTTTCAATTTGGACAAGTCTAAAATTTTGTCATTTGGTAGAGAGGTTATTTCTCAATCTCAATTAGTTGCCATCAGCCATTGTATTTTACTGCAAAGACAAAGTATTGCTACTGTCCACTTTAACATTTTACCAGAAGACAAAATTTTAGACTGGTCCATATTCAAAGCATTTGCAGATGACAAATTGTAGGTGGCCCAAATGATGAAATGTATCCTTGATAGGATAGAAAACACTGTTGGAAAAGGAGAAAATGCTGGTTACCAGCTTTGTCTTCTATTCTAACAATGTTTTCAAAAGCTTTCCCTTTCAGAGTCGTTAAAACTCAGCATAGTGTGGTAAAAGGTTAACAGTTGAAACTGAGACATATCAAATGATTTTGACTTCTATACTAGAACCTACTATATATGTTTGTTTGTTGCATCTCAGTGATGCATTATACCAAGCAAGTCATAACATAATTATGGATCCATGAAATTTATTTTGTCTAACAACCACCTGTAATCTGAGGTAAAATGGTCCTTGGACATGCAGAAAATTTACCAAGAGCAAAAAAGTTTTGACCCACGTCAGCCTTAGCAGACAGCAGAGGCTGACCTGCATCTAAACTTTTTACAGATGCATTAAAGAGGCTGACCTGGCTCGAAACTTTTTACAGATGCATTAAATCTTTTCACAGCGCATGACTTGTGTATATGTATATAAAAACAATCCTATTTTGGTAGGGCTTTCAATTACTCTCCAATGCCCATGCAATGTTCAATTTTTTTTAATGCTTGTTCCTGACAAAGTGATAGATCAAGGTAGAAGCCCTAAGGATTGCATTAGACAAGCCTCTGTAAATAAAAGACAAGATGGCGGTTCAGGGAAATATAATAGAGGATAATTAGTGTTTTTGGTGAAAGATCGAAATTTATTTCATCGAGTGAACTTATTGGTAATATTTTCACAAGTGGTGAATCCTGAGATTTTCATGCTTCTAACCCCGAATTTGTTGAGACTTTAATCAAAATCCAGTACAGTTGTTTTCAGTAATTCCCTGTGGCATACCTCTCACATAACAATGTATATTATATTCCTAAAGTGTGAGAAACATAGGCTAAATGTGTGTAAACTATGTCATATTTCCCTCAATTTGAATGGCACGCTCTGTTTACATGTAGGCAACTAGTGCGCAGGAACTACTGTTTCCACCTTCAATTGAAGAGTTAGAAAATATAGAATTGGTATTTTCAGAGTTCATAACCATGAAATATCAAACCGCAATCCACCATTATTTCTCGATAAACTACCGAAAAGCATGAAATAATGTTGCGTCATTTTAGCCATGTTTCATATGTTATCTTGAAAGACTTTATATGTGGACCAGTCTAAGAAATTGTTATCTGGTAAAGATTTAACCCTTTTTACCAAGCAAGCCCAGGTTTTCACCTGGGGAAGAGGCCTTTTGAAAACATTGTGGTAAAAGAAGAAAATGCTGGTAACCAGCATTTTCTTCTTTTCCCACAATGTTTTCTTCCCTTACAAAGGTAAATCTCAGTTTCTGAGTCATGTTTAACCCTTTCCCAAACGTCAAATTTTGGACTGGTCTAAATTGAAAGAGTTTGCAGACGTCAATTTTAGATTTGATGAAAATGGCAGAAAGTTCTCAAAAAGGGTAGACAACGCTGTGGGAAAAGGAGAAATTGCTCGTTACGAGCAATTTCTCCTTTTCCCACAGTGTTTTCAAAAGACTTGTACTGCAGACACGTGAAAACCAGGGCTTGTTTGGGAAAGGGTTAACTTGTCAGCAAATGCTTTCAATTTAGACAAGTCTATAATTTTGTCATTTGGCAAAGAGTTAAGTTTTTATCAAATGATCCCATGCTTGTAATGTTTTCTTCTTAGTATTGTATCAAATTTGAATAAAGTTTATTTACCCTTTTCTTTAACCCTTTACCAAACGACAATATTTCGGTCTGGTCCAAATCGAAAGCATTTGCAGAGGACAAATTAAGTGTAGCTAAAATGATTGCATTTATTTCTGAAAGGTTAGAAAACATTGTGGGAAAAGGAGAAAATGCTGGTTACCAGCATTTTCTCCTTTTCCCACAATGTTTTCGAAAGGCTTCTTTCTCAGGGTCGTTAAAAGTCGGGATTATGTGGTAAAGAGTTAAATGATTGGTTGTCTTAGAACTGAGGCCATATATAAGCAGTCACAAGCTGGAGGAAGAACCATCACCAAGAATGCCTGTGTTACCTTGGAGTAAAGAGAATATTAGAACAACAGTCACTGGTACCTATGGTGAAATAGACTTTGTCAATGTGGAACATCATGGTGGAAAAAAGCCAGCAAAGGTAAACATGCTCCCATTCTGTATAGAAATACACTTGAGCCATGCACTAGGAAAAAAGAGTGTAATGCATGGCCACGATGCATTATACCAAGCAAGTCATCACGTAATTGTGGATCCATAAAATCCATTTTGCCTAACAAGCAACTGAATCATGGAGTTGAATGGTGCTTGCATATGAAGAAAATTGACCACAACCAAAACGTTTTGACCCATGTCAGCTTGTGCTGACTGCGCAGGCTGCCAAGGGTCGATACTTTTTGCAGAATGTGTTAAACCCTCCTTTTCATAGAGCATGGCTCATTTGTAATGGATGTACTTTTTTTCTGTAGTAATTGCAAAATAGCTGCTCAGACATGTCACACTCTGATAAAGTTTCTGACTTACAATGACCGACCTTTTATCTCCTTGTGGGGAGACACTGTTTTGGACTTGTTCATATTGAAAGCATTTGCAGAGGAAAAATTTGGTTCAAATGATGGGATTGATCTTTTAAAGGGTTGAAAATATTGTGGGAAAGGAGAAAAAAGTAGTTACCGGCATTCTCTCCTTTTCTGACAATGTTTTCAAAAGTCTCCTTCATTATGGTTGTTTGATTTCATTAAGATTGTTTGGTAAAGTGTTAAGTTAGAGGCGGTATACTGCTTTGCACATGTCAGCCAGCTGGCCATTTTAAGCTCCTTATCAAATCGTAAAATTGTAGACTGGTTCAAATCAAAAACATTTGCAGACGACAAATCAAATGTGACTCAAAAATTGAAACTAGCCTTTGGAAGAGTAGAAGACATTGTGGAAAAAGGAGAAAATGCTGGTTACCAGCATTTTCTCCTTTTCCCACAATGTTTTCAAAGGCATTTTTCCGCAAGGTCATTAAAATGTGAGATTGTATGTTGAAAGGTTAAGGTCAACAAGTCTAAGGTCAAGGTCACAGTGACATTCTGATTACCAATTTGTTTCTGGTGAATTTATAGAAATTGGTTTAACCATTTACCACACAATCCTGAGTTTTAATGACCATAAAGAAAAGACTTCTTGTAATCATCATTTTCTCCTTTTCCCACAAGGTTTTCTAATCTATCAAAGTCAGAAGATTATTTGAGCTACATTTTTTAATTAATTTGTCGTATGCAAATGCTTTAAATTTGGTCAGGTCCAAAATTTTGTTGTTCGGTAGAGAGTCTACCAAAGTTCTTTAGGCATACAGTAGATATTCATCACAAAGTGCAGACAGTCCTCATATACCAAAGTCAAGGAACCTTTCACATATTCAACACTTTACCAGAAATTATCGATACATCCAAATTGAAAGCATTTGCAGAAAATGAGTCAAATGTGGCTGAAATGATGAAATTTGTCACAAATGGGGAAGAAAACGTTGTGAGGAAATGAGAAAATGATGGTTACCAGCATTTACTTCTTTTCCCACAATGTTTTCAAAGGCTTATTCCGTCCAGGCATCATGAAGAGACAGTACTGACAATGGTACCTAGCAACACCTAACTGATGCGTTAAGATACAAGTAATCCCTTGTGATTTTTGGCTCGGCTGTTTCCAAAGAAAATATTGAGTTATTGTTGTAGCCCTGGTGCCATCATTGTCATCATCATAATCTGTCGTCAATTGGCCATGGGTTGTTGTGCAAAAGCACCTGAAGGCAAGCATTGGCACATGCATGCAGTGCTCTTGTCATTCTTTTTTTTTTTTTAAATTATAATTATTTATATTAGTATCACAATTGAGCCATGCTCTGGCAAAAGGGGCTTAATGGATCTCGGTGATGCATTGTACCAATCGAGCCACCACATAATTATGGATCCGTAATAGCACTTTTTTTAACAATCAACTGAATTGTGCGGTAGACTAGTCCTCTGACATACAAAAAATTGAGAAATAGTGAAAAGTTTCAGCCCAGGTCAGCCTGTGCGGACTGCGCAGGCTGACCTGGGTCAATACTTTTCACAGATGCATTAAGCCCCACTTTTCACATAGCATGGCTCATATACATGTTTTATGCATTTACATTACAAAATGGAATGTAAAAGAAATGAGTGGAATTTCTATGACTACATTACAGTATGTAAGGATATCAGATGACGATTCTGTGGACTATTTAATGGAGCTGATGGTAGAGCACTGGAAAATAATGGAGCCACAGGCCCCACATCTTGTCATATCTGTTGTAGGAGGGGCTAAGAATTTTAAATTAGATGGAAGAATGAGAGATACCTTTTCTACAGGACTTATAAAGGTGCATCTTATGTCACTGTAAAATATATATAATATAAATGCTCTTTCAAACGGGGACTTAACTCTTTACCACACAACAAAAATGTAGACTTGTCCAAATTGAAAGCCTTTGCAGACAACAATCTAAATATGGCAGAAATTGTTGAATTTGCCTTTGATAGTGTAGAAAACATTCTAGGAAAAGGAGAAAATACTGGTTACCACCATTTTCTCCTTTTCCCACCATGTTTTCAAAAGGTTTCTTCCTCAGGGTCGTTAAAAGTAGGGATTGCATGGTAAAGGGTTAATGCATTTGCAAAAAGTATAGACCCAGGTCAGACTGCACAGTCCGCTCAGGCTGACCTGTGTCAAAGCTTTTTGCTTTTGGTCAATTTTCTGCTTGTCAGAGAACCATTCTACCTCAAGATTCACTTGGTTGTTAGATAAAATGGATTTTATGGATCCATAATTATATGATGACTTGCTTGGTACAATGCATCACAGATATGCATTGAACACCTTTTTGCCAAAGCATGGCTCACATAACAGTGGGCAGTTGTCTTTTTTAATGTAATTCATTTTGCATCAATTAATTGGTTCAACTCTTTACCACACAATGACGAAATTTAACGCCTCTGGGAAATTACTTTTGAAAACATTGCGGGAAAAGGAGAAAATGCTGTTAACACGCATTTTCTTCTTTTCCAACAATGTTCTCCTATCATTTGATTTGTCATCTGCATATGCTTTGAATTTGGGCCAGTCTAAAGTCTTGTTTTCTGGTAAAGAGTTAATATGTTTTATTTTCAACAATTAACATTTATGAGCACAGGATGAGTTTTCCCTCTGGTGTTTTTTCCCTCACATTTTGATGTTAAAAGACTTTGAAAGGGATGAAAACATTGTGGGACAGAAAGAAAATCCTTTCATCCAGCTGCTTTTCCTTGTTCCACAATGTTTTTCAGAAGCCTTTTTCCTCAGAGCCAATAAATCACAGAATCATTTCAAGAAGGGGTAAAAAAAGGTGTTAAAATTCAAAGCACTTGCAGACAGCAAATTACATGTACCTCAAAGATGATTGCTGTCTTTGAAAGGTTAGAAAACATTGTGTGAAAGGAAGAAAATGCTGGTTACCAGCATTTTCTCCTTTTCACACAATGTTTTCAGAAGACTTCTTTGCAGGTGTTGTTAAAACATGGGATTGCCTGGTTAACCCTTTCCCAAACAAGCCCTGGTTTTCATGTGTCTGCAGTACAAGTCTTTTGAAAACACTGTGGGAAAAGGAGAAATTACTCGTAACGAGCAATTTCTCCTTTTCCCATAGTGTTTTCTACCCTTTTTGATAACTTTCTGCCATTTTCATCAAATCTAAAAATTGTTGTCTGCAAACTCTTTCAATTTGGATCAGTCCAAAATTTGTCGTTTTGGAAAGGGTTAAGGGTTAAAAAACCAGAAGGCTTAGAGTCTGACAATATTTTTCACTGAAAGGTATCATTACTTTCCATAGACTGCTAAAACAACCTCAGCTTGGCTGATTACTTCTGGATTCAACATGGGAGTGATGAAGGCTGTTGGTCAAGCCGTCAGACAGGGACAGTCATTCTGCTGGGATAATGACCAGATGAGCCATGTTCTACGATGTATTGGTATAGCTCCTTGGGGATACGTGATGGACAGGAAAAAACTAGAGAGTGAGAGTACTGATGGAGTGGTATTTATCACATAACCTTCCTTAGGTCGTATTATGTTATTCCCCGGTCGTCCGTCCGTCAGTCCGTCCGTCTGTCTGTCTGTCTGTCTGTCCGTCCGTCTGTTAGCAATTTCTTGTGTGCGCAACTCCTCCTACAGTTTCCGTTGGAATTATTTGAAACTTGCCACAATGAATCTCCATGATGTCTAGTTGTGCACCTGACTCTTAGAATTTGGATCGCTGTTTGCGTTCTAAAATTATCTGCCCTTGATTTCTGAAAAAACCAACTTTTCACTTTGAATTGTTGTTCAGGCCATAACTTCCATACCATAAATGGTATCAACTTGAAACTACATACACTGATAGAACACATTATGGAGAAAAGCAGTGCACAAGAACCATAACTCTGCTGCTCTTGTTTTTTGAGTTATTGCCCTTTGTTAATTTTCAGTTTGAATTTTTGTCCAGGCCATAACTTCCAAACTATAAAAGCTCTTAACTTGGAACTTCATACACTGATAGAACACATTATGGAGAAGTGCAGTGCACATGAACCATAGCTCAGCCACCTTTATTTTTTGTTATTGCCCTTTGTTAATTTTCAGTTTGAATTTTTGTCCAGGCCATAACTTCCAAACTTTAAAATCCATCATCTTGAAACTTCAAAGACTAATAGAACACATTATGAAGAAGTGCATTGCACAAGAACCATAACTCTGCCATCCTTCTTTTTGAGTTATTGCCCTTTGTTAGTTTTCACTTTGAATTTTTGTCTGGGCCATAATTTCTAAGTTATAAAAGCTATGATCTTGAACCTTCAAAGACTTATAGAACACCTTGTGGAGAAGAGCAATTTACAAAAATTGTGACTGTGCTACCCTTATTTTTTTAGTTATTGCCCTTTAATATTTTTCACATTAGACTTTTGTTTGGGCCAGATCTTCCAAACTATAAAAGCTATCAACTTGAAACAATATACACTGATAGAACGGATTCCTTCAATAAATTATTACAGACAATCAAGACTTACTTTCTTTATCATGGAATATAACTACTCTTCATTCACGGCCCATCCTTCATTTCAACTCATTTCACTGACAAGCCCCTTCGGGCGTATATGCGCCACCCTGCGAAGCTCTTGTTTTCAGTGTAATATGCACATTACAAATTTCCTTTTATTTCATGCTTTTCGGTAGTTTATCGAGAAGTAATGGTTTGTTATTTCATGGTTACGACTAGTGAAAATATGGATTTCGTACTTTCTAACTCTTCAAGGGAAGGCGGAAACAATAGTTACCCTGGTAATCGGCGCGTGCCATTCAAATGGAGAGAAACATGAAGTAATTTACGCTATATTTCTTGTGCTTTACGTAATTTTGTGATGCATTGTTATGTGAGGGGGTACGCCACAGGGAATGACCGAAAATAACTGTACTGAATTTTGATGAAAGTTCCAACAAAATAAGGGTTAGAAGCATGAAATAAATAGAATATTTGTTTTTTTCTGTAAAAGATTGAACTTTATTTCATCCCGTGAACATCATCGGTAATATTTTCACTTGTGGCTGCACCACTTGTGAAAATATTACCGATGAAGTTCACTTGATGAAATAAATTTTGATCTTTCACCAAAAAAACAAATATCCTCTATATCTTATATACTTGTTTGATGTCACAATTGTGTGATGTCAGTTTTGACGTCATTTGTATGTATTTTTTTTAGAAATGAATGGGTTTTTTATGGATATTAATGCATGTGCATCTATAGACGGTTTTGAATCTTAGGATCTATAATATGTGAAATATTTTTTTATATTTAAAAGAATCTGACATTGGTTGGTTTTTGAACAGTGTTTTATCTCTCTGGCAGTAAGGAGGTATCTGTAACAACACTGGTGAAAAACAAGGGAAAAAAAAAAGAAAGGACTAATACTGCATCTGCTTTAAGTTAACCCTTTCCCAAACAAGCCCTGGTTTTCATGTGTCTGCAGTACAAGTCTTTTGAAAACACTGTGGGAAAAGGAGAAATTGCTCGTAACGAGCAATTTCTCCTTTTCCCACAGTGTTTTCTACCCTTTTTGAGAACTTTCTGCCATTTTCATCAAATTTAAAATTGTTGTCTGCAAACTCTTTCAATTTGGACCAGTCCAAATTTGTCGTTTGGGAAAGGATTAAATATGCTTTCATGTTAAGAGAGAGAGAAAAAAAAAACACTGGGAAAAACGGAAATTTTATGTAAAAACCCATATATGACAACTATATAAAACGTTATATCTGTTATTTCAGGGCAGATTTAATGTTAATTTTCGAATGAGTAACACCATTCTACATGGGCAGCCTGTCCCCCTTAATGCTGATCATACACATTTTGTGTTTGTGGATGATGGGTACAGAAACAGATATGGTGGTGTAGCAGCTTTGAGGTCCAAGTTTGAACAAAAAGTTTTTAAATCTGTGAAAGGTAGATTGTCTCTGCTTTACAACTAATATTTGCATTAACCCTTTACCATGCAGTTCCTACTTTTAACAACCCTGAGGAAGAAGCCTTTTGAAAACATTGTGGGAAAAGGAGAAAATGCTGGTAACCAGCATTTTCTCCTTTTTCCACAATGTTTTCTATCCTACCAAACAAAAATCACATTGTTTGAGCCATGTTGAAATTAACGTCTGCAAATGCTTTTAATTTGGATGGTTCTTAATTTTTTTCGTAAAGAGTTAAAGTCTGGGTTAACTTAAGCTTATTATCATACCATTTGTCTAGCCAGCAGATCACACTAACCTTTTCCCAAGGTGTTTTCAAAAAGCTTCATCCTCAGGATCATTAAAATTCCAGATTGTGTGGTAAAGGGTTAAAGAATTTGAAACTAGTTAGTGCCTCAAAGGAGTGTGTTTGTAAGGTATAGGTTAACTGTTTACCACACAAGAAAAATTTAGACTGGTCCAAACTGAAAGCATTTGCAGACGACAATTTAAATGTGACTTGTCTTAGATAGGGTAGAAAACATTGTGGGAAATGGAGAAAATGCTGGTTACCAGCATTTTCTCCTTTTCCCACAATGTTTTCAAAATGGCTTCTTCCTCAGGGTCGTTAAATGTCAAGATTGTGTGATAAAAAGTTAACTGTAGCTTATCATCATATCATTTGTCTAGCCAGCAGATCATACCAAACCTTTTCCCTCAGTGTTTTCAAAAGGCTTCTTTCTAAGGATTGTTGAAAGTCAGGATTGTGGGGTAAAGGGTTAAAGAATTTTAAACTATTTAGTGCTAGTAAAGTGTTTGTCTGTAACTAGCTAAATCATCTGCTTTAGCCAATCAGATATTGTGTTACGTTCTACATCTAGAATAGAACTAAAATTCAATTTATAATAGTTTGTGAAATGTGCCCTCGTCTTACTGTAATTATACCCCCGCAAACGAAGTTTGTGGGGGGTATACTGGAATCAGCCTGTCGGTCGGTCGGTTGGTCAGTCGGTCTGTCTGCAAAATCTTGTCCGGACAACTCCTCCTACAGTTTCTGTCTGATTCACGTTAAACTTGGCAGAAGTGTTCATTAGGAGCTGTAGATGTGCAAGACACACATTTTGTAAAAATTCCATCAAGAATTACTGAGTTATTGCCCCTGATTTGACTTAAAAATGCTTGTCCGGACAACTCCTCCTACAGTTTCTGTCTGATTCACTTTAAACTTGGCATAAGTGTTCATTAGGAGCTGTAGATGTGCAAGACACACATTTTGTAAAAATTCCATCAAGAATTACTGAGTTATTGCCCCTGATTTGACTTAAAAATGCTTGTCTGGACAACTCCTCCTACAGTTTCTGTCTGATTCACTTTAAACTTGGCATAAGTGTTCATTAGGAGCTGTAGATGTGCAAGACACACATTTTGTAAAAATTCCATCAAGAATTACTGAGTTATTGCCCCTGATTTGACTTAAAAATGCTTGTCTGGACAACTCCTCCTACAGTTTCTGTCTGATTCACTTTAAACTTGGCATAAGTGTTCATTAGGAGTTGTAGATGTGCAAGACGCAACTTTCGTGAAAATTCTATGAAGAATTAATGAGTTATTGCCCCTGATTCACATTTAAAATGCTTGTCCGGACAACTCCTCCTACAATTTCAGTCCGATTCGCTTTATACTTGGCAGAAGTGTCCATTTGGAGTTGTAGATGTGCAAGACACACATTTTGTAAAAATTCCATCAAGAATTACTGAGTTATTGCCCCTGATTTGACTTAAAAATGCTTGTCTGGACAACTCCTCCTACAGTTTCTGTCTGATTCACTTTAAACTTGGCATAAGTGTTCATTAGGAGCTGTAGATGTGCAAGACATACATTTTGTAAAAATTCCATCAAGAATTACTGAGTTATTGCCCCTGATTTGACTTAAAAATGCTTGTCTGGACAACTCCTCCTACAGTTTCTGTCTGATTCACTTTAAACTTGGCATAAGTGTTCATTAGGAGCTGTAGATGTGCAAGACACACATTTTGTAAAAATTCCATCAAGAATTACTGAGTTATTGCCCCTGATTTGACTTAAAAATGCTTGTCTGGACAACTCCTCCTACAGTTTCTGTCTGATTCACTTTAAACTTGGCATAAATGTTCATTAGGAGTTGTAGATGTGCAAGACGCAACTTTCGTGAACATTCTATGAAGAATTAATGAGTTATTGCCCCTGATTCACCTTTAAAATGCTTGTCCGGACAACTCCTCCTACAATTTCAGTCCGATTCACTTTATACTTGGCAGAAGTGTCCATTTGGAGTTGTAGATGTGCAAGACACACATTTTGTAAAAATTCCATCAAGAATTACTGAGTTATTGCCCCTGATTTGACTTAAAAATGCTTGTCTGGACAACTCCTCCTACAGTTTCTGTCTGATTCACTTTAAACTTGGCATAAGTGTTCATTAGGAGCTGTAGATGTGCAAGACACACATTTTGTAAAAATTCCATCAAGAATTACTGAGTTATTGCCCCTGATTTGACTTAAAAATGCTTGTCCGGACAACTCCTCCTACAGTTTCTGTCTGATTCACTTTAAACTTGGCATAAGTGTTCATTAGGAGCTGTAGATGTGAAAGACACACATTTTGTAAAAATTCCATCAAGAATTACTGAGTTATTGCCCCTGATTTGACTTAAAAATGCTTGTCCGGACAACTCCTCCTACAGTTTCTGTCTGATTCACTTTAAACTTGGCATAAGTGTTCATTAGGAGCTGTAGATGTGCAAGACACACATTTTGTAAAAATTCCATCAAGAATTACTGAGTTATTGCCCCTGATTTGACTTAAAAATGCTTGTCTGGACAACTCCTCCTACAGTTTCTGTCTGATTCACTTTAAACTTGGCATAAGTGTTCATTAGGAGTTGTAGATGTGCAAGACGCAACTTTCGTGAAAATTCTATGAAGAATTAATGAGTTATTGCCCCTGATTCACATTTAAAATGCTTGTCCGGACAACTCCTCCTACAATTTCAGTCCGATTCGCTTTATACTTGGCAGAAGAGTCCATTTGGAGTTGTAGATGTGCAAGACACACATTTTGTAAAAATTCCATCAAGAATTAATGAGTTATTGCCCCTGATTTGACTTAAAAATGCTTGTCCGGACAACTCCTCCTACAGTTTCTGTCTGATTCACTTTAAACTTGGCATAAGTGTTCATTAGGAGTTGTAGATGTGCAAGACGCAACTTTCGTGAAAATTCTATGAAGAATTAATGAGTTATTGCCCCTGATTCACATTTAAAATGCTTGTCCGGACAACTCCTCCTACAGTTTCTGTCTGATTCACTTTAAACTTGGCAGAAGTGTTCATTAGGAGCTGTAGATGTGCAAGACACACATTTTGTAAAAATTCCATCAAGAATTACTGAGTTATTGCCCCTGATTTGACTTAAAAATGCTTGTCTGGACAACTCCTCCTACAGTTTCTGTCTGATTCACTTTAAACTTGGCATAAGTGTTCATTAGGAGCTGTAGATGTGCAAGACATACATTTTGTAAAAATTCCATCAAGACTTACTGAGTTATTGCCCCTGATTTGACTTAAAAATGCTTGTCCGGACAACTCCTCCTACAGTTTCTGTCTGATTCACTTTAAACTTGGCATAAGTGTTCATTAGGAGCTGTAGATGTGCAAGACACACATTTTGTAAAAATTCCATCAAGAATTACTGAGTTATTGCCCCTGATTTGACTTAAAAATGCTTGTCCGGACAACTCCTCCTACAGTTTCTGTCTGATTCACTTTAAACTTGGCATAAGTGTTCATTAGGAGCTGTAGATGTGCAAGACACACATTTTGTAAAAATTCTATCAAGAATTACTGAGTTATTGCCCCTGATTTGACTTAAAAATGCTTGTCCGGACAACTCCTCCTACAGTTTCTGTCTGATTCACTTTAAACTTGGCATAAGTGTTCATTAGGAGCTGTAGATGTGCAAGACACACATTTTGTAAAAATTCCATCAAGAATTACTGAGTTATTGCCCCTGGTTTGACTTAAAAATGCTTGTCTGGACAACTCCTCCTACAGTTTCTGTCTGATTCACTTTAAACTTGGCATAAGTGTTCATTAGGAGCTGTAGATGTGCAAGACGCAACTTTCGTGAAAATTCTATGAAGAATTAATGAGTTATTGCCCCTGATTCACATTTAAAATGCTTGTCCGGACAACTCCTCCTACAATTTCAGTCCGATTCACTTTATACTTGGCAGAAGTGTCCATTTGGAGTTGTAGATGTGCAAGACACACATTTTGTAAAAATTCCATCAAGAATTACTGAGTTATTGCCCCTGATTTGACTTAAAAATGCTTGTCCGGACAACTCCTCCTACAGTGTCTGTCTGATTCACTTTAAGGAGGTCTTTTCTGTCATATGTATAGTTGGCCAACATTATGGGAAAAGGCACCTTTGGACATTTTCAACAAGTTTGGATCCAGACCAGCCGCTGTGTCTCAGACATATTATCAGATCATGGTCTGCACTTTTTTACACTCATTTAGTTTTGTGTCCAATTAAATTGATACTCTGCATAAATATTCACCAGGAGCAGTAGAGGTTCAAGATGCATTTTTCTCAAATGTTTGCCAAATTAATTACCCCTGAATTTACTCAAAACTTCTTGTCCAGAGAACTATTCCTTCAGTTTAAGTCTTATTCACTTGATATTTGTCATGATATTCACCAGGAGCGGTAGATGTGCAAAGCACAAATTTCATGAGTGTTGGCCTAATGATTACGGAGTTATTGCCCCTAAATTGACATTGCAGAGTTATTGCCCCTGTGACATGAAATATAGGGGCGGGGGTATTTATCACCTTTAGTGATAGTTATTCTAGTTAATTCTTAGGCTGCTAAGTGTGACTGACTGACCTTTCATGGACAGCTTAGATCAAGATCAGACTGCACAGAATGTGCAGTTTGATCTCGGACCCTACACTATCTGATAAGGAGATATCTTTCCGCCAAAAATACCTTTGAAAATAGGAAAATTTGGGTTTATACTATCGGTTTGAAATTTTCACTTCTTTTATTTAGCAGGATAGGATTGCCAAGCCCCTATAGCTCAGTCAGTAGCGCACAGGACTTGAGAACAGGAGGTTGCTGGTTCCATAAACAATAATTTCTTTCCGAGGATTGATGATAGTCATCGAGACAGGATTCATTCCTCTCTCACCGCTGACCATTGTTTCAATGATGGTTATGTGCGAAAGCAGCAGTGGCTTGGAAAGAATATTGTGCAGAGTACTGTTAAAAAAAAACTCTAGGAAAGCGTGGATGGGTGCACTTGCCGCCATGATATAACTGAAATAATGTTGAAAATGGCATTAAACACCATACAATTAATCAATCAATCAACCTACTTAGCAGGATAAGGGTTAAGTATTTCTGTTTTCTGAACAGATGGTGGACTGGGGATACCTGTAGTCCTGGTGGTGGTGGAGGGAGGTACAGATGCTATCGCAGATGCAAAATCCTCCCTCGAACATGACATACCGGTTGTTGTCTGTTCTAGTACAGGGCGAGCTGCAGATATCATAGCCTATGCTTATTCACATGCAAAGTCTATGAGTGGGTAAGAAATATCTATGATATCTGTTTTTCTTGTCAAAATCTGTAGAGAGATTCAGTTTGTAATCATGAACCTATGTTTTTTTTTTCTAAAAATCTAAATAAAACTAAGTTTTATGAACATTTCTGAATTATATGACAACCTTGAAAATTTCTGTCATAGGATGCATTTTCTCAAATTTCAAATTCTGTGTTAGTAAATAGCATTCATATGTAATACTTGGCACTCTTATTCAGAATAAGTCTTCTAAATGATATTTTTACTTTGTAGCTTTTGCAGATCTTAAACTCATCTAAATGACAACATTTGCATTGAAAGCATTTGCAGATGACAAAATAAAGGTAGCTCAAAGATGATTTCTTTCTTTGATAGGACAGAAAACACTGTGGGAAAGGGAGAAAATGTTGGTTACCAGCATTTTCTCTTTTTCCAACTTTTTCAAAAATCTTCTCCCTAGGGTCGTTTAAGCTCGGGATTTTGTGGTAAAGGTTAAATATGCAATACACGCCCTTGTTGTTTTTGTTTCCAAATGGTCTCTGAAGTATAAAGCTATACGTATACAAGGTAATGATGTGGTGAAATTGAATAACCCTTTACCATGCAATCCCGAGTTTTAACAACCCTGATGTAAAAAGCATTTGGAAACATGGTAAGAAAAGAAGAAAATGCTGGTAACCAGCATTTTCTCATTTTCTTACAATTCTTTTTACCCTCTCTGATACAATTTCCATCATGAGTATCATTTTATTTGTCGTCTGCAAATGCTTTTAATATGGATCTTTCTAAGACTTTGTCATTTCGTATAGAAATAAGGATATAAACTTTTGTGTGTTTTTTTGTTATAGAGGAATGAGAGAAATGAATCAAAAACACCTTGGAAAACTAAGGGAAAAAATCTCTGATGTGTATGGTAAATCCTGGAAAGAAGATGAAAAAGAAAAGAAAATTGATGGCATTTTATCAATGGTTATGTTTTGCTGTGAGAAATCCAATCTAGTAAGTATATTTCATTTTCCTAAAAATGTCCTTGTTAAACATGTAAATGAGCCATGCTTTGTAAAAAGGGGTGAAATGCATCTGCATAAAGTGTCAACCCATGTCAGCCTGCGCAGTCCGCAGAAAAAATTAATTTTTACAGATCCAAAATTATGTGATGACTTGCTTGGTATATGGGATCACCCAGATGCATTATACCACCTTTTGTCAGAGCAGAGCTCAGTCCTATAAAAAGTTGAGTTCCCTTCCTACACCCATGTATATGTATCATGCCTTAAAGCTCACTTTTCAAGCACATTCTGTACTTTGACTTTTACATGTTTTCAGAACTTTTGATTTTCTGAATCATATTTTGTTAGACTCTTCTTAAACCCTTTACCAAACTATCCCCTGTTTTAACAGCCCTGAAGAAGGAGGCTTTTAAAAATATATTTGAAAATATATTGGGAAAAGGAGAAAATGCTGGTAACCAGCATTTTCTCCTTTTTCCTGAAATATTTTCTACCTTTTCAATTTCAAATATCATTCGAGCCAAAGTCTATTTGCTATCTGCAGTTACTTTTAAAGATAATTGCTCTGATTAACCAGCTTCCAACCAAACAATCCCGAGTTTCATCAACCTTAAAATGAGGATTTTTGAAATGTTGCTTTTCCTGCAATGTTTATGCAGATTCCTTAATTTAAGCTACATTTGCCTGTTGCAAATGCTTTCAATTTGAGAATGTCATAACCCTTTACAAAATGGCAACACTTTGGACTTCAGAATTCAAAGGATTTGTGAACAAGATGTTAAATATGGCTTAAATGGTGGAAATTGTTTTTGAAAGGGTAGAAAAATTATGGGAAAAGGAGAAAATGCTGTTTACCAGCATTTTCTCCTTTTCCCACATTGTTTTAAAAGCCTACATTTACAGGGTTATTTAAAGTCAAAATTGTGTGATAAATGGTAAAACTTTGTTGTTTGGTAAAGAGTTAAAGGTTATAATTTTACTTTTTAGCTCTGCTGTTTTTGAAGAAAAGATTGAGTTATTACCGTAGCCCTGGCATCGTCACCTGTGTCTGTGTTGGCTTAATCATGAAAGAAACTTGGCATTTTGTAATATCCCTGTTAATACTGAAGATATTTACTTCAGACTTGGACAAGATTTTAATTATCAAAAGGGGAATTCATGCAAAACTGCAGATAACAAAGTTTTTTGACACAGTTATGCCCCTTTTTTTACTTAGAATTTTCAAAAACTTTGACATGTTATGTCTCTGTTATTACTGAAGATATTTACCTTCAATTTGTTGTTAATAATCAAAAGGGGGATCCATAAAACAATGACAGATAACCATCGAAGTTTTTTTGACACAGTTATGTCCCTTTTTTACTTAAAATTTTCACGGGAAATCAAGCAACTGCAGCCGAGCATTGGCTCCTGCATGTGGTGCTCTTGTGTTTTATTTTACTTCTTTGATCTCTTAACTTAACCTCCTTAGCAATGGATTCAATAGCAACTGCACCAAATACACTACACGACACTACAACTCAATTATTTCAGATCACTGTTTTCAACATGAATAAACAGGAAGATCTAGATCTAGCTATATTGTCTGCCTTGTTAAAGGCTACCTCTGGAGCAAGCGAAGACCAACTCCTAAAACAAGTAAAACTGGCCTTGACCTGGAATAGAGTTGATATAGCACAGGAAGAAATATTTAGAGAGGATGTACTATGGAAACATGGTTTGTTTTATTTTTTTCCTGTTCATTGCAAGTAATCTTAATCCTTTACCAAAAAATGCTGTTTTGACAACCCTTAACACTTTACCACAAGATAAACTTTTACACTCATCCAAATTGAAAGCATTTGCAGATTACAAATTAGATATGGTTCATATGGTGAGATTTGTCTGTAAAAGGACAGAAAACATTGGTTACCAGCATTTTCTCCTTTTCCCACAAAGTTTTCAAAAGGCCTCTTTGTCAGGGTCGTTAAACTCGGGACTGTGTGGTAAAGGGTTAACCTTTTACAGACAACAAAATTTTAGATTTATCCAAATCTAAAGTATTTGCAGACAACATATCAAACATGGATCAAATAGTGGAAATGTCTTTGAAAGGGTAGAAAGTAATGTGGGAAAAGGACAACATGCTGGTTATCAACATTTTCTGCTTTTTCGACAATGTATTCTGCCCATTTTGAATTCGGATTTGATCATTTTGAATTTGCCGTCTGCGGATGCTTTCCACTGGTGCAAGTCTAACATTTTGTTGTTTGGTAAAGAGATTAATTTCCACCTGAAGACAACTTATTTAACTCTTTACCACACAATCCCGAGTTTTAATGACCCTGAAGAAGAAGGCCTATTGAAAACATTGTGGGAAAAGGAGAAAATGCTGGTAACCAGCATTTTCTCCTTTTCCCACAATGTTTTCTACTCTTTCTAAGATAATTTTCTCCATTTGAACCACATTGATATTGTTGTCTGCAAAAGCCTTCAATTTGGGCCAGTCTAACATTTTGTTGTTTGGTAAAGGGTTAACTCTTTACCAAGTATCAAAAGTTTAGACTCATTCAATTTGAAAGAACTTGCAGAAAACAATTTCAATGAATCTCCAATGATTGGGTTTGTCTTTGAAAGGATAGAAAACATTGTTTGAAAAGCAGAAAATGCTGATCACCAGCATTTTCTCCTTTTCCCTTAATGATTTCAAAAGCTGCCTGTCTAAGGGTTCTTTAAACTTGGATTGTGTGGTAAAAGGTTAACCTTGCAGAAGACCACCTTTGGAAACAAGGTAACAAAAGTAGAAATTACTGTCTGAAACATATCTTAATGATGATTGGTACATAGTTTCATTGTATTCTATCTTGTTATATTGATTTTACATGTCCTTATGTCAATTAAAGGTGGTTCAAAAATCAAATTGCAGTCTTGTGTTCACCAGTTTATCTTGAGTGATTAACTCTTTACCAAACAATAAAATTTTGGACTTGTCCAAATTCAAAGAGTTTGCAGATGACAAACATTGCTCAAATTGTGGGATTTATCTTTGAAAGGGTAGAAAACATTTTGAGAAAAGGTGAAAATGGTTGTAAACAGCATTTTCTCCATTTCTCACAATGTTTTCAAAAGCATTCTTCCACATGGTTGTTAAAACTTGCAATTTTGTGCTTAAGAGTAAGTGGATTGTTCCTTTACTAAAAAATCCTGAACTTTAACCCTTGACCAAATAATCCCGAATTTTAACAACTCTGAGAAAGAGGCCTTTTGAAAAAACATTGTGGGAAAAGGAGAAAATGCTGGTAACCAGCATTTTCTCCTTTTCCCACGATGTTTTCTACCCCTCTGAAAACAAATTTCAATTTTTGAGTCACATTAATTTTGTCGTCTGCAAATGCTTTCACTTTGGATGAGTCTAAAATTTTGTCGTTTGGCAAAGAGTTAGGTACCCTGAGAAAAACAGCTTTGGAAAACAATGTTGGGAAATGCTGCTAACCATTTTTAAACATTAATGAAATTTATTTGTTTACATCTTCTGTCCATGGTATGAAAATTGTATGCAGTGGTCATGAAAAAAAGGTATTTCTATCTTGGCAAGTCTGTAGTTTTGCCATCTAGATAAGGGTTAAAATTCCTCTCTACTGTTTTTCCAGGTAGTTTGTATGAAACTCTGTTTGAAGCCATAATGACAGACAAAATCAAGTTTATAGAATTAATTCTGCAGCAAGGCTCTGTGATAATGAAGGATTTTCTGACAGCATCACGTCTCAATGAACTCTACATGAAGGTAAGAATCTGTACAGTTTTTACATCAACTTTTTGGCAGAACACAAAATTTTTGGCTTGTCCAGATTTATCATGTGTTGGTCTAATGCTCATTTTTAGCTTGGCTGTTTTTTAAGAAAACAACAAGGTATTGTAATAGCCCTGATGTTCTCTGCATTGTCTTTGTGCAAAATTTTTGACATTTTATAATATTTCTGTCATTACCAAAGGTATTTCCTTCAAACTTGGACTAGTTGCTAATTATCAAAAGGGGATCCCATACAACAGGGGCTGGTAACCATCAAAATATTTATGACACAGTTATAGCACTTTTTACTTGAAATATTTGCTGAAAATCAATCTATGTCGAAAAGCAGCATCATCTGAGCATTGGCATCAGCATTTAGTGCTCTTGTTTACATAACATCTGATGTTTTCATCATATTACCAGGTTTTATGACATTGGTTTTAGACTTTTGTGTTTTATGCTACTTTCAACATTATTTCAGTCATATCATGTCAACATCTCCTATATTTATGTATTTCCAGGGTCTCACTAGTACTAGGCTAGGGCTCTGAAGTGTCTTGCCTAAGGACAACCCCACGAAAGCTCAATCGCACCAGGGAGCCTTGAACCCAGGCCTCCAGCTCACGAGTCCTACACTTTAACACTGAGCTATTGAGGACCCCAGGCCATATGACAAAATCTCAGAATCTTGATGGTTTATAACTAATAGAACATTTCTGCCCTTTCTGGGTATCTTGATTTTTTAAGGTATTTGCATGTCAGACTTTTTTTTTACAGGTTCCAAAGTACCATTTTGTGTACCGTCTACTGTATAAGTTAACCAGAAAAGAAGAACTAACAAGAGAGAATATACAACAGCTTCTTTGTAAACTATTAGACAGGTAAAACATTGGTACTCTAAATATTTGAGCCATGCTTTGGCAAAAGGGGGTTTAATGTATCTCTGCGATGCATCATACCAAGCAAGTCTTCATATAATTATGAATCTGTAAAACATTTTGTCTAACAATCAGACCGAATCTTGAGTTACTCTGTTCCTTTTACATGCAGAAAATTGACCAATGGCAAAAGGTTTGACCCATGTCGGCTTGCCCAGACCTGGGTTAACACTTTTTGCAGATGCACTAAACCTCCTGTTGACAGAGCATGGCAAATTTATAATTTATTGCACTAGGGATAAGTAAATTTTAGCATGCTCAGGCCAATTTTAAATGCTTTTGCTGAGTATCTAGAGTCTGATCATCAATCTACACTTTCTGACGTCTCGACTCGTTTCCAACAAATCGCATTTCAATGACCCTGGAAACATTGAGAGAAAAAGGAGAAAATGCTGGTGACTAGCATTTTCTCCTTTTTCCCCACAATGTTTTCTACTCTTTTCAAAAACAAAACCCAGATTTATCGTTTGTAAATGCTTTCAGTTCAGACAAGTGTTCAAATTTGTCATCTGGTGAAGAATTGATAGAAATTCTGTTGAAACAGCTTTGAACTTAGTATATTAAGAGCTTCATCTACTGACCAAAAATATACCTTTCATTTAGCAGTCTTTAGCATGGTTTACAACCAATAAGAAAAGAGATTATACAAGTAATTGTATTCAATGGTAGAGAATATACAGAAAGATTCTGTTTTAAACGCTGAAGTCAGACTATATGTTTGCAACATTTGCCTCAAGAACAAGAGGTTTGTGGCTTCAAGCCCATGAACATGTCATGCTAAAGACCAAGGTGCACTTTTAAAGATAATAACAGCTTTAGCAGTTGTGTTCAGGATGTACCAAATTGCATCAGGACTTCTCCATCAAATACAATTATCTAATGTGACTGTTTACTATTTACCAAACTACAAAATTTTAGACTGGACCAAATTGAAAGCATTTGCAGACGACACATTAAGTGTAGCTTAAATAGTGATTTATGCATTGGATAGGTTAGAAAACATTGTGGGAAAAGGAGAAAATGCTGGTTACCAGGATTTTCTCCTTTTCCCACTATGTTTTCAAAAGGCTTCTTTCTTAGGGTCGTTAAAAGTCGGGATTGTGTGGTAAAGAGTTAAACTTCATATTTCTATGATCACAGGCATTTGAAGCTCCATTGGTTTATCTTGGATCACTAAAATTTTCCTTGGTCAAACATCGAACTCTTATACAAGGACATTGGTGCATCGCCTGTATATATAACGGAATACTGAAATTGTCATTAACACCGTTACTATTAATAGCACACTGGCGACTGCCTCTTTGTTGTATATAATAAGACTTACTATATAGGATATAGAGGCAGTAGCTAATATGCTATTTATAGTAATGGTGTCCGATAAGGAAAAATTCCTTATCCTGTGATAGTCCAATGGAGTTTCAGTGGCCTAGCTATGCTATGATGAAAGGAAACATCTTAAAATGTTTTATCAATGAATTTAGTAAGATTATAGCCAGCTAACCATCAATTAATAGAGTGAAAAGGAACAGAAATCTATTTAATGGTATTTCTTTAATGGGCTACATAGCTTTTTAAAATATCTCTAGATTTTGTGCCGGTATTTTGCAAGAACCTGTGGGAATGTCACATGATCAAAAGCACATGTCGATTATGCAGGATTAGAGTCAAAGAAAGAAACATGATTACATCATATCTGAGCTAATAGACAGAGTTACTGATTGCATCATGACCATCTAGTTATTTAAACCCCAAAATTGCAACTTTGTGCTGAATATAACTTTCAAGTATTTTAGGTTTGCATGGAAATAGATAAATTGTAGTTTCTAGCAGCGTTTTACAAGAAATTTTGATTTACAGGAAAGAAATCTGAATAGGCCTCTTTAAAGTGCTAGTTCAAAATTGTCCAGAAACTTTTGATGTCAAATAAGTAAAATAATATTGATATACAAATTAATACACAAATAAATCACGAGTAACAGCTCCTTTTACTACAATGTTCTTAAGAGCTCTTCAAACTATATTATTAATCCCATTGCTTAACCCTTTCCCATACAAGCCCTGGTTTTCACGTGTCTGCTGTACAAGTCTTTTGAAAACACTGTGGGAAAAGGAGAAATTGCTCGTAACGAGCAATTTCTCCTTTTCCCACAGTGTTTTCTACCCTTTTTGATAACCTTCTGCCATTTTCATCAAATTTAAAATTGTCATCTGCAAACTCTTTCAATTTGGACCAGTCCAAAATTTGTTGTTTGGGAAAGGGTTAAAATGGGTGAAATGAAAGGTGGAAACTATTGCTTGGCATTTGAAAATCATTGCCCCGATTTTCACAAAAGTAGTAGAATTTCATTGTGCAAAACTATTGTCCATTTTATTTGTATTCACAAACAATTTGTAATCATGTTGTTCCAGGTTTGTTGATGACAGTAGCGATCGTACAGTAACAGAGGTAAACAGTGAAAGGCCGGATACAGATGACATGCTAGAGGCAGAACAAGAGGAAATATTTAAAAGCCCATACAAACAACTAATGGTGTGGGCTGTTCTAATGCATAGGTAAATTATGTTCATCAGAAGTTCTTTTAGCTCAGTAACACACAATCCCGCAGAAGAAGACTTTGAAAAACATTGTGGGAAAAGGAGAAAATGCTGGTAACCAGCATTTTCTCCTTTTCCCACAATGTTTTCTACCCTGTCAAAGACAAATTCCATCACTACATTTAATATGTTGTTTGCAAATGCTTTCAATTTGGTCGAAACCTAAATTTTGTTGTTTGGTGAAGAGTTAACTTTTTTCTAGACGACAAGATTTTACACTGGTCCAAATCCAAAGCATTTGCAGACAAATATTAAACATGGTTCAAATTGTGGGAGGTGACTGTGAAAAGGTAGGAAACATTTTGGAAAAGGAGAAAATGCTGGTCACCAGCATTTTCTTCTTTTCGCACAATTTTTTCAAAGCCTTACTTTTCAAGGTAGTTAATTCTCAGCATTCTATGAGAAAAAATATAAATCAACCCCTGTGTCTAGGAAACAGGCTATTTTATCAAACCTGATTTATTTAACACTTTCCCAAACTACGAATTTCAGACAGCAAATGATATATTTGAAATTGATAAAAATGAATTGAAGGTTTTTGATAGGGTAGAAAACATTGTAGTGAAAGTAGAAAATGGTGGTTACCAGGATTTTCTCCTTTTCCAACAGTGTTAACAAAAGCCTTCTTCCTCTAGGTCATTAAAACTCAGGATTGTGTGGTAAAGGGTTAAATTGGTGACAGTGGAAGGGAAGTAATTACTGTTTTTTCCTGTACTAAACATATTTCAAGTGAAACATCACAAGATAATATTCCCAAATGAATTATATTAACTCTTTACCAAATGACAAAATTTGAGACCAGTCCAAATTGGAAGCATTTGCAGACGACAAAATAGATGTGGCTAAAAAATTAAAATTTGTTTTGGGAAGGGTAGAAAACATTGTGGGAAAAGGAGAAAATGCTGGTTAGCAGCATTTTCTCCTTTTCCCACAATGTTTTCAAAAGACTTCTTTCTCAGGGTCGTTAAAAGTCGGGATTGTGTGGTAAAGGGTTAAAAGATCTTGTACTAAACAAATTTCAAGTGAAACTTCACAAGATATTATCCCAAATGGATCATATTAAAAGATACTGTTGAAGCAATTTTTTGTTTGTTTTTTTTAATTGATTCTTTACTTCAGACAAAATTTAGCCAAGTTTTGTTGGGAGATGGGGGATGAGCCAGTCACTAGTGCAATAGCAATGACCCGGTTATATGATGCAATATCCAGACATATTGGTCGCCATGAGTCCGAGCTCAAGGATACAATTCTTCTCTACAAAGAGTAAGTAAAGAGATTACCTTTCATTTTCTTTCCTGTTTACCCTTCACCACACATTCCTGATTTTTAATGACCCTGGCAGAAATGACTTTAGAAAACATTATGGGAAAAGGAAAAAATGCTGGTAACCAGCATTTTCTCCTTTTCCCACAATGTTTTCTCTCGTTTTAAAGACAGAAATACATATACTTTATTTGTCGTCTTTAGATGATTTTAATTTGGAAGAGTTTAAAATTTTTATGTTTGGTAAAGGGTTATAGGACCTATGATAAATTTAAGTCCTTCCAAAGAGACAAATTTTTGACTTTTTCAAATTGAAAGCATCTGCAGACGACAAATTTAAAAGTGGTACAAATACACTGAAGTTCTATGAGAAAGCATAGTCGGAAAAGGAGAAAATGCTGGTTACCAGTCCTTTGCCACAATCTTTTAAAAAGATGCCTTATTTAGAGTCATTAAGAAATGTGATTGACTGTTAAAGATTTAAAAAAAAACTGAAATTTAAAAAAATAAGTAATTATCACATGGCTGCACTCTTTCACTACAAACAAATTTCAGAACTCATAGCTGGAATTCTCTTTTTGAAAATTATTTGCCTGATTACCATGGCATTTTTTTGGAATTTAATTAACCCTTAGAGTGCCAAATAAATCTGACAGACATTTTCATTCTAGAAATAAGACGAAAATAATTTCAACTTCAAGTTTATTTTTTGTCTGGATTGTTTCAGCAAGGCGGACATTGTACATCAAGATCAGACTGCATGTTTTGTGCAGTCTGATCTTGATCTATATTGGCTGCAAGGGCAGCTATAGTTGTAAGAAGTGCTTTAAGGGTTAAGTTTCCATATTCAGATTTCAGTGATGAGTGACAGGAATACAGCCACAAAGCATATTAACTTTTTGTTCAAAATAACATCAGTATTTTGTTGATGAAATATACATACCTGGTAGTTAAAACCATATTTTTGATAGGACAATTTTATCAGCCCAGCTGGGTAGCTCATTGGTTAAAATGTGCAGTCTATTTTTGTCTGTAGTGTTTCAGCAAAACGGACAATCTACATCAAGATCAGACCGCACAAAATTTGCAGTCTGATCTTGATTTACATTGGCCGCTAGGGCAACTATAGTTGTGAGAGGCACTTTAAGGCTTAACTTTCCATATTCAGATTTCACTGATGAGTGATAGGAATACAGCCAAACAGCAGATAAACTTTTTGTTCAAAAGAACATCAGATTTTTGTCAATGAAATATATTACGTAGTTAAAACCATATTTTTGATAGAACAATTTCATCAGCCCGGCCAGGTAGCTCAGTGGTTATTGTCTCTGACACGTGACGTGGAAGTTGTGAGTATAATATCCAGTTGAGGCAAACTTTTTTCCTGGTCAATTTTCGCCTCTCGCCTCTGATGCATGTGAGAAAAGCAGTCAGTGACTTGGAAAGAAACTTGTGTCAGTACTGGTGTGAGAAAGCCAGGAAACACATGCGTAGGTGCACTGACTGGGGTGATATGACCTCAATCAATTAATTTTATCATAAAACTAATTCAACAAAGAAGGTTTAGGGTATATAAACACCTGTACCAAAACATATCATGAAATGAAATCTGTTAAAAATAACTTGCAGTTTATTGGCAGAATATAATCAGTTAACCTTTACCACACAGTCCCAACTTTTAACTATCCTGAGAATAAAAAGCCTTTGAAAATATTGTGAGAAAAGGCAAAAATGCTGGTAACCAACATTTTTGCCTTTCCTCACAAGGTTTTCTACCCTACAAAGGACAACTTCCACGTTTCAGTAACAAAAATTTGTGGTCTGCAAATGTTTTCAGTTTGGACAAGGCTAAAATTTTGTCATTTAATGAAGAGTTAAACTGTTTGATCCTTGCCTAGAACTTCTTGTGTTTAACGCTTTACCGCACAATGCCGCCTTTTGATGCCCCTGGAAAAGAAGCCTTTTGAAAACATTATGGGAAAAGGAGAAAATGCTGGTAACCAGCATTTTCTCCTTTTCCCACAATGTTTTCTACCCTATCAAAGAAAAATTGCACCATTTGAGCTACATTGAAATTGTCGTCTGCAAATGTTTTCAGTTTGGACAAGGCTAAAATTTTGTCGTCTGGTAAAGGGTTAACTCTTTATCAAACGACAAATTTTTAGACTATTCCAAATTGAAAGCTTTTGCAGACAATAAAATAAATGTGAATCAAAAATTGAAAGTTATTTTAGGAAGGCTAGAGAACATTGTAGGAAAAGGAGAAGGTTACCAGCATTTTCTCCTTTTCCCACAATGTTTTCCAGAGGCCTTTTTTTCAGGGTCGTTAAAAGTCAGGATTGTGTGGTAAAGGGTTTATGATATTGGAACTAATTGTATTAGAATTACTTGTATTTGATGATATTACAGCGAGTTTGAAGAGTTAGCTACATCTGTGTTGAATGAATGTCATCAAAAAGATCCAGAGAAAGCCATGATGATAGTTGAGAGGCATTCCCCGACATGGGATGAGATGACCTGTCTGCAAATAGCTGCTGCTTCAAATGATCAGGTTTCTTCACTCTTTACAAAACAACAAAATTTAGACTGATCCAAATTCAAAGCATTTGCAGACAACAATTTAAATGTGGCTCAAATGATGGAAACTGTGTCTGAAAGAGTAAAAACATTGTGGTAAAAGGAGAAAATGTTTTCAAAATATATATTCTTCAGGGTTTTTACAACTCAGGATTGTGTGGTAAAGGGTTAAATAATTTTTTCTGGGTCAAAAACTGGGTCTTTAGGTCAAAATGATGAAATAAGTAAAACTTTTTAAATCTTTGTCAGGTCATTAGCCTCAATTAAATCTGTATCAGGTTTGAAATGAGGGATTAAAAACTACCGTAGGTTGTTAGAACATATTGATGAAAAATGTTGTTAGGAGCCATAGTTTTAATCTGACAGTTTTAAGACTTTTTCAGAATATGTTCAAATTGTGTTACAATGTTTCTGGACATCGAGTTTGTTTTTTGATAGACAAAACTGAAAATTGGTAAATAATGTTGGATTTTGCCAGCTATACTTTATTGCTAAATTTGTTCTAAATTTGGATGCAGTGCAGTAATTAAACAGTGTCACAATTAGTGATGATAAGCGTGTGTATATATCAGGCAATTTCTTGATGTTTGTCTTTAAAAGGATAGAAAATGTTGTGGGAAAAGACATAAAAGCTGTTTACCTTTTTCCACTTCCACCTACATTGTTTTCAACAGCCTCTTTCCTCAAGGTTCTAAAATATTGGATTCTTTGGTAACAGGTAAAATGTAATCTTTTCAGATTTTTATAGCATCAGAAGCATGTCTCAATTCTGTTGACACAACTTGGAAAAGTGGAATTTTATCTCGCTGGTTTAAGGTAATATTTGACTTTCATTTGTTTCTCTTTATATGTGCCCTTCCTTCTGCACCCATGAACTCTTTACCAAATGACAACATTTTGGACTTGACCAAATTGAAAGCATTTGCAGACAACAAATTAAATGAAACTTAAATGATGATGTATGTCTTTGATAGGGAAGAAGACATTGTTGGAAAAGTGAGAAAATCCTGGTTACCAGCATTTTCTTCTTTTCCCACAATGTTTTCAAAAGCTTTTCCCTTCAGGGTGGTTAAAACTCAGGATTGTGTGGTAATGGTAAAAAAAAAGTTACTCGGTACTTTTCAGTTATAGCACAAATACATTGAAAACTTGACTTATCCAAAATAATGGGGGCTAAATCTTAATCAGAGAGATTTTTTAAGGGTGTGCAGAGAGTTATGTAAAAAGGAAGGCCATTGGAACAAATTAGTGTGTAAAAGTTTCTTAGATAAGGTGGAATTCTTGGTCCTAAACATAATCAAATACATAGAATCAAAAATAAGGGAAACCTTGTATTTCATCATTTGGTAATTCTGCATTTTACCTAAAACATATAATAGAAATGGAATCCAAGTCAATATAGGGTGTGACCTCCATGTGCAGCAATACCTGCACGACACCTGGCAGACATACTGGAAATGATGCAGTGTATTGTTGCTCTTGGAATCTGCTGAAATATTGAGAGGTAAAGTCACCCTGTCATATCATGTCAGAAGGAACAAGAAACAGGGTTCCCTTATTTTTGGGGCTACGTAGATATGTGATCCAATCTTTGGTAGAAGCCATATGTAATGGATCAAGTTACAGATATCTGCCAGCTGAAATGGGCTCATACGATTCCATTTTTTGGCAAAAAGTTTTTTTTCTAAAAGAGAACTACCAAATGAACTATTACCAGTTTCTCTTCATTGATAGGCATGTTCCATTGTAACATTCTGGTTACATCAATACAAAAGCCAAGTTTTCAGTTTTCATTTTCAGCCTTAAAAAATCTGTCAAGCATCCATCTGTAACCTTGTGTTGTCCCATAGCTGGCTGCTTAACCCTTTTTCACACAATCCCGAGTTTTAACAAACCTGAGGAAGAAGCCTTTTGAAAACATTGTAGGAAAAGAAGAAAATGCTGGTAACCAGCATCTTCTCCTTTTCCTGCAATATTTTTTACCCTTCCACAAACATTATTTCAGTTTTTGAGTCATATTTATGTTGTCGTCTGCAAATGCTTTGAATTTGGACCTGTCTTTTGGTAAAAAGTTAACTCAAGTTTGACTGAATACTGTCATAAACTTGTAAGAAAAGGCATTTTTACTTATGAAGTTACATCTAATTCCCTTGTCTTTCAGATTTTTCTGTCTGTGTTTTGTCCACTGGTTGCAATATTTTCAATGGAGTTCATTGAAGGCAAGAAGAATCTTACCTGGTATCAGAAACTTGGAACCTTTTTCACTGCACCTACAACAAAATTTATCTACAGGATGGTATGAAACTTAAGCATTTTTGATTCATCACAAAACAGTTAATCATTTAACCTTGTACCACATGATTCTGTGTGTTTCATATTTGAAATATTGTTTGGAATGTCTATCTTTAAAGCACATATTTAGTCACTTTTTTATGAAAGTTGTGGTTTCCACAATATGGAAAACATGGTGACAAAAGGGCAGTTGCTTGGTAAAATCAGTTGATGCTGTTCTGACTTTTATTTTCTTAAGCTGTCAACTGTAGAGGTGTTCAAAGGTGTATTTGTACAGTAATAGTTTAGAATGATACTTCTGGTCCACAGATACACCTAACAATGGGGGGTAGCTGATAAAGGTGTAACTACAAATATTTATTTTCATGTAACTTTCTTAACTTACAAATGATCTGGGTCCATATTCACCAACCATTTTTGAGAATATTCAAAGTCTAATCCTAGATTTAGAAAGTAAAACAACTCCTGATTGTCTAAGCCAAATGGCTTAGCCAGTCAGAAGTTGTGTTAGTGTCAAAATTAGAAAATTCTTGAGAATAAGACTAAGAATGTTCCTAAGAATAGTTGGTGAACTGACCCTGGTCAGTGAATTTTTCCCAATGTTCTTATTGACCTAAGAGCATCAAAAAGAAGCAAAAGACATTTAAGTCTGTAATAAAACCCAAAGAAATGCAATTTCAAGGTTGCTTTTGGCCAGAATGTCTAAGCAGAGTTTGCAGATATAAGACAAGACTGCACAATTTGTGTGGTCTTATCTTGATCTTCATTGGCCGATAATGCAACTAAGGTTATGAAAGGCACCTTAAATATTTACCAGACAATCCTGTGTTTTAGCTACCCTGATGAGGAAGGCTTTTGAAAACATTGTTGCAAAAGGAGAAAATGCTGGTAAGCAGCATTTTTTCTTCTTCCCAGTATAATTTTAACCTTTCCCAATCCTAATCCGATCATTTGAGCCTCATTTGATTTGCCATTTGCAAAAGCTCCACAAAATTTTTGTTGTATGACTCAGAGTTAAGGATAGATTTATTAACTCTTTACCACACAATCGCGACTTTTGATGACCTTTAGAAAGAAGCCTTTTGAAAACATTGTGGGAAAAGGAGAAAATGCTGGTAACCAGCATTTTCTCCTTTTCCCACAATGTTTTCTATCCTTCCCAACAAAAAGTTCAATTTTTTAGTCACATTTTTTTTTGTGGTCTGTAAATGCTGTGATTTTGGACAAGTATAAAATTTTGTTGTTTGGTAAAGAGTTAAATTATTTGCAGTTCCTTTTTTTGGATAATCAAAAAGTGGGTTATTATTACTTATTCAATTATTTACAGATTCTGTACATTATCTTCATCTGTCTCCATTCATATATGGTGCTAGTTGACTTTGATCCTAAAAGAGTCACGCCCCTGGAAATAGTTTGCACTGTATGGATACTAGCCTTTGTCATAGACAAAATACACACTGTAAGTTCATTTTATATCCTTATTGTAGCCATGGCTTAATTCTATACCAAACGACAAAAATGTAGACTGCTCCAAATTGAAAGCATTTGCAGACAATAATTGAAATGTGAATCAGATGATGTAAATTGTCTTTAATAGGGTAGAAAACATTGTGGGAGAAGGAGAAAATGCTGGTTACCAGCATTTTCTCCTTTTCCCATAATGTTTTCAAAAGACTTCTTCCTCGGGGTCGTTAAAACTCGAGATTGTGTAAAGGGTTAAACCTTTAACAAACTGGGTTTTTCTCGACCCTAGGAAAGAAGGCTTTTGAAAACATTGTGGAAAAAGGAGAAAATGTTGAATTTGTCATCTGCAGACTTTTTGAATTTGAAAGAGTCTAAAAGTTCTTGTTTGGGGAAGGATTACAAATTTTGAAGAAAAAAAGATATTTAGACAGAAAATAATTGATGAACTTTCCAAATATAATCCTCATTGTAGAGCTTGATAGACAAGAGTTTCATGTCTGACCCAGAATCAGTCTCACTATAGCTTTCAATTTCATAAATATAATGTATAGCCATGATAACAAGTATGTGAGCAAGAAACAGAATTTATGTGTCAAGACAAATATCTGAGTACCTGAGTTTACCTGAGAAACTGGAGGTTTTTGGAGGTTTTAAGGTTGCATAGATAAAGATCAGCATGCACAGAATGTGCAATTGATCTTGGATCTTTACTATTCACTTGGTCAAAATCTTGCAAGATAAATATCTGTCTATGTCTCTATGGACTGTATTTTCAGCCGTCAAAAGAGGTCAAATTATTATGTGCTATACTCTGGCAGAAGAGTGTTTAATGCATCTCTGTGATGCATTATACCAAGCAAAGCATCACAAAATCATGGATCCATAAAGTCCACTTTGTCTCACAACCAATTAAATACTGCTGAAATGCAGGGATTTGTTTCTGAAAGGTAGAAAACATTGTGAAAAAAGAGGAAAATGCTGACCACCAGCATATTTTCCTTTTACCATCTTGTTTTTGAAGGGCTTCTTTCTCAGGGTCATTAAAACTCGAGATTTGTTGTAAAAGGGCCTAATTGTTCCTTTCTTGTCTGTTCTAGCTTTTTGCTTTTCCATCCCCTACATTGAAGTCGAAGTTCAGGGACTTTTTCGGCCTGATGGATTATTTTGAGGCTGTGAATTACTTGATGTGTTTTATTGGATTTATATCGCATGCGACAGATTACCCGAGGGTGGCTAAAGTATTTTACTGTACCAATGCTGTAATTTTCATCATCAATTTGACGAGATACTACACAGCAAGCCCCATACTTGGCCCCAAACTTATCATGATTACCAGAATGGTAAGTAAAATACAGACACATTTCCCACAATGCTTTCAAAAGGTTTCTTCCTTGGGCTTGTTTAAACACTGTATCATTTGATTATTTAACTCATTATTTGGAGAATGGTTGATAATTATTTCACTTAACTTTTTACCACACAATCTTGAGCTTTTAAGACCTTGAGGTAACCAGCATTTTCTTCTTTTCCAACAATGTTTTCTACCTTTTGAAAGACAAAATTTTATATTTTGAGTTACATTTAATATGTTGTCTGCAAATGCTTTTAATTTGGACACGGCTGAAATTTTGTTGTTTGTTAAAGATTTAGCCTTTACCACACAATCCCGACTTTTAATGACCCTAAAGAAGATGCCCTTTGAAAACATTGTGGGAAAAGTAGAAAACATTCTCACAATGTTTTCCATCCTTCCCTAAACAAATTTCAAGTTTTAAGTCACATTGATTTTGTTGTCTGCAAATGCTTTCAATAATGACATGTCTAAAATCTTGTCATTTGATAGAGAGTTAAAAATAGAGTTTCTTTTGACCTGGCATCTCTGAGCAGACAGATACAAAAGCTCCCTGGCAACAATGGCCAGACCAAGGCTTCATAACCCAAAAAGTCTATATTTTAGGAATCTACCAGTCTCTAATCTGTTTATCCCACACTTTACCTTGTGATTGGCAAATGAAAATTAGTGAATATAGTAATCTTGATGTACTTGTGGCCCAAATCAAAGTGGTAGTAAAATTTACTCAAATGGTGTTCTATGAAGTTACAGAGAGGATTTCAATTATACATATATCTCAACAAGTTACTGCTTTATGTGCATTAATAGACTGGAGCTCTGCAGTGCTTTGCTAAAGGACAATCATATGCAAACTCTGCTATCAGGCATCAAAGCCTCAAAGCCAGAGCCTCTGAATAACAAATCCAACACTGTTCCCTTTCAACAAGAGTGTCTGAACAAAATTGTTCATGATATTATCTATTGTTACATTTACAAAATTATATTACTGCTGATGTAAGAATTAAAAGGCATATATTTCTAAAGGTATTTGAGTCATGCTCTGACAAAAGGGGGCTTATTGCATCTACCTAATGCATTGTACCAAACAAGACCTCACATAATTAGGGATCCATAAAATCCTTTATGTCTAACAACTGACTGATTTATGACATAGACAAGTCCTTTTACATGCCGAAAATTGACCAATTAACAAAAAAATTTCAGCCCTGGTTAGCCTGCACAGACTGCGCAGGCTGACCTGGGTTGATACTTTTTGCAGATGCATTAAGTTCCTTTTCCACAGAGCACAACTTTTTTAAATTTCTATTGATCATGGTACCTTTGAAAAGACATCTGCTGTGTGTTATGAGAAATTCATGATCAAATTGTAAAGAACCAGAGTCTGTGGTAATGATAATTTTATGAATTTGTGTTTACAGATGAAAGAGTTGTTTATGTTCCTGATTGTTCTGGTGGTGTTTCTCCTTGCATATGGGATATCAAGTCAGGGTCTACTCTACAAGGAAAGGTCACCAGACTGGGTCATTCTGAAGGACATTGTCTACTTCCCGTACTGGCAGCTCTACGGTGAACTGTTCTTGGATGAAATTGATAGTATGTATGAAATATCTCAATAAACCTTTACCAAACAATGCGGAGTTTTAACGACACTGAGAAATAAAGCTTTTGAAAACATAGTGGAAAAAAGGGAAAATGCTAATAACCAGAGTTTTCTCCTTTTCCCACAATGTTTTCTGCCATTTCAAACACAGACCCCATCATTTGACCCATGTCTGATTTGTTTTCTGCAAATACTTTCAGTTTGGACCAGTCTAAAATTTTGTCAACTTGTAGAAAGTTAAATGAGCTTTAAATATGCTTTCATTTGAGTACACTTACAACATTTTTAGTCTGCTAGTGATACATATGAAATGATATACATGCTGTTTGCTATTCAGCTTGCCTGAGCAAAGAGTGCTTTTGGTCTGTCAGCCTATATTGTAAAAAGACTTTTTATCAGTCTACAAGACCAAATTCATTAACATTACAACTAGTTACTTTCTTTTTAAAAGAACTTTTGTTAAAATTAAATTTGTTAACCACATTAAGACTTACATTCACCAAATTCAGCTGGCAGTGAAACATGGCCAGAATAATCAGCATCAGGGGTGCTTCAAAGTTTGTTCTAGCAGTGACCTTATATTGATCTTTGACCATTTGTTGATGGATCAAACATATGGAAATTTGGTTTGTTGTGTAAGAAAACTTTAAAGCTTGTGTTTATACATAATTTGGCATGGTCTTTTTAGCTGGAGACTGTTCAGCTGGTTCCATGGATTGCAGGACATTCCATTGGCTGGTCCCCATTCTTCTAGGAGTTTATCTATTGGTTGGAAATATCCTTCTGCTGACACTTCTGATTGCTATATTTAGGTAAGCATAGGGTGAAGATAATTTATCATATGTGTACGTGTTCGTGCAATTCTCGTTGTGCTCCAGTTTTAATCTTTCTCATTGTTTTATATATGTATCAGTTTTGCAAAATCTTTTGAGAAATGGCTTTTATCATTTTATTGGCAAGTTTTAGTTTGTTCTAGTTCATGGAATAAATTTCAGAACTCACAATAACTTTCTCGTATAAGCATATGCAGTAGTCAAAACCCAGTTGCATAATCATACTAGTTGGCAGTAATGGTCTGTATAACAACAGTTGCTTGCTTTAACAATTGCTTGTTTAAGATAGAAAAAATGCTCATTATGCCAACATCAGTCTTTCAAAGACCTCTCCGTGGTAGTAATAATGTGTATTATTTTAGCTTTTCTTTTCAAATTCATATCTGATGATGTCTGATGATATCTGATTCCTGTTTGAATATTACAGAAAAACACAAAAACTTATCATTTTTTAACAGTTGTCCAATTCTGAATCGTGGCCTGATATCAGAGTCAAACAATTTTCAGTAGCCAGCCAAACAAACAAAATAGTTACAGTTACACCTGTGTGGGAAAGAAGCATTGCAAGTTAAAGTCCTTGTCCAAACTGAAATCATTTGCAAATGACTGATTAAATGTAGCTCAAATTATTGAATTTGTCCTTGAAAGGATTGAAAACATTGTGGGAAAAGGAGAAAATGCTTGTTGCAGCATTTCCTTTTCCATACTGTTTTCAAAACCATTATTTACTATGGTCATTAAAACTCAGGACCGCTTGGTAAAGGGTTGACACAGGATCTATTACAATTAACCCTTTACCACACAATCCCCAGTTTTAATGACCCTGAGAAAGAGGCCTTTTGAAAATATTGCGGGAAAAGCTTTTCCCGCAATGTTTTCAATCCTTCCCAAAACAATTTTCAATTTTTGGGATGCATTTATTTTGTTGTCGGCAAATGCTTTCAATTTGGACTAATCAAAAATTTGTTGTTTGGTAAAGAGCTAAAACTCGGATATGGGATTGCATAATACAAGTGGCTATATTATTCAAATGACCACTTAAAGAGATATACTTGTTTTTCCCCTTCTGTATTTCCAGTAACGTGTTTGATAGTGTAGAACAGAATGCACAAACCATATCTAAATACTATATGTATTTCATTGTCATGGAGTATGATGTGAAGGTGTTTATAGCCCCGCCCCTCAGTATCATACAACACATCTACCTCATGATTGGCTGGCTCTTCAAACATACATGCTGTAAGAAGGAAAAGAAAAGTAAGATACTTATTTTACTTTAATCCTTATCCTGCTAAATAAGTTACATGAAATTTTCAAGGTGATAGTTAAAAAGCCCAATAGTGTTATTTCAAACTTATTTTTTGGAGAAAAGTATCTCTTTATCAGCGAGCGTAGATCAAAGATCAGACTGCACGTTCTGTTAACCTATTTCTAAACCTCAGAGTGCTATTACAGCAGAACTTGCTGTTCCTGCTATTGTAAATTAAGTTCAGACTGCACAAATCATGCCATTGCTCTCGGATCTAGCCTGTTTCCATAGCTGAGGCATTCAGATGAAATCAGCATGAAAATTTTAATCATTGGGGACTTTTTTCAGGATTTGAATTGTTCTTGTGAGTTATATGGTGCCCTTAAACATATTTATTGTACATCAAGTTCTTAAAACTTATTCTAATCTCTCCCAATTCTGCTTTCTGGAAACTATGCCAGTATTTGTTCCAAATGTGAAGGCCAATGAACCAAAACCCCAGAGTTGACATCCACTCCTAGAAATTGAACTCTGCTTCACAACCACAGACACATGTTGTTGGTGCCCTTGTAGGGTATTTTGATGAAGAGACCCTTGTGTTTATATAACACAGCCCTTGATCTTCCATTATTATTCCTTTACCAAATTATCCTTTTGGTTTAAACCCTGAGGAAGGAAGCTACTGAAAACATTGTGGGAAAAGTTTTCTACCTTTTCCAAGACAAGCTATGTTTAGTTTTTAATGTACAAACCATTTTAATATGGACAATGTTATTTATCTTTGTCTGGTAGAAGGTTTATACTGGTCTTGATTTACATTGTTCAATTTTTGTGTCAAAATTTTTCTGGTTAAAAAAGTTCAAAAGTGGCAATAATTTCATCTTAGCCTGGCTTGAAATGTTCATTTAACCTTGTACAGTGCAATCTTATCTTTTAACAAACCTGAAAGAAAAGGCTTACCGGCATTTTCTCCTTTCCCCATGAATTTTTTACCCTATCACAGACAGAAACCATCAATTTAGCAATGTCTGCTTTGTCTTCTGCAAATGCCTTCAATTTGGTCCAGCCAGAAATTTTGTCGCTTGATAAAGGGTTGATATATGTAACAGTGTGAGGGTTAAGCAGCCCATCCCCTGTCTTGTTAAACTTAGTTGATGGAATATCTGTTTGTTTCAGAGCAAACCCTTGGGAAAAGACATTTAGAGTACCTACAGCTTTTTGAGAAAGAAATGATGACAAATATGTTGAGGCAGAAAAAGGAAAATGAGCTGGCAAGTCTTGAAACCACAGTGACAAGTCTTCAAAAAAGGTAACAAAATATGTTAAAACTTCCACAGACTCATTTATTAACTTAGACTTACTTAATGTGCATCAGAGGTTTCATTTATCCATTATCACACAACAGAATTTTAGACTTGTCCAATTCGAAAGCATTTGGAGAAATTCACAGTGAATGAAAAGATGGAATTTGTTATAGAAAGGGTAGAAAACATTGTGAGAAAAGGAGAAAATTAAGGTTACCAGCATTTTCTCCCTTTCATAGAATGTTTTCAAATGCAGTTTTCCTCAGGGTTCTTATGAATTAAGGATTTTTTGGTAAAGGGTCAAATACAGCCCCTACTTTTCAATTTACTGTGACAGGGTGGATGACCTAACAAAACTGATAGAGGATGAAGTTATAGCCGATACCCAAACAGGCCAGACAGCCACACCATTTTTACAAACAAGGTAATACCTCACAGTATTTATCTCTTGAGGTTTATGTGATGCCTACTTACAAAGGGTTGTTCTTTTTTTGAAACTGGTTTAACTCTTTACCACACAACAAAAATGTAGACCAGTCCGAATTAAAAGCATTTGGAGACGACATTTTAAATGTAGCTCAAAACATAACATTTGTCTCTTACAGGGTAGAAAACATTGTGGGAAAAGAAGAAAATGCTGGTTACCAGCATTTTCTTCCTTTCCCACAATGTTTTCAAAAGACTTCTTTCTAGGGGTAGTTAAAAGTCAGGATTGTGTGGTAAAGGGTTTAATATGAAATCTGCACAGACAATTTTTTATCTAGAGTTTGCATGTATTAACTCTTAGGCTGCTAAGCTCGACTCACTGACCTTTTGCGGACAATGTAGATGAAGATCAGACTGCACAGAAAATACAGTCTGATCTTGGATCTACTCTGTCCATTAAGGAGATTTTCATCCAAAAAAATACCTTTGAAAGAGCAAAGATTTGGTTTTTGCTAACGGCTTGGAAGTTTCACTTCATTTATTTAACCCTTTCCCAAACAAGCCCTGGTTTTCACGTGTCTGCAGTACAAGTCTGTTGAAAACACTGTGGGAAAAGGAGAAATTGCTCGTAACGAGCAATTTCTCCTTCCCACAGTGTTTTCTACCCTTTTTGAGACCTTTCTGCCGTTTTCATCAAATTTAAAATTGTCGTCTGCAAACTCTTTCAATTTGGACCAATCCAAAATTTGCAGTTTGGGAAAGGGTTAACAGGTTATGGGTTAAAGAGCATGTTTGCTGCGAATGTTTTGGACATTTCATTGGGATTGGACAAACTATATTAACTCTACATACATTTAATTCTTTACCAAGTGACGGAGTTTTAGACTTGCCCAAATTGAAAGCATTCGCAGACGACAAAGTAGATAATGGCTTATATGATGACTTTTGTCTCTAAAAGGTTAGAAAATGTTGTGGGAAAAAGAAAAAATGCTGGTTACAAGCATTTTCGCCTTTTCCCACTATGTTTTCAAATGCCTCCTTTTTCTCGGGGTCATTAAAACTCAGGATTGTGTGTCAAAGGGTCAAACATGTAATGGTAATGCAGTACTGAGCAGTTTGCCATTTCAGACATACTTTAGTTTGATGTCATATTGAAGTTTCTCGAAATGTTCATTCCTGTTTTCCATTTAAATTTTCATTTCTATATGATTAATCTTGTTGCAAAGGAAAAGGGGAAACTTGAAGGTTACAGGTTTCCTACTTAATTTTAACCCCTAGAATAGAATTAACAGACATTTTCAATCCAGAAGTTAGATCTTCAGTAAGTGCAATTTTTAGCTTTTCTTTGCCTAGGACATCTTTGTAAAGTGGACAGTGTGGATCAAGATTAGACTGCATGATCTTGATCTACAGTGGCCACAAAAGCAACAGTGTAGATCAAGATCCAACGGCATAGAACATGCAGGCTGATCTTGGATCTACACTGTCTCACAAGGAGTGTTTTTCCTCCGACAATAACTTTGAAATAGCAACATTTTGGCTCTCACTATTGGCTTGAATGTTTCATTTAACCTTTTACCACACAATCCTGAGTTTTAACAACCCTAAGAAAAATGCTCTTTGAAAACATTGTTGGAAAAAGAGAAAATGCAGGTAACCAGCATTTTGTCTTTTTTCCACAATGTTTTCTATCATATCAAGGACAGAAATCATCATTTGAGTTACATTCAATTTGTTGTCTGCAAATGCTTTCAGTTTGGTAGAGTAGAAAATTTTGTCATTTGGTAAAGGGTTAACTTACTTAGCAGTTTAAAGGTTTATTTATTTTCATGCTATCCTATCTAATTGTAGCAGAGACATTATGGACATCCTGAGGTAATCTGAGTATTGTAGAATAGTTTTTCATTAATAATCCAGGGTGTCTATAGCAGGCCCTAAGGAAGAAAGCTTTAAAAAATATTGCAGAAAAATGAGAAAATGTAGGCAATGGCATTTTGTCCATATCTGACAATATTTACTACCCTTTCAAAGGTAAATCCCATCATTTGAGCTGTACCTGTTGTGTTGTCTGCAAATGCTTCGAATATGGACCATTTGTCATTGATAAAGAGATAATCTATTTCCTTATGTACAAAATGTGCAAATATATGCATTGATGGTTGGATAAAATATATGTTGATTTTTCTTTGTGCAGCTACAATTTGGAAAAGAAAAGAAAATAGTGTAAACAATTTATTCTTTATCTAACTTTTGGCCATGCATTATAGTAGAAAATATTATGGGAAAAGGAGAAAATGCAAGTAACCACCATTTTCTCACTTTCTCATAATGTTTTCAAAAGCCTTCCTGTTCAGGGTCTTTAAAACATAGGATTGTGTGATAAAATGGTTAACCCTTTACCAAACAACAAAATGTCAGACTAGCGGAAATTGAAAGCAGTTGCAGACAACAATTTTAATGTGGCTCATATGGGGAAAATTGCCTTAGAAAGAGTAGAAAACATTGTGGGAAAAGGAGAAAATACTGGTTACCAGCATTTTTTTCTTTTCCCACAATATTTTCAAAAGGCTTTCTTCTTCAGGGTCATTAAAACTCGGGACTGTGCGGTAAAGAGTTAAACAGATAGATCACTGCTGTGTAAATGAAACATGTCTTGGAACAGTCCTCAGTTCTTTTAAAAGTTGCACCATTTGAGCCACATTGAAATTGACGTCTGTAAATGCTCTCAGTTTGGACAAGGCTAGAATTTAGTCGTCTGGTTAAGGAGACAGAGCTAGAATTTTACCTCCTCGTCCTATCACCTATTGTTGGCTCAATTTGTTGTCTTAGAAACATAGAGATTTCTGCTATCTTAATCCAAGACCTAGATTTTCTATAATCTTGATTTTGTTTTTTTCTTAAATCATTTTCTCTTGAAACAAACAGTGAACTGTATAAGCTATTTTCAGGTCTATCCAAATAAGAACATAGTGAGAAAATATTTTTTTCCTACTGTATGGGAAACATGATGGAAAAAGAAGTAATTGTGTGTTTCTCCTTTTTTTCACCATGTTGTCAAAGATTGTCATCTGCATGGGGAGAATATTCTTACCAACTAAGTTATATTCATATTATATTTTGCTTAAGTAAAAAATTGTATATAAATGATAGGTAAAAGTAGCAGAAAGCATGGCTATTAGTCCTTTACCAGACAATCCCAAGTTTTAATGACCCTCGGAGAGAAAACTTTTGAAAATGTGGTGGGTAAAGGCAAAAGTGCTGGTCAACTGCATTTTCTCCTTTTTCCACCATGTTTTCTACCATTTTAGAGACAAGTTCCATAATTCTAGCCTCATTTAATTTGTCATCAGCAAATGCTTTCAAATTGGATAATTGTAAACTTTGTCCTTTGCTAAAGAGTCAAGACAACTTAGAATACCCTAGACATAGTTTCATCCAGTACCAGTTAGAAGGCTAACCCCGTAGATGTAGTTGTTTTAGTCCAAAGGTTAATTAACCCATTCCCACACAATGACTCCTTTTGACGCGTCTGGAAAAGAAGCCTTTTGTAAACATTGTGGAAAAAGGAGAAAATGCTGGTAACCAGCATTTTCTCCTTTTCCCACAATGTTTTCTGCTCTATCAAAGACATAAATTATCATTTATGTTACATTTATTTTGTCGTCTGCAATTGCTTTCAATTTGGACACGGTCAAAATTTTGTCGTCTGGTAATGGGTTAATAAATGACCCCTAAGATTGTTCAGCTCACCTTAGCACAAAGTGCTCATGGTGTGCTTTTGTGATTGCCTGTTGTCCAGTGTACATAATGTACATGTTTAAGTGGTCAATAGTCATGCAAAGTTTGAGAATGGATAATGTAGGTCAAATACTAAGTCACAACGGAGTTTAACCCTTTACCACACAATTCCGAGTTTTAACAACCTAAGGGAAGAAGGCTTAAAAACATTGTGGGAAAAGGAGAAAATGCTGGTAATCACAATGTTTTCCACCGTATCCAAAACAGAAATCATCGTTTTAGCAACATTAATTTTTCATCTGCAAATGCCATTGAACATTTTGGAGGATGTTCTTACCAAAACCCTCTTGAAATTGCGATGTCTTGGTCTTTAACTCTTTTCCACACAATACCAAGTTTTAACAACCCTTAAAGAGAAGGCTTTGGAAAAAGAGAAAATACTGGTGACCAGCGTTTTCTCCTTTTCCCACCATGTTTTCTACCCTTCCCAAATTTCAGTTTTTGAGTTTACATGTAATTGATTGTTTGCAAATGCTTTGAATTTGTACCAGTCTAAAATTTTGTTGTTGTAAAGAGTTAACACCCAAAGGGTAAAAGACTCCAGAGGTCACAGTTTTCATTAAATCTCTATAAAAATTTATCAGGGTGTATATCTGTATGATATCTTCCCCAAGTATAAATTTGGGTTACCTTGGATGAAAAAACAGGCTACAGGATCATAATGGTGAAAAATTGTGTATGCATTTTCTTTAAAAATCTGTTTCTGTATCTGTCTCTGACAATTTCTGTAAAACAAATTATGATTTACTCAAAAGAGATAATTGTAGTTGTAGTTTGAGTTGATGAAAGAGTCTTCAGAATCATTGGCTCTGCAGGAAAATATGTTCCAGAAATACGTCATAAACAAAAAACTTAAAAGTAAATGAAGAAATTTGAAGGAACTTTTTGTGAGGTAAAAACCTTGGTATTTATTTAATTTTGGACCATACAGGTCGAGTAAAACTCTTGTTCACCTCTTGTGATAGATCTGAAAATACTTGTTTATTCTTAAAGAGAACACTCTTTTTGTCTCCCTTTCTTTCTGCATAATCTGTAGTCTACATTTAAAAGTAGGTCACAGGTTCAAAATAAGCTTCATTTTATGGAAAAACAATACATGTATTTTCTTCAACAACTTACCTGGGTCCTGACTTCTAACAGCTCTTGTTTTTCTAACTCTTTCATTATTCTAGAACAATTGTAACTCTTTCTAAGTTCAAGAACAATGGTAGTTAATTTGATTTAAAAAAGTATCGGGTGAGCACTGTAGTGCCAAGCTGTCTGCTTTTTCAATAGAACATGTAAGCTATGAATACTTCATTTCATTTTTATATTTCCATCATCTAAGACTTCCTCTTCATAGGTATGTAAAAGAATATGGTTTAAAACTAGTATCACCAGTTTACCTTTTCCTTTCACCTACAGGGTCCCATGCTCTAACAAATTACACAGGAAAAGAAACTGATTAGGTTTTCTCTGTTTTCCTTGGTGTTATCCTTTTAAATCTTTACCACTCAATCAAATTTTAGACTTGCAATAATTCAAGGCATTTGCAGATGACAAAGTCAGTGTGATGAAAATGATTGGTGGCATCTTTCAAAGGTTAGAAAACTTTGTGGGGGAAAAGGAGAAAATGCTTGTTACCAGCATTTTCTCCTTCACCCACAATGTTTTCAAAAGCCTGTTTCCCCATAGTCTTTAAAACTCGAGATTGTGTTGTAAAAGTTTACTGGATTCACTTCATTTGAACAATTGCCTTACCCCTTTCACCTACAGGGTCCCATGCTCTAACAAATTACACAGGAAAAGAAACTGATTAGGTTTTCTCTGTTTTCCTTGGTGTTATCCTTTTAAATCTTTACCACTCAGTCAAATTTTAGACTTGCAACAATTCAAGGCATTTGCAGATGACAAAGTCAGTGTGATGAAAATGATTGGTGGCGTCTTTCAAAGGTTAGAAAACTTTGTGGGGGAAAAGGAGAAAATGCTTGTTACCAGCATTTTCTCCTTCACCCACAATGTTTTCAAAAGCCTGTTTCCCCATAGTCTTTAAAACTCGAGATTGTGTTGTAAAAGTTTACTGGATTCACTTCATTTGAACAATTGCCTTACCCCTTGATTTTGATGCACCCACAAGTTGTTCTCTCAAATTCTAACTAAGATTAGCTAATGGATTTGCTGAGATGCTCTGTACAGCTAACATGATTGCTAGTTTAGAGTTTTAAACTATACTTCTATTTAGAAAAAAATGGACAGAATGGCCCATGAACTTGTGTATTCTTTGTAGAATGTGGAGTTATGGTCATACTATCGCACTGAGAAGAACAAAATACAGTTGACTTTCAGGATTTTTTGACTGACCTTTTGTTTGCAATTTATCATCTAATGTTCACTGTTACTTTGGACTAGCTTAAATAAGGAGAAATAAATTATAGTCAGCCTCCCTTTGACATCAGCTTACATTTCACATGCACATGCATTTATACTTTATACATGCATTTCAGTCATTTACATGTACATGTCTTTTGGTCTGCTAACAAAGATAAATATTCTCATTCATTTTATATCTAACTTTAATGTAATGATTTTATCTTGTCATGTACATAGAAGGGTTCTTATTGTTTATATATGTGGTACATGTACATGGTTAGGAAAGTGGTAGTCTTAATATGCTTTTAATCAGTACTATCCAAGTATTACTTTGATTACCCCTGCCATTGACAGGTTTGTAAGACACAATTGGAAAGGAGCGATTGCAAGAAACAATTTGGCCTTTTTCCATATAATTTTCCCAAACTGATAAATTTTGCTACTACCACCAAGATCTACACCCATGGCGGCTCCACTTGGACTCACGTCCAGAGCTTCTGTGCTTTCCGCGGGGCAAAAAATTCCGTAAGCCTTTGTAGTGATGGGTTAACCTTTTACTAAATAATCCTGTGATTAAACACCCCTGAAGAAAATAGATTTTGAAATAATTGTAGGTAAAGGAAGGCAAGCATTTTTTTTCCTTTCCCCACTATGATTTTCTACCCTTTCAAAGATAAATACTGTGTTAGTTGAGCCTCATCATCTGCTATTGGTTTCTACATGAAAGAGTCAAAATGTTGTCTTAGTTAATAGATATGTTTTTGTTTCATCAGAGAGCCTTCTGCAATGGAGAATCCACAATCATCCATAATCAGCTGGTCGACGACAGGGACTTCACAGGTCTGGCCAAGTGCCCAGGAGGTCATCAGTGTCAAGGACAAAGTTATGAATACTGCAATACCTTCAGACTATTTAAGAAAAAGTATTCCACCACTGGTAAAAATAACTTTACATACCTCTTTTTTCTTAAAAGGATTAGTTGAAGCTACTGTTTACATGTATTCTTTTGGTGAAAATACTGTAAACTTACTGAATGAGTGCAGCTGTGACCAACATATTTTTACTATCGATACAACTAAAGCAGCGTTTTAATGAGACAACTACCTGTATCTAATGATAAACTAAGAGCTTGCTAGCGAAACCACAAGACAAAATTGATACCTAAAATACTGCACTGAAAAAAAAGTGATTAATTGATATCTTTCTCTTGCAAAACCTCCTTCTATATCATAGTGTGAAAAGGAGCACTTATCTATTACAGTGTAAAGACAGCATGATTTATAACTATTATGTCATTTGATTTCCAAGTGTAAACTTTACCTTCAACCTACCTCAACAAATATTTTATATGTCACATTTGCTTAATATGCCTCTGATGAATCTGGACAGACAGACACACAGATGTTCAAATATGCTTTGCTTTTTTAGTGTTTATTTTTGGGACAGATTCATTAGATGTCTACAGATTTTTGCATTTGTAATTCCTTTTGAAAAATCACATTGGGTTACACAGCTAACCAACCCACATGTTTTTTTTCAGAAAAAGAGTGAATCCTCAGCTTTACTGGTATTACCAAGTGAGGAAGGCTCCTCTGCATTCATGACTATACCTGTTACTCTATCAGGGGAGAAATCCGGAGATTCCACAAAAATTATGGTACAAGAATTAAGACAAAGTGTAAGGGATGTGCCAGCTACACCACAAAATACAGAAAAACATGACCAGACAGAAACAGAACAGTCTGTCAAAGATTCTGAAATCTCGGAGAAAACGGAAGTGTCTTTTGTTGACAATAAGCAGAATAATGATGTTGTTGATGTTGAGGACACTCAAGATACACAGAAAGTCAGGAGGACAGGTAGCAGCAAAAAGAGAAAGAAAGACAAAAAATCAAAGAGAGATGATATTACAGACATCAATAATGTTAACAGACCACACAGTTCAGTAGATAGAGGTGTACAAAGGGTCCATTTCTTGTTACCGGACGATGACTCTGAGGTACTCAGACCAAAAACAGCTGGTCATGCAGCAAAGAAAGGTCCTGATGCATATCCAGTTTCGCATGCTTTTAATGAACAAGGTCAATTTGAGATTACAGATCTGAGTGCTGTCTACGAAACAAGTGATAAAGTTCCGCTTACAGCCTGGGCAGAGGATCAGACACAAAATTCTGTAAGTGAATTTGGTTTGTATTGGAGTTCAATGCCATTTTAACAGCTCAGGTCGTATCATGTCGGTCAGTGACACATCCATGTGTTTCCTGGCTTTCTCACACCAGTACTGACACAACTTCTTTCCAAAGCCACTGACTACTTTTCTCACATGTGTGAGGGGTGAGAGGCGAAAAATCACTGGAAAGAAAGTTTGCCTCAACCAGGTATCAAACTCACAACCACCAGGTCACGAGTCATATAAGCTAACCACTTAGCTACCCGAGTGGGCTTGTAAGTGAAATACCTTGACATTTTCTTATATCTCTGTTATTACAAACAACTTTTTGTCTTTTTGTTTAATTTAAACAGACATTCTGCATCAAATACATATTGTTTCAATGCATTGTGCACCTTTCACAAATTTTATTTTTAACCCTTTCCCAAACAAGCCCTGGTTTTCACGTATCTGCAGTACAAGTCTTTTGAAAACACTGTGGGAAAAGGAGAAATTGCTCGTAACGAGCAATTTCTCCTTTTCCCACAGTGTTTTCTACCTTTTTTGAGAACTTTCTGGCATTTTCATCAAATTTAAAATTGTCGTCTGCAAACTCTTTCAATTTGGACCAGTCCAAATTTGTCGTTTGGGAAAGGGTTAACTGGTGGCTGAAGTATTATATGTGATAATTCATTAGATTATGTGTCTATAAACTATGAAATTACTCAACCCTTTAAGCACCTATACTACTATATAAATTTGCTTTTGTGGCCAATGTAGATCAAGATCAGACGGCACAAAACATGCATTGTGATCTTTGATCTATACTGCACTGCTGAAAGACTGCACACAAAAAGCAACCAGGAAATTGCTATTATCTGGGTCTTATTCTAGACTGGGAATGTCTGTTGGGTTTTATTCGGCTCATTTAACACTTGACCACACAATCCCAAGTTTTAATATCCCTGAGGAAGAAGCCTTTTGAAAACATAGTGGGAAAAGTAGAAATGGCTGGTAACCAGCATTTTCTCCTTTCCTTACTATGTTTTCTACCCTATCATTGACAGATATCATTGATTGACCTAGATTTAATTTTTCGTCTGCAAATGTTTTCAATTGTCCAGTCCAGAATTTTGTTGTATGGTGAAGAGTAAAGAGTTATTTCTGTACATGTCTACTATTTTGTCAGTTTTTCAGTCCTTGTTATCACTGTTGACCTCGATTTTTTTCTTTTGCTAGAGCAGGTCACATTTTACAGTGGATGTACATGTTCCAGAAGATTGATTTATCTGTGTTTAACCCTTTACTGTACAATGACGCCTTTTAACGACCCTGTGAAAGAGGCCTCTTGAAAACATTGTGGGAAAAGGAGAAAATGCTGGTAACCAGCATTTTCTCCTTTTCCCACAATGTTTTCTGCCGTATCAAAGAAAAATTACACCATTTGAGCCACATTGAAATTGTCATCTGCAAATGCTTTCAATTTGGACAAGGTTAAAATTTTGTTGTCTGGTAAAGGGTTAAGTAAATTAGAACCTACAAGAAAACCATTTTTTTCATATTGCAAAAAATGTAGATAAAGTTGTAGCAATTGGAGTCAAATATATTTATGTTAGATCATTATTTATATTGCTAATTAACCCATTTGTCAACTATAAATTTTCTTCTTTTACAACAATGTTTTAAAGAATGCTTTTTATGACAGATCCCATCATTGAGTCACATTGAGTTTTATTTTGTTTGCAAATGCTTTCAAAATGGAAAGAATAAAATTTTGTCATTTGGTTAAAAGTTAATCCTTTATCTAACAATTACGAGTTTTAATCACTCCGAGAAAAAAGACTTTTGGAAAAAGGAGAAAATGCTCCTTTTCTCCTTTTCTCACATTGTTATAAACCCATTCAAAGACAAACCTCATCATTTAAGCCACATGGAATTTGTTGTCTGCAAGTACCATGTACTTTCAATATGGACTAGTGTAAAATTTTGTTGTCTAGCAATGAGTTAAGGAAATTGAAGGTTATTTTTTTTTTAAGGTAACAATCACTAACCCTGTTACAACAGTATATGAAGCTGACTCAAGCACTACAACAGACAAGAAAGACAAAAAGAAAAAGAAAAAAAAGAAGAAAAAGAAAGAAGAAGACAAAGAACCATAGAACTTTTGTAACGGGCTGATGACAGAACCAAACTCTGTTAAATTAACATTTACCGGTATATCGTAACCCTAAAAGTGCCTATTACAGCTTTAGTTGCCTTTGTGGCCATTGTAGATCAAGATCAGACTGCAAGAAAAACATGCAGTTTGATCAACACTGTCCACTTTACGAAGATATTCTCGACAAGAGCAACCTCGAAATTGCAGCTGTTCAGATTCTATTTCTAGACTTAAAATGTCTGTTAAGTTAATTTGGCGAGCTAAAGGCTCGGGTTTTGTTTATTACATTCCTATGAAGACCTATCTTTAATTTTCATTCATAGTTATGACGCCGAAAGGTGCAAAGCATATACAAAGCATAAAATAATGCACAGTCTCCAGTAAAGGCCGAGATAGATTTTTTTAGTGATACATAACATATGTTGTGAGACGTAAGATCATCCCCAGAAATGTTCTTTATACATCTTTTGACTTAATTTTCATAATAACTTCGCCACAGAATGCAAAATGAATTTTGTATAATAGATAAAATTTATGTTTTGACATGATAAAATTTAAATGTTATTTAAATTTGACTCTCGCCCAAACTTGACCCTGTTGTAAGACCTTGATGGATAAGGCTTTTGAAAAGTGTGGCAATAAGAGGAAGCGCTTACAAGTATCTACCCTTATAGGAATAGGACCTGCCCTTGTAAACTGTTCCTAGGAAAATATGATAAGGTGCAGATTATACAATTATGTTTCGTTATTATGAAGTGTAGAATGAAGGTCAATGTTGTTGTACCTTATTGTGGACATAATTTGAAATCTGCAATACCTGTAAGTGTAACTTTAAGCTACCATTTTGAAGTAGCTCCATGGAGACAGATCTTGAATCTATTAATATGGTTATTTCTTAAGCTAGAAATTTTTAGGTTTTACTTTTGATGGACATTTAGATGTAGATACATTTTTAAAGGTTAGAAGTTCTACCAGACAAGTCTTTTAAAATTATATGTATAGATATTAACTTGTTTGAAACATGTAGCTGGATACGTTGTAAAGAATAAAGATCCGTAAGTAAAGATATAGAAGTTCATCAAAACAATATTTGTTACGACATGACCAATTACAAAATACCAAGTTTGTCTACAGACAGTAAATGACAGTGTTTTTTTTTTTTCAATTTTCTTCTGCTTTATTTATCTATTTGCCTGTTTATTAATTCATTTGATAGAAAATACTCTTTTTATTGCATCAAAGTAGCCCATTAGCCCAATGTTGAATTTCTTTCAGTTCATTCGTTGTTTGCTAAATTGAAGCATGCAAAGGTAAATAATTCTTAATTGATTCTTAATCAAGATCTACTATGCAATTATTTTTTTTTACTGTTTTCATAATATTTTTACAGTGTTGATGTGCTATGAATAGACTTTGGAAAGTGTATTAAAACACAAACATGTATTGATGTCATTTAAAAATGCCAAGAACAAGGTACTCAAGGGAGTAATGTGATCATTTGTTGGATTCTGTGTCTCCATTGTGCTTCAGGTGCTGTAATCGAAAACTTCATTTTCAAGTCATTTCTGCATAATGATGTGAGGATTGTTAGATTTTAAAATGTAACTTATGTTCGATATATTCCATATTTTAAACATTCACAATGTGGGCAGTACGAAGACTACATATTATTTCTTTATCACACAATTTTTTAATATTGAAAACATTAGCAGACGCCAACCCATACGTACCTCAAAAGCTAGTTATTGTCTCTGAAAAGGTGGGAAACATTGTGAATAGAGAAGAAAATACTGTCTTTTTCTTGTTTTCTCATAATGTTTGCTAAAGTCTTTTTTCTCAGTGTCACTGAAACAAAGCATCATTTGTAAAAGTTGATTTCAATCATAAACTTAGTGACTAAATTTTGTAAGAATCTATTTCTTGATTAAGTCTGGCGCATGTTGGAAAAAAAAATTGTGTCGTCAAGCATATTTTATATTTATTAGTACATATAGATCTATTTAACGAAATACATGTCCATCCAATTGGTAGCTGTTTTTGGCTCCAACATAACTAAGTGTATCTGGTTGGGGATCTTTGGAAAATTCCAGGTTTTTTATTCTTAAAAGTTTTCATATAGGGCAAAGAATATGCCGCAGGCAGTGTCCACCTACATGAAACAACCATGTACACCAGGTTACACTCGGATAGGAACTACATTTTAGAAATTGAAATTGTTCACAGGAATCCACAGGAATCCACCCATTATTCTATAATCATGAACGATACAAGTTTGTCAAGAATCCCTTTTTTAAATCAATTGTTGAAATGTTATTGTAACAACTTTATGAACTGTGATATTTTTCAAATAGTTTTTTTACAATTGTTTTGATGCACACTGAAAATTTACATATCATATTATTCTAAAAATGAAACTGTTGTTTACTCTTTACCAATCGACTATATGTTAGACGTGTCCAAATTGCAAGCCCTTGCAGATGTCAAATCAGAGGTTGCTAAATGGATGCAGTTTGTCATAGAAAGGACAGAAAACGTTGTTGAAAAAGAAGGGAATTGCTGGTTATCAGCATTTTCTCCTTTTTCCCATAATGGTATTTCAAAAGCATTCTTTGTCAGGGTTGTAAAAACTAGGGATTTTTTGTTAAAGGGTTAATTCTTATTATAAATATAATTATGTTACAGAAAATTTTACTAGTATTTTCTTTGTATGAATCTTTACAGTTTTTAAAAGGTACTAAATTAATACCTTAATATATATTTTTTGAAGCAAAACAAATGTGTTAACCAGATCAATTTCAGCCTTTTGATAATTTTACTCCTACCAAGTACCTTCGTGGTCAAGCATATATGATAGAAATCTTTCTGTGTTTCAGTTTATTGTATTTTCAGCTGTCGGAAGAGGTCAAGTAGATATACATGTAGATGTACTTGGCGCTGAAAAAGTTCAAGATTGATCTTGATAACCAAAGGGATTATGAAATAAAAGTTGTTAGTTCATAGACGTCTTCTGTCATAAATACCACGCAACATAAAAACAAAAATCAACCACATCTTTAAAAACAATCAAAGAACTGATACAGCTGAATGCTGCGCAGTGTTTAGAAGTGTACCGCCATTCGCATTCACACACAGTTATGCACCCTATATGCAGACATAAACAATTATTTAACATTTTCATCATACTCTATGAAATAAAATACGACTTTTAGCAACCAGAAAACAATTTCCCAATAAGCTTCTTTATTGATTTTGCAGTTAAGATATAGCATTTTACATAACTCTTTACCAAACAGTCCCGTGTTTTAACGATACTGAGGGAGAAGTCTTTTGAAAACATTATGGGAAAAAAAGACAATGCTTTTGTAACAAGCATTTTCTCCTACTTTTCACAATGTTTTCTACCCTTGGAAAAAAAATATTATTGGAACCGCATATGTGATATGTCGTCTGCCAAGTGATTTTAATTTAGACAATGTCTAGCATGTTGTCATCTGATAGAAAATGCGCTTTCACAAGCATGAACACAAACACTTATTTGTACATACTTTTAATTTTCAAGAGTATACAAGTCATATCACGGCGATAGCTCACTTATCCATTTTGTTTTTGTTTCATTAGCACTAGTCTTTGGCACTGAAGTGGCCTATCTATGTGTACTCCCACATGATCAATATTGCCACTAGTCTGGATTACCTGCCCCTACCACTACGTTATAGGGTCAGGCAAAGCGCAATAATGGCGGCCTCCTAGGTGTCCTCAAGCGTACCCCTACATGCTTCCCCGTTTTCCCCAATTTCATGTGATCCAGTTTGATCAGTTAATTAAATGAGATCAATTTTATACAAAAAATACATGAACGAAGCTAAAACGTGCTGTTTTAAATATGGTTTAAATATACATGTAAATTCGACTATGAATCATTTTAAAAATAGCCCTATTTTCGGACGTGATGTAGGTCCATTGACATTTCGGATACTTAAAGCATTTCTGATATGTAGTTTTTCTCGCTAAATAAGGACGACATGTAGAAAAACTTACTGCCTGACTTTATTGCAAGCGATCTGTTTTTAATTCAGCCTATGATCCGATTTGATCATGTGAAATAACAGTTTCCCGTTTCCTCTGCATATTACCAATGGGGGCCGCCATTATTGCGCTTTGCCTGACGTACTTTTGTAGTATGGCGGGGTACCAGACTATGCTGCCACCCACCAGAGATCAAAGAGAGCCTTCCGATAACAAATCCAAAGTCCTAACCACAGAGCCATGGAGGACACGACACCTGAGCCATGAAGGACACAACACCTGAGCCATGGAGGACACAACACGGCTAAATTATCAAAATGCTAAGTTCGTAGGTAGTCATGATACACGTTCCAAGTTTCTTCAGGGCAAAAATTGGGGTTTTACCACAGTGCACGAATTATTCTATGCCGAGAAAATAAATAAAAAAAGACAAAACAATTGAAAGTCTTTAAAAACGAAAGTGTGCATTGGTTTTTGAGATGGGTTCGTTGAAGGGCTCGGTAAGAGAGCTTTCAAATAGTATAATTCAGGAAAGGAAATCAAAACAAGACAAAAAACCCCTAAAAGATTACAGTATTATTTGCTTATTACTTCTGTTCTGTTTAATTGTGCTGCTCTGACAGACAGAAAAAAACGACTGAAAGGGATGGCAGATAAACTAACAGAGTAGAGAGAGAGAAGATGATGATAATGATGATGTCGACTATAGAAATAAAGCCAACAGGTGTCTGGACAGCAAAGATAAACAATTCTGTGTATACAATATAGATAAATTTCATTCATAAAATTTAAAAGTATAACGTTTATCATCTGACGATCCGGTAAAGTACGATAGGTCAGGGTTCCAGTTACTGCCAGAACAATGAATAATAGCAAGAATAGATGTTGGCAATATTAGGCCCAATTCTAGTTTTAATATTTATTGTTGGCATATGTAGACCAAAAGATGGTAAAAAAAATCACTCTTTTTCGATAAAGCCCTCTCACGCGGTCAGACGCATTACCTTTATTGCACCACCGTTTATTAGATTCAAGACAAAGCCGATCTATTTACGGCTAGTGACGCCCAAAAGTATAGCAGTTAGCTGATAAAACAACACCCACATGGACCTATAGGAAAAGTCCATATTTGCATAACGTATCATTTATAGATTAGTAAGGATCGTTTGTAATTACGACAGAAAACAAAATCAATTGCATTTTGCTCCAAATTGCTACTTGAAATGTGCCAGCAGGATCGGCAAAAAAAAAAGAATACTGTTTCCGTGATAAACACCTCCTTAACTCTTTACCAATCAACACAATTTTAGACAGTGTCACATTTAAGGCATTTGCAGACTACCATTGAAATCAGACTCGAGGCGATTTTTCTGTGAAAAGTAGAAAACATTTGTGAAAAAAAAAAAAAAAAAAGGAGAAAAAATGCTGGTTACGAGTATGTATCCTTTTTCCACAGCGTTTTCATATGCTGTCTTCATCAGAGTCTTAAGACTGGGTTAATTCTATTGTTTATCAGATCGAAAAATGACGGGCAAGTTATTTAGGTGAAAAAGGGGTCACGACTTACTGAGAGAAAAGCTTATAAACACGAGGTCTTAAATTATAATCTGTATTTAACTTAAATAGAATTTAACTTACGTACTCTACTTCGTTTTATTTATTGTTTTTTTAAACTTCGTTAAAGAATAGTGTATAAAGGTGTTTAAAATTTTTGCAATTCAGATATGGACATTGTCACAGTGATACATACTGGAGGTCAAAAAGCAATAATTTGCTACTGTATATACTGATGCTTAAGTAAAGGAAAAAGAATTCTAAATATTCTGATTTGTAACAGTTTTATCTATTTGTGCTATCTGAAAAAAATGATGTAGGAACTAACTATTTATGGAGAGTACGCGACTATTTTATATTATCTGTTATTTTTGTGGGTCGTTGTATAGTTCTAAAGTGTGAGTAAATTAGGCACTTTAACTATTATCCCATGTTATAACAACCCCGAGGAAGAAAGCTTTTGAAGACATTGTGGGAAAAGGGTTTTCTCCCTTTTTCACAGTGTCTCTACATTTTCAATAGCAAATCCCGTCATTTCAGCTGCTTTTTTTTTTGTGTCGATAGACAGGTCTACAATATGGACTAATACATTATATCTATGATGGTCTAAAAATGTGTCCTTTGGTAAAGGGTTAGCTCTTCACAACACATTTTCGAGTTTTAACGACCCTAGGAAATAGCTCTTTTTAAAACCTTGTGGGAAAATGAGAAAATGTTGGTAACCAGCATTTTGTTTTTCTTTTCCCGCAAGGTTTTCTACACTTCCATAGACAGTTATCACCATTTCAGCTACATGTAATTTGTAGTCTGCGATTGCTTAAGATTTTAAAATCTAAAATTGTATCATTTGGTATAAATGCAATAGATTGAGCTGTCCACAACATCATACCAAAACTGCTTTTTATTAATTTACATATAGACTATGAGCGCTAAATGGTTGAGACTGATGATTTTCAGCCTGTTGAAAAATTAACAATTTAAATACCATTTTAATCAAATAAGTCTCATGCAATAAAGCGAACAGTGTAGATGGGAGATCAGTCTACACATTTTTGCAGTCTGATCTTGATTTACACTGTCCCCAAGTGTAACAACAGTTGTGCTCAGCACTTCAAGGATTAACTTTTCACTACACAACCCCGAGCTTTAATAACCAACCCTGAAATAGACACTTTTGAAAAAATGTGAGAAAAGAAGAAAATGCTGGTAACCACCATTTTTTCCTTTTCCCCCAATTTTTTCTACTCTTTCAAAGGCAAGTTTCTATTTTTGAGTCACAATTTTTTGTCATCTGAAAATGCTTTTAATTACGACAAATCTAAAATTTTGTGTTTGGTAAGGAGTTAAATAGCACTAAAATTAAAATAATAATAATAAAAAAAAAAAAAAAAACCTTGACAATTTTCACTTGATTTCGATAGCACTCTGGACAAGTTCGTTATTCAAATAAAACAAAGATGACGTTTCGCCCTAATATTGGGGTGATATTAGTGACGTTTGTACTAATGACACAGTACAGTTCGGTGTCTGCAGTTTTCAATGATTCCCATGGCAATACTGTGTATGACAACGGCACGATAACATGGGTACCTATTCCTGTTGGAAATAAAACCTATATCACGGAGAATTACTACGATGACGGCGGACTTGGAACGTTGTTTGGATTTTCCAGGAGTTTCATTAACACTGTGCAGCCGAACGATTTCCCTTTTGGTAAGAGCAAAACTTCTTCCGAAGAATTTCTCGATCCGAAAAAACACCGAGTAACATATAGGTCAGGTTTGTTCGACTGATTGATTGAATGGTGTTTTACGCCGCTTTCAACATTATTTCAGTCATATCACGGCGACAGCTCACATTTTCATGTATTTCCTGGGTTTTACCAGTACTAGGCTAGGGCTCTGACATTTCTTGCCACACCCACGAAGGGCCCAGCGGGTCAGGTAGGGTTCGAGCTCGGGTCCTCCAGGTTACGGAGCCACGCAGGGCCCGCAGAGGTTTGTTCGAAAACATATTAATTAGTAGTAAAATGTCAGCAATACTGTACACTCCAATTTTGCTTTGGAATACGTCGAATACTGCTCTAAATTCCAATCCATCATCTAAGGCTTTACATAGATTATTATAAAGACATATTACTTGATTAATAGTACCTGGCATAAAACCAGACTGATATTGGGTAAAGATATTAGATAGTCATAAACATGTTTCAATATGATTCGTTCTAAGACTTTTTCAATATTGTCTAATAATGAAACGGGTCTGCAATCAGAAAAAAGGGAAGGGTCACCCAACTTAGATATGGGACATGCATCAGATATTTTTCCATGAAGACGGAACAGGACAATATCAGGGTCCGTATTCACCTACAATTCTGAATTCCATTCTTTGTCTTATTCTAGAGTTAGAAAGTATCACAACTTCTGATTGGCTAAACCAAATGGTTTAGCCAATCAGAAGTTGTGTTACTTTCAAAGTTGAGTAAATTATTGACAATAAAGACTAAGTATGTTCTTTTCTTAAGAATGGTTGGAGAATACAGACCCAGGAAAAACAATAGATGAAGGGCTAATGGCATTGTACAAGCAATTGCCGATGAATAATTATCGTTCACCGATGCTTTCAAAAGAAAACTTTTCACTGTAAAGATGTAAAAAGATGTAGTCGTAAAGTTCTGTGTTAGTCAAGAATTGCTCGACATATTTTTCTTACTTCTTTTCAATTCACAGATGTTTTGAAGTCAGCATTGAATGGAACATTTGACATTGGTAAAGATTACATGAAAGTAAGTCATTGGTAATTGTTTTCACAAATCAGCTGTCATTGTCTAAAACTTTCACCAAACAATCTTGTTTTTAACTACTTTCAAGAGGTAGGCTTTTGAATAAAATCTTGGAAAAGGAGAAAATGATGGTACCTAACTTGAATTTTCTCATTTTCAAACAATCTTTTTTGCCCTCTCAAAGACATACCTTATCAGTTGCGACTTCTTTTGTTTGTCGTCTGCAAATTCTTTAAAAATGGACAAATTTTAAATTTTGTCGTCTGAAAAGACTTTAATTATGTATAACATTCAAATCACAGAATTCATTTTCCAACCCGAAGACGTCTAAAAGAAAAGAAGACCGTACAGATAGGCAACAGCTGGATACTGGTACGAGAAAAAAACAGAATAGCAAAGCTTTTAGTTACGCACAGTTTCTTCGTTGGCTATGATTTATCAAAAAAAAAGTCTTATGCATCTGCACAATATATGTCCTCATGCATGGAAAAACAAAGAACCTATCGCTGAAAAAGTCAAATCATGATAGATTTTACTTGAAATTAAGCACTGATTCGAAACTATGATATATAGTAAAACGTGGGGGGAGGGGGAAATATGGACACATGTAGAACTTTTGACAGAAAACTGATCTTTTTATACAGCCCCCTTGTTTTTCAATTTTCTGTGGCAAGCACTGTTTTTATGTGTAGCAACCAATTATCAAGACTGGAAGAGTGGGTCATTACAGTTCAGTTTTGCACCGTGCTTGTTCAGCTCCGCCTGTAGATGAGCCATGTTCTGGCGAAAGGGGTTTTTACGCGTCTCCGTGATGCATCATACCAAGCAACTCATTTCATGATAATGGATCCATCTTGTCTAACAACCGGCAGAATCCTTAGGTAGAATAGTCCTTGGACATGCATGCAGAAAGTAGATGAAACGCAGAAAAAAATCGACAAAGGTCAGCCTGCGCGGACTGCACAGGGTGACCTTGGTAGATACTTTTTGCTAATGCATTAAACACCCTTTTAATAGAGTATGGCTCAATTATTGATTTTCCTAGTACAGTTATTAATTGTCCCAGTACAAAGAAAATTAGTTTTGGAAAAAAAAAAAAAAATACAGTATATATGTGTGGCACATGTATCTTTATCATGCAGAAAAGGAGTGAGCAAGTTTTTGAAATAATAACCACATTATATTATAAGTCCTTCACCCTAGTTTCAACTCTGAAGGCTTTTAGCTAAAGAGAATCAAAACTATAGGAAAATACTAGTGATGTGGAGCATATAGACAAGTTTGTGACTGATAACTTTTCTTTTCATCCAGTTATTCCATCTCTCAACCTTCTTTGGAAGCAGCATGAAAAGATGGCTGATCAGCGTTAACTTTTTAATTCTGTATTTTTGGAACAGTTGGTAAACTACTCGATGGGTTTTGCTGTTTGTTTCGCCATTGGTTTGCTGTTTGTGATATTTTTACCAATCTGTGGCTGCTGTATCTGCTGTTGTCGATGTTGCTGTGGAAATTGTGGAGGTGACATGAAAGCAGTAAGTAATGAAAAATATGAGTTGCTTCTGTTTCTTTTTTTTTTAATTTTTCACATCAACTTATTTTTACTGATACACTAAAATTGCAAGGTCGTATGTGGATATTCATAAAGGAAATATTAAGGTCATTTTGTGACAAGTAAGGACTTGTCTTGGGATACTCATCAGTACCTGGGCTCATATGTGGAGAGGACAGGCCGATAGGCCATTCTCGTCAATACAAGTTGGATCACGGCCCATGCATATCGTAGATAGCAGTGATTCCAAGAAAGTGAAATGCTATTTTCGACAGAAGACCATCCTCAAGCGAACTTGTGCGTATGATTGTATGGATCATGCCCCTACACTAATCACAGAGCCACAACTGTTTCTACAATTCTTGACAAACAAAAACCAGCCTTTCTAGTCGAACTGGCCGTATTTCATTCATGGAACGTTATGAAATGGACCTTGAATAATTTACTCTTTCAGAAAATGAACGCTGGCCCAATCAAACAGCATTAAAATCGAGGGTTTGATCATTTCCATGACCTGAAGGAAGTTTTTGTCTGTCTTAAAATCTTACGTGTACACTTTGGATCACCTAGATATATCACTGAGCCATAGCCAATGGGATTATCACAAATATATATTGTGATATATACTGTGTAAATTTTACAATTCTGTGTGAAATCTTTTGTACCTAGCAAACGTTGAGTAATATATATTTAGAGGACAATATTAGAAATAGCAAATAATATTAATTCCATTACTTTTTGTTCGTGGTGTACATATAGATTTTATGATTTTGTTAGTAAACCACGTTTTTAATGGACATCATTCACAATCAGCTTAAACTTGTCAATAGACAGAATGCGATGCAAGAGTTTTGAAAGTCGCTAGAGGTCTCACATGAAGTTCTTCGAAACGTTTTCAATCCTGTTTATTGGTACGAATGGCAGCATACCATTTGGAATTATGTCTTTTTACATCTTTACAGGTTTACAATAAGAATGAAGATTGCAAAAGAATGGGTCTTGCTCAGGCTCTTTTTATGATGGTTGTGCTAATGTCGTATGTACCATGTTATACTTACATTCACATAATTTACATCATTTCATCAAATTTACATTTAGCATATGAATGTGCAGTAGTTACAAATAAATAAATAAATAAATAAATAGATAAATAAATGTTTTTAATTAGTTTTTCGATCCACTAAAGAATTTTTATTGTGTGTAAAAGAAGCTCACAGACAATGTAAATGAAAATGTTTTGTGAAAGTTTTGTACGTTCTATTAAAGTATTCTTTGTAGTAAAAATGGGTCAAAACCTGGACAACATGATTAAATATCTGCACATCGAATTGCGAAACATTTTATGCGCGATTGAAGTATCGGCTTAGGCCAAATATTGATGAAAAATTGTCAAATTGTTTGTTTTGACAAGACAGGAAAGTTAGGCTGTTAAAAAATCATGTTGTTTTTCGTGGCATACAAGGAGAATGATTTCATAAACCTTCTATTCAGAGCATCATCTATCTGCATATGGATGACAAATGGTCGATTTACAGTAGCACTTAATTACGCCGATGAGACGCTTGCAACAAACTTTGATGATTTACAAACATTCTTCAATAACTTAGCTTCGGTATGTATTTGAGGATATTATGTCTTCTTTTATACAAAATATATTGATAAAAGTGTGAGAGAGGAAGCTGAAAAATATGTCTTATTGTGGTTTCGACCGTAATGATTTAATAAGCTTAAAAAAATTCAATCCGCGGCTTCATTTTCTCTATGTCAGTTATGGTCACTCCTTTCAATTTTCTGGGTGAAACTAACAAAATATGTATGCAGAAAGTAATCATCCCTCGTAAGGAAGATAAAACAGAGACGGCGAGAACAGACACAGTGAACAACTAGAGATTGAGAACAGACAAAGTGAAATAATAGAGACGGTGAAAACAGATGTGAATAGAGAGGATAAATACAGAAATGGAAAGTCTCTCGTTCAGTCAGTGATTGTTTTATGCAAAGAAGGATGAATTGCGTTTTTTATTTTTGCTTATGCCTGGGCTTTAAACGGGGAAAACACTGTAATGTAATGTCTTTGGGAACTATTGTTTTTGAACATAAATGTTTTCTCTTTTTTTTCCCCTCTCAGCAATTTAAATACCTGGCTCAAGATATGTACTACCTCATACAAAAGGCTATAGTTAATGATATTGGAGGTAAGTTAGGGTCTGTATTCACCAACCGTTCTTAAGAACATTCTCATTCTCCGGAGGTGTCTTAATTTGAAAGTAACACAACTTCTGGTTGGCTAAAGCATATTATTTAGCCAGTCAGAACTTACGTTACTTTCAAATTTAGAAAATCTTAGAGAATAAGACTGAGAATCTTCTTGAGAATGGTTGGTCAATACGGACCCATTTTAGTCCTCACTCACACTAGGCACCTCTTAACTACAGAAGCAAATTGCAGGTAGTTCCACGGGATGTGATTATCTAGATTTTCCTAGAATCATATTTTCCAAGTTGATATAAGTTACTATGATTAAAACTAATTGCAGGAACATTTTAGTGTATCAACAGCCTTTTTTTTTTTTTGTACAATGCCCATCTCTAATACAAAGCAAAGAAGAAATCAAAATGATATGTGTGCAGCTTTTCATAATGTGAGAAATTCCAATCTCCATTAACATTTTTTACAATCTTTCAAAGACTGAACAAGATAGATTCACTTAAGTTTGACAGGGAAGTAGCTAGAGAATTCCTGTAACTCTTTCATTGCCAATGACGACTTGGATAGCTTTTGCGTGTGGCGTAAGAACGTGCAATCTGATCTTGGATCTACACCATCTGCTACCTGGTGCTAGTTTATGACTCAATTTATATTCAACAGCGTCGGAAATCTACTGTTAGACCTCGAAAGAAAAGTCGAATTTCTTGAGTAGGTGGAGAAAGAGTTAATAGAAAAACAATCCCTTGCGCTGATGAACTGTATTTGCATCACATAAAGCTGTATCTACCTTTTGTTTTCTTTCAGCAATAGGGACTGTGATAAGAGATGCAATATTTTCAAACCTCGGAATAACAGATGTTGTTAATGCTGTGATAGAGTTAGACACGGGTAAATCATTTATGCTTTTTATCAGAGCACCTGGTTTTTGTCTATTAGAAATATAAAGAAAGTGAAGGACTAAAGATTAAAGTAATGTAAACTATGATTCATCAGTTGTAGGAATTCAGATCAAGAAAGTGTTTAAATTTGTAATTATCCATTTGGTGTTCTTGACTCTAGCATTCTCGTCGGTCATGTGTTCCGTCGGTCGTCTTTTAAGCATGGCTTCAACGGATTTTTTCTTGTTAACAACTTGACCAGGTTCAGGAGCATTGTCGTTCAAATGACGATCTTTGTTTGACCTTTAGATTTTTCTTCTGACTTGTAAAACTATCGTGTTTTCAGGATAGAGTTATAAAGCAAAAGTGTAAAATTCCTCTACATTGGACGTACAGGGTATAGACGAAGATCGTTTGTACTTTGTCTGTATCAATGGGATGTTCACATATTTCATAAAAAGCTGTACATATACTTTTTACAAAGAAGTTAAAAAAGAAAAACTATGAAAACGTCTCTCTTTTTTAAAATAAAAAAAAAAAAAAAAAAAAAAAACCCAGCCTGAAAGTGTGAGCTAATAGTTCAGTAAGGGCTCCCACAGGGTGGGTTAGATATAGAGCTATGGAACATGGCCGATAACTAGGAAGTTAAGACCTTCAATATCACATGCTAAAATTCAGGGCTCTTGGTTTTTAGTTACATGTTTTCGGAATTCATTTTCAGCCATACACAATATAAGTGATGCTCTGGCACAAGTGATTGCGGACCAAAATACATTAATTAATAAATCCGATACACTAACGACAAATATGAACATACTGGGTACAGATATAGATTCTACCAAATCGATTTGTATCTCCTCTGGACAGACATGTCAAGATGCTTGTGATACATTTGACACAACAGCTTTGAAATCTGGAAGTACAGATTTTAGCTCAGTAAGCACTCGTTTTGCCTCTTTAAATAATAGCTGTATTCCATCTAATCTTCTTTAAACCAATTATTTCGCATTGATAAAGGGTTTGTATAGTTCATATTTATCTTTAGTCTTTATCTAAACGTGGCTGAACAGTAGGATTTATTTTCCTCTGGTTATGTAATTAAAAGCATCGAACGATGTAGGATTTTCTTCTGCTTGATCGATGGAGATGAGAATGCAAAACAAGGAAAAAGAGATACAACATGTAGATTATATATCTTCGAGTTAGTGGAGTTATTCTGGTGCAGACCTCAACTTCTTTTTCTGCCATTACAATTTAAAGGGACCAACCATTCCTTGGACACATAAATTTCTAGCTGTTGTTATTTTTTTCTGTTTTGTCAACAACACAACCATGTTTAAATTTTTAAAACTAGAAATGGCAAGAAAAACAATTTCGTTTTTGCGTTTTCGCTATCTGGTTAATAGTCCCTTTAACCCTAGAACTGTTATAAAAGATTCATTATCTGGACGAGTTTTAAAAGTAAGAACACGATCAGTCTTTGAGCCACGTTGCATGACTTGAGTACACATTTACAGATAAATGAAACTGTATGTCTACTGGTCAAGCCCCTAGATTACAGTTTGTATGAGTAACAACGATTTTTGGTTATCAGCTGTATACTCTCTTCTATTGTCCCTAGCTGCCTGATCTGACTTCAGTCCAAACAGAGGTGGATAATATAAAGAACTCCAATCTTACTGGCATTGCACTATCGGTGAGTAATATTTATGAATCAATTTGCAACCTCTTGAATAAATAACAAAGGAGAAAAAGAAGTTTCTCACAATCAGCTATCAAAGCTACTAATTTTCAGTTCCTTGGGCTAGATACTTCAAAACCGAGGTCGAGCGCTCGTGAAACCCAAGACATGCATAAATTTGTTGGCTATAACCATGATATGACTTAAATAATGTTGAAAGCGGCAGAAACCATCATTCAATTCTAAATTTCATGGAAAACAATTTTTTTGGAACTATATTTAAAACACATAGATAAAATATGTATTTTAATGAAAAGGCTTGAATACTAGAGATAATATAAGGAACAATTTTCAACCATGTATAGACACAGCATATCTTCTTTCATACGACATAGAATTATGGCAAAGTTAACCTTCGAAGTTGCTGAGTTAACTTGTCTTTTACCAAACTGATACATCATTGCCAACATCGTTAATGCAATACGTTTGCTAATGAACGGACATGTTCAACTGTATAACACCGTCGAATTAATGGCTTATTTGAGTTTCATTTAATATACAGCAGGAGTCCGGTGTACTTTCCTATACTACTCTATCGTCGTGCACATTTTGATTGAAATCGTTCAAATACGTACTGTACAATTTAAAACACCAGCAAAGATTTTTCAGATTCATATATTTAGGATCCATTTGGATTCTCAATTTACTATTTGAATGAGACACAGTTGTAAATGTCCTCATATGGCATCCGTTTTTTTCTTTTCTTTTTTTTTCATCTCCAATTCCAGAAGTTTCGAAAGTTTACACTTCGAAATGCTTTGATTTTGAACATGTAGATACTAGATACAACTGGTTGTAAGGACTGTCTGTGGGTACTGCAGAATAATTTCTGATTCTTAGGATTCAGGTAGTCTAGAATTACATTTGTTAATAAACAAACAAACAAACTCTGCATATAACTACAATGTTTCAGGCACAAGATAGCATTAATAACATGTCAGCCACAATAGAAGCCCAAGCTGCAACCGCTCAAGCTAGTAAGTACAGATATCTGTATTAGTACAAATAGTACCACCAAACTTGGACATAAACTTAGTGTAGCTTAGTAGTCTTTTAAAGATCATCCCTTTTTGACTGTATATGACAATATAACCATTTACTGAAGGACCCTGTCGAATAACGAAACTGAAGAAGTAGGCCCTTGAAAACATTGTGGAAAATAAGAGAAAGTCCATGTAACCTTTTCGACAATTTGACCTTTCACAGACAAATCTCATTGTCCACATATGCTTTCAATTTGGACAAGTCTAAAATGTCAACTGGTGTAGAAAATGCATGATCTTTACCAGCTCTTTTCCATTTCCGTATTTTGGCAAAAACATATGAGTCATCATCCGTGAAACGGGAACTTTATGCATCTGCAAAAAAGTATCCACCCAGGTCATCCCATTATAGTTCTGGAAACACCTGTGAAGTATTGATCCATGTGCCTGTAACTTTGCTCTTGTTCTATCTTCGTGCAGATGCAAACACAACAATGAATAGTTTTGCGGCAACAATTGAAACAATGGCAGATGATTTAATAGCCACGATGAATGGGGTAAGACTTCAATAATCTTCTCTTGATGCAATAGTAGCAATAAGTATTTCGTTTGCAAACTTAATTTCGTGATACAGGTGAAAGTTTGACCTCGGAAATTTATTTCTGACAACACAATCCAGAATGAGATCAATAAAAAATGTGGTTTTATAAGTGATTTCTCGAACGCACTTACCAATATATAAGACAGTTGTCTTAAATGTTCCATTACAAGTCACATATCTCGTTTAAGATCTTGTCTACAAAAGTGAATCAAAGGCAGATTTTTAAATCAATCCAGTTTGCGATTTCATAGAGAATAATATCATGGAGAGGTATTTATTATGAAATATATAGAATATTATAAACGATGCGGTATAGGATCTCGAAGCAGTCCATGTGACGATAGTATTACGTTGAAGGAACATCAAAGCACTTTGTTACATAATTCTTCAATATATTCCAACCTAACAAAAACCCTTTTTATTTCGAGGTCTTTTGTCAGTATGTTAAGTGTTGTCGACTTTCAAATTCGAACAATTTATACGATTTTCCTTCTGTCAACAGCCTATCTCTAACAATGAGGTTCTCTACCTCAGTTTTCTGTTGACATAACATACGGAAGGCCTTCCGACTTAAAGATCATCTGTAAAACTGACCCTTCCTTCTGAAAAACGCTACTAGTACATTATAGTTCTGGAAACACCTGTGAAGTTTTGAAACTGCTCCAACAGGTTTTCATTCTTCATCTAAGCAAGCGTTTTTCTACATTGACACAGATTTTTATAATTGATCTCTGCTCCGTCCATACGACAAATGTCACTTTTTTTTAGGCTTGCCAACTAAAATCTATAGATAGATATTTAAACGATTATATTTTAGAAATGCGACGGCCATAGTGCTCCTTGCGACATACCCTGTTGCCGGACTATACGTCATTTTTCTTACTGGATTTCGTTATATTTTGATGTCAGTTGTATCCATGTGACTTGCTTCGAATCAATAATGATGATGATGAAATTTGACTAATTTTGTTTCAGCGAAACTTTTGTTTAAAGTGACTCTTCGCAAATTTTTCTGACAATCCTCTTACGAATTGTTTACAGTACGATTTTTTCAGTCTTCGTTTAAAAAAGTCTTTATATTTCACTGTGTTGATTTCGATATTTATGCAAATTTCGTATTTATTAATTTTAATCATGTTACTCCCTTTCTGTCCAAGGAATACTCAAAGATAAGTAATGAGATAATGAGTCACTTATATATTTTTTATAAAATAATGTTTCTTGTATCGCAGACTATTGACCTCTCAGGATTTAAGGCTGACCTGCGAGATTTTTTCAAGATGTTACTGAAATATGATGGTTACAGGTGAGTGTAAATATTAGATTCCCTTTGTCTTCTTTGGCCTGAAGATACATCACTGTATTGATTTAAGTTTTGTTCTGTCAGCAAAGATTTAAAATTCTTCGTATTTTTGATGACTTGTCAAATCGTTGTTTCTACTTTCGTTTGATATGTTAAACCCATGAACAATTGAAAGACCTTCAAACTTTTGTTTTTGTTGTCGTCGTCATTGTTATTGATATGAAAGGGAAAGACCTACTCCGATAAGATGCCATGCTTTTATAGATATCTGTATTATTGATGGGCTGCTTCAGGATAAAATTGTTAATCCTAAGTGACGGACTATGTTCAAAAATCAGATAAATGCAGAATTATTAGATTTTTTTGTTGATTAAAGAACTCATTTAAATTGGTCATAAAGTTGGTCATTATTTTGCCGGATTGATTTTCATATTAAAAGAGAATATTGACGGATGAAAAAAAAACAAAAAAAAAAAAGAAATAGAAATTTGGGAAATTCTCACATATTTGCTTTCCAGCTTTTCTTCCTTGATTACACATATTCTCCAACGGTGCTTCCTTAAATCTCTTATCAGCGAGAACTTCTTTTTCATTTTTTTTTATTTTGACCTTGTATGACTCCTGTACGGCTTACTAATTTCCATGTTCTCCTTTCTTGATACTTTTTCAGGGTTTACTTTGGATATGCTCTGACAGGACTCTTCACCATTATAGTTGTGCTGTGCATGATAGGTATTTGTTGTGGTTGTCTTGGTCAGGATAGTGACAAACTACCAACAGAGAGAGGCTTTCTGTCCAATTGTGGTGGTAAAATTATGATCATGTAAGGTTATGCCATTATTTAATGATCAGGGCCTGAGAGAGCGCGGTCATGGCCGCTTTCAAAATACAATTACCAGTCAGTCAAATGAAAGTTAGAGTTAGATGAAATGGAAAGTCATCCGAATTGGGCTCAGATTTTTTTGTTTTTAAACCTGCTAATGTATTTGTCTTCATACCGCAAAATGACTGTATATATTACTTTAATATATTCATTGATGCCATAGGATGGGCATTTATTAGGAAAGAAATAAGAAGAGTTCTCAATTCAGAATTGTGACGAACATTGTTTTCTTTCACATTAAGTAAAAATCTAACGTTTGAATTTGCGTATAGGACAAAATACAATACTTAGAAATAAAGCAACTTGAGATAAATGAATGTTTTGTCTACATATTAAATGGCTGATAATCATTTCATTTATACAAAGAATGATAGCTTTCTCTGCGTATTGATTGACAGAATGGTGTTTTACGCCACTTTAACATTATTTCAGTCATATAACGGCGACAGCTCACATATCTATGTATTTCCTGGGTTCCATAGATCCTATGAGGCTCGAACCCGGGGCTTCCAGGTCATGAGTGCTACACTTTACCACTGAGCCACGCAGGACCCCTTTTCTCTGCAAAAATGGGCTATTTAAACTGCAGGAATAGCATAAATATAATACATGATCCTGGGGCCTTATACATCTTAAATTGTGTTTTTTTTATTAATTCTAGGTTCCATTAGACTAGACATTTAAAACAAAATATATCGGCCAATATATAACTAGTCCTTGAATTAAGAATTTGAATTCAATTTAGATTTGTTGATAACAAAACCAGTACTATTTTAATACATGTTTTTTTCTTTCCATACAGCCCGGTCATTTTGATGTTTATCATTGGGTCCCTCTTGATGTTACTGACAACTCTAACATTTGTTGTTGGGGGTAACATGGAAAAACTGTGTCAGCCAATGATTGATCTCTCAATATTCAGAGATTTTATTGACGAAGGGGGAGTTAGTGGACTTGACCTTGGTCAACTCATACATGGTAATGCCTCCAGCTCAATTGGAATTTACAGTTTCTTACTGTAAGTAGAGACGAGAGATTCGCACTTATGCCCTCTCAAATGTAAAGATATTTGATTGTGGTTATTCTACATAGATTATCTATAACTTAATCAACATATTTTGTAAAGAGCATAGGATAATTTTTTTTCCGAAATAGTAAAACACTTTCATAGTTAAGGATATGCAATTGTAATATAATTTTTGAAAACAAAGGGTTCCATAGTTTTCTTTTGTTAGAACTGATTTATTGAAAAAAAAAAATTCTCTCTTTTTTCTACAAATCGATTACCGTCAAAAGAGCGATTGTTTGGAATCAAGTATATGTCCTGATAAGTATTTCTTATTCAACTATTGATAATGTTTGCAGTGTTTTCACTAATTCAATTTTAGATATTTGTTTGAAAACATATATCCTTTTATACCATCAGGATAGTGCGATGATATTTTAAAAAAAAATAACTTATATTTGTGAAAAGAAAAATGTCAGTGTAATTGCATTTTTAAGCAGGAAGGACAGACCCTGCTCTACTGATCTGAAATAATGTATAAAAGAAAACATACTGTCTTTTTCAAATGTTAAAAAGTTATAAAGACGATTCTTAACATTATCTTTACTACAGAGGATGTCGAGCAAACAAGGCTCCATTCAAACTTCTTGAATTGAACAGATTGCTACCGATAGAGACCTACTTAAATCATTCACAGGTAATAGCTTGAACGGGTGTGATTGAGAGAGAGAGAGGGAGAGATGATGATGTTATTATTTTTGTTTTAAGTTTTCAGTTGTAAATGCCCGTAAAATATTCGTACTGCTGTACTACATGACCTAACCTCAGCAATTGATTCGATCGGTCAAGGGTCTAGAGGGAAGTTGAAATATAATTAGTCAGAGAATATCATAATCATATTTTTAAAACTGGAAAATAACAAAAGATCAAGAGTGGATTTTAGCTTTTTCTGCGCTGATCATTGGTATTTTTTTACCAAAAGATACGGCGGTCTATATTTTGTTGTTGATGTCGCCAAACATGTACATGCACAAGTGAAATTGTTGAGTTCCGACTACTTTATCTATCTTTGTATATAGTATGAAAAAGAATTTCATGAAAGGACTGAAAATATTGACTACGAGAGCGACTATAAGCACTCCTCTTCCCTTTTTTTCATAAGCCAAAGTTAATCTAGGTTTGTTAGGTAAATGACATTTTGTTACATGAAAAAATTCAAAGTGTCGTAACAAATTCCAGAACTATTTGAATTTCCAACTTCGAATAATTATAAAGGTATCGAATATGATAACATGTGAGATAAATGTGAAATCCCCTAAACGAACAAGTTAATAAGGAGATGATTGATTAAGTACTGTCGAGCACACGGATCATCTTACACTGTCTCCAAGAGATCGAGGGCCGCACTAAGTTTTCTTGATGTTGCATTGCAGTATACAGGATCATTACAAAGTGACCTGTCCAGTTTGACCGCTGTTGATTTGTCCAGTTACTCTATACTGACACCAGACATGAAGACTCAGCTGGAGAGTATTCAAAATTCTGGACTTAGTGATATAGACTTTGCAGCAATAAACAGCACAGTTAGTATATTCACTTCTATCTTCATGCAATATTTTGTCAGATTTACAATTTCAAAATAACACTGTAAGTTCCATTACCTCTAGAATAAAGTCCAACATTCGTTGTTTCTTAATTTACCTTTGTTAGAATGAAATGTACTCGGATTTGCTGTAAAAACTTTTAACTAATCGTAAAGAGGTAAAGCCTCCTCCGAAAGCGAGTATAAACAAATTGAAAGGCAGGTTATGTGAAGAAATTAAAATATTTTTCCCTAGTATTTCTCTATCAAATAAATGGGTTATATGGTTATTGTATTTAAGTCCACACAAAAGATGAAGTTTAAGTACATATTTTGTAATGTTCACCTTTTTCAGCTTTCACAAAATATTGTAAGTGTAGATTTTGATGCCCTGATAACAGCCATGGAGACAATTAGAGACAGTTGTTCTGGTACCCCGTATGTAAGTACTTAAAATCGCTGATTAAAGTTGACTGATAGTCATTTCTTAGACACTCTATATTTAGATAATACTTAGCTCTACTTGAACCACCTCAATATCCCCAATCTCTCATCTGTTGAAAAAAAAATTGACATTAAAATGTTGTACATTTAATGAATCTACAGCAAGACACACTGTAATCCAGGGATTGTGATATCAACCAAATTATAGCAAGAATAATTACTCTCTTCTTTTATAATTTCAGTCTGACAAAGGTTGTGATGCAGTTATTGCGAGAAAATATGACAATCGATGTAATTAATTATGTATTTCGACTTCCCAAACAAATTTATGATAACAGGTTGCAACACTTTTCATGCCATGATATTATTATATGTTTAGCATACTAGCATTGGAAGTTATATTGAATGCCACATTGGTTCAATAATTCAATTATTGACATTTTTTCTTCTGTAAACATCCTTTTACAAAACAGTAAAAAGGATTGCGTCATTAATTTCTTCTTCTCTATATGGCTGGAAAACGGACAATATGAATTATATAAATACAGAAATATGATACAGTTTAAAATGATAACGTTTGGTTTAATATTATACATGTAGACAAACTGGAACAGTCATATAGCAGCAACCCAGTCTATCAGAGATGTTGATCTGCCTGCAGTTAACACAGCAAAGGTAGGGGGTAATTATCAGTAAAGTCGGGTTAAAAATCCCGTAGAGATGTACAAGTATTTTATGACAAATCGTGAAACTGCTGATATTACGTCAAATCTTTCATTGTATCTGAAGTTCAAAGTCTTCATTTTTATCATATTTTATCAATGTTTTTCTCTTTGAGATTGATCTTTGAAAACAATAACTTCAAATTGGAAAACTAGTCAAAAGGTAAAACTGGAAAAGCAAATACTTGTTATGGACTCCATCAAAGTAAACAATGAAAAGCGTAAAGTTTTTCGAAAATTTGGTTCCCGTAAGATGGCTTGCGTACAAAAATATATTACAATATGACCTTAAGGGCTTCGGATACGGATTACTTCAAAGGATAGGTTGCTGTTAAACGTTTGATGTATTTGTCCAACTACATGATACGTATCTCACAAAAAAGTATTTTACTCGGTATAAGCTGTGTTAAATATAACAGAGAGTTTAGAATCAGACAACAAGTACAATGTACTCCATCTTCACACTGTTTCTACCCTCATATATGAGCCATGGTCTGTGAAAATGGGGCTCAATGCATCTGCAAAAAGTATCGACTCAGTCCGCCAGTGCAGTCTGCGCAGGCTGTCCTGGACCAAAACTTTTTTTCATCAGTCTACTTGTCAAAGGATCAATCTACATCATGATTAAGTCGGTTGTTAGACAAAGTGGATTTTGTGCATCCTTTTTGCCAGAACATGGCTCATATGTAAATATAATACGCCCTGATTGACCACTTATATATGAACGAAACCAAATATCACGTAATACAAATGATTATTCATAAATCCCGTTTCTTTGACCAGTACAAAGCTTTAGGACAGTTTTTCTGGTATACTCTTATTTCAGGCAAACTTGCAACAGTCTATGGCTGTCTTAGAAGGACTGTTGAGTGGATTAGATGTAAGTAACTTTTTCTTTATCTCATACTGCAGAAACAGTTGTAATAAATCATTTTTAAAATCAAATATGCAGAGTTTAGCAACTCGTTATATAGATTTAATAATTAAATAAAAAAACATTTTGAACAAATCACACCTAAATTAGGTGACTTTCAAGTATGAGTAAGTTCTTTATTTTCTCTGAGGCCCGAAACGAGGTTTCAGCTAGATGCAGCAAGGAGGAGCACATGCTTGAGAAAGTGTTCAAGCAGATATCAGTCACATAGTGGTTGAAGCAAATCAACCTTTTTAGATAGATTCCTTTCGGGAAAGGGACTATGTTTAAAAGGTTTCTGGCACAAAGCCAAAATAGTCTCTATAACTATACTTAGCGAAAACCTGTAAAAGCCTTCCTTTCCATAACCATACCTTGTAAGCATAAAATCTTGATATGAGTCAGTGTCAGGATACCCCCAAAAGACTGATGACATTATGTATTAAGGGAATGTACATGTACTTCGTATATGCCGTATCTAATCATAAAATGCTCTAGTATGTTTAAGTTGAACTTTGACAAACTTTTGTTGATATTGTGTATTTAAGGCTAAAGTAAACAATACGATTACTACCGCTGAGAATGCTGACAATCAGTTACAAAACAACGTAACAGCTACCATGAATCAGGTAAGCTACTAATGGTTCTAGCAGTCCTCTATCCCTTCCTTCACCGGTAGGCTTATAAAAATGAAGACCGAGCACTTTCTGCATTTTATAGAAACGTTTTTCTTGACTTCGCATCCACACCATATGTGAATGATTTCCAGTTTTCCTTTACGATAATCCTTTGGATAAAATACTATTTGAAAAATGCACGTATGGTCAATGGTTTCCTAATTGATTGACGGCAAATCTGACCAGACTCTTCAACAAGTTCTATATGGTCTAGTGCAGGGCATACTTTAATTAAATGTAGCTCTTTGTACACTTGATTCTGTTTAAATCTTATCCTGCTAAATAAAAGAAATGAAACTTTCAAACTGATAGTGTAAACCCACATTTTCCTGATTCAAAGGTATTTTTGGAGGAAAGATATCTCCTTATCGGACAGTGTAGATCCGAGATCACGTTCTGTGCAATCTGATCTTGATCTACGCAGTCCGAAAAAGGTCAGTGAGTTGCGTTTAGCAGCCAAAGGCTTAATCTGTCCTCGCAACTGTAACTCATGAAAAATTTGATTAACGGGAGTTAAAACTCATTCATCGATATTTATATGCCGAGATAGGTATACTTATGTTCGGAACATTTACTAGCCGATTTTCTATTTTACAGGCAATAAGTGATTTTGCTGATAGAATAATTAACTATGTTGACCAGTATGCAGCACAGGCTCTGGATCTGGTAAGTGTCATATAAAATTGAGCTGTGCTCTTGCAAAAGGGCTTACTGCATCTCCTGATACATTGTATCAAGCAAGTCATCACAAAATTATTTGTATTTAGGTATATGCACTTAATAAAATCGAATTTTCCTCCTCACAGGTATTCCGAAACTCTTTTTCCGGGGCTACAAACATTTAATCAACCAGGAGACTAAATGTGTATAAAATGCATTACAATGTACATACTGACATCACTGTATAAGATGCTTCTATATCCTACAAGTTCAGTTCTGATTATATCGGCAGTCATTTCTCGCTTTTTAATTCCATCGATGGTGCTCTTCATAGCAAGGTAAGAGTACAGACTAAATGACTGATCACACTTTTCATTTAGCGTCCATCATTCGTACCTACGTTCCAACATATACACGTTATACTTTTTCTGTATGTTTGTATCAGGAATCCGCATATGATCTATAAGCGGATGATAACTTACATTTATAGATTTGATCACGACTTGTAGCTACCATCGCCCTAAAGTGCTCCACGGCAGTTACCTTTAAGCTCCGAACCTAGTATAACCTGCTAAACAGATTAACAAGTAAGCAACGTTGTAATACTGTTGAAAGCATGGTGAAACATTTAATTACACATACAAAACAAACAGTTTTCAATCTTTCATTTGCAATTTTATTGAGCATGGCGGATGGATTTGTAAACGAATACTGTGCGACTGGGATGGCACTTAAGGCAAATTAACATTATGATTCGGTTCAGAATGGATGTTTTTATTTAACTAGAACATGAGAGAGGAACATCAAGCAAGTTAATGTCGAGCCAACGAAAAAAAAAAAAGCTTTTTTTCTTGTTTTGATTGTATGTGGCATGTCTTATTCTCATGCCATGACAATAAAATTCTTTTTCTTAGTTCTGACCCTTTTTTGTTAAATCAAGAAAAAATATAGCAAAATACCGAGATTCATGTACCAATTGCGAATTTATGACAATCGTTAAATGTTCTGTTGGTAAAAATTTGCTGTTGAAATAGAGTTTCTTGTGAAATATGTGGAAATATTGAATAAAAAATTAAGATTAGGGGATAGGGTGACGCTATTGTCGAATTTACGTCTTTCCACCAACCGCACCTCCCTCCAACAGCGAGGTACACTTTCCGGCAAAAATAAATATGTTGCTTAGAAATTTTAGGCAAAAGGGCTTCAGTGTAGAAACTTGATGAAAAATAAAACACTTTGTTTTAAGCGGATATCAGAAAATTTAAACTTTCGGCTGTGAAGAAGATCAAACGGTTGATACTCGATAATTATACAGAGACGATCCTGAAGGGCAGTCAGATATTCATCAATGATACTCACTTCTACTCAGACTTTTCCGTAAGACTAAGCAAGTCAGAGCAGCGTACAGTTTTGAAAAAGAAATAATTTATAGCCGAGGAGACTTTTAAAAAAGAAACGCTCCTATTAGAATTCTTGTAGTCGTACAAGCGTGATGGGTTAAATCATGGAAGGTAATGAAACAAAAGAACTGACCTTACGAGAATCGGACAATTAACCGTTATCCTGCTAAATAAGTGAAATGAAATTTTCAAGCCGATAGTAAAAACCCAAATTTTGCCATTTCAATGATATTTTGGGGGGAAAGGTATCTCCTTATCGGACAGTGTAGATCCAAGATCAGAATGCACGTTCTGTGTAGTCTGATCTTGATCTACACTGTCCGCTAAAGGTCAGTGAATCGCGCTTAGCAGCCTAGGGGTTTGAACGGTTGCACATACTTTGCTTTGATACAAGATTCTAGTGTTTCAATATGCACTGATAAGACGTTTATGGTATTTCATCTAGGTCTACAATGAGATAGCAAGATGCCTACCGGTGTGGAACATATATGACTCTTTTACCTCCATCTTGTGTAGATATATGGTGGAAACACTTGTAAGTTTTGTTTTTACCTTTAGAAGAATAAATCACCAAAATGAGTGTAAAAACACTGGAAACGAGTCGTTTCTCCTTGTACTGCAATGTTTTCAAAAGAGGACTGCAAAAGAAATATAATGTTTATTTTGATAGGGTAGCAAAGGCATACTCTTTCAGTATGGCAGAAATGAAACTGAAGGAACTACAGTGCAGCAATAATGTGTATTCTATTACAGAAACAAGCTATACGAAGCCTGAACTGATTGAATGATTATTAACATGTCAGTGCAACTGATGTACGGACAACCTCAAAACTTTACCAACCTAAGAGGAGAAAACTTTTGATATAATGTTACACACAAACTTGTCAACTTTCATTTTGGCCACATCTACACTCAATACATTTTAAAACGCAACACTAGTTGTAGGTTGAAAATCAGCCGAAAGATGAAACATTTTGATGTAATTTACCGTCACTTCCATTGAATGATGCACAAAATTTCACTAAAATTATTCAAATCTTTCAAATGGAAAATGAAAATAATACAAAAGGTTCCTTACCGGAAATCAAAATATAACATGATTAATATCGAGTATGACCCCTTGTATTTATTGAAACTTGCCAGCTGTGTCTCACTGACAAACTTTTGAGGTTATTCCACACTGTGGGATGTTCGTCCCATTCTTTCAAAAGCGCTGCAAGATTCTAGAACTGTTGTCGAGAGTTAACTCTTGTATGCACACATCTTTTCAAAGCATCCAAGAAATGCCAAATCAGGTGATGATGTGCCCATTAAAACAGTTTAATGTTCTGAAGATCAAGGAAGTTACAAGTTAAAACGGTTGTTTGTGCAAGAGCACCATCATACTGCGACCCCTCTTAAGCTCGTATAAATTTTGACCTAAAACGGCTGAACAAGACGCAAACTTCTTTGGTATAGGCATTAGAATTAACCTTCATGTAAAAATACGAGCCATGCTTTGATGAACTGGGTTATGCTTGCCCGGTAATGAGGTGATCAACCATCCTTTTGGTTATGGATCACTGAAATGTTCATTCTGCCGACGCCCTTAAGTTAAGACAATTGAATTCGAGAATCATTTGAGAACAGAACACGGCTCAGTTGAATCTTTTATAAAGGGTGGTGATTTCTGGGCCATGGCAATCTTGTCTTTGCCCTTCCACGATTCGTACTGCTTTGCATGGACGTCTCGCGGAGCCGTGTGCAGAAATAGCCACTTGAGAAAACGCTCGTCAATGCTCTTGACTGGGTCTTCGTTAAAACCTTATCTGGTATTAAAGGCACTGTCGTCTTTTGGATGCTTTGAAAAGATGTGTACATATCAGAATTATTCCCAACAACAGTTCCGGGACTTTGCAGGGACCTTTTGAGAATGGGACAAGATCCAACAGCATAGAATAACATGAGAATTTGTTAAGGAGAAAAAGCTGGTAAGTTTTAATAAATGCAATCGTTTGACTTTTTGATTTGCAGTAAGGAACTTTTTGTATCATTTTTCATTTGAAATTCTTAAATCTTTGTAATGAAATTTTGTGCATCATCCACCCGAATAACACTGAATCACATTAAAAGTAAGCTATATAAAAATTTGTTATCTTCCGGCTTATTTTCAACCTACAAATAGTGTGGCCTTTTTAAATGAACTGAGTGTAATCTGCTGCATGCATATGCTTTCACTATAAACAAGTGTAAAAATAATGCCGACTGGTAGACATTCAAGGACCCGCTTTCTCTAAGGGTGTTAGTTTATTCTTCTGGGTAATGAACAAAATACTGATACTTTTTTTCCCACCAGTAAGATTGTTTTCTCGACCATGTTTATAATCATACAAAGATGGTACTAAGCTCTTCTCGTTTGATGTGACAGGTCTCACTAGAGTGTCTGCAAAGGAGTTGAAATATTGATTATCTCTTAACCAGGCGATTAACTTTTAGACACATCCTTAATTAAAGCGTTTTGCAAACGATAAATTAAATGTGGCTCGATTGATCGGTTTTTACTATTAATACATAGAAAGCGTCGAGTGAAAGGAGAAAATGCTGGTTGTGTGTATTTTCTCCCTTAAGTTTATCGTGGTTTTGGTTTAGCTTAAACGTATTTGTCTAACACTGATTGTTAATGAAAGCTTTTAAGAACTTATATCAATCACTGTCGATGATTGCTTCCTGGAAACCTTAACCAGTACTCCCGCTGGATAGTTCCGAAGGTTAATCCGTTCATCGCAGGATTCGAACCCAGAATCCTTGGTATGAGAGGCCGACGCTCTACTCCCACACCACTTTCTCCCTTTAGATCTTTATTTCAAAATGCCTTATTCTTTAAAGTCGTAAAAGCACGGGGATGTATGGCTCGGTTTGTTTGTATTGGAGTTCAGGTCATATCATGGTGGTCAGTGATGCACCCGTGTATTTCCTGGCTTTCTCACACCAGTACTGGCACAACTTTCTTTCCAAAACCACTGACTACTTTTCTCACATGCATCAGAGGTGAGAGGCGAAAAATCGCCGGAAAGAAAGTTTGCCTCAACCGGTTATCGAACTTGCAACTACCAGGTCACGAGTCAGATGCGCTCACCACTGAGCTACCCGGGCGGGCTTGCGATGTATGGTAAAGCATTGAGATTGGTAGGACGCTACTGCATCGTGTTACATCTTGATGTCGATTTCAGAATGCATTTTGGTTCAGCACTGGTTGGGGGTTGCTGTTTTTCATTCCTGTGATGGTGATGTCCTGTAAACTGTCCAAATACTACAGAACAATGAGCTCTCAAGAAGGATACAAGGAGTAAGTTGGATTTTGATTTTAACAAACGCCACGAAATCGGGAGTTCTAAAGAAGCATATACATGTATAGGGTATGCTTGGTTTTGATCGAAAAAATACTGCGGAATCACGGGCACTCAAGAAGGATAGTTGGCGCAAGTTAGGTTTTGATGCTAAAAGGAACAACGATAATAGACTATATATAATACATGGAGAGATTCTGAGATAAAAAAGCAAGAAATGAAAGAAAAAGTTGAAAATCTAGACACTTCGTTTGTATTGTACCAGTCGAAAATACCACATTTGACAAATCTGACGCAAGCTACTTCGAAAATGGGGCTACTGTTGTTACTGAAGCACAAATCAATTATTTTCGTACTTGTTATGTCATTGAATTCAAGTCCAAGTATTTATTGTTGTTTTGGCTGCCTTCCATTTTACTGCACAATAAATATCGCATTCGAAATTATGATCGAGCAAACTTTTCACCCCTCAATCTTTACAACTGCAAAATGGATTTTGTAAGAATTTTGCTATGGTGTATTCTTTGATAGTCATTTTATAAAGTCTTAACTATATAGTATGTGATAAAAAGATTAAAAACACTCTTTATGCCCATAACTTAAGTTTGAAGACATATTGATGCTTAAGTCGTATTAACAGACGAAACCCTAACAAGTTGTTGTAAAATATTTAGCTGTTTAACAGACGAAAACTTTTAGATTTGTCCAAACTGAAGATTTGTCGACAACAACTTAAATGTGGTTGAAATGACGAAATTTGTGAATGAAAAGATAGAAAACATGATAGGAAAAGGAAAAAATGCTTGTTACCAAAATTTTCTTCTTACCCCACAACGTTTTCAAAAAGGCATCTTCCTCGTGGTCGTTAAAACTCGGGATTGTTCGGTTAAAAGATTAAACTGTTCACTTATATCAATACATATAACAATACTTATTATCATTGCAGGGAGGAAGAACCGATCGATGAGGAGTAAGTAAAAGACATTCATCTACAGTTCTTCAGTTTCTCAATACCGAATAAAACCACAATATACGAAAGGAGAAGTGGAATTTAAATGACATCATAGGTCACTGAAGTTTCATTGCTCTATTACGGAACACCATACTTTTCATTGCTAAAATTAGTGAACTGGCGCATCGTCTCTACATCGCATATGCAATATACGATATGGAGGCCATGTGCAAATGTGCTTTTTTTAGTAACGGTGTCCGATGATCGTGTATTGAAAATTTCGGTATTTTCGTGATAGGAGGTTCAAAGGCCTGTGGTGACACGCTCATAACATATATTTACTTTCTCTGCATATCCTCAATCGCTTCAAATTTAATTTCACAAGACGACAAACTCTCCTTCATTTCCAGACGACATATTGAATGTGCCACAAATCATGAATGATGGATTGCATGGTGCTTTACGCCTATTTGAATATTATTTCAGTCATATCAGGACGACAGCTCACAAATTCATGTACGACCTGGGTTTCCGCATCACAAGGCTGGGCTCTGAAGTTTCTTGCTTAAGGACACTCCTACGAATAACCTAATGCTCGAACCCAGGGCCTCTAGACAATGTGTCCAACAATTTACAACTGAGCCACGTAGGACCCCCACCCCCCACTGACATGATGCAGACGACAACTTAAATGTTGCTCAAATAATGACCTCTGTCCTTGATAGTGTAGAAAGTATTGTGGGGAAAGGAGAAAATGCTGGTTTCCAGCATTTTCCCTTTTTTCCCCCCAATGTTTTCAAAAGCCATTTACCGCAGGGTCTTTTGATACGCCATCTTTTTGTGGAGATTTAAGAGAGAATTTATAACAGTTTTTCTCCAATTGGATCAGTCCATATATTACATGGTTATGTTACTGACTCGTTGTTTAGCCTTTGCAGTGCCAATCATAGCCATAGTTGCCTTTGCGGACAGAACTTGTAGTCTCATCTTGATCTACACAGTCTAGTACTCTGTCAACACTAAATCTATGAGTCATGCTATGTGAAAAAAGGAGGTTTTATTCCATCTGCAAAAAGTATCGACCCGTCTCAGCCTCCGCAGTGCGCGCAGGCTGACATGGGTCGAAACCTTTTACCATTTATAATTTTTCTGCATATCCAAGGACCATTCTACCTCATGATCCAGTCGGTTGTGAGCCTAACGGATTTTATGGATCCATAATTATGTGATGACTTGCTTGGTATAATGCATCACAGAAATGCATCAAAGCTCCTTTTGCCGGAGCACGGCTCATATAGATCTTAAACTTACGCCGGCTGATAATACAATCCGCTGAAACATAGGAATAAGCCACACTCTGTGAAAAGGGGACTTAATGCATCTGCGAAAAGTATGGACCCAGGTCAGCCAGCGCAGCCCGCGCAGGCTGACCTCGGCCGATACTTTTCGCTATTGGTCAATTTTCTGTATGTCAAAGGACCATTCTACCTCATGATTCAGTCGGGTGTTAGACAAAATGGAACTTCTAGATCAATGATCATGTGATGACTTGCTTGGTATCATCCATCACAGAGATGCATTAAGCCCCCTTTTGCCAGAGCGCAATTCAAAAATTTCTATCTCACAGGCTTGGCTTAACAAGCGAAAGATATAGATCATTATCATTCTCTGAAGTGCCTATGGCACTGAATGGTATGACCAATATCTAGAATATCTTGTTGTTTTACTGAATAAAAATGTCCATATCACAACTTTGGCGAGCTAAGAATAAACTTGGCCATTTCTATTGTCCATATGCGGAAAATTTGTCAAAGATAAGAACAAGATAAAACCAAACGACTTATATCCCCCTTTATAACTGATCCCGGTGTGAGTAAAGCTTTGATGCAAATTCTATTTTCAGCATCGATGACTTTGAAATTCGTTATGATGCTATGCAGAGGTAAGTCTTTCCTTACATGATCTTGTCGTTCAAACTTTTATTGCATCCATCATAGTTTTATGCCTAAAAGCCGCAAATGATTATGAAGCAGTTCAGTCTGCTGTTTCTCCATTTAAAGCTGGTTTGTCAAGAGTAATCTCTCAAAATATTGTAATGTATAAATCGAAAATCAGACTGCTTGTGCTATTCGTTCTGATGTTGATCTACATTTGCCCTTTGTTAAAGATTTAATTAGCATTCTTTGCGCTAATTTTTGTACTACATAGATTCCAGAGTCCGTATCCACCAACCAGTCATGATTTCATTCGAAGGCTAATTGTAGGTTTAGAAAGTTCTTGAGAATGAGACAAAGAACGTTCTTTAGAATGATTGGTGAATAGAGACCCAGGTCTAGATCAGGAATTCTTCCTCAGATTTTGTTGTACTATCAGTATAACTGTATCACTGTAAGAAGGCTATCAGTTCATGAACAATCTCTGATGAGCAACATGTAGCAATCGTATGCGCTATCGTACACCTAGTGGCTCTTTTTTTTTATATCCAACTTTGCCAAGTGGACGCTCCGTTCATTCTATACAGGTTCTCAGGTATCACACAAGGCTAATATGTATTGGACAACAAATTCAATCAGAGTTAATTGTAAAAACTTAATTTGAATTACCAGTAAAGTGTACATTTTTCTAAGTCTTTGCAAGGTACTGGAATTTATACAGGGTGTCCCAAAATACATTGTATATGTCGCAGTTTCAAAGTTTAATTTTTATACTAAATATTCAACATAACTAGATGGCTCTTCATGATACAGTTAAAGACATTTTGTATAAACAGTAATTTTAAGGACTAATTTACCTTCATTCTATTATAAAACATGCTCTACATGTTCACCCATTTTCTGCTGTACGAGTAGGACGTCAAAAATTGTTAATGACGTTTTAAAAGGTGCCCTCTGTAACCTTCGGTATTTCGACAGGAATAGCAGTTCTGAGTACAGTTAAACATGCTGGTGTATAATCATAACCCTTGTCATACACCTCTGCACAGCGAAAAAGTTATAGTATGGTTTGTATTTAAGCAGTAAAGACGTCATCAAGCCTTATTTCTTCCAGGAAAACGAAGAGACTGCCACTGTTGACTCTGATCGCTACATTGATATTTTAGAAAATAAGTTTGTGCCTGAATTTTCAAAAAGATATTTCTCATTAAATGACTGTTGGTTTGACCAAGCTGGAGCAGCCACCCCATACAAGGAACTGCATTTAACATTCTGACCGATACTTTTGGAAGCCAGATGATAACATTGAAGACCACAGTAGAATCGCCACATCAAACGCCCAATTTAAACCTGTTAGGTTTTTTCTTTGAGGTTTCATCAAAGGCAAGGTATATGATTATAAACCAGGATGTTTAACTGAACTCAGAACTACTATTCATAGGGAACTACCGAAGGTTACACAGGGCACCTGCCAAAACGTCATTTACAGTTTTTGACGTCAAGTAAGACTCGTACAGCAGAAAAATGTAGAGCATGTGTTATGATGGCATGAAGGTAAACTAGTCCTTAAAATTACTGTTTATACAAAATTTTATATATTTCTAATAATGTTATGGAGAGCCATCTAGTTATGATGAATTTTCAGTAGCAAAATTTAACGTTGGGACACCCTGTACTCTCTGGAATAGCTCTACATCTGAGCCTATAAAAACAACATGTTTTCGAAAGACACATAATAATAAAATGGTAATTATCATAATGGTTTGCACCTGTATCTTTTCAGATCCAACAAAGTTGCTCCAGACCCAGATTATTATGACTGAAATGTGACACAATGTTCCTATAGAAATAATTTTGTTTTTATCAAGATGGAAATATTTACCTAATGTTGAGTGCTTTTTAATATCTGTTCTTATATTTTTTATAGGCCTACTGTAGTAAAGGAAAGGTGTAATAGTAATTGTTTTTCCAAATATGTAACCTTTTAACATACAATCATGGGTTGTAACGGCCGTGAGGAAGAGCTCTAGTGAAAACGTTGTGGGAAAAGGAGAAAATGATAGTAACCAGCATGCTCTCAGTTTTCCACAACGTTTTCTAATTTTAAAGACAAATATCATCGGGCTGCACTCTGGCAGAAGGGGGCTTAATGTATCTCCGTGATGTATACCAAGCAAATCGTCACACATTTCCGGCCCATAAAATCCATTTTGTCAAAAATTACTGAATCATGAATGACCGACTGAATCATGGGGTAGACTAGTCCATTGACATGCAGATAATTTACAAATAGCAAAAAGTTCCGACCCAGGTCAGACTGCGCAGGCCTACTTGGATCGATACTTTTTGAAGATGCATTGATCCCCATTTCACAGAGCATGACTCAATTATATTAGCCACATTTTTTTTTTATCTGCAAGTGCTTTCAATTTGTCAAAGCCGAAAATGTTATTGTCTGGTTTAGAGTTGTGAAAGAATTGTTACAGCATGTGAATTTCTAATAAACTGTCTACATTGTACTGGCCTGTATGATAACTAGCCCAAATCCTTAGTGTAAAAGATTTTGAGTCTTTGTCAAATTTGCTTAGACTGTGTGCTTAAGGTAAAAACAAATGGACCATGATGGTCCTAAATCGCTCACCTGAAATGCAACTCAGCTGTCATTGTTATGGTCACTTGCCTCTTGTTTTTTGCTCTGCATATAAGCCATCGTTCACAGATATGGCCTTCAAATTCAGTCTTAATATTGTGAGAATACCTTTTTTATGAGTAGGTCCAATAATGATACTCAGGGGACCGAAGAAATCATATCGTTTTATCTGAATATCGTTTTAACTGATGTATATTCTTATAAAAAGAGACCCTGTTGGGACCAAGGGATTAACGTCATTATAAGCAATATATCGTATTAAGCAATATAGTAATAAGCAAAGTTTACTGTAATTGTTGCAGAGATGCTCAAGAAATTAATTAATATTTTAGCAGATCAGTATTGAGTTGACTCTTTTCAAGATATAATGGTGATCAACCTCTTTCCCACAACCACTTGCAAGAAGACTCAACACCATAATGCTACATGCCAAATATGAAAGCTCTAGCCCTTACGGTTTGGGACAAGAAGATTTTTAAAGATTTCCCTCTCTATCTCTATGTGAAATCCGAGAACCCACAACATAGGGCTAATTTTCACACCAAGGCCATAATTTTAAGTGTTTTGGTAGAAGGCCACTAGATGATGCTACATGCCAAATATGAAAGCTCTAGCCCTTACGGTTTGGGACAAGAAGATTTTTAAAGATTTCCTTCTTTATCTCTATGTGAAATCCGAGACCCCACAACATAGGGCCATTTTCAACACTAGGGCCATAATTCGAAGTATTCTGGTAGAGAGCCACTAGATGATGCTACATGCCAAATATGAAAGCTCTAGCCCTTACGGTTTGGGACAAGAAGATTTTTAAAGATTTCCTTCTTTATCTCTATGTGAAATCCGAGACCCCACAACATAGGGCCAATTTTTAACACCAGGGCCATAATTTGAAGTATTTTGGTAGAGGGTCACTAGATGATGCTACATGCCATATATGAAAGCTCTAGCCCTTACGGTTTGGGACAAGAAGATTTTTAAAGATTTCCTTCTTTATCTCTGTGTGGAATCCAAAAAACCTACAACAGAGGGCCAATTTCCACACTAGGGCCATAATTTGAAGTATTTTGGTAGAGGGCCACTAGATGATGCTACATGCCAAATATGAAAGCTCTAGCCCTTATAGTTTGGGACAAGAAGATTTTTAAAGTTTTTTCTTTCGGTTGCCATGGCAGCCATGGTTCTTCATGGAATTCAATTCTTTGAAGTATTTTGAAAGAGCATGACCTAAGGATCATTTCTGTGAAGTTTGATTGAAATCTGATTGTTAGTTTAGGAGGAGAAGATTTTTTTTGTAATTGTGAACGGACGGACGGACAGACGGACGACGGACATTGACCGATCACAATAGCTCACCTCGAGCACTTCGTGCTCAGGTGAGCTAAAAAAAAGCCCTTCCCTAGGTCCACAGTGTACTTGAAAGACCCGTGAAAAGAAAGAAAAAAAAGGTTTAACTTTTTACGATACACTTCCGAGTTTTGAAGTCCACGAGAAAGAAAGGCTTTTGAAAAACATCGTGGAAAAAAGAAAATGCTGGTAACCAACATTTCCTTCTTTTCACACAATGTTTTCTTTTTAGACAAATCCTATCATCTGAGTCACAATTAATTTGTCAACTGCAAAAGCGTTCAACATCAACAAGTCTTAACCCTTCAAATGCTAAATAAACGAAAATTTCCACTCAATAGTAAAGACCCAAATATTGCGATTTCAAAGTTGATTACACCGGGGGACAGAATGCTGTATCGGACAGTGTAGATCAAGATCAGACTGCACGTTTTGTGCAGTCTGATCTTGATCTACACTGTCCGCAAAAGCGCCTCGAGTCGCGCTAAGCAGCCTAAGAGTTAAAGTTTTTTTGTTTGGTCAAGAGTCAAAGATACTATTCTAGAACCACAAAGTCTAGAGCTATGATATTTGGTATCTTCTTTTTTTACTTTCTTTTAATTGTCATATGCCGAGATTTTTTAACTTATATGTACCATTATGAATGAATCCAAAAACAGATATTTAGACCTAGCTTGCCGCTACATATATGTGAGCAGTGCTCTGACAAAAGGGGTTAAATTCCATCCTTGTGATCCATTATGCCAAGCAGGTCATCACATAATGAGGGCCATTCTTGTAAATAAAATTATCTCCCTTGCTAGACAAAGACGAAAGGTAACCAAATAACAGATTCGTCCTTATACATGTATTCTTTTGTTTTTATCCTTGATTCTTTTGGGGATGTTGCGATAAAAATAATTTGATTTATGACATTATGTAAGGTCCCCATGTAGTTTTAAAGCAAATCATATTCTCAATCATTAGAGAAATGCATATATCTCGACTTGTAAAACAATCTAGCCCAATTTTCCAGAGATATTATCTCAAGAATATTTGTGTAGTGCAAGAAAATCAAGGATAAAATCCAAGTAATCCCCTGATCGGGACCAATGTAGTACTGGAGAGGAATCAAGGGAAATAACTGAAGAATGGCCCTCATTATGGATCTATAAAATCTGATTTGTCTAACAAGCGTCTGAATCATGAGGCAGAACGGTCCTTTGACATGCAGAAAATTGACCAATAGCAAAAAGTTTTGACCCAGGTCAGCCTGTGCGGAGTGCGCAGGCTAACCTGGGTCGATACTTATTGCAGATACATTAAACCTGCTTTTCGCAGAGCATGGTTCATATGTTAATGTTCACTGGACTGATAACCATTGTCATTTCCTTTGGTCATTCGTTATGTAGATCATTGTGTATTGTTAAACTGTTGTTTTACATCTTGTGCTTAAAACAGTTAACTACCATATGCCTTGTGTTAACTATCACTATATGTTCCTAATTTACCATAATCCAGTTGGGTTTAAATGGAACTCTACAAATGCACTCAAGATGACTATTATAAACACTATATGTTACACTTAAGCCCTGGAGTCAAAAAGATGCGACCTACGGAATGTGGTTATTTCTTTTAAGGAAAGGCCATGACATAAAGAATGGGATTATTTCTTTAAAGGCAAGGCTATCTGTCGTTAACTGTAGTAAGCCAAAAGCCCCGTTGGCATAATACCGGCAAACGCCCACCGCTATACAATTCTATGCATGTATGTGGCATTGTTTTATTATGAGTGAAATGATACGAAATTAATGAAATTTTCAGCTTCATTCCCTTGACCAGTATTTTATTTGATGTATACGGAATGAAGCGTAAAAAATTGCATATTCTGTGACGCATAATTTAATTTTCATGGGTTTTCGCGATATAGTGGTGGGGCGTTTGCCGGTATTATGCCAAACCAGGAAAAGACAATTTAGAGCTGACAGTAAATAACCAGAAATTGTAAAAATGGTATTTACAGTTGATACCAACTCTAATCAATGGTTGAAAATTCTTCACGGAATCTTGCATTAATCCTTCACCAAACAATTCAGTGCTTTAACGACCCTGGGGAAGAAAGTTTTCGAAAACACTGTGGGAAAAGAAAAAAAATGCTTGTAACAAGCAATTTCACCTTTTCCTACAATGTCTTCTATCCAGTAAGAGAACTTCAGCTTATTTCTACAAATATCGTATTTGCCGTCTGCAAATGCTTTCAATTTGAAAGTGTCCAAAATTTGCCATTTGGGAAATGATTAATTTTCTCAAAATTGTATAGAGACCCACTTACCTGATGGCCTTTCTCACCCTCAGTAGTCTCTGTAACTTCTGAACATTCTGCCAGGCTCTACCACAATGGAAACCGGCACTATCTTATCTGGTTTATTCCCCGTTCCTACAGGATCCTGACCCCTGTTGGTTGTTCTGCTAAACGTCTCTGACCCTCACTGTTAATGTCTATATCCATTGTTCAAGTACCGTAGACTTCCAATTATTGAATTCTTCCATTCGGGAAACAAAAGACTTTTGCGAGTTCTAGCTGGCTGCCACATGTTTTAAATTCACAATATAAACAAAATCAGGTTGATGGGAACGTTTGATGTCGCATGGGACAGTGAACCAAAGCCCTTCAAAATATCTATATCTATATATTCATGTAAGAACCTTCTCGTGCAGACCTTTTGAAAATATCCAAGTATCCTTCCTTTCCATTAATTATATTTCGCTAATACAGCTATTTTACATTACTCTTTCTTAGAAAATATTCCGAACGAGCGTAGCTGGTGTTGCTGATACACAGTTCATAATTTTTCAGAATTTAATGTGCGAATTCGTTTCGAGTTTTAGGCTTAACCATTGTATAGTGGATAAAAATATGTAGGTTCCTGTGTGCAATTTTACTGCTTACATTACGTGTAGCCTCAAACACAATACAACATTCGCACACTGTTTTGATAGGAAAAAGTCACCATATGATACCGTTGCAAAAGGAGAACAGATAAATTATCGTACAAAAAGGTAAAAAGTACAATTTAGCCACGAACATGCTCTCTCTCTCCCTCTCTCAGGCGCGCACCTGCGTTGCCAACCCCTCTCCCACTCAGGACCTCAATTAACATTTGAGCAATGCTCTGGCAAAAGGGGGTTGAATGCATCTCCGTTATGGTTATGGATCCGTAATAGCCACTTTTCATAACAACCAACTGAATGATGAGGTAAAATGTTCCTTTGACATGTGAAGAAAAACCAATATCGAAAAGGGTCGATACTTTTCTTCCTGGTTGTAAGGATGTATCTTTAAATTTCGGGTAAATGTGATCAGAATTGATGGTTTTCATAACAACAATTCGTTTTATCTTGCATATATTTATTTCCATAAAGTTCATCACCAATTAACCTAACATGTGAAACAAAAAAGTAGACAATAAAAACATTCATGTATACACTATGTATCTCTCTATCTTTGTTTTAACAGTACTTAAACTAACAAACACGTTTCTTTGTAGCGATGCGATGAAATCATAGTTTCATGCTTTTCTTCAGTTCTTGTTGTGTCATTATAGATACTTTAAATATGAATACTTACAGATAGATGAAAAGCAAGCTCAAGAACTCATGATCTCATGTCACTCAACTCTTTTTCAAACGCCAAGATTTTACACAGTCCAATTTGGAAGCGTGTGCTGATGATACATTAAATATGGCTCAAACAATGAAATTCGTTTTTGATAGGGTAAAAAACATTGTGGAAAAAGGAGAAATGCTGGTTACCAGCATTTCCTCTTTTTCCTACAATGTTTTCATTTGCCTTCTTTTCCAGAGTCGTTGAAACTCGGGATTAATTGGTAAAAGGTTCATGTCTTTGTTTCTTTGATTTAAGTACATAGAAACCTCCTCTTTCTCCACTTTTGAAAGTTTTACAGGATGAGAAATGCGAGATAACGAAGTGAATTTCTGACATCTAAGATTTATTTCTACAATGTAGCCATCTCTGCCACAATAGCGTTGATCAAATTTCACTTACATGTCATCTCGAATTTCACTAACAGAATTCTATACTTTTGCACTAGACAAAATATATGCATGATGGTTCCTTGATCAAAACAATTCCGAACTCTGTCATACTGTATTTAATTTATCCCATAGGAAAGACAGCTTTGTGAAGAAAAGGATTCAACTCGTCAAAAAATTTAGTTGGACACTATAATGTGCTAAGCGCGACTTAAGGACCTATTCGGGACAGTGTAGATCAAGATCATACTGTAAAGAACGTGCAGTCTGATTTTGGATCAAGACTGTCCGATAAGGTGATTTTTTTTTTTTCACAAAAATACATTGAAATAGCAGAATTTGGGTTTTTACTATCGGCTTTAAAGTTTCGTTTCATTTATTTAGCTGGATAAGGGTTAATAATTACCAAACATACATCTCAGACAACTTCATTTACCTTTTGCTGTTGTCATTATCACAAACTTCGGATGAATTAAGAAACACAGAAAACGTTGAAAGAGTTTTAACTCAATGACACATGACCCAAAAAGTTTTCCCCGACTTAAAGTGTAACCTCAAGTGCGTATCACTATTATACTTTTTTAGGCAAAGCTCAAAAGTATGTTCTTTTTTTCGCAAAAAACTATCAGTTAGTTTATATCTGTCATCAAATGTAAATACTAGAACATTTGCTATGAAGACAGCTCTTTTTACATCGTACAAAAATAATTTCTATTTCAACGATGTTCAAGAAATACACTGTTAACCGACATACTATAAGTAATCCTTTATAACTTAGATGGAGTCACTCGTTCACAGAAACACACGTTTATTATGGAACGAGTGATGGAGTACACGACTTGCATTCATGTTCCAGTTTGAAGCCATGTATAATCTTAATTTGAGTACTTATTTAAAAAGAAAATGTTGTCAAACAAGCCACCGGACACCCAACAAGCAAATATGGATCAGATTTGCTCTAATTTGTTTCGCAAAGTAAAGGATTTTTGCTTATTAATCGCGTTGCGATTAAAGCAATTATTTTTAAACCATAAATTTTCATAGAACCATTCGTTGCGTAAGAAGTAAAAGGCTTCGCGAATCATAAAGAGAAATATAGAGATTCTTCCTGGCCACAGATTTCTCAAGTTGTCACCATGTTTTATACATCCCAAAGAAAGCCGTTTATCGTACACGTATTTTTCCTCATATTATTTAATGCATTTTTAATAACATACAGGGGAAATCAGAAACAGCGTTTTAACATTACGCAGTAGAAATTTCCAACAAAAAATATTTTTGAAACATATGTTGTAGCGTCATCAAGTATGATTCAGTTTTAAACCCTTAAGCTGATAGCGCGACTCACTGACCTTTTGCGGACAGTATAGATCAAGATCAGACTGCACAGAACGTGCAGTCTGATCTTGGATCTACACTGTCCGATAAGAGGATGATGTTCTCCAAAAATAAGTTTGAATTAGCATTATTCCGGTTTTTAGTAACGGCTTGAAAAATTTATTTAAATTATTTAGCAGGATGAGGGTTAATATCATACAGTTTCCGTCTAGAAGCAGAGTCTTGTGACGTTATAGTTTTATCATTTGTATGAAAAACATCAATTGTATTTCTCAGACTGAACACGTAAAATTTAATATGAATGCGACATGGCTGAATTAATAATGAAGTATGATATTATACTCAAAGTTAGCTCAAGACGGCAAAGAGAAGACAGAATGACATTAGACGAATAAAATGGGCAGCAATTTGATTGCCTTCGGTTCAGATCCAATACAAAATCTGGAATTACAATAAAAGGCGTGTCTGTAAAGTCTTTGTATAGGCCTATTGCTTAATGCTACAAAACTTTACTATATCACTATATACACTCCCATATTGAAAAAGCACTACTTTATCTTTCAAGCGAAAATCGGATTCCTCCTTCTAAGTATCATATTCCAATTCTGTGAGATAACTGATATATAAGCATCATTTGGGTGCGGGCCGCATAACTGTTCGTAAATTTTCATTTCAGGACAGTATCATAAATTCTCCAAAGTCTCTAAAGTTAAAGAACAGATTTCACAGTTGTCTCATTGACAAAACACTTTGAACATCTTAAAATATCTAACTCGACTCTATTCCTATTCACCAGCTACACGTATAGTCGCCAGAAAATCAAACTGTCTCTCTTGGACATGCTAGATAATTGTGTTCAGATTATCAATTTGAACATACGTACATATTTTACAGGGTGTTTCATAATATATGTTACACTTTCAAATACGCCTAAGTTATATTGTTTATCAAGGTAATACAATAAATGCCATTTGATTAGCATAGGAATAAAGTTCTATGACATGCACAGTATGTAGGGTAACAATAGACAATAAGGACAACCAGCGCCTTTAAAAAAAATACATTGATTTACATAGAATGTTCAAAATGACGCCCACTTTGACGTCACAGGGCATTATGTCTCCTCTTTGCTTTCATTGATTTGCACATTTAGGTTGTGACCAGTCTCATATCTGGAAATATTGACGCCTGCTCAAGCGTTGTCTGTGGCTGGACCTTATGCACATTGTCCTTGAGAAAACCTCACAGAAAAAAAGTTCAATGGGCTTATAAATGTTTAGCAAGTTAGGGGGTCATGGTTGCTGGGTTTTCAAGATCACCCTAGAATCAAACTAGCTTTCCAACCATTTCAGTCTGCTAAGGACTATGTGTTGTGTTGTACCGACTTACTGAAACCTCATTTCCTCTAGTATTAATTACCTTGTCACAAAGAGCTGGAATAACGTTTACTTAAAGAGAAGAGCTGCCTATATCGTTCCATGTAATTATTGCAGCTTTTTCAATACTGTATTCAAATGTCCAATTACACCACTCATACTCAAAGCACCTCATATAATGTGCATAAAGTCCATTCTCAGATAAAAGATCCGTTCAAGGCACCCACAGTTAAAGAGATGAGACTGGTCACAACCTAGATGTGCATATCGATAAAATCGAATTTCATGAAGAGACGGAATAAACTGTGACGTAAAAATAGACGTCTTTTTTAACATTTGATGTAAATCCTATATTTTTTTAAAGACTCTGGCCACCGGCTTTATTGTTTAGTGTTACCTTACATACTGTGTGTGTCATAAAACCTTGTTCTTAAACTTATCAAGTAGTATAAATTTTATGTATTACCTTTATAAACAATATACCCTAGGCGAATTTGAAAGTGTAACATATATTATGAAAGACCTGTATTTCAAAGTGAATTCACATGAAATATTGGAATTCAGTTGCTCTGATATTAGAGTGTTTCTCAGGTCGATAAGTCGGTAAAAAGTAAGCAACATTCAAATAATTATGATAATGTATTGTATCATGTCAACCTACCATTAAGGGACCACCAACTGTACAAACTTATCGTTCCTACCCCGAAAAAAATAGCAAATCTTTCTTATGTCTAGTTCCTTTTAGTTCACTGAAAATTTCAATTTAAGATAACCAAATTAGATTTTCCCAATCAAAACAGTGTCTTCAAAAACAATTCACTTCCACGAAGCGATTTGTTGACCAAAACAGAGACATCAGAATACTGATTCAATTTTTGTTCCCAAATAAATAAACAGTAACAAAGTCGACTAGATAATCATATAGTTGAACAACTATTCTATTGGAAGTAACCATCATCATCGTCTGAGGCCGGGTTGCTCTTGGAATTCTGGTTGTAGGTCACATATTGCACTGGACACTTGTCATTCATCACCAAGGACTGAAATTACACAAAATTGGTATATGTTAACCCTTAACCCCACAATTCCGAATTTAAACGACCCTTAAGGATAGAGGCTTTTGAAAACATTTTGGGAAAACGAGAAAATGCCGGTAACCAGCGTTTTCTCCTTTTTCCAAAATGTTTTCCATCCTTTCAAAGATGTGAAAAAGGGATACATCAATTAAAGCGAGTGATTTCTTGTATTGCAAATATGTCCTAGTCATCCTTTCCTCGTTTATGTCTTAACATTGCTTGTACTCTTACTGCCAGCAGTCACAACAAAAAAGTTCAAGAAACCAACCGTTCAAATACGAAGATGTCTGACAGATGAGGCATCTAGCAACCCAAAAGAAATGAGCTTTTGTCTATATTAATGTACCACAATACATTGGAGCTGTTGAACTAAGCTGTACATCTGATGTTATGCAAACACAGGTGGTAGAAGCACTAAATGTAATGTTCGTATTTCTAATAACGTTAGCGAAACCAATTAAGGTATTACAAAGCTGATTTTTCACATCAGTTTTCGAGTTTGATGTGTCCCGAATAAGTTCCGAGATTACAGTCAACTGTCCAAACAAATGCATAGCTGAAAAAAAAAACGACAAACCCAAATCGATAACATCAGGTAAACAACAACATACAATATAGCAAACAAACTTGATATATCTGCTGAAATTTCCTTAGAAATCATTCGGCACAACATATGGATTGTAAATAAATGTCTGGTATCCATATAGTATCGTGAAAAAAGGAATTAACTGTAAAGAGATTATCTCTCTACATGTATATAGACCTCATATATAAAAACAACAGATAAAAGCAAAGTGTACCTATAGGATAATATTTATGTTTCTTTTTGCCCAAATGAGTTTATACAGAATTGCTTCACATGTAGGCCTACACTATGTAATATTTTCAACATGATTCTTCATAATCTTTTTGTTAATACATGTATATAATTTTGTACCCTGAGCAGGAATTGAAGGAAGTGAAGCATGGTGATATTACAAATAAGACATGATGCAAAATCTATGCAAAATTTGTCAAAACTCAATTGCCAAACGTACAGGTGACTTGCTGTGTACACACGTTGTTCAATACATTTGGAATAATGGAAAAATTGCAAAGAAAGTAATGTTTCATTTAGACCCCCCCTCTCTCCCTCTCTATCTCTCTCTCTCTCTGTTTTTCTAACGATTCTGGTTAACTCAGAAAAAATTGAGTTCAGGAAAAGTGAGAAAACATTCTTCAATAGCAACTTACTCGCAAATAGAAAACACCTTTACTGCTTTTACCGTGTATTATAATGTGTTCATTGGTTGTCGTAAAAGCATCTCTTATTCAAGCCGTCTGTGCAAGATACATGTAATATACAATAACAATCATGGAATGCCAACATACTGAATCCATTATTTCAGGGTTTAAAGAAAAGTTGTCATAAAGTGGTCCTCACCATTTTCTCTTCTCTACCAGGCGGGTTCCGCAATATGAAGATCCATGGAGCGTACAAGATACACACAATAGCTATAATCCATAACATCCTGAAGTGTACAAGGAATATATAACATAGGTACAGTATTGTCACAAGTGTTACAACCATTTTACCACGAGGTAGAGTGAGGCAGAGTGGTCCTTTGACATGAAGAAAATTTACCAAAAGCGAAGAATTTCGACTCGGGGGTCGATACTTTTTGCAGATATATTGAACCCCTTTTCATACAGCATGGCTCACATAAAATTTGCGCTGCATGTCATAACTGACATCGTGCTTCAACAATGATTCAACAATGTTTTAGATGTGCTACTTTTTTCCCAAGAAAATATTTCAAACATTTTTTTACGCAAAACACAGGCTATTCAAAGATAGAAAGATTAAAGTATTCTTAGTGTAAATAGTTTCTCTTAATTCCAGAGAAAAAAAGCGCCACAAGTACTTCGATACTTTTTGCAGATACATTGAACCCCTTTTCATACAGCATGGCTCACATAAAATTTGCGCTGCATGTCATAACTGACATCGTGCTTCAACAATGATTCAACAATGTTTCAGATGTGCTACTTTTTTCCCAAGAAAATATTTCAAACATTTTTTACGCAAAACACAGGCTATTCCAAGATAGAAAGATTAAAGTATTCTTAGTGTAAATAGTTTCTCTTAATTCCAGAGAAAAAAAGCGCCACAAGTAGAATGTTCACTATTATCACTCGGACTAGACAACTTCCATCCAGTGAAACTTATTGTAATCATACTAAACATATAAAAGCGTGGCAGTACATGTATATTAAAGAGGTGACCTCGAAAGGCAATGAAACGTAATCTATCTCAATGGCATGCAAATTACGATTGACGTTTTCATGTACAGGTATATAAATTATTGGAATGAAGAGTCACGAAATGTTCACCTTTCCATTTTTGTTAGTACATACAAATTGCCCTTCTTACTCATGCTTTATTCTGTCCTTTCTGTCATTTGTGACTAGCGGATTAATAAATGAATACGTCTATTTATCGGTCGCATTTAGATATAATTTTGTAACAGTCTAACAAAAAGTCACACAGACGCATTTGGTTTAAAAAGAAATAAACACTGTTTTTAAAGGAGCGTATTTAGATTTATTTGCCGTGAACCAACCATTCTTGTTAAACATTATTAAATATATGCTGCTTTGCAAGTGTTACGAAAGCGGATAGTTACATTCATTAATCCTTAGGCTGCTAAGCGCGACTCACTGACCTTTTGGGGAAAGCATAGATTAAGATCAGACTGCACAGACCGTGCAGTTTGATCTCAGATTTACACTGTCCGATAAGGAATAATCTTTCCTCCAAACATACCTTTGAAATAGGAAAAAATTGGTTTTTACCTTTGGCTTCATTTCTCTTATTTCGCAGGATAAGGGTTAAAATTTGCAATATTGGCCTTTGATAACGGGATGGTCGTTTGCAGTCACGGTCTCGGATTATTTCTATGATGCCAGATATGACGTCATCGTGCGATCCAGCATAATCGACCCCTGTTATTCACCCTCGTGAATTCAGCGATAATTACTTCGAAGTTTTACATTATTCTAAGTATCAAAAGATCAACATTCAATAAGTTTACTAGTGTAACTTTAATAATTTTAAAAAATGTGTTTAAACACTCAATCTTGCCTAAGTGTTCGCTGTTTTTCTGTTATTTTTTAATCTAGATGTCGCACAGTTCGAATACATAAAGAAATGCCGTTCAACGCATCATAAGACAAAGAAGTCTGAGATATTTTAATGTACAAACCAATGAAATCCAATAGCTTTAACAATAGAACCACTCAGCATCGGCCCTGAAAACAGAGAAAGATCGATAAAATCCAGTGAAAACGGTATACACATCTGTATTTAATCTATACATTGTCATTACTGTCAATGAAAGGTTTGGCCAAAGTGAAAAAAAAAACTCGGTATATGGATGAAAATTTCACGATGAAATTTGTTTGCGTCATGTTGAAAACCGTTTTTAATATTGTTGCAGTCCAGTTTATTCGTGTTGCCTTGATACACACCTTTGCTAATTTCTGGAAATTTATTTTGCGCAAAAAGATCCCACAAAAGGCAACATCTCTTGGATCCAGGTTCTGTATTCATTGACTATTCTTAAGAACAGTTTTAGTCTTATTCTGAAGAGTTTCCATAAATAAAGTAACGCATTTTCTGATTGGCTAAACCATTTTGTTTAGCCAATCAGAAGCTTTGTTACGTTCTAAATTTGAAATTAGACCTAGAATAAAATTAAGCATGGTTGGTGAATACGAACCCAGGTCTACTTTTGTTCAGACTACACTAAATAAAATCATTCATTCTTAATTGCCTTCTAATTGTCATTCTCAAAAAAAAATATTGCTTTTTAAAGGAACACGATCTCCGATTGGCAAGATTGGTGTAGCCAAACAGAAAACATGACACTTCTTAGCTTTAGAAAAGAAGTACAAGTAAACTGTGCTTTGCAATGGTTAATAAATACGGACCTACAGTGTAGGTCTGCAGCGACTCTGGTCACACTATCAGCGACATGACTGCCGATATCAAATGGTTAATATTTAGCGATCACTGTCGGTAAACATTATGATGGCTATTTCTATTTCCTTGTTACCTCATTGTAACAAAACTAGGAAATGCTTGAAGCCAGCCTATTTTCCTTTTCCCACAACTCTCATCGTCTGGGCTACATATAAATGGTCGTCTGCAAATGTTTGCAATGAGAATATGTCTACAGTTTTGTCCGCATCACCGGTGAGCAATATGAAAACACCCTTATTGAATTATCAATGCCGGAATTATAATAATCTTGGAATATCCTTCCTTATCTACATGTATCACATTTGGTTACAGCCGGTTTCATCACCAAAACAACTAGAGAAACCAGCTTAATTGTATATCATAGCATAAATAGTTGTTGTTTCAAAATAGGATACAAATACGAGCTATTTTCACATAAAAAGTTTCTTTACTAGTTCTCCACCTCACTGGAAAGATATTGGGAAAAAGTCACCACTTCCTTTCAAAAGACCCGAGTGAAAAAGATTTTTCAAGAATGGGACAATCGATTGTTACAAGCAATTTCTCTGTGGCAAAGTCCTAGAAATACAGGGTTCAATAGAACCATGGTCCACTTACCAACAGCAAAACCTAAGGCAAAAGCGATGTCTGCAATAGCATATATATTGCCATATACAGAAACATGTCTTAGATCCACTAGGTACCCCATATGTGGCATCATGGAGGAATCTACCATTCCTGAAATAAATAAGTAACAACTTGTCTCAATGCGAACATGAACTAACTCGAGTAAAAAATGATGCCATGAATTAAAACTATGGAGAATGTTCATCGTCCTGTAACTCATTCAACCTACCGGCACTCTGTGATCGTGTGATAGACATGGCATATTTACTGACCAGGAAAATAGCAAACTTGTAAATAACTTGCTTCAAATTTATTTACTTAAAGTAATGCAAAGCATCAACTAAACGAAAAGTTTCAAACCGCTTCAAATATAAATTAACGATCACGAAAAAAAACAAAACATTCCAATCATATTCAAATTGGTGACTGAGGTTTTAAGAGGAGAATCTGTGGAAGATTTTCTTAATACTGTCTGTTAGATTTTTGAATAAGAGGTCATTTGTGCCGAGGTCATTTCGTATCTAGGTCGGTTATTTCTGTCTGGATCCAACTAGTACAAATTGACTAATCATTTAGGTCAGCTAAGCTCCCTTTATCTGGATTTTGAGTGAAGTTCTAATGGATGGATTGCTATTCATTGGAATGCTTAGTAAAGAATCCGGGTTCAATTTGACAAAGACTGGAATGCATCTATCAGTCAACAATATCATAACTAAACCGTGAACTCTAGGTCAAAAATAGGCTGATTATTTAACCATGCAAGACACGTCGACATAAAAAGTAAAACCTGGTACAAATTACCAAAGAGGGTTCTAAATTATATAGAAAAAATGAAAAAAATCTTCGTAAAAAGAATGCGTATGTCTCTATATACAAATCAAGAAAGAATGCGCATGTCTCTAAATTCAAACAAAGTTTCGCTCAAAGCAGTCAAACTGATCCTTCGCCTATAAACAATTACCCGAAATCTTCACGTGTTTAAACTTTGTTAGGTGTGAGAATAAAGTTCTCATAAGCAATATGATATTAATTTGTTACAATTGTATATTCATTGCATTTCTTCTAAATCTTCTCCTTTTCTCTTCAAATGTATTATCAAAGAATCTTATATAACAGATGGTGTAAAGTGAGAGCTTTATAAGATAGGTAAAGTTAGCTACTAGCAGCCAGCTACAAGAAGCCAGCTACTTGTTCAGGTAAAGTTCCATGTAGCTACTAGTAGCCAGCTACTAGTAGCCAGCTACTAGTAGCCAGCTACTTGTTCAGGTAAAGTTAGCTACTAGTAGCCAGCTACTTGTTCAGGTAAAGTTAGCTTCTAGTAGCCAGCTACTAGTAGCCAGCTACTTGAGCTGGTAAAATTGGTTATTTGTAGCTAGCTACTGGTAGCCACCTTCTCTTAAGCAGTCACTTGTAAAGGAAAATCGGGCAATTCGTACCAAGCGACCAAAATATACGTTATTAAAATGGAGGTTTTTATTAGCTCCCTAAAGGTACAAGTAGCCGGCGAACCAAATGTCGACGCTTTAATCGAAATGTTTTTCTTCCATCCAGAATACTATATAAATGCATCAGAAAAATCAAAATCAAATAATTTCCTGTATTAAAGGGTCAAGCTGCGAGATCTGTCACTAGGATTTTTTTTCACATTTGTTTTTAATTGGGGATTCAAAATGTACAAGTAGCTGACGAGATTAAGACAGACATTTCAAAATATTTCAAAGAATCACATTCACTGTACTACGGAGAAATTGAAAATATGATTTTCAATTCATTTTTAATTATCTAAGGGACCAGCTACTCGTCATGAAAATTGGGATATTTTTCAATTTCACTTAGAAAGGAATTCAAAGGTACAAGTAGCTGGGGAGTCTAAGAGCTGTTTTTGTAATTAAGTGCTTGTTTTGAATAAAGTAGACTATAAATGCGTTAGAAAACTCAAAAATTGAAGCATTCCCGGTTATTAGAGGGGCCAGCTACTTGATATAAAAACGGGATAACTTTGCAATTTAGCGAAATCATGATTTAAAATGTACAAGTAGCTGGCTATATTTAGAGAGATTTTTCAAAATATTTCAACGAATCATATTGACGATACTTAGGAGAAGCATTAAAGATATCAAAATCAATCCATTTTTAATCATTAGAGGGGGCAGCTACTTGTCAGGAAAATGCGGATATTTTTCAATAATACTTAGTGTGAAATCAAAATGTACAAGTAGCTGGCGAGCCTAAGAGCGAATTTTGAAATTAAATGCTTGTTTTGATAACAGAGACTATGAATTTATGAGAAAACTCAAAATTGAATCATTTCCGATTATTAAAGGGGCTAGCTACTTGATTAAAAAACGAAACTACTTTGCTGTTTTTCGAAATCATTATTTCAAACGTACAAGTAGCTGGCTAGATTTAGAGAGATTTTTCAAAATATTTCAACGAATCATATTTAGGGGAAATTAAAGGTATCAAAATCAATCCATTCTTATCATTTAAAGGGCCCAGCTACTCGCCAGGAAATTCGGATATTTTTCAATTTTACTTAGAGTGAAATCAAAAGGTACAAGTAGCTGGCGAGCCTAAGAGCGAATTTTGAAATTAAATGCTTGTTTTGAATAACAGATACTATGAATTTATCAGAAAACTCAAAATTGAATCATTTTCGGTTATTAAAGGGGCCAGCTACTTGATTTGAAAACTGTACAACTTTGCTGTTTTTCGAATAATGATTTCAAATGTATAAATAGCTACCGATATTAAAGAGATTTACCAAAATATTTCAACAAATCTTTTTTGGGACACTTAGGAGAAATTAAAAATATCAAAATCAATCCATTCTCATACATTTAAGGGGCCAGCTACTCGTCATGAAGATGCGGATGTTTTTCAATTTTACTTAGAGTGAAATCAAAAGGCGCAAATAGCTGGCGAGCCTAAGATCGGTTTTTTGAAATTGAGTTTCGTATTCAATAAAAGAGAGTATAGATGCACGAGAAAACTGGAAATTGAAGCATTTCCGGTTATTAAAGAGGACAGCTACTTGATCTGGAAATGGGACAACTTCGCACTTTTGCGAAATCATGATTTAAAATGTGCAAGTAGCTGGCTAGATTTAGAGAGATTTTTCACAATTTTTCAACAAATCATGTTTAGGATAAGTAGGAGAAATTAAAAATATCAAAATCAATCCATTCTTATTCATTTTAGAGGCCAGCTGCGCGTCATGAAAATGCAGATATTTTTCAATTTTACTTAGAGTGAAATCAAAAGGTACAAGTAGCTGCCGAGCATAAGAGCGATTTTTGACATTCAACGCTCGTTTTGAATAAAAGAGACTATAAATGCACGAGCAAACTCAAAATGGAAGCATTTCCTGTTATTAAAGGGGCCAGGTACTCGTCGTGAAAAGGGGGACATATTTCAATTTCACTCAGAGAGGAATTCAAAAGTACAAGTACCTGGCGAGTCTGAGAGCTGTTTTTAAAATTAAATGCTTGTTTTACATAAAGGGGATGATAAATGCACTAAAATAGTCAAAACTTAAGCATTTCCAGCTATTAAGGGGGACTGCTACTGATTTGAAAATGGGACAACTTTGCTGTTTTTCAAAGTAATGATTTCAAATGTACAAGTAGCTACGAAGATTAAAAGACATTTTTCAAAATATTTCAACAAATCACTTTGAGGACACTTAGGAGAAATTAAAAATATCAACATCAATCCATCCTTATCCATTTAAGGGGCCAGCTACTCGTCATGAAAATGCGGATATTTTCGATTTTACTTAGAGTGAAATCAAAAGGCACAGGTAGCTGGCGAGCTTAAGAGCGATTTTTGAAATGAAATGCTCGTATTGAATGAAAGAGAGTATAAATGCACGAGAAAACTCGACATTGAAGCATTTCCGGTTATTAAAGGGGCCAGCTACTTGATCAGAAAATGGGACAATTTCGCACTTTTGCGAAATCATGATTTAAAATGTACAATAAGCTGGAGAGATTTAGAGATATTTTTCAAAATATTTCAACAAATCATATTGAGGACACGTAGGAGAAATTAAAAATATCAAAATCAAACAATTCTTATTCATTTTAGGGGCCAGCTACTCGTCATGAAAATGCGGATAGTTTTCAATTTTACTTAGAGTGAAATCAAAACGTACAAGTAGCTGGCGAGCCTAAGAGCGAATTTCGAAATTAAATGCTTGTTTTGAATAATAGATACTGTGAATATCTAAGACAACTCCAAATTGAATCATTTTCGGTTATTAAAGGGGCCAGCTACTTGATGTGAAAACTGGACAACTTTGCTGTTTTTCATTCAACTTTGTTTTGAATAACAGAGACTGTGAATGTATAAGAAAACTCCAAATTGAATCATTTCCGGTTGTTAAAGGGGCCAGCTACTTGATTTGATAACTGGACAACTTTGCTGTTATTCAAAGTAATGATTTCAAATGTACAAGTAGCTGGCGAGATTAAAAGAGATTTTTCAAAATATTTCAGCAAATCCTTTAGGGGACACTTCGGAGAAATTAGAAATATCAAAATCAATCAATTCTTAATCATTTTAGGGGCCAGCTACTCGTCATGAAAATGCGGATAGTTTTCAATTTTACTTAGAGTGAAATCAAAAGGTACAAGTAGCTGGCGAGCCAAAGAGCGAATTTTGAAATTAAATGCTTGTTTTGAATAACAGAGACTGTGAATGTATAAGAAAACTCCAAATTGAATCATTTCCGGTTGTTAAAGGGGCCAGCTACTTGATTTGAAAACTGGACAACTTTGCTGTTTTTCAAAGTAATGATTTCAAATGTACAAGTAGCTGGCGAGATTAAAAGAGATTTTTCAAAATATTTCAACAAATCCTTTTGGGGACACTTAGGAGAAATTAAAAATATCGAAATCAATCAATTCTTAATCATTTTAGGGGCCAGCTACTCGTCATGAAAATGCGGATAGTTTTCAATTTTACTTAGAGTGAAATCAAAAGGTACAAGTAGCTGGCGAGCCAAAGAGCGAATTTTGAAATTAAATGCTTGTTTTGAATGACAGAGACTGTGAATGTATGAAAAAAAAAAAATCAAAATTGAATCATTTCCGGTTATTAAAGGGGCCAGCTACTTGATTTGAAAACTGGACAAATTTACTGTTTATCAGATCAAGTAGCTGGCCCCTTTAATAACCGGAAATGAATCAAGTTTGAGTTTTCTTATACAGTCATAGTATCTGTTATTCAAAACAAGCATTTAATTTCAAAATTCGCTCATAGGCTCGCCAGCTACTTGTACCTTTTGATTCCACTCTAAGTAAAATTGAAAAACATCTGCATTTTCATGACGAGTAGCTGGCCCCTTAAATGGATGAGAATGGATTGATTTTGATATTTTTAATTTCTCCGAAGTGTCCCCAAAAAGATTTGTTGAAATATTTTGAAAAATCTCTTTTAATCTCGCTAGCTACTTGTACATTTGAAATCATTACTTCGAAAAACAGCGAAGTTGTACAGTTTTCAGATCAAGTAGCTGGCCCGTTTAATAACCGGAAATGATGCAATGTGGAGTTTTCTTATACATTCATAGTATCTGTTATTCAAAACAAGCATTTAATTTCAAAATTCGCTCATAGGCTCGCCAGCTACTTGTACCGTTTGATTTCACTCTAAGTAAAATTGAAAAATATCCGCATTTTCATGACGAGTAGCTGGTCCCTTAAATAGAGGAGAATGGATTGATTTTGATATTTTTAATTTCTCCTAAGTGTCCCAAAAAAGATTTGTTGAAATATTTTGAAAAATCTCTTTTAATCTCGCTAGTTACTTGTACATTCGAAATCATAACTTCGAAAAACAGCAAAGTTGTCCAGTTTTCAAGTCAAGTAGCTGGCACCTTTAAAAACGGAAATGATTAAATTTTGAGGTCTTATACAGTCATGGTATCTGTTATTCAAAACAAGCATTTAACTTCGAAATTCGCTCTAAGGCTCGCCTGCTAATTGTACTAATTGAGCCTATGAGCGAATTTTGAAATTAAATGGTTGTTTTGAATAATAGATACTATGAATGTATAAGAAAACTCCACATTGAATTATTTCCGGTTATTAAAGGGGCCAGCTACTTGATCTCAAAACTGGACAACTTCGCTGTTTTTCGAAGTTATGATTTCAAATGTACAAGTAGCTGGCGAGATTAAAAGAGATTTTTCAAAATATTTCAACAAATCTTTTTGGGGACACTTCGGAGATATTAAAAATATCAAAATCAATCCATTCTCATACCTTTTGATTTCACTCTAAGTAAAATTGAAAAATATCCGCATTTTCATGACGAGTAGCTGGCCCTTTAAATGGATGAGAATGGATTGATTTTGATATTTTTAATTTCTCCGAAGTGTCCCCCAAAAAGATTTGTTGATATATTTTGAAAAATCTCTTTTAATCTCGCCAGCTACCTGTATATTTGAAATCATTTCTTCGAAAAACAGCAAAGTTGTCCAGTTTTGAGATCAAGTAGCTGGCCCCTTTAATAACCGGAAATAATTCAATGTGGAGTTTTTTTTTTATACATTCATAGTATATGTTATTCGAAACAAGCATTTAACTTTAAAATTCGCTCTTAGGCTATCCAGCTACTTGTACTTTTTGATTTTAATCTAAGTTAAGTTGAAAAATATCCGCATTTTCATGCCGTGAAGCTGGGCCCTTTAAATGATAAGAATGGACTAATTTTGATATCTTTAATTTCCCCTAAATATACTCAGTATGATTCGTTGAGATATTTTGAAAAATCTTTCTAAATCTAGCCAGCTGCTTGTACATGTAAAATCACCATTCCGCAAAAGTGCAAAATTGTCCGATTTATATTAAGTAGCTGGCCCCTTTAAATAACTGGAAATGCTTCAATTTTGAGTTTTCTGACGCATTTATTGTCTACTTTATTCAAAACAAGCACTTAATTACAAAAATAGCTCTTAGACTCCCCAGCTACTTGTACTTTTGAATTCCTAAGTGAAATTGAAAAATGTCCCAATTATCATGACGAGTAGCTGGCCCATTTAATAATTAAAAATGAATTGAAAATGATATTTTCCATTTCTCCGTAGTACAGTGAATGTGATTCTTTGAAATATTTTGAAATGTCTGTCTTAATCTTGTCAGCTACTTGTATATTTTAAATCCCTAATTAAAAACAAATGTAAAAAAAAAATCTATTGACAGATCTCGTAGCTTGACCCTTTGATACAGGAAATTATTTGATTTTGATTTTTCTGATGCATTTATATAGTATTCTGGATGGAAGAAAAATATTTCGTTTAAGACGTCGACAATTGGTTCGCTAGCTACTTGTACCTTTAGGAAACTACTAAAAAACCTCCATTTTAATTACTTATACATTGGTCGCTGGGTACGAATTGCCAGATTTTCCTTTTATAAGTGACTGCTTACTAGAAGGTGGCTACCAGTGGCTGGCTACAAATAACCAATTTTACCAGCTCAAGTAGCTGGCCACTAGTAGCTGGCTACTAGAAGCTAACTTTACCAGCTCAAGTAGCTGGCTACTAGTAGCTAACTTACCTAAACAAGTAGCTGGCTACCAGTAGCTAACTTTACCTGAACAAGTAGCTGGCTACTAGTAGCTGGCTACTAGTAGCTGGCTACTAGTAGCTAACTTTACCTATCTGAGCTTTATATAACATCCGAACTGCCCTGTGTTTTTTATATAAGTTATGGACTATCTTCAACAACACAGTAAACCTATGTTAATGATTCGGAAAAAAAGAATAAGCAATGCTAGTAATGATGACAGAAAGGTGCTCCAAATTAGTTGGATAACATACGAACCTATGGAAAACCCTAGACCGAACATCGGGGCAATCAGCAAAGCTACAGTCTTACAAAATGGAATCTGAAGAATAAAAAAAATTGTAAGATGCAGTTACAGCTGTAGAGAATGTATCTGAACATTTGTATTTTGAAGTAGTCTGAAAGATCACAATATATCACATAAAAACGTAAGAGAAAGCCAGAATTCCCGCTCAAAATAGTTCTCATGTGTTTTGAGCGGGTAGGCTATTTTAACCCCCGCCCCCACCCTACACACACACATTTTTTTGTATTACGTTCTATTTTCTTCTATCCAATAACAACCTTTTCCGCTTGAGAAATAAGTAAAAGGGATCAAAGTATTAAAACAAACAAACAAAACTGTTGGATTATCTAAAAAAAAAAAGAAAGTAGGTTAAATCCTACAAGGGCTGAGGACACATGGAAAAACAGGCATAAAAGCAGGGAAACCGACTAAGACAAATCTTCATTACTACTTTAATTTTTAGAGCGGGAAAGGCTGTCTACTCCCAAAAAATTAAACCTTTTTGCTGTACTTAAATACAGATCATTTTAAGTGTAAAAATAGGTCTCTAAAAGTTGCTTTCCTGCTGTCCATCACATCTTCCTACGCTTTTAGGCAATCACTGATTATTTAAGATCTAGAAATTATAAAGAATTAAGAAACTTCAATATATCGTTAAAGCTGAGATAAATTTTTGTTATACAAACAACAATATGAAAGGTAATAGAATTTGAATGACCAAGTGCCTGTAAATGTAACCACCCCTCTTATCAAATGTAAATAGCATCTGGCGAAAGTTGGTAGTTTAGTTAAGATTTTATTAATCGAGTGTAAAAAAAATATGCAAGTGTTTTTTTATAGGCCGAGATAGATAAAATTTTATCTCCGAGGACAATACGTGATTATCGCATCATCACAGAATGTCAAAAGTTACAATGGTTGCATTAAACTGGAAAAAGTTAGTTATATCATGAAACATACACACACACAAAAAGAAATATGACAAAAAAAAAACAGAAGCCGTAAAATTTAAAATGGTCTTGTATCAGTGATATCAATCAAAACATTAAACAAACTTGTATCTTCAATATTGGATGACATTTTATTTTGTCTCGGTCCAAGTAAACAAATTTATTATGTTATAAACTGGAAGAAACTCTTCAGCTATCTGTATAAAAAGAAACTTGATGACTGTGGGTGTTTTCCCCTAAATTGTAATAACAATAAAGTTAATTGCGATGTATTGACCATTAAACAAATTTCGGGTGTGTAGGTGTGTTTAAATTGTATCATTTAAACAACAGAGACAGGCAGGGACATTTTCCTATATTTAATACACCAACACTCTCTTTGCCGTTTTCAAGACGAAAACAAATTCATTCCATACAAGACATTTCAAAGTACTTTTAGTCAAGAAGAAAAGGTTTTCAAAAAAGAAAAAATGAATATCAAAACAGAAGATATAACCTAACGATTAAGTTTGTTGATAAGTCATTGGCCCTTTATTTTCTACAAAAAACAGGACAAATCCCTTGTTGCTCAAGAAAGACTTAGAGGTCGACAAATGATCTGACTGGCAAACTCCGATATGACGAAATCAGACTTCGACATCTTTATACTTATAGCTTAACATATTACCTTGAAAACCTGGCATATACGTTAGACTCTCTTGCTTCGTGCCTTGACGACTAAAACATTCGAACAGTTATTTTACTCTGTACCAGACTACAAAGTTATAGACTCATCCGGATTGAAAGCGTTTTCAGAAAAGAAATCAAATGTGGTTCAAACGATGGGATTTGTATGTGAAAGCGTTGAAACGTTTTGGTAAAATGAAAAATTGCTCTCATCCAATATTTTCTTCCTTTCCTACTGTGTCTTCAGCAGCCTACTTTTTCCGTGTCGTAAGCATATAGAATTGTTTGGTACAGGATTAAACTATAGAATAACAAGAGAAAAATACCACAGGCCCCTGAAATTCCGTTAGTCTATCACGAAACACCAAAATATCCACTGCTCGATCATCGGACTCCGTTACTAAAAGTAGCAGATTTGCGCATCGCCCCTATATCCTATAAAGTAACATAAGATGTGCAACGAAATCTGAGAAAATTTGGCCCCTTTCCCTTTTGAAAGAAAATTATTGTATTTAGTCGAAAACGGACAAAAACCTGGTGATTGGTGTAGATCGGTCCAGAAATAGATTTTTTTTAGTGTTCCCTGGCATTCGAAGGTTTCAAACGACTCTTGCAAACAAGCATTGGCGCTGATCTCATAAGTTTTATGACAACTTTTTCCTGACCGCCATGCTCTGACGTCACACAATTCATAATCCAACAGCAAATTATAACTTACTCGAATTTACTATTAAAAGATGTGCAAAAGTTTTGATCAACAAGATACGTATTTGGACAGATGTGAAATGGAAGATGGAATTCGTGATACTGTATTAGATGAAAATTTAAACATTAAAGACAACATAATTTTAACAATAAATCAACACAAAATGTTTAAATCCTTATTTAGAAAAGTATCTAATTCACTGCGGGGTGATGAATTGTGTAACGTCAGCGCATGTCGATCCGAAAAATGTGGAAATTTTATTTCATTATTTCATGAGATTTATGTAAGTGCTTGGTTGCAAGAATTGTTTGAGACTTTTGAATGGCAGGCAACAAAAGAAAAATCATTTCTGAAACCACCTGCAATGATCACTAGTTTTTTTCCTGTTTTTTGTTTTTGGTTAAATATGCCCTTTCAAAGGGGACGGGGGATAAATTTTCTTCAATTTCGTTGCACACCTTCCGTTATTATATGCGATATACAGGTGATGCCTCTATGTGCTATTTTTTGTAACGGTGTCCGATGATAAAGCAACGAGAATTGTTTTGTTCCGTAAGGGACAAATGGAACTTCAGTGACCTATGAATATACTGACTTATCTTCAATAACGCCAAACATATGTTACTCACCACAAATAAGCTTATAGAAATTATGACCATCCCTATCATAGTGGATAACCATCTCCCTATCTTCGAAGCGATTGGTCCAAATATATTTGTCCCAAGTAGATATGATATACTTGCAGGTAGAAAAGCTAATCCTAGAAAATGTACAAAACAAAACTCCGATAACTACATCCTTTACATCTACATTACTTAGAACCGACTCGTTCTTTATATAATAGTGACAATAATGCTTATAAAAATAATCAGAAATAACATTAATTATATATTCTCTTTCTACTGATCACATAGATCTTATATACTTATTCTTCATCTCAAATGCCATGATGAAAAATGCGCTGAGCTTGTCACTAGAATAAGAAAGATTAAAATCGTCTCTGTTAATCCAAAGAATGAAAAGTATAACATTTACAGTTAAAACGTTTACAACTTTTTAAGCCTATTTCTCGTTGAAAAAACAAATGTCATGCAGCCTCACAATCATACAGCCGTAAAGGCGGGCTGGTGTGGTGGGCAATCGATACCAACTCCGAGTTCCTTCAGCGATATGGATAGTTTTTCTTAAATTAGCAAAATATATCAAAACATTTTAGACCCCCTTCTGCCTTGCAATTACAATATTTCTATCGTTTGGGACATATTTGTAGGGAGTAATAGATAACGTAAGCGCGTTCGAAGAAGTCAAGGTATGAATAAGCCCATTCTCCGCCCCCCCCCCCCCCCCCCCCGCCCCCGCACAATAATTTTATCAACTAATGAAAAGAAACAATTTGACTAATGCGAGATCCGTAGCTCTTTTCGTAATAAAGTCATTATACTGATCCATATAAAACTAGAGGCCCTTGAGGGCCTCAATCGCTCCACTGGCATGATTGTGCTGTTTTTTTACAGTTGATTGATTGATTGTATGGTGTTTAACGCCGTTTTCAACATTATTTCAGTTATATCGCGGCTGCCAGTGCACCTATCCATGCTTTCCTGGAGTTTCTTTTACCAGTACTCTGCACAATATTTTTTCCAAGCCCTGGCTGCTTTCCCACATAACCATCGTCGAAACAATGGTCAGCGGTGAGAGAGGAATGAATCCTGTCGCAATGACCATCATCAATCCTCGGAAAGAAATTGGCCAAGCCGGGGATCGAACCAGCGACCTCCTGTTCTCAAGTCCTTTACGCTACCGACTGAGCTACAGGGCCTTGGCTGTTTTTTATATCATACGCTATGAATTCATGATACAAAAAGGAAAAAAAGCAAACACACAAAAAATGGGGGAAAAGGTTGTTGCAACTGGGCTCTGAAACCACTAAGATAGCACAAGTAGGCTTGGTGAACTGAACAAAATTAATAGTGAAAAAAAAACTAAAGTACAATTTCTCAAAACCAATTGTTTGGAATCCAGTCAAATTTAATAGGGTTTCAGTACTCACTGTTTTAAATAATCCCTGCAAGGTTCAAAGAAATGTGACCAATAACGTGGACTGTGTTGAGTAAATAATACTAAGTCATCAAATGGCTGCTTTTCCTAATCCGACTGCTAGATTTTCTTCATTCTTAATAGAGTTCAATCCCTTGATCATACAAATAATCTTTGCAAGTTTCAAAAGATTGAATAAAAATGTGACTTAATTGCATAAACAAGAAGTGTAAACTTTCAACTATAAGTGGCTCCTTTTCCTATACTGATTTTTTTTTTTTTTTTTTTTTTTTTTAATAATAATAAAAAAATTAATAATATTGATAATATAGAGCAACTATGCAAGTTTCATGAAAATTTAACCACAAATGCCGTCGATATTATCGCGTAAACTAGAATTGTAAATTTTCAAATTTAAATGGCTACTTTTCCCATACTAATTGTCGATTTTTTTTTTTCAAAATCAATAGGGTTCAAGCTGTTATGATACGAAGCAACTGTGCAAGTTTTATGAAAATCCGAGCACAAATACAGAGTTTATTGCGTAAACAAGAAAAGGAAATTTTGATCTTTAAATAGCTACTTATCCCACACTGATTGTCAGATTTTTTTTTTTTTTTTTTTTTCAAAATCGATAGGGTTCAAGCTATCAATGAAATAAACAAACTGTGCAAGTTTCACGAAAATCAGACCACAAAATTATTGCAGACTTTATCGCGTAATCAAGAAATTGAAATTTTGAACTTTAAATGGCTACTTTTCCCACACTGTTTTCCAGATTTTTTTTTCAAAATTGATAGAATTCAAGCTATTGATGAGATAAACAAACTGTGCAAGTTTCACGAAAATCCGACCATAAATGCAGACTTCATCGCGTAAACAAGAAAAATGGACGGACAGACGGACAGACAGACGGACGGACAACGGAAACCACGCCATGACATAAGCTCTGCTAGTTTACAGCCAGTAGAGTTAAAAAAATTGAAGAACGATACATTGAATAACGGTCATTGTGATACTAATGTCCTCGGAAACCCTGCACTTGCAATGCTGTTTCCATAACAGTTGTAGATGATGATAAAACCGAACATGCATAATGCATAATTAAATGGGTCATTATATAATTTTATTATATGCAAAATTGAAAGTGTTGTTATATGATTTTATTACAGGTATGTCATTATATTTATGATATATAATAAGCATTGCAATTTTTATGCATAACATGAAATTTGACATCATGCCCTTTTTGTTGCATTAACCAACAACATTTTATCCCAAATCTGGCTGTTGCGACGTTCGATGTTTTTGTTACAAAGAAACTAAGCCGACATTGGCTTGCAGGTCTGTGAAGCCTTATCCAGGTACATACATATGTACGTGATCGCATATACAACTGCTTTATCTATACACTATCCATATCAATTCTTTATTATGAACAGCGGTTTGTCCAGCCAAATATCCAAGTCTGAATTTCTCAGGGAGTTGATATACAGAAAATATAACCTATAATGCTAAAACTTGAATGAGAACATAAAATAAGACTGACTGATTGTGCGGGCAGACAGGCAATGAACGCTTACCGATTACGCGAGATCAACACGAACATTTTATACTCAGGTGAAAAAAAAAACATTTGTCTATCAAGAAAAGATTTGTCGTTCACACCCATGTACTGTTAACAGTCTTTCGTTTATATACGACCTTCAGTTATCCTTAGAATTTTCACATATGTTTTGCTTTCACCTCTTCCTGTCTCCTAGAAAACTCTATTTCTGTCTGTTTGAAAGCTATTAATACGAACGGTAAGTAATTGATTACGTTTTCTTCGCAGTGTATAATCATGTGAAATGTTCGCGGTTTGATGGAAAAATAGAATGTGTCTGTACGTCAGGAGTTCACTTAATCAAACATGTAGTGTATAACTGACACACAGAAAATAGGAAACACCGAAATGCATTTACCTTGTTGCCATTCCTCTGCACCCATTATTTTTTTCATCCAGATTGGTAAAGAAGGTTCCATCATAGCAATGCCCATATTTGCAAAGGTTATAGATCCTGAGAAACAATTTACAAATAAAATGAGTACTGATTCATTATTTATGAAACACACAGACAAGGTATGTAAAAAAGGAAAACTTGAGAAAATAATTTTGTGATCAAATTAGTTTTGCTTTGCTGAACCCCTTTAGTATTTTTGTGGATGTGCTTTTTGATAACACTCTAGAAAAGCGTTGATATTGTGCATAAATTTTTGTTGACATGTCAGTCAATACCGTTTCATTTAAAATCATCAGAAGCCTCTCTTATTTCTGTTATGGTGATCTTTGGTATGTATTTCAAGCTTTGTACATCTTTTGTCTGAATTGCAAATATTTCTACACCATAGACGGTTATGTGAAGTAATACTATAGCTTTCTTACAGACTTTTTGTAATAGAATTCCAATTTCAAACTTAAGCAAAAGCTTTCGGATTATTTTTTTAGAATGACAATGACTTTGAAACGAAATGGCGAATGCAGTTCTTTCCCTGTCTTAAAATGTCTTAATTAAAATACTGTCATGTTTTTTCAACATGTGTCATCAAGGAAGAATAGATGAAATCTTATAGTAATAGCGTGTGTAACATTGAATTCATCGAATTGGCAGCTTACATTTGTTGACTTACCAGCAGCAATCAGAATGTAGGGATCTTTCAAAAGTTCCAAATAACCGGTTCCCTGCTGGGACTCTGGCTGTACTGCAGGCTGCAGCACAAACATCTGTAATGCTGAAAGACACACATAGTAGACATTGTTTTTTTTTTTCCCGTGACCCCCATTGCTATTTGTTAGAAAGCTCGTACTGTAGATTATTAGACACAGACAATCAAAACCAAAACAGTCAGTTCAGTTTCAGATAATAAAAATAACAACCACATAAAAACACAAAGTCATCGTGCGTTTCCTTACTATTTTTTTAACTAAATGATGACTTCTAGGTATTACTGTTCTATTAAGAACCATTACTAAACTGAATATCTAGACCTGTATTTCACGCTTTGAAAAGTTATTTTACAAAAAAAAAATGCATTTGCATGTATTCAGTGACTATCTCTCTATCTTTCCCATTTATGAATACTAAAATTCCTCTTATCTCATCTAAGTTTGACAATTATGTATTTAACAATCTCGAGATGCCGATTATACACGGATCGTTTTGTTTTCTTTGAACATTTAAGTACAACTCTGTGCGTTTGAAACTCATAATCTTACCTCCATCAAACAAAGCCATGGCAGCAAGAATTAGGAAAGGGGCTTCTTTCCCTGCGAACTGGTACATTATTCCACCGAAAGGTGGCCCAACTAGGAAATGAAATAGAAAACAAGAGTAAAAGAAAGAGGACCACAGTGGTCCTATTGTGCTAAATTGGGTTACGAGTAATAAGAACCTTGCTGGTCCTATCTCCCACCTTAGTTACTGAAGACAAATGTGTAAAATACTGCCCATTGGGAGAAGTGACCTTGGATGATGACCCACCTGTAGCCCAAGGAATGCAATAAGTAGACTTTTTACGCAGACAGTTTAAGAATACTGTATACAACTGTACAATGTGTGTACCATGTGGTTTAAGAAGAGAACATTTGAAGCGCATGTTAACCCTGGACAGGTTTCTTTTTCATCATTGGGAGATAGTTTGATTTAATATGTTTTTTTTTTTTTTTTAAATGCTCCATATAATCCCATCTACAATACATGACCCATATAATTTTGACTTCAGGGTCAAATATTTTCACAATATGATTTAAGGACTACTAGGTGATCCTTCGTTGAAAATATTAATCTTTGCCAAAGGTAAGATGTAAAGAACAAATTATTCTTCATACCACAATCAAGGTTTTTATGCCTGATGATTTTAAGACATGAAAATGTTCCTTAATTGTGCCGTTATGGCTGTATATGAAACATGACCTTCCAGGGCAGGTACCATCGCTGATCCCAGGTACACAGTCTGAACAGGTTTAATAAACAACTGCTAGGTAATGCTACATTTAAATATCACTCTAGGCTTTGATTTCCCAGTCAAAAAAATTCTCTACATACTCGTAGATCAATGAAAAATATAGCCAAAAATTTGACCAAACCAGCAAAGTCAAAGATCAACCTACAATAATAATTTGAAATCTGTGCATTCTTTTTAATACAGACCTTGTTTTTCATGCAACGATGCATTGCTATCTATCTTCTGATTATTGATATGAAGATATTTATGCATTCCCCGATCCAACGGAGATGGTAAACGAAATCGATTTGTATTAGGAAAAGGCGTACAAGAAGTTCTGGATGGACATATGGACGATGTACGACGGACTGTGAGCAATCCTTGACCACTTCATGTATAGGTGACCCTTCAAATTTCACAGACTACTTACGCATCCTTCTTCTCGGGGTTTGATGTCACCATGGTGTACGCAATATTACAAATTTTCCTATAAACTTTATTTTCTTTTCGGTTAATGTCTTCAATATTATTTCCTTTTTTTTAAACTCTTTGTCACAGACAATGTACTTGTTTTCAACACAGAAACTAAACAAAATTTTGGAAATTCACCTCATCTATGGACACTGAAACCATGAACAGCGCTGGAGGAAATCAAACCTTAGTGTGTCTAATACAGATCAAAGACATTCATGGTTTCCCTGACATTATCTCTTTAGCTGGGTCCGTATACATTAACCGTTTTTAAGAATGTTCTTAGTCCTATTCGTCAAGATTTTCTGAATTTGAAAGTAGCACAACTTCTGATTGGCTAAACGAAATGGTTTAGCCAATCAGAAGTTGTGCTGTTTTCAATTTTGCGAAGTTCTGGAGAATAAGATTAAGAACGCTCCTAAGAATGGTTGGTGAATACAAACCCTGACGATTTTGCAAACATTTTCACAATATTTTAACTTTTTCAATATACAGGTAATGCGGTAATTGAGCCACGCACCCTTATTCCAAAAAACGATAGCCACAGATTGACCAGGTGATTTCTATATTAATGGTATCAGACAGAAATACCATTATTAGTATACCTTCAGTGTCATCTTATTCATCTTATTTTTATAAATGGTTTTTAAATTGTACATATACATCCAACTGGATTGCCAAATAGGCTAAATAAAACTAAATGACAAATCAGGGACTCCAAGACCTATGAGACATAAGTCTACTCCATACCTAAACTATATCTATAATAATTTATTTATGCAAACAGTATGGGATTAGTGTGAAAAAAATACTCACTTAAAACACCCAAAGCAAGACCCCCGAGAGCGATACCCATAGCTCGCCCTCTCTCTTCGTCATCAGGATAACGAACAGCTAACATTCCCATACCTGTAACGTGATACAGATAGACTGCTTTACACCGATAATTACAACGACGATTTTAGTTTCCAAAAATAATGCACCCCTCCGGCCCCATGGGCTTATACGTCACAATGGTAATATTAACCCCTTCTGGACAATCAATGGCGAAGTTATAGTCTGTACCAAAGGAGTGAAACACGAAGGACATATAAACTAAAAGTATAAAATTAAGTGATTGAGTGAGCCACCGACTAATGAAAGAACAATTTGACGAATTAATTCAAATATATCGATTACATGTAATAATTTGAAATAACTTGCCTGTAAGTGAATTAAACATGAAATACAGCGATGATGTGGTGTTTGAATGGTTAATAATCCAATTGAATATTCAAATTTTAGATTATTTCCGATAGAGTCAAATTACATGTAAATGTAGTCAGGAATAAAGTTTATGGAAAACTCAACTTTGTATTGACCTACCTGCCACACTGGAGCATGCTGAGCCTATACCCTGAAAGGCCCTGGCTATGAACAGAACTGCATAAGTTTCTCCAAATGCAAAAACTGAAATAGAAACATTCTTATATTCTGAATCTATGATCAATTATTACGCTATGAAAAATACATCCTAAGGGAGTTTTGGCTATTAGTATTACACATGAATGAAAGCTTTCTTTTTCAATATAACGGCCTTTTTTTCAAGAACAAAAAATCTTGAAAACGGCTGTTGTGCGAAGTATTGTAAAAGGAAATTTTAATCTGTGTGTGATGAGCTATAATTGAACACCGTGATCATATTTCATTGCTGATTCAATTTCATCAAACTTAAAACGGAAGCGATTTTGGTTCTGTAAAACTGCAGATTGCTTTAACCCTTATCTCGGCTGACATTACCATCGAGACTTTACAGTTCAACGTAACATATCTGAACAATGTTGTGATATATTTTGCTGCGTAGTGTTCGAAAAATAACTATGTTCACTTTACATTTAACATGAAAATATCTTAAGAAAAGAAAAAACAAAGAGAAAACTAGATTCGGAAACATCTCGATTTTGTATAATCATAAGGTTTAATAAACAGAAAACCATACACAGGATACCTTAATTAAAACACTCGGACGGAACTTTAAGTTCTAGTAAATAACTTGACTCCGGATGAGTGATTTTCTGTAGTCCGGTGTCAGCCTAACAAATAAGTTACTTCTAACATGTATTATGTAATCTAGAACTCTTGACTAATCGTCAGTATGAGACTTTAATCAACTTTCTATCTTACTGAAATGATCGTTTATGATTTTCATGAACGCCATCAACTCAGGATGTGTTAATAAATTTCTATTTGCAAATGCCGTTTAGTGACTGAAAAACAAGTTGTGTAACTTTTATCCACGTTAAGTAAGCATGGACACACACGAAGCACTAACACAAACATTCATCCATGTAAAATATTTCCTATCTTCATTCTTTCCTTCATACCAAGCTATAACTTTTAGAAATCTACGCTGTAATATTGTAATATGACATACTAGTATTCACCGACGGTTTTAGTTTCGGTTCGGATAATTCTGTAAATTCAAAAACTAGCTTTCTGATCAGTGGAGAAAGATTGGCATAATCGGATCCAGACTTCTATTTCGTGCCTGTATTTTAACAGTTTCTTCAAATGTCAGAATATAGGAACAACGTAAACATTTATTACGAAAATATTTGTCAATGATACATGTTTCTACAATTAACAGCTATTCAAAGTGTTAACCCTTCTGGACACCGAAGGGGACGTCAACCGCTGTTGGAAATAATTTCGAAAAAGATGGAACTGCACTGAACTGATTTTTTATCCAAATTGTAAAACATTTTTTACGTATTTTGTAATAATTGTGCGTTATTTATTCTATTTGATATTTCATTTCTACTTGTCAGATGCCAAAAGTGTTAAGCATCAATATATCAGTTTGACTCAAACAGGATAATACATACTGACTGTTGAGGTTGTCATAATGATAAAGCCTGTGAACATTGGGATTGTGTATCCAATCCTGAAAGCATAAAAACACGTTAGATTTCATAGTAATTTCCTGGAAAGTAACTAGTTGATTATTGCTACATATACAGTTTTGGGTGTTTACCCTAGTAAGGTATCTGAAAGAAAGAGGATTGAATCATACCAAATGATGGTTTTTGATTTGGTCAATCAAAAATATATCCTTGAAGTAAAGATCTGTTTTTGAGTAATACTCCATCTGTCAAAGTAAAATGTTTCTGGCCACCTTCAATATTGACGCATCAAAAAAAAAATTGTATAACAGAACAAAATCATGGGTATTGCTATGACCCCATCGATATAGTGTGGTCGCAAGTTTGTTTTTTTATTCACTGTGCATTTTTGTTTCTCCTCAAAGATTTCTTTCTTTCCATTTCTGATCAAATATTTATTGGTGATGCATTTAAAACCAGAAACATTGTTAAAGTAAATATAACTTTTATTCGTTTTGGCGAAAAACTTTTTTCTTGCATTAAGATGCCTCAAGTGATTATGGCAAGCATCACAAACAAAGAGCCCCAACATATGAGCTTCAAAGCAATACATAATACATATGTCCCAACATACGGGCTTCACCTATGCCCAAACATATGGGCTTAACCTAAACAACAAATATATGCCCGAACTCGGGCTATCAAGTATGCAAAAAACAAATAATGATATTTCCAGTTTGCCCTAAGAACAGCGGCAAGCCAAGAATAGTACATTTGCTATTTATCCTGGGATAAACAACGCAAACATATTTATCGAGTAGCAAAAAACAACATAGTTACATATTATATTTATGCATTTACATTTGACCAACCCTTTTCTGTACCCCTACAAACGACAAATGTTGATATTTCCGGTTTACCGTGAGGTCAGCGGCAAGCCAAATAGCGCATTTGCTATTGATTCTGGGATAGGGGCAATCATATATGAGCCATGCTGTGTGAAAAGGGGGCTTAATTTATCTGCGAAAAGTATCGATCCAGATCAGCTTGTTGTTTTTTTCCCAAGCTGATCTGGGCCGAAACTTTTCGCTATTGGTCATTTTTTCTGTATGTCCAACGACCATTTTATCTCATGATTGAGTCGGTCTTTAAAAAAAGTGACTATTATGAATCCTTAAGTATGTGATGGCTTGTTTGGTTCAATGCATTACGGAGATACATTAAGCCCCCTTTTGCAAGAGCACGGCTCATATATTAAGTAGCAAAAGTCAACATAGTTAAATGTTTCAAAAGGAACCTGTATACCAGAACAAGATCACGGGTATTGCGATGACCTTGTGGATGTAGTGCGGTCGCAAGGTTTTTTTTTTTAAACGCATAGGCTGTGAAGCGAGACTCAAGGACCTTTTGCAGACAGTGTAGATCAAGATCAGACTGCACAGAGCGTGCATTCTGATCTTGAATCTACACTGTTCGATAAGGAGACATCTTTCCCCAAAATGTACTTTTGAAATAGCAAAATCTTGCCTTTTACTATCGGCTTGAAGGTTTCATGTCACTTATATCGCAGGGTAAGAGACAATACACTGTGTTTTGTTGTTTTTTTCCCAAATACTTCTTATTTGTCATTTCTCGAATATTCTCGAATATTTATAATTAAACTAAGCAGCATCAAGGAATCTGAACTTTGAGCAGGGTACTCAGACGTAGGGAAACCTGTTCTTACTTTTCAAGGTCATTATAAGAAAATGAAACCCAGAAAAAAGTAGGGTCTTCCTACCCGCTTTTTTGACAGTTCACATATTTTCCTGGCGTTTTGTTTCAAAGAAATATTTTTTTTCAATGCTGCCTGTAAATCATAAATCCTTTCAGCTTACTTCATTGCCACAAAACTTTCTATACTATGGAAATAGATAACTGTAATGATAAGCTTGGTATATTCAAAGTCATCTGTCACTGAAAACATTGTATCCCTTCTACAAGACTGTCATTTAACAAAACAATTTCAGAACGAATGAATATGTTATAAAAGCCAAGAAATCGCTAACCTCAACTGACCCTTAGGCAGGAGCAACTAGTTAACCGGGAGATATGATTTAGACGAATGTGACAACACTCTTTAATGTGATGATTTATACCAAATATCAAAGCGTTTGACCATATTAATTTTTAAACCTTTTTTTTGTTTCCATGTCTTAACTTTGGCGGTTTAGCGATTCTAACATAGGTACTGCTACTCTAATAATCGCTTTAGGTATCAGTCTTAGATGAGTGCCATATATCAGATTTCAAGGCTTAAAGCCTTGTTGATTTAGACCAGAAGATTAAAAGATGCGAAATAACTCTCTATAAAATGTTTGACCCCCGGGCAGTACCATTATTGACCTTATGGACATACAACAAATATGATGAAAGACCGCTTTATACGATAACGAAGAACATATGACAGCCCTAGGTCTTGAGGTTTACATTGCTTTACGGTAAGTCAGTGTAACCCCGATACTCGACACCTTATTACTTCAGGTTTATAATTTAGAGATCTTGCTAGATATGTTCGAAATATTCGAAGCTCTAGGTCTTGACACAAGGATGTATACAAAGTTTCCCTTCATAAATCTGTGGACCTCGACGACCAAAATTTTGACCTATCCAAAACTGCGTTTAAAATTTCCTCTTTTTAAAGATCACGTTTCATTGTTTCCTCTATTTTCAGTTTAGACCGTGAAAGTTTGTGCTACATAAGATATTTAACTTACCTGTTAGTTATTGGTCCGACAAATGGATTAAACAACATTTGCACCAGAGCCTTTGATCCAAACATTATTCCAGCTTTAACATTGGCATCTCCATATTCCTCCACCTCTTCCTTCTTTTTCAAATCTTTCAAAATCTTTTCTGCTGTTTTATTCTCTACTTTAGCTGTTTCGCATTCTTTTGGCATATTGCCTCCAATACTAACTGCATATGGTTGGCTTTTATCCACATCATATTTGGGTCCAGCCCAATGAGTCCCATTTTGTTTAGTTGCAGAAATGTGGTTAGCTAATTGAACTGGATATAAATCTTTGAAAACTGTCCTGTTTTTGCATACAACCTTGGAACCTGTTATATTCGGTGCTACCGGCATTACATTTGTTTCTTCCTCTAGCATCAGTATAAAGTTTGGAACAATTGGCACTGAAACATAAGAAGACAAAAAATGTGGTTTTGAATTTCATTTTAAAATTTTCTTCTGTGTATTGAAAGTGATAACTAGAGATTAAAATGCAAGTCTTCTTTTACAGAAAGGACGTGTTTAAATGGGCAGATTTTTTTTAGTATATCTTTCTATAGATTTTTCGGCGGGAAAATGGAATATAAATCAGTCTGTCATATTCAAATTCATATAATCTGGATACGCTTTATTTGATGTAACCGAATGACTAAAATTGTGCCAAGCCAAGACACCAGACCTCAATCACTGGCTTAAGTCATCTAACCATGGTGTCAATCAGATAAATGAAATTATTCGTAAGTGGTTGATCTAATCTGTATCAGTTTTTTTTTTTTTTTTTGGACGGGGGGGGGGGGGGGTATGGCTGGGGTGTATCAGATATGTCAAGCGTTAACGTGTTTCCTTGGTTTTATGTCAAGCTCATCACACACGTGCCCAACCCTCCCAAAAGTATGTGGAATTTTCTGACACAAGACATCTTACATTCGCAAGTTGTTTTATCAGATCTGAAAGAAATTATCCTTGATTCATCCAGAACAGCCATATCGCACCTGAAGAAGTCGAAAATCATGTGGATACCTTGTGCATTGCTTTATTTGTCAAGAAATTTATAACACCGATGATTCAACCTACTTCCCTGATTTTCAATGACATGTAAATTGTACGTGTAAAGGCAAAGTAAATAGCTTTATTGATGACTTTTCTGGCCAACAAAAGTTAACTTGTCATAAAGAAAGAATTTTAGAATGTGACACCTCATCATTTAAAGTAGAACAGGTTTGTAACATTTAAAGATAACCTACGAACTCCTAAGCAACTTCCAGCAGGTTCCTAGTTCTGTCTCGATACTATTTTTAAGACTGTTTTAAAACTGTTTTACTCTGCCAGTGCACAAATAAACGCCCATAATTACATGTTTTTAAATTAGAAAACTAGTCCCTATAGTTCAGCTTATAACAGATCTATTCAGGTTTTCATCAACAAACAGAAATAGTATTTTCTCTAATTTACAGTGACGGCTCCTTACGTGAAGTCAGAGCACTGGGAAAAAAGGAGGGGCACTGATCTGTTTTACACAAGAGATAACTTTATACGAATCGACAGCTCGGCAGTTCCGACCAATGACTACAAAATGTTTCACTTCTATGCGTTTTTTTGGCTGTTATTGCTTCCTTCATACTTTGATTTAACTGTGTCACTCTCTGACGTTTTCATTATTAGTTTTAAATTTTGGTGTATATTCATTTGATGTGACTTCATGTAATTGCTATAGCACGTGACTGTTTTAGGGTGAGGAACTATATAAGCTTTTACGCATTCGTTCCAATATTTTCAAAATGCTCTGTTGTGCTTAATATAATACGTAAATATAAAATATATATAAATGTATTTCAACTAAGTAATGATGGGACTGACACATGCTTTATTCGTCCCTGGGCTTGCAAACAAAATATCCATAAAGCCTCTACCGTGGGCATTTTATCTAAAGTGAAAGGTTTATATGCCCTCTCAACCCGGAACTCCAAAATATCCAGTACCTCGCCTCTGCTGACGGTAAATGCCGTTCAAATGTGAGCTACAGGCGTTGAAAAATCCATATCGTAAGAGTATAGTTTCTACAGTATAGGCCCTACGTAGATCAGACTTCGAAAATGGATCATATCAAACAACAGAGAGACTATTGAAGAGCTGAGGGTTCTTAACCCTTTACCCCACAATCCCGAGTTTTAACGACCTTGAGGAGACGGCTTTTGAAAACATTAATGGAAAATGAGTAAATGATAGTAACCAGCATTTTCACCTTTTCTTCCATCTTCGCAAGCCAAGGATACTAAGGTAATACCCTTGGCCGCTCGCCTCTTTAAAAATCGAAACTCCCGCTGCGCCATTTCATTGGATGCGATCAAAACCCATCGCGTCCAATCAAACCATCCGTAACAAGAAACCTTGCGCGAAACAGAAAACAATAATGGCGGCGCCCGTCAAATACGAAAGTTGTCGTGTTTGTGACGAAAATTTGCCAAAAAAGAGTAGACGATCGATATTTAATGAGTTTTTTTATAGTACATGATCAATTATGTGAAATATTAGGACGGGTTCCACAGCCAAATGATTGCGAATCATCGTATGTCTGATTAATTTCCGAAAATTGTGATGAATCCGAAAGCGCAGCCATATTTGATACATAGCCCAACAAATTTTATTACGAGCACTTTGATTGGTCAGAAATAACATCAGAAAAGGTTACGCAACTCGTGATATTCGATAGGTGGCACAGCGGGAGTTTCGATTTTTAAAGAGGCGAGCGGCCAAGGGTACGTAACGAACAAAGTGGAGTTCGTATCCTGGGCTTACGAAGATGCTTTTCCTCCAAAGGCATATTTAATTTGTTATCTGCAAATGCTTTCTATTTGGACCAGTCTAAAATAGTGCCGTTTGGTTAAGAGTTAAGGTAAATAATCACGATCATAAATATTCACTTCGAAATAATTTGCCCATGTACAAGATCCATAATAATGATACATTTGGCTTGATCAAAACGAGTGATACGTTATTTTTACATCAAAACATTGGCTATTCTCATCTGATTAATATTGGGTTGTGTGGTTGCAGATCAATATGTAACTTTCTATGACGCTAATTCATGTTTGGTTTTCGGTGGATATTAAAAGTAAAATTTGTCTTGACACTTTGCCTCAGGAACTTCAAAATTATTATCATTAACATTTATTATATTATCATTTTTAAAATCGAATTAACTTCCTGTGACAAAATTGCGATATCCGGCTCAGGTGAAAGTACTGCATGATTGAATGTGTAACAGATTACAGTGGCATCATCTTACTTCGTTCTTTAAGTGTATATTTCGACATTTCGACTTACATGAGAGATATAATTATAGCAGGTGTGGATGCACACGTGTGTGCATTTTTTAACAATACTCATGAGTTACACGTATTTATGAAAAACTTTAGTTCAATAAAATCATTCAAATATAGCTTCAGCTTGTATAAGAGGACAAATCTTATTGCTTGAAAGACAAGCTGAAAGGCAGCAAACGAATAGGTCCACCACTGACATTTAGATCGAAAACGACGTAGGTTTGATGTTGTAGAGTGTTCAAATATCAGAAGATACTCGCTTTACTATGATATGAACACGCTACAGAGTTACTTGACCGTTATGAATTTCAATGTTTATTACTCGTAGAAAGAAGTACAAGTTTTTGTTCACTTGTTTCAAGATAAATGCAAATAGAAACTGCATCGGTAAAGATTGAAACTAGTCAGAAATGTAGGGGAGTAGCAATGAACATTTAAGAGTCCTTAGGCAAAATCAATAACACCATAATGCAAACCTGAAAGTACCATTCTTAATCAGAAAGATCCATTGCGAATTCATTTACAGGGATGTAGTGAACTTTTAAAAGAAATTCCTTCTTTTCAAAAATTATGTACAGTATTTCAAAACTATCTACGGAAAAGGTCTGACGTGTGACTCGGATTCCAAGAAAAAGAATCGAAATATTTTTGAGCGTGAGACTACTCTGTTATCGTTGTCACTAAGGTTCATTTGCATGCACTTATGTAAGTAAAGATACGTGAATAAATGAACTTATTTATATCTTGTAAACGCATCTATTTACAAGGAAATACTCCTGGAGTAAACTGTGGTACGTTACACAACATCAGGAAGTACCTAGAAATAATTATACCCCAAAAACGATATGGCCCGCAACATGCGAAATGAGACCTTCGGACATTTGCGTAAAGTGTCGTCTAGCGCAGTCCGCGCAGGCTAATCCGAGACAGCACATTACGACTTCATAAGATTTTTTTTCATATAGTAAGACTTTCGTGAAACAGAAAATCGTACAAAAACGGGAAGTGTCATCTTGGATTAGTCACAGACGGTACAGGCTGATCTGGGACGACACACTTATACGCATGTGTCCGAAGGCCCCTTTTCGTGTGTTGCACGCCATATATAATTCATCAAAACAGACCTCAGCTTTACACACGATAGCAAAATGACGTTTCTTGGCCATTTGGATATAGTAGAAATATAAATCGTTTTAAGTTCCATATCCAAATTGCTAAAATAAAAAGTTGTCATTTGCAAAAGACTTTGATGAAAATGTTTGAAAGGAAAAGGATTAAGAGCAGGGTAAGTACAGAAAAGAAGCCCGCAATAAAGGATGATCGTGGAAGTAACGGCGAAGAATAATCAAAGGACTGATAGTCCTGAGAGTCGCCTGGTGTGTAATGGTGTGTAAACTCGTCTGCTTTACATCACCCTTTTTTGAATTTCAAAACAAAAATTTATTAAAAGTATTCAAGATACAAAGTAACCTGACCGCAAAATTTGTATATGCAATCATAGGTTCTGAATTGTCATCCTAAAATTACAAACAAAAATACCAAACTTCACGCGAAAAAGAAATATGTAGAGAGAATTGTGCTTTATGTATCAGTAATAGCTTTGAAAAGTCCAAAGTGACCTAGTCTTTTACCCTAATAATTTCAATTAAAAAAAAAGAAAAGATTATCAAAAGGTATCGTGAAAATAAAACAACTGATGAAGTTCTATCGCTATTTGCAGTTCCTCCTTAGCTTAATGCCTTAAAAGAATCTGGACAAAACTAAGGCCTCTGGGTGGCTGCAGGAGAAATCGTCCCCTGGAGAAATTGTCCCTTAATTGAATTTTTAGGAGAAATTTTCCCCATATTCAAAATTCTTTTATAGTGTTTTTTAAAGATGTAGATCTATATATTGCCTTAGTATAAACTTAATATTCGCGATTCACAAACTACGTGACGTTATGTCCAACTTTGACAAACACTGCAATAAAGTTGTGTGGGTTATTTTACATCTATTTTTGGGTATTTAAATTCTGGTGGAGTGAAGAGTCAAGTCCTCAGATTGGTGGTTGTAAGAACTACGCAATTTCCACTTAAATTCCGAATTCAGTCAAAACTAAAAGCCGATGAGGGACAACGCAAACAACGGCGATTGATCCATAAATATGAAAATTTATGAAGAACCTCTGGTACACATGACATATCACGTGATCACAATATCTATATTTGTCCCACAGCTATACTTAAACGTAGATTTTATGTCACTTATATACACACACAACATCTACACAAACAACATTAAACGGTTATTATAAATTTTGGAACTATTGTATATGTTTATTCAAGAATGTAGATTACAGTTTGTAAGATTTTTTTTGCCATTCATTTCAATCGAAAAGACATTTCGTATAATCCTTACCAAGTGACACAGAATCGCTGTTCAACTATACATTCCATCTTTAGAAGCATCTGCTGAGCGTTGATTTAGTGCAGCCAAGGGCCGTGCACGTTACATACGGCCTTACCACAGTGTTTTGGTTCAGCCAAAATATGCGAGTGCAAGGAAGTAATGTAAAGTCTAGAATAAACAGTTGTGTAGTTCTAAGCTTATGTACAATTCTTCCACAAATGGAAGCGTGCCGTAGAAAAGACGATTTCAGTCGTAGAGTATTTCTTTTTAGGCGTATCCGGAAACTGTTTCATGACTGCCAAATACATAGATATATGCAAATTATACTTGATGCTTGTGTAAACGATTGGTTATCGTATATGCAATTGGACGAAATGATTGTTCCAAAGATTCGAACTGTTGAATAGTTCAGTCTTTAAAGACATATTCATGATCACAAAATGCACCATTTATGAGTTATAATTTTACAACGGAAAAAAAAAAAAAAACTTGCTTGTTCAAGAATAATTACGGAACTAGGTTACGTCTCGCAAACCGGAACTGGGACAAGAAACAGTACAAGGCCGGAGGTATGCTTACGTCACCCCATGGATCATGATGATAACAATGAGAGCCTGGTTGCTACGCAACCAGGCGACTCAAAAATGGAATTTTACAACAGTCTGTGGTCGGATCAGGTCGAGCTATGTGTGTAAAGAAGTGCGTATCTGATGAAACCAAATCCAATGCAAAGCTCTTAACACAAGCAACCAGATATCATCCGACCGAAAAGAAATGCAGATTGTTTTAATGTTCCTTTTGTTATATATACACTTTCCCTTTTTAATTGTAAAAGAAACATCACGAAGTAAATGACAAAAGATATCAGAGAGCCGCATATTTTCGGGATTCGACGAAAAGAGCCGAATGTGCATATACATTTGAGCCGTGCTCTGTTAAAGGGGGGCTTAATGCATCTGCGAAAAGTATCGACCAGGTCAGCCTGTGCACTCCGTGCAGGTTGACGTTGGCCGAAACATTTCGCTATTGGTTAATTTTCTGTACGTCAAAAGGACCAGTCTTCTTTGTGATTCAGTCGGGTGTTAGACAAAATGGACTTTATAAATCCATGCTCATGTGATGACTTGCTTAAAATCATGCATCACGGAGATACATTAAGCCCGCTTTTTCCAGAGCATGGCTCATTCATAAAGGTTGTCCGTAAACAGGATGACATTCTACAGAGTACATGCGTGATACAAATCTACACAGAGTACGTGTGTGATAAGGAATACATGTACGTATTCTGGTCTGTTGTGTACGTGTTTTAGATAATGTCCAGCGTATTAGTAAGATCATTTATGGGTATGAGGTAAGTATTTTATAATAGTCTCTGGTCGGTACTAGATTACGTGTAGAGGTAGCATTTATCGATGATCTAGAGTGCCTGGCTTTTGACATAATATAGTTGTAAATGCTCATTAGGGAAATAGGCTGACGTGAAAGTGAAGCAAAGAGAAGCCAACCAACTTATGAAATTGTAGTCATATCAGTGACAATGGTTTTAGTACTGCTCTTTATAACGAGTTTTAACTCAAGTGATGGTAAACAAAGACAAGCTGAAAAAAATTAATTTGATCTTGAGACAAACAGACCACAAGTTTATAACTGCCAACATTTCCTGTATCCGTTGAGAAATAAATCAAATTTAGAAAAAAAAAAAATGCCAACAATGATATTTTGTCCGTCTTGAGAAATCTATAGTCTAATTGCATTCAGATGTAGATTTTCCCCTGCTAAAATGGCTAGTTTGTCTGAATGGTGTTTTACATCGCTCTCTTGAAACCGTATTTTATTTAATTCATGGCATCACCACACTTCTCCATATGTTTTTGTCATGGTTTCTTTCTTTGTTTTCTTATTTCAGTTATATGGTGGTGACAAATGCACCTAATGTCTGGATAGAAAGGTTAAGAATATCTACTTTATTAAGGCCAGATTCAGTGGCAGTCAGGTGACTATTGCGTAAATCCAACAGAGGAATAAACCTGTCCCGACGTTGAGACGTACCGCGCGGACGCCCAGACTTGTCAGATTATCCGTCCAGTTTGCCTTGGACGTTTAACAAGACGTTCTATAGTGCAAACATGGGCACTAAAATGTCTGGTAACCTGTGTTTGCCTTTGACCTTACATATGCACCGCAACGGCCTGACTCCTCTGAACTTCTGGCAGCCATACCATTGTTGAATGCTAACCAGCAAGAAACAAAATATCGGACAGTGATGAGTCTGTATGAAGACTATCTGACGGCATGATGAGCTGTATAACTCAATGTCACAACACTGCTTGCGCGAGTTTTTCACTTTTGTGCTCTTCTCGGAAAAGAGCATTGCGTTACTTCGCTACGTCACTTCCGAGACAGGGCATGGTGTTCTGTGATGTAGACAGTTGCTTACCCGAATTTCACTGATTTGTAACAAAGCGTTCGCAAGATATTGCAAATAATGTTACCCTGCGTTTCGTTATCCTTTGAGTATACATAGATGCCCTTCAATTATGTCAGCTATGAATTTCTTTTTCCTGACTCAGAGATCTCCATAACTCTTTGGGAATCGAATGATTTGTCACACTATTTACGAGGACAAACCTTTTCATGTAATAACTGACGTATCTTAATCAAAGCGCTGAAGGCCTGGGCATCAGAACGGGTGAAGAGGTAGGAAGATTAGGCCCAGAAGCTCATATTGCTATCACATTTGTATAGACTAATAAAAAACATCTACGTGTCTCACACTGACAGTCTGTGGAGTTGACAACAGAATGGAAAAACAAATTTGTAAAGGCCAATATAATGAGTATTTTTGTATAGCCTTGGCCTCATGGTCTTTATGAACTGAAAGGAGATCATTTCCAAAGGATTTTCTGTTACCTATTTTCTTCCTTTGGGTTGCTTTGGCAACAAATCAAAATGGTAACAAAGCAAAATGAGCAGGGTGCAAAACACTGCTGAAAGAGGACAACTCTAGTGAATATTTCTGGAAAGTGGAAAAAAATCCACAGTGGCCAAACAATGAATCATATTTTTCTTTCATTTTTACCATACTTATTATATAAGTTAAAAAAGTAACCATGTCCTTTGAGCAATGACAAGGAAAAACACAAAGTCTTCAAAGGTTAAGATCACAGAGCATGACTTGTTGGCTGAGAAGACAATTTTTTAGGTATTTCTTTTTATTTTTGAATTTTGGTTTCTATGCCAACAAATAAAAAGACGTCCACATTCGGGCGCCAATGCTCGGCAACAATTGTGTTTGGTAACAAGACCGTCATACGCGGGTGCTAACGCTCGGCTGCAGTTGCTTGATTTTCAGAGAAAACACAAAGTTGAAAAAGGGGCATAACTTAATAGTTATTCACCCTTATTGTTTATGTTTCCCTTTTAATAGTTAACAACTTATCCAAGTTTGAAGTAAACAACTTCAGTAATAATAAAGATGACGACGACACAAACAACGAAGATGATGACACTACATGTAGGGCTATGAAAATACCATGCCTCTATAAACAGCTGAGCTAAAAGTTCCTAGTAGAAAAAGGGGCATAACTAATTACTTTGCCAAAAATATTTTGGTGGTTACCTGCCTCTTTTGTATTAATATAAATTCCCCTTTTAACAGCTAACAAAAATTTCAAGTTTAATGTAAGTATCTTCATTAATGACAGATATGATAAAGTGTCAAAGATTCTGAAAATTAAAAGTAATAAAAAAGGGCGTAAGTGTGTCAAAAATATTCATATATGTATATTTATATACCTGCATTTGTTATATGGGTAGCCCTTTTGACAGTAAATAACTTGTCCAAGTTTGAAGTAAATATCTTCAGGAATAAAGGAGATATTATAAAATGTCGAAGTTTTTGCACGACGACAATGACGCATAGGCTTTGACAATAGCTTGACATTTTCTTCGTAAACAGATGAGCTAAAGACTACTAGTTGAATAAAATCATATGGATGATACAAGACTACTGAAGGAACATTTCTATAAAAGTTTTGTCAAAATATCTGCTGTAAATGCCACTTTTCAATTTCCCCATTGAGAGTCTATGGAATCTCTAAGCTGCCATGGTCAACCAAGTTGGAGAGCCGATTTTCACAAACAAGAGGACCGTTGGACTGTTGGACTCATCTGAGTAAAGTCATTTAGGATTGATAAATTGGAAGAGCTCCTGGTTGTAATTATGTAAAACACAAATGAACCATGCTCTGGCAAAAGGGGGTTTAATGCATCTCCGTGATCCATCATTCCAAACGAGCCGTCATATATTTATGGATCCATAAAATCCATTTTGTTCAACAACCGACTGAATCATGAGGTTCACTGGTCCTTTGACATGCAGAAAATTTGCCAAAAGCAAAGTTTCGACCAAGGTCAGCCTAAATGCCTATGGAGATCAAGATCAGATTGCACTGAATGTCAAGCCTGATCTTCAATATAAAACGCCCACCAGTTACTTAACTCTTTACCATGCAATCCCGAGTTTTAAGGACCCTAAGGATATAGCCTCATGAAAAACTTTTGGAAAAAGAAGAAAATGGTCTCTTTCTTCCTACAAGATTTTCTGCACTTTCACAACTAATAACCAATATTTCAGCTAAACCTAACTTACCGTCCACAAATAATTTCAATTTAGACAAGTCTAAAATTTCATCGTTTTATAAAGATTAACTGGTTTTCTATGGCTCATGTTACAAACTTGTTAATGCTACGTGTATCGTGACATATTTGATATTGTATGTGCTGAGTTTGTTATGGGTCGAAATGGTTATGGGCCGAGATGTCATATCTGGACGACTCTGACAGGAAGAAATAAGGCATATATACCAATCAAATACATAGTTATAACTTCAGACACGAGACGCACAGTAATTTTACGAAAATTAAAACCTACCGAGGTTTTGAGGCAACTTTTTCAGAGAAAGAGCACATCGCCTGAGTAAAATACACTATCATTATTTGCCATTCACATGGTATTTAGAAAAAGGACAAACGAACGATCCCGATTAGTGCTCGGTAACAGCACTCGTCACAAATCTGTCGATTGCGTACCTACATCTAAACATTTGATCAACGATCACCGAGGTTTGCCAACTGTTTCTTTTACTGTTAAGCGCACGAATTTGCAGTTGTGAATAAGCCCACCATGGCCCAAAATTCTCATTCAACACTCTCATATGATTAACATCGCACATCTATCAAAGTTTGTCGTGAAATTAAACCTTACTGTGATGTTCAAATCGAAATATTTTCATTATTTTAAGGGATCGTTTCTTTCAGCGTAGTGAGATGGATTGCAGGCGGTACTTTTCACTTTTACTCGGATTTTTCCGTAAATGCTTGGATAGGGTTGAAATTTTGGTATACGATTCCTATGGCCTTTGGCTTGGCAAGCCAAGCCCAGGCCAAAAACAGATGTACATTGACTCTACTGAACTTTTATGATACAAGTGTATCTGTTACTGCAAAGGTTTTTAGCACTATACCACCATGCTCTATTGATTGGTTTCGCAACAGTGCATAGAGAGCATATTTGCACTCTCTCGATACATATGCATCTCGATGCATAACAAAAATGTTAAGAGTACCTTTCGATATGTAAAAGACAATACAGCTAGACTTGTATAATGTTACTTACCTACTGTAGTAAGTAGCATATTATCCAAAAATATGGCGATGAAAACAATCAGCAGGATCAGTTTCCTCGAGCCGCGACAGTTCACTAACGTCTCTTTAATCTTTTTAATCCGACTTGTCGAAGTATCGAGAAACGTCATGGTTGCCTCCAAAAACACTATCTGACTTCTTATTTACACTGGGTTTAAATCCGATTCACTTTAAGATATTTGACTTCATTAAATTTTCATGGTAAATATTTCTAGTAGAACTGAAGTATTTCTTCGCATCCATCGAGGTGGCAACGAATTTGAACACGCCAGTATCGTCTGTTGGAACTGAAAAAGAGAAGGAACACTCTTTTATCGACTGCAGTGCTATCGCATCATTAAAGAGAAGACAATACTAACAGGTATTATATAGATAAACTATCGTTCTCGTTGTGGAGAAAACTAAAAAAATTTCCAACTTTGATTTAAAAGAAAATCTTAAAAAAAATAATGTAAAACATAGTATCGAATTTATAACAAAATCTTGAACTTTATAAAACATGAAATTGCAATCAATACACCTTAAATTTCAAATGATAATTTTCAAATGTGATTAAGGGAAAACATTTTATACAGTAAAATACGAAAACGAAACAAACATATCATCCGTGTAACAATTACGGTTTCTTAAGTGGTGTGGGGAAAACTCTGAGGCACAGGATATAATTCACAGTTGAAATACACGAACCACTTTTTACCAGAATGTTTAAAATCCACTGAAGATGCTGATACTTTCGTTTCTAATTTGCGCTATGGGGTAATCCTACTGCATCAAAGAAGCCAAGAAACATCCATTTGCTTACACGTCTGTACATATGGCATATTCATTTAAATATCATAAGTACTTACAATTAATATATTTTAGCATGACCTATTTTTAATTATTCCAGTGTCTTTTTACTTTACAATTTCTCACCCAGGAGTAATTATACTTCAGTCACATTCATGCATTCAGGTAACACAATAGGTAACTTTACTCAAATGAGAATAAACAGTGAGGATAATTATCGACACTGTCACGAGTAACCAAACACTTTTTTAGACTAGTGATGAATGAAGTGATAGAAATCGTAGGCCACTAGTTATGAAATTTACGATGGAATGATGAATGAAACCTTTTTATAATGAAGTGGGATCTAACTAAACAATGGGGAACTAATAATTAGCCTTCGATTTGTAAACTAGCCCTTTTCGTGTGTTACTGACAGGTGTGGTTTCAGACAATAGGGCTTTCTAGGGAAAAAAAACTACTTAACGACAAGGCTTTAAAACGTATTGTTGAAAATCTACAAGACTGGCTAGGCTGGTCTTTGAAAGCGAATAACTGCAAAAGGGTGGGAATTCTAGGGAACCAATTTGGCTAACAATTTGGTATTTTAATGGGAGATCAACAAGAGATTAATTAGAACTGGATGGGTTTTTTTTTGTATATACTACATTAGTTGTGAATGAATAGATGCTGCGAAAACGAAGCTTTCAAAGAGCATGGTCATTTAAGCACCGTCACCTACGGGAACCTATGACCGCCATCTGAGACTTCTGAACTAAAGGATTTTATATAAAAAAAAAAATCAAAATTAAGCTCCTCATATCGATTGCTCGTGTTGAAAACTTTCCTACAGTAGTACAGCTATTGGTGTATTGTCTGTTCCAACCCGCATGCAAAATTTCTACAAATGTGTTAAAGTTATCCATAAATGATTGCAACAAAATGAGCCGTGCTCAGGAAAAAAAGGGGCTTAATGCTTCTCCGTGATGCATGGTACCAAGAAAGTCATCACACAACTAGGGATCCATAAAATCCTTTGTGTATTACAACCGACGGTATCAGGAGATATGCTGGTTCAACGACATGCAGAAATTTGACCAAATGGAAAAAGCTTTTTATAAAGGCCAGCCTGCGCGGTCTGCGCTATGACAGCATTGTTGGCACTTAGGTATCGTTCTCTAGTCCAACAGTGAGAGAATGAACATGCAGATTTTAGAGGTTACTCACAAATTTATCGCATATATTCACACGAAATACCAGTCTTTACTTTGTTTCAGTATGGAAAAAGGCATACATGAACCATGTTTAACCCTTTACCGCACAATGTCGCCTTTTAACGACCCTGGAAAGGAAGCCTTTTGAAAACATTGTGGGAAGAGGAGAAAATGCTGGTAACCAGCATTTTCTCCTTTTTCCACAATGTTTTCTACCCTATCAAAGAAAAATTGCACCATTTGAGCCACATTGAAATTGTCGTCTGCAAATGCTTTCAGTTTGGAAAAGTCTAAAACTTTGTCGTCTGGTAAAGTCTTAAACGTTTGCTCTCCGAATACACTAGCAGGATGGCGGGGATCCCCAGTATTTGTGTAAACCAGTATTTAGTTCCCAAGACTTGATCACGCGCTCTCTATCATGCTGTTATCGATTAAATAAACAGACGTTAATTGCTTTATTGGTTTACGATTTTTATCTGAATGGATACTCTCACTCGACAATCACACATTCCTCTGTCATTGAAATCATCTTTATTTGACCTATAATCTGGCAAAACAGAGCTTAATGCAACTCCGTGATGCATGACACCAAGTAAGTCATCATTATGATAATGGATCTATTTGTCTATCAACCGACTGAATCATGCGGTAAAATGGTCCTTGGACATGCGGAAACTTGACTAATAGCAAAACGTTTCGGCCCAGGTCAGCCTGCGCGGACTGCGCAGGCTATCCTGGGCCGATACTTTTGCAGATGCATTAAGTCCGCTTTTTACAGAGCATGCCTCATTTATACAGTTCAGTTTGGTCACCTAGTGTCGAGTTTGATCGAAAGGTAGTAGATAGCCCCGATGTTTTGTATTTTCCGTTATTACATGTGATGTTCAAAATAATTTACAAAAACTCGCCGACTGTTTCTTGTAATGAAATTGACATTTACCCATGTAGATGTACGTGCTTTATGAACTGTGTGTATTTCTACACATTATAAGTCTTTGCCAAATGACAAAAATTTAGACCAGTCCAAATTGGAACCATTTGCAGACGACAAATTAAACTTGATTCAAATTATGGGGATTGTCTGTTAAAGGGTAGTTCTAAGCATTGAGGGGAAAGAAGAAAATACTGGTGACCAACATTTTCTCCTTTTCCCACAGTGCTTTCAAAAGCCTTCTCTGTCATTTTCATTAACCCTGCTGCTAAGCGCGACTCTAGGACCTTTTTGACAGGGTAGATCAAGATCAGACTGCGCAGAACGTACAGTCGGATCTTGGATCTACACTGTCCGATAAGGAAATATCTCCCCCCCCCCCAAAAAAAAAAAAAAAAAAAAATTGCTGTGAAATAGCAACATTTTAGTTTCAATATCGGCTTGAAAGTTTTATTTCACTTATACAGAAGGACAAGGGTTGAAAGTATGAAGCCTTGAAAAAAAAGTCTTTGTAGAAGTAATTATCAACCCTTAAATCTTTACCAAACGACAAAATTTTAGATTAGTCCAAATTGAAGGCATTTGCAGACGACAAATTAAATGCGACTTAAAAATTGAAATTTGTTGCGGGACGGGAAGAAAACATTGTGGGAAAAGGAGAAAATGCTGGTTACCAGCATTTTCTCCTTTTCCCACAATGTTTTCAAAAGGCTTCCTTTTTTAGGGTCGTTAAAAGTCGGGATTGTGTGGTAAAGAGTTAAACTGCTAAATGAATGAAACGAAAATATCCACTCAACAGTAAAAACCCAAACATTGTTGTTTCAAATTTGATTTCATCGGAAAGAAAACACTGTTTCGGACAATGTAGATCAAAGATCAGACTGCACACGTTTCGTGCAGTCTGATCTTGATCTAAACTGTCTTCAAAAGCGCCCCGAGTCGCGCTAAGCAGCCTAAGGGTTAAAACTTTTGTCCACAGCCTGTTTCCCTATCAAGACATTATTGTTTGACCAAAAAAAAAAATTTCCCACATACAATAGCAAATCGTCAAAGTAATGAAACATGATGTTAAGAAGTTCAAAATTATCGCTTATGCCATTCCAAAGAAACAATTCTTTATACTCTCCGATTTGAAGTAAACAAGACAAACCGTGAAGAAATGACAAGCCATTTAACAAGATACGAACTTAATGACAACAACAAAATGGAAGACTTGTCAAACTGTATTTCTTAACATTTTGACATTTTTAAGCCCAAAATTTGTTTACTGGATTTTAGATAATGTTTATTTCGTATGTGGAAGAGAACTGCTTGAAAAACATACACGTTTTTAATCGTCGATAGCCTTGGTGTGGATCAAGATCAGACTCGGCACAGAATGTTTGCGACTAGATACTGAACTATGACCATAGAGTCACCACATTTGCAGAAGAATTGTTTTTTTTATTCCCACGACAACAGACGGGGAAAGGTGTAACATTAGCTCCAGATAAGGTGCTTTAACCCTTTACCACACAATGCCGCCTTTTGACGCCCCTGGGAAAGAAGCCTTTTGAAAACATTGTGGGAAAAGGAGAAAATGCTGGTAACCAGCATTTTCTCCTTTTCCCACTGTTTTCTCTATCTAAGAAAAGTTGCACCATTTGAGCCACATCGAAATTGTCCTCTGCAAATGCTTTCAATTTGGACAAGGCTAAAATTTTGTCGTCTGGTAAAGGGTTAATCATCCAAAAAGTACTGATATTATTCTTATTTCTGCACAAAAACATACATTGTATTTACTCATTAGAAGCGCCTAGTCGAACCAATGATTCACAATGGTCACAAGCTGGAGTGGTTAGAACGGAATAGAATAAAGGTTGTAGAAAGTGGATAAAGCAATATTACAGGCCATATTGGTCCAGATGTCAGCTCGAGGACACCGAGGGCTTACTAGGAAGGGTCGCCGCGCAAGTCTTCTGAACGGTTGTCAGAACTTGTTGGCCTTGTTAGCAATTCTGTGCGATAAATCACTCATGGTGACAAAATTGCAGTTCAGTGTCCGTCTTTTTGTATCGGATGGAACTTACAGGCCTCCTCAACAGCTCACCATAACAATTAATTTCTCATGAAAACAATCTCCCCTTTTTTGTGTCCTAAGTATTACTTTGTATTCAAGGTCCGTTTTTTTTTTAGAGTAGACATTGAAATATCACCTTTATTAATGCACGAATCTAGGAGGCCTACAGAGACCATTATCCAGTTTCTTTTTCATATATGTATATTTTTTCAACTTTTTCAGCCAATGTCGTGTTACTTTAATGACTTTTTTTTTTGTTGATGATATTAGAATCTATTCTATAATTTACTGTCTGCTGTCAAACTCATTTTTAAATAGTTATCAGCTGTCTTGTGGACGATGATCCTGAATTAATTCTGTACCACACCACAAAATTTTAGACCCTTCCAAATTGAAAGCATTTGAAAACAACACATTAAATGTGGCTCAAATAATGAATTTGTCTCTGACAGGGTAGAAAACATTGCGGAAAAAGGGGGAAATGCTGGTTGCCAGCATTTTCTCCTTTTCCCACAATGTTCTCAAAAGCTTTCTGTGTCAGGTTCGTTATATCTCGGGATCGTGTGGTAAAGGGTTTATAAAACTTGTGGCCCAACTCAACTTAACCAATGAACTGAAAAAAAAAACAGATTTACACCAAACTATCAAAATACAACACTAGAAATCTAAGCTAACTCGTTCACCTATTCCATGCATTATGTTACAGATCTGTAAGTCAACATAACTTGATATTTATGCGTTGCAGGCTTAATGGTGGATATGCTTAAAATTCTTCCTTTTCTCCCCTAGTGTTTTAGAAAACTTCTAGACAGCTTCCGATCAGTAAAAATAACTAAACAGGAATGAAAGTCAATTTTTTGTATGTATTTTAACTCTTTACCACACAATCCCGACTTTTAACACCCTTGAGAAAGAAGCCTTTTGAAAACATAGTGGGAAAAGGAGAAAATGCTGGTAACCAGCATTTTCTCCTTTTCCTACAATGTTTTGTACCCTATTAAACAAAAATCACATCATTTGAACCACATTGAAACTGTCGTCTGCAAATACTTTCGATTTGCACTGGTATAAATTTTTGTTGTGTGGTAAAGGGTTAATTCGTTTATTGTATTGATTTTCACAAGAAAGCATTAACTTTTTTATCACACAAAAAATATTTAACACTTGTCCAAAGTAAAAGCATTTGCAGACAAAAAAATCAGTCTGGCTCAATTGATGCAACTCGTCTTTGAAAGGTTAAAAAACTTCGTGGAAAAAGGAGAAAATGCTGGTAACCAGCATTTTCTCTTTTTTCCACAAAGTTTTGACGATTTTCTTCTTTGGCTTCGTAAAACTCAGGCTTTTTTAGCACTGGGTTAAAATGCCAAGTCTCCCTTTTAAAAATAAATACAAGCCTGGAAAAGATATACAAGTAAATACGTCAGTCAAACTTGAGCGATGATAGCCTATGTCATGTTGACTAATGCATAATAGATGAGTCATACTCTGTGAAAAGGGAGCTTATTGCATCTCCGAAAAGAATCGACTCAGGTCAGCCTGCGCAGTCTGCGCAGGCTGACCTGGACCGAAACTTTTCGCTATTGGCAATTTTTCTGTATGCCAAAAGACCAATCTACTTTATGATTAAGTCGGTTGTTACAAAAGTGGCTATCCATGGATCCATAATTACATGTATGTGATGGGCTTAATTGCCATCACGCATTACGGAGATGCATTTAGCCCCCTTTCGCCAAAGCATGGCTCATAAGTATGTATATGAATTCCTCTTTCAAGTATAGCTATTTGTTTCCTATTCATGAATTTCAAAAGAACCCGTTTGATCACCGAACTTGCTGTCATTAAAACTTTCTCTTTTTCAGAGGAATCATCCCACATCACAGTTTTTATAAAGCTTTGAGAACATTAGTCGGTATCACAGCATTGGAAGAGACAAAAATGGAATGGGTATATTTACACTATTGGAAATCATTCGTTCTTCCATTATCGCTTTGTGACTTGTTGAATAACACAATATTTATTTTTCGGATTGTTTTTGCTGTTTACCTTTTGTTCTCAGTACAAATTCCTCGTCGGACATTTTGTTTCTCTGCCAAAAGTCAATAGTCAAATAGCTCAGTTTACACACTGTCTCCCGCCCAATTTATTGTTCCAAACGCAGATTTATTGAACTAGTCGCCCACTGATCTATTTCACTGTTCTGATATTTGAAGGAAAAAGAATGCCTTTGGTTATGTTTGCAACCATTAAGGCTTTTGATCATGTTTGCAACCATTGTATAGAATTGGGCAATGACCTTTTTTGTTTCAATTGAAGATAAACAACGTGTATATCGGAAATTACTAAACTATCCTGTGCTGTAACGGTCTTGCGGAAAACTACTTTCTTTTGAAATCTGTGAAATACAATATATTTTCCTTTTCTCACAATGTTTTCTGTCCTTTCCAAGGCACACCAATTCGTTGGAGTTGTTCTAATTTGTCCCATGAAAATGTGGACGAGTTTAAAAATGTGTCATCCGGTAGAGAGTTATTAAAAGTACACTCATATATCTATGTCAATTGTTTTTCCCAAAAAAAGCAGTCCATTAAATACTAATGGAACGTAAAAAGTTTTTTATACATCAACATATTTCAACAAAAATATCTAATTTACAGCTTCATATAATGGTCCATCAATAATAAAGTACAAATGATACAATTTTAGACAAGAGCATCAGTATCGCCCTGTATTGCCTATCGAAACGACCTTTCTTTTTAAATCTAACTTTTTTTTATATGAGCCATGCTCTGTGAAAAGGGGACTTAATGCATATGCAAAAAAAAATTACCTAAAGCAAAATGTTTCGACTGAGGTCAGCCTGCGCGGACTGCGCAGGCTGACTGGGTCGAAACCTTTTGCAGATGCATTAAGCCCCCTTTTCACGGAGCATGGCTTATATATTTATAGGAGTAAAAGCAATCATAACGAAAAAATATAAATATACCGACCGTACGATAAATATATTTAACCTTTACCAGATGATCATGCCTCTTTTTTTGTCCCAGAAACAAAAAGCTTTTGAATCATCGTGTGAAAATAAAACGAGAAAATGTTTTCAAGCACCATTTTCATCTTGAATTACAATGTTGTGTACGCTATCAAAGACAAATCCAATTAAAAAGTACAATTTGTTGTCTGCAAACCCTTTCAGAGTGAATATGTCATTTTTCTCTTCTCCTTATGTCAACCGTCAAATTGAAATCATTTCACGCTGAATCACTCCTCTGTTTCAAGAAGAGCAGGGTCCGTATTCACCAACCATTCTTAAGAACATTCTTAGTCTTGTTCTCCAACATTTTCTGGATTTGAAAGTAACACAACTTCCGATTGGCTAAACCATTTGGTTTAGCCAATCAGAAGTCGTGTTACTTTCAAATTTGGACAATCTTGGAGAATAAGACCAACAATATTCTTAAGAATGGTTGGTGAATACGGGCCCAGATTCTCATGGTTCGGAGAACTGACGCGTCTGTATCATTCCATACGTGAAAATAACATGCGGATTAAAAAACTGTGCAAGCCAGTTACACCAACAATGAACTTCAGGGTGAAATGTCATAGAATTAGCTGTAGATTTGAAAGTGGCCTCGTTTCGCAGCTTTGACATGGCCTAGTTTATAAAGTCTACATCGCGGATGAAAAAGTATAAGAAACATCCGAAACCCACTTGAAAAACACCCAGACCACTGTCATTACACCCCAAAGCACTTTCCTAACACCTAAAGCCGGTTGCAAAAAGCTTAGATACACGATTTTATGGGCTAACAGTCATGGAATAATGCTATCACTCAATCTTAGAAAAAAAGTGTCGTCAACCCTTAGATGAATGATTTTTAATGAAATTGTCCGCTTTTAAAACCTATCTGCTTGCAAATTTCTGCCATCACCATCTATTACTTCTTTCAGTGCTTTGATTTTTTGTCGTCTGGTGAAGACTGGTAGATCTAGTATCTGGGTCCGTATTCACCAACCGTTCTTAAGAACATTCTTAGTCTTATCCTCAGGGACTTTCTAAATTTGACAGCAAAACAACTTCTGATTGGCTGAACCATTTGGTTTAGCCTATCAGAAGTTGTGTTACTTTCAAAATCTAAAAGAAGACAAAGAACGAAATTAAGAACGGTTGGTGGATACGGACCCTGATTTATGAAGCTGTTCTATTTTTTCCTCGACAATCGATGAATCTTGGTACCAGTCTCATATTTTCCACCATACTTAAATTGTTGAGTTTTTTAAGAGTTTGTTTTGACGAGGACTTACATAATTTAGCCAAGCTCTGGCAAAAGGAGGCTTAATGCATCCCCGTAATGCATGATACCCAGCAGTTCATGAAATAGGTAGGAATCCATGAAATCCATTTATGTCTAACAGACTGTATCATAAGGTAGACTTGTCCTATAATATACAGAAAATCGACCAATAACGAAAAGTTTTGGCCCAGGTCAGCCTGCGCGCACTGCGCAGGCTGACCTGAATCGATACTTTTCGCTATCGGTCGATTCTGCGATACTTTTCGCAGATGCATTAAGCCCCCTTTTCACAGAGCATGACCCACTAATATAACAATGAAAGCAGAGAGTGACGAATTGTTATCAAAACGATTGAAATAAAAATTAGAAATAAAATATTCAGTCAGCGATATTATTTTTTCTCATGTAAGCGACAACACAAATTCTACAACAAATACACTGTAATCTTGCTAAAGCGTAAAAAGGACCAGGGCCCGTATTCATCAACCATTCTTAAGAATATTGTTGGTCTTATTCTCCAAGATTGTCCAAATTTGAAAGTAACACAACTTCTGATTGGCTAAACCAAATGGTTTAGCCAATCATAAGTTGTGTTACTTTCAAATCCAGAAAATGTTGGAGAATAAGACTAAGAATGTTCTTAAGAATGGTTGGTGAATACGGACCCAGAAGTCCTCTTTATTAATGCTATCAACGCAATAGGTGAAGACAGAGACTTTTGCGGATGGCATAGATCAAGATCAGACTGCATAGAACGTGCAGTCTGATCTTTGATCTATACCATCCGCTTGTATAGTGAAGCCTATACGATAAAATGTTTCGCGGTTTCAATGGATTGTGTTAACAGCCGTCGAAAGAGGTTGAGATCATTCATTTTATGCTGATAGAGTTAAATGTTGAACCCTTTACCAAACGACAAAATTTTAGCCTTGTCCAAATTGAAAGTATTTGCTGACGACAATTTCAATGTGGCTCAAATGGTGCAATATTTCTTTGAAAAGGTGGAAAGCATTGTGGGAAAAGGAGAAAATGCTGGTTACCAGCACTTTCTCCTTTTCCCACAATGTTTTCAAAAGGTTTCTTTCCCTGGGTCGTAGGGTTCTTAAAAGGCGGCATTGTGCGCTAAAGGGTTAACATGGTAGTTAAAAAAAAAGAGAGAAATGCTTGAAAAAAATGAATTAAAAAAAAAGTAAATTTTAATAGACCTGTTCTCTCTTTTTTCTATAGAATAAATGAATATATGGAGCATCTGCCTAGTTTTTATCATCACGCTTTTCAATCCACTTAAGCATTTATCTGTCGTTGTTATCTTTGTCATTTAGCTGCAACAGATGACAGAATTCTAGTTTAGTCCACGTCGAAAGTATTTACAGACGACAAAATAAATATGGGATCCTGCATGGCCCGGTGGTAAAGTGTAGGACTCGTGACCTGGAGGCCCCGGGTTCGAGCCTCACTGGATCCATTTGGCCTTTGGTGGGAGTATCTGTTGGCAAGGCACTTTAGAGCCCTAGCCTAGTACTGGTGAAACCCAGGGAATACATGAATATATGAGTTATGGCCGTGATATGACTGAAATATTTTTGAAAGCGGTGTAAAACACCATTCAATCAATCAATCAACAAAATAAATATCGATGGGACCTGCATTTGACAAGATAGAAAACATTGTAATCACCAGCGTTTTCTCATTTTCTCCAAGATTTCAAAAACCTTCTCAAAGTCGAAAAAAAAAAAAAAATAAATAAAATAAATAAATAAATAAATAAAATAAAATAAAAAAAAAAATAAAAAATCGGAGTAGCTAGAAACAAGATGAAATATATCACATTTGATGTTATAACGATCCAGTTGAACTGTCTGCAACCAAATTTTAATATTGGTCTGCATATCTGGAGAATACTTTTGACATAACGACAATTTGACCAAACACTCAATTACCTGCGTGCGCACATGTACCTCTCCGCAACGATGTCTCGGGTAACACTCTGTAACAAAGCATGTATTGACGTGGTTTTGACGGTGTGTTACTAATGGTAAGAACTGCAAGCACTTGTTTTACCTTTAAGTATCATGCTGAATTTCAATCTTATTCAAATATCTTTTTCGATACTTAAGATATATTTGCTGCATATGAACGTATACGTTAAGTGTGTCTGTGGCGCCTGAATTACAACCGAACTGTTTGTAACAGAATAGTTCTCTTGTTTGAAGCCATTCCCCAGAATAAGACAGCGAGGGTTGACTTGGAGCACGTGTTAACACATGCCAAACTTTACGGAACGACGTCAATAAACACCTTTTAGTGACTGACATTTATTACAGAGAATTTTATACGACTACAACACTTGAGTATCGATAATTTTGTATACACATGTGTTTTTCCCTTGTATGCATGCTTTCTAGATTTGAGAGACAGAGGGATCGATTCTGAAAATATCACTTCACGATCAAATGTGGTTACAAACAAGTCATTAGTTAACGATATATAGAATTGAGTTGCAATGTTTGCGTTCGACAATCGATGACGCCATCTCGTTCTTCCAGCAGTGTTGTCGACTTTTCGATCTGATTATTTGAAAACAGAGTTCTAAAGTCCGACCGACATCCAGTTCTTGGTTCTATTTAGCTTTGTCTGAAGCCTATCACAAGATCAATTCTATAGCTTAAAACTGAGTTCGACCTGGGCCCGTATTCACCAACCAACCTTGAGAACGTTCTTTGTCTTTTCTTTAGAATTTTCTAAATTTGAAAGTTACACAACTTCTGATTGGCTAAACCAAATGATTTAGCCAATCAGAAGCTGTGTTACTTTCAAATTTAGAAAATCTTGGAGAATAAGGCAAAGAACGTTCTTAAGAATGGTTGTTGAATACGGACCCTAGATCTAATCTAACTCGACCTACATAAAAAAAAAAACAAGTTGGATGAAAAAGGGCAAAATTATAAAACATAACTTCTATTAATTCTTTCAGCGTCATAGGCTAAATCAGGGGCTTTCGGAGATGATATAGATCAAGATTAGACTGCAGAGAAAGTGCTTGTTGAGCTCATATCCATCCCGCCCACCTATTTCTGTAGTAAAGCCCATAAGAGTCTTCGAAATAGGTCGAGTTTATCTATCTGGCACTGTAAGGGCTAAATTACTCAAATACGACACAACTAAGTACGCTATAAACCTTTAAGTATTACTCAAAGTGAACAATAGATTCCTTGTAAGGTCGATTCCAAAAATCAGAAAGATAAGACTAGAAGTAAGAACAGGCATTTCTTTTATCGAAAGGTCTACACAGTCTAAAAGGTTTCTTTTTTTCGCGAAGCTTTAATCAAAATTGATTGATAACATTAACTGCCGTGTTGACTGGTTAATGCAGGGAATCGGATACAAATATTACAGAAACTGCCGCTCTAAAATTTCGTTATTTGCATTGATTGTACTTTGTTTGAGGGAATCATGGTGAAATTTGCCATCGAGGATGGACGAAATAAAATTCCATTATCACAGAACACGCATGGCACCATTTTTTATGAGCTGCGATACATCAGGTCCAGCGATTGATAATGTGACCGCTGTAGAAGCTATTGGTGATGTATACAACACTTAATCCTTATCCTGCTAAATAAGTTAAAAGAAACTTTCAAGCCGATACTAAAAACCGAATAATGTTATTTCAAACTTAAATTTTGGAGTAAAATATCTCCTTATCGGGCAGCGTAGATCCAAGATCAGACTGCACGTTCTGTGCAGTCTGATCTTGATCTACGCTGTCCGCAAAAGGTCAGTGAGTCGCGCTTAGCAGCTTAATGGCTAAAACGCAGCTTTGCTTTCTTCAAATTGTAACCTTACTTTTCTGCCACGTATCAGAAAAGAAAACTTTCAATGGCTTAGAAGTGTATGAAATCTAAATAATGAAGATCGCCCTACAATTAGTCTTTGACCTCTGGCCACGAGTAAAACGTTCCTAAAAGGTTTTAGACAATACTAAGTATTTTCATTATCTACCTAAAAATTTTCAAATACTCAGAAGGTTCAAATACATGCATCGCACTTGGATTAATTATCACACACAGCAGAAAAAAATCTGTATCTATACAGTGTCAAATACGGTTCCAAATGAGGTATGATGACGTATCTCACACGCATGTTGATATGCGATTTGATTGGTCAAGATATTACGCTATAATATTCATCCGCCATTCATATAAACGAAGTTATTAGCCACTAATACCCACTATACCATTGTTTGTTTTATTTCGTTTACCGTTTTCAAAGAAGATGTCAATAATTGCAAAATTTTGTCCTTGAAAGTTGTCGGTATATAGAAAAAAGAATATTATGTTGTAGTAACTTTACTTTTCGCTGTGTAAGAAAATTACATGACATCTCGCTCGACCGAATTCTCTCACGCTGCTCGAACCACATGCAAGCACCAGGCAAGTTGCTACAACATAGTATTCCGTATATGTACGGTCAAACCACTCATCACGTTAAACGCATTCGCTTTTAGAAATGTTACTATGCAGGTGCCGAAAGCAACTAATAAAGATTGATTGATTGACTGATTGATTGATTGAAGTTCCTGACTTTGTAAACCAAGGGACGTTTATCTTACATTATGTTGTAATGATGTTATTGAATTAGAAAATGCTTTACGATATTGAGCCTCGAATTTCACAAGATTTTCAAGAAAAACCTTTCAAAAGCCAATTCACATCTTAGGCCTGATGTCTAACACATGTTTTTACCTTGAGGTATTTGTGTATGTTAAATTTTAGGCATGGGTTCATGTCTAGAAATCATCCCGAGACAACAAAATTTTGGACTTGTCACTATTGAAAGCATTAGTGGACGTCAAAGTAAATTTGGCACAAATAATATTACTTTTATTTCAAAGGGTAGAAAACATAATGGGAAAAGGAGAAAATGCTGGTAAGCATTCAAAGCCTTGGTTCTCAGGACTGTAAGAAACACTGTATCGTTTGAAAGGAGTGAGGTACATTGCAAAAAAAAACTTGGCACACAATCTTACTCAACGGTAGCTGTAGAGGACAGTTTACAACGACAACAAACGCAAACAGTACTTTTGATTTACAAAGTTGCACGGGAGTATATGACACAACTCTCTCTATTTTTTCCTGATTCTATACCTTACCATCCTATGGTAAAAGGGGACTTAATGCATCCCCGTGATGCATCGGACCAAGCAAATCATCACATAATCATGGATCCAAAAGATTCTTTTTGTCTAGGATCCGGCTGAATCATAAGGTACACTGGTTGTTTGACATTCCGAAAATTTACCAAAAAACCAAAAAATTCGGCTCAGGTCAGCCTGTGCGGACTAAGCATGCTGACCTGAGTTGATGCTGTTTGCCGATGCATTAAGCCCCCTTTTCACAGAGCGTGGCTCAAATTTTATTTATAGGGCCTATTTCGGGTTATCTCGGTTAAAAAACGTTCTGATTTAATGAAGAGCCCTATTAAATGATTTCAACTCGTCTGTTATGTCTTCTCCAGTGGTCCTTCAACTTTGCTAAGTATCTCTCAATCAGAATTCCTCATTTCCGACCGCATGGACAGAGCAAAAGTGTTTTGCAATCAAAATAGACGCACTCGTAAAATCTGCTACTGACACTTAGTGAGTTGAGCGGCTGTATATTTTTGCACTATACCAGATCTACAGCCAGAGAACTGAATAAAATTGGTAAGATTTTTTTATCATGGAGTAAATATAGACAAATTAAAAGAATATTAAATCTGAGTTTGTTAAAGAATTAGATTCCCCATATGTCTTTACCCTTTTATAACAATGAGCCATGCTCAGTGAAAAGGCGGTTTAATGTATTTGCAAAAAAGTACCGACCCATGTTAGCCTGGGCATGCCCATCCGCTCAGTCACATTTGGACCGAAACGTTTTGTTATTTGTATATGTTTCTTATATTTCTAAAGACTTTAAACGTTTATTTTGGATAATAATAATGATAAACACCTTGAGCGGTTTTGATTACTTAAATCGTTAAACCTCTTGTTACTAATCTAAAAGGCGCATACGTTATTCATACTATATACGAGTACATGTAGAGCTTACATAAACCTGGTATGACTCCGTCGGAATAAAGTAAACAAAAAAGGGTAGTAAGTTCAAACAGTTTCCAGAAATGGTAATAAAAGAGCACCGGAAACAGTGCTCACTCAGAAACTTAATGGGTGTCAATAGAAAAATCCTTTCAGGTGTGTGGCACATCGCCAAGCGCCATTTAACCCTTCAGCAATACAATTCTAGAGAATGATGTTTTCGAGAACATTGTAAGGAATTGAGCAATACCTTAAAACATCTTATCTTCCCTTTCCAAGAATGTTTTCTACATCTAAAAGACAATTCCCATAATTTGTGCCATGTTTAGTTTGCTGTCCTTAGAATACTTCCAATAGAGAACCAGTAGTCTTCAATTTTGTTTGGAAAAGAATTAAACACGGAAGCGACTGATTGATTTCTCCACCCACGCCGATATCTATTTTTTAACAGTATGTATTCAAAGGCATAGCCTTGTGTCAAAAGTCGTAACTAAGTTTCGAAGTACTCAGTAGGGTTAAGACAGGGGGAGATAACTATACCAAAATTAGTTTCGTTGTTTTTAGAAGATCCTGAACTTCATCTGCAAGAAAATGTAGATTCCGAAATCAGTGTTGTTGATAGTTATAATGATGTTATTGTTCATGTATAAAATGGCTATTTTAACAAAAAAAAAAAAAAAAAAAAAAAAAAAAAAAAAACTCATACAGAACAACGAAAGGAAGGATAACAAGAAAAAATAAATAAATAAATAAATAAATAAATAAATCGTATGCATAAATATTGTTTAAAATTGGGATTAAGGTAAATGTGTCTAAAACATTTTTTTCCTAGGAAACAGAGAATGAATACATAAAATATTATTCCGAAAAAAATTAAAGACGGTCAGTCAAAGACTGCAAATTGTGTTTAGAAAAATTTGGTCACTATCATATCAAGCAACTTTTAGACACTTTGGGTTTTCAAATGTAATTTACAGCAAGGCTCCATGATATCTAAAAACAATTCGAAATTATTAATTATTTTCTAAATCCCATTTATTTTCAGAGTTAGGACAGTTTTAACATGAATTTTGCTATGAGCCATACTTGCGTAACGTTTGAAAGGATCAGGCGTTCTGCGCTTCCGACATCGTGGTAGATGATAACCTGCCTTTGGAAATGATAAAAATATGCACGAACAACATCACGGATTAAAAAATGTAAGTAGCTGAATTAATGTGTATTTAGATGAATTGAACAAGTCAAAACATATATAACATAGGTCAACAGATCGCAACCAAATATTTAACTGATGTTAACATATTGTGAAAATATATGTAGGTGATTTTAACATGTCGCAAACAAGTTTTTCGGTTTTTTCGCTGAAGTAAATTATGTTGCGGACATACATGTATGCAGCCTAATTTAACAAGTCACGAACAAGTATGTGGCTTCAATAAACATGTTGCAAACATACCTGTATGGCGCTGAAGTTAAGAAGTTGAGAACATACATATATCATGCGGAAGTTGCATGTGCGAACATACATATATATACATACATGTATATGTAGCTGAATATAACATATTGCGAACATACATGTATCTAGCTGAAGTTAGCATGTTGCAAACAAATATGTAGCTTTAGTAAATATGTATATGTATGTAGCTGAATGAACATGTTTCGAACATACATGTAGCTTTGTTAATCATATTGCGAACATATATGTAGTAGCTACAGTAAACAAGTAAAAACATCAAGCTAATGTAAATGCGCACGACGCCGGACTCGTAGTCGTTATTTGTTTCTCATTTAAAAAAAGATAACCCTGCCGAACTGTATACTGTCTGGAGCCTAGCGTTTAGATAAAGGTTTCGAAATAATCGAAGTCTGGGAAATCTAAGTAATAAGTTTTGTTTCTGTCTTACAGACAATTTATTATATTTCAATTGTGTTAATAACAAGCCTGTTGCATTAAATATTGTAATCCGTTTTCCCTGTAAACGACGAGAGCCTTTTAGGATAAAACTTTAGTTTTAATCGGATGAAGTTCTATAAACCTAAACAGAATAATCCCGATTTTAACTACCCTTTGGGAAGAAGTCTTTTGAAAACATAGTGGGAAAAGGAGAAAATACTGGTAACCAACATTTTTTCCTTTTCCCACATTGTTTTCCACCCTTGCAAAGGCAAACCCTACCATTTGGACCGGAATTGAATTTTTGTCTACAAATGCGTTCAATCTGGAAAAGTCCAAAGTTTGTGGTAAATAGTTACGCCATTATCTTGTAAATAACTTTTAACCCTTAGGCTGCGAAGCGCGACTCACTGACCTTGTGAACGTGCAGTCTGATGTTGGATCTACACCGTCCGATAAGGAGATATCTTTCCTCCAAAAACCTACCTTTGAAATAGGAAAATTTGGGTTTATATTATTGGTTCGAAAGTTTCATTGCTTTTACTTAGCAGGATACGGGTTAAGTCTTTTTGAGCATATTAATACATGTAGGCAATTCAATATTCTTAGAAATTTAATTAAACAGCTTTTGCTGGATTTATTATTTAGAGTTTTTAATCGAAAAATAATAATTTATTTGAGTCAAAATATTACAAATGTTTTAAAGCTCTCCTAGCCTTTAAACTGCTAAATGACTTCAATGAAACTTTCAAGCCGATAGTAAAACCCATAATTTTGCTATTTCAAACTTATTGTGGGGGGGATATCTTTTTATCGGACATTGTAGATTCAGGATCAGACTGTGCAGTCTGATCTTGATCTACATTGTCCGCAAAAGGTCAGTGAGTGTGCCTGGCAGCTTAAGGTTTAACGGTAAAGAAGTACCTGGCCATGAATTATGTCATTTATGTATCAGAAGGATTAGGAAATTCCATGTGTTCAGGTCACTATCTAAATCTACAGATAAACAAATAAAACATTTATTGTAATTATCGTATAATGAATGAAAGCGAAATTCATCCTCTTTTGACTTGTCCTTTCTATGACGACTAAGGGTTTTTTTATATTTCAAAGAAAATGGGATAGACGCATATCCGACAAAAAAGAAATGTCGCAGATTATAGAGAAACACACATGAGGTCTTCTTGTTAAGAGCTTATAAAACAAGAGGACCATGATGGTCCTATATCGCTCACCTGAGTACTAAGCAGTACAGGTTAACAATGAAGATAAATACCAAACACTGAAGTTCAAGGCCAAATGATTATGAAAGAGAGACAACTCACAACTTTAACAGAGGTCTAGGCCTTTGGTTACCCAGAAAATTTTCTTATAATTGCACGAAAGATAGCTAAGTACAAACGTCTAAGCCCAGGGGCATCTTGTGTGCAAAATTTCTTGAGGTCCACAAGGTGATGCTTCATGCAAAGTATCATAGCTCAAGGCATTTTGGGTTTAAACATAAAGATTTTTCAGTTTGCATTATATATACATGTAGATGCTACAGAGTAAACCAAGTCAAATACAGCAACTCTAATTGAAGGGCAAATAACTCATGTTGTTTGGGTCTAATACGACCCATAATCAAAACCCATCCAAGATCTTATGGTCATATAAATTTTTACCAAGTTTGGTACTGATTGGTATATATTTGTAGATGCTAGAGTGTAAACAAAGTCATTTATGGAAATTTTGTCCAATTCAAGGTCAAATAACTCTAGATGTTCTGGTTCAATTTGACCCATAACTGAACTCTTCCGAGACCTTATGGGAATATATATTTTGACCAAGTTTGGTACTGATTGGTCAATATTTGCAGATGCTAGAGTGTAAACAAAGTCAAATATGGCAATTTTTCTAATTCAAGGTCAGACAACTCAGACAGTTCTGGTCCGATTAGATCCATAATTGAACTAATCTGAGATCTTATGATCACACACACTTTGACAATGTTTGGTGCTGATTGAGTAATATTTGTAGATGCTAGAGTGTAAACAAAGTAAGATTCAGTAATTTTTGCAAATTCAAGGGCAAATAACTCCTGATGTTCTGATTGGATTTGATCCAAAATCGAACTCATCTGAGACCTTATGGGCATATACATTGTGGCCAAGTTTGGTACTGATTGGTCAATATTTGTAGATGCTAGAGTGTAAACAAGAAGATTTTTAAAGATTTCCCTCTTTATCTCTATGTGAAATCCGAGAACCCACAACATAGGGCCAATTTCAACAACAGCGCCATAATTTGAAGTATTTTGGTAGAGGGCTATTAGATGATGCTACATGCCAAATATGAAAGCTCTAGCCCTTACGGTTTGGGACAAGAAGATTTTTAAAGTTTTTTCTCTCGGTTGCCATGGCAACCAGAGTTCTTCATGGAATTCAAATCTTTGAAGTATTCTGAAAGTGCATCACCTAAGGATCATTTCTGTGAAGTTTCATTGAAATCTGTTGGGCGGTTTCAGAGGAGAAGATTTTTTAAGTAATTGTTCACGGACGGACGGACACACGGACGGACGGACGGACGCCGGACAACGATCGATCACAATAGCTCACCCTGAGCACTATGTGCTCAGGTGAGCTAAAAAAACCAATAAATAACAGCGGACATCATTAGGAACACCTGTATGAATTTTTTGTCAAGGATTTTAGAAGATATCAGATGGTCATTGGTCCATGACGAAATTAAACATTTAGCCCCCTTTTTTCATGACATTGCGTTTCATGAAATAATAACAAATAACTATGTATTGTCTGTGGCTTGCAATAAACAATAAAAAGATGAAGTTTCATGACATTTTGTCCTGTAGTTAAAGAGATATTGGTCCACAATGAAAATATACGTCAAGCCCCCTTTTTCCACGACACAGCAATAACTGGTCCTATTAGACCTACAATCAAACTCATTCGAAATCTTATGGTCATATATATTTTGACCAAGTTTGGTGCTGATTGGTTTAAATTTGTAGATGCTAGGGTGTAAACAAAGTCAAATATAGCAATTTTTTTAATTCAAGGGCAAATAACTCCAGTCGTTCTGGTCCGATTAAGCACATAATCAAACTCATCCGAGATCTTATGGTCATATATAGTTGGCCCAAGTTTAGTGCTGATTGGTTAATATTTGTAGATGCTAGAGTGTAAACAAAGTCAAATATGGCAATTTTTCTAATTCAAGGGCAAATAACTCCAGTCGTTCTGGTCCGATTACACCCATAATCGAACTCATCCGAGATCTTATAGTCATATACATTTTGACCAAGTTTGGTGCCGATTAATTAATATTTGTAGACGCTAGAGTGTAAACAAAGTCCAAATATAGCAATTTTTCTAATTCAAGGGCAAATAACTCCAGTCGTTCTGGTCCGATTACACCCATAATCGAACTCATCCAAGACCTTATGGTCATATACATTTTGACAAAGTTTGGCGCCGATTGGTTAATATTTGTAGATGCTAGAGTGTAAACAAAGTCAAATATGGCAATTTTTCTAATTCAAGGGCAAATAACTCCAGTCGTTCTGGTCCGATTACACCCATAATCGAACTCATCCGAGATCTTATGGTCATATACATTTTGACCAAGTTTGGTGCTGATTGGTTTAAATTTGTAGATGCTAGAGTGTAAACAAAGTCAAATATAGCAATTTTTCTAATTCAAGGGCAAATAACTCCAGTTGTTCTGGTCCGATTACACCCATAATCGAACTCATCCGAGATCTTATGGTCATATACATTTTGACCAAGTTTGGTGCCGATTGGTTAATATTTGTAGATGCTAGAGTGTAAACAAAGTCAAATATAGCAATTTTTCTAATTCAAGGGCAAATAACTCCAGTTGTTCTGGTCCGATTACACCCATAATCGAACTCATCCGAGATCTTATGGTCATATACATTTTGACCAAGTTTGGTGCCGATTGGTTAATATTTGTAGATGCTAGAGTGTAAACAAAGTCAAATATAGCAATTTTTCTAATTCAAGGGCAAATAACTCCAGTCGTTCTGGTCCGATTACACCCATAATCGAACTCATCCGAGATCTTATGGTCATATACATTTTGACCAAGTTTGGTGCCGATCGGTTAATATTTGTAGATGCTAGAGTGTAAAAAACAAAACGTAGACGGACGGACGGACGGACGACGGACGCCGACGGACGGAGAGTGATCACAATAGCTCACCCTGAGCACTTCGTGCTCAGGTGAGCTAAAAAAAGAAATCAAAACTTTTATCAGAAATAGAAACTGAACATTAGTCACACTATTCACCGACATTTTTATACAGTGCTTTCGTGTTATTATGTCAATCGACATTATAATATATTATATAGTCTGTACAATCGGCCAGTGGCCTATACAAAAATGTTTATGTCTACGTCAGTATGGAGCAACTGATGGTTCCCTAAACATTTCTCTATGTACATCAATGAGATTCTCCATTTGATCACTTGGATAAGTTTTCGGTGCGCCTCAACTGTGTCTGTAAAGTGATTATTCCGATTGACAAAAAAAGTACTTGAAAACTCATTCTTCAGCTGTGAATCAGAATGTAAAAGTAACCACTTGTGTGTGTCAATATTTCGATGTTTGTCTACGAATTAAGAATTATACATTTTACCACTGTATCCCATACACACATACCAAAGCAGTACCCAACGTTCCAAAAAAAAAAAAGAGTTTACTTAGATGCCTTTCCTTAAAGTTTCTGTTCACTTTCAACGTTTTTTTTTTATGTTTAATGATGACAATGTATGATAGATTTTGAATTCTACAAGTAATTTGAGTAACAATATTACGCTTGCGAGGACCATGGTTGTTTGCGGTCACTCTTTACCAAACGAGAAAAAACTGTAGTGTCCAAATTGAAAGCAGTTGCCGACGACAAATTAAATTTGTATCAAATGGAGAGATTTGTCTTTGAATGCCAGAAAACATGGCGAGAAAAGCAGAAAATGCTGGTTACCAGCATTGTTTCCTATTCCCACAATGTTTTTTTTTTTTCCCAAAACTGAAGGGGCTTTAAAGCAAGGGATTGCTTGATACGGGGTTAATTGAGCCCCAAGCTTTCACACCACCATCATAAAAACTACATTAAGTGTAACACATTACTAAGGAAGTTGAAATAATAAATTTCTAGACATCACTCGCCTTCTTTAATGGCAAATATTTGGTCCGTCCGACTCTTTTCTTCTTTAAGCCTTAAGCTGCTAATCACGACTCAAGGACCTTTTGCGGACAGAGTAGATCAAGATCAGACTGCACAGAACGTGCAGTCTGATCTTGGATCTACCCTGTCCGCAAAGGACATATCTTTCCCCCCAAAAAAATACCTTTAAAATAGCAAAACCTTGCCTTTTACTATCGGCTTGAAAGTTTCATTTCACTGATTTAGCAGGAAAAGTGTCAATCAACTACAACAGATTATCTTGCTCTCTTTTGCGTTGTCCACGAATCTTTGGACACGGAGATAGCATGTTTTTTGTCGAAAGCAGTAGTTTACAGGCACGCTTACGGAGGTGTTACTCAAACGCAAGAATGTTTAAATATTACGAGATATTTATGTACGATGACATTTAATAAAATCTGATTGGTCTTGAATAATTGTCCGCGCAGGCTGACCTGGGCCAAAACGTTTTGCCATTGGTTCATTTTCTGCATTTCAAAGGACCATTCTACCTCCAGATCCAGTGGGTTGCCAGACCAAATGGATTTTATAGATCCATGATCATGGGATAACTTGCTCGGTATCACGCATCAAAGACATGCATTAAGCTCCCTTTTGCTAGAGCATGGATCATATATGTTTACCCATAGGGGAAGTAGAAGCTGATAATTGTCATCCTGAACATTTGAATGTTGAATGTCCTCTAGAATAGCAATTTTTGATTGACAAACGATTGTTATAATTGGCAATCAACTCTTGTTTTTACATCCGTTATGTAGAATACCCACGATAGGGTAACAAAAAGATTGCAAATGTCAGTCAGTTTGATGGCGGGATACATGCAAGTAGCTTTGTGTAATATTTACCACAAGAGATCAACATCTCTCTCTCTCTCCCTCTCCCTCCTATAAGTAACACACAGGCACACTATTAAATCTAAAAATAAAGGAAACGTTACATACTGTGTTCGAGTAGGATGATTTTTAAATTTTAAGAACTTGGATCTTTTCGGTTTACATGTGACTGCATGGAGGGGTAGAGCAATACTGCTTTAAGATCGAATGTGTAATATATCCCAATTAAACATAGGTCCGACTTGGAATCGGATGATATAGAATCTATATGGATTGAAATATGTCACAAAAACTCTAAGTCTTTTCTAATATGCTTTGTTTATCGACCACCGCACTCTAGTATTGAATGGATATCCTCATTCAATGTACAAATTCAGAAAGTAGATGAGCTTTGCAAAGAATATCACATAATTGGAGATCTTAACTACAAATACTATTCAGATAAAAATAGCTTTGAATGTAAAGAGTGGTCAAATTTTGCTTTAAGATACGGACTTTCGCAACTGGTTAACAAGCCTACACGTATGTCAAAAAAATCGTCTACAATTATAGACCATATCTATACTAACCGGAATGACAGAGTGACAGAAATATTTGTTTCGCCCTTATCCCTGAGTGACCATTTTCCAGTATGCATGACGCGAAAAATAAAAAACAGGCCATTTAGAGGCAGTGGTCATTCGATTATGACGTATAGAAGTTTTAAAAAGTTTAAAATATGTGATTTTCAGCATGATTTAAGTGCTTCGCAAATTCATTTAATCGAAACTGAGCATGACCCAGAACAGGCTCTTTTACTCTTTTACAATATCTTACATACAATTTTATCTAAGCACGCGCCAATTAAGAGTAAACGTATCAAAAGTAATCATCTACCAAGATGGATAAATCATGAGGTCAAAAAAGCAATGTACGAACGGGATCGTTTTCATAAATTAAAAGATTGGTATAATTATAAAACTATGAGAAATAAAGTGCTACATCTCATTCGTAAAAATAAGAAAGATTATTATAATAATGCAATTAAAGCAGGCACTAATACCAAAGATCTATGGAGAAATCTAAGGAAGGTGCAAAACAATGACAATTTAGATAACGAATCAATACATTTACCTTCAAAAATGGTTTTCAATGGAGAACATATTCAGGGAACAAAAAATATCCTAAACTCCTTCAATGACCATTTCATCAACATAGCAAGCATTGTTAATAAATCAAAATTTAATGAAAGTAACTTTTCTTTTCTACGTTCACATTTACACCATATACTAAAAGACCAAGTTTTCGACATAGATTTTATCACACCTTTAATGGTTCGTCAATTTCTTGATAAACTTGAAACTAATAAAGCTTCTGGAATTGATGGAATAAGTGCCACTATTCTAAAATATTGCGGTGATCATATAGTTTTACCTATAACTTCTATTATTAACAACAGTATCGCCAAAGGTATATTTCCAACCGCACTGAAAGAAGCATATGTTCTACCTTTACATAAAGGAGCCGAAAAGGAAGATCCAAATAACTATCGCCCAATATCTATTTTACCCACTATTTCAAAGATTTTTGAACGTCATTTATCTAACCAATTATTAGCTTTCTTAAACAAACATGATTTATTAGCTAAGCACCAATCTGGATTTAGAGAAGGTCATTCTTGTCAAACAGCCCTTATTCGGCTAACTGACGAATGGTTAAAAGATATTGATTCCGGAAAAATTATAGGTTCGGTTTTTGTTGATCTAAAAAAGGCTTTTGATTTAGTAGATCACGAAATTTTATTACATAAGTTGAAATTGCATAATTTCTCTACTAAGTCCTTAGCAATATTCAAATCTTATTTGACTGACAGGAAACAGTGTATTAGGCATAACAATGCATTTTCATCTTCTCGAATCTTATCAAGCGGTGTCCCACAAGGCTCTATTTTAGGGCCGCTGCTGTTTTTAATTTATATAAATGATATGTGCTTGCACATTGATGCCTCTAGTCTAGATCTTTATGCAGATGATTCAACGTTATATAAGTCAGAAATCGGTATTACTGAAATACAACATAATCTACAAAATAGTTTAGAAACTATGCTCGCTTGGTGTACTGTTAATAATATGCTTGTTAACCCAAATAAAACAAAATGTATGCTAATTGGACCAAAACATAAATTAAATTCTACTAATCTAGAACTAAAAATTAATGACGTTTGCATTGAACTTGTTGAGTCTCATAAGATATTAGGTGTACACATTGACAAGCATTTGTCGTGGAATGTACACATTGATAAAACTTGCACTGCGATCAACAATAAAATTAATTTGTTTAAAAGGATTTCGACTTACCTAACAATGGAAATGAAACAATTATTTTACAACTCGTACATACTGCCTCTCTTCGACTATTGTTGTACAGTTTGGTGGAAGAGCGCTAAATATAGGACCTCTAAACTATCTGTACTTCAAAAAAGAGCAGCCCGCATCACATTAGGGGCTCCATCTAGAACATCGTCGATTGAACTTTTCGCGGAACTAAATTGGTTGACCTTTGACAATAGATGTGATTATCACGCTGGTGTTTTAATCTTCAAGTGTCATAATAACCTTTCACCACGATATATAAGGGACATTATTTCGTTTTCTAGCAACACCAAGTATAATTTACGGTCATCTGCTCATTATGATATCATTAACTCAAGATTTAACACTTTGTTCAAGAAAAAAGCATTCTCGTATTACAGCATGAACATATGGAATGAAATTCCTATTTCAATCAGAGCAGCAACTTCCTTATCTAACTTTAAACATCAGCTTAAACAGTATTTGTTCAGTAAGCAATCTATCACCTCAGCAAATAACACAAACAAATTACCGTAAATAGTGTATCTGTCCGCTGACTTATAGACTCATTTTCATGTTATTTTCTTTCATCATCCACTTATTTATTATCGCATCTGTTTGTGTGTGGGTGTAGGGGTAAGTGTGTGGATGTGTGTGTGTGTGTGTGTGTGTGTGTGTGAGAGAGAGAGAGAGAGAGAGAGAGAAGGAAACATTGTAAAAAAGACTCTATTTTCAGGTCATTTTTCTTGAAATTCTGTCTTAATGTTTTAACCTTCAAAAAATAAAGATTTTATTATTATTATTATTATTGTACATTGACATTAGAGAACTTGCGTACAAACCTCCTTGATAATTATATTCCCCACTTACACTTTTATTACGCGCTTGATATACGCAAATTGCAAGATACAAGCCCGCTACATTATGCCGTATTTCTGCATGACGCGAACCACGTTGAGTATTTTTAACCTTTCTCCTACTAAATGAATTAAATAAAACTTTCAAACCGATGGTAAAAACCCGACAAACGTTTTTCCAAACTTACTTTTCGGAGAAAAATATCTCCTCATCGGACAGTGTAGATCCAAGATCAGACTGCACGTTCTGTGCAGTCTGATCTTGATCTACACTGTCCGCAAAAGGTCAGTGAGTCGCCTTTAGCAGCTAAAGGGTTAATGGTAAACAAGCCTGAATGGCTGTCTATTTTGTGCTTCAACAACAACCTTAGCTTTGATTGATCAATAAGTGATTTTAGGTGTTCATGTCGTATCGCTTGAAAGGCCACTAAAAACCTGCTCACAATCAGAATCGATTAATAACAAAAGCTGTGTCTTTTATTAATTCTAGACTTCTAATATAAAACGCCTTATAAAGTGGGGATGGCGTGCTTAACCCTTTACCACACAATCCCGAGTTTTATCGACCCTGAAGAAGAAGCTTTTTGAAAACATTGTGGGAAAAGGAGAAAATGCTGGTAACCAGCATTTTCCCCTTTTCCCACAATGTTTTCTACTCCACCAAAAACAAATTTCAATGTTTGGGTCACACACATCTTGTCGTCTGCAAAATGCATTCAGTTTGGACATGTCTAAAATTTTGTCGTCTGGTAAAGAATTAAAACCCTTCCCACTTCCAATGTAATTTGGAACTCCCAGAAAAATTGCTGTGAAAGGTGAGTAAAGGTATTATCGAAAAACAATTCTGTGAACCAAAGAAACAAAAAAATAACTGCTGCGTAGAAACTATTGCAAATTTCTAGCACGACATTAACTTTTCAGATTCCAGTTTGAAGATCTATTAACTCTGTACCAGACGATACAAAAAATAGACTCTTCTAAATTAAATGCATTTGCAGACAACTAATTCATTTTGGCTCGAATAACGAAACTTGGTATCGGAAAGACTGGACAAACATGGTGGGAAAAGGGGAAAATGCTGGTTACCAAGTTTCCTTCTTTTTCCACAGTCTTTTAAAAACTGTCTTCCTCCAGCTCGTTAAAACTCGGAATCGTGTGGTAAAGCATTAATTCTTCAACAGACGAAAAGAAAAATGACTCACTCATATTAAAAGCAATTGCAATCGAATTGTAAAATGAAAATTGTCTTTGAAAGGGGAGAAATCATTATTGGAAAATGATGGTGACCACCATTTTCTCCTTTTTGAACATGTGTTTTCTTTTCTTTTCAAAAAGCCGTCTTTCTCAGGGTCATTTTTTAACACGGGATTGTATGATAAAGGGTTAATTCAAATAAACAGTAGCTAAGCTATCATAAAGAAAATGGGCCCATGTACTTGTTGTTGTTGTTGTTTAAGGACCTGCTGATGTTTTATATGGTAAAGTGGAATACCCCGGTCGGTCGGTTAGAAAAGGGGATGCATATCCGGATCCGTATTCACCAACCATTCTTAAGAACATTCTTAGTCTTATTCTTTAAGGTTATCTAAATTTGAAAGTAACACAATTTCTGATTGGCTAAACCCAATGGTTTAGCCAATCGGAAGTCGTGTTACATTCAAATTTAGAAAATTCGACCTACGTCAATCTCCGCCGACTGTGCAGGATGACAAGGGTGGATACTTTTTGCAGATGCATTTACAGGGCATGGTAAAAAAGTTCTGTTATTTGAGTTCGTGTTTGTGCAATAACAGCAGTGTGTTAAGCAACAGGCGAAAACCACTGATAGGCGTGTAAATACCATTAAGGCTGATAATATTTATAATCAAAAAACGAGTAATGACATGAATGATCGAGTAATTCGATATTCCATGAGTTGCGATGGAATTTGGGGGCTTTTGTTAATACATGACAATTCAAGTACAAATAAGCCGTGCTCAGTGAAAAGAGGGCTTCATGCAGATGCAATAACTATCGACCCAGGTCAGCCTGCGAAGTCCGCGCGAGCAGACCTGTATCCATAATTTATGCTGTTGGTCAATTTTCTGCATGTCCCAGTACCAGCCTACCTTATAATTCAGTCGGTTGTTGAACAGAGTGGAATTCATAGATCAGTATGATGACTTGATTTATACAATGCGTCGCGGAGATGCATTAAATCCCCTTTAGCCAGGGCACGACTTAACTCTTTACCAAACGACAAAATTTTAGACTCGTCCGAATTGAAAGCATTTGCAGACGACAAAATAAATGTGACTCAAAAATTGGAATTTGTTTTGGGAAGGGTAGAAAACATTATGGGAAAAGGAGAAAATGCTGGTTACCAGCATTTTCTCCTTTTCCCACAATGTTTTCAAAAGACTTCTTTCCCGGGGTCGTTAAAACCCGGGATTGTGTGGGAAAGGGTTAAATACTTAATTAAGTTTATGTCTATAAATGGCTCTTGAAAACGTTGTGGGTACGAAAGTACGTGCCTTTTAAAGGCCTTTCTGTACAATGATTGTCTCCCCTTTCATCTTTTCTCCTTTTTTGTCTCCGAACTATAGCTTCCTTTTTCTTTTAAATTTTAAACATGTGCAGGATCTGCAGCCGAAAAATCCCCCCCCTCAAAAAAAAACCAGCATTTTCTCCTTTTTCAAAAGTGTTATTCAGAAGACCTCTTCTTCAGAGTCATTAAACCTTAGGAATCTTTTGTAGAGGGTTAAACCAGCCTATATTGTCAAGGGTTACAATAATTTGTTAAGATGGGTCTGCCATCTGCTTCGATGAAAAAATACTTCTAAATCTCGAAACAGAAAAAAAAAAAATGTAATCGCTTTGATGGTGAGTACATGTATGTCATTGGCATTCGCCCTTTCTTAGGTATAATCGTGTGTGTGTTATAAAGTCTCTGGTAGAACTATTTCAACGAACCAAGCACACTCAGTACATTTAAAAACGCAACACTAGTTGTAGGTTGAAAATCAGCCGAAAGATGAAAAAAAAAATCGATCTAATTTACCTTTAATGTAATCCATTGTCATTCCATTGAATGGTGCACAAAATTTCATTTTAATGATTTAAAATTTTCAAATGGAAAATAATACAAAAGTTCCTTACCGTAAATCTAAATGTAACACGATTAATATCGAGTCTGGCCACCCCTTGCATTTAACATATTTTGCCAGTTTTGTCTCATTGACGAACTTTTAAGGTTATTCCACATCAGTTTGCAGGGTGTTGTCTCATTCTTCCAAGAGGCTGCAAGGTTCCGGAACTGTCGGGAATTAACTATGGAACCCACATACCTTTTTAAAGTATCCAAGACATGCTAAGTTACTGTCAGATCAGGTCATAATGTGCCCATTCAAACACTTTAACGTATTAACCTTTTCCCAAACGACAAATTTTGGACTGGTCCAAATTGAAAGAGTTTGCAGACGACAATTTTAAATTTGATGAAAATGGCAGAAAGGTCTCAAAAAGGGTAGAAAACACTGTGGGAAAAGGAGAAATTGCTCGTTATGAGCAATTTCTCCTTTTCCCCCAGTGTTTTCAAAAGACTTGTACTGCAGACACGTGAAAACCAGGGCTTGTTTGGGAAAGGGTTAATGATCAAGAAAGTTACTAGTCAAAACGGCTGTTTGTGCAAGAGCACCATCCATTAAAACTTCGTATAAAATTTTTCACCTAAAACGGCTCACACACAAAAAGACGCAAACTTCTTTGGTATAGGCATTAGCATTAACCTAAAAATACGAGCCATGCTTTGATGAATTGGGTTATGCTTGCCCAATAACGATCTTATCAACCATCCTATTGGTCAAGCATCACTAAAAGTCTCATTCTGCCGACGCCAAACTCTACTACTACCTTTGAGCTTAGATGATTGAATCCGAGATTCATTCGAGAACAGAGTACGGTTCAGTTGAAGCCTTTTGAAACTGTGATGATTTACGGACCATGGCAATCTTCTCTTTGCACTTCCACGAGTAGCACTACTTTGCATGGACGTCTCGCAGAGCCTTGTGCAGGAATAACAACTTCAGAAAACGCTCGTCAGTGTTTTTGACTTGGTCGCCATTGTAACCTGATCTGGCACTAGAAGCTGCTTTTAAAAGATGTGTGCATATCAGACTTAACCCCGACAACAGTTCCGGGACCTTGCAGACACCTTTTGAAAGAATGGGACAACATCCCGCAGCATAGAGTAACATGAGAATTTTGTCAAGGCGATGAAGCTGGCAAATTTGAATAATTGCAATCATGTGACTTTTTGATTTGCAGTAAGGAGCTTTTTTGTATCATTTTTCATTTGAAAATTGTAAATCATTGTAATGAAATTCTGTGCATCATCCAAGAAATAGCAATGAATTTTTATTAAAGGTAAACTATATACAGACTTGTTATCTTCCGGCTGATTTTCAACATACAAGTAGTGTTGCGTTTTTAAATGTACTGAGCGTAAATATTAGAGATGAATTTGTGGAATACAAATGAGCCAACCATGTCCACGCAGGCTGACACGGGTCGAAACTCAAGATTGCTATTTGTACATTTTCTGCATGCCCAAGGACCACTGTACCTCTGGACTCAGCCGCTTGTTGAGCAAAATGGATTTTTATAGATCCATAATTATGTGACGACTTTCTAGGTATTTATGCATTGCGGAGATGCATAATGCCCCCTTTTTCCCGAGCATTTCCCAATTTATGTAACTGTAAGAAAAAAATGAAAAAAAAAAATAATAATAATAATGATAATAATGGAAAGGATGTACATAACTAACATAAAACCGAGACCTGTTTTTATTATCTGTTCAAATTGCTTGCAAAAATCAATGGTTGCATAAAATAGGGTGTCAATAACTCCATTAATTAAATCGACACATAAATGAGCGATTTCATCAGAAAATACACAGTCCATTAAAGAGCGGGGGAAACATGTATTTTCCTCAGCTTATTACCGAACACACAAAAGCATTTGTAGAAGACAAATTAAATGTGTCTTAAATGATGGAATTTGTCTTTAAAAGGATGGAAAACATTGAGGAAAAGGAGAAAAATTGCTGGAAGAAAATACTTGTAACCAGTATTTGCTCCTGTCTTCCATAATGTTTTCTGTCCTTTTCAAGAAAAGTTTCGTCACTTTATCCATGTTCAATCTGTCTTCTTCAAATGTTTTCAGTGTGGAAGAGTCTTAACTTTTGTCGTGTGGTAAAAGGTTAATAACACATGGTCCTCTCAACACTGACTCAACACGTTGCGATGTATCTTGTTGGAACTTTCTCATGTTTACAGACGAAACAAAGACTCGAAGATAATGATGATTTTAAAAGTTATGTAAGTGCCAGAAGTCATTCTACTTAAATGTGTTCGTGTCTGTGGTCTTAAAGCTGTTTCAACATTTGTTCAGTTCTATCGCGGCGTCTTGTATGTACATATCCATGCTTTCGTGGAGTTTCTTTAACCAGTACTTCGCACAATACTCTTTCGAAGCCATTGGCTGCTCTCCAACATAAACATCGTCAGTAAAGAGAGAGGAATGGATCATTTCGCAATGACTATCATCAGTGCTTAGAAAGAAATTCTCCCAGCTAGGAAATCGAACCCGCTACTTTCTGCAGTTAGACCCTGCACGTTTACCGACTAAGCTACTGGGGGTCGGCTCATAGTTGAGGAAAGAAGTTCGCACTAATCAGCAGGGACGAAAAGACCGGGACGATAGTTTTGGAGCTACTGGACAGAGTTAAGAGAGACCATGTTGTGGTCGTATTCGGAACTAAATGGAAATGAAGTAGATTCTTTTGCTCTCAAACTATTGCAAAGGAAAAAAACATGTATTTCCGAAGAAAATATTACTTTAAAACTCTTTACCAGACGACTAAATTTCAGGCTTGGTCCATATAGTAGGCATCGACAGACGACACATTAAATCGGCTCGAATATGGGGACTTTTCCTTCAAAGGGTAAAATTAATTTTTTGGAAAGGGGCAAAAGCTGGTTACCAGCATCTCCTTCCCTTAACATACACTCAGTACATTCAAAATACGCACCACTAAAATGTTGTAGATTGAAAAGTCAGCCGGAAGATAAAAAAGTTTTGATATAATTTACCTTTAATGTAATTTATTGTTATACCATTGAATGATGCACAAAATATCATTACAATGATTTCAAACTCTGAAATGGAAAATGATGCGAAAAAATTACTTAATGCAAATCATAAAGTCAAGGATTAATATCAGCTATTGCCACCTCTTGTTTTTATCAAAACTTGCCAGCTTTGTCTCATTGACAAATTCTGGTGTTATTCTATGCAGTGGGATGTTGTCCTATTCGTTCCAAAAGGTCTCTGCAAAGTCATGGAACTGTTGTCGGGGTTAACCTCTGGTATTCACACATCTTTTCAAAGCACCAAAAAAATGCCATTGCCTTTCGTGCTAGATCAGGTGATAACGCTGCCCCGTCAAAAGTATTGACAAGCGAACTTAGTGGTCATCCTTGCATTTGGCTCTGCGCGACGTCCGTGCAAAGCAGTGCGACTCGAGGAAGGGCAAAGAAAAGGCTTCAACGGAACTGTGTTCTGTTCACGAATGAATCTCGGATTCAATTAATAAAACTCAAGGGTTGTAGTAGAGTCTGGCGTTGGCGGAATGAGCATTTTAGTGATGCTTAACCAATTGTGTGGTTGATGAGTTCATTATGGGGCAATTATAACCCAATTCATCAAAACATGTCTCATACTGTTTTAAACGAATGTTAATTCTAATGCCTGGATACTAAAGAGTTTTTGCGTTTTGTTCTGCTGCTTTAGGTTAAAATTTTAAACGAGCTTAAAATGGATAGCAGTATAATAGTGCTCTTGCACATATAGCCGTTCTGACAAGTAACTTTTTTGAACATCAGCACGTTAAACTATTTGAATGGGCACATAATCGCATGATTTGGCAGTAACTTGGCACGTCTTGGATCTTTGTAAAGATGTTTGCATACCAGAGTTAACCCCGACAACAGTCTGGAACCATGCAGCCCTTTTGGAAGAGTGGGATAACAACCCACAGCGTGCAATAACCTCAAAATTTTGTCAATGAGACAGAACTGATAAGTTTTGATAAATGCAAGGGGTGGCCATACTCGATATTAATCATCTTTGCTTTTTGTGTCCCATTCAATGGAATTACAATAAATTACATTAAGGTAAAAACAGATCATTTTTTTTTTTACAACTAGTGTTGCGTTATTCAATGTACTTTGTGTATGTTCAAAAGACTCCTGCCTCCTATAAGGTTAAATGATAAAGAAGTTCTGGTAAATACATCACTAAGTTTGCGTGAAATATCATACAATGATTTGTCGAAAGAAGCCTCTATAAAAATTATAACCCTTGAAGCTTCTTTCATAACTTTACCTGCCTTTGCGGCCAGTGTACGAAAATCAGACTACACAAAACATTCGGTCTGGGTTCGTATACACCAATTATTCTTAAGAACGTTCTTTATCTTATTCACCAGAAATATCTAAATTTGAAAGTAACACAACTTCTGATTGGCTAAACTATTTGGTTTAGCCAATCAGAAGTTGTGTTACTTTCAAATTTAGAAAATCTTGAAGAATAACACTAAGAACGTTCTTAAGAATGGTTGGTGAATACGGGCCTTGATCTTTAATCTACTCTGTCCGCTTTCCAAGGACACTATGAACAAGAGTAACCTTGAATTTGCAAATATTCGGATTTTATTTCTAGACTTAAAATGTCTGTTGAGTATTTCGGCGCTTTATAGGTAAAGATGTTCTTGTTATACACTCCATTCGTAACTGTACACCATAAAATCTATGCTGGAGTAAGGCCCAGTCTGCAGAAAATTACAGGGCTCACATTTGTATATAGAAAAGAAAAACGTTGGTTTATAGACTACATAACAGGCCCAGTAGCGGCCAAAAGTAAACAATGCTGGTGTTAAAATGCATTTAAATTATACCATTAAAAGTAGGAGAGTAGGGTATAGATGGTGAAACGGGCCTATCAATTTACAAGCCATGTTGTCTAACAACCAACTAAATAATGAGGTTGTATGGTCCTTGGACAAGCAGAAAATTCACAAAAAGCACGAGGTATCAGCACATGTGAGCCCGCGGGACTACCCAGACTGACATGGGTCGATACTTTTTGCAGATGCATTAAACCCCCTGTTTACATAGTATGGCTCAAATACATTATTAGTGACATTGGCCCGTATTGTAATCCCTTATGTTTGATCGCTCTTGGCGGCTTCATTATTATTCACGTTATTTGCATAAGGTATCTAAAACCTCTCCCGTTTTCCTTGATTCGATATGGAATTTATTCATTGCAACTGAACCGTACGTAAGCTTTGTCTGCTCGATTCAAATTTTTAGACAGATAGCGGAATATTACTTTGGGACTGCGATCCCTGAACTCTGTCAGGGCAATAAATTTCTTATTTGACAATATTATTTTTATCGGGTCATATATCATTGAATGGAGAAAGGCGAAGAAGAAAAGATTTGAGCCATGCTGTAGTGAAAGGGGGCTTAATGCATCTGCGAAAAGTATCGACCCAGGTCAGCCTGCGCAGTCCGCGCAGGCTGACCTGGGCCGAAACTTTTCGCTATCGGTCAATTTTCGGTATGTCCAAAGACTAGGCTACCTCATGATTCAGTCCGTCATTAAAAAAAGTGGCTATTGTGGATCCATAATTATGTGATTACTTGCTTAGTATCACGGAGATGCATCAAGCCCCCTTTTGCCAGAGGATGGCTCATTTTTATATTCATACCCATTCAACCCCATCCTTGATAAATATAGTACATAATACACGAATAAGGATTTCATATATGAATATATGTAAAAATATAGCAACAAGTCATATCTCCTTTGGTCACGTTTTTTGTGGCCAATGTCAAATGTCTTTGCTAATTATACGTTGGCATTTCAGAGAGAATTTCAAAATGCGATTGACAGAGTGTGTTGGTAAATAGTCTAGAGACTGTCAAGTTAATGTTGCTTGAGATTTATTCAGGCATAAAGCGATAGTTGTCCAAGTCAGTTCCATCTGTCGTCCTGACAATAACGCCACTTTCCATTACAGACAAGATAGAATCGTACTTAGGTGTTAACCCATTGCATTAGTTCATTGTAGCCAACACTTACAATTATGAAATTTAGCTATATACGACCTTTGACCCATTACCAAACCATCCCGTGTTTTAATTACCCTATGGATGAAAGCTTTTGAAAACAAACATGGAAAATTGAGAAAATGCCGGTAACCGCATCTTCTCCTTTTCCCAAAATGTTTTCTACCCTTTCACAAACAATTTTAGCAATACTGAGCAGCATAATACTGTCTGCAAATGTTTTTAGTTTTGACAGATCTAAAATGTTGTCATTTTGTAAAGATTTAAGCTTTACCCTTGAGAAATTATACTGTCAATCAAATAAACCGTTTTAAAGAACACCGTTAAAGCTACTTAATACATGTTTGAATATGCTAATGGAGTTTAAATTGGGTCCGAAAGACTTGAACAAGTTACTTAGTAATAGCTGAGAACAAAACCATCTTGGTCCATCTTCACTGCAAAGAACATCGGCGTGCGCTACACGTGGGGCAAGGGTTAAAAATATTCGAAAACTTTCATTTTGCAGAGTACGTTAGGATTAAAACACCCTTTTGAAACCCATAAAAGCATTACTCTGATGCCTTGTATCGTAAACGAAACACCGGGATGCAATCCTTTTTCCACACAACGAAGTATGCTGTTATGTTGTTTATGAGGAAATGTTTAAATATGTTCTTCCTTAAAAAGGTCCAGTTAAATCGAAGGGTGGGGGAGGTCGCTTCAATTCGTCTTCTTTATCTAGATGATGTTCCAATTTTGAAAAATAAAGATGAAACCAGACACGAATATTTTTCTTGCAAAAAAAAATCCATAAAATACAATGTTCCTCTTATCAAGCTCGGCGACTAAAACAAGTGTTCTCCGATCTGAGATTTGTTCGATTGACATCCCGTTGACGTTCTGTTTTGTAATACATCACCTCCGAATGTAAAATCGAATACAGACCATCCCACTAAGTCCTCGGCAAATCCTCCCAGATTTATTGTCCACATTACACGAAATACTAATTACAAAAGTCTTTCGAACCGATCCATATCTCCTAGAGTTTTATGTAGATGGGAACAAATTTACCAAGCTTGGATGGCGAACGCTTGGGTTCTAGCTATCCTAATTTGCATATCGATGCTATAAATAGTTGCCAGAAATTGATTTCGGTACAATGGAAGGGGTAAAATATTCATGGAATGGAATCAGAACCTTAAGTGGTGGGGACTTTGTTGGATCCGCCTCAAATTCGTGGTAAAAAGGAATTCAGATATTTTTCTACCCCCGTATGTCTGCTGTTGTTACATGGAAACTTTGGGCTGAAAAAGGATATTTATGCATTCCGTATTCATACAGATCTTTATTATCACAGAATTCCGTTCTACAAGGGACTCTATATATATACAAAAGTGTAGTCTGTGGCTTTTTGTAGTCTTTCCCAAATTCTTGTATTCGTGTATTCGAAATGAAAAATGTTTGCTCTGAAGATTTTGGAATTTTCTCTCACGCCTAATCAACAGCACAGTGAGCCATGCTCTGTGAAAAGCGGGCTTAATGCATCTGCAAAAAAGTATCGCCCAAGGGCAGCCCGCGCAGTGCGCGCAGGCTGACCTGGGTCGAAACTTTTTTGCTATTAATCAATTCTCTGCATGTCAAAGGACCCCTCTCCCTCATTGTTTAGTCGGTTGTTTGACAAAATGGATTGTATGGATCCACAATAATGTGATGACTTGCTTGGTATCATGCATCACGGAGACGCATTAAACCCCTTTTGCCAGAGCATGGTTCAAATATTTTTAATTCTTGTGTTCACCCAAAACCCAATCAGTTCATTTTATGCATACGGGGCCCTTCCATTTTGGATATTCTCTGACCACAACTTTCTTGTTTTGGGCCTGAAAAGGCATCATAAGAATGTGTCAAAATCGAACTTTAGATGCTTGAATTTTTATCATATTTCTTTCTTACATAACAATACCAGAAACCTCTCGCAGGAGGTTTACTTTTTTTGTAAATTTGGTCTGTTAGTCTGATTTTTCAGGGAGATACCATTTACTCTTATTTCTCATCGCTCGATTCCTCTGCAAAAGCTTTTTTGTGGAAGCAAGCAAACCAGTTTTACTGACTTGAATAGAATTTCGAGGTACGGTCCATTATCTGAATTTATATATGATCTAAGACTAGAAAAGAAAGACTATCTTGAATAAAAAAAAAAAAAAATCAATTTTAGCTCTAAATACTTTTGTATGTTACTTTTTCTCTCATTCAGCCTCATCTCAGATACGTCCATGCGCAACAACTATTCCGAACTTATAATTTGACAAAACCGACTACTTTCTACGTACGATCAAATGGATAGTTTGATTCCTTTCTTTAAGGTATTAAGTTTCAGTTTAAACATATCTATATAACATCGACTGTGAAAGAAAGTTATTACAAATTATGGTAATCACTCTCGATGATTGCTTCCTCGTAACAAGAGGGTCATGATGCCCTGTATCGCACCTCTGGACCCGTGGGGGGGGGGGGGGGGGGGGGGAGAGGCAATTTTGACCTCGGGGCTATAGTATGAAGAGTTCTTGTAAAGGTTTATTAGATAAAGCTACATGCCAAACTTAGTCGCCCTAGGCCATATGGTTTAGGTCTAGAAGACTTAAAGTTTCCACCATAGAAGCCTATGTAAAACTTGAGGCCCCAGAGGTGGGGGGGCAAGTTTTACCCTAGGGCTAAAAGTTGATGAGTTTTTGTAGAAGTCCATTAGATGACGCTAAATGCCAAATTTGGTAGCCCTACTAGGCGATATGGTTTAGGACAAGATTTTTCAAGTTTTCACTATATAAACTTAAGTAAAACTTGTGACACTCTGGCGAGGCCAAATTTGACCCTAGCGGGACTATAACTTGATGAGTTTTTGTAGAGGTTTATTAGATGAAGCTACATGCCAAATTTGAGAGAAGATATTTAAAGTTTTCACTATATAAACCGATGTAAAACTTGTGACCCCCGGGGAGGGGGCCATTTTTGACCGCAGGGCTATAATTTGAAGATTTTTTGTAGAGGTCCATTAGATGAAGCTTTACAGCAAATTTGGTAACCCCTTACGGTTTCGGACAAAAAGATTTTTAAAGATTCCAATATTTTTCAGTTTTCTTGCCATGACAACCAGAGTTTTGATAGGAATCAAATTCTTTGAAGAGGTTCTGAAGAGGGCCATGGGAGGATCATTTCGGTGAAGTTTCGTTAAAATCCGATGGGCAATTTAGAGAAGACGATGTTTGAAATAAAAGTTAACGCAGGCACGCACGGACGGACGGACGCAAAGACGGGCGGACGCACAACGGACACAGGGCCATGACGTAAGCCCGTTGGCCTTCGGCCAGTGGAGCTAACCAGTACTCGCGCCGCAGCCGCAATGATAGTACATGTAGGTCCAAAAGTTGGCCCCGGTAATCACTGAAATCGAACCCAGGACCTTTGGTGTGAGACGCCGACGCTCTTCCCCCTACAGCACTGTCTCCACATTACAATTGTCCTCTTAACGCTTACCCTAAATATCCTAATAAATAATATAACTAAATAACTGAGATGAGACTTTCAAATCGATCGTAAAAATCCAAATTTTGCTATTTGAATTTTTTTTCTTGGGGTGGGGGGGGGGGGGGGGAAGACAGTGTTCATCCAAATTCAGACTGCATGTTCTGTGCAGTCTGATCTTGATCTACACTGTCTGCAAAAGGTCAATGAGTTGGGCTTAGCAGCCTAAGGGTTAAATAGCTTAGCGAATTTACAACAGACGATTTTTAAAACATATTAGTTAGATATGGATAATTAACACGTATTAACCCTTTCACGACACAATCCAAAGGCTTAACGACCCTAAAGGAAAACGCTTTTTGAAAAACATTGCAGGAAAAGGAGAAAATGCTGGTTACCAGTATTGTCTCCTTTTCCCACAATGTATTCTCCTCTATCAAAGAACTTCAGATCATTTGTGTCAATTCTGAATTTGTCATTTGCAGAAGTTTCGAATTTAGAAGAGTCTAAAATGTGTTGTTTGGGAAAGGATTAAGGTCAAATACATGGATTTATTGACATTGTGATAAAAGGAAAAATTGCTGCAAGACGATAAAATTTATCTGCAGATGGTAACGGTTCTTCTTGACTCCTTGCCAAACGGCAAAATTCTAGACCCATTCAAATTGAAAGCACTCGTATTTGGAGACGACAAATTAAATATGGCGCAGATGAGGAAATTTTTATTTGAAAGGGTAGAAAGAAAACATTGTGGGAAAAGGAGAAAATGCTGGTTACCAGCATTTTCTCCTTTTCCCACAATGTTTTCTAAAGCCTGCTCATAGGTTTTTAAAATGCAGGATTGTGTGGTAAATGGTTAAAGACGATTTTCTATTACCATACTGCCAGTAAACACATTTATTCTCACAGAGTCAGAGAAAACAATTAAGACTTGACAATAACGGGGAGAGTCCTTGAAACGGTCTCACATGCCTGATGTGACCGAATTGTTTAGAACTGACTTTTTTTTTTTGTCGTCAAATTTGTTTGGGGACTAAAAATCAGTCTAAATTACAAATGAATTTTCTGTCCTTGTATTGAACTATGTGAACAGTAGACCCAAGACCAGACTGACAACTTTGTGCAGTTTGTTCTTGTCAAACACCGTCTGCAAGAGCTACTTACTTGCAGATGTTCGAGAAAGTATTGAGAAAGTATAAAACCCCCAGACCTTATGTTTCGCAACAAGAAGATTTTTAAAGTTTTCATGGCATGAGCCCATGTAAAATTTGTGACCCCCAGGGAGGGGCAATTGTTAACCCAATTGCTATGAATTCAACACTCTTGGTAGAAGTCCATTAGATGAATCCAGATGCCATACTGGTAGCCCTAGGCCTCATGGCTTCGGACATGACGATTTTAAAGATTTTCAATATTTTTCAACTTTTTTTGCCATGGCAACACAGACGGGCGGAGAGATAGACACACGGACGCACGACGGACAAAGGCCTTTAGGCAACTGGAGCTAAAAACACCAATGTCGGCGCCTATGTAGTAAATTAGGTTCGAATGCCTTAAAAGTCACACAGCATAAACGACAATTAATTAGAAAATGAACGCGCCAAATTGTCTGATCAATTTACAAGAAAGACAAGTAGCCTACAGTACAGTAAAATGAAATACACAAAAAGTATATACCTCTAACTATTAGTGTAAAAATGCAGTAATGTAAGTTTTCTGCTTTAGGTTTACAATTTATCTGCTTTTGTCAGCTTTATCTCTTTACCAAACGACAAAATTTTAGACTGATCCAAATTGAAAGCATAAGCAGACGACAAATCAAATGTGGCTAAGAACTGAAACTTGTTTTGGGAAAGATAGAAAACATTGTGGGAAAATGAGAAAATGCTGGTAACCAGCATTTTCTCCTTTTCCCACAATGTTTTCAAAAGGCCTTTTCTTCAGGGTCGTTAAAAATCGGGACTGTGTGGTAAAGGGTTAAAAGTTCGTCGTAGTACTATCTACGATTATTTAAGTTGATTCAATATGGTGTGAAACATACGTAGACACAATCTCCGAGCAGAGTTGTCGTTCGTTACTCTCACCATACATCTCTGCAACATGCTAAATGACAAGAATCTTGTAAAACCGAGGAAAACATGTTTTGTTACTGTTTAACTGTTTCATGTGTAACATAATAAAGTAGACAAAGGAAATATGATTCCGGATACATTATAGGTGCATTCAAAACTGATGAATTTACCTGTATACAATGGAACTATTTTTTCAAGCTTCTTGATCACAATCTTACGCCAATTGTAAAAAAAAAAAAAAAATGGCTGCGCCCATGAATGATGACAATTTAAACAAAATTAAAAAACAAGTTATCGTCCTTTAAGAAACATTTAAGCTTTTCAGAAAATCCCTTTTTTTCACATTTCCTACCACTGAGTCTGATTGGCCGTATGCTGTTTGAACAGCACACAAAACAATCAATTGGTCTTTCTTTCACCGGCGTTTGTGTCGCCATTTTGAGTTATGGTCATGTGACGAAAATATCACGTGATGACGGACTACTTTCTGAGCCAACTACAGAGGTGAATGGGAATGATCCGTAGTGCAAGAGAGTGACGTAGACAAACAAGAACCGGAACGAAAACTTCGAATAAATATCATGATTATAATTTACTGCAATGGTAGTATTTGTATATAGAAAAAATCAGCGCGTTGTCCTTGCAGAATGAAATATATCCAAATCTTTAGCAAGTATTTGCCCCAGCCTCACATAAGCTGGCTTCGATTGACGCTTCAATAAAACTTTTATCAGAAAAAGCTTTCATGGAATCTTACAGTAACAAAATGGCTATTCCGCCGTTGGTTCCCATCTCACTCGATAAAGGACTTCCTTCTTGTCCCCCACCCTTCTTTTGAGGCGTTCTGAAATTTTTGCCAATGGAACGCCACTGAAAGATGTTTCTTATAGGAAAGATCTGTGCTGATCTGTGCTCATGGCATAAAAATATTAACGTTTGCAAGATATGTATGACAAATCCAAGCTACGTGGGAGGCAGGCATTGATTTGGGATGGATTTCAGCACAGCTGGGTTTGGTGTGGTAATTATGGTCAAGTTACACTCGTGCTTAAACGCCCAGTGTTCGTGTTGAACAAATTGCTGCTCGTTTTGAAAGCATAGTTAAGCGATATATATAGCTGCTAGGTACATTGTACGATACGATCTCTATACCGATTTAAATCAAGAAATCTATTACAGAAAAGTTGAATAAACTTATTTCTTTGCCATGGAATAATATTCTTAACTTGTTCATCTTGAAAGCATTTCCAGTCGAAAAAATTAAAGTGGCTCAAATGATGGAATTTGTCTTTGATAGGGTAGAAAACATTGTGGGAAAACAGAAAATTCTGATTACCAGCATTTCCCCTTTTCTAACAATGTTTTCAACAGTTTTCTTTCTTGGAGTCGTTGGAACTTTGGATTGCTTGGCAAAAGTTTAAAAGACTTGTATATGCCCAGCTGTCTTGGAACCTTACTCACCAATCTTCCTAAATTGTATTCTCAGTCTAATTCCAGATCTAGACAGTAACACGATTTCTGATTGGCTAAACCACTAGTTGATTTGCACCTTAATCTTTTTAAACCTTAATCGTATCTCAACCGGTGCATGGAAATGAACAATAAGCACCTCTATGGTATTGAGCACTGAATTGGCATATGAAGGCAAAAGTATCCATATCTGTACAATTACACTGTTGTTTTTTCCTTTTTCCTTTAATCCGTTTTCAATATTTTTTTTCCTTTTTTATACTGTCTTTTTCGTTGACTATGATGGCTTAGCATTAGGTATTCCAATTTCGGCATCATCAACCATGGTTTACTAATTATATCGATGCAACAATGTATCAAATGTAGGCTTTGCTTTTTATTTCAGATATGATTGTAACACTAGAGAAGAAAACTGTACCACTCAAATACAAATAAGTCATGCTCTGGCAAAAGGGGGCTTAATGCATCTCCTCGATGTGTGCTATACCAAGCAAGTCATCACATGATCGTTGATCCATAAAATTCATTTTATTTAGCAACCGACTGAATCATGAGATATCCTGGTACTTGGACATACAGAAAATTGACTGACAGCAAAAAGTTTCGGCACAGGTCAGCCTGCGCGGATTGCGCAGGCTGACCTGGGTCGATACTTTTTGCAGATACATTAAGACCCCCTTTCACAGAACATGACTCAAATCAGTGCGAATTATCTCTATACGACTATGTTGACCCTTCACCAAACAAACCTGTGTCTTAACGACCTTTTAGAAGAAGACTTTTAAAAACATAGTTGGAAAAAGGAGAAAATGATACCGGCATTTGTTCCCTTTTCCCATGACGTTTCCTACCACTTTAAAAAAAGACAGAAATCATCTCTTGAGCAACATTTAACCTTTCGTCTCCTTGTGCTTTCAATTTGGTCGAATTTAAAATTTGCCCGTTTGGTAAAAAATATTAAGCATGAACTTCTCACAAAGGAGGCGCTGTTTCCTAGACACTTTATAACTGAATCACACGCGGTTGCGTGCTTACTTGGAAGATATTTTCCCTAGTGTGATGTTGATTACTTCTTAATTTGGTGGACTCACGATTTAACTTCCGTCATTAATGGTGGAATCCTTCAAAAGTTTGTTCATAATTGAGCCATGCTCTGTGAAAAGGGGGCTTAATGCATCTGCGAACAGTATCGACCCAGGTCAGCCTGCGCAGTCCGCGCAGGCTGACCTGGGCAGAAACTTTTCGCTATTGGTGAATTTTCTGTACGTCAAAGGAACAGTCTACCCTATGATACAGTCGGTTGTTAGACAAAATGGACTTTATGGATCCATGATCATGTGATGACATGCTTGGTATCATGCATCACGGAGATGCAGTAAGCCCCCTTTGCCAGAGCACGGCACAGTTATTTTTTGTGCCCATTCACAAATCTGATTATGTTATTTCTGAACGTGCAAATACCGACTGCCCGTGCCGGAATTCTAAGCATCGTATTGTATTTGTCTGGCATTATTTACGTCGATTCTTTTTTCAGTAAGATAAAATTCTGCATTAGCTGCGTGTATTTTAATCTTTGATCACTGGCAAGTATCCCCCGCAGTTAACCCTTAAGCTGCTAATCGCGACCCACTGACCTTTTGCGGACAGTGTAGATGAAGATCAGACTGCACAGGACGTGCAGTCTGATCTTTGATCTACACTGTCTGATAAGGTATTTTCTTTCCGGTGAAATCAACTTTGAAACCGCAATGTTTGGGCTTTTAGTATTGAGTAGAAATTTGCGTTTCATTTATTCAGCAGTTTAAGTGTTAACTTACTACAAAGCCCTTTGATAGCGTAATTACATTTAGCCATCAAACCAGTGAAAAAGCATTCGCTGTTGGTTAAGCCTCGCTGAAGTAGACACCTTCTTTTAAATAATGTCAAAACTACTACTAGCACAGAAAGGTTCGACGCATTTAGGAGACCTGATAGAAATCGGAATTAAAAGATTTTATTCTTGAGAAATATAACTACTTGTTACGTCATCATAATACTACTTATACATGGAATAATCAATTTTCTGACGGTGAAAGCTTCAGGTTATGAAAATATGTAGAGAAAGCGTAACCTGTATGAATAAAACAAATTAGACTTTAGGTTGCACGATTTTGAACAGCATTGTTTTCTGCGCGTAAGTTAAAAAAATATACATCTACAAGTACAGACACTTATAAAGACCCAGAATTTGTTTTGAAATTAATTTCGAACGTCATAGAAAGAGTAAAATTTAAATTTCGAAGTGATACCGGCATTTGCGACTGTTTTATCGTTGACTCGAACTTGCAACATATCTAGAGCATAAACTTATTAAATCTATACTATTTACGAAGCAACATAGAACTTTCAGCAACTAGCACAGTTTTTTTTTTTTAATTGGTACAGCTTGTAAGGCTACTACCAAAGACTCTGAGGAAAGGCCAAAAACCCCACACAGCACTGCCTAATCAGTCCTCATGGTCGTGTAGCACACACACAAACAAAAAGGAAAAGGCTTAACCCTTTCCCAAACGACAAATTTTGGACTGGTCCAAATTGAAAGAGTTTGCAGACGACAATTTTAAATTTGATGAAAATGGCAGAAAGGTCTCAAAAAGGGTAGAAAACACTGTGGGAAAAGGAGAAATTTCTCGTTACGAGCACTTTCTCCTTTTCCCACAGTGTTTTCAAAAGACTTGTACTGCAGACACGTGAAAACCAGGGCTTGTTTGGGAAAGGGTTAAAAATTAAAAAAGTTTTGCCGGTTTTGTTTTATTTACACACCATATGGCGTGTAACACATGAAAAGGGGCCTTCGGACATATGCGTAAAAAGTGTGTCGTTCTAGATCAGCCTGTGCAGTCTGTGACTAATCCGAGACGACACTTCCCGTTTTTGTGCGATTTTCTGTTTCACGAAAGTCTACTGTATGAAAAAAAAAAAATCGTATGTAGTCGTAAGGTGCCGTCTCGGATTAGCCTGCGCAGGCTAATCCGGGACGATATTTTACGCAAATGTTCGAAGGTCTCATTTCGCATGTTGCGTGCAAATTATGATAATCAGCCCTAACAAAGTATTTGGAGAACTCAATCAAGCTTCGTTCTCATCCATATTTTCAGCGCATTTGTCACATGATTGCATTGTCTTTTATTAACCCTTAAAGCGCCTTTCACAACTATAGTTGCCCTTGCGGCCAGTGTAGGTCAAGATCAGGCTGCACAAAACGTGCAGCCTGATCTTTGATCTACACTGTCCGCTTTGCTGAAACACTAGACATGAAAAGTGACCACAAAATTGCAATTATCTTGGTTTTATTCTAGACTGAAAATGTCCATTCGGTTTATTCGGCACTTTAAGGGTTAACAGTGTTCTATACTGTCGAATGAAATATGTGTAAACTAAAAGCCTGTTTGTGCTTAACTCTTTAGCACGCAATCGCGAAATAAAAGTCTTCAGAAAACATTGATGGAAAAGAAGAACATGCTAATAACCAGCATTTTCTCCATTTCCAACATTGTTTTCTTCCATATCAAAGGCAAGTTCTAACCTTTAGGCCACAATTGATTTGTCGTCTGCAATTGTTTTCAATATGGCCAAGTTTTTATTTTTAATCGGGCGGTAGACCGATTAGAGAGATGGAAAACTTCGGAAACCCGTCTACTCAGGGCAAACTGATGTAACTGCAACTCGAAACAGCTTTTACTTACAGCGTTTTAACGCTTATACCTGCTGTGATGACCTTATTACAAAAACTACTTTTGACCCAGATAACCGCACTTTTGACCCAGATAAGCGCAGGAATAGTAATTAGCGGTAAACAGGCGTTAAGTAATGTCAAGTAATCCCATAATAACTTTTCAATTATGTAATAAACGGCGGTTACAATTTGTTTAGTATTGAAGTATGTCATAATTACAGTATTATCAAAATCTCTGGCCAGCAAAAACTGGAGCAGTTTACTTTCAACACGATTATAAGAAATATGGTCAGTAATTAGCAGCAACTTTATGAATGAAACGAGTGCGAATCAAGTGTATATTGGGTGATGTGAACACATCTTGTAGTCGTCTGCTGTCCATGTCATTCGGCAAATTTCGAGTGATCCGTTGATAGTTATACGTAGTTACGGGATCAGCCGAGTTGTGACGAGTGCTCTCCGTATATGTAGCAGGTGTTGAAAAGATAACAGGTCATTTTGGTCTTGAGAGGAATAAAATCGCAACAGGAAACATTGCTTGAAAAGAATTTGAAAATTTAGATTGCTCTGCCTAAGAGAAAACTGATGCACAGAACGTGCAGTCTGATCTTGGATGTATACTGTCCGATAAGGAGATATTTCTTTTTCCAAAAAAGAATAAGTTTGACATAGAATTATTCGGGTTTTACCACCGGTTTGAAATTTCATTTCACTGTTTTAGCAGGATAAGGGTTGAATTGTTTTCACAGCCCCCTTTCCTCTCCTTCCAGCCATGGCACTACCATTTTACACTCACTTACATGTTTCCTCTTGGTGAGTTTCTACAGACTGGAATCAGTCTGTAAACCCTTGACCAAACAATCCTGTGTGGCTTTGAAAATATAGTTGGAAAAACTGTATGTATTCAGCATGTTCTCTTTTTCCAACAGCGTTTTTCACCCATTTAAAAGATTTTCGAAATTTTGTCAAATAGGACATTTTCATCGAGGATAAAAAAAAAACCCTGACACGGTCACACAAATAAGCTCACTTACTGTTATATTCTCCATATCTGAATCAACTGACCAGAGAAAAAGTCTTTGCAGAGAGTGCAGATTCAGACCAGACTGCTCAGAACATGCAGTCAGATCTTGGATCTGTCATGCCAGTTTTCCGAGTTATTCTACTCAAGACAGCAATGGTCCTGCAAGATTTAGGCTGCTTTTCTAAGCTTAACATGTCTTTTTTAACAATTTAGCGCTCTAAGCGTGCAAATGTAAGCAACATGTTTGTCTCATCAGCTGTTCCACATTGGTCGATTCTCATCCTTTCCACATTTCAGGTGAAGAGATCAAGGCTACCGCAGTTATGCTCTTACTGATTAGAATGACTCAAATACAATTACTTGTGCTGGCTATGGACAAGTAAAGTCGCTTTTGAAGACAATAAAAGATAAAGATCAGACTGTCCTTTGAACGCAATGCAGTTTAATATCACAGACGTTCATATCTTAGATCTAATTGTCTGTTTATTTGGGATGTATATGGGGAGAAAAACGACCATGAAACTGAAGCCTAATGTTTGATATTGTTTTCCTGACTGTAAAAGGCTAGTCGATTAACTGGGTGTTTTAACTCTTAACCAAACTATCCTTTGTTAATGCCCATGAGAAAGAAGTTGAAAACATTGTGAGAAAAGGGGAAAATGCAGGTTACCATTTTCTCCTTTTCCCATGTTTTTTTACCCTTTCAACGATTCAGATCATCATTTGGTCTACATTTAATCGTCATGTGCAGATGCTTTTGATTTGGACAAGTCTAAAATTTTATCATTTGGTAAAGAGTTGACGGTTAGGGAGCTATTGGGTATCTACATTCTTTGAAAGTATAATGTAGGAGAAATTTGCCAGCAGACGTTTGGACTGGGCGATTTGGCCCGCTAAAAAATAAGTAGGACAGTTTGTCAAGATGAATACGATTTCTTGTTCAAAATGGAAAAATGAAAGGCCTACAAGCAGCCAAAAGTAAACAGTTCCAAAGTTATAATGCAGACATATGTTATACGGCTTTCATATGTTACAATACAGTTACCAAAGTTGCCAAAGTTACAGAAAAGAATATATGTATTTTTTCACTCTTTTAAAGGGTTGGTAGGTACTGCTGTTCATGATGAGTGATATCTAAAACTTGATAATGGGTATTGCTGATCAGAATTGTCACATATCTTTTATGTTCTGTTGTTGTCGGCTGGCAAACATAACTTATATTTTAACCAATCGTTAAACTACTAATTTGTAAAAGGCAGTTTAAAAAAGTGGGATCCTACGTAGCTCATTTGTAACGGTGTTGGATATTTTGTCCAAAACATAGTTCAAACATCTACCATCTGATTTGTGATTTCAAACCACTGTAATTATTCAGTGTCGACCGATTACAGTGTTTATAGCACTTTGATTGAGTAAAGCGCTTGGAGGGTTTATGCCGAACTGGCAGCCATCTTGAATGCCATCTTATTTATACAAGCATTAACAAAGTCGCAAACGTTTGCTTTGAAACAATAGACCAAGACGCGCATTTTGATTATGTAATTGACAAGTGTTGTATACAGTAGACCATTCTTTTGAAAGACAACTCCTAGACTTCGCTCCGCTTCTCCTCTCACTATGTTTTCATTAATGTGAATCTACTTTTATAAGATTTTCTTCTTTTCCCATAATGTTTTTTACGGAAATTGGAGACGATTTCATTCAGGTAAGCAAAGTTGAATTTGTCGTCTGCAAATGCTTTGAATTTGGACAAGTCTGGATTTTTGTCGTATGGTAAAGACTTAAGTGGATCTCAGTGAAGTGGACCTCCGACACAGAAAGTCGGCAGTGATCGAATTCCGAATATCTTTAGAGATTTACAATACTTTAAAGAGAAGACACTCTTCATCCTAGTGACACGTGTAAAATTCGTAAAGTAATATATCAGCAATGTTCTGGCATAGGGGGGCTTAATGCATCTCCGTGATGCATTGTACCAGTCAAGACATCACATAGTTCAGGATCTATCCAATCCATCTTGTCTAACAACCAATTGAATCGTGAGGTAGACTGGTCCTTGGACATACAGAAAATTGACCAATAGCGAAAAGGTTCGGCCCAGGTCAGCCTGCGCGGACTGCGCAGGCTGACCTGGGTCGATACTTTTCGCATATGCGCAGTCCGCGCAGGCTGACCCGAGTCGATACCTTTCGCAGATGCATTTAGCTCGCTTTTCATAGAGCGAAGGATCATATACATTAACATGTAAATAACTTCGAATAAACACACTGCGATAGAACAATGCATCTAGAAATCTCATCTTTGATTAATAATTAATTCGTATTTTTTTTTTACGCCAAGTTTATTTTATGTGGGATAACATAGTGCCCTTTATCACATCATCTAATACTAAGTGCGTAAATGAGAAAAATGGAAGGGACAGAAATTTAGCCAGCTTAACTCTTTCCTAGACGACAAAATTTCAGACTCGTTCAAACTGAAGGCATTTGCAGACGACAAATGAAATGTGACCCAAAACTTTAAGTTTTTTGAAAGGGTAGAAAACATTGTGGAAAAAGGATAAAATGCTGGTTACCAGCATTTTCTTCTTTTTCCACCTTGTTTTCAAAAGGCTTCTCCATGCAGATTGTTTGGTAAAGGGTTAAAAGTCGCACTAAGGCTTTCGTAGACGACACCAGGCAACACGATCTTCCTTTAGTCCTCGAACTTGCAGTGTATCTTATAGTTAAACGTTCAAGTTTGTCTTTGTGTATGAATATATACTGCAAACATGGAAAGTGACAACTAAACCTTGCATTCTGTTGTTCACAAATATTTTCACCAATTAAAGAATTCCCTACAGGTTACATAAATGTGTAGTGCTTTGGGCGTGTGGCACAGGAGTTGCTTTCTGCCCGAGCCATACCCTGCCTGATCTTTGCTTATGACTGAATTCCTGAGGGGCGATAAGAAACCCGTTATAAAAGATAAGATGAACTATCTTGCCTAGCCAGGATAATTTCATCCCATTTCTATAAATTTCTTTCCTAAGCAAGTATTTCTAAAAAAAAAAAAACTGCTTATGTTCTCATAGCATATTAAGACAGCAAACCTTACTATCAACCAGTCCAAATTGGAGGGACAACACAATTGATGGCTGAAGACTTTTCTCTCCTACAACTTTTCTTTTTTGAATACAATCCTTCAGAAAACACTGACATCTCTATTCAAATCTTTCTTGAAAAGTCGTCACTCCTTAATTATTGTCAGTCATTTGTCCATTTTTTGGGGGAAAGTAAAGATTACTATCGCTTTTACTTTTATGTTCTTCATTTCGATTAAAATGACAGACACAGCTTTAAAAAATATACGTATTTGTTGTGGCATTCTGTTGCTGTTTGGGAGCTTGTCTGTGTTTGTGTGTGTGTGTGGTTTTTTTTTAACATCATAATAGTCATTTTACGATCCGTAGAAATTACTCGAAGGCTGATGGTCAACTTAACCACAATTTTTTTTTTTTTTTTTTTTTCCCGATTCTGACCATGCGCAGAAAAGACAGAACAGTGACGTTTAACAACGTAATTTAAATTGAAACTTGCGAGGGCTAAAAAAATGAAAAATAAGAAGAACATATCAATACAATCCAAAACGAAAATATAACTTATACATACTATGGCAACTGATATAAAAAGTTACAGTCTTACCTCCAAATTAACTGTTTGGTTTAGAAAAAAGAATGGTATCCCCGATGAGGGAAGAACGCCGCCGTCTACTAGAGATTCCTGTGATTTTATCACTCTCCGATATGTCGTCTGACACCACTCAGTGATCAGTGAAATAACGTCCAAGGAGAGGAAGCTTGCAGCAAGTCACGTGATCTTGTTGAAAGTAGATAAAAGGTTGGCTTCCGCTTTGAGGTAGAGTCGTACCTAATTGGCTCTCGGCAACATCAATATTTACAGACGCCGGTCATGAAGTAAAATGACGATGAAAACTGTAATTTAACTATCCCCTAACTTGTCCAATAGTGCTTCTAAATGTTCAATAGATCTCGGTTTTATTTTTGTTAATACAGAGGATGAAATACCAATAAAATGGAATGAAACTAGGCAACGGATGACGTGCGCATGAAATACAAAGTATCGCTTTCCAAGAAAAAAAGTCATCGGCGCGTCAGAAACGAGCATCTTTTTATTCTCAGTCTGCTTTACTGTCTTCGTATATGTTTCTCACTCGCTGATTCGGTACCTATGTAGTTGGAGATCGAATCTCAATTTTAAAAGAAAAAAAAAAAAAAAAAAGGGTTTACTCTATTAGGTATAAATACAAATTACAGACTAAGTTTCTTGTCAAAGAGTCCTTTGATTTTCCATGTTGCGGATAAAGATATTCTAAGTCCAAACGTAAAAAGAAAAGATATTGTTTCTATACTATATTGAACATTCCATACATTTTGGTTTTATATGGATATCATACTGTTCACTGTAATTAAAAAAAAAAGGTTTACCATTGTAGTACAAAACAAAATGATTTTTTTTTTTCTTACAACACAGGTACAAGAATTTTCCATGAAAAAAAAAAGAAAAACTGATTACCCCAAAATACAATTGAACAAGACTTTCAAGTTTAACTACCATGCCACCTTTTCAACAAAGATGGGAGCTGACTGTATAGTCATTGAAGGCGTCTCGACTTACTAACACCTACAAGAATAGCCCAGAAACCATTCTTGTTGCATAGCCTGTAGAAAGAGATCAACAAAGATCAAATAAAAGTCTCTATCTCTATTAGATCTTTTATGACTAAAACGAAAACAGAAATCCGTTTTCACCAGTAATCAAATGTTGAGATACAGCACAAGTAAGTTTAATTACCATGTAGATCTGTCGCTTGATTTTCGAAGCAGATGAAATAAAAGTAAAGCGAGTGTACACCTATTCCATACAAAAGAAAAATCTGAGGAAACTTGCAAGCAGCGACATGTGACAAGATGTCAGTTCATACAGCACGATTCGACGGGAAAAGGCAGTGTTTTCCTCAAGTTCTGCTAACAATGCAAGATTATTTGAGAGAAAGAAAAAATGTGAATGTTGTAGGCTTTGTTAAAAACTTTAAGATATTGATTTTTCGACATCTAGAGCTCCCGGTCGAAATTTGTATCGAAAAAAAGTGTAGCACAGTCGAAACAATCTTTCTGTTGATACAACGCATGTCAAATACCATATGCTACACCAGCATCAAGTGTAAGAGTGAAATTTTATAGCAACTAGTCTTTGGTTCTAAGATATTGGTTCTACTCCGTTTGAACAACAAAGAGGGGTCCCAGAGGTGGCTCCCTCTCCTTACAGAGGGTTATGTCGACATTCTCTATGTAACCAGGTTTTATTTCGATTATGCAATTCCATATCATGTATATATGCCCTTGTATATGTTCTGTGTATCTGTACGCTTGTGAGGACTTTTTAGTATGCTGATGTACACGTGCAAGTTGTCTTTGTCCGTGTTTTTCTTTCCCACTCTTTTATTTACCTCTCGTTTACTAACATCGTTCACCACTCGGCACTCTCGCTCTGTACTTCACAAGTTAGAGACGTATTTTTGCATTGTTGTGCAGTTAGTTTTGAACAAGAGGACTTATAAAGTTTTCTCTAAAAAAGCCCATGTGAAAGTTGTGATCCCAGGGCGAGTCAATTTTTTACCTATATAACGATTTCGAGCTATAATTATGAGCTATAATTACTTGAATCCTGGAAGAGGTCAACAAGATACAGTCACATACCAAATAACACGACCGTGTTGTTAGAATATTTTCAAAGTTTCCTCAGTAAAACATGGGAGGCGGGGCTTATCTCGATTCAGTGTCTAAATTTTGAACAAATTCAGACGAAATCAACCAGATGAAGTATATGCCATATTTGGTAGCCATAGGCCAAACGGTTAAGAACAAGATGATTTTTCAAAAGTTCACTGTAAAAACCGTGTACGCTTGTGACCCCTGGGACAGAGCCATTTTTTTGCCCCTGGGATATAATATGAAGAATCTTATTTAATGTCCATTAGCTGAAACTACATGCCAAATTTGGTAGCCATAGGCCATACGGTTTAGAAACAGAAGATTTCTGAAGTTTTCAATATACTTGTACAACCCCAGGTAACACTTGTGACACCCGGGGCGGGGCCAATTAAGGTCCCAGGGCTACAATGTGAAGAATCTTAGTAGAGATCCATTAGATGAAGCTACATGCCAATTTTGGTATGCCTAGGTCATATGGTTAAGAAGCAGGAGATTCTTAAGTTTTCACCATTTAAGGCCATGTAAATCTTGTGACCCCCGGGGAAGGCCAAATTTGGCGCCAGTGCTAATTATGAGAAAATTTTGTAGAAGTCCATTAGCTCTATGCCTTACGGTTTCGGACAGGAAGATTTTTAAAGATTTCCAATATTTTTCAGTTTTGTTGCCATGGAAACCGCAGTTTTTACAGGAATCAATGTCTTTGAAGAAATTCTGAAGAAGACCGTTGCAGAATCATTTCTGTAAAGTTTGGTCAAAATGGGAATGGTAGTTTCAAAGAAATAGAAATTTAAAATGAAAGTTGACGCATGCATGCACAGACGTGCGACGGACACATGGCCATGACATGAGCTCACTGGCCTTTGGCCAGTGGAGCCAAAACTGTGAGCTCTTAAACATTTTAATGTAAATGTGAACGCTGACTTCAACGCCATTGCAGACACCGGGGGTAGCATACTAGTTCCTCCTAGACTCCGCCGAGACGAGCTATAAACAAAAACAGACAAACAATGATAATAATCAATGTTATTGAAGCGTGGCAGATGGTCCAAATCAATGTACAAGTACCCTAAGTTTCTTGTCAAAGAGTCCTTTGATTTTCCATGTTGCGGATAAAGATATTCTAAGTCCAAACGTAAAAAAAAAGATATGGTTTCTATACTATATTAACCATTCCATACACGTTGGTTTTATATGGATATCATACTGTTCACTGTAATTTTTTACCATTGTAGTACAGAATGAAATGATTTTTTTTTTTTTTTTCTTACAACACAGGTACAAGAATTTTCCATGAAAAAAAAAGAGAAAAACTGATTACCCCAAAATACAATTGAACAAGACTTTCAAGTTTAACTATCATACCACCTTTTCAACAAAGATGCGAGCTGAATGTATAGTCACTGAAGGCGTCTCGACTTACTAACACCTACAAGAATAGCCCAGAAACCATTCTTGTTGCATAGCCTGTAGAAAGAGATCAACAAAGGTCAAATAAAAGTCTCTATCTCTATTAGATCTTTTATGACTAAAACGAAAACAGAAATCCGTTTTCACCAGTAATCAAATGTTGAGATACAGCACAAGTAAGTTTAATTACCATGTAGATCTGTCGCTTGATTTTCGAAGCAGATGAAATAAAAGTAAAGCGAGTATACACCTATTCCATACAAAAGAAAAATCTGAGGAAACTTGCAAGCAGCGACATGTGACAAGATGTCAGTTCATACAGCACGATTCGACGGGAAAAGGCGGTGTTTTCCTCAAGTTCTGCTAACAATGCAAGATTATTTGAGAGAGAGGACAAAAAATGTGAATGTTGTAGGCTTTGTTAAAAACTTTAAGATATTGATTTTTCGACATCTAGAGCTCCCGGTCGAAATTTGTACCGAAAAAAAAAAAAAGTGTAGCACAGTCGAAACAATCTTTCTGTTGATACAACGCATGTCAAATACCGTATGCTACACCAGCATCAAGTGTAAGAGTGAAATTTTATAGCAACTAGTCTTTGGTTTTAAGATATTAGTTCTACTCCGTTTGAACAACAAAGTGGGGTCCCAGAGGTGGCTCCCTCTCCTTACAGAGGGTTATGTCGACATTCCCTATGTAATCAGGTTTTATTTCGATTATGCAATTCCATATCATGTATATATGCCCTTGTATATGTTCTGTGTATCTGTACGCTTGTGAGGACTTTTTAGTATGCTGATGTACACGTGCAAGTTGTCTTTGTCCGTGTTTTTCTTTCCCGCTCTTTTATTTACCTCTCGTTTACTAACATCGTTCACCGCTCGGCACTCTCGCTCTGTACTTCACAAGTTAGAGACGTATTTTTGCATTGTTGTGCAGTTAGTTTTGAACAAGAGGACTTATAAAGTTTTCTCTACAAAAAGCCCATGTGAAAGTTGTGATCCCAAGGCGAGTCAATTTTTTACCTATATAACGATTTCGGGCTATAATTATGAGCTATAATTACTTGAATCCTGGAAGAGGTCAACAAGATACAGTCACATACCAAATAACATGACCGTGTTGTTAGAATATTTTCAAAGTTTCCTCAGTAAAACATGAGAGGCGGGGCTTATCTCGATTCAATGTCTAAATTTTGAACAAATTCAGACGAAATCAACCAGATGAAGTATATGCCATATTTGGTAGCCATAGGCCAAACGGTTAAGAACAAGAGGATTTTTCAAAAGTTCACTGTAAAAACCCATGTAAACTTGTGACCCCTGGGACAGAGCCATTTTTTTGGCCTTGGGATATAATATGAAGAATCTTAGTTAATATCCATTAGCTGAAGCTACATGCCAAATTTGGTAGCCATAGGCCATACGGTTAGAAACAGAAGATTTCTGAAGTTTTCAATATACATGTACAACCCCAGGTAACACCTGTGACACCCGGGGCGGGGCCAATTAAGGTCCCAGGGCTACAATATGAAGAATCTTAGTAGAGATCCATTAGATGAAGCTACATGCCAATTTTGGTATGCCTAGGCCATATGGTTAAGAAGCAAGAGATTATTTTTTTAAGTTTTCACCATTTAAGGCCATGTAAATCTTGTGACCCCCGGGGCGGGCCAAATTTGGCGCCAGTGCTAATTATGAGAAAATTTTGTAGAAGTCCATTAGCTCTATGCCTTACGGTTTCGGACAGGAAGATTTTCAAAGATTTCCAATATTTTTCAATTTTGTTGCCATGGAAACCGCAGTTTTTACAGGAATCAATGTCTTTGAAGAAATTTTGCAGAATCATTTCTGTAAAGTTTGGTCAAAATGGGATTGGTAGTTTCAGAGAAAAAGAAATTTAGAATAAAAGTTAACGCATGCATGCACAGACGTGCGACGGACACAGGGCCATGACATAAGCTCACTGGCCTTTGGCCAGTGGAGCCAAAACTGTGAGCTCTTAAACATTTTAATGTAAATGTGAACGCTGACTTCAACGCCATTGCAGACACCGGGGGTAGCATACTAGTTCCTCCTAGACTCCGCCGAGACGAGCTATAAACAAAAACAGACAAACAATGATAATAATCAATGTTATTGAAGCGTGGCAGATGGTCCAAATCAATGTAAAAGTACCCTAAGTTTCTTGTCAAAGAGTCCTTTGATTTTCCATGTTGCGGATAAAGATATTCTAAGTCCAAATGTAAAAAAAAAGATATTGTTTCTATACTATATTAACCATTCCATACACATTGGTTTTATATGGATATCATACTGTTCACTGTAATTTTTTACCATTGTAGTACAGAACAAAATGATTTTTTTTTTTCCTTACAACACAGGTACAAGAATTTTCCGTGAAAAAAAAAAGAAAAACTGATTACCCCAAAATACAATTGAACAAGACTTTGCGGATAAAGAATTTCTAAGTCCAAACGTTAAAAAAAAGATATTGTTTCTATACTATATTGAACATTCCATACACATTGGTTTTATATGGATATCATACTGTTCACTGTAATTTTTTACCATTGTAGTACAGAACAAAATGATTTTTTTTTCCTTACAACACAGGTACAAGAATTTTCCGTGAAAAAAAAAGAAAAACTGATTACCCCAAAATACAATTGAACAAGACTTTGCGGATAAAGAATTTCTAAGTCCAAACGTTAAAAAAAAGATATTGTTTCTATACTATATTGAACATTCCATACACATTGGTTTTATATGGATATCATACTGTTCACTGTAATTAAAAAAAAAAGGTTTACCATTGTAGTACAAAACAAAATGATTTTTTTTTTTTTCTTACAACACAGGTACAAGAATTTTCCGTGAAAAAATAAAATGATTACCCCAAAATACAACTGAACAAGACTTTCAAGTTTAACTATCATACCACCTTTTCAACAAAGATGGGAGCTGAATGTATAGTCATTGAAGGCGTCTCGACTTACTAACACCTACAAGAATAGCCCAGAAACCATTCTTGTTGCATAGCCTTTAGAATGAGATCAACAAAGAGCAAATAAAAATCTCTATCTCTATTAGATCTTTTATGACTAAAACGAAAACAGAAATCCATTTTCACCAGTAATCAAATGTTGAGATACAGCACAAGTAAGTTTAATTACCATGTAGATCTGTCGCTTGATTTTCGAAGCAGATGAAATAAAAGTAAAGCGAGTGTACACCTATTCCATACAAAAGAAAAATCTGTGGAAACTTTCAAGCAGCGACATGTGACAAGATGTCAGTTGATACAGCACGAGTCGACGGGAAAAGGCGGTGTTTTCCTCAAGTTCTGCTAACAATGCAAGATTATTTGAGAGAGAGGAAAAAAATTTAAATGTCGTAGGCTTCGTTAAAAACTTTAAGATATTGATTTTTCGACATCTAGATCTCCCGGTCGAAATTTAAAGAAATCAACCAGATGAAGTATATGCTTTATTTGGTAGCCATAGGCCAAACAAGAGGATTTTTCAAAAGTTTACTGTAAAAACCCATGTAAACTTGTGACCCCTGGGTCAGAGCCATCTTTTTGGCCCTGGGATATAATTTGAAGAATCTTAGTTAATGTCCATTAGCTGAAGCTACATGCCAAATTTGGTAGCAATAGGCCATAAGGTTTAGAAACAGAAGATTTCTGAAGTTTTCAATATACATGTACAACCCCAGGTAACACCTGTGACACCCGGGGCGGGGCCAATTAAGGTCCCAGGGCTACAATGTGAAGAATTTTAGTAGAAATCCATTAGATGAAGCTACATGCCAATTTTGGTATGCCTAGGCCATATGGTTAAGAAGCACGAGATTTTTTTGAAGTTTTCACCATTTAAGGCCATGTAAATCTTGTGACCCCCGGGGCGGGCCAAATTTGGCGCCAGTGCTAATTATGGGAAAATTTTGTAGAAGTCCATTAGCTCTATGCCTTACGGTTTCGGACAGGAAGATTTTTTAAGATTTCCAATATTTTTCAGTTTTGTTGCCATGGAAACCGCAGTTTTTACAGGAATCAATGTCTTTGAAGAAATTCTGAAGAAGACCGTTGCAGAATCATTTCTGTAAAGTTTGGTCAAAATGGGAATGGTAGTTTCAAAGAAATAGAAATTTAAAATGAAAGTTGACGCATGCATGCACAGACGTGCGACGGACACATGGCCATGACATAAGCTCACTGGCCTTTGGCCAGTTGAGCCAAAACTGTGAGCTCTTAAACATTTTAATGTAAATGTGAACGCTGACTTCAACGCCATTGCAGACACCGGGGGTAGCATACTAGTTCCTCCTAGACTCCGCCGAGACGAGCTATAAACAAAAGCAGACAAACAATGATAATAATCAATGTTATTGAAGCGTGGCAGATGGTCCAAATCAATGTACAAGTACCCTAAGTGACAGATTTGTGCATCCTCTATCACTACGCAAACAGTGTTTGTCGTTCCACCAGCGTCAATAGTCAGTTGGATACTGTGGCTCAACTCGTCCCAAACATGCTCGATCAGTGCCATATCTCGAGAAAGCGCGGGCCAAGGAGAACCGAGATAGTAGAAATGTTGTACAATCTACCGATGCATCCACACACGCTTGTACGGCAAGGACAGAGGAGTCCCCAATATATCTTTGGAACCTGACTCTGTGAGAGCTGACATTTTTCTGTTTCAGCAAATGGCGGTCAGAAAAGATATTAGCTGGTTTCGGTTAGTTGAAAATTTAGTGTGCATAGATTTTGACCATTGTCACGCTTTGATAACTCAAACTATCAACAATGAGTGTCAGTCTGCTTTCCTTTCTTCAAACAAATGAATCTTCTTACATTTTGATATAAGTTTGGCACAAGTTCTGCACCAAAGTTTAAATAAAAAAACCATCAGTGGTGCATTCATTTAAGCAATTGCCCAGATGCTCTAAGGTTGATGCAATCCTTGTTATGCATTAGGCTAATGTATTGAATCTGCATGGATAGTAGGTAACAAAATTGAACTAAATACCAAATTCATAATTTTTTTCCATACAATGCATGGCATTCAATAAGTAGAACTCTAAGTAGAAGGTGATTTTTTCTGTAAATCTACTCAAAAGTTGTCGGCCTCGACATCATACTACTACTGGTACAAACAAAATTTTAAATTCAAACTGCAATATAAAATAATTGAAACTGGTTGGGAATAAAAACAAATGAAGAAGACTGTTGCTGACTGTTTTTCCCTGCAACAAATGATTTTCTCAAATTTTTTACTCCGCATACATTATAATATCACCTGAGCGAAAATGAACACAATCTGTCTGTAGGAAGAAACTGGCATATGTCCTAAAAAACATTTTCAGTCAGGGTGGTTAAAATTTGGGACTGTGTAGTAAAGGGTTAACCCTTTACCACACAATTCCGACCTTTAACCACCCTGAAAAAAAGACTTTTGAAAACATTGTGGAAAAAACAGAAAATGCTGGTAACCAGCATGTTCTCCTTTTCCCGCAATGTTTTCTACCCTATCAAAGACAGAAATCATCATTTCAGCAACGTTTACTTTGTCATCTGCAAATGCTTTCAATTTGGTCAAGTCCAAAATTTTGCCGTTCGATAATGAGTTAATGGTCATGTGTTTTTAGGTGTTTTCTGAGATTACCAGCTAAGGTACATGAATACTGACATAGTTTACAGGAGTAGGGTTTTTCCCCGGTATGTGTCCTTGTATGTAGTCGAAGGTCTTTTTTGTTGTAAAAACCTTTACCACATCTCTCACAAAAATGGCTACGCTGATTGTTATGTCGCTTTATGTGAACCTTCAAACTTGCAGACGTTTTAAATGATTTTTCACAGCCAATGAAATCACATTTAAATGGAAACACATTCTCATGGACTTTGGAATGTTTCTCTTCCAAAGCTTTCTTGGTTTTGAAAGCCTTTCCACAAATATCACAAGTAAATGGTCTGTCATCAACATGAACAGTTTGTTTATGAACTTTTAGATTTCCTAATGTACTGAGGACCGCACCACATAGATCACACTGGTGTATGGTACTGATTTCAGTATGTAAACTCTTTTTATGATAAATAAGATGTGATGAGGAATAAAAACATCGCCCACACAAATCACAGACATAGGGTCTTTCATTGGAATGTTTACGTTTATGTATCTTAAGAGCACTGGCTTCTACATAGGATTTCCCACATATATCACATTGATGGGATCGTTCATTTCTATGATACTTTAAGTGAACCTGGTAGTTATAAAAATAACGAGAAGTGAACTTTTTTCCACAATACCTGCATGTAAATAAGCATCTTCCATTTCTTTTGTGGTTGTTGAATGAACCGAGAAGTTTAAAAGTTGTATTGCACTCACTGCAATAAAAACCTGTCCCCTCTCTTTTATTCTGAGCTCTTTTGGGCTTATTCTGTCCTCTGCTAGGGGTCTTATCTAGGTTGCTAGATACTTGACCAGACTTCAGCTGTTGGTCACTTCTACTTTGCTGTTTGGAATCTCCATGAAAACTTGTATTAATAGCATCAGTCTGTAAAATGCCTGTCACTTTTTCTTCTCCTACATCAATATCACATTCATTTGGCTGTTTTTCATCAGAAGCAGTATCAACAGATATTAAATTATTGATATTGTCATCAAAATGTTCCAGTTCCAGTCTAGGACAGAAAGTATGCTCTTTTGTTTTGAATGTCACTTTGTCTCCTGTTCCAGTCCAGTCTTCAACAGTTGAATATTCTTCAGAATCATGCCATAGTTTGGAGGTCTCGTGTTTTAGTAATAAATCTAGATCTAGTTTTTGACCACAGCCGCATGTGACTTCCAGACCTGAAAAAATAAATAAATGACCAGTTATGCTCTGTGAAAAGGGGAAAAAAGGGATTTTATAATGCATCTGCAAAAAGTTTTGACCAAGGTCAGCCTGCATAGTCCTAGCACTATAGCAGGCTGACCTCGATTGAAACTTTTTGCTATTGGTCAGTTTTCTGCATGTTAAAGGATTATTCTATTTCATGATTCACACAGTAAAGAATTATGCAATGACTTGCTTGGCATAATGCATCATGGAGATGCAGAAAACCCCCTTATACCAGAAAAACACTCAAATACATTCGTAAACACTTCTGATACAAGTTAAAACTAGAAACATGTCACCAACACAGATGCCCCAACAACATGACAAAGGTCACAATCGTGGTATCATTTCAAATTCAAACAAGGACCCATATTTTCACAAAGCACTGTGATCTTGACCTTTGAGCTGGCAAAATGGTTTTGCTGGTGACATGTTGTCTGTTCATGGCAATCGTTTGTGCCATATTAACAGTGCACATCAATGTTAAGGGCTGGCGAAATAACACCACCTTTTCCAAGAACACACACACAGAGAATTCACACTATATGCCCATCTGCTATTTTATGCCAAAGAGCATAATAAGGGCAGCTGCCTACAATGATAATAATTCTCAAAGCGCAAGTCTGAGGGACTCACTCTTGTTTCTGCTAGTAACTGATTTTCAACAAAGAATATAAAAACCATGAGAAAAACATGGCCTTGCCGCCTGCTGCATGCACTGATAATAATCTGCTTCCCAATTATAAGTAAGGGAGATAACACAAACACTTAGGTCAGGGTTATCCTTATATATCCTGATATCCCTATTTCATGTTCTTAGCAGCTCTACTAACAACCATTAAAATGGCTCCACTCGTTAAAGACATATGGCTTGCACAAGATTTTACCACCAGGAGATATCACTGGAGACAGATGGAGTAAACCAGAGTTACAATTTTTATACGCACCTCTCCTTTTTAATGTCATAAGCATTCCTATTCATTATCACTGACTTTCTAAATTGGTAGAGGTGTTTTAATCTTAAAAATTTCAACAAACATGGGAGATAACTCAAAACTACAGTCAGAGTTGTCTTTCCTCTATGTGTACCTTCTTATAACCCTTACAGCTTGATAAGGTATCATGAAAATATATTGACTGGTTAAAGGGTTATGGCCTGCACAAAATTTAACCTATGGGAGGTAACTCATTAAGTCAAATGAGAACTATTACCTTGTCTTTTAATCTTACTGTGACCTACATGTAGATTTTCTAACCTATTGTGTGTTCTTGGAAAAGGTGGTGTTTCACATGGGTACATTCTTCAAAGCAGAGTCCACTATTTATGCCAAATTTCAAAGAACTCAAGTTTCTTTACCTAGAACAATCAATCTTCTTCATTAAACTGAATTCTTTGAATTACTGTGAAGAAGACTATGGCAAGAACATTCAGTTGAAGTGTTCTGTATTTTGAAGGAATTAACAAGACTTAAAGTTTGAGCACAGACTCAGTTTTGCATGAACTTAAGTTAAACCCTTTGCCTTATTTTGAAATATGTAACGCATGTATGCACTCTGATGGGTCAAGTTAGGACCAGAGATTTCAGACACCAGGCTCCAGGGTCAAGGTCACAGCCAGGGGTGACTGCTCTGAAATTGAGTCAGTTCCACATCTCTTGAACCGCTAGTCTGATTTTAAAAATATTTCACACATGTGTGCACCTTGATGAGACAATGTGCAGAGCAAAGTTTTAGTTAACTGGCAAAATGGTCAAGCTCACAGCAGGGTCAAAGCTGACATGCTCTTGATAGCTTCCTTTGGGCATAGGTTGCCCAGCTTTGCACAGCTCTTGCTAAATTCACTTTGAATCCAGACATGGAGACTACCTGACACATAGAGTGCCTTCTTGACATATTGAAGACATTAGTTAATCAAAGCGCTGTAGGCTCTAATGGCCTGGGCATCAGAATGGGTGAAGAGGTAGGAAAATGAGGCCCAGAAGCTCAAAGTTGCTATCACATTTGTACAGGCTTAAAAACTGCTATCACATTTGTACAGACCAATAAAACAATATCTACATGTCTCACACTGACAGTCTGTGAAGTTGACAACAGAATGGAAAAACAGAAATTTGTAAAGGCAAATATAACAAGTATTTTTGTATAGCCTTGGTCTCATGGTCTTTATGGATTGAAAGGAGATAATTTTTAAAGGATTTTCTGCTTCCTATTTTCTTCCTTTACTTTGTTTTGGCAACAAATCATGGCAACAAACCAAAATGAACAGTGTGCAACAGCAGGGAATATTTCTGGAAAGCGCAAAAATCCACAATGGCCAAGCAATAAATCATATTTTTCTTTCATTTTACCGCACTCAGTCTATAGGTTGAAATAGTAACCATGTCCTTTGAGCAATGACAAGGAAAAACACAAAGTCTTTAAAAGCTAATATCACAGAGCACAATTTGGTGTCTGAGAAGACAATCTTTTACGTATTTCTCTTTATTTTTAAGTTTTGGTTTCTATGGCAACAAATAAAAAGACCTCCGCATTCGCGCGCCAGTGCTCTGTTGATTTTCAGTGAAAACACGAAGTTGAAAAAGGGGCATAACTTGATAGTTATTTACCCTTATTGTTTATGTTTCCCTTTTGGTAGTTAACAACTTGTCCAAGTTTTAAGTAAACATTTTCAGTAATAACAAAGATATTGTAAAATGTCAAATATTTTGCATGACGACGACACAAACGATGAAGATGATGACACTAGGGCCATGAAAATACCATGTCTCTAAAAACAGCTGGGCTAAAAGTTCTCAGTCGAAAAAAGGGCATAACTAATTACTTTGCCAAAAATATTTTGGTGGTTACCTACCTCTGTTGTGCTGATATAAATTCCCCTTTTAATAGTTAACAAAAAGTTCGTAAGTATCTTCATTAATGACAGATATGATAAAATGTCAGAGGTTCTGAAAATTTAAAGCAATAAAAAAAGAGCGTAACTGTGTCAAAGATATTTTGATGGTTTCTTGCCCTGTTATATGGGTACCCCTTTTGACAGTAAATAACTTGTACAAGTTTGAAGTAAATATCTTCAGGAATAACAGAGATAACAGAGATATTAAAAAATGTCGAAGTTTTTGCACGACGACAATGACACACAGGCTTTGACAATAGCATGACGCTTTCTTCGTAAACAGATGAACTAAAGGCTACCAGTTGAATAAAATCATATGGATGATACAAGACTGCTTAAGGTACATTTCTATAAAAGTTTTGTCAAAATATCTCCTGTAAATGCCACTTTTCAGCTTTCGCATTGAAAGTCTATGGAACCTCTAAGTTGCCATGATCAACCAAGTTGGAAAGTTCGAAAGCTGATTTTCATGAACAAGAGGGCCGTTGGACCTAAAGCCCTCATCTGAGTAAAGTCATCTAGGATTGATAAATTTGAAGAGTTCCTGGTTGTGATTATGGATAACACAAATGAGCAATGCTCTGGCAAAAGGGGGTTTAATGCATCTCTGTGATCCATCAATCCAAACGAGCCATCATATATTAACGGATCCATAAAATCCATTTTGTGGAGCAACCGACTGAATCATGAAGTACACTGTTCCTTTGACATGCAGAAAATTTGCCAAAAGCAAAAAGTTTCGACCCAAGTCAGCCTAAATACCTATGGAGATCAAGATCAGATTGCACTGAATGTAAAGTCTGATCTTCGATGTAAAACGCCCACCAAAGACGCCCTAATCCAATCCTAATCCAGGTACTTAACTCTTGACCACATATTCTCGAGTTTTAAGGACTCCAAGGATATAGCCTCATGAAAACCTTTTGGAAAAAAAAGAAAATGCTCTCTTTTTTTCCTAAAAGGTTTTCTGCACTTTCACAGCCAATAACCAACATTTCAGCTAAATCTAACTTGCCGTTCGCAAATGTTTTCAATTTAGACAAGTTTAAAATTTCATCGTTTTTTAAAGATTAACTGGTTTTCAATTGCTCATGTTACAAACTTTAATACATATTTGGTATTGTATGCTCCGAGATGTCATATCTGGACAATTCTGACAGGAAGAAATAAGGCATATATACCAATCAAATACATACTTTTTAACTTCAGACACGAGGTGCAGAGTAATTTTATGAAAATTAAAGTCTTGCCAAGGTTTTGAGACACCTTTTTCAGCGAAAGAGCACATCATCTGCGTAAAATACGCTATCATTATTTGTCATTCACATGGTGTGTAGAAAAAGGATAAACGAACAATACCGATTAGTGCTTAGCAAACAGCACTCATCACAACTCTGTCGACTGCATACCTACATCAAAACATTTGATCAACGATCACCCGAGGTTTGCCAATTGTTTCTTTCTGACCTTTTGACCTACTTTAAAACCTGAAGTGACCCATTTTGATCCTCTCTAACATACTATCAAGATAAACCTTCTGACAAAGTTTCATGAGCACTTGATTGAAAATGTGGCCTGTTGATGATGAACAACACACAGCTGGTATCTGACACAGCAAGAACACAAAAGCTCATCATGAGCACTTCATGCACAAGTGAGCTAAAGTCTTCACCTTTGGTTTCATGTCTGTAGAACACCCAGTTTTTATCACTGTATAATTCTCTTATAGCTTTCTCTTCTTGACTGTCAACAAAGGTCATCAACAAATATCTGTCCATCTTTCACCTTCTCCTGATGCTATCATGGTAAACAAACAAGACTGCTTCAGCCCAATCTACCTGAAAAACATCAACAACAAAAAATGGTTTAACCCCTTAGCAAACTATCCTGTATTTACATGTAGCAAGCCTATGGAATAATACTTTTGAAAACATTCTGGCCAAGTTTCATATGTATTCAATGGCAAATGTTGCCTCTAGCTAACTCACAAGCTTTTTCCCTAAGATTTCACAAACTATACATTTGAGCCATGCTCTAGCTCTGGCATCTCTGTGATGCTTTATAACAAGCAAGTCATCATATAATGATGGATCCATAACAGCCACTTTTTCTAACAACCGACTTAATCATGACGTAGACTGGTCCCTGGACATACAGAAAATTGACTAATATCGAAAAGTTTTGGCCAAGGTCAGCCTGCGCCGACTGTGCAGGCTGGCAGGCTGACCTGGGTTGATACTTTTCGCAAATGCATTAAGCCCCCTTTTCACCAGCTCTAGTTATGTTATTTGTATGTAGTTGAGAGTACTTTAAGAAGCAGCTCTCCCTCCACCTTTCACCCAAAGGGATGTATAATAGGCAATATAATGAGCCCTGTTCCTTCTGACTCTCACTCTAATTGGTATGTAACCATCTTTATGTTGGTGAACCACTCAGTAAGCTGATTGGTTATGACTGTTTTCAGTCCTTTCCCCAGCATTTACTAGTATGTCTTTGAAACATAATTTGAACTCTGTTTTTTATATTGATGAGAGAGTGAGAGAGAGAGAGGGGGAATTGTTATTTCACATGAATACATGAGATATCTTTATGATATACATGTGTACCTGACACAACTTTTTTGCCAACAAATTTATCATAAAGACAAGTGTCTCACTGATATTCAAGTATTTCAAAGATTATCTAAAAATGAGACTGAATAAGAATACTATGAAATACAAAATTAACATAATCATTGTGCAATAGATGACACTGAATTTGCTATATAATGTCTTATCATGAACAAGAGTACAGCATGCAGGTATCAATGTTCCGCTACAGATGCTAGGACTGATAAGGCTGAAAAGATCCTGGTCATGATGATGTAAAATGCATGAGTGTAAGCGATCTACTTTTTTACTGCTTTAGCCTATTTCTGAATTTCTAATCTGGCTCAAAATGTGGCCTCTAGAATCTTCATTGTTGGATATTCAGTGAGACATTACGCGAGATGAGACAGTTTGAGCCAAAATATCTCACAACACACCGAATGGGGCAGAATTAGATCACACTGCAAGTTTTGTTGAGTTTCATCTTAACTCTTTATCAAACGACAACATTTTTGACTCGATCAAATAGAGAACATTTGCGGACGACAACTAAAATGTAGCTCAAAATCTTACTCCTGTCTTTTATAGGGTAGAAAAAATTGTGGGAAATGGAGAAAATGCTGGTTATCACCTTGGAAATGATATTCTGCAATCAACTGGTAAATAAAACTCCAAGAAATCGTTTATAGGTGCACTGGCCGTCGCAATATAGCTAAAATGATGTTGAAAACAGCATTAAATACCAAATAAACAAACTGCACATTCTTTGGCTATAATAATTTAATTAAAAAAAGACACTTTAAAGTTTGGCAAATGGAGCATGTCAATTAACACTTATTTTCCCTTTCCTGCCAAATTTAAATTGTTGGCGATAACACAGATTTCAATTGGTTAAATGGCAATGAATGGGGTTTTGTTGACAGAAATTAATGATAGAGCAGCGGAGAGTGCAGAGCAAGATCAGACTGCATGCACATGCAGGCTGATCTTATCCTGCACTCTCCATAAAATATTTCCATTATTGCAATCTGCAGGATAAGGACTAATGTGCTAATCTTCTTATATTTCTACAAACAAACAAGTTAACCTGTTCCCCCACAACAACACACAGATTTAAGAAGAAGGCTTTAGCAAACCTTGAGAGAAATAAGAAAATGCCGGTAACCAGAATTTTCTCATTTTCCCGTAAAGTTTTCTGCGTGGCCAAAAAAATTGCAGTCTAGTAGAGATATATGGAATACTGTTAGGGCAATCGCCTTTGAATGTGTATGTGCATGCGCACCGGAAAGCGATAGTACGATGGTGAAAACGCAAAAGTATGACGGTGATAATGCAACAGCACGATGATGAAAATACGATAGTGCGATGGTGAAAATGCAATAGAAGGATGATGATAGCACGACAGTACCATGATGAAATCATGATAGTACGATGGTTAAAACGCAAAAATATGATGATGGAAAACATGATAGTATGATGATGATAACGCGACAGTATGATGGTGATAACGCAATACTACGATACTATGATGATAAAAATGCGACAGTACTATGGTGAAAACATATTATATTGCACTTTCATCATTGCACCATTCTATTTTCGCGTTTTCACCATCGTAATATCGTGTTATCGTGTTTTAAATTAACACATTAATAGGCGATGGCCCAAACGGTATTCTGTAAATTTTTGACCCGTTGTCACCTAATTTCAAATCTGTCCGAGATTTCGTCCAGACAATCATTTTGACAAAGTTTCATGCATATCAGGCTGAAAATGTGGCCTCTATAGGGCACAGAAATTTTTTCTAATATTTGACCCCATGACCTATTTTTTGACCCCACATGACCCAATTTCAAACTTGTCCAAGATTTAATCCAGACAAACATTCTGACCAACTTTCATGAGTATCAAGCTGAAAATGTAGCCTCTAGAGTGGACACAAGGTTTATCTAAGATCTTGCCCTGTGACCTACATTTTGACCCAGTGACCCAATTTTGAATGTTCCAGACAGACATTCTGACCAAGTTTCATGAGGATCTGGCTGAAAATGTGGCCTCTAGAGTGCACACAAGGTAAATGTTGACGACCACGCGACGGACACAGCATTAACGGACACCGCACAATCACAAAAGCTCACCTTGAGCACCTTGTGCTCAGGTGAGCTAAAATTTGAAAAATAAGTCGATTGAATGTTGTACAAACACACATCTTTCCCTAATTAATGTATTATACAACCATGGCTTCATTAAGATTGCAAACATCACAGGATATTGCTGTCTTTCACGATCAAATTTCTACCAAAATACATAAAATTTCCTAGCTAGCCGCTATACTTCAATTTATTATACATAACGTGTTAATTAAGACCTCCAAGCATGAAATTTACGTACTGAAAGTTATAAATGTGCTGTAGGGTGTCAGTTTTTCCTGCGGCGTACCTGTGGTGTAAATTACCGCTGTGGCATATTTTAGTGTGATCCAAATTATCTTGATCCACAAACTGATTAAAAATCAAAGCGTTGAAAGTACTGGTATGGCATTTGTCAAGGGAACCATTGTGTGGAATTAATAATTTGAAAAATAAACCATAGAAATAGTTTCAAAATATTCAACTGAAAGTCAACCTACTATATAGTCATGCACAATCCAATGGAGTAGCTTGCAAACTTGTTGGACGAACAAGTCCTTGTGAACAAGCCCAGGGAAGAATAAGCCAAGGAAGAAACTGGTTTGAGACAATCAAGCACGGAACCCGCTGGTCAGGAAACAAAGATTGCATGTATTGTGTGTACGCCAATAGAAGACCATAGCAGATCAAGCTATTTTCAATAAAAAAGAAGTATTTCCATGATCGATGGCCTAATCCAACTTATTTTAATACACCATTTTCATTTTCATGACTGAGTGCAATAGAAACACTTATTTGCCTTAGAAAAATTGAGTTTAATTGGGTTTACTTCCTTCGGTTTTGCACAAAATACGTTACATGATTTTCAAAATGCCGTATATTGAACTCATCGTGGCATTGTCTTGGACAAATGCCACAAAAATTGATATCAAATTGGTAGCCATTTCGCTTGTCTGCGAATTGCCTTACCCATATTAAAATTTTCAGGAAACATTTCTCGATATCAAAACAAAAGCGAGGTAGAAGGTCCTTATGTGAGAGTTTAACCCAATAATTCTCTGAACTTTGTTTGAACTGCACGAAAACCTATGATAAAACGGTTAACAATGCGCTTCTTACCGTGCATGCTCTTCAGATAAGTAACGAGCCCTGCAGATCTTCAATACAGTTTTCGAGGACAAATCTCAATTTCTCATTGCTCAAAGATAAATGATTCTTTTTTTGTAACGCGACAAACACTTCGTACACCAAAAATATCTAGAGTAATATCCCTTTAACTGGTGTCGGAGAAGTCGTCCCCAGTAGTAATCGTCCCCTGGAGAAATCGACCCCAAATTGCTTTGGCGAAATCGTCCCCAAATTAAATTTCGGAGAAATCGTCCCGCATTCAAAATCTATATACATAGTTGTTAAAGTTGTCTTTGAAAAATATTTTTGAAGTTTAATAGCATGTACCTGCTTGTGTCACTTTTGATGTAGACTATATTGCGTTGTTAGAAAAAAAAAAATGTTTTTTTTTTTGCTTTTTTTTTTTTTTTTTTACCTTGTGTAACTTTTGACGTATATTTCATTTTTAGGTAAAATTTTGAACTTTTTGCTTTAATTAAAGTAGTATTAACACTGCGTGTGTTGTGATGTAAGTTTCATAGTTAGAAAAAAAAAGTTGGAATTCTTTTTGCTTTTGTATTCACATTGCGTATGTTCTGATGTTTACTTCATTGCATTAAAATGTACACAGACCGGTAGATAATTGTCACTTTGTAATATTATGTGTTTGTAATTGTTACTGAAACTTTAATGGTTATACTTTGTATCTGCTCGTAGCAGATAAGGAAGATGAAATTGCGGAATCCTCTCAATACGCAAAAATATCAACAGCCGATATTGATAAAACTGAAGTTTGACAAATACTCATGAAATGTCTTGAGTACTGAATCCCGTCCTTGGGTATTGCTTTCAGAAAACATAATTGAATTTCATTGAGGAAAAAAGTCATATCCGTACCTGAAATGTATTTTTCATAAAGAAGTTTCTGTTAAAAAACAGACACCCACACAAAATAAATAAATAAATAAATAAATATTAAGGATGTGTTTCCGAAAATTCAGCCTAATCAAACACATTTTTAGTTGATAATTGATACTGTACTTTATTGTCGATTATTTTGTATCACCTGCATCCGTTGATTGGCTATGGTACTATAAACGAAATGGAAATCACCGGGTTATAAAGACAATTAAAAAAGTGATTAATTGCTGGTGAAAAACGTAAAATAATAGTTGTTCATTTATTTTGAGTGTAATTGTCTGCAGTTTAGAAAAATAGTATGCTGTTGAGCAATAGATCACTACAATATGGCTCCATATTTCCTGCTCGAAATGGAAATCATTTACACAAGGCACCTAGTGATTTCCATTTCATACTTCTTTGAAGTTCCATTTCTCCAGCGTTCATAAGAAAAGGAAAATGTTTGTGAGTTATTCTTAAAATTCTATGTATCGCCTTTATACTGCACATAATGGTTCCCATTTCGCCATCCTTCTCCTAGGTTCCATTTCGCATAGAAAAATTAAATGATAATTGGTAGATCTTATAAAGAATGCAACTAAGATATGACGAAAAATAAATCAATTAAACTGCAAAATCTTATTTCCAGGCTCTCGAAATAATATTAGTAATTAATCGTTTTGACTCCTTATTCATTTCACGGTAAACTTCATAAGATTGTCGATTTCCATTTCGCCGACCCCTTTTCATTCCGCACAGACATTTAAAGTATGTAAAACTGGCTGAGACATACTTAAATCGGGTAATTTGCTTTTCAAAATAATTCACATAGTATCATACCATAACTCTTTGTAAAACATATCCACTAACCTATCAATTTCAAAAAAAAAGCAGAATGTTTAAACAAATATTTTTCATCTATCTCCACTGTCGATGATTCACAAGTATTTTTACCACAATTTGAATCGAAAACTGACAGCAGACTTGACAACATTGAAATTTCTAGTAACGATATTGAGAGTATCATTAGCACTTTAAACGTGAATAAAGCAGTAGGTCATGATTTGATTAGCCATAAGTTACTGATGAATATCAAAAGGAGTGTTGCTAGACCACTTTCTAAATTATTTAATAAATCACTTCAAGAACGGACGTTTCCGTATAAATGGAAAGAATCAATTGTAAACCCTTTATTTAAGAAGGGCGACAAATCTTTAGTTAGTAATTATCGACCCATTTCCCTGCTAAGTTGTGTCGGTAAGCTAATGGAAAGGTGTGTTTACAAGCATGTTTACAATTACTCGTACTTTAACCGCCTATTATATGATAAGCAATCTGGCTTTCTAAAAGGTCACTCAACTGTCCATCAGTTGCTCGAGATATATCACCAAGTTGTTTCTTCCCTGGATTCTAGGCAAAATTTATGTATGGTGTTTTGTGATATATCAAAAGCATTCGACAGAGTGTGGCACAGAGGTCTGATTTTTAAATTAAATCAACTAGGAATCAGTGGGCCTCTCCTTTCCTGGTTCAAAGATTACCTATCTTATCGCAGCCAGTCGGTCATTGTTAATACGTCCAGGTCAAGGTCAAGGTCACTAAATGCGGGCGTTCCACAGGGCTCTGTTCTCGGTCCATTGCTCTTTCTTGTATATGTAAATGATATTTCGGAAAATCTTCTAAGTATATCTAGGCTATTCGCTGATGACACCTCCCTAGCTTGTTCTGCTTCATTCACAGCCGACATCGAAGGTATTTTAAACCACGATTTGATCATGATTTCGCACTGGGCTAAACAATGGCTGGTTACTTTTAATCCATCTAAAACAGTGGCAATGGTCTTTTCTAACAACAGGAATGTTCAGCTTCCAAATTTGATTTTTGATGACGTCAGAATCAGCTTCGTTGACAACCATAAACATTTAGGACTAACATTAAGCAGCAATGGAAAATGGAAAACACACATTAATAATCTTTGTCAATCCGCATCCAAACTTCTTGGAATGATGAGAACTCTGAAATTCAGACTCAAAAGAGATTCCTTAAATCAAATTTACGTTTCGTTCCTACGTCCTGTCCTCGAATATGCCTCCGTAGTCTGGGACAACTGCACCAAGCGCGAAAAAGAAAATCTCGAAAAAATCCAAATCGAAGCCGCCAGAATAGTCACAGGTATAACGAGATCTGCGTCCATAAATAATATATATAAGGAAATTGGATGGTTAACCCTAGAGAACAGGCGAAAATATCAAAAACTCATTCTTATTTACAAAATAATCAATGGTTTAACTCCTGACTATCTTTATGAAATTTTCCCAAGAAACGTAAGCACAAGAACAATTTACTCATTACGCAATATTCACCAAATTGACTCGATTGCTTGTCGAACAGAATTATTGGCCAGATCATTCATACCATCTGCAGTTTCTCTTTGGAACGAACTTCCGGACGATGTGAAGTCTTTACAATCTTTATCATCATTCAAATCCTATATCCTAGGAAGATTAGCAGCACCAGTAGTTCCAAAGTATTTCTTTGTTGGTCAACGTAAATTATCCGTAATTCACACAAGAATTCGTAACAAATGCAGTGATCTGAAGTATGACCTCTTTTCCAACCATATTTGCTCGGATTGCGCTTGTAGTTGTGGATACGCCATTGAAGACGCTGAGCACTACTTTTTCCAGTGCACCCGGTACACAATTCCGAGACGACAACTTTTTCATGAACTTCGCAGCTTTCATCCTTTAAATGAAAATTTATTACTTTTTGGATCTGAAAATCTCAGATTAGAAGACAATTCCACTATTATTCTCGCCGTGCAATCCTACATTAAAGCTTCAGAGAGATTTGCATAAACGTCTTATAGCCTGTAAGTCATTTTACCACCCCTGTCTCCAATCACTCTCGTCCATTTAACTGACTTGACAACCAAGTATTCTATACTTCTCCATCCTTAAACATGTAAATTCTTAATAACTAACACTTGAAATGATTTATTGCATAGCTGGAACATAATTGTCTTCTTTTTCGAGAGAAAAGTACAGAAATAAATACTTATAACAATTTTAGACTTGTAGAAGACTCTCATAGCTTGTAAATTATTTAAAGGGAATGGCCGAATCTAAGTTGTGAGAACTTGTGGCCAGACCCTTTTGCCTGATTTGTATCTCTGTTTATGTAAACTATGTATGTTGTATGATTTGTATATAGATGGCAATAAAATATGTTTAAACTAAACTATCAATTTCAGGCCATGAAGATTTCTATTTCGTCAAACGATTTCCGTTTCGTCTATTTCATCGAAAACTTTCCAATGCGGATTTTACACTGAAATGCACAGTGGAATTTTTTCGATGAAATGGAAACTAATTACGTTTTCAAACGTTTTATATCCCTACGATTTCCATTTCGTCAAACAATTTCCATTTCGTCGAATTTTCCTATGCGTATTTCAGGCCTACAGTTAATTCCCGGCCCCAACGGCCCCAAGCTATATCTTTTATTTATCGTTTGATTCTGCTTTAGGCCTAATTAGTATTATATTGCAGCCTAGATATCAGCCTTTCATGAGATATAAAATACATTGTGATTGTTGAAACACTTTTTGAAATATTATCAATCAAAAAAGGTAAGTTTTTCGTATTCTCTTCCAGGTATTTCAAGAATTAGACAAATCCGGCCCCTATGACAAATCCGGCCTTATTTCGCGGAAAACTTCGCGGAAATTATTTCTAAATGAAAGTGTATGTTTTTAGCTTTCCAACAGGATAAAAATGCGTGAATTCCGATTTAAAATCATGGAATAGTAGGCTTGTTGCAGAGCATAACGGGATTGTGTTGCCTGGATACGGTCTTGCGCTGTCGTTCTAAAGTCTGTTGCTGGTATTGCACCTTTCATTGAGTGTGTATTTTTTCATCTTTTAGCAAGAAAAAGGCTTATAATGGAATTTTTAACGGATAGGTACTGTTAACTAATCTTTTTAGTTGCTGTATGCAATGTTTCTCGATAACTTTCCATTTAAGTATAACGATGATTGTAGAAATAACATTTGTTTACATTTTGCTTTCCAGATAAGCGCGTACAGTTTTTCCCGACGGTTTTTATGCTGGAGTTCTTGCAAAGCGTTCTGCGGGAACAACAGTTGACTGTAATATGAAAAGGGCAAAGCCTCAATACGAGTAACATGAATAATTTGTGCGATAAATATCTAGTTCTAATAATTCGAATGACGGGTAGATCCTGAAATCATAGGGTCACACAGTTTGTGTTCGAATCCCGGCATTGCCCGAACTAATTTATTTTGAGGGTTGTCAAAATTCATTGCGATAGACTGCACTATTCTCTCATAGTGATACATATGAAATACAGCGAACGGTCCTGGATTCTCTTAACAAAATCTAACCAGAAAACCTGAAAGGATACAATGCCAACCATGTTGAGAGAAGCGATAAAGAAGGGAGGTAACTAGTTTCAAATTTGTGTCAATATAAAAAATGAGTTACTTCCCTTTGACCACAAAATCTATAAATGAGTTTGTTATCCACCCTTTCTTTGCAGTTTCTGTGGACAATGTAGATCAAGATCAGACTGTACAGAACCTGCTGTCTGATCATGGATCTTCATTGTCCCATACATTAATTTTTTTGTATGTGTATGCGTAAAGAGCTTTGAACTCGCAACATTTTGGTCTGTACTACTGGCTGGAATTTACCATTTTATTTATTAACCCCTTACCACACAATCCAGAGTTTCACTGACCCCAATGGAGAAGACTTTGGAAAACGTGGAAAAGGAGAAAATGCTGGTTACAAGCATTTTCTCCTTTTTCCCACACACCAAGTCCCGGTAGCTCAGTCGTAAGTGTAAAGGACTTGAGAACAGGGGGTTACTTGTCAGATTCCCAGCTCGGCCAATTTCTTTCCAAGGATTGGTGATAGTCATTGCGACAGGATTCATTCCTCTCTCACCGCTGACCATTGTTTCAATGATAGTTAAGTCGGAAAGCAGTGTCTTGGAAAGAACATTGTGCCAAGTACTGTACTGGTAAAAGAAACTCCAGGAAAGCATGGATAGGTGCATTGGCCGCCGCGATATAACTGAAATAATGTTGAAAATGGTATTAAACACAATACAATGAATCTATCCTTTTCCCACAATGTTTTCTGTCCTTTCACTCACCACTCCCCTCAGCTGAGCCACATTTAATTTGCCGCATTTAATTTGCCGCATGCAAATGCTTTGAAATTAGACTAGTCTTTAACAAATGACAAAATTTAACACACGTCTAAATTGAAAGCATCTGCAGACGGCAAATTGTCATGCAAAACTGACATTTGTCTTTGAGTGGCTCGAAAGCATTGTTGGAAAAGGACAAAATGCTGGTTACCAGCATTTTCTCCTTTTCCCACGATGTTTTCAAAAGCACTTTTCGTTTGGTGCGTTAAAACTCGGGATTGTGTGGTAAAAGGTTAAGCAGTTAAATGGTTAAACAAAAACAAGCACAGCCTGCAGCAGGCATGTTTTAAACTCTTTACCACACAGCAAAATTTTAGACTTGGCCCAAATTGACAGTTTTCAGACAATACATTAAATGTGACTAAAACAAATCAAAAGTACTGAAAGTACTGACAGACTAGCGAATTTGTTTGATTGATTGTTTGTATGGTGTTTAACACTGTTTTCATCATTATTTCAGTTATGTAGCAGTGGACAATGCACATATCCATGCTTTCCTGGAGTTTCTTTTACCAGTACTCTGCACAATATTCTTTCCAAGCCACTGGCTGCTTTCCCATATTTATATTATAACCATCGTTGAAACGTGAGAGAGAAATGAATCCTGTCACAATGACTATCATCAATCCTCGGAAAGAAATTTGCCGAGTCGGGGATCGAACCAGCAACCTCCTGTTCCCAAGTCCTCTACACTACCGACTGAGCTGCTGGGGCTTTGCGTGCTATTGGTTAACTGTAATCCACTTTAAGTTTAACCCTTAAAATGCTAAAAATTGTAAACGAAACTTTCAAGCCGATGGTAACCACCTGAATATTGCTATTTCAAAGTTACATTTTGGAGAAAATAATATATCCTCTTATCGGACAGTGTAGATCCAAGATCAGAATGCGCAGTCTGATCTTAATCCACACTCTCTGCAAAACGTCATTGAGTCGCGGTAGTGCTGGTAAAAAAAAACTCCAGGAAAGCATGGATAGGCGCTCTGGCCGCCGCAATATCACTGAAATAATGTTGAAAATGGTGTTAAACACCATGCAATCAATTAGTCATTACCCAATAGCACAATATGTAATTAACTATTTAACTCTCTTTACAAAACGAAGGAATCTTACGCCATTGCAAATTCAAAGCTGTTGCAGACCATCAAATTAAAAGTGGCTGAACTGATGAAACCTGATTCCAAAAGGGTAGAAAACAAGGTGGGAAAATGAGAAAATGATGGTTGCCAGCATTTCTCCTTTTCCCGCAATGTTCTCAAAGGGATTCTCTCCAGTATCGTTAAAACTTCGGATTGTTTTGGTAAAGGGTTAAGACTAGAATAACAGTTTAACATAACAGTATAACTGTACACAATGATCTAAATAATGAATGACTGAAGGAATGACAAGGGTTCCCTGTCCAGTGAGGGTTAATGTAACTGGGATTTGCTTCAAGTTACCTAGGTGTAGCTACTAATAGATTTATTCATAATGTTACAGTGGTGTAGGAAAAAGTGATTCTCTGCTTTGCATAGGTCACTTAATTTACATATAAGCAAAGATCTTGTACCTTGTAAATGACATCTTGTTCATTTTATTACTTTGTAAGACGACATGTTCAAATTGGAGTGGTAGAGATTTAGTGGTTTTTGTCAAAATTGTCATCTATAACAGAATTAAGATTTATAAAAGAAAGAAGTATTTTTCTGTGAGGCAGTATTAGGTAACTGTGGTTTTTTTTTTTTTTTTTGCTTACTTTGACCCTAGGTCAATCTTGATGCCTATAGACTAGCTTCGCTAGTCCAAAAATTGTCCATGGATGGGTAGAAATTTTGTTGTTTGGTAGAGAGTTAAGTGTTAAATGCCCTGTTACCTTATTTTGGGCAGAAGTATAAAGCTACAATAGAAATAGACTTCAAGCTTTTTATTCTTGAACCAAAGTATGCCATTGGAAACATTATGTGGATGTGAAGCGAGTGTGGATCCCATGTCCTCTACTGTCTGATCAAGGGTTTACGAGGTCTGCTTCTTTAACTCTTTCCCAGTCAACAATATTTCAGCCTTGTCCAAACTGAAAGAATTTGCAGATGACAAATTATTTTTTCCTCAACACATAAAAAATGTAAAAATAATGTAAGTTTGTGATTATATTCCTTTCGCTAAAGACACCCGTTTACTGCATTCGGTTACAATTCTTGCAGCCTCATTTTGTACTTTTTTCAATTTGATCTTTCTGGCGTTGCAATAGATTTGTACAAATAACATCTGAATATTCAAGAACTGGACGGATGAAAGAAAAATACATTGTCTGAAGGGATGTTCGATATTTAGACTTCGTATGATTCCAATTTTCTTCCATGTCTTCGTTACAGACTAAGGCTTTTGACAACATTTTGTTCGACTGTTTAAAACGTTTCTAAATGCATTCATGGACACTTTTTGAAAACATTAGTAGCTATGTATTCAAATATCTTATCACGTATAATCAAAGCGGTGAAGGCGCTGAAGGCCTGGGCATCAGAACGAGAGAAGAGGTAGGAACTGGATAAGATCCAGAAGCTTAAAGTTGCTATCACATTTGTACAGGCTAAAAAACTGCTATCACATTTGTACTGACTAATAAAAAATATCTACATGTCTCACACTGACAGTCTGTGGAGTAGACAACAGAATGGAAAAACACAGTAAATTTGTAAAGGCCAATATAATGAGTATTTTTGTATAGCCTTGGTCTCATGGTCTTTCATGGACTGAAGGGAGATAATTTTCAAAGGATTTACGTTGCTTTGGCAACAAATCAAAATGGTAACAAACCGAAATGAGCAGCGTGCAAAAAAATGCTGATTGAGGACAAGTCCAGTGAACATTTCTGAAAAGTGCAAAAAATCCACACTTGGCCAAGCAATGAATCATATTTTTCTTTCACTTTACCATACTCAGTATATACCGGTAAGTTGAAATAGTAACCATGTCCTTTGAGCAATGACAAGGAAAAACACAAAATCTTTAAAGGCTAATATCACAGAGCATGATTTGGTGTCTGAGAAGACAATTTTTTAGCTTTTTTTTTTTTTTTTTTATTATTATTATTTTTGCATTTTGATTTCAATGGCAACAAATTAAAAGGTCGACAATGCTGAACAATAGTTGTGTTTGGTAACAAGAGCACCATATGCGGGTGCCAAACCTCGGCTGCAGTTGCTTGATTTTCAGTGGAAACACAAAGTTGAAAAAGGGCATAACTAGATAGTTATTTACCCTTATTGTTTATGTTTCCCTTTTGATAGTTAACAACTTGTCCAAGTTTGAAGTAAACATCTTCGGTAATAACAAAATGTCAAAGATTTTACATGACGACGACTGAAACGACGAAGATGATGACACTAGGGCTATGAAGATACCATGCCTCTAAAAACAGCTGAGCTAAATGCTCTTAGTCGAAAAAGGGACATAACTAATTACTTTGCCAACAATATTTTGGTGGTTACCTACCTCTGTTGTACTGATAAAAATTTCCCTTTAAACAGTTAACAAAAAGTCCAAGTTTGAAGTAAGTATCTTCATTGATGACAGATATGATAAAATGTCAAAGGTTCTGAAAATTCAAAGTACTAAAAAGGGCGTACTGTGTCAAAAATATTTTGATGGTTACCTGCCCCTGTTATATGGGTACCTCTTTTGACAGTAAATAACTTGTCAAAGTTTGACGTAAAAATATCTCCAGGAAGAATAGAGATATTATCCCTTTCCCAAACAAGCCCTGGTTTTCACGTGTCTGCAGGACAAGTCTTTTGAAAACACTGTGGAAAAAGGAGCAATTGCTCGTAATGAACAATTTCTCCTTTTCCCCACAGTGTTTTCTACCCTTTTTGAGAACTTTCTGCTATTTTCATCAAATTTAAAATTGTCGTCTGCAAGCTCTTTCAATTTGGACCAGTCTAGAATTTATCGTTTGGGGAAGGGTTATAAAATGTCAAAGTTTTTGCAAAACAACAATAACGCATCTATATAGGCCTATAAAATAGCTTGGCGTTTTCTTCGTAAACAGATGAGCTAAAGACTATCAGTTGAATGAAATCATATGGATGATACAAGACTGCTCAAGGAACATTTCTATAAAATGTTTGTCAAAATATCTGCTGTAAATGCCACTTTTCAATTTTCCCCATTGAAAGTCTATCGAATCTCTAAGTTGCCATGATCAACCGAGTTGGACAGCTGATTTTCATAAACAAGAGGGCCGTCGGACCAAAAGCCTAGAGCTCCTGGTTGTAATTATGGAAAACACAAATGAGCCATGCTCTGGCAAAAGGGGGTTTTAATGCATCTCCGCGATATATCATTTTAAACAAGCCGTCATATATTTATTGATCCATAAAATCCATTTTGTTGAACAACCAACTGAATCATGGGGTACACTGGTCCTTTGACATGCAGAAAATCTGCCAAAAGCAAAAAGTTTCGATACAGATCAGCCCATATACCTATGGAGATCAAGATCAGATTGCACTGAATGTCAAGTCTGATCTTCGATATAAAACGCCCACCAGTTTCTTAACTCTTTACCACACAATCCCGAGTTTTAAGGACTCAAGGATATAGCTTCATGAAAACCCCTTGAAAAAGAAGAAAATGCTCTCCATTTTCCTACAAGGTTTTCTGCACTTTAACAGCCAATAACCAACATTTCAGCTAAATCTAACTTGCCGTCCGCAAATGTTTTCAATTTTTACAGGTTTAAAAATTCATTGTTTTATAAAGATTAACTGGTTTTCAATGGATCATGTTACAAACTTTAATGCACTGTGTTACTGTAACATTGATATTACATGCGCTAGTTTGTAATGGGTAGAAATGGTTATGGGCCGAGATGTCAGATCTGGACAACTCTGACAGGAAAAAATAAGGCATATCTATATGTATGACATTAGTATTATGGGCCGGTGGCCTTTATACTTTGAATGAAATATTGTATTATATTGTATTGTTGGTCAGAGCAAAGACAATCAAACTTCGCTTCAAACTTTCATCGAGTGGTCATTCCTAAAACTCCATAGAATTTGCATTGATGTTTAAATCCATGAGTAAACTTTTCTAATCGAGAAATGTAACTATCAGCAAAATATCGAAAGACATTGTGCAACAGTTCATGCAGTTCAGTGTGACTTGGGCCTTTTATATATATATATCAAATCAAATAGACATGTGCTACTCCTCGCAAGCAAATCACAAGCCATTAATTGCTGATTAATAGAATGCATGTAATTACATACTCAAGTAATTAATAACAGTTTCATATGTATGTATCTTTTGGCTACACTAAGAACCACCCACCCCTGTCTGTGTGTCTGTTGTCTGTCTGTCTTTCTGTTGCTAAAGCAACTTTCGGAAGAAAGGGTACAAAACATTGTGTAAAAAGGCGACAATTCTGGTTATCGGCATTTTCTCCTTTTTCCCATGATATTTTCTATCGGACTTGGCCCCTCTAAAAATGTAGCGAAATAGCGTGTGATAGCGGCCTCTTTCCATGACATTTCTTTCCTATGAGTTTTTTTTTCCCGACTACGAAAATAACTTGTCTCATTCGATACAAAAATAGTAACCTGACGAAAATAGCTTGTGTTAATAGTTTAAGTCACAACGAAATTTTTTTTTTTTTTTTTGTCACATGAATATACAAAAATAGCTTGATCGGATTATAACACCTCTGATAATGATGATGTGTTATCAATGTCACAATTGTGATAATCAGTTTCGGTAAATAATGATATATGAATAGAAAAATAGACAAATAAATAAATAAATAAAATATAATAAATTTATGTTTATCAAACGAAACTTGCAATATGGCTCTTTTTATAATTGTAATGTGCTATTTTCGTCACAGATGTTTTGCATTTGTAATGCTTTGTAATTAGCATTTTCTTGTTTATTTTCTATGTTGTTGTTCAATGAATAATTTGTTTTTACAAAACCAAACAAATACAAAGAAATCACGCCTTTTCAACACATTTCCAGTATATAATAAAAGGTTGTACATGTATATGTATCAATTAATGGAAGCTATTTTCGTAGAGGGAAAGCTATTTTCGTAACAATGCGTGATCCGGTCATATAAAAACTTCATTAAGATCGGTTAATTACAATTCACCCTTTTTCGACACGTTATCGATATTTATAACGAAAGATAAAAATGACAAATAAAAGCAATCTATTCAAACATGTTTCCATATATATCAACTAATGGAAGCTATTTTCGTAGAGGGGAAGCAATTTTCGGTACCTAGTCGTACCTATTTCAGGGGTACCCATTTTACGATATAAGTTTTAGGTGTGTCATACTAAAAGAAAGTCCACTGATAGAACGCACCGATGGCCACTAGTCAAGTCCCCAATGCAGGGAGCAGCAAGTGGTCGGACTGCAAAAGATGAGTCTGTCTAGCAAAAAAAGACCCTCGTCGGCTCGAAGAAATATTAAGCATGAAACATTTAATGCATTTGTCAGGTATGCGTAAGGTCTAGTATGGAATTTAAACTGATTTATCTTTCGGTCATTAATTTTAGTTGCGTTGCTAACAACGCTTTGCCGTTGTAAAGAGGTGGGTGGGGTAAGATTTCTATCAATATAGTGGATATCGATAAAATATGGCTAACAGCGGAACTATATGTGGTGCTTTCATTTAACTTGCATAACAAATCAACATATGGTAATGACAACAGCTGAAAAACATGCCCTCATTTTGTGGCTTTCAATATCTGTAAAATAGCTCATAAATAAAACACTAAAAATCATCATGTATCCCCAAAGTCATAAAAAGCGTTAACTATCACAAGAATGGAATGTTTTGAACAATGAAAATGAACAGCCCAGAGTCAATTATCATAAGTTTTTAAAGCGCACTGAAAAGGACGGATGAGTGTCCTGGCAGCCATAGGCTTTCTCATGAGGGCAGCACCAAAAAACTAGAATAATGAAATTTTAGACATTTTGGTCCCTTCTATCAATTTATATGCACCTATGAGGACAGATTAGCAGTTGTTTTAAATACCATTTTATCATAAAACATCTGAAAATATTGAGTGTCTTGATAAAAGGGTTGGAAACACTTTCTCTCTATAGCGGTGAATGTTCTGGAAAAAGTGTTTGTTCATAAGTGACTGATTGAAAAGGGTCACAAAATTGTCTAATCTAATATAGAGAAAAAATATTTTTTACATTATTCTAAAACCAACAAAAGAAAAAGAACTTCGGCCAAAATATGTGTTGTGAAAAGATAATGCCCTTGAAAATTTGTCTAATGTTTTCCAAGATCATTCCTAGGCTTTGATTTCATTAAAAGTGTAGCTCCAAGCACATCATCATTTTGATCTCTTTTTCGTATGAAAAACATTAACCCCTTACCAGACGACAAAATTTTAGCCTTGTCGAAATTGAAAGCATTTTGTCTTCCAGTTTTTTAAACATTATTTCTTCGTCATTTTTGGCCCAACTTCATTGGCAAAATTGTTACTGATGTGTCCTTAGCAAGACACTTCAGAGCCCAAGCGTAGTAAAGGTGAAACCCAGGTAGTACATGAATATGTGAGCTGTTGCCATATGACTGAAATAATGTTGAAAGCAGTGTAAAACAACATTCAATCAGTCAGTCAACATTGTTACATTTGAAATCATTTTTTTCATATTGCAATATGTGCCAGCATAGCAACTGTTATAGAGGAGCTGATGCAATTAAATAGTGGCACACATACTTGGTTCACTGTGATAACCAATAAATGTCACAGTAAACCCTTTACCAAACAACAAAAGTTTAGACTCTTCTATATTTGAAAGCATTTGCAGATGAGAAATTAATTGTGGCTCTAATGATGGAATTTGTTTTTGAAAGGGCAGAAAATATTATGGGAAAGGAGAAAGTGTTGGTTACCTGCATTTTCTTCTTTCTCCACAATTATTTTAAAAGCCTTCTACAGGATCCTTAAAACTTGGGATTGTGTAGTAAAGGGTTAACATCATTCTATTTCAACCAGATTTTCAATGGAAACCCCACCTGCCACCTTGACCTGTTGGTTTCTAGCAGGCATTTTGATATAACACATAGTTTTGCAGTCATTAACTCACCTGAGGATGAAGTGCTCAAGGTGAGCTTTTGTGAACATGCTGTCTCTGTTGTGCATGCTGTTGTCAATAATTGTATACACTCTAGAGGTGACAAAAGACAAATTCACCAGCAGCATACTTGTACATAGCAGAAACCAATATAACATTCATTCACTTCATCATTTTAGTGCAACAAGACTTAGACGGGTTCAAGCCTTAATCAGTGGTGGAAACAGAACTGAAACTGAGAAGCCAGATGCAGTCTTGTGTATTACAGGTAAGACAGTTATTGTCATAACTTTTCATTCTACATAGGTTGAATGTATTTTGTTTTGCGTTGGTTGGGAAGTGAACTCTGCAGGGTTGACAATGGCTCTTGAAAAGAGGTACAGTTGTGGAGTTCCAAGAGTGTCAAAAGCACAAGTGGTGGCTGAGGAGGAGAGGGGAGTGTCTTTTGAATTTAAGACATTTTTAAATGTAATTTTAGTGTATTTTGGGACCATGTTTACTTGAGAGGGAAAAACTAAAAAAGCGGTACCCGGCCAACGACTACCTTGCTCTATTCCATCATCTCTAGGTTTACCTAGTAATGCTCCTTTTCCCATAATTCTTAAAAATCTCTCTACAAGTTGTTAAGACACGTAATTGCTTGGTGTAGGCTTGAACTTGATGATACCGTGTAAAAATAACTCCCGTTGTAATAAAGTACAGGTTAAGACTATTTTGGACCCGTCCAAATTTGAAGCATTTACAGCTGACAAAATAAATACATGTATGACTCTAGAATTAGAATTTGTTTTAAAAGGGTAGAAAATATTGTGTGAAAAGGAGAAAATGCTGGTTACCAGCATTTTCTCCTTTTCCCACAATGATTTCCAAAGCTACCTTTTTTTAGGGTCTTCAAAAATTTGGACTGCATGGTATAGGGTTAGAATTGACTTCTAAACTAAAATTCATGTTGTTGGTACTTATTTTAATCATCCTAGCAAATTAATTGTGAGACGGACCCATAGCATAGGTTATAGCAAAGACCTAGAGAGCCAGAAAATCCCCAATCACTTGTACCTGTACCTGTAATAGACAAGAAAATATTAACTTGGAAGATCAAATGTGCAGCTTACATAATAACATTATGATTTGAGAAGATAGAAAGGTGTTTGGACAAAATAGAGTGCAACATTTAATAAAATTAAGAAGGTAAAGTAACTGCAACACTAAAAACAGTCACGGTGTTTCATACTATATCAGATGGTTCAGATGGTTCAACACAGCTTGGCAGAAGTGACCATTAACCTTTTACCACATGATCCCAACTTTTAACAACCCCTGAGGAAGAAGCCTTTTGAAAACATTTTAGGAAAAGGAGAAAATGCTGGTAACAAGCATTTTCTCCATTTTTTCCCACAATGGTTTCTATCCTATCAAAGACAGAGAGCATCAACTTAGCAACAAATAATACTTGTCTGCAAATGGTTTCAATTTGGTCCAGCCCAAAATTTTGTCGTTTGGTAAAGAGTTCATGGGCCTTTCACAACTTAAGTTGCCTTTGTATCCCTTGTAGGTCAAGGTCAGACTGCACAAAATTTTCTGAACAAGGACAACCTTGAAATTGCAGTCATTTCTTACCTATAGTCTGAATAATGTTTGCAAGTTTTTTATTTGGCACTCTAAGGACAAACCAGATATTTTGTCAAGAGAAGTGAAAGGTTCAGAATGGGTGTTTTGTATCTTCCTTTAACCCCTAACCCATAGGCTGCTAAGTGTGACTTGAGGCGCTTTTGTGGATAGTGTAGATCAAGATCAGACTGCATAAAATGTGCAGCCTGATCTTGGATCTACATTGTCTGCTACGGTATTTTTTCCCAATTGACGTTAACTTTAAAATCATAATGTTTGGGTTTTTACCACTGAGTAGAATTTGTTTTTCATTTATTCAGCAGCTTAAGGGTTAAACTGCTGAGTGAATGATTACAAAATTTCCACATAATAGTAAAAACCCAAACATTGCAATTTCAAAGATGATTTCACGTGAAAGAAAATACCATACAGGTTAGACTAGATCAAATATCAGACTGCACGTTTTGTGCAATCTGATTTTGATCGGCACTGTCTGCAAAAGTGCACTAAGTCATGCTTAGCAGCCTAAAGGTCAATAAATTTACTATTTTACTGTGTGTTCGTCCTCAGGTATTGATAGCAGGTACAATGATGGGATGTTGGAGCTAATTAACTACCTACTGTTTGGATTCTTTGAATTAAGGAAATCAGAACTTGAGAGGTAATTTTACATCTTTATGACTATTTAACTCTTTACCACACAATCCCGACTTTTAACGACCCTGTGAAAGAACCCTTTTGAAAACATTGTGGGAAAAGGAGAAAATGCTGGTAATCAGCATTTTCTCCTTTTCCCACAATGTTTTCTACCCTTCCCAAAACAAATTTCAACTTTTCAATTACATTTATGTTGTCGTCTGCAAATGCTTTCAATTTGGACCAGTCTAAAATTTTGTCGTTTGGTAAAGAGTTAAATTTGTTATTTGATAGTAATTCATGTTTTTTTTTTATATATTTTACTTCTTTTGGGTGTAAATATTTATGAGTAACTGTTAAGCCTTATAATGTTTGATATAGTTTTTAATGTTGCTTTGTAACAAATCCTCAGCCAGCGGTGTACCAGACACAAAATATTGGTCCAAAATCATCATAACACAGCTTCTTAATCCTTAACCTAACAATCCTGGCTTTCAAAGACCCTGAGGATGAGGGAATATTACCAGCATTTTCTCCTTTTCACACAATGTTTTCTATCCTTTCAAAAACAAAGTTCATCAGCTTAGCCTCATTGATTTTGTTGTCTATTTTGTTGTCTTGTACGAGGGTCATTCATTTAATTGTGTCACTAATGGGCCTCTATACCACATAACGGTATGTATCACAAGTAAAAAATTAGTATTTTCGCAAGGAAGTTGTTCTGAATACTGGCACGAAATTTTGTTGTAATAGGTTCATTCTTTCAAAAGGTATTGAAAGTTAAAGTAGGTGCAGTCATATACACAGGCTATATTACTGAAACCAGATTAACCCTTTACCACACAATGGTTTTAACGACCCTGGGATAGAAGCCTTTTGAAAACATTGTGGGAAAAGGAGAAAATGGTGATAACCAGTATTTTTACCTTTTCACACAGTTTTCTATCCTATCAAGAGAAAATTGCACTATTTGAGCCACATTGAAATTATCATCTGCAAATGCTTTCAGTTTGGACAGGGCTAAAATTTTGTCTTGTGGTAAAGGGTTAAGAGGCCTGTGCCTTACTCATGACAATGCAGGTGCTCCAGACTTGAAAAATGTATTTCTTTCAGTGGAGAATATTGTGCAGGGATAAAACGAACAAAATGTATGCATTTAATATAATGCATCCCATAAACACCCAGTGACAGAATTAAATGAATGACTCGCGTAAAGTGTTATACAAATGTTCCATAAAAATCATTTGTTTTAAGAAAACTTGAAACATGGTGGGGAAAGTAGAAAATACTGGTAACCAGCATTTTTTTCCTTTTTCCACATTGTTTTGTACCCTTCTATGACAAACCTTATAATTTTAGCCATGTTTTGTGTGTCATCTTTTAAATGCTTTCGATTTGGAGAAGTCAAAAATTTTGTTGCCTATTAAGGAGTTGAAAATGTATATGACAGATATGTTGTGATGTTGCTTTATTGCAGGTCTGGATTTGAAGAAGAAGTTATTGATGGTAAGCTATCTACAGACTGTTGTGATCAAATTTCCTTTGAAATTTAATTTACACAGAGGTATTTTCCCAAACAAACTTAACCCTTTACCACACGATCCCAACTTTTAACGACCCTGAGGAGGAAGTCTTTTGAAAACATTTTAACGACCCTGAGGAGGAAGTCTTTTGAAATGCTGGTAACCAGCATTTTCTCCTTTTCCCACAATGTTTTTTTTAACCTTTCCAAAACAAATTTCAATTTTTGAGACACATTTATTTTGTTGTCTGCAAATGCTTTCAATTTGAAAATTTTGTCATTTGGTAAAGAGTTGAATAAAAAAACGAGAGATAACATAGAAGTGAGAATTACCGAACATGAGTTATATCAACACAGATGGCGTCATGAGTTGCATTTAAAATGATGATTCTCGTAACTCTTTACCAAACGACAAAATTTTAGACCAGTCCAAATTGAGAGCATTTGCAGACGAAAAAATAAATGTGACTCAAAAATTGAAATTTGTTTTGATAAGAGTAGAAAACATTGTTGGTAAAGGAGAAAATGCTGGTTTCTCCTTTTCCAACAGTGTCTTCAAAAGTTTTCTTTCTCAGGATTGTTAAAAGTTGGGATGGTGTGGTAACGGGTTAAATTAATTGATGAAGTAAATAAAAATTCATTTTATATGAGATAAATAAGTTTTATCTGTTTTGCTGCTAAATAAATGTATTGAATATTTAACTCTTTACCAAACAACAAAATTTTAAATTTGTCCAAATTGGTAATATTTGCAGACAATATAATAAATGTGCTTCAGACAATGAGAATTGCCTTCGATAGGGTAGAAAACATTGTGGGAAAAGATGAAAATGCTGGTTACCAGCATTTTCTCCTTTTCCCAAAATGTTTTTAAAAGCCTTCTTTCTCAGCGCCGTTAGTGCTGGATCATGAGGTAAAGAGATAAAATACAGATCTGCTGCAAATTAAGGGACTATTTGTTCAAAATACGGGACAAAAAAGCAGACTGTAAAACAAAGACCAGACAGCACATTCTTTGCACTACTTATCTTGATCAAAAGTCCACAAGAGGTACATTTCTTCCTTACAGCCATAAAAGAATTGCTAATGGCAGCGAAAGAGTGAACCCTGTACCTCACAATCACAACTTTTAATGATCCTGAGACAGGAAGGCATTTGGAAATATTTCTTTACAATATTTTCTTCTCGTTCAGAAAAGCTTACTAGCATTTGAGCCACATTTAAATTATTGTCGTCCGCAGATGCTTTCAATTTGAACAAGTCAAAAATTTTGCTGTTTCAGATTTAACCCTTTACCACACAATCCTATGAAAGAAGCCCTTTGAAAACACTGTGGGAAAAGGAGAAAATGCTTGTAACCAGCATTTTCTCCTCTTCCCACAATGTTTTCTACTTGTCTCAAAACAAATTTTAATTTTTCAGTCACTTTTTTTTTGTCTGCAAATGCTTTCATTTTAGACTAGTCTAAAATATTGTGAATTGATAAAGGATGAAAAGAGATTATGTAGATAAAGAGATTCTTTTTTTCAAATCTGTTTGTAGATATACTTTTCCTGATACAGAAAGATAAAGTAGATGTCTACTGTAATCCTGTCAATTATCATTACCTACTTCCATATGTGAGCCACTGGAGAAATGTATTTTTCCATTGTTTGGAAGATAACCAGGTTGGCAGTCTTTTGATTCTAGCATTGTATTAACCATTACATGTATATGGCCATTTTTACCGTGGTTGTTTTTGAAAAACGTCAAGATATTGTCATAGCCCTGTAGTTGTCTGCGTTGTCGTCTGTGTCATTGTCTCCGGGCAAAAACTTTGACATTTTATAGTATCTCTGTCATTGCTGAAGAAACTTTCTTCAAACTTGGATTAGTTTTATTTAGAAAAAGGGGAACCCATAAAACAGGGGCAGGTAAACATCAAAATATTTTTGATTCAGTTATGCACTTGTTTTTACTTTATTTTTATTTTCTCAACTGTTTACTATCAAAGGGAGAACCCATATCAGTACATCAGATAACCCTCAAAATGTTTTTGACACAATTATGCCCCTTTTTGTATGTAGCACTTTTACCAACTCTAAAAGCAACTGCAGCCAAGTGTTGGCACCTGCATGCCATGTATTTGTTTATTCATTAATCCTTTACCAAACAATCCTAATGCTCAACAACCCAGAGAAAGACAGCATTTGAAAAGAGTTGTAGAGAGATGCATTCAATTTGGAAAACTCTTAAATTTTATCTTGTGGTGAAGGGTTAAAGAGATTGCTTTCATCACCATTTGATTAATTGTGTAAAATTCCTGCCATTTTACACATGCCAGGTTGTGTAAAAATGAACCGAGAGATTTAGGGTCACAACTTTGATGTACAAATGAAAAGACAGAGTGCTTACTACCTGACTAAGACCCATAATCAGATCTCTATTTCATTGGTCCTCCTCTTCTTGATTAACCCTTTCCCAAACGACAAAATTTGGACTGGTCCAAATTGAAAGAGTTTGCAGACGACAATATTAAATTTGATGAAAATGGTAGAAAGTTCTCAAAAAGGGTAGAAAACACTGTGGGAAAAGGAGAAATTGCTCGTTACGAGCAATTTCTCCTTTTCCCACAGTGTTTTCAAATGACTTGTACTGCAGGTGGTTTGAAGAAAGCAGGCATCCTAGAAGAGGGAAAGAAAGCTGCTTTTTCCCCATGTTAAAATTATTTACATGTCTTTAAAACTGAAGACCTGGGTGCACATAAAAAGGGAGGGTTTGTATCTGTCGTTATAAACTGTAGCAAATAACCCTATTTGTTTACAACCAAGAAGAAGAGGACTTTGAAAAAAATTGTTTTACAGTAACCAGCTTTTTTCTTTTTACTATTTCACAACAAATTACCCTTTGAAATACAAAATCCCATCATTTGAGCAAGATTTTAATTGTATTTTTATTTTTTTTTCAATTTTCTACACTTTACAGTATGAAGATGAGGACAAGGCAGAAGATTTCAAGATCAATACTTTTGTTTCTATTGTAAAGGGTTGCAAAAGAGTTGGTATTCCATATAGTAGTTCAGGTACGTATATAGGACTAAGCTTAACTCTGCTCCAGATTAATTCCAAAATATCGTTGTAAAATAGGAATTATCCACTTTAACTGGGTTCAGTGAAAACATTGTGGCAAGAAAATGAGCAACTGCTCCATTGGTTGCAATGGTTTTGAAAATGGCTACAAGATGCAAAAGATAGCCTGCTTGAGGTGATGAGTTGAAATTTTTTGGAAGTAAGCTTCAATAAGTGAATGCAACTGAAACTTTGTTGCAAATGGATAAAATACTTGTAAAAAGCAATTTCTTCCTTTACCTAAACTGTTTCAAAAGCGTTTTGCTGCAATAGGCAAAAGTTCTTTGCAGAAAGTAAACATTCTATTCCTTTAACAAACAATCCTGAGTTTTAGTAACCCTTGGGAAGACCATTTCTGGAAGCATGGCGGGAAAAGTAGGAAATGCTGGTAACCAGAATTTACTCCTTTTCCAACAATGTTTTCTGCCCCTTCAAAGGCAAATCCTATCAGTTGAACTATGTTAAAATTGTCATCTGCAAGTGCTGTTAATTTGGAGAAGCCTAAAATTTTGCCCTGTGGTAAAGAGTTGAACTGTGTCTCTCAAATACTCAGTCAAGTAGAAATTTTGACATCCTTGCAAAATTTATGATTTATTTCAAAGTAAGGGATTTGTATTGGGTTTGACTTTGAAAGGTTACAGAACACTGCTTGGGTTTATCTTTGAAAGGTTATAGAACACTGCTTGGGTTTGTCTTTGAAAGGTTACAAAACACTGCTTGGGTTTATCTTTGAAAAGTTACAGAACACTGCTAGTAAAGGGGGACAGTTTGGTTGCAAGCTTATTCTCTTTTTTCCTACACTGTTTTTAAAAGCCTTTTTCTTAAATATTATTCCATGAGATATTGGTTAGGGGGCCAAAAAATCTCCTTATAATTTTGTTTTCTTGATGTTTTCCAGCCAATCCTCAGTTGTTTGACAAGATGGCAATAGAGAAGTGGCCAATAATTCAAGTATTTGGTGTTGAGGGAGTAGGAGGGTAGGATATGTGGATTTTTTTTCTTTAACATGTGCTTGAGTTTTTAACCCATTACCAGACGACAAAATTTTAGCCTTGTCCAAATTGAAAGCATTTGCAGACGACAATTTCAGTGTGGCTCAAATGGTGTAATTTTTCTTTGATAGGGTAGAAAACATTGTGGGAAAAGGAGAAAATGCTGGTTACCAGCATTTTCTCCTTTTCCCACAATGTTTTCAAAAGGCTTCTTTCCCAGGGGCATCAAAAGGCGTCATTGTGTGGTAAAGGGTTAACCCTTAGAGTGAGGATTAAACCTACTAGACATTTTCAAAGTAGAAGTATAACCCAAATAATTGCAATTTCATGCTCGCTTTTGTCCACAGTATTTCAGCAAAGTGGACAATGTAGATCAAAGATCAGGCTGCATGTTTTGTGCAGCCTGATCTTGATCTACACTGGCCACAAAGGCATCCATAGTCGTGAAAGGTGCTTTACGGGTTAATCACAAGAATTCCACAGGAATCTCATCTGAAAAAGATCAGGGACCCAAGATTGTATCCTAATACAAACCTGGATCTACCCTTAAAAACCACATTCTTTTTAACAAAGAGAGATAGAGAAGGAGAAAGAGAAAAAGATCAACTCTTTACCAAACGACAAAATTTTAGACTAGTCCAAATTGAAAGCATTTGCAGACGACAAATTAGATGTGACTTAAAAATTGAAATTTGCCATGGGACGGGTAGAAAACTTGGTGGGAAAAGGAGAAAATGCTGGTTGCCAGCATTTTCTCCCTTTTCCATGTTTTAAAAAGCATTCTAGTTGAAGATTTGTTTGGAAAAGTTTTAAAATGGGATCATCTTAACTTTTTACTCTGCCTTAACTCTTTTTCAAACGACAAAATTTTGGACTCAATTGAATTGAAAGCATTTGCAGACGACAAAATAAATGTAATTCAAATGATAGTTTCTGTTTTTTACAGGGCAGAAAACATTGTGGGAAAAGGAGAAAATGCTGGTTACCAGCATTTTCTCCTTTTCCCACAATGTTTTCAAAAGCCTTCTTCTTCAGAGTCGTTAAAACTGGGGATGGTGTGGTAAAGAGCTAATGAATTACCGTGAAATTAGATTTGCTGTTTAGTGTATAAAAGCACTAGTATTTGAAGCTGTGACATATGTCACATAGACCAATGACTTACATTTTTGATGCGTGTAAAGTAGTCACCTTCAATGAAAAGGATTTTTCTTTACTTTGAATATTTTCCATTGAATCCCCTGTACTGAGTATATAATTGTTCTGTGCTGGTCTTGATCAATAATATCCTCAAACACTATTTTTCTCTGAAAGTTTGGCTCTTAAGATGAAGTTTCCTTTTTCTTCTCATTGACAGAGGTGGATTTTTTACAATGGTTCATGAAGTCATAGACATCAGTTCTGACCTTAGAAAGGTGTATGATCTTATGGATCCTGTTGCCTTGGAAACAATGATAATAGAGGTACAGTAAATTGTTTAACTCTTTACCAAACAACAAAATTTTAGACCAGTCCAAATTGAAATCTTTAGCAGATGAAAAAATAAATGTTACTCAAATATTGAAATTTGTTTAGGAAAGAGTAGAAAACATTGTGGGAAAAGGAGAAAATGCTGGTTACCAGCATTTTCTCCTTTTCTCACAATGTTTTCAAAAGGCTTTTTCCTCAGGGTCGTTAAAAGTGAGGATTGTGTGGTAAAAGGTTAAATTTATATTGTCTTATTATATTATACTGTATAAATGGATGGTGACTAGCCTTAATGGCAAGTTAGTGTGACAGTGCAGATTGGGTTTTGTTAACGTCAAGGTGTGTTAACCTAGAATGCTAAACAAATAGACAGGGCATTTCCAGATAGCTTCTTGCAACATTTCAAGGCAGTTTTTGGATAGAATATTTTGTATGTTAATGTAGCAAATAGTGTAGATCAGTGATTAGGCTTCATGTTCTGTGAAGTCTACAGACAGTGTTGTCTTCATCAGCCTTTTTCATCAGTCTCATCAAAACAGTTGAAAGTTTGATGTACTGGTTTACTCTTTACTGCACAAACCCGAGTTTTGACAGCCTTGAGGACAAAGACTTCTGTAAACAATGTGGGAAAAGGACAAAATGCTGATATCCATACAATGATAGATAGAATCACATACAATCATAGATATGCTGATGCAGATAACCAGTATTTTCCAGTACAACTGGGTGAAGTTTATATGCTTTTTCTGACAACAGAATGATGGATTTTGAAAACAAATATCTTTTCAGAGTTTTTTCACCACAAAAAATATTCTTGAATATATTGTGAGTGTAACAGATGATCTGCTAATATATTTTCAGCAAATTTCTAAACTGGAACATCAGTGGGATACAGTGTTGTCCATGGTAGAATTTCTAATGTAAGTTTATATGATTTGAATTGACCTGTTGATGAAAAAACAGCTTCGAGGGCTTCAGCCCTTATTCTGTGAAATAAAAAGACCGAAACTTTCAGACCGATAGTATAAACCCAAATTTTCCTATTTCAAGGGTATTTTTGGAGGAAAGATATCTTCTTGTTGGACGATGTAGATCCAAGATCAGACTGCACATTCTGTGTAGTCTGATCTTGGTTTATGCCATCTGCAAAAGATCAGAGAGTCATGCTTAGCAGCCCAAGGGCTAATTCTTGACCAAATGACAGATAATGTCCAAATCCATGGTGTTCGCATGTGACCAATTAACCCTTTCCCAAACAAGCCCTGGTTTTCACGTGTCTGCAGTACAAGTCTTTTGAAAACACTGTGGGAAAAGGAGAAATTGCTCGTAACGAGCAATTTCTCTTTTGAAAACACTGTGGGAAAAGGAGAAATTGCTCGTAACGAGCAATTTCTCCTTTTCCCACAGTATTTTCTACCCTTTTTGAGACCTTTCTGCCATTTTCATCAAATTTAAAATTGTCGTCTGCAAACTCTTTCAATTTGGACCAGTCCAAAATTGGTCATTTGGGAAAGGGTTAAATATGGCTCAAATGGTGGAAATTAACTTTGAAAGGGCTAAATATGGCTCAGATTGTGGAAATTAACTTTGAAAGGGCTGAAAACATTGTGAAAACAAAAAATGCTGGTTACTGGTTTGATGACACTCATGGAATAAGAACACTCAACAATGTAATAATCAAGCCATGCTGAATGAAAGGTGGTTTAATGTATATGTAAAAAAATATCAACCAGTGTCAGTCTGCGCATTCTGGGCAGGCTGACATGGGCTGAAATTTTTGCTATTTGTAAATTTCTGCATGTCCAAGGATCATTCTACCTCATGATTAAGTTGGCTGTTGGACAAAAATGGTTTTTGTAGATCTAAAATTATGTGATGACTTGCTCTGTATAATGCATTGCCAAGATGCATTTGACCTTGTTTTCCCAGATTGCACTTATATACTGTAATGTGATTCTTCTGTTCTTTTGGGGTCTTCATAATTCATGTTTTGAATTGGAAAGAGGCTTTGTACATATACATACATACATGTATATACCAATTAACTCTTTACCAGAAGACAAAATTTTAGCCTTGTCCAAATTGAAAGCATCTGTAGACGACAGTTTCAATGTGGCTTGAATGGTGCAATTTTTATTTGATAGGATAGAAAACATTGTAGGAAAAGGAGAAAATGCTGGTTACCAGCATTTTCTCCTTTTCCCACAATGTTTTCAAAAGGCCTCTTTCCCAGGGGCGTTAAAAGGCGTCATTGTGTGGTAAAGGGTTAAGATGATAATGTGTGCTGTTAAGAAAACTATTCATGTCTCAAGTCTCTCTCTCTCTTCTTTCTGTCTCTCTGTCTCCCTCTCTCATGCTTATATCCTCTCCCCAAAATTGCTAAAACTTTCATATTTACAAAATGACTGACTCTTTGATTTCTTTTTGCAGAGGTAGTGGCACCACTTTGTCAGAGGAGCAAATTTTTGAGGCAAGTTTAGTACATGATTATGATCTTCTATAAACTCAAGATTTGTAGAATTTTCTTTGTTTTTGAAAATCAAATTATCTTCCTTGATATAGAATTAAATTTATGAAAAGCAAAAAAGATGGAAGAAACTCTTTGAAGAAGTATATTAGGAATTGCTTTTGTAGTTTAAGTATCAGGTATATAAAGCCATAGACCTCCCTTATCTTTACCAGACACCAAAATTGTAGAATGGTCCAAATTAAAAGCATTTGCAGACGACTAATCAAAAGTGGATCATATAATGAAAATTGTCTTTAACACTTTACCACACAATCCCAACTTTTAACGACCCTAAGAAAGAAGACTTTTGAAAACATTGTGGGAAAAGGAGAAAATGCTGGTAACCAGCATTTTCTTCTTTTCCCACAATGTTTTCTACCCTTCCCAAAACAATTTTCAATTTTTAAGTCACATTCAATTTGTCATCTGCAAATGCTTCCAATTTCGACAAGTCTAAAATTTTGTCGTTTGGTGAAGAGTTAAAAGAATAGAAAACATTGTAGGAAAAGGAAAAAAAAAGGTAACCAGCATTTTCTCCTTTTCCTACTATGTTTTCAAAGTCTTCTACCCAAGGGTCCCTAAAACTTGGGATTGTTTGACAAAGGGTTAAGATATACTGGAACTGAATCTTTTTTGGGCTTCTAGAAAAGCAGCCATTGACACGGAAAGTGTTTTATGAGTACTGCATATTTAATTAAGTCCTTACTATGCAACAAAATTTTAGACCTGTCCTAATTGAAAACGTTGGTAACCAGCATTTTTTCCTATTCCCACAATGATTTCTATCCTTCCAAAGTCAAATTTCTGTTTTTGAGTCACAATTATGTTGTTGTGCAGAAAACCTTTTAGTTTGGGCAAGTATAAAATTTTGTCATTTGGGAAAGGGAAAAAGTAACTGGACTTACTCAGTTAGTATTAAAGATAGAGATATTGCGATTTCCTGGATGTTTTTGAAAGTGTATCTGGAGAGGACAGTGTAAATCCAAGATCAGACTGCATGTTCTCTGCAGTTGATTTTGATCTACACTGTCCAAAAAAACTATTAAATCCAATTTCAGCACTACAAGGGTGAAAAACAGATGGGCAATGCTTTGTGAAATGGGGGCTTAACTCTTTCGCTGCCAGCTATATGGATTAAACTTTTCTCAAGCCCTATATGCATATTTTCGTTGCATTTGAAGCTGATTTTTGTCAGTGTTTAGCATGAGGTGGTGGACGGTGTAAACCTAAAATCAGACTGCACGCAGTTGGCAAAAGATATCCAAGGCGACTTTGGCAGTGAAAGAGTCAATGGATCTGCAAAAAGTATCAACCCATGTCAGCCTGTGCAGGCAGACATGAGTTGAAAACTTTTTTCAATTTTCTGCATGTCAAAGGACCAGTGTACCTCATGATTCAGTGGGTTGTTAGACAAAATGGATATTGTGGACCCAGAGCCATGTGATGTCTTGTTTGATTCAATGCATTATGGATGTGCATTAAGCCTCCTTTTGCCAGAGCATGACCCAGATGTTTATGAAAATACATGTTATTTCTAATCTACAGCCTTTAAAAAGTTACTATTTGCATGGATGTGTCAGCAGTCCAAGTGGAAATTCCAGACCTCAGCCTTTTGTTCTGTTTGGGAAAAATTCATGCAAAAAACATCTAGAAGCAGTTAATAAGGGACAGTTGACAGAGAGCAAAGATATAATATCCACTGGTGTCAGTAGAAATGGTGGTAACTTTATGGTAAATAAGCCTTAAGAGTTATTCTGAAACTTTTTTTTAAGTCCAGCTGTTTTTGAAGAAAACATTGAGGTGTTGTCATAGGCCTATCATCTTCTGCATCCTACTTTGCAAAAGCTTTAACATTTTATAATATCTCTGTCATTACTGAAGGTATTATTTCAAACTTGGTACAGTTATGCCCCTTCTTTAACTTAGAATTTTCACTGGAAATTGATCTATTTTTAAAAGCAACTGCAGCCGAATATTGGCACCTGCATTAGGTGCTCTTGGTAACCCTATGTGTAGATCAATTCAAACATACTTATTTCTGCAACTGATCAATCTGGATATTCCAAATCAGGTGCCATCAGGGCTAAGGCTCAGATCCAATGTTTGTTGAAAGGGATTGAAAAAAAGATCATTGGTTCAACAGTTTGAAAAAATTGGATTTTTGAATGAAACAGTTTCGCACTGACATGGAAAACAGTATAGAAAATAGATTTATTGCTTGTTACAAGAGACTGCTTCTTACCCAATTGTGTTTAAAGTCTATACAATATGACAAAATTTTAGACTTGTTCAAAATGAAAGCATCAGCAGATGACAGATGTGGTATAAATGTGTCTTTGAAAGAGTAGGAAACATTGTGGGAAAAGGAGAAAATGCTGGTTACCAGCATTTTCTCCTTTTCCCACAATGTTTTCAAAAGCTGCTTTCTTCAGTGTTGTTAAAACCCATGCTTATTTAGTAAAGAGATAAAATAATGTATGATGCAGAGCCATGAAAAGTTGTATTTGTTCAGTACAAGATTTACAGCAGACAAAAATTTACCATGTGGGAAAGAATTGAAATAGGGATAGTTGCATGCAGGAGTCAAGTGGTTAAACCTTTAACACACAGCAAATTTTTAGACTTGCCCAAATTAAAAGCATTATCAGACAAACACTTTCATATGAATCAAGTTATCAGATTTGTCTTTGAAAGCTTAGAAAACATTGTGGGAAAAGGAGAAAATGCTGGTTTCCAGCATTTTCTCCTTTTTCCACAGAGTTTTCAAAAGCTTTCTTTCTCATGGGTCGATAATAGTCGGGATTGTGTTGTAAAGGGTTAAAGTACATGTTACTCTGTGATAGGTTTGTAGAGCTGTCTCCCCGAGAGGTCCTGTAAGCTGTACAAGAACATACTTCTTCACCAGAGACTTTGTCAACCCGTTTCAAGGTACGATATTTTTTATAATTCCTGGACTCAAATGGATTCTTTAAAGAAGAGAGAGACACTTGTAAACACTTATCTCTTTTACATCTATATAAATGAGCCATGCTGTGTGATAAGGGGGCTTAATGCATCTGCAAAAAGTATCATTCCAGGTCAGCCTGCGCAGTCTGAGCATTCTGACCTCTATCGAAACCTTTTGCTAGATGTAAATTTTGTGCATGTCAAATGTACCACATGATTTAGTTGGTTGCCATACAAAACAGATATTTTCATAGAATCAGGTAGAGGACATTGTAGATCTTGTATCAGACTACACCTGTTCACTGTCTGGTCTTAACCCTTTACTGCACAATGACGCCTTTTGACGCCCCAGGGAAAGAAGCCTTTTGAAAACATTGTGGGAAAAGGAGAAAATGCTGGTTACCAGCATTTTCTCCTTTTCCCACAATGTTTTCTACCCTATCAAAGAAAAGTTGCACCAATTGAGCCACATTGAAATTGTCATCTGCAAATGCTTTCAATTTGGACAAGGGTAAAATTTTGTCATCTGGTAAAGGGTTAATTTGTCCTGTCCATCTGCTGATGGTGCCAATGGCAGAGCTGAGCCCAGTGGCTTATAGCCATATAATCCTGGGCTTGTGAGATTGATTAGCAGTTCAGCCAAACTCTTTTCCAGGTTTGATGATAGCCATTTTGGCAGGACCAATTCCTCTCTTCACAAAGAACATTGTTTCGATAACATTATTTTGGCAAGAAGCCAGTCGCTTGGGCCGAGTTTTGTTGAAAACACTGATTAAAAAAAACCCTCAAGGAATCCAAGGATAGCTGCACTGGTAACTCAGATCTTACTGAAAGAAGGTTGAATAATGCTGAAATACCAAACAAACAAACACCAATAACAGTGGAAGAGAAATATTAACTATTTACATGATTCAGCTTTCTGCTATGTGCTAGAAATTTATTCATTAACTCATTACTCTATTGTGGTAACCTTTTGCTATATGTGTCACAGAAAAGTCGGATAATATAGTTATTATGTATAATTACTGAAAGTTTTAGTAAATGGCAATGTTTATCATAAAAAAATCTTTATTCTACTGTAATTCATATAAGTATGAAAGTCTTTCATTTGGTGTTTCATAATGTTGTTTTTGAAGAAAGCACCCAGGTATTTTGTCATGGTCTTCTCATTGTCTTCATCTTCAACTTGGAAAAACTTGGACATTTTCTGATGTCTCCATCATTACTAGGTAACCCTAAAGTTATTTTTGACACAACTGTGCCCCTTTTTTGACTTACAGTTTTAACAGAAAAAGCAACTGAAGCGGAGCTTTGATAACTGCAGGCAAATGCTTTTGTTCAGACTGACAAAAAAATCATTGAAGGCAAAATAATTTGAGCCATGCTCTGGCAAAAGGGGGATTAAGGCAAATGCATCCACTTGATGCATTATACCAAGAAAGTCATCACATCATTATGAAACCATAAAATCGATTTCATCTAACAGCAAACTGTATCATAAGGTAGACTAGTTCTTTGACTTACAGAAAATTGACTGATGGCGAAAGTTTTCGGCCCAGGTCAGTCCGCACGGTCTGACTTGAGTCGATACTTTTCACAGATGCATTAAGCCTTATTTTCACAGAGTATTGCTTGTTTAAGGTGAATCAATTAGTATCATTTTGCCTAATTATTTGGCCTAGCCTGATAGCTGGTTCGGTTCCCCAGCTTGGCCAGTTTCTTTTCGAGGATCGATGATAATAGTAATCCTGACAGGATTCATTCTTCTCTCACCAATGATCATGGTTTTCCACTATTGTTATGCGAGAAAACTGTCAGTGGCTTGGGAGGAATATTATCCAAGTACTGGTTAAAGAAATTCCAGGAATGCACAGATAGGTGCACTGGCCACCTGAATATAAATGAAATAATATTGAAAATGGTGTTGCACATCATACAACCAAACAAAGCCTTATTACCAGCAAGGTAACACATTGTTTTAAATATAGTGGGGCACTTCTTATCTTTGTATTCAAAATTAACAGATAGGAACTGGTCTCAAAAAACATAATGATTACTTATGCCCTGGGGGTTATGCTGTTATGAGAACAAAATTAACACTTCACTGCACATGCTGCCTTTTGACACCACTGAGAAAGAAGCCTTTTGAAATCATTTTGGGAAAAGGAGAAAATGCTGGTAACCAGCATTTTCTCCTTTTCCCACAATGTTTTCTATCCTATCAAAGAAAAGTTGCACCAATTGAGCCACATTGAAATTGTCATCTGCAAATGCTTTCAATTTGGACAAGGCTAAAATTTTGTCGTCTGGTAAAGGGTTGCAACATGGACTTGAACAGATAGGAAAGAATTATTTATTCATATCAAATTGTTTACAATAATGCTGCAATTTCTAATGTGAAAATACGAATAACTTCTTAACTCTATACCATACAATCCTGCGTTTGAAAGATCCTGAGGAAAAAAGCTTTCTTTCGAAACATTGTGGGAACAGAAGAAAATGCTGGTAGCCAGCATTTTCTCCTTTTCCCACAATGTTTTCTACCCTTTTGAAGAAAGATACCAGAAAGATTCCATTTCTTTATTGACACCCAATACATAGTGCATTTAATATAGATAAGTCTAAAATGTTGTTTGGTAAAGAGTTAACCCTTTATCACACAATCACAGGTTTCAACAATCCTGATGGAGAAAACCTTTTGAAAACATTGTGGGAAAGGGAGAAAATGCTGTTTACCAGCATTTTCTCCTTTTCCAACAATGTTTTCTACTCAATGAAATGCAACTTTCATCTTTTGACCCACATTAAAATTGTTGTCTGCAGAATGCTTTCAGTTTGAACAAGTTTATAGTTTCATGGTGTGGTAAAGAGTGAAACCATTCAAAACAAGTAACAGAGGGATAGCTATCGTGATCTGTAGTTGACTTACTGTATTTCTACAAGCTTTCTTATCACTAGATTATAACCTACAAATTGATGGTAATTCTAGAATGGCTGTAACAAATTCATCCTGATTGATTGATCCTAAATTTATTTGATTTATCCTTTACCTGCCAGTTTTAATGACCCTGAGAGAAAAGACTTTTGAAATTATTTTGCGAAAAGGAGAAAATGCTGGTACCCAGAATTTTCCCACCATGTTTTCTACTCTTTCACACAAAAATTCCAAAAATTCCATCATTTGAGCCGTATTAAATTTTTCGTCTGCAAATCTTTAATTTGGCTAAGTTTAAAATTTTGTTTTGTGGTTAAGAGTTTACTGTTAGTGGTATGTGTGATGTTCACTCCTAATACTTTGACCTTGCTCATACAATTCATATGTGTAGATTCAAAAATCATGTATGGGAAAAAAAATGTGTGTATGTGTCGAACAGAGATCTCTCTTGCCCAGCTCTGGTTATTGGTGAATCAGTACTTATAGACAACCAAATTTTAATAATTCTAGCTGATGAACAGATTTCAGGGAATACTTAAATATACTTTAATTTGTAAAATGCATGTAGATATAAAATAATTTTGAAACCTTTGTGCCAAAAAATAAAACTATCAGTAAACACTACTAGGTGTAACTAAAAGTAAATGTATATGTTCCGATATCTACATTTGTAGTTATATATAGACTTGAAAGCTGTAGAAATGGCAAAATCATGGAGCATGTGACAGGTATAAACTGTCCTGTAACTGTTATAGAATGAGTTTAACAACAGCCACAACATGTACTAAGAAATTGAAGTCGATACTGCTTGCTGCAGCATAAAAAAATTTGTTGGTGCCACATGTAAAATGAGTGAAAACATATAGTGAAGATGTTGTACAGTGATACAAAATGTGGAGTCCCAGTTTGTGTCAGTTTTGGTGTAAAATGTGACAAGAGATCAAAGAACAAAAAGGGAACAACAAGTAGTAAATAGAGCACAACCATAATTATAGCTAGTTTTGTTAGGGCTATCTCCTCTTTTAGACGTCTATTCAATATGAGAGCTGTACTTGCACTGTGCTTGATAAATAGATAGTTCCTTGAGATAACAGTCTGACGAGTCCCATAACATAATGGGAATAACATGAAAAACAGAAGGGGTGTTGGTAAAAATATAGTGATTGATGTTATGTACCAGTAATATATGGCTTTGTAATTCTGAATGCTTTTCTTGTCCGATTTCTTGAGGACAGTAAATGTTTTTTCATATGCTAAGCTGCCCTCCTGTATAATGTCATATTCCCAGTAGCGTGGAATAGAGCTCACTAATCCTATAACAAATACCAATATAACTACTACGGCTGCTTGTGTGGGAGAGCACAAAGACTGAGATTTATGTGATGTTACAGTAATGGACCGTTCTAAACTCATAAGAATTAGAAGCCATATTGTTGCAAACCAGAACCAGTCTCTACTGATGATGGAATATTTCTGAGCCCATACCAGATAATCATGATAACCAACATAATGTTGCAAATTGTAGGTAAATGTTGATATAACAAAAAGAGCACTTGATATTGACAACCCAAGTAGATATGTATCCATCGATGTCCGGAACTGTTTCAACAGTATCACTATATTGAATATGTTACCTAATAGTCCAAAGCACAGAATGATGGGAAATGCCACATAACAAATATAATTTGATACTGTCATCCAGTCGTCAAATTCCTGTGATGTATTTTGTGGTTTGCCATAACACATCACATGTGGAGTGACACAATCTGTTGGTGGCAATAACGTCAAAAGCTCCTCACGGTACTTTGTTGAAGAAAATAGTCCTTTCATTTTTGAAGGTTTTAGCTGTCAATCCATGTTCAGGCTGTAACTTTGCTTAAATGGTTTCTGCCGAGGTCCTCTGTAGTTAACATCCAGTGCTATAAAACATTGACGCAAGTATTTTTCCTGAAAAGACAAGAGTTTATAAGCAAAGAACTGCCTTTGACCCTTCACCACACAAACCTGTGTTTTAATGACCCTGATGAAAAAGGCATTTGAAAACATTGTGGGAAAAGGAGAAAATGCTAGTAACCAGCATTTTTGCCCTTTCCCACAATATTTTCTATCCCTTCAGACAAATACCATTATTTGAGCAAAATTAAATTTTTTGACTACAAATGTTTTTTAATTCTAGTGAGTTCATATTTTTAACTCTATGTCAAAGCTTTACTATATTCACTTGCAAAATGTTAAATTAACTGCAGCTGACTTAAGTTTTTTCAAAATTGGCTTTTAGAGAAGTATCAAACAGATAAGAGGGAGTGATAGTATTCGAAATCCATTATTTCTCTTCCAAACCCTGTGTTGTGGGTACTCATTAGAATTGTCTCGATGAGACAATTCTAATGAGTACCCATAACATAGGCTTTAGTGGAGAGTGATTCATATTTTCAATTTTAAAATCAAAATCACTCCCTCTATCTGGAGCTCTGTCAAAGATGTCCATGGAGGGGAAGGTGTATATTGATTTATTGTAAGCTATTCAGTGTATATTTCAAGATACATCCTTACAACCAGAGGGAAAAACACGCTTAAAACTTGATAGTGTGTAGAATGGTTCAGAATTTAGTCAGCTTTGTAAACATAGACAAATTACTGATATATATGGTGTAAAGGATGAAAAAAACTCATAGGATTTTTCTTTGATTTATAATTGGAAATGAGGAGAATGATTTCTTTGATAGCCTCCAGAAAATGAAATGCATTTTCTATAGGTCATAATCTTTGCAATCTTGCAACTCTCAGGGACAATATTTGGCATGGAGATACAAGAATGATTATAGTTGCATAAAATAGAAATGAAATGGGTTAAAAACTAGAAGAAAACGAGTATAGATGTATCCTTAAACTTTGATTTTGTTGTACTCTTCAACTTCAAAGCCATGGGATGTTAGGAAATGTTTGGAGCTATCTAATAAGCTGACTGTTTGTATAATTCAATTTTCAGATGGGATGAAGGCTTGATTAATCGCCCATCTGTTGTACTGGGATATTTTGCAGTGCATGTTTGTGCAGCAAAAAAATTGCATACACACATAAACATCAGTATGAGATGTAAATCTTTACAGAAAATCCTTGTTGCTTTGTGTGAATAAGTTAACCCTTTCCCAAACGACAAATTTTGGACTGGTCCAAATTGAAAGAGTTTGCAGACGACAATTTTAAATTTGATGAAGATGGCAGAAAGTTCTCAAAAAGGGTAGAAAACACTGTGGGAAAAAGAGAAATTGCTCGTTACGAGCAATTTCTCCTTTTCCCACAGTGTTTTCAAAAGACTTTTGCTGCAGACATGTGAAAACCAGGGCTTGTTTGGGAAAGGGTTAAGAGATATGAGAGGAAAATTATGAACCATTTGTAACTGTTTGTTTACTTCAACTTTCAAAATTTATGTTGTGTTGTAGTTCAGGGGGCTTAAGAGTATATACAAATGGAAAGAGTTGCAACCAGCAGCTCTTGGGTATGGAGCAATAATCAATACTCTTAATTGCTCAAATTGCTGGATTATGCTGGTATTTTCCACGGACTGGAATGGCATTTTCAACAAAATGGCAATAAACCGTATGAGAGATAGTAGCATGGCATGTGGGATAATAAAATGAGATGTGCTATGCTCTGTACAAAAGGGGTATGATGCATTTGCAAAAAGTATTGACTCGGGTCAGCCTGCGCAGTCTGCGCAGGCTGACCTGGGCCGAAACGTTTTGCTTTTGGTAAATTTTCTGCATGTCAAAGTACCATTAAATCTGTTCCTTAGGATTCCCTTCATTTGTTAGAGAAACAGATAGAATGGATCTATAATTATGGGTTGACTTGCATTGTAAAATACATCAGGAAGGTGCATTAACCCTTTACCACACAATGCCGACTTTTAACAACCCTGAGGAAGAAGCCTTTTGAAAACATTGTGGGAAAAGGAGAAAATGCTGGTAACCAGCATTTTCTCCTTTTCCCACAACGTTTTCTACTCTTTCCAAAACAGATTTCAATTTTTGAGTCACACTTATTTTGTTGTCTGGAAAAGGTTCCAATTTGGACTGGTCTAAAATTTTGGGTTTGGTAAAGAGTTAATCCCCCTTTTGCCAGAGTATGGTTCAGATGATTGTTTGCCCATTATCATGTTTTAGCTCCAAAGAGGTCTCTAGTGGCTGTCAGTACTTAACCCTGTACCCAAATTTTAACAACTTTGAGAAAGAAGCCTATAGGAATATTGTGAGGAAGAAAAGAAAATGCTGAAGACTAGTGTTGTCTCCCTTTTCAACAATGATTTATACCCTTTCATATAGACAATTTCTCATTTGAGCCATGTTTTTTTTGTCGTCTGCAAGTGCTGTGCACCAGTCTAACATTTTGTCCCCATGTAGAAAATTAAAGAGTTTGTTTGTATTATGTTCATTGCCATTTGAAACATTATGTCAGGTATATACTGAACCGCTTTCCTGGAGTTTCTTTTCTTAGCAATTTACATAGAATTCTTTCCTATTCAGTAGAATTAACCCCTTACCACACAATCTCGAGTTTTAACAACCCTGGAAGAGAAGGCTTTCGAAAACATTGTGGGAAAAGGAGAAAATGCTGGTAACCAGCATTTTCTCCTTTTCCCACAATGTTTTCTCCCATTTCAAAGACAACAATCATCTTTTGAGCTACTTGAAATTTGTTGTCTTTAAAAGGTTTCAAGTTTGAAAAGACTTAAATTTTGTTGTGTGGGAAAGGGTTAAAGACATCATCCTCTTTATCAAACTTGTTTAGATTATATTATAAGGGTCAAATACCAGTATCACCTTGCCCAAGGGAATAATGGAGACAGGTAAATTTGGAACAGAAAAACTCCAGAGATATGACAAGCCTAAATCTGTCTGAAATTCATAACTTACATTATTAAGAAAATGAACAGAAAATACTTGTTTCTTTTGTTTTCTCTGTAACTTTTTCAATGAGATGGTAGAAAAGATTCAAGCTTTTTCATTAAATTAATAGTCTACATGTATGCTCGAAACCAATTCAGTGCACATCACTGTAAAACCGTAGGAATGCTTGTTAATTGAATTTGTAAATATTAAATACAGCCCTGGGTAATCAGTGTAATTACTATAGCATATTTTTGTCTATGTTATTTTGTGCCCTTTATTATCATGCAGCAATGCTTTATTCTTTCCATTTCAAAACAGGAGGTACTAAATAGACAGCACCGTTTCTGAAAGGCCATGTTTTTGCGTTTTTGACGCGCAAAATGAAAGCCTGATGCAACAAAGTTAATGGATCGCTTCTTCCTTGACGCAACATAAATCAAAATGAAAAAGGAACATAAAGTATTGATTCATTGAATAGATCTAATCTTACAAAATCGTCAAGTTAATAACTGCAAAATCATATCGAGCCGGCTTTCTAACACTGAATTATTTGTTTCCGGTTTTCACTGAATCGGTCTAAAACGCAACCTTATTCTCTGTGACATCACTGTCGTCTCATCTATTTTACTGTATGGAATCAGTACATAAACTTTTTGTCCGCGTTTTAGACCCTGCTTGGTAATGGTCACCGACTTGCTGGAGTAATCGGAATGACAGATGACATTTTCTACGAGGTCATCGTTTTCTACTTTTAACTTTAATACCACACTGTCATTTAAAACTTTTAGCATTATGTGACATCTACAAACTGGCAAAGGTAAACAACACGTGAAAAAAGAAAAGGTTAACCTTTTTTAAAAAAAGGTTAAATTCGAAACACCAAGTCGAAGATGACCCCCAAAATTTATGAGCTAGCAAAAACACTGTAGATAGCCTGCACCATACTAATGACTTAATAAACCTTTCCCACTCAATCCAGAGTTTTAATGACCCTGAAAAAGAAACCTTTTGAAAACATTGTGGGAAAAGGAGAAAATGCTGAAATGTTTTCAGAAGCCTTATCTGCCTTGTGTGGTGGACAGTTTACCCATTACCAGACAACAAAATTTTAGCTTTGTCGAAATTGAAAGCAGTTTTTCTTTGATAGGGTAGAAAATATTGTGGGAAAAGGAGAAAATGCTGGTTACCAGCATTTTCTCTTTTTCCCACCATGTTTTAAAAGGCTTCTTTCCCAAGGTTGTCAAAAGGCGGTGCGGTAAAGGGTTAAACAAATGCTCCAGTGTTCATACAGTCCTGAAGGAAAATGCTTTATAAACATTCTTTGAAATTGAGAAAATGATGTTTTCTATTCTAGTTCTGAACCACATTCACCATCAACAAGTGCTTTCAATGGCCACATGTGCAAACTGTATTTTCTGTAAAACCCTTCACCTCACGATCTCGAGTTTTTATGACCCTTAACAAGAAGGTTACTGAAAACATTATGGGAAAAGGAGAAAATGCTGACAACCAGCATTTTTCTTATTTTCCTACAATGTTTTCTACCCTTTCACAGAAAATTTCATCATTCGAACCACATTTAATTTGTCGTTTGCAAATGCTTACAATTTGTACCAGTCTAAAATTTTGTCGTGTGGTGAAGGGTTAACTTTTCGCTAGAAGACAAAATCTTTAGACTTATCTGTATTGAAAGTTTTTGCAGATGACAGTTTAAATTTATTTTGAATGAATTATTAGTACTTGAAAAGGTAGAAAACATTTTGGTGCTGGAATTTTCTTCTTTTCTATGACATTTTCAAAAGCTTATTTTCTCTAAAACTGAATTATTTGGTAAAGGCTAATTCACCAGGAACCAGTTGTATTATTTTTATGATATGAAAAGAATCTGGGTTGTTGATCAGTATGCTTTTGTGCAAGCTGACAGTGTTCAAAATTTAACCCTTAACCCTTTCCCAAACGACAAATTTTGGACTGGTCCGAATTGAAAGAGTTTGCAGACGACAATTTTAAATGTGATGAAAATGGCAGGAAGTCCTCAAAAAGGGTAGAAAACACTGTGGGAAAAGGAGAAACGAGCAATTTCTCCTTTTCCCACAGTGTTTTCAAAAGACTTGTACTGCAGACACGTGAAAACCAGGGCTTGTTTGGGAAAGGGTTAAGCTTCTTAGCGCGACTCACTGACCCTTTGCGGACAGTGTAGATCAAGATCAGACTGCACAGAATGTGCAGTCTGATCTTGGATCTACACTGTCCGACAAGGTGATGTTTTGTCCCCCAAAAATTACTTTGAAATAGCAATGTTTGGGGTTTAACTATCAACTTGAAAGTTTCATTTTAGTTATACAGCAAGTTAAAGGTTAACTTCATCATTGAATTCCTGTCTGTAACTATGGCTACCAACCTGTGCATGTCTCAATGCCCATCATACTGAGGATTATACAGAGCTTGTGGAAGAAGAAAAAACTATAATCAAAATTATGTCTAAGTTTGTGAGGGATTGGTATGTTGGGAAAGGATTGGAGGGATTGAGTTTTTTGCAGCTGACATTCCATCGACTAGTATGTTTGTATTCGTGCACTCTCCACCACAGTCCTGGATTTTAAATGATCCTGAAGAAGAAGGCTTTTGAAACATCGGAAAAGGAGAAAATGCTGGTAACCAGCATTTTCTCCTTTTTCTCTCGTTTTCAAAAGCCTTCTTCCTCTGGATCACTTAAAGTAAGGATTGTACAGTAAAGAGTTAAACTTCAAGCGTCACTTACATCAGAAAGTAGCCAATGTAGACCCCAAAAAATAATAAGAATTCAACTTTAAAATTTGTGAAATTTAGAGATGTCTGTTTTCTATTTTCCTAGACAGATAGTTCAGTTTAAGTAAAATTTAATGGAAAAAGAAAAAAAACTGTCATGATTAATGCTAGAAAAACTCTCACCTTGTAAACTCCTGTCAATGAGATTCAGTTACTTGTGTTTGATAGACGCTTCTCTATTCCATGTAACTTCACAGATCTGTATTCTGTATTTCTCACTTATGCATTGATTATTTTATTGGATTCCCACTATGTTGGCAAAAGTAAACTATAGCCCCTCTAAATTGCTATTAGTTTAGGACAATACAAGTCATTTATCAGCACTCATGTGAATAAATTGTGAAAAAGACATCAGTCTACTCAATCTGTCTCTGACCTCTCCTGGTATCCATAGTAATCAGTCCAATACTAACCAATCAATGGAATTTACTCATGCCCCTATGTTAATATCCCAATACACAATGATTTCCTTCCGTTACTGCAGTATCTCTATTGAGGTGGGAACTGCAGATATCATTAATGAGGCAGCCATTTCTATAGAAGACAACAAAATTTCCAAATTGAAAGCATTTTCAGATGACAAATAAAATGTGGCTGAATTCATGGGATTTTTTTAATGAACAGTTAGAAAACACTGGGAAAAGCAAAAAATTTTAGAATTTGCTTCTTGTCCCACAATATTTATTGTTCAAAACTTTCTTTCTCAGGGTTGTTAAAATGGGATTGTGTGGTTAAGAGGCAGTAAAACTTACAGAAACTCTCTCACTATCCAACATTTTTGGACTGTTTTTATTAGCTTGGTTGTTTTTTGAAAGAAAAGAGAAAACATCACAGTATTTGTCAGCTCAATTATGTAGAAAGCACCCATATAAAAAAAAAAGGGAGAAGGAATCCCATCGTTTCTACACAAATTACACTAAAATCCTATCATTCCACAAAAATTTGATTTTTAGCTCAGGTATTTTCAAAGAAAATGTTGAGGTATTGTCATATAGCCTTGGTGTCGTTGTCTGTGTTGTTATGCGAAAACTTTGACATTTTGTAATATCAGTTATTACTGAAGATATAAATTTTGCTTCATACTTGGACAAGTTGTTAATTATCAAAAGGGGAACCTATGCAACAAGGGAAGGTAACCATCAACATATATTTGACACAGTTATGCCCCTTTTTTGACTTGGAATTTTCACTGAAAATCAAGTAACCGTTGGTACCCCCAAAGTGGTGATTTTGTTTGGTTTACAAATGTTCTCAACATGGAAGAGTCTAATATTCTGCCATCTGGTAAAGACCATCAAGAAGAGGACTGCTAGAAACTTTGTAGGAAATTAGAAAATGCTGGTGACTGGCATTTGGTCCTTTTCTGATAATGTTTTATGCCCTTTCAAAGATGTATCAATCATTTGAACCATGTTTAATCTGTCCTCTGCAAGATTTGATTTCTTCTATATTTCCTTGTGTAAAACTTTGTCTTCTGGTAAATTGTGAACAAAGAGAGCATCAGAGGAAAAAGCTAATAGATTTTTTCCGCCATTAGAATTAAGGAGCACTTGAACAGAGGAGACTGAAAATGAATGATCCCGAGAAGAAAACAGCCACCTCAACCACACAATCCCGAGTTTTAACGACCTAAGGAAGAAGCCTTTTGAAAACATTGTGGGAAAAGGAGAAAATGCTGGTAACCAGCATTTTCTCCTCTTCCAACATTGTTTTCTACCCTTCCTAAAACAAATTTCAATTTTTGAGTCACATTTATTGTCTTGTTTGCAAATGCTTTCCAGTTAGACAAGTCTAAAAATTTTGTCATTTGGTAAAGAGTTAAAATGAAAGAGCACTTGAACAGTGGAGACTGATAATTAATGCTCCTGAGAAGAAAATAGCCACCCTTTAGAGCTGAGAATAATTTACAATGTTTTGTATTGAGGGGGAAAAAAAGGACTATTGGAAAACTGAACTTGCAATTATGATCTATTTCTATCTGCTGTTTGATGGTCGTCATAGTGACAGAGTGTTTCAGCTCCTCACCTAGATTTGGAAATCAATACTTTTTGATGAGATATCACTGAAACTGATAGACTGCCACACTCAGACAATGCAGCTATGTGAAGGGCAGACGTGGTGGGGCTGTGACAATCAAATGTTGTAGAGAACTTTTTCCGATGAATAAACAATTTATCAAACATGCATTAGCTGCTGCAGCTCAATAAAACATTAATGAGAATACTATTTGAGCCATGCTCTGTGAAAAGGGGGCTTAATGCGAAAGCTGGCCTGGACTGAAACTTTTCCGCTCTTGGTCAAAGGACTAGTTTACCTCATGATTAAGTCGGTTTTAAAAAAGGTGGCTATTATGAACCCATTATTATGTGAAGGCTTACATGGTACAATGCATCACGGAGATGCATTAACCCTTTACCAAACAGCAAAATTTTAGACTGTCCCAAATTGAAAGCATTTGCAGACAACAAAATAACTGTTACCAAAAAATTGAAGTTTGTTTTGGAAAGGGTAGAAAACACTGCGGGAAAAGGAGAAAATGCTGGTAACACTGCGGGAAAAGGAGAAAATGCTGGTAACCAGCATTTTCTCCTTTTCCCACAGTGTTTTCTACCCTTTCCAAAACAATTTTCATTTTTTAGCCACATTTAAATTGTCGTCTGCAAATGCCTTCAGTTTGGGCCAGTCTAAAATTTTGTCATTTGGTAAAGAGTTATGTGCCCTTCTGCCAACGAATGGCTCATTTTTGTTTTGGACATAATTTTTTTCGTATAGCCTAAAGGCTGAGCCAATATCTGATAAGCTTCATTTAAACTTTTACCAAAGAGTTCTGTATTTATACAACCTTAAGGAAGAGGTCTTTTTGAAAACATAGTGGGAAAAGGAGAAAGCACTGGTAACCAATATTTTCTCCCTTTCACATAATATGCTTTACCTTTTTGAAGACAAATTTCATCATTAGCATATGAGCCATGCTCTGTGAAAAGGGGGTTTTATGCAACTGCAGAATGTATTGACCTATGTCAGTCTGCGCAGTCCACGCAGGCTGAAACGGGTCAAAAACCTTTTGCTGTTTGTAAATTTTCTACATGTCCAAGGACCATTCTACCTCATGATTCAGTGGGTTGTTGAACAAAATGGATTTTATGGATCCATATTTATATGATTATATGCTTGGTCTAATGCATCACAGAGATGCATTAGACCTCCTTTCACCAGAAGACTGCTCAAAGACATTCTGTAGGGATGAGTCTAAAATCTTGTTGTTTTGCTTAGTCTTGTAGCTCAGCCAGTAACATACAGGGCTTGAAATCACGGAGTTACTGTTTCCAGTCCCTAGCCTAGCCAGGTTGTCTCTGAGGATTGATAATAGTGATTATAACAGGATTCATTCCTTTCTCACCATTGATTGTTGTTTTGAGGATGGCTTTGTGGGAAAGAAGCCAGTGTTATGGGAAGATAGAAGAAACTGGTGTACAGAATTGGTAAAATAAATGCTAACAGAGCATGGATAGATGCATTGACCACTGAGATATTACTGAAATAATGTCGAAATAAAGCATTAAGCCTTTACCTCACAATCCCTACTTTTAATGACCCAGAGAAAGAAAGCTTTTGAAAACATTGTGAGAAAAGGAGAAAATGCTGCTAACCAGCATTTTCTCCTTTCCCACAGTGTTTTCTACCCTGAAAAACCAATTTCAGTTTTTGAGTCACATTCATTTTGTCGTCTGCAAATCCTTTCTATTTGGACAGGTCTAATATTTTGTTGTTTGGTAAAGAGTTAAACACCATAAAATCAAAAACAAGCAAACTAGAATTTTGTTGTCTACTAAATAAAGTTTATGTATGAATAACTTGTTCATGATTTACCTCTGGGGTAGACATAATTACTACAAGCATATCCCAAAATGTGGCCAGGATATCTCTTGCATTTTTGATTTATGAGGAACCTATACCAAGTTGTAGATTAGCCTTATCCTGCTAAATATGTTGTATAAAACTTTCAAGCTGATAGTAAAAACCCAAATAATGTTATTTCAAACTTTCTTTTTGGAGAAAAATATCTCCTTACCGAACGGTGTTGATTCAAGATCACACTGCACATTCTGTGCAGTGTGATTTTGATCTACACTGTCTGCAAAAAGTTAGTGAGTTGCACTTAAGACCTTATGGGTTAACATATGCCTGAGTTATGCTTATCTTGTTGTAGCTCACTGATGTTCATGTAATGTCAGGTTGAAAAGTTGTGGCTTTCTACAATCCAAGTCATTAACCGTTTACCAGACAACAAACTTTTAGCCTCATCCAAATAGAAAGCCTTTGCAGATGACAATTTCAGTGTGGCTCAAATGGTGCAATTTTTCTTTGATGAGGTAGAAAACATTGTGGGAAAATGAAAAAATGCTGGTTACCAGCATTTTCTCCTTTTCCCACCATTTTTTCAAAGGGCTTCTTTCCCAGGGTAATTAAAAGTCATCATTGTTCGGTAAAGGGTAACAGAGGGCTATCACACTGTGGCATGTAGTAATAGCTTATGCTAATGGGTGAGAAATTACCGTAACCCTTTTTGTGCCATTTAGCAAAAATGGGTTTTTCCAGATGGCATAGATCAAGATCAGACTGTTTAGAATATGCAGTCTGATCTTGGATTTGTATTGTCCACTTTTTTAGTCAAGCTTATTAGATGAAAAATCTGATTTTGTGGATTGTATTTTTAGTCGTTTTATAGAGGTAGGTTTTATTTATATTGCGCTGAAAAAGTTACGCAAACACCATTGAGGTAACCATGGTTTTTGAATCACAATGGATTCTGAATCAAAATACATGGATAACATTGCCAATATGTTAAAATGTTGCATCCATACTATGTGTTTCCCAACTGGTTTGCAAACATGTTTAGATATATGCAGTATATGTATACCAAAGATACGTAGATGCTTTACCAATAAACTGCTTATTAAATAGAAAGGATAAGGTGTTCCAACTTTAAGACTGAATTATAATGGCGGGAATGTGTGCAAGCCCAGAGTCACCATCTCATGATCTTGATTTGTACTGTCATCGTGTTATCTTTCAGTGCCATATATATAAAATTGACCTCTTTTGATAGCTTAAAAGACAATCCGTTGAAACTCAGACTTTTTTTTTCATCTTGCTTGCTAAACAAGGGAACATTATAGATCTAAGATCAGACTGCATGTTCTCTGCAGTCTGATTTCGTCTATGCTGCTGCAAAAGCCCCTGTTTACCCCCTAGGGCTGATGGGGTAAAAGAGGTATCTCTTTTTTATAATTTCAGATAGCAAAGTCACAGACTATGAAAAGAATAAAGATCTCAGGTTTGTTTTATTCTTTCATCAAAACCTTAGCGTGCATGTCATAACTTAGCCCCTTAACAAATAATCCCATGTTTAAATAACCCCTTACTGGAAGTCTTTTAAAAACATTGTGGGGAAAAGGATAAAATTCTGGTAACCAGCATTTTCTCCTTTTCCCACAATGTTTTCTAACCTTTCAAAGACAGCCAGAAGCTATTGAGCTACATATAATTTGTCATCTGTAAGTGCTTTCAACTTGGTTGAGTCTAAGATATTCTAGTTTTGTAAAAAGTTTAAGTAACTTTTGGGGGCAGTTAACCGTTTGAAACTTTCTATAATTAGATCACTCACATTGAAGGCTTATATTTGTCCACAGTGAAGTGAAGACAAACTGTATTAACCCTTTACCACACAATCCCGACTTTTAACGACCCTGAGGAAGAAGCCTATTGAAAACATGAGAAAAGGAGAAAATGCTGGTAACCATTTTGTCATCTGCAAATGCTTTCAACTTGGACCAGGGTAAAATTTTGTCATTTGGTAAAGAGTTAACTGAATGAAATGAATATTATTAGAGTAGTTACAGCAAGTCCCAATTGCTTTTGTATATCTGGAAATTAATGGCTATTGCATGTGATATCACTTAGTACCTTTACCAATATAAATGTTCAGATTATTGCCCTTGGTTCAAGTATGGTTCTACCCCAGGGGTCAAATTGGATCCCTTGAATTACATATAATGATTAACCCACACAACCGAGAGTTTTAACAACCCTGAAGAACAGAACTTTTTAAAACATCAGAAAAGGAAAAAAATGCTGGTTAACAGTATTTCCTTCTTTCCGAACAATTCTTTCTACTCTTTCAGACACAAACTGCATCAGTTGAGCCACATTTAATCTGTCTGCTATGAATGCTTTCAATTTGGACCAGTCTTAAATTTTGTCATATGGTAAAAGTTAAAATGTATAAAGTCTGCTTTTACATGTACTTAACTGAAACACCTTGACCTTTGACACTTTGTATGTTACGTATATTATATACGGTAATGAGCCTTTATTGAAATTGTCAATACTATTGTCCAGGGGTCATTGATGGCCTTTGCACCCAAACTACTAAAATCCAGCCTCCTTTCCAAATGACAAAAATTCAGACTTGCTCAAGTTGACTGCATAAGAGAAAGTCAATATGAATGTGACTACAATGATTGGAAATATTTCTGAGAGGATTTAAAACATTGTGGGAAAAGGAAAAAAATGCAGATACCAGCTCTTAAAGCAAGAAGTTGTTTGGTGGAGGGCTGAATGCCAACCTTTTCTGCTTGTGGTTTAAAAGCCGATATGCCTTGTTTGTGCGAGTTATTGCATGAAAACTGTTTTGATTTGTGATTTATGTTTGATTTGCATTAAGAACGTTGGTGATTTTGTATGGAGGCATGATTGATGGTTTAATTGCTGGAATCCAGACCTACTGTAACACACTGAGTGTTAAACAGGTTAGTACATGACGTAAGAAAAAACAACTGTTGCTACTTTTTTTAACAACTGACTTCATCATGAGGTAGAGAGGTCCTTGGACATACGGAAAGTTGACAGATAGCAAAAAGTTTCAGCCCAGGTCAGCATGCATGAACTGTGCAGGCTGAGCAGTATCGATACTTTTTGCAGGTACAATAAGCTCCCTATTCACAGAGCATGGCTCATATCTTTGAGTCTTGTTTCTCTCCTCTCTTTGCACATTGTGATATCTCTGCATGATAAAACACCATTATTTATGAAACAATAGATTATTACAAGATATTTATTTCTCCTCTTCTCATAATGTTCTCTTTGCAACCTTGAAATAAAATTAACCCTTTACCGCACAATGATGCCTTTTTACACACCTGGGAAAGAAGCCTTTTGAAAACATTGTAGGAAAAGGAGAAAATGCTGATAACCAGCATTTTCTCCTTTTCCCACAATGTTTTCTACCCTATCAAAGAAAAGTTGCATCATTTGAGCCACACTGAAATTGTCGTCTGCAAATGCTTTCCATTTGGATAAGGCTAAAATTTTGTCGTCTGGTAAAGGGTTAACCCTTTCCCAAACAAGCCCTGTTTTTCACATGTCTGCAGTACAAGTCTTTTGAAAACACTGTGGGAAAAGGAGAAATTGCTCGTAACAAGCAATTTCTCCTTTTCCCACAGTGTTTTCTACTCTTTTTGAGAACTTTCTGCCATTTTCATCAAATTTAAAATTGTCGTCTGCAAACTCTTTCAATTTGGACCAGTCCAGAATTTGTCGTCTGGTAAAGGGTTAAGCCATTCTCTGGCAAAAGAGGGTATTATGCATCACTGTAATGCATTAGACCATGCAAGTCATCACATAAGTATGGATCCATGAAATCCATTTTGTATAACAGCTGGCTGAATCCTGAGATAGATTGGGTCTTTGACATGCTGAAAATTGACCAGTGGCAAGAGGGTTTGGCCCAAGTCAGCCTTTGTCAACTGTGCAAGCTGACCTGGGCCAATACTTTTTGTAGATGCATTAAAACCCCTTTTTCACAGAGCATGGCTCAATTGTTTTCATCTACGCCCATCTTTTTTTTCTGTAGACAGATACAATGCCAAGAAATATGCTTACGTGTAGCCGCTCACTCAAATAAGTGCATACTTTCATTTCCTCTGGAAAAGGTATCATCCAAATCCCAGAAGACAGAAAATCATAGCTTATAAATTGTCTACAACTCTCTTTTATCGAGCAGCTGCATTTGTAAAATTGGTCTAACCTTTTATTATGTGACAGAAATCTATACCCATCCATTTGGAAAGCATTTGCAGATGTCAGAGTAAATTTGGTGCAGATGATGGGATTTGCCTTTGAAAGGGTAGAAAAATCGTGGGAAAAGGAGAAGATTCTGGTTACCAGCTTTTTCTCCTTTTCCTGTGATGTTTTTTACCTTTTACCACACAATGCCAACTTTTAATGCCCCTTAGGAAGAAGCTTTTGAAAACATTGTGGGAAAAGGAGAAAATGCTGGTAATCAGCATTTTCTCCTTTTCCTGCAATGTTTTCTGCACTATCAGAGAAAAATCATATCATTTGAGCCACAATGAAATTGTCGTCTGCAAATGCCATCAATTTGGACAAATCTAAAAATTTTGTCATGTGTTAAAGGGTTAAAGGCTGTCTGCCTTAGGATTGTTAACCCTTTCCCAAACAAGCCCTGGTTTTTACGTGTCTGCAGTACAAGTCTTTTGAAAACACTGTGGGAAAAGGAGAAATTGCTCATAACGAGCAATTTCTCCTTTTCCCACAGTGTTTTCTAACCTTTTTGAGAACTTTCTGCCATTTTCATTATGTACTCTGCAAACTCTTTCAATTTGGTCCAGTCCAAAATTTGTTGTTTGGGAAAGGGTTAAGACTAGGGATTGTTTGGTAAAGGGTAACAAACCTTTTCAAGGTTGATTTCAATACATGCATTTGTTTATACTTTAATATGGGGCCTAATACTGATCAATACAGGATGACATGCTTAGGTTTATTTCAGGCTACTGAAGTTGCCATGGAGACACTACACGAGGGATGCTCAGACCTACAAGATAGAGAGATTGTTGAGATTCTGAAGAAAAAACAAACTATTGAATTTCAGCTAGAGGCAGTTGATAGAAATGGAGGGTAAAAAGTTCTACCTTCTCTCAACTAATCCCGTATTTTAACCCTTTATCAAATGACAATTATTTACATTGGTCCAAATTGAAAGTATCTGCGGACGACAAATTAAATGTGGTTGAAAGGATGGAGTTTGTATCTGATAGGGAAGAAAACATTGTGGGTAAAGGAGAAAATGCTGGTGACCAGCACAATGTTTTCAGAAGCTTTATTTCCCAGGGTCGTAAAAACACGGGATTGTTTGGTAAACGGTTAATGCCTTTCATGAGAAGATCTTTTAAAAACATAATGGAAAAAAGAGAAACTACTGGTTACCAGCATTTTCTCCTGTTCACACAACATTTTCTACCCTTTCAAAGACAAACACCATCAATTGAGCTACATTAGATTTGTCGTTTGCAAATGCTTTCAATCTGGACAAGTGTACAATTTTGTCGCCTGGTAAAGAGTTAATTATAACCAAGAAAATAATGTTAATGATTTCCTCTTCTGGGAGCATAAATAACACAGTGACTTTGTGAATTTCTCAGGGAATGAATCAAACAGTATAAATTAACTCTTTACCAAATGACAAAATTCTAGACTTGCCCAAATTGAACGTATTTGCAGACGACAAAATTAAATGTGACTGAAAAATTGAAGTTAGAATTTGGAAGGTAAGAAAATATTTCGGAAAGAGTAGAAAATGCTGGTTACTAGCATTTTCTCCTTTTCCCACATTGTTTTCGAAAGCCTTCTTCCTCAGGGTCGTTAAAAGTCGGGATTGTGTGGTAAAGGTAAATCACTGTATTGTTCAATATTTTGGCTATTGCCTTTTTCAAGAGTTTTGCAAATGCTTTATACAGCTTGAATATTTTAGAATTTTCTTGTGGGATCAAGTGTTTTAGAACTCTTTAACTCTTTATTAAACAACAAAATTTTAGACTGGTCTGAACTGAAAGCAGTTGCAGACAACAAAATAAATGTTACTGAAAAATTGAAATTTATTTTGGGAAGGGTAGAAAACATTGTGGGAAAAGGAGAAAAAGCTGGTTACCAGCATTTTCTCCTTTTCCCACTATGTTTTCAAAAGGCTTTTTGTTCAGGGTCGTTAAAACCCCTGATTGTGGGGTAAAGAGTTAAATAAGCAATAGCCAAATGTTGAACAATAGAGTGATTTAATTCATAGTGTTTCAGATTCATCAGTTAGATTGGCCTTGTATCAAACTAATGTTTAACTCTTTACTAAGTGACAAAATTTTAGACTTGTCCATACTGGAAGCATTTGTAGACAACAAAGTAAATATTGCTCAGAATGATGGATTTGTTTTCAAACCAGTAGAAAACTCTGCAGGAAAAACAAGGATATGTTGGTAACCATTGTTTTCTCTTTTTCCAGCTAAACACGTACCGACTGTCCTCTGTAAATGCTTTCAATTTTACCAAGTCTAAAATATTGTGGCCTGGTAAAGACATAACCAGCTACTTTGCTCCTTATGATCTGAACCTATGCCAGGAAATTTTAAAACGGGTATTAAATTAGAGTATTGAGAATCTGATTTGAAATTAAAAGAATAAGGCCTTACTGGCTTTTGGCACGCTTTACGCAAGGTTCACAATTATAGTACAAATTAAAAGTCTTGTGTAATATCCAGAGTCTGTTGCTTATCCCATATAAATCTTTCCCATTTATAGTTCTTGGATGCATCAGTGTCAGGAAAATACATTCAGCTGTTTGTCATCAGAATAAAAGGGTCTTTTCGCTTTTCATCTCATGGACAAGTTTACAAAATAAAATGAGCCATGCTCTGGCAAAATGGGGGCTTAATGCATCTCCCTGATCCATGATACCACTCAAGACATTGCATAGCAATGGATCCATACAATCCATTTTGTCTAACAATCGACTTGATCGGGGGGGGGGGGGGGTAACATGGTCCATCGACATTTACAAATAGCAGAAGGCCTGCACTGACATAGGTTGATACTTTTTGCAGATGCATTAAGCCCCCCTTTCCCAGAGCATGGCTAAAAAATGTTTTCATCTCCTAAGTACTGGGTACAGATCATGTCTTGTTTTTGTACTTCTTGAAGATAAAATTTCTGGGAAAAGAAGAATATGTAAGTCTTTGATTTCAGTCACCATGTGTTAGCAGAGAACAAGCAGAACTTGATGGTAAAGTATGCTTGTTTAAGCATATATGACATTCCAAGTTCAGAGGAAAAAGGGCAAGTTTTAGGATCCATGGTATTGTCAGAAATGTTTATGGATTCAGCAATTCAAGTTCAAAATCAAGGTGGGTAATGGATCTACTTATACCATTAGTCTTGTAACCATTGCCATTATCTGAGCTGCTCTCTAGTATAAAGGTGCTTAATGCATTTCCGTGATACTTTATACCAAGCAAGTCATCATATGCTTATGGATTCATAAAATCCATTTTATCTAACAACCGATTGAATCATGAGGTAATTCAAAGATAGCAAAAAGCTTCGGCCAATCCGCACAGGCTGACATGGCTCGATACTTTTTGCAGGTGCATTAAGCCCCTTTTCACAGAGCATGGCTAAATCATTATGCTTTTGAACTTTTTTTTATGCTAGATATTTTTGGGGGACATTATGGTCCCAACAAACCACTAATAAATGTGTGATTAACTCTGTACCAGACAGTTAAACTATAGAATCACCCATTATGAGCGCCTTTGCAGAAAGTAAATTGAATGTGGCTGAAAGGATGGTACTTGTCTTTGAAGGGGTAGAAAACATTAAGAAAAAGAGAAAGGGCTAGTTATGAACTTCCTTTTTCCAACAATGTTTTCTTGCTCAGGATTGTAGAGAACATGTTGAAACTGACATACAGTATATGTCTGTTCAAAGACTCTTAACCAAGAATAAAAATTGAAAAAAAAAATCGCAGCGTTAGTGAGGGAAAATGGCTTTCAAGATCAAAGAAATCCTGGGATGGTAAAATGGGATCTAAGTTTTGTCTGCTTGATGATAGTCATTACAAAAGAATTCATTCCTCTCAATCATCTCTAAACATTGTGTTGAGCCTGGTAGCCCAGTTGATAACATCAGACCTACAAACGTAGGGGTGGCTGGTTTGATTTCCAGATCAGGCACATTCTTTCAGAGAATTGATGATAGCTATTGTAGCAAGATTCATTCCTCTCTTGCCAATGAACATTGTTTCCACAATGTTTATGTGGGAAAGCAGCCAGTGGAAAGAATATTATGCAAAGAAGTGGTAAAAGGAAATCCAGGAAAGCATGAAGAGACACAATGGCTGCAGCAATATATGTGAAATAATGTTAAACACCAAAGAAACGAAGATCTGATTTAGAACAAAATCCAAGACCTTATGGTTTATATTGCTGTATTTAACCCTTTTTCACACACTTCTGAGCTTTTAAGACCCTTAAGACCGATGCTTCTCAGAATATTTTGAGAAAAGGAGGAAAGGCTAATTACAGTCTAGCATTATCGTGGGTTCTTAGTTATCATGGTATTTACAATTTCTGAAATTGAGGTTGAAATGTGTCACCTTGAGTATTTCCTCATGTGAGCATTTGTAGGACAGACACCATCAACACACTTTGCAACCTTGCATAAACAAATTTTCTGAAAATGGTATGTTAAATCAAGTTTTTATCCAATTAGTAAGAAAACTTGCCTCTTTGCAAAATCACACTATCCCCTAGATCAAATTGATGACCTTATCAGCGCAACAAAAGCAACGTCAGTATCACACTTATGTAAGATTTTTTTTCATGTCACTGATGTTTATGAAAAAGGTAAGTAAATATCAGACGACCTTTTAATGATGATGTCACAGCTTTCCAAATATGGGAATGAAAATATGAGGCCCTGACAACATTTTTGACTTGCTGATTATAAAAGTTTCATCCTCAGGGCACTGCAAAATATTATCATCATTATTATCATCATTATTATTTTTATTTGCGTTCCCTGTTCTATTGAAAGGAGAGAACACGCTAGAAATGATTCACTTTTTATCCACAAAAGAGGCCCAAAATGGGTTATTTGATGTTATTTTAAACACAGATGTACGTCTTTTTATTTGCGTTCCCTGTTCTATTGAAAGGAGAGAACACACTAGAAATGATCCACTTTTTATCCACAAAAGAGGCCCAAAATGGGTTATTTGATGTTATTTTAAACACAGATGTACGTCTTTTTATTTTTCTCAATTTTTACTGGTGTGCAAAGTAAAACTTCATTTACAAAATGACAGGGAGAATTATCTATTGCTCAAAATTCTTAATAAAATCATCTCAACACTTTGAAAATAACTGAATTTTCATTTGCCAAAGTTTTGAACATAAATAGGGTGAGCATGTACATCTTCCAGGGCCTCATCTCAATGCCACGATAATACCGGAAATAAGCCTTTTTAAAAGTTGGTCAATGCTGTCCCCTGCTTTGTTTTGATTAACCCTTTACCACACAATCCCGAGTTTTAATGACTCTGAAGAAAAAGCCTTTTGAAAACATTGTGGGAAAAGGAGAAAATGCTGGTAACCAACATTTTCTCCTTTTTCCACAAAGTTTTCATTTTTTTTGCAACAGAAAAATATCACGCAAGATGTTAATTTTTCTGCACACAGTGGAATGTTTTAGTACCATGATGATAGGAAATTCAATCGTACTAGCATTTTCTCCTTTTTTGTACAATGTTTTCCACCCTTCAAAAAACAATTTCCACCAGTTTAGCCATATTTAAATTCTCATCTGGGAATGTTGTTTATTTGGACAAGTCTAAATACTGTCATCTGGTAAAGATTTAAGTTTTCACCTAATTGATTCTACACTTGTTCAAATTAAAAGAATTGCACACAACAAATTAAAAAATGATTCAAATGATGAAATTTGTATTTTATCAAGTAAAAAGCATTGTTTTCAAAAGCCTCTTCCCCAGGGTCGTAAAATCTTGGGCTTGTTTGGTAAAGGGTCAGATATATTGACAATGAAACAAAGATTATATTTGATTTTCTTAGATGGATCCGTCTCCATGTCTGGCAGTTTCCTGTTACTGACTGACCACATTCCAAGACACAAGGCATGGGCTGTAAGTTTACAGAAAAGTTTGTGTTACCTCTTTTTAGATGTTTATGTAACCTGTTTTTATAACCCTTTATCAAATGTTCACATGTATTTAAAATCTGAAGAAAAACTCTTTTAGCCCTGTACTGTGCAGTCACAGTTTTAAACACATTGAAGATAAAGGCTTTTGAAAACATTGTGGGAAAAGGACAAATTCGGGTAACTGTATTAAAGCTTTAAATTTTATGGTAAAGTGTTAGATACAAAGTTTAAACATTATGAACATCTTTTGAAGCACTGTAAAACATTTGTGTATGTACCCTCTTGTACTATTTAGATATGATACATGTATATAAGGAGTAGAGATCAATTATTCAGAGAAACTTGATTGTTAGTTGATGTTTTTCAGCACAGAAACCTGCAATCTGAGAGGCAGTTGTTACAAAATAAATTAGAAGATGACAGTTTATCAGAAAACTTTGGTAAATTGTTACTATCTGGGGACCCGGTCTGTGTAGGCTGTAGCAGTACACTTTGTTTGCCCCCAGAGGAAGGTAAGGTTAACCCTTTTCCCAAACGACAAATTTTGGACTGGTCCAAACTGAAAGAGCTTGCAGACGACAATTTTAAATTTGATGAAAATGGCAGAAAGGTCTCAAAAAGGGTAGAAAATACTGTGGGAAAAGGAGAAATTGCTCGTTACGAGCAATTTCTCCTTTTCCCACAGTGTTTTCAAAAGACTTGTACTGCAGACACATGAAAACCAGGGCTTGTTTGGGAAAGGGTTAAATCCATTATCACATTTTTTCTAGGTAGGCTGTTTTCAAAGAAAACATCCAGTTTCTGTCACAGCCCTGGTGTTGTCATCTGCATCATTTTCATGCAAAAACTTTGAGATTTTGTAACATCTCTATTATTACTGAAGTTTTTTACTTCATATTTGGACAAGATGTTAACTATCAAAAGTGGAACTCATACAAAAGGGGCAGGTAACCATCAAATATTTTTGACACATTTATGCCCCTTTTTCATCTTGGAATTTTAGAAAACTTTGACATTTTATAATATCTCTATAATTACTGAAGATAGTTACTTCAAACCTGAACTAGCTGTTAACTATTAAGAGGAAAACCTATATAACAGGGGCAAGTAACCATCAAAATACATTCAACACAGTTATGGCCCCTTATTGAATTAGCATTTTCACTGAAAATGAAGCACTTGCAGCTGTAAGTCGGCACCCGCATATGGTGCTGTTATTTGTGTGTTGCAGTAGAACACAGCCAAAAACATATTTGCTGAAGGAGAAATTACATGGCAACATGATGGCCATGGAGAGGTGTTTAAAATGCAACATGTAAGTTGCTGGTTTAGAGTGTTCCTTAAAAAAGTGCTATTTAGAAGTTTAACTCTTTACCACAGGACAAAATTTTGGACTTGACCAAATTGAAAGCATTTGCAGATGACAAATGATACTCAAATGTTCGGATTTGTCTTTGATATGGGAGAAAACAATGTGGGAAAAGGAGAAAATGCTGGTTTCCAGCATTTTCTCCTTTTCCCACAATGTTTTCAGAATGCTTCTTCCACAGGGTCGTTAAAACCTGGGATTGTTTGATAAAGGGTTAATCTGAGATGGTAGTGAATATCAAAAAAAAAAAAAGACCTTTGTAGACATGGAACTTTTTGGATGGTTTAATATGGCAGGCACAAGTTAAGTTCTTTTAACCCTTAGAGCACCCAATAAACCTATTAGACATTTTCATTAAATAAATACAACCAAAATAATTGGAATTTCATTGTTGCTTTTGTCTGCAGTGTTTCAACAAAGCCGACAGTGTAAATAAAAAATCAGGCTGCTTGTTTTGTGTAGCCTGATCTTGATCTACACTGGCCGCAAAGGCAACTAACTTGTGAAAGGCGCTTTAAGGGTTAAGTGAAAGATATATTTCCATGTGACATCCAGAAGAAAGTTTGAAAATGTGCTCAGTTTTATCCATGGATGTGGGTAAACTTTATTTGCCTGGCTGTTAATGGAAAACACTCACATGTGTAGTATGTACTTTATTACAGCCAGTAGAGCACTTCAGACCTTCATGGGCCTTTTTTTTTCATTGAGAAACAGTTGGTTATAGAACAATTTTTTGTACGGCTTTTAGCTCACCAGATGAGAAAGTGCTGAAATGATGTAAATTGTTCACCCAGTGCTCTACCTCTGCCATTGTCATTCTTTATTGTTTATATTTCAGCAAGCCTCTATGCATACGAAAATGGTATTGTTATCATGAACCAGAACTATGGTGCTGTTGTCCTTCATGGAAATCATATCAAGTCAGTCTATTTCTTTGATGGGGTAAGAGTTATTTAGAACCTGATTATCATATCAAGTTTGTATAGTTTGGTAATTGTGAAGAACTCAATAAAGTATATCCACCTGCAGGTTTGAATGACAGAGAAAACACAAAAACTGGATTGTATATGTCTTCATGCATTGAGTTGACATCAGATGGTCATTGTTTGATTCTACTTCTTTTGATACATTATGGAGATGTACTTAAAGGTACTTAAAGAGTAGTCTTCCTATTTCCACTTTCAGATAAAGTTTAGTGGACAATTGTAAATCTGCAGTGTATGTCAATCTTAAGCACTGTGTTACCCATAGGTATTATTGGAAGAGAACTAATTAGGTCTGTCTGTCTGCCTGCCAGCCAGTCAGCTGGCTGAAGCCAGCTAGCTGGCTGGCTTATGGTGATAGCCTGTCAGATATTTATAAAAAATACTTTTAGAAAACATGGTGGATGTCCCAAGTTTTTGCAGTTATTCTTGCAAAGTTCTTATCCTCTCAGTCAGAAATCTGCAATATCTCCATATCTACATAAGGTAGCTTTAAAATACTTATTCCTGGATAGATGATGATTGTAATATGCAGGTTTTTCTCATTTCCTACTCTTTATGTTAACATCAGGGTCGGTCTTCACTAGCCATTCTTAATTTCATTCTTTGTCTAATTCTAGATTTAGAAAGTAACACAACTTTTGAATCGCTAGTCCATCTGATTTAGCCAGTCAGAAGTTGTGTAACTTTCAAACGGAAAATTCTTGAGAATAAGACTAAGGATGTTCTCAAGAATGGTTGGTGAATATGGACACAGGACCAAGGTCATTGTAAAGTTGGAAAAAAATACAGTTCCATTTTCTGACAGGATCCAAGGTGTAAACCAGATGGAGATTCATGTTTTGCTGAACAAAAATAAATCCTGGGGTGGTATTCAAGACCATTCAGATTTCTATTTCAGTTCTTAATTTCAAGATTATCAATTTGACCTAGCCAATCAGAAAGCTAGTTTTGGAATATAGAATTAGAACAGAATTTAACACTAAGAGAGGGAAATAAACCCAACAGGAGCTTTCGGTGTAGAAAACAAGAGCCAAATTATTGCAATTTCATGTTGCTTTTGTCTACAGTGTTTCAGGAAAGAGGATTTACAGTCTGATCTTAATCTACAATGGTTGCAAAGGCAACTATAGATGTGAAAAGCAATTTAAGAGTTTAAATTTGTGATCAATAAAGCCCATTTATTTTCAGGATTCCATGAATATAGTTGCTGTGTTAGTGATTGAATATCAGCCCAATTTTGTCCCATTCATACCTTTTCACTTGGTGAATGAAGACTGTCAGCTAATACTGTTGTTTGCTCCAAAATCCAAGGCATACAAACATTTATACAGTGATGTAAGTACATTACTGAAAAATTTTTGTAACACTTTGCCACACAATCCCATCTTTTAATAAGCTTTTAGAGGAAGACTTTTGAAAACATTATGGGAAATGGAGAAAATGCTGGTAACCAGCATTTTCTCCCATTCCCACAATGTTTTCTTACCCTTGAAAGAAAATCCCACGATTTGAGCCACACTTACATTGTCGTCTGTTGGTTTTTATGCATGTTCTCCCTTTTCCACAATGTCATCTTCCCTTTAACAGATAGTCCAATCATTGTAGCCACATTTGATTTTTCATTTGCAAAATGCTCTCAATATGGAAAGGCAAGGGTATCATAGTTGAGTATCTACTGAATGTGGCTCAAATAATTGGATTTGTTTCTGAAAAGTTAAAAAACATGGAAAAAGGAGAAAATTCTGGTTACCAGCATTTTCTCCTTTTCCCAAGATGTTTTCAAAAGGTAATTTTCCAGAGGCATAGAAACTCGTCATTGTTTGTTAAAGAGTTAAGAGACAGCACATTTCATGTAGCTCAAATGATGGGATTTGTCTTTGAAAGCATAGATTGTAGAAATTGAGAAAATCCTGGTTAACCATGTTTTTGCCTTTTTCCATATTGTTTTCAAATTGTTCCTTCCTAAGGTTTGGTATAGGAATAACTCACGCAAGCTAGAATGTCATGATTCTTCCTTTACTACAGATACCATGAAATTGGAATAGTTCACAAAATTCATGTAAAGCAATTTAATGTAAAACTGGCTTCAGTTTGGAATTAGACTTTACATGTTAAATTTTTACCAGACTACAAGAATTTGAAAGCATTTGCAAACAAAATATTAAATGTGGCTCAAATCAAGGAATTGTCTTTGAAAGGGTAGAAAACAGTTGAAAAGGGAAAATCCTGGTTGCCAGCATTTTCCCCTTTTCCCACAATGTCTTCAAAAGCATTCTCCTTTAGGGTCATTAAAGTTCAGGATAGTTTAGTAAAGAGTTAATTATCTCTCGCTTAGTCATTTTATTTGGCTTGTTTATCTTTGAAGGTTTTACATACATGGCGTGGAGAGAAAGACTTCCAGTATCCAAAAGTACACAGAGTAGACAGTCTCCCTGAAAACTGTTACCTCTTGTAAGTGGATCTTTTCCCCGGATTTTTGGTTGCTGGCATGTTGTAATTCTACTTTCATTTTAGGAGATAGGTATTTTAATTTGCCAAGAACAACTAACAACTTCTAAAGATGACCTTGTTCCTTATGCTTTTAGTCGCCTAACGTAGTATGACTGGAGCTTTTGTGATTTCCCTCTGGAAATTGAAATATCTGTCATTTAAAGTCAAAAACTCTGTCCCTGTGTTACATCCTATGAAAAAAACCTTGTGAGAATTTGTCATGAAGTCTGAATGAAAATTTTGGTAGAGGCAACAAGATTCTAGGTTTTTTCTTTGGTTTGAAAAAAAAAACACTGAAAAAGAAGATGTTGTTTTTACACAACCCACAACAAATCAAGTGATAGAATTGGTCTTTGATATGATAGAAAACAATGTGGGAAAAGGATTCTGATTGGTTGATTTTTTTGTCCTGATCCAGTGACAAGACAACTAGTGGTGCAGGGTATTCAACTCTTTATTAAAGGACAAAATGTAAGACATGTCCAGATTGAAAGCATTTGCAGATGACGAAATAAATTTTACTCAAAAACTGAAATTTGCTTTTGGAAATGTAGAAAAAATTGTGGGAAAAGGAAAAAAAATGCTGGTTACCAGCATTTTCTCCTTTTCCCATAATGCTTTCAAAAGGATTTTTCCTCAGAGTCGTTAAAAAATGGGATTATTTGATAAAGGGTTTAGGAGCTCAACAGGATTTTTTTGTTGTAAGCAGAGAATCATTACATCCTTTACTGTTAAAATGGACGTGTAATATTGTTTAAGTTCTTTGCATAATTCAAATATGATTAAATATGATTACAGAATTCACAAGTATAGATTGTTATATTTCAGGCACACTCTACTGCAGCACAGATATTTCTCATCAACAAAGTCAACTGTGTCAAAAACTGCCCTACAGAAAGCCTCTGTGTCCTTGCCACATCTATACAGGTATCTATGTCACCCAGTCTGTATCATTCTTTAACTGGGGCAGCACATTATCTACAGTTTTTACACTCTTTCGTAGCCTTACCATATGTTTTGATTGTTTAACTCTTTACCAAACAACAAAAATGTAGACTTGTCCAAATTCAAAGCATTTGCAGACGACAATTTAAATGTGGCTTAAATGATGAAATTTGTCTTTGGTAGGGTAGAAAACACTGTGGGAAAAGGAGAAAATGCTGGTTACCAGCATTTTCTCCTTTTCCCACAATGTTTTCAAAAGGCTTCTTCCTTAGGGTCATTAAAAGTCGGGATTGTGTGGTAAAGAGTTAGTTTGTTGTACTCTACGTGACTTTATACATCATTTCAGTGATGTAGTAGAAACAGCTCATTTGCTTATATCTTTCCTGAGTTGCACTGGCCCAAGGCTGGGACTGAGCATTGATTTGCCCTGGGATACTCCCATTTGACTAATGCTATAAGTACAGATTGATCTCAGGGGCCAATGATTACAAATCAAAGGCTGTAACCACTGAACCACAAAGGATCCCCTCCTGGCTCCTTGAATCTTTACCACACAATCCCAACTTTTAACGACCCTGGGAAAGAAGCCTTTTGAAAACGGTGTAGAAAAAGGAGAAAATGTTTCTCCTTTTCCCACAATGTTTTCAAAAGCCTTCTGCTTCAGGGTTGTTAAAACTTGGGACTGTGTGGTAAAGAGTTAAAGCATTTTCAGACAACAGATTGAAAGTTGCTCATAATAGTGAGATATTTCCATAGCAGGGTGGAAAATGTGGAAAATTGAGAGTATTTTATCAGGCAGTAGGAAAAAAGGGAGGCATCCTTTGAGTGCTTGTCATGTGTTTGCTGTGCGTGCTGATATCAATTCTTTCATCTGATCCTGTTCCATAACAGTCAGTAAAGCAGTTCAGGCCCTTATTGGCCTCTTATTAACCCTTTACCTCACAATCTCAAGTTTTAATGACCCTGATGGAGAAGGCTTTTGAAAACATAGGAACAGGATAAAATGCTGGTAACCAGCATTTTCTCCTGTTCCCAGAATGTTTTCTATCCTTTCAATGAGAACTTCTCTCATTTCAGCCACTGTTAATGTGTGGTCTGCAAATGCCTTCAATATGGACTAGTCTTGAATTTTGTGGTTTGATAAAGAGTTAAGATACTGCATAGGCATCTTCACTTCAACTATTTCAGCTTTCTGAACCATTTCTCTGTAAGTAGTTGTGGTGGATATCCTGTTCCAGAGAAAGATCTGCACACCATTTTAAACTTGCCATCAGATACAGGGGATCTTCAAGATATAGAGGTAAGCATATTCACTCTTTATACACTCTTTGTACAACTTGCAGTGGGAGAAATTGGTCATGATAAATAAATCAATTTATGAACTGGCAGTGTGTCAAAATAGCATCTGAATGAATAAAAAAGGTTTGTGTTACTGTGTCATATACCAATACATCCGTTCTATAAGATTTTTTATGTAAATGATAGCAGTGATTAACCCTTTACCAACCAGCAAAAGTTCAGATTTATTCAAATTCAAAGCTGTTGCAGAAGACAAATTGAGTGTGGTCTTGATGATGAAATATGTCTCCTAAAGGGTAGAAAACATTGTTTGAATTTTCTACCCGTTCAAATACAAGACAAAGTTCATCATTAGAGCAATACTGTCATCTGCATATACTTTCAATTTGGAGAAGTCCAAAATTTTGTTGTTTTGTAAACAGTTAAGAATAAATTATAAAGATACTCAATTCTGCTTTGTGATAATGTTCTGCAGTGACTGATACCAGTCTGTCATGTTACTCTTATTTATAGGTTGTTGTAACAATCATCAGTGGTACTCCAGGCTCATACCAGGACAAGCTATGTGATGTGTTGTCAGGCCTCTCAAAAGATCAAAACAGGTAGGCTCTAGCTATGCCGAGTGTTCAAATAGGAATGCATCTAAGCACCTAAAATTTGATTCTTCATAGGTTTCACTGAAGGTGCAAGCTGAAGCAGGAAAAAGTCAGTGTGCTCCCCACCCTCCATATTCACCTGACCTTGCCCCGTGTGACTTCTTTTTGTTTCCAAAGCTGAAAAAATACCTTTCAGGTCGAAAACTTGTTCAGCACAAACACCTCAGTTCTGCAGAACTCCAGTGTCTTCATAGTATACCTAAAAAAGACTATGAAAATGCCTTCTAAGAATGGGTCCGTAGACTAAAACTTTGTATATCTGTTGGAGGTTAATACTTTGGAGGAACAAAATAAAAATTCCAGTGAAACCTATTAAGAATCAAATTTTAGGTGCTGGAACACTCCTTGTTTGATATGCACAGTGCCATTAATTTTTAATCACAGATTAAAATTGGTAACTAAAAGTTGCTTTTGCAGACATTTTAAATCGAAACAAAATTGTTTTAACCCTTTACCGTATAATGCGGCCTTTTAACGCCCCGTGGAAAGATGCCTTTTGAAAACATTGTGGGAAAAGGAGAAAATGCTGGTAACCAGCGTTTTCTCCTTTTCCCACAATGTTTTCTACCCTGTCAAAGAAAAATTGCACCATTTCAGCCACATTGAAATTGTTGTCTGCAAATGCTTTCAATTTGGACAAGGCTAAAATTTTGTCGTCTGGTGAAGGGTTAAATAAGACTGTGAAGTGGTTGACTCAACCTACTTACTGAATTTCCCTGAATTCTATTTTGTTTACATGTACATGGTACAAGTTCACAAGTTTAGATAGCACAAAGATATATCAACAGCTGATACAGGGGCACCCCATTAAAATGAAATCCGATGCAACACTATCCTTATTAGACCCGCAATTACACAAATGGGAATGGTGGATGTGCATGAAAACAAAAACCCTTACCTATGGACCAAGCACAGATGTCAAGATTGATACGGTGCACAAAATGGGACATTTTTTCACTCATTTACAATTTTGATAACCTTTTTTCTACTGTTTATGTACATAATTGCTTTGTTTCTTATACATGCAGCCAAGAGCCTATTTCAGTTGTTGTTAGATTACACTTTTTTTTTTCAAGTGTCGATTTTCTTGGCAGATTACAATGGAGAGTTAATCAATAATGTTTTCTGTGGTAACAAAAATAGACAGCCTTACATAAGACAGACATTCACATCATTTATGCTTATGTGTACATTTTTTACAACGATAATGAATGTAATGCAATACTTTAGGCATTGGTTGTTAAATTAATTCCCTGGAGGGGGTGTGGGGAATAGCGTTATATTTTATAACCCCAAATATACCACTTTTGTTGATCATGGCTCCTTACAACAGCATTCTATCAGGGTGCCAGTGTAAGTAAGTAAAGGAGGATCTAGGCCATGATATTTGTTTTGAAGGTATGTTGTGTTGAAACAAGTGCCAGAAAGTAGTCAGTCTTTCACTGCTCAAGATATTCAAGCAAAGTTGAAAGCAACACTCAATGTACATAGACGCAGAAAACAAGGACAGTTACTGAAAAATACCAGGGTGCTGTATGTTGTTCCAGGGTATGTGTCTTATCTTTTGGTGCTGCTCTTTATAGTTTCTAGAAATTGTTTTTATATTCTGAAAAGAATTTCCTAACAGTTTAAGTGATGCATGATAGTTGTTCTTGTATCTTGATACTGTAGTCTTTTAACTCTTTACCAAACACTCAAATTTTACATTGGTCCAAATTGAAACCATTTGCAGACCACAAATTGAATATTGACCAAATGATAAGATTTGTCAGTGATAGAAAACATTGTTGGAAAAGGAGAAAGTACTGGTTACCAAATGTTGGGTTTCAAAAGACCTTCTTTCTAGGGGTCGTTTAAAACTCAAGATTGTTTTGTAAAAGGGTTAACTCTTTGCCAGACAACAAAATTGTAGACTTGTTCATACAGAAAGCAATAGCGGAAGACAACAGAAATGTGATTTAAATATTGAAATTTGTTTCTGGAAAGGCAGAAGACACTGTGGGAGTGATTCAAATATCGAAATTTGTTTCTGGAAAGGTAGAAAACACTGTTTGAAATGGAGAAAATGGTGGTTACCAGCATTTTCTCCTTTTTCTACAATGTTTTCTAAATTTCTTCTTCAGGGTCCTTAAAATCAGGATTGTGTGGTAAGGGGTTAAAGGTATGATGATTTTCCCTGCTCTGTTGGTAAACTGATAAATGCTATAGGAAACATAACAGCTTCTCTTTTTATTACTTTAGTGAAAGTAATATAAATGCTAAAGGGTAATGGCTACTTTTGAATTTTCACAGACTGTATTTGACACAGTTATTATATGTGAGCCATGCTCTGGCAAAGGGGGGTTCAATGCATCTCTGTGATGAATTATACCAAGCAAGTTATCACAGTATCGTGGCTTTGTAAAATCCATTTGTCTTAACAACAGACTGAATCATGAGGTCATCTAGAACTTGGACATGCAGAAAATTGACCAATGGCATAAAGTTTCGGCACAGGTCAGCCTGTGCGAACTGCGCCGGCTGACCTTAGTCGATGCTTTGTGCAGATGCATTTAGTCCCCTTTTCACAGAGCATGGCTCACTTACATATTCTCTTAGGCAGCTAGATGCAAAAGCCAAAAATTTCACAATTTTTTACAGTCTTTTGTATCTCCTATACAAAGAAGAGTTATGAAATACATAAATGCTGCTACCAATAAATCAACATGATGGGGCAGTAAAACATATGAATCACACAAATCTTATTGATCACAGGACCACCAGTGTCTATATCTGAGTATTAATCCTTTACTACACAATCCTGAGTTTTAACAACCCAGAAAGAGAAGGCTTTTAACTCTTTACCACACAACAAAATTTTAGACTCACCCAAATTGAAACCTGTTGCAGAAAACAAATTAAATGTAGCTCAAAAGATAATTTCTGTTGTTGATGAGGTAGAAAACATTGTGGGAAAAGGAGAAAATACTGGTTATCAGGGTTGTTAAAATTTGGGATTGTGTGGTGAAAAGGGTTAAAACACTATGGGAAAAGGACAAAATGCTGGTAACCAGATCTGTTCTTAGTTTTATATAATTTCCTTGCAGGTATACAGATATCGTGAATGTAGTTCAGGCCATAGAGTGTCACCCTGACAGAGATGTTAGAAAACATTGTGCAATAGGTTCTGTTACAGTTTGTGTGGACCCACTTAATACTTTCATGGAAAACAAGTGAGTATGATTTATCTAACTTGTTAATTACACCCCCACCAAGACAAGTGAGCCATGTTCTGTGAAAAGGGGGCTTAATGCATTTGCAAAAAGTATCGACCCAGGTCAGCCTGCGCAGTCCCCGCAGGCTGACCTAAACCGAAACTTTTTGCTTATGGTCAATTTTCTGCATATGAAAGGCCCAGTGTACCTCATGATTCAGTATGCTGTTATACAAAGCCGATTTTAGGGATGTATAGCACTGTGATGACCTGCTTGGTATGATACATCAGGAAGATGCATTAAGCCCCTTTTTGCCAGAGCATGGCTCAGATATTTTGCTTGGTATACTGGAATCAGCTCTGTCTGTGTGTGGACATCCACTATGTATGGCTTTGTTGTAAATTCTGCAGTTTTTGGATCTCCAGTTTTAAAGCATATCTTTGCATGAACTGAGACATTTTTCAGCTTTATGCATGGTAAGTTTAAACATCTCTCTTCTCTATCAAGCCACCAGCGAGGGTCTCATATATGACAGTTTAAGATTTTTTTCTCATATAGACTGCTTAAAGACTCAGTGCAGTGAATATATATGCCTTAACATTTTACCACACATTCCGGACTTGTATCGAACCCAATGAAAGGGACTTTCGAAAACATTGTGGGAAAAGGAGAAAATGCTGGTAACCAGCATTTTCTCTTTTTCACACAATGTTTTTTAACCTTTCAAGGACAATTTTCATAATTTGTGCATTGAGTTTGTCTTCTGCAAATGCTTTTAATTTGGATCAGTCTGTAATTTTGTTGTTTGGTAAAGAGTTAAATGATAGAATTAAAAGTAAAGTGACTGTTTACTACTTCAGTGATTTCAAACAGTTTATGAAAAGAAGTTTTGATGTACTGTTAGTAATTTCTCTATTAGCCAACAACTTAATGAAAGCTGCCCACCAAAGTTACAACAAGAAATGTGCTGATGAGTTCAGAACTTGTGTCACTGCATAGTTGTCCATCTGTCAGTCAAATTTGAGTTTTACATGGCATATAAAGTTGGCATTCTTCACTTGCTTCAGCACAAAGTGCTCATATGGATTTCTAGGGTGATTCATGTTCTATTTTAGGTTATCCTTCAACCAAGTTCTGGATTTTTACTATAAGAATTCAGACATATGTAATATGATGTAATGATTGGATTCTTCATTTATTTTAGGTATACCTTTCCCAAACTGTTGAGTGCATGTGCTCAGGGTTGGGTAAATCAAATAGTAATGACATCATCAACATCACTACAGGTAGGTAAAGGATCAGTATATTGTTAACCCTTGACCAAACAATCCCAGGTTTTTATGACCCTGAGTTATCATGACTATAGACTTGTCAAGATTGAAAGCATTAGCAAATAACAAATTTTGTTGCAGCTCAAATGATTTTGATTTGTCTTGAATTATTTACCAGACAACAAAATTTTAGCCTAGCCAAAATTGAAAGCATTTGCCGACAACAAATTGAATGTCATTCAAAACATAAAATTTGTCTGTCATAGGGTAGAAAACATTGTGGAAAAAGGAGAAAATGCTTCAAAATTATTTCAGTCATATCACACCAGCAGCCCACTTACTAAACAGTACTGACATAAAACGTAATGTGGCAATGATTACTTTGCAGTACTGATATAAAATATTATGTGGTAATGATTTCTAAACAGTACTGATGTAAAACATAATGTGGTAATGATTACTGAATGATGCTGATATAAAACATAATGTGGTAATGATTACTGAACAGTGCTGATATAAAACAGAATATGGTAATGATTACTGAACAGTGCTGATATAAAGCATTATGTGGTAATGATTACTGAACACTACTGATATAAAACACAATGTGGTAATGATTACTGAACACTACTGATATAAAACATAATGTCATAATGATTACTGAACAGTACCGATATAAAACATAATGTTGTAATGATTACTGAACAGTACTGATATAAAACATAATGTCTTAATGATTACTGAACAGTACTGATGTAAAACATAATGTCTTAATGATTACTGAACAGTACTGATATAAAACATAATGATGTAATGTGGTAATGATTATTGAACAGTACTGATATAAAACATGATGTGGTAATGATATAATGTGGTAATGATTACTGAACATTACTGATATAAAACATAATGTGGTAATGATTACTGAACATTACTGATATAAACATAGTGTGGTAATGAGTACTGAACTGTACTAATATAAAACATAATGTGGTAATGATTACTGAACGGTGCTGATATAAAACATAATGTGGTTATGATTACTGGACAGTAGTGATATAAACATAGTGTGGTAATGATTACTGAACAGTGCTGATATAAAACATAATGTGGTAATGATTACTGAAAAGTACTGATATAAAAGATGATGTGGTAATGATATAATGTGGTAATGATCACTGAACAGTACTGATATAAAACATAATGTGATTTGTAATATGATTTACTGTGATAATCTGTTTGCATTGTAGAATGAAAATTTGGATGAAATTCAGTACCTGTTGCGTTCTGCAAATTGTGATGTGGCATTCTTACTTGCAGATAATGGTCAAGTATCAAGGTGAGACAGTTTTGCGTCAACTCTTTACAAGGTCACAAAGTTTTAGGCTTGTCTTTTCTGAAAGTATTGGCAGAACATATATCAACTCTTTACCAAACAACTGAGTTCTGGACTCAACCATATTGAAAGCATTTAAAAAAAAACATGTGAAATGTAGCTCAAGTGATGGTCTCTGTCTTTCATAGGGTAAAAAACATAGATAGTGGTGAAGATGTAGAATTTGTAACCAGGCAGTTCTAGGTCTGTATTCACCAACCATTCTCAAGAAGATTCTTAGTCTTATTCTCCAAGATTATCCAAATTTGAAAGTAAAACAACTTCTGATTGGCTAAACCAGAAGGTGCATTACTTTCAAATTTGGAAGTATCTGGTGAATAAGACTAAGAATGTTCTTGAGAATGGTCGGTGAATATAGACCCTGATCCACACCTGAGGCTGTGGAATTTACACATTCATGGGTTTTTTTGTATTTTACAGGAGTATGGATTTAGATGCCATTTTGTCAGAAGAAAGTTTTAGAGAAGGGACAAAAATCAGAGCAAGACATCTCCTATGTCCAGGATGGACATCTGGCTTATACAGACCCACAGATAATCAGATGACCACAGTTCAGTTGAGATTCAGTCTACCTATTGACAGAAAAAAACTAGTTAACAAGTTAAATGGTAACTAAACTATTCTGAAAAGCTGTGATGAATTATATTTCACTATTCTATCAAAACGTTTCACATTCATTAACAGATAGGTATGACGATCACCCATTGAGTGCAAACCAAAACGAAATTGACCTTTTTTAATGAGGGAAAAAGACCAAACAGTAGTTACTGCCATTAATCTACATTATCCGAAAAGAGATTACATTAATCTACATTATCCGAAATCCGAAAAGAGAAATAAGATTGTGCTTAGTGCTCAAAGGGTTCAGAGTCTACATCATTAATTTATACTATTTCATGTTTTACATGTATGTGATGACATTTTATCTTCAAGTGCTTTTCACAGCCTGCAGCCATTTTTTAGTTGTCTGTGTTTGGTGGAAACAATTTGTTTTTAAACTTGTGTATTTTTATAAAGATTTTAGCAGTTTATGAGACAGAAGACAGAATACCATTAGTATGTTTGGTCAATGTTAGAATGACGCTCATTAAACATGAAAGATCATTTACCAGAAGAACATTATCTGGAATTATTCTATTTCAGTACCTTTAAATCTTATAGTTTTAACTGCTGATAGGTCATGAGCAATTTCACCTTTTACCACAAAATTTTTATGAAATTCATTGATGAATACATTAAGTTGAACATAAATTTTGTTGTTGATATTAACATTTATTGAAATGCCAATGTCACCAAGTTATAGAACCAATATACTCTGTAACAAAGTGTGTTGTTCTAAAAAGGTTTGGTAGTATTTCATGTAATTCTGTTATTTGCAGGTCTGAAAGGAACACTGTGTCCATATCCCTTCACAGAAAATATTTACAATGTATTTAGCAAAGTTAGATTTATAGGTAGGTAGTTTAAGTCTTTACCAAATGACAACATTATAGACTTGCCCAAATAGAAAAATGCTGATTACTAGCATTTTCTCCTTTTCTCAAAGGCTTTCAAAGACCTTCCTCCACAGGGTTGTTAAAACTTTTGACTGTGTGGTTAAGAGTTATGGAAACACCTTACAGACCGTGTGCTTATTGCTTACCCACAAAGCTGGTTTTTCTAGGAAATGTCCTAGGCAAGACACTGTAGACTCCCAGCCTAGTACTGGTTCATAAGTAAGTCAGATGTGACCATAATTTGACTGAAATTGTATTGATAGCAGCATGAAACATCATTATATTGTCTGATGGATCTACAGATGGAGGTTGAGTTGGTTCTTAGTAAAAAATGTGTCAGGTCAGATTATCAAAATAAATTGATCCATCTTGCTAGTTCAGAAAACCATCACTATACTGTAATTTACAGAATAACTTCTTACTCTGTGAACTTATTATATACATGAAGTATAAGAAATTGACAAAAATCCCTAGATAACAGATGTATTAGCAAAGTCTGTGAACTCCAAAGACATTGAATGTTTATGTAGTGATCTGATTCACATGAGCAAGTAATGACAACCGTTTGGAGTTAAAATATACAACTGTAAGTGGTTATTGAATATGAGCCTTGCTCTGTGAAAAGGGGGCTTAATGCATTTGCGAAAAGTATCGACCCAGGTCAGCCTGCATGTCCATGCAGGCTGACCTGGGTCGAAACTTTTCACTATTGGTCAATTTTCTGTATGCCGAAAAACTATTCTACCTCTTGAGTCAGTCGGTAGTTAGACCAAATGGATTTTATGGATCCATGATCATGTGATGACCTGCTTGGTATCATGCTTTAAGAAGGGTAGAAAACATTGTGGGAAAAGGTGAAAATGCTGATTACCAGCATTTTCTCCTTTTCCCACAATGTTTTCAAAAGTCTTCTTCCTCAGGGTTGTTAAAGTCAGGATTGTGTGGTAAAAAGTTAAACTGACTGTTCAGGGAGCATGACTCACATTCATGTGTATGTATTCATTTGATTCACAGGAGCAAACAGTGACCAGCCCTTTGAGTTACAATATACAACTATGAGTGGTATGCTTGAGCTCTTACCAATAACAGAGACTGCTAAAGAGAGATCTCAGAAACCAGGCAACTACATAACGTTTATAGGTTGTGATCTGACAGAATCTAGGATGAAAGACTGGTTAACAGAGTGTGCACCACATGTAAAAAACTTTCATGTTTTTTTTTTTATCTACTTTTAAAGTTCTTGTATTTTACTGTTTCATTTCATGGCCCTGATGTTATTTGCTTGGAAATATGGAGGATATAGTTCCTGTTGCTTTTTAGCTCAGCTGCTTTTTAAAAAAAACATCAAGTTGTTGTCAAGGCCCTGGCGTTGTCTGCGTCATCACGCAAAAACTTGGACATTTTATAATATCTCAATTATTACTGAAGATATTTACCTCAAACTTGGACAAGTTGTGAACTATCAAAAGAAGAACCTATACAACAAGGGCAGGTTACCATCAAAGTATTTTTTGCATAGTTATGCCTCTTTTTTGAGTTAAGATTTTCACTGGAAATCAAGCAATGGCAGCCGAGCGTTGGCACCCGTATGTGGTGCTCTTGTTTTTCTTTGGATCACACTTTTCATATTGTAAGCATCACCATATATTAAAGTTTCTGTTACCCATGGCTCAATTGTTTGTGGCATTTTCTCACTTTTCTTTTTACATTATGATTAGACCCTTTACATGTAAATCAGAATTTAGGAGTTTGCAGGTATGAGCCCGGTAGATTTTTAAAACCCATAAAAACCCATACAAGTGACATTCCCTTTATTTTGAGCATTTATCAGTCTGCCGCTTATTTGCCAAATAGTTTGTGAAAAGGCCTTTAGCAGAGCTATAAAGATAAAACCCAAATGTATTTTCAGAAACCAGAGAAAAAAGCTCCAGTTACAAGGAAGGATGTGACAAAAGAAGAAATCAGCAAAATACATGTAAGTAGTTTAATATGTATTGTACCGAGCAAGACAGTACATAGTTATGGACCCATAAGATCCATTTTATCTAATAACTAATTGAATCAAGAGATACATTGGTCCTTTGACATGCATAAAATTGACCCAATGCAAAAAGTTTTGACCCATTTCAGCCTGCGAGGACTGCACAGGCTAAGATAGGTTGATACTTTTTGCAGATGCATTAAGCCCCATTTCCACAGAGCATTGCTCATTTTGATTTTCTAAATTTTACAGAAATTAACAATCTATTGTTCAGGTCTAGATTTTTATATAATTTTTGGCGAAAAAAAGGTTTTGCATGAAACCTTTTCTTAATTACACAAAGTTAACATACACATGTATATTGAATACAAGCTGGATATGGTGGTAAAAGGAGATAAGGGATTTTTTTATTCATAGAAAAGAAAAAAGGAAATTGAAATTTTAAAGAGTTTAATGTTAATACATGTATGTTCGATGAAATAATCTCGAGAGAGCTTATAAGTCTGTTATGAAAATTGCAGAAAGAACATCATCTGGATAGGTTGCCTGAGGGATGGTTTTACAGTGGAAACCGGTATGTCAGTTTTGATGGAACAAAACAGGAATCTCACCCAGGTAACTTGCATTTCTTAGCCTTTTATCAAACAGTACCGTGTTTTGACCACATATGGCTTATGAAAACATTGGAATGAAATTCCACAAGTGGGGTCAACTAAAGCATCTGTTTTATAAATTCATCTTTCAGACCCTATGTAAACATGATGGGGGGACATCCTTGACCCCCAGGAACATAATCTGAGTGACTGTAAAACAGGACCATTCTGTAATGTTGCAAACAAAATATCAGCTGTTTAGGTTTGGTGGTTCAGGTTACATGATTCTAATTCTGGCTACTGAGCACAAATTACTCACAATGAGCTTTTAGGGTGTGGCATGGCCCAGCATCTTCATTAGCTCACCTAAAACACTATGGACACTGATTGGATATGACATATGTAGGGTGAAAACAATATTACACTTGAGTCATGCTCTGTGAAAAGGGGATTTAATGCATCTGCAAAAAGTATCCGACCCATGCCGACTGTGCAGGCTGGTATTGGCTGAAACCTTTTGCCATTTGTAAATTTTCTGCGTGTCCAAAGACATTTTAGATCAGGATTTAGCCATTTGTTGGACAAAATGGATTTTTTAACTCCATTATACTGTGGTGACTTGCTAGGTATAATGCATCATAGAGATGTATTGAACCCCCATTTTCCAGAGCATGGCTCAAATACATTGCCTAGGTACATCACCAGACAGCAACATTTTAGACTAGTCTATATTGAAAGCATAAATTCAAAGACGACAAATTAGATGTGATTCAAATAGTATGATTTTTTTTTTGAAATTGCAAAAAACATTCCGAGACACGAGAAAATACTAGTAACCGTCATCTTCCAAAAAGCTCTTTCCCCAGGGTCATTAACTCTTTACCACACAATCCTGAGTTTTAACGACCCTGAAGAAGAAGGCTTTTGAAAGCATAATGGGTAAAGGGGAAAATGCTGGTAACTCTACCCAATGAAAGACAGAAACCATAATTCGAGCTACATTTATCTTGTCATCTGCAAATGCTTTCTATTTGGTCTAGTCCAATATTTTATTGTTTGGTAAAGAATTAAAACAGGATTGTTTGGTAAAGGCTTCAATGCTAATAAATCCATTGTTTGTATACATGCTCTATATTTTTATAACCTTGTTACAGATCTCGAGACATTCATAGAAGATTATATAAAAAAGAAAAATGCAGTCATTGAGGCATTTAACCATCAAGTAGAAGAGCAAGCATGCAGCTACAAAGATTTATTTTCAGAGAATTAGGCAAGGGCTTGATACAACAGATCAAGTTAACCTTTAACCACATAATCCCGAGTTTTAATGACCCTGAGAAAGAGGCCTTTTGAAAAACTTTGTTGGAAAAGGAGAAAATGCTGGTAACCAGCATTTTCTCCTTTTCCCACAATGTTTTCTGTCCTTTTACAGACAAATCTCACCATATGAGCCATATCCAATTTATCGTCTGCAAATCCTTTCGATTTGGACAAGTGTAAAATTTTATCGTGTGGTAAAGGCTTAATGTACCAAAGATGCCCTTCCAGATTTATTCATAAACTGTAATGGTTCAGCATTAGATTATAAAACTAAATTTGTTGAAAAAGATGGGGCCATATTTGATAGCAATTCTAAATTCACTTTTAAATCTGAGATCAAGAACTAGCATTTTATTTACTGTGAAAAAAAGAGTCATGGCCAACCAAATGGCTTATCTTTAATCCTTTACCACATGACAAAATTTTAGACTGGTCTAATTTCAAAGCATTTGCAGACTACAGATTAATTGTGGCTCACATGATGGAATTTGTGTCTGAGAGAATAGAGAACATTGTGGGGAAAAAGAGAAAATGCTGGTAAGCAGCATTTTCTCCTTTTTCCCCAAGGTGTTTTCAAAAGCCCTCTTTCAAGAGGTTGTCAAAAGTCAGGATTGTGTGGCAAAGGGTTAAATTTAGAATGAAAACAAGATTCAAAGTTGCTGGTCAAAGTGTGATAAAATGTGGTATCTTCACAGATGTACTAGTAGTAAAAGATATTTAAAGGTGATTTGGACATCTGAATGAGCAACAGAAACAGTCTTGTTTCCTAGCCTTAACCCTTTACCACACAATCCCGAATTTTAACGACCCTGAAGAAGAATGCTTTTGAAAACAATGTGGGATAAATAGAAAATTCTGGTAACCAGCATTCCTCCTTTTCCCACAGTGTTTTCTCCATTTTCAATTTAGCAAATCCTACAATATTAGCCACCTTTATTTTGTCGTCTGCAAATGCTTTGTATTTTGGCGGTCTGAAATTTTGTTGTGTGGTAAAGAGTTAACCCATTCCCCCATGCATATGAGCTCAGCCATGCTCTGGCAAAAGGGGGTTTAATGTTTCTCCGTGATGCATTATACCATGCAGGTCGTCAAATAATTTTTGATCCATCAATCTATTTTGCTTAACAACAAACTGAATCATGAGGTAGAATGGTCCTTGGACATGCAGAAAATTTACAAACAGCTAAAAGTTTTTACCCCTTGTCAGCCTTGGTGGATACTTTTTGCAGATGCATTAAACCTCCTTTTCACAGATCACGTATGTCTTTGGCCATCACTGCTGCAGAATGCTTTTTAAACCAAAGGAAAGACTGCTCAAATTTAGCAATATTGTATTTAGGGTTTCTTTGATGTTCTATATGTTCTATAAGTTTTATTTGTGAATAGCAAGAAATGATCTTCATGCAATGAGAAGCCTTCAAGTTAAGGAATTTGAACCATTTCATGAGAATTCAGGTTACCTTTAACAGCTAAGTTAACCCTTTACCACACAACAAAATTTTATACTTGTCCAAATTGAAAGCATTTCATTTGCAGACAACGAAGTAGATATGGCTCATTTGGTGAGGTTTGTCTGTAAAAGCATAGAAAACATTGTGAGAAAAGGAGAAAATGCTGATTACCAGCATTTTCTCCTTTTCCCACAATGTTTTCAAAAGGCTTCTTTCTCAGGTTTGTTAAAACTGGGGATTGTTTGGTAGAGAGTTAAATGGAACAGACAATAACTTATGATTTGTTTTTATGAAGGTAGTAAGCAGACACAGAGATATTTTGAATGTGACTTTAATGATAGAATTTGTCATTGACAGGGTAAAATACATTGAGGGTAAGGAAGAAAATGCTTCTTAGAGCAGTTTTTTCATCGCGAAACGATGTTTATAAAAGTCATCTGCTTCAAAGTTTAACAACATGGGTCAAATTGGTAAAGGGTTAACGCTTTAACACACAATCCCAAGTTTCCACGACCCTGATAGAGAAAGACTTAAAAGCATTGTGGATAAAGGAGAAAATGCTGGTAACCAGCATTTTCTCCTTTTTCCACAACGTTTTCTTACCTTTAAGAGACGAATTCCATAGTTTGAGCCATAGTTAATTTGTTGTCTTCAAATGCTTTCAGTTTGGAAAAGTCTGTAATTTTGTTGTTTGGTAAATGATAAAGTAAATATTGACTGATTTCACATCATTTAACAACTTTGAGGAAGGCAACTTTTGAAAACATTGTGGGAAAAGGAGAAAATACAGTTAACCAGCATTTTCACCTTTTACCATAATGTTTTTTTACCCTTCCAAAGACAAATTCGGCCATTTGATTCGCACTTAATTTTTGGCTTGCATTGCTTTCAGTTTAGATAAGTTATTTCTTTCAATTGTCTGGTAAAATTGACTGCATTTGAAAGCAGCATTTGTGTGCATTGATTCAAGATGAAAAATTCATTGAAAGGTTAATCTAGATGCATGCATACATGTGACATAGAGGAGAGTGTTACTTTTTTGAGTTTCAGAAGTTACTACTGTTTCAAAGTTGTTACTGCTTATATTTTTTTGTGTGCTGAAATAAAATTAAAACACAATGTCTTTCTCTTACTTGTTTTTTACGAAACCCAAGCATTAAGTGTCCTGGGTGAAATACTGTGATTACAACACGTACTACACACAAATTCTTTTCAAGCCATTGGCTGCTTTACAAGGTCAAATCGTATGTCTGAGGTGGAACAGGTATAAATCTGGTTATAATGACTTTCTTTGAATCACCAAAAAAAAAAAAAAAAAAGTCACCAACCCTGAGCTACAAGGGTCTGCATCTGACCAATAGTACATGGAAAGAAAACAAAATAAATAAAGAATATTAAAATTTTATTCTGCAACTTGATTTTATATCTGCTTCCTGCAAATAAATATCCTTATTTCTGAATGTTTCTCGGTTTCTGCACAAAGAGAGTGGATCCCGACACATTATTCCAAATCACAAAAATCAGAGTCCAACTTGGTCACAAATTCTGTTGTCATTTTCAATTTGTGGATTAACCCTTTCCCAAACAAGCCCTGGTTTTCATATGTCTGCAGTACAAGTCTTTTGAAACCGCTGTGGGAAAAGGAGAAATTGATCATAACGAGCAATTTCTCCTTTTCCCACAGTGTTTTCTACCCTTTTTGATAACTTTCTGCCATTTTCATCAAATTTAAAATTGTCGTCTGCAAACTCTTTCAATTTGGACCAGTCCAAAATTTGTCGTTTGGGAAAGGGTTAAGCTACCAACAAAATGAAACTATCAATACTGCCCGCTTCTTCGTAACATTCTGTATACTGGCCAAACAATCTTGAAGTTGCAACAGTTAACTAGTCATCCTGATGGAGAAGGTCCCTTACAGTAATTCAGCACCTTTAGGGTAATAAATTACAGATGATATTGCACAGAAACGGTACCAAAGTTTAGCAAAAAGAGAATTTTTTCGATGGGTCCATCTTGAATGCACTGCAGACAACTTCATTTTGAAAACATTGTGGGAAAAAGAGAAAATGCTGGTTACCAGCATTTTCTCCTTTTTCCACGATGTTTTTAGAAGGCCTTTCCCTCAGGGTCAGTAAAACTTGAACTTTTGGGAAATCGGTTAAAATCTGCACAGCAAAACTCAATGTTTGTTCACTTGTCACATAGGCACTAATCCTTCACATGCTGCCAGTGAAAATAGGAAATTTTCTGTTGCTGGTGGCATCTTTCTTGCTTTCAGTGCTTCAAGTGTGATTGTTCCATCTTCTTCTGCAAGTGACTTCAAATTGTTCAATAGTTCCTTTGTTTTATTGGCTATATCCTAGAAATGACAAATATACATGTTTAACTCTTTGCTAAAATGAAAACCTGAGGAATAAAGCTTTCTGAAATCTTGGTAAAGACTTAATTCTAAATTTGGAGTAAATCTTTAGATTAGGAGTAAATCCTATCACAAGACTTACTATGTCAAATTCATTACAAAGTGAAGGGTTACAGCAGATGTTAAAGTATTCTAGAAATTCATTTTGCATAACATAAGAAGACCCCACTGATCTGGGAGCAATACCATCAAATTATAGTTCACAGTTGGTGCACAGGCCTTTGCAGCCCCATTGGTCTATCATTAGTTGATTACCAAAACACTGTCAGTAAAAATAGCACACTGGGACATCCCCTCTACATTGTATATAATAACACAAGGTTGCTCCTTTTCTCACAATGTTTTCTATCCTTTCTGATACAAATTCAATCATTCATGCCACATTTAATTAGTTGTCTGCAGCGGCTTTGAATTTGGACGAGTTCAAAATTTTGTCGATTAAAAGCTTCAGCCTCAGCAGATATACCTATCAAAGATCCCAACAGTTTGCCTAGCCTATTCCATTTGCATTAACCCTTCACTAGATTTGTCTGATTTTGAAAGTATATGCAGATGACAAATGTGGCTTGAATGACAGAACTTCAGGGTTCATTCTAGAGTGCAGCCAACATATGACCGGTGAATTGTTACAAGGACTCTTATTGGTTATTTCTGTGGGTGTATCATCCATATCATCCAATCAAAAGAGGCATACCGTACTTGAAATCCTAATAAAACTCCTTGTTACTTCCATCATACAGCAGACATCTCAGCCAATATTTTTTTTTACATTTTTGGGCCCAAATAGCCAAACAAAGAGTCAAAATAACACTGACAACCAAATTCTTCTAGTCAAAAACAAGACGTTGCCGGGAGCAAAACCAGTGACGGGTAGAAATTTATCTATAATTCAGCCAGTATACTAGAGATTATTTCATTTTGGTCATTAAACGGTTCTAATAAGATTGTTTTGTAAAGGGTTAATCAAAGGGAGGCAACTATGCTTTCCATAACACAGTCCAAAGTAAATGTTTTCAGTATGGGCGAGTCTAAAATTTAAATGTCCGGTGAGGAATTTGCTGGATAAATCCTTTCTATTGTGGGCACAATATTTCCACAATGTTTTCAGAAGCCTTCTTTCTCAGGGCTGTTAAAACTGGAGATTGGTATTTAATGGGTTAAAAATCTTGACTAAAACTGAAAAAGAAAACAGAAAGTTGTCCACATACCTTTATTAACTGTTGTGGACCCTCATTACTTTCTGCTGATTTGACCATTACCATGGCAATATCTTTGTGAAGTTTACCCATGGCCATTGCATCTGCAGCAAAAAATGACAGATGAATTAAAACAAGAGAGCCTTGAAGGTCCTGGTATCACTCACTTGAGATTTTCAGCACCATCTTCATCTTGTACAAAACAGCTGACACTCGGGAACATTTTTTTATCTCATGGCTGTCATTTGAGAAATTACGACACTGGTTAATCAGGCAATGTGCTAAATATTCAATAGTAAAGCTCTAGGTCCAATGGTTAGGACTAGATGATTTTCTGGGGTTTACCTATACACATAACACATCTTTAGCTGGGGCAATTTTTTACCCCACAGCCACCATGTGAATGAATTTCAAAGAGGTCTGTAAACTAATGCTACATATCCTACATTTAAGTCTAGGCCTCTAGACGAAAGTTTCAGGCTCTTCTGATATAACTCTAGAATATCCGAATAGTGGTCTGGGGTCTTGTTGATCCCAATGGCTTTCATTTCAGCCAAGTAATTATTGTATTTTCTTAAATAAAAAGATGTTAAAATTTTGCCAAGCAGTTCTATGGAATGGAGTGACCAAAACACAGTACCTAATGTTTATCCTACCAAGAAAACAAAACCATGTTGTATTTTGACAAATCTCTGTGGTATTTCTGATACATGCACTGATCATACATGCTAAGCTTCATTGCAGAATGACATCTTCTGTAGAAAAATTTCTTTAACTATTTTTGGTAAATGTAATAAAAGCTGTAATCTTGCTCACATGAACTAAAATAAAATTGCTTCACATCTTGTATACAAAATCTGATTTGGTTTAGTCCAGCTGTTGGTTTTGAAGTATTCTTTAACCCTTTACCACACAATCCTGACTTTTAATGACCCTGAGGAAGAAGCCTTTTGAAAACAATATGGGAAAAGGAGGAAATGCTGGTGGCCAGCATTTTCTCCATTTCCCACAATGTTTTCTACTCTTCCCAAAACAAATTTCACTTTTTGAGTAACATTTATTTAGCAAATGCTTCGAATTTGAACTGGTACAAAGTTTTATCATCTGTTAAAGAGTTAATGTGGGTAAGCAGCCAGTGATCAGAAAAGAATGTGCCAATTAGTTGTAAAAGAAACTCCAGGAAAGCATGGATAGGTGCCCTAGCTGCTACAATATAACTGATTTCATGTTTTCAATAGCATTATACAACTAACAATCAATCTATGTTTATTGTAATTTTTCTTTCCCTTCTTTTTTGTACTGTATTCTCAATAACTTTAATCAAACCAAACTTAGCCTGGTTCATTTGTAAAGTATTTGCAAACAACAGTTCAAATGAGGTTTAACCCTCTACAAAATGACAAAAACTTTGGACTTGTCCATATTGAAAGAATTTGCAGACGACAAATCAAATGTGACTTGAATGAGAAAATTTGTCTTTGATAGGGTAGAAAACATTGTGGAAAAAGGAGAAAATGCTGGCTACCAGCATTTTCTCCTTTTCCCACAATGTTTTTAACAGGCTTCTTCCTCAAGGTCATAAACACTATGGACTGTGTGGTAGGTTAAATAAAGGGACTGTCTTCAAAAAAGAGAGAAAACTTGTTAGAGAAAATGTTGAGATCTTTCTTTTCCCAAAATGTTTTCAAAGGCTTCCTTCCTGAATTGTGAAGACACTGGGTCATTCATGAAGAGTTAACACTTAACAACACAATGCCATCTTTTAATGACCTTGAGAAAGACTCTTTGGCAACATTGTGGAAAAAAACAGAAAATGCTTGTGACTGGCATTTTTTCCTGTTCCCACAACATCTTCTGCACTTTCACAGATAACTTTCCTCATTTGAGCCACATGTGAATTGTTGCCTGCCAATACTATCAATTTTTGTTGTCCAGTATAGAATCAAAAGCTTTCATTTAACCCTTTACCGCACAATGCCGCCTTTTGATGCCCCTGGGAAAGAAGCCTTTTGAAAACATTGTGGGAAAAGGAGAAAATGCTGGTAACCAGCATTTTCTCCTTTTCCCACAACGTTTTCAACCCTATCAAATAAAAATTGCATCATTTCAGCCACAGTGAAATTGTCGTCTGCAAATGCTTTCAATTTGGACAGGTCTAAAATTTTGTCTTTTGGTAAAGGGTTCAGTAGCCTTTTTACCATAGACTGGTGTAAATATAGCGGTTTCATTTTATTTAAAAAAAAAAATACAGCTACCTTTGGCATGTTGTACTACGCTGATCTGTGAGGTGGATCCATTGATAAACACATCATACAAATCATCCCTAAAATGAAATAATAAAAACTACATTATTCAGCCATGCTCTGTGAAAAGGGGGTTTAATGCATCTCCAAACGCTATCCACCAAGGTCAGCCAGCACAGTCCAGGCTGACCTGAGTCAAAACCTTTTGCTAGTTGTTAATTTTCTGCATGTTTAGGAACCAGTCTACATAATGATTCACTTGGATGTTTGACAAGATGGATTCTATGGATCCATGACTGACTTGCTTGATGCACAGAGATGCAATAAACTCCCTTTAGCCAAACCACAGCTCAAATAATGTAAAAGAAAAAAAAAAGCTTTTGAAAGAAACTTTTCTCTATCAAAAAAAAAAAGCTTTTGAAAACATTGTGGCAAAAGGAGAAAATACTGGTGACTAGTATTTTCTCCTTTTTCCACGTTTTCTAACCTTATAAATAGAAATTCTAACATTTGAGCTACATTTAGTCTGTCTTCCATAAATGCTTTCAAATTGGACAAGTCTAAAATTTTGTGGTCTGGTAAAGAGTTAACACCATACCTTCCTTCTACAGTAGCATCTGTGAAACCAGCAACATAGCTACTGCAGGAGTTTAGTGTGTCTATCTCTTCTTCAAATAGTTCCACAAACGGGTAGACATTGCTCCAATTCTGCCTGTGCCAAACAAAGGCTGGAACTGACCTTCAAGTAGAAATACATGATATTTTCTCTGAGAGCATGTGGCATAACTTTTGTTGCTCTCACAGACAGTATAGATCAAGATCAGACTACACAAAATGTGCATCTACGCTATCTGCTACTTTAAAACGTAATCTGGCTGAAGCAACCTTGTAATATTCTGTCTTTGATTATCAAGATCCGACCATACAAAATGTCCATCTACATCATCTGCTACTTTGAAACATAATCTTGCTAAGGCAACCTTGTAATATTTTGTCCATGATTCCTAGTTTTCTTCATTCAGTGCTTGGAAGTTTAACTCTGTTAGCCAGCATTTTCTCCTGTTCCAAAAATGTTTTCAAAGGCTATCTCCTCAGGCTCTTTAAAAATTTTAGATTGTTTGGTAAAAAGTTAAAGTATTCAAAAGTAATAATTTTCCCTTTCATACAAAATAACACATGAAAAAAAAAATCATTATTGAAGAAGTGGATCAGACCTTAGTTGTACATGTATATTCATATACAAGTATGTATCAAAGCTTCTTCCTTTACCAAAACATCCCTAGTTATACATGTACTACCGTATCAGGGTACCACTGCTCACTTGTACCAATTTCTACTCTGTCATTTGCATTTGCTTTCAATTTAGGAAAGCCAACAATTTGTTGTTTGAGAAAGGGTTAACTGTTTACCAGAAGACAAAATTTTAGAAGTGTGGCTACACTAATCAGATTTTTCGGGGGTTGGGGGGGGGGGGGGTTTAGAAAACATAGAGAAATCTAAATTTTTGTCTGCAAATGCTTTCAATTTGGATGGACAACTCCATATTTTTGTAGTTTGGTAAAGAGTTAATGAGAGCATTGGACTGGGGAGCTGAAGCTTGGTCACAGGTCCTTTTTTCTTTGAAAATTGTAAGTCAAAAAGGGGGCTTAACTGAGTAAAAAATGTGTTGAGTTACCTGCCTTTTGGGTATCAGTTTCACTTTTGAGAGTACATAACTAGCCAAAGATTGAAGTAAATACCTTCTGTGATACGGAGATATGAGAAAATGTCAAAGTTTTCGAAATAAACACAATGATGCAGGCAACAACGACCCACCAGTGCAATACCTTGATGTTTTTTTCGAAACCCTAGAGCTTAAAAGAAAAAGACCATTTACCTTGTAAACTGTAATAAATCTTGTATAGCATGGGCTGGGTAATATATGACAATCCTTTTCTTCAAGATACAAGCTGTGTATATCAAGATGGTTTCTACACCAAATGTTTCAATGATTCCTATATAAATGACAAAACAAAAGAAAATTATAGGAGTTATCAATATTTATCATTTCGTAGTGTAAATTTGTTCAAAAGAAACTTTAACTTTTAACCAAGCTACAAAAAAAAAATTTAGACTCATCTAAGTTCAAAGCATTTGCAGATGACAAATCATAAATGGCTAAAATCAAGGTATTTGTTGTAGGGTAGAAAGCATTGTGGGACAAGGAGAAAATGTTGGTTACCAGCATTTTCTCCTTTTTCCATAATGTTTTCAAAAGCATTCTTCTCCATGGTTGTTAAAAGTTGGTATTGTGTGGTAAGACATTAAGATCACAGAAAAAATTTTAAACTTCAGAACAATAGCATGTTTGCTCTCCATCATTTCTTGTACAACAGTAATTTGTTCATTTATTGTCATTTTCAACATACATATATTTTCAGAGATATCACTGCAGTCAGTGCACCCATCCACACATTCCTAGAGTTTCCTTAACCAACGCTTCAAATGATACTCTTTTAAAGCCACTTTCCCACATAAACATCATCAAAATTATGTTCAGGGGCGAGAAATGAATCCTACTGCAATGACTATCATTAACCTTAAAAAGATTTTATCCGAGTTTGGATTGGACCTTGGTACCCCTAGTTTACTAGCCCCATACAGAAACAAATGAGCCACCAGGCTGGTCTATATAACAATGGCAAGGAAGATATTTAACCATTACTAAAGTCCAGTGCAAGCATTTTGACACATTTATAGTTGAAGTTGCCTCTATGTCTAACATGATACTTAAAGGCCTACCAGGGATCAAAAGTAAACAATTCAGGGGGGCTGAAACTGCAGGCAAATTTAAATCATATGATTTAGCCCTTTACCACAAAATACAACCTCTTAACGACCCTGGGAAAGAAGCCTTTTGAAAACATTGTGGGAAAAGGAGAAAATGCTGGTGGCCAGCATTTTTTCCTTTTCCCACAATGTTTTCAAAAGCCTTCTTTCCCAGGGTCATGAAAACCCAGGATTGTTTTGTAAAGGGTTGATTCTAGTTTTAAGATTAATTTCCTGCAAGAGACTTTAACTTTGTCAAAAATAATAATATCCATATAGTACTTTTAAATGGTATGAATTAAATTTTTCTGCAATTTGAACCTCCATATTGTTTACTTTTGGCCACTAGTGGGCCTTTAACCCTTTACTAATGTTTACTTATGTTTTCATGACTTTGAAGAAGAAGGCTTTTAGAAACATTGTGGGAAAAAGTGAAAATGTTGGTTACCAGCATTTTTTTCCTTTTCCCACAATGTTTTTAAAGAAAAATCCCCTCTATTGAGCAACATTTGAATAGTTTTCAGCAAGTACATGTAATTTCAATATGAACAGGTCACAAATTTTGTCATCTGGTATACAGTTATAAAAATATCATGCAAAGCAAGAAATTCAAATGAGCAATTTTTGTTCTGAAAATATATGTGCTGACCCAGCTGTCAGAGCTTGGGCGACAACAAAATCCTACATAGGCCAAAAGCGGCATGTAACATTTTTACATCAGACCACCAAACATACATTGATACATTACCCGACAGATTAGAGGATGCATAAGCATGTTTCGCAGTGAAGTCTTGTGTAGAAAATTTCCCGTTTTCTGATGTGTCACATGTTCCCTTAGTAACCACAGACAGATATGATTCTAGTATGGCTGTAGGGGACCCAGACCTGCAGTACTTTTCACTTAAAATCTTACACAAAGCTTCATATTTCTCTGGGTTGAAATCCTTGGTATATAATACGAAGGAAAAGGCATTTACCTGAAAGTAGAAAATTGTTTGAATGATGCTTTAACCCTGTAGCCCACAATGCCGAGTTTAAACCACCCTGAGAAAGAAAGCTTTTGAACATATTGTGGGAAAAGGACAAAATGTGGGTAATCAGCATTTCCTCCTTTTCCCAAAAAGTTTTCTTCTATTCCCAAAAGAAATTTAAATTTTTGAGTCATATTTTATTTTGCCATCTGTATATGCTTTCAACATGGGCTTGTCTAAAAATCTGCCATTTGGTAGAGGGTTGAGCAACTTTCAGCAGAATCTTAGTTATTTCCCAGTATCAGCTCACTTCTTCCTGCTTTCTGGGTTTCATTGTCCCACAAAAGGATTTAATTGACTCTTCACCATCTGAAACAACTCTGCAGTTTTTGGTTTTGCACATATCCTGGTTATAAATAGTCAACATAAGGTTAGTACATATGTGAGCCATGCTTTGTGAAAAAGGGGTTTAATGCATATCTGTGACACATTATACAACAACCAGATGAGTCCTGGCATAGAATAGTCCTCAGACATGCAGAATATTCATCAAAAGGAAAAATTTCGACACAGGTCAGACTGCGTAGATTGCACAGGCTTACCTGGGTAGTTACTGTTTGCAGATGCATTTCATAGAGCATTTGTGCTGAAATGCATGTGATAACAAACTGTTATGAAATGAAAAATTATTCATCACAATAATGGGAAGAGGGGCAGATAATCTGTGGGTAAAAAGTTACCTTTGGTAATGTATGTATTTCCTCAGTATTACATGTGTAGATATAATACCAGTTTCTGTCTAGCTGACTGTATAAAAAGGGAACAAAATTCTCATTAGCAGATGACAGGCAAGTCTTGCGCATAAAATAGGCTTGTTTTGCTTCTGTAATAGCTGGGTAGGACCATGTCCATAAAACATCTCCATTCACATCTTTCTCTATAAATTGAAATAAAATCATTTATTCACAGCATAATTATGTTAAGCAAGGAACATATTAACTCATTACCAAACAATAAAATTTTTAGACTTGTCCAAATTCAAAGCATTTGAAGATATACAAAACACATGTAACTCAAAAATTTAAATTTATTTTGGGAAGGGTAGAAAACATTGAGGGAAAAGGAGAAAATGCTGGTTATCAGCATTTACTCCCTTTTCCGCAATATTTTCAAAAGCTTTCTTCCTTGGTGTTGTTAAAAGTCTGGATTGTTTGGTAAAGGGTTAACAACTAAACTCTACTTGTGGAAGAGTTTTTAACTATCCCAAGAAAGATTTTTTTAACCCTTTACCACACAATCTCAACTTTTAATGATGCTGAGGAAGAAAACTTCTGAAAAAATTGTGGGAAAATGAGAAAACAGCGATAACCATCATTTTCTCCTGTGCAAACAATGTTTTCTTCCCTATTAAAGACAAATTTCAATTTCGGAGCCACGCTTCCTCTGTTGTCTGCAAATGATGAATTTGGACAAGTGTAAAATTTTGTTGTTTGGTAAAGGGTTAAAACATAGACGAAAAGGGATATAAAGCTGGCAACCAGCATTTCCTCCTTTTTCTCATCATGTTTTCTACCTTTCCAATGTCAAATCCCACAATTTGACCCAAATTTAAATTGCTGACTGCCAGAGCTTTCAAAGTAGATAAATATAAACCATTGTCATCCAGACCTCCATACTGGCAGTAAACATTCATTCTTAGTTCCTACTGGGAACAAGCTAGTTGCTAATCACTTCACCCTTTACCACACGGCAAGATTTTAGACCTGTCCAAACCCAAAGCATATGAAGACCCCAAATTTAAAGTGGATAAAATTGTGGAAGTGGATATAGTTGAAAACATTGTGGGAAAAGTAGAAAATGCTGGTTACCAGCATTTTCTCCTTTTCCCATAATGTTTTCAAAAGCTTTTTTCCTTAAGGTTCTTAAAAGTTGACAATGTGTGGCAAAGGGTTAACTCATCACTGTACCTGCCACTTTCAGATTGACCAAAAGAAAAAAAGTAAATGTGTATTATCAGATCTCTGCAGGCCTAAATGTGACATCAGTATACAAAGTTTGCTTCTGTTAACCCTTTGTCTGATGAAAACATTTAGACCAGTCAAAACTGACAGCATTTGCAGATGGGAAAATAAATGGGGCTCAAATGATAAAATTGCTTTTACAAGGATAGAAAACATCGTGGAAAGAGGAGAAATGCTGGTTACTAGCATTTTCTCCTTTTCCCAAAATCTTTTCATACACCTTTTTCCTCAGGGTCATTAAAACTCTGGATTGTATGTGAAAAGGTTGACCAATATTCTTTCTCTTTCACACCTCAGCCAATGGAAATGATAAGGGATAATCCATCTGTTAATGATAACCCCTGGTGCTTAATTATTCACACCTTAGCAAATAGATATGATAACAGAATAAATCTTTTCCTGTACTTGGTACTTGAATATTCTTTGATGGGTTAACAAATAATCCGTTAATTACTTATAGTTACTTATAGTGGATTTTCAGAACATAGGGTCCTCTTTGCTGGACTCATCATCCTCCTCATTATGAGTTCTTGTCACATTTCCTCCAGATATGTTAGCTTTGAAACCATTGTACATAATGTCTTGATTTGACCACTACTTGTCTTGTCTATTCTTGAATGTGTTTAAGGATGGTGCTGACACTACACTCTCTGGCAACTGGGAATCCATTCCAGACCTGAGCTGTTCTTATTGCAAATGTGTTTTTCCTGATTTGTGATCTTGCTCTTTGAATATAAAGCTTCATGCTGTAACCTCTTTCCCTTGTTATAAATGCCATATCCTTCCAGAGCTTTATGCAGTGGCAAACATTCTTATACTTACCAATTAAGGTATTAATGTACAGTCTATTTTCATATACATGATTTTTAGCAGCAACTGGTTTTTCAAAAATGCATTAAATTAATCTGTCTTGAACAATATATCCTACTGAAATTTTCACTATTCAAAAAAATGGAGAACAATGAGGAAAAAGAGGCAATTGGTTATTTCAAAGAACTGACTTCCTAAGATATTCACAGCTGCAGCATGAAAGTCATATTTGTATGGTAAATAAGCCAAACACCCATTAGTATATTAAAAAGTGTTATCCTCTATCACATTAGAACACCAGGGGGGTATCAAGCAAAGGTGTCGTGAATTGAGCCTAGAAGTACACCTGAAAATACCCAGTGGCATCGCGTCAGGGGCGGCAAGGGCGGCGATCGCCGCCCCAATATTTCCACAAAAAAGGCGTAGTTCGTGCAATGAAAATGTAAGAATTCTGACATTCCGTTTAAGAACTTGCAATTTGAATGGAGCGGCGAAATCGGCGGATGTCTGTAATCGGTTTCAAGGCGACCTTGACATGTATACCTACTCTCCCTTTGTGTCGATTAAGTGTGAAGGTGTGACAATGCGACTACTTAGGCAATACACAGTATAGAACACCTTCAAACAGAGAAACTTTGACCAATTAATCAGCCATCAAAAACTTAATTAAGAGTTTAAGTGTGTGGTTTATAAGAATATACACTCTATACAACAGCCGCAAACTGAGAACCTTTGAATGAATAATTAATTAGCCGTAAAAGGCTTAATCAAGAATTAAAATGTGTGTTTTGAAGCAATGAAAAAAGGCAGCAGGTTTGATATGAAATAATTACTTGTACTCAAAAACGTGCAAAATCCTTAAACAAAATTTCTTCTTCATTCCTCTACATATCTTCTATATGTAAATATGACTGAGCCTAATTAGCCCCGTGACTTTAAGTTCCATAAGCGTTCATTTGGAAAGAAATCTCCAGAACTACCATCATTCCACGCACAATGGTTTAAACAGTTCTCGAGGCTCCATTACAATAAGGTATGTACAAAAGCAAACTACAAACCCCTGTTTTCCGAATCTTAAAAACATTCTTGGAAAAGGAGAAAGGGCTTGTGACAGGCATGTTTTCCATTCACAGAATAATTTAATAGTATTGCAGATCAATCATGTATAAATGAACTAAATGCCAAAAATCTAAGACAAAATCAACATTAAAAAAAGCCCCCAGCAAGTTTTGAAGTCCAGGAAATGGTGGCATTTCCCTGACAGATTTTAAAATTTTCTTAGGCAGTGGGAGGGGACCCCCTCAGGGTTCCCATTCACGCACATATGTGCGTGATTCACGCACTGAATTGAATAATCACGCACAAAAATATGAAGTGAAGCGTGCATGCACGCACAGTTTTCAGGGCTCCCGTTGTCGATCACCAGTGGCGACAGTTGGGACAAGTTAACAAGTGTGAAAGTCACTGTTTATGACCGCTAATCAAACATGGTATCAATCCGCTTTTCTAGTGTAAAATCGAAGGTTTTGAAGTTACATGCTATTCTTATTGACAAATCTATGTCAAATCATGCAGAAATACTACTCCAAAACTTAATAGGCATGAAAAAAAGATCGCTGCAAGAAACACGAAAACCTACGACACAACCAAAATTGGTTTGACATCGTCCGATCGTAGGCATTTCAAACTGTCTATTCAGTTTTATCAATGACTTTGAACAGTACATTTACATAAATATCTCTATAAAACAGTAAGTGAAACCTAATTAGTGTCTGAAATTGACAGTGAAATGGAAAATTCTACTGGCCGTCAGGCTGTAAGTTGTCCCTCTGAAACTGGTCCCGTGAGTAAGGAAATTATAACAAGCGTCTTCTTTTTTTAAATTACCCATTTTGTTATCAAGAGCAGCTGACTGCAGAGTAAGATTCGTCAAAACAAATTTTCAACACAACAGACCCTTACTGTCCTCCATAAATGCTCTATAATTGTCAATATTAAGTGCACTCCAAGAATTTCTCTTACACTCCCAAACTTGTATTCCAGGGAGCGCATGCACTCCCAAAAAGAGATGTGAGTGGGAACACTGCCCCTTCCCACACCCACCCGTCCTTCACCGCCCCAATGTAGGAAACCACGCGACGCGCCTGATACCTGCAGAATGAACATGCCCATGAAATAGAACAGACAGTCCTAAAAAAAAGACAAAGTTTGTTTATTTATTTTTTTCTCCCCCCAAAGTAAATTGGTGTCAAACTAGAACTGGTTGTGATAACAATTTTTCTTTCAAATCGGCATAATCCCGGGAACTCCTCAAAGTAGATTTTGCAAGGCATTTTTGGATGGGGATAACAGAAGAAATTTGCGAGATGAATGTTGAAATGATTTACACGCAAGTCCTCCAACAAAATGTCAGAGGAAAACTTGCAGTGGTGAAGAAAAAGTGGGCGGAGGCTGCCTAGCAATGGCAATTGTGAATTGATGCTGATTAACAGCCATATACCAATATTCTCGATACCATGCTATAATGAAATGTAAAAAGCACCGATTTTTAACTCTACCTATAAGACCTGCGGCGATAAGATCACATGGATTTGTCATATTTATTTACTTTTCCCTGTTGTTCCCGAACTGAAAGTTAGAGTTGTTGTTGTTGTTGTAGTAGTGAGATTAAGAACAATATTCGCACCAAAGATGATTCGAGTAGAGCAAGTTATCTCACCTTTGAAATCGCCCCAGTGTTATAAGACAACACTTTACCTGTAAAGTCTATTGGTATACATGCTGTCATAAAGGCTATCCTTTCAGTAAAAAATAAATATTGTTATGAGCTTTTTAACCTTTATTCAAAGCTGTAATAAAGATACTGAAATAATGAGAGACAGGGAACATTTTAAAACAGATTGGGTCTATTATTTCATATGCGGAAAAAAAAAAGCAGACAGATGCTGGAAAATGCTAAACAATCAGTCAAAATTACAGAAAGGGAGGCCTATATCCCATGCCATGCCGCCCATCCACACACCCCCCCCCCCCCACGTTCCCCCACTAATTAGCTCAGCTATATCCTAGCATAATAATTCAATGAGATCTCTGCATTGGCAGTGAAAATTAACATTTTTTTTTTTTCTATTGACTCAATTCAAGCATTGTCTGTGACATGTAATTCCGGTTTAGCAATATAATAGTGACAGTACCTGTGTGTAACAACACCCTCCCCCCCCCCCCCCGACAAGGCCGGGAAAACCCACTTGAAAAGGGTAACATGTTAGAAAAAGCACAAAAAAGTGAGGGGGTGCATTCTCTTAAACGTACATCAAAACATAAGAGCACAAATAATGTTTACATTTTCTTTGACTTTTTTATATTTATTGAAAGTACAGAGAAAATCTTTATCTTTTACCCACTACTAATCTTCACTGGTAACCCTTGTAGCTTTGCTTTTTTTTTTAAAACCATGAAATATATGTTCATTGGCCTACACAACAGGTTGAAAATAAGACACCTTAAACGATTACGCGTTTTTATTGTTTAATAAGCAAAAAATATCCTCGGAAATTCGCAGTGAAATAGGTCCTTTACTGGTTGAGGGATCATATATACAATCATGTATATAAGATCCCGGACTGGCTGAAGACCGAATTTTGGCATAATTAGCTAGTTTCATAAAATTGCCCTCAGTTTCCACAGAAATCGTTAAATCAATTTCGAAAACATATTTTTAGATCTGCACTACCATTTTTACTTATTTGAAAAAAAGTGCAGCAAAAAGTACTTGGTGTTAATTTTCAAAAACTTGGACTTTTTAAACATTTCCAATATATGTGTGACGCCTTCTCCCACCCAACTTGAAACCGGAAACTGCGTTGAGGCCGGGAGACAGCTAGGAAGCACACGTCCCAAGTGTTTGACAGCCGGAAACATTTAATAAAATCGATGTAAAAATGTCAAATGAAAAAGTAAAATCAATGGAAAAAACGTCAGTTATAAAATGTAATATTCAGCGGTACCTTTTTTGACAGCGTAACTCCTCTTATGGCCAGGTAAATTCTTGTATGTTCAACGGAGGTCCGTTTTTAAAATGCATACTCTACATAAATTCGGATAACCTTAAATTCGTGGCCAATAAAACAATATTGCACAGCCTGTGTTGTATGAATCAGTTCTGGGGCTGATATATTTAAATTCCAACTTCTGATTCTAACTGAAAGGGCTGTGTCCCCTAGCATGTAGGGATTATGTGGTAAATGATTAAAGGGAACCCATATATCAGAAATCACACAATCCTAGGATTTAACTACCCTTTGGATTTATAGCTTTTGAAAACATTTTGGGATAAGGAGAAAATACTGGAAGCCAGCATTTTTTGCATTTTCCCACAGTTATCTGCCCTTTCAAAGGCAAATCCTTTTACTTGAGCAACATCCAATTTGTTTTCTGCAAATGCTTTAATACAAACAAGTCCATAATTTTGTCGTGTATTAATGGGTTAACAGAACTTTATGCTTTCTTACTAATATTTCCGAAAGACAAGGGATCATTTGGCACTGAGGGTTTAGACTGGCCTACCAGTTTGAGGATAATAGTTCTGAAAAGGCATAAGGAGGTCTCCCATCAAACAATTTCAGGCAAATAAGATGCTGTGGTAAGTTTACAAATTGCAATCAATTGTTCAGTTTTGAAATTAAATCTGGAATTTCAATTTTAATTTTTATTTTAGCTCCACTGGGCGAAGGCCAACAAGCTTATATCATTGCCCTGTGTCCGCCATGGGTCCATGCAACAGTCTGTTAGTGCATTCATTAACTTTTATTTCAAACATCTTCTCTGAAACGACACATCCAATTTTGATAAAACTTCACAGAAATGATTCTGCCATGGTCCTCTTCAGAATTTTGAAATAATTTGATTCATGTAAAAACTGGATGCCATTGCAACAAAACTGAAGAATATTTGAAATTCTTCATGTCCAAAACCATAAGGCCTAGGGCTACCTAATTTGGCATGCATCTCCATCTAATGGACTTCTACCAAACATCTTCAGATTATACCCCTGGGGTCAAAATTGGCACCAACCTAAGGGTCACAAGTTTTACATTGGCTAATATAGTGAAAACTTACAAAATAAAAATCTTGTTTTTAACCATAAGGCCTAAGGCTACCAAATTTTGTATGTAGCAAGTTTTACATGGGCTTTTGTAGTGAAAACTTCAAAAATCTTCTCATTCATTAACATAAGACTTCAGGTTACCAAATTTTGATTGTCTATAGTATTTATCCAGTTGACCTCTGCTTAGATTGTTCAAATTATAGCCCTGGGGTCAGATTTGGTCCTGCCCCACAATTCACAAGTTTCAGATAGGCCGATGAAGTGAAAACTTAGAAAATCTTCTTGTTCCTGACCATGAGCTATAGCTGTAGTAGTTTGTGAGTATTATCACCTGATAGGCCTCTTCCAAAATTGGTCCCACCCCATGGGTCATAAATTAACAAGTGCCTACAAAGTGAAAATGTTAAAAAAAAATTTCTTGCTCCAAATTTGTCACATAGCTTTATCTGGTAGATCGCTTCTGAATTTGTTTAAATTTTCACCACAGGGGTCTCATGTTTTACAGATCCATTCTATTCAGGAAACTCTTAGAATCTTCTTGTGTATATACATACTGCCTAGACCTGTATCATTTGGTATGTCACTAAATATTTTATGGACCTCTACAAGGGTTCATTCAAGTAGTAGAGCTCTGTGGTCAAAAATGGCTTTGCCCTTGGCCTTGGGTCACAACTTTCTAATGGGCTTTATAGAGAAAATTTATAAGTCTTTGTTTGAAACCAATTGGCTAAGAATTGTTATGGTAGGTGTGTATGATTTATACTTTAAATATTAACCAGTGGAGCAATACAGGGCCATCATGGCCCTTTTGTCTCACCAAAGCCCTACGCCACTAAATTGTGTTTCTTCCATTTTGATTAGGTCATGCCTTACCCTTTTATTTGAGTTGCACCAAAAAGATACTTCAGAACTAATATAATTATGACTATATTTTTGTTGTGCATTTCAGAATTTACTTACGAGTTCCGCTCTATCTGCAATGGACTTACCTGAGAGATCAGCTGAGTGTCCGACAGATTTTGATATTAACATGTGGCTTATGTGCTCTTCTCTTCCTCGTCATCATCTTCATACAAACTCATCTCTCAAAAAATGAAGCCAAGCTGTCAACCACTGGTTCCTATCTGCCAAATGGAGATGATAATTTGCACAGCTATGGCCCAGATGTACATTACGGAATTGTGATGGATTGTGGAAGCAGTGGATCCAGGGTTTATGTTTATGTCTGGCCACCACATTCTGGCAATCCTAGAGATCTTCTGAATATTCAACAGCTTAAAGATCAGTATGGACAGCCTGTAGTGAAAAAAGTTTCTCCAGGTAAGAGGCTGTGCTTCTGATCAGTGGAGCTGTGTTTATTGTGGAAGAAGCTCATTTGAGAATATAGTGCTCTAGGTGAGTTATGGAGATCATCACTGTCCGTTGACTATCCAGCGATGGACTGTATCAACAGTTTTAAACTACTTGGCAAATCACACTTAGATTTCATGTACAGCCTCTCAACCTGTCAGGGTTATTTAATTTGTTTAAAGGCTCAGTAGTGACCAAAATTAAATAATTCTGTATTAAAATGCATTCAAATTTAAATCATACCATTTTTAAAGTATGCAAATTATTATGAAGATGATAATCTGTTACTGTATGGTTGGTCCAAGTGTTGCTGGCAGTAAAAAGACTTAAACCCAGGTAGAAAGTAAACAAAAGATAGAGCGACTTGGCAACTTTTAACCTTGGTTTAAAACTCATTTTTCTGCCAGCAACTGACACTTGACCTGACAATAATTGCCATACTTTTTGATGGTATGATTCAAATTTAAATGTATTTTAGCACCTGCAATGCTTACTTTTGGCCACTACTGGGCCTTTAAATATGATTCATACTATTCAGGTCATGTGATGAATACACTGACCAGTGCAAAAATCAGATACAGAAAAAAAAAAAAAAAAAACGATAAGAAGACAAACACAAAAAAAAATTGAAAAATCCTCAGAAAAAGCAGAAAAAGCAATGGTCAGATGACTGTGAAAGTTACAGATGCTCAAATGAATATTGTAAGTGATATTTACTTACTTGTGGGAAGGCCAAACTATGGGCATTTTTCCTTTTCCAATAAGGCTTTCTGCACTTTACATATATACATAGATATATACACATGTTAAAAAATTTGCAAATTACCAATTATAGACATTTTGCGTATGGAAATGTTTGTGAATTCAGGGCTAGTTATTTGCTGTCAGTATAAACAAGTTTAAAAAATCCCAAACTGTTACACTATTTACCACACAATCTCAAATTTAGATGACCTCAAGGAAGGAGGCTTCTGAAAACATTGTGGGAAAAGGAGAAAATGCAGGTTACCAGCATTTTCTCCTTTTACCACAATGTTTTCTACACTTTAATGGACAGTTTTCTTACATTTATGCATCATTTAGTTTGTTGTCTGGAAATGTTTTGGATTTAGACAAGACCAAAATTTTGTCATTTGGTAAAGAGTAAACATTTGTTGTTTTGGTTATTTCAGGTCTGAACACTTTTGCGGACAATCCAGATGAAGCTAGCAATTATCTCAAACCTCTTCTACAATATGCTTCATCTCATATACCGAAAGAACATCATAAAGAAACATTGCTGTACATTTTGGCCACAGCTGGAATGAGGATGTTGCCTGAGGAGTAAGTCATGAAATCTAACCCTTTACTGCGAAATCCAGACTTTGAATGATCCTGAGGAAGAAGCCGTACTAAAACATTGTGGAAACCAGCATTTCCTCTTTTTCCTACATTGTTTTCTAACCTATCAAAAACAAATTCCTTAAATTGAGCCTAAATTGAATTATAGTCAGCAAATGCTTTCAAATTGGACAAGGCTACAATTGATATGTGTGGTAAAGAATTAACCCTTTACCACACAACAGAATTTTAGACACATCCAAATTGAAGCATTTGCAGACGAAAATTTCAGTGTTGCTCAAATTATGCGATTTTTCTTTAATAGGGTAGAAAACATTGTGGGTAAAGGAGAAAATGCTGGTTACCAGCATTTTCTCCTTTTCCCACAATGTTTCCAAAAAAGCTTTTTCCTCAGGGTCATTAAAAGTCAGGATTGTGTGGTAAAGTGTTAATGGTTGACTAGAGGTATGCACAGATTACTGATTCAAAGACTGGCATCTTCTTTATTCGTTACTGAAAATCTGAGTTGTAGATATCTGTTATAGTTGCCTTTACAATTCTAATAAGTACTCACAACATAGACTTTTCTGAAAAAATGATATTTGCAAGATTAAATTTTTTTACACGTGTGTATCTAAACCACTGTTTCATCACTTTTCCACTATTTTGGATGACTCAGGGTTATGAAAACATGGGATTGTTTGCTAAAGAGTTAATATGATCCTAGATTTGTTGTGTTTTGCATCTTGTCTACAACATTTTTTTTTTTTTTTTAATTTTATTTTTGTAATCCAGAGCTCAGAAGCTTATACTACAAGATCTACAAAGAGATATCCCAAAAGAGTTTGACTTTGTTATATCAGACAACAATTTTGAGGTTATAAGTGGGAAACAGGAAGGTGTCTATGCCTGGATAGCTGTCAATTACGTTCTGGATAAATTTGGCCATGGAGATGAAGGTAAACTTTTGCTGTATTGTTTTACTTTAACTGGTTACTGAACAGTCCAAAGTTTTAATGACTCTAAAGAAGACGACTTTTGAAAATATGGTGGAGAAAAGGAGGAAATGTGGATTTTTCTATTTGCAAAACAATTTGAAAGTCACTTGATATTAAAGAAACATTCTATTAACCCTTTACCAAACGACAAAATTTTAGACTTGTCCAAATTGAAAGCATTTGCAGACGAAAAATTGCATGTGGCTCAAATGATGAAATTTGTCTTTGATAGAGTAGAAAACACTGTGGGAAAAGGAGAAAATGCTGGTTACCAGCATTTTCTCCTTTTCCCACAATGTTTTCAAAAGGCTTTTTGCTCAGGGTCGTTAAAAGTCGGGATTGTGTGGTAAAGGCTTAATTAAACAATCCATGCAGAGGACCCTGAAGGAAAAGGGTCTTCTTTTGAAAACATTGTGAGAAAAGGAGAAAATGCTGGTTAGCAGAATTTTCTCCTTTTCACACAGTTTTTTCCATCCTTTTATTAGCAAATCCCATCTTTTTAGCCACTTGTCATTTGTTGTGTGTAAATACTTCCATTAGGGATGAGTCTAAAATAATTTGTTCTATGGTAAGGGAGTAACCCTGTACCACACAATCCAAACTTTTAAGAAACCTTTTGAAAACATTGTGGGAAAAGAAGGAAATGATGGTAACCAGCATTTTCTCCTTTTCTAAAAATGTTTTCTACCCTTTCAAAAACAAATTTTAAGTTTAAAGTCACATTTAATTTGTTGTCTGCCAATGCTTTCAATTGGAACAAATGTAAAATTTTGTCTTTTGGTAAAGAGGTAAGCATTTATAAAATTAGGAACATTTTATCCTTTGTCGTTTCAGACCACCCACTAGTTGCAGTAGATGTTCCCAGTGATGAATCAAGGCGGAAACAACACGTCAGGAGGCGAACTGTTGGAATGATTGACATGGGGGGTGGATCTATGCAAATAGCATTTGAAATTACTGCCAGTGTAAGAAGTTCAAACTCTATATTTGTCATTTTGAATCTTTCATTTTCACTTGCTGTTTAACTCTACCAGATGATAAAACTTTGGACTTGACCAAATGGAAAGCATTTGCAGAAGGCAAATGTTGCTCAGATGATGATTTCTAACTTTGATAAGGTAGAAAACATTGTTGAAAAAAGGAGAAATTGCTGGATCTTGTTAAGAACAACTAAAATTGAAAATTGTGATTTGTGAGACAAGTGGCCTTGAATTTTTAGAATTTTAGTCATTCACACAAGAAACTTAACCCATTATCAAACAGGATTTTGAATGACCTTGAGAAAAGGAGGGGGTAAAAACATAGATGGAAAAGGAGAAAAATAATTGAAACCAGCATTTTCTCCACCTCCAACAATATTTTCTACCTGTTTTAGGACAAATTTTACCATTTGAGCCACATTTAATTTGTTGCCTGCAAATGCTTACAATATGGACACTTCTAAAACTTTGATCTGTGGTAAAGGGTTTAGGATAGTATAAGGGTAAAATTAGACCAAAAGCAAATGGCCCTGCCAATGCTTTCAAATCATACTGGTTTCAGTTAGCATTTGTCAGTCTGTCCATCTATCTTTAGACATAATGGAGTTAAATTCTCTGACTCAAAAAGCCTTATGCCGTACTTATTGGATTGTGATCTTTAACAGATGACTTACTCTTTTTATACCCCCCACCTACATATTCAAGGGGGGGTTACTGGTTTCACCATGTCTGTATGTCTGTCTGTCCGTCAATCCATCCATGCTTTTGTTTCCCTGCTCTTACTCAAAAAGTGTTTGACCCTCAGACCCGGAAACTTCATACAAGTGTTCTTCATGATCCAAGGAGGTGCCCAATTGTTTTTAGATCACATGGGTCAAAGGTCAAGGTCACAAGTGAACTTTGTTGTCTCTGCTGCTTCAGTGACAAGGTGCAGGTGGGGGGGGGGGGGGGGGGGGGGGGTATTTGTCTGCTTTGCAACAGTTCTAGTTATGCCATTCTTTTCTTTTTTCAATTCGTGTCATTTCAGATTGACAATATACCAAAACATTTAATGGCAGAATTTAACTTAGGTTGTTTAAATACGGATATAGAACATACTTACAGAGTGTATGTGACAACATTTTTAGGTAAACTGTTTTTCTTTTGTTTTGTGCTTTACTTACATGTACCTAACACAAGCAATATCTTACCATACCATAAACAATATTTTATCTGTTTATGGATAGCAGAAATAAAGACCTGGTTAGGTAAGCAATAATTAGAGGAGAAAAAACACTATCATTTAACTCTTTACCACATGAAAAAATTTTAGACTTGACCAAATTCAGTGCATTTCCAGACAACAATTCAAAGGTGACTCAAATGATGAAACTTGCTTTTAACTGAGGGGAAAACAATGTTGGAAAAGGATAAAATGCTGGTTACCAGCAGTTTCTCTTTTTCCCACAGTGTTTTCAAAAGATTTCTTTCTCAAGGTCATTAAAACTTTGGATTATGTGGTAAAAGGTTAATTTGTAACTATTTATCAGACAACAAAATCTTTGACTCTCTTTGTTAAAAGCATTTGCATTGGACAAATAAAATATGGCTTAGATGATCGGATTCTTCTTTAAAAGGGTAAAAAATTTTGGGGGAAAAAAGAAAATGCTAGTAACCAGCATTTTCTCCTTTTCCCAAAATCTTTTCTACCCTTCAAAAATCAAAGTTCGATTTTTGAGTCACATTGAATTTGTCATCTGCAAATGCATTCACTTTGGAGAACTTAAGGAGTTTAAAAATTTGTCATTTAAAACAGGGTTGAGCTGTTCTTTTTTCGCAACTGTCAATCATCAGGGCAATTTCTGTTCATAGATATCTCCTTAACTCTTTACTAAACGACAAAATTTTTAAAGGGGTAGAAAACATTTTGAGAAAAGGAGAAAATGCTGGTTAACAGCATTTTCTCCTTTTCCCCAAATGTTTTCAAAAGCATTCTTCCCATCCACAGAGTCAGTGAAACTTGGAATTGTGTGGTAGTGGGTTAACCCTTTCCCAAACGACAAATTTTGGACTGCTTCAAATTGAAAGAGTTTGCAGACAACAATTTTGAATTTGATGAAAATGGCAGAAAGGTCTCAAAAAGGGTAGAAAACACTGTGGGAAAAGGAGAAATTGCTTGTTACAAGCAATTTCTCCTTTTCCCACAGTGTTTTCAAAAGACTTGTACTGCAGACACGTGAAAACCAGGGGTTGTTTGGGAAAGGGTTAATCATCAATTTTCCAATGTTTTTTCTCTGTTTACAGGTTATGGAGCTAACGAAGCAAGATATAGGTATGAGAAAATGCTTATCCAACAAATAGCATCCAAAGTGGAACAGACTGCTTCTAGATATAGAAGAGATTTACAACGGATAGAAGAAAAATTATCCAAGACCTTGTCCCAGTCTAAAACAAACTTTTCAAAAGATTACATTTCATCATATAGGTAGGCACATCTTGTTTTTCAGTGAGCAGGAGTGTTTTTCACATGGAAAATTTGTTTTGTTGCAGTCATAAAGTTTAATAATACCCCAGTAAAAAAATTTTTAACTCAGCTGTTTACGAAGAAAACATGGAGGTTTTGTACCCAAGGTTGCCAAAATATGGGATTGTTTTGTAAAACTTTCTTGAGATTATGGATCAATTAACCCTTTCCCAAACGACAGATTTTGGATTGGTCCAAATTGAAAGAGTTTGTAGACGACAATTTTAAATTTGATGCAAATGACAGAAAGGTCCAAAAAAGGGTAGAAAACACTGGGGGAAAAGGAGAAATTGCTCGTTACGAGCAATTTCTCCTTTTCCCACAGTGTTTTCAAAAGACTTCTACTACAGACACATGAAAACCAGGGCTTGTTTGGGAAAGGGTTAAATTGAAACGCAAATATTTTTCTTTCAGAAAAAGAGACCAATACTTGACTAAAGCATCAGAGAATCAGGTTGAAGGTCAAGTACCAGAGCCAAGAACAAATAAATCTACCATAGCACCACCTGGTGATCCTTTTAAAAACATTTCAGATCCTTGTTTACAGTCCGGTCTGCAAACACATGCTTTAGATCCTGATTATCGAAACAAAGTTACATTTAAAGGAACTGGTGACTATAATAAATGTAAAGATTTGTTAGTTCCATTATTAAATTTAACGGTTCCCTGTCTCAGTCTTCCATGCTCTATAAATGGAGTCCATCAACCTACAATCTCATACAGTAAAGATTCATTTTATGGCTTCTCTGAATTTTGGTACACCATGGAAGATGTGTTCCGAATAGGAGGGAAATATGACCATGAGGAATTTGCTAACGTAGCCAAGGTGAGTTGTATAAATCTGTTATAACTCTGTACCAGACAACAAAATTGTAGATATGTCCAAATTGAAAGCATTTGTAGACCAAAAATTTAATGTGGCTCAAAGGATGGAATTTGTTTTTGATAGGATATAATATATTGTGAGAAAAAGCTAGTTACTAGCATTTTTTCCTTTTTCCATGAAATATTCAAAAGCCGTCATCCCCAGAGTTGTTAAAACTTGGATTATTTAGTAAAGGGATAATCACTGCTGCAGGTAAGCTGTCGTTGCCACAGTACCAGGAAAAAGTGAACCCTTAGAGCTCTAAGCACGGCATAACTCGTTACCACATAACAAAATTTTAGAATGTTCCAAATTGAAAGCATTTGCAGACAACAAATAAAATAATACTCGAAGAGCCAGATTTGTCTGTCATAGGATAGAAAATATTTTTGTCTATGATAGGAGAAAAGATTGTAGGAAAAGAAGAAAATGCTGGTTACTAGCATTTTTTTTCTTTTCTGGCAATGTTTTCAATAGGCTTCTTCTTCAGCGTCATAAAAACTCAGAATTGTTTGGTAAAGGTTAAGTTGTTTATGCAGACAATATTGTTAATCAAGATCAGACTGCCTTTTGTGGACAGTTTAGATCAAGATCAGACAATGTGCAATCCAATCTTGGATCTAATTTGTCTGCTCGAATTGCATTGCTTTAGTCTGTTTTCCTGATTCAGAAAGTCTGTTTCAGTTATTTAGTGCTGCTAGGGTTCAGCCTTGAGATCACACCTAAAAAAGTTAATTCAATATCTATATGAGATATAAAGGATAAGATGATACTCTTTTTGATACTGTTTATAACCTATTTCTCTTTAACTCTTTACCAAACAACAAAATTTTGGACTAGACCATATTAAAAGCATTTGCAGACGACAATTCAAGTGTTGCTCATATACTGATTTGTCTTCAATATTGTGGAAAACATTGCTAAAAAAGATTTATTTTGATGCAAGGAAGAGTTATTTGATGAACTTTGACACTCGCATGTATATTACAGGATTTTTGTAGCCAAAAATGGTCCATATTAGATGCCCAGTATAAGAAGGGACTTTATAAGAAAGCAGATGATTTTAGATTTACGTAAGTGATAATAATATTATTGATATAGAGGATCTTACATGAGTGTTTATGTAGTAGCATTTTTATCAAACAAATCAAGTAAAATTATATGATGTGAGCCTTGGTGAACTTTTTCTGTTTTGTGTACTCATTTTAACATGTTGCTATAAAACTGTATACCAAACATGATTTCAGACTAGTCCATATTGAAGGATTTTCTCTTTTTCCCACATTTCCAAAATCCTTCTTCTTTAGGGTTGTTACATGATGTTTTTGACTTTCAAAAGAAAGGTGTTCAAGTTTGGGGGTGAAGTGTCAGGGAAGGTCATGGATATCTAAACTGTTGCTGCTGTATGACTGAAAAAGTGTTGAAAGTGGTGTAACTCCATTTAACCCTTTACCACACAATCCAGACTTTTAATGACCATTAGAAAGCTTCTGAAAACATTGTTGGAAAAGGAGAAAATGCTGGTAACCAGCAATTACCCCTTCTCCCGCAATGTTTTCTACCCTTCAAAAAAAAAAAAAAATTGTTTTTGAGTCGCATTTATTTTGTTGTCTGCAGATGCTTTCAATTTGGACCATAGTAAATTTTTGTCATATGGTAAAGAGTTAAAACGGAGCCTCTGTATGACTCCATTATGACTTGGCAATAGAAATTACAATATCTCTGTGGGCAGCATTATTATTTATGTCATACCTGTACGGTTCTGTATTTGTTATAGCAGCAAAATCTTTAAAAAAGGAAAATTTTTGTGGTTTTTGATGTTTCTGTCTACTGGGTATAACTGTCTAATGTTTAAATGTTAATTTCTGTCTGAAATATTCAACTCAACTCTACTCAAATAATTTTATTTTGGTATTTTGCAAATAAGATTTTGCCATTGACCATTTACAAAAATAACAACATGAAATATAGCTTAAACATGTACATATATAATATAGAATAAATAAAAAAAACATGATTTATCACAACTTACAGGTGTATTGATAATATTAAAGGTTTTTTGGAAAGCTGTCTCTTAAATTTAGTGCCTTTTTGATGAATTTTTCAGTATTTAATTGGATTTTTTTATTTTTAGATGGCATTATTCTATTAAATTTAGCAAGACCTTTCTGCAGACATATTTGTGGCAAATGAAGATTTACTGTTTATAAGGAGAAATAAAAAAACATATACCGCAACTTATAGGTGTATTGACAATATTAAAGTTTTTTTAGTGAGATGTCTCTTAAATCTAGTGACCTTTTGATTTAAGTATTTAATTGGACTTTTCCTTTTTCAGACGACATTATTCTATTAAATCTAGCAATTGGAAAACAATGAATGTGTAATTTTTCGATCTAAATTTGCAATATTATGCTTTCATCTCTTATACTTTTGAATAATTACAAAAGTTCAGAATCAGAGAAGTAATTATTTTTTGTCTTTGTTCACAGAATGCAGTGTTTTAAGTCAGCTTGGATGACAACAGTTTTACATAAAGGGTTACGTTTCCCAGATAGTTATGACAAGCTAACCTCAGTCCAGTTTATCAATAAAAAAGATGTTCAATGGACATTAGGGGCCCTCATACATAGAACTAGATACCTCCCACTCAGGTAAAGTGATTAACCCTTTCCCAAACAAGCCCTGGTTTTCACGTGTCTGCAGTACAAGTCTTTTGAAAACACTGTGGGAAAAGGAGAAATTGCTCGTAACGAGCAATTTCTCCTTTTCCCGCAGTGTTTTCTACCCTTTTTGAGAACTTTCTGCCATTTTCATCAAATTTAAAATTGTCGTCTGCAAACTCTTTCAATTTGGACCAGTCCAAAATTTGTCTTTTGGGAAAGGGTTAAGTCATCATCTAACAACAAAATTAATGTGGTTCAAATCTGCAATATGTATTTGAAAGGGTAGAAAACAATGAAGGTAGAAGAGAAAACGCTGGTAACAAGCATTTTTTCTTTTTTCCACAATGTCGCCGAGCCACGTAGCTCAGTCGATAGCATACAGGACTTGAGAACAGGTCACTGGTTCGGTCCCTGGCTCGACCAATTTCTTTCTGAGGATTGATGATAGTCATTGCGACAGGATTCATTCCTCTCCAACCGCTGACCATTGTTTTGACAATGGCTATGTGGGAAAGCAGCCAGTGGCTTTGAAAGAATATGGTGCGGAGTACTGGTAAAAGAAATTACAGGAAAGCATGGATAGGTGCGCTGGCTGCCGCGATATAACTGAAATAATGTTGAAAACAGCGTTAAACACCATACAATCAATCAATCAGTTTTTCCACAATGTGTTTAAAACCTAATGGTTCTTAGGACATAGGACTGTTTGGGAAGTGTTTAGCTCTGTACCAAATGACAAAATCTAAAACTTGTCTAGATTGAAAGCATTTGCAGACTACAAACTAAATGTTGCCAATCTGATGATTTCAATCTTTTAAAAGGTAGAAAACATTGTGGGAAAAGGAGAAAATGCTGGTTACCAGCATGTTCTCCTTTTCCAACAATGTTGTCAGAAGTTCGTTAAAATCTGGGATTATACAGTGAAGGGTTAACAAACGATTTAAGTTTTTATGTTCTTGCTGAAGAAGGCCTGGAAATGCTTATACCTGATAAAAATCCTTATGCAAGTCAGTCAGTTACCAGCATTTTCCCCTTTTCCCACAATGTTTTCAAAAGGCCTTTTCCTTAGTGTCATAAAAACTCAGGATTGTGTGGTGAAGGGTTAATACTCCAATTCTTGTTTATTTCAGAGACATTGAAAAGATGGAAATTTTTAAATTCAAGCCTTGGGTCTCCACATTCCATATACTATACAATGAGTATATCATCCTGGTGTGTTTCTTGATCGTTGTTATGGCTATCATTATTTATATAAAACGGCTCAAATTGTGTTCACCATCTACACAGCTGTCCGGCCTCAGTCGAGTTCCGTCGATGTCTTATTTTATGACTGATATTGACCAAGTGGAGCAGGGAATTCGGTACTCGAAAAGTTTTACATATCCGTGACAGATTGGTTCTACTTTGTCTTTCATTCTGTATCTTTATGTGTTTTCCCCCGGTTTAGCTTGTGAAGACTTGTCAAAATCCAAACATGTGCTATGGAAAAATTAAAGGTGGATTAAATGGTGAGTTTTGGCTTTGAAAGGATGAAAAATCTAGTGAGGAAAGGAGAAAAACCCAAATAACAGGGCTTGTATTCACCAGCCCGTCCTATGAACATTCTTGGTCTCATTCGCCAGAATTTTGGTTTATCCAATCAGAACTTGTGTTACTTTCAAATTTCGAAAATCTTGGAGAATAAGACAAAGAATGTTGTTAAGAATGGTTGCTGAATGTGGGCTCAGAATTTTCTCCGTTTCTGTCAGTGTGCACAATCCTTCCTCAAGGTTGAAACTCGAGATTGAGTGGTATATGATTAGGGTATATGGAAAATGCAACATTGTTTGCAGCATGGAAACATGTGAAATCACTAAGACTTAGTAAACTACATGACAAGTTTCCTGATTGGCTGAGACAGAACACCCAAGCCAATAAGATAGCTAGTCTTATGATTAAAAATTTGAACAGTATTTAAAACTTGAACATGATCTGGCAAAAGGGGGCTTAATGCATGTCTGTCATGCATTTTATCAAGCAAGACATCACATAATTATTCAACCGTAAATTCCATTTTGTTTAACCCTTTCCCAAACAAGCCCTGGTTTTCACATGTCTGCAGTACAAGTCTTTTGAAAACACTGTGGGAAAAGGAGAAATTGCTCGTAAGGAGAAATTTCTCCTTTTCCCAGTGTTTTCAACCCTTCTTGACAACTTTCTGCCATTTTCATCAAATTTAAAATTGTCTTCTGCAAACTCTTTCAATTTGGACCAGTCCAAAATTTGTCGTTTGGGAAAGGGTTAAAAACCAACCAGGAATCACGGGGTAAACTAGTCCTTTGACATGCAGAGAATTGACCATTAGCAAAGAGTATCAATCTCAGGTCAGCCTGCGTAGGCTGACCTGGGTCGATACTTTTTGCAGATGTATTAAGCACCCTTTTCACAGAGCATGGCTCATTTCTTCTAAGATAAGAACAGTATTTAGGTTTTTAAACCCTTATAGTGGTTTGGAGTTTGATACCCGTTTGAGGTAAACTTTCTTTCCTGGGAGTTTTTGCCTCTCATTTCTGATGCATGTGAGAAAATAAGTCAGTGACTTTGAAAGAAAGTTGTATCAGTACTGGTATGAGAAAGCCAGGAAACACATGCGTAGGTGCACTGACTGCCATGATATGATCTAAGCTGTTGACATGGCATTAAACTCCAATACAAACAAATTCTTTCATCTTGAGAAGATTTACAAAAATATTGTAAAAGCAAAATACGTTGGGGGAATTGGGTGTCAAAATAGCATATTTATAGACTTTGTGGTCAGTACAATCATTGTATTGTGGGAAATTATCTTATTATTATAATTCTCTGGGAATTTAAAAAAGTATAATTGTTAAAAGTACATGTTGAATTTTAGAAATTAAATATATTGGAAATTTGTCTCATTGCTGAAACATGATTTTGTGTTTGTTTTGTGTTTAGTACATATTCTGTATGATTTCTGTCCTATCACCGTGGCCAGTGCTGCAAAAAATCCATTGCTTTGTACAGCACTCTTTCAAAGCCAGAGGCTGCTATCCCACATATACAGTAAGTGGCCATTTTTGTCATCATAGTCGGAATTCCCATACACTTACATGAATTTTTCAGTGTGCAAGAAAATTAATTACGCTGCTTCTGATCATTTTATCGTAAGGAAAACTACTGGTAGAAAGCAAGGTTGCTGGAGCTATGTATACTAATATGCTAATAAGTGTTCATCTCTGACATCAAAGTTGTAGCTCTCTAAAATATGAAAGTATTTTTTTCCACTATATGTTGGCACCATTGCAACATCAGTTTAAAAAATCTTCTTTCACAGTTTTGATGTAATTTTTACAAAAATCATTGCTATCTTGCTACCAAATACTTTATGTATTTGGCTTGGAACCACATACTTGTTACCTGTAAAGCTTGTGTATAGTCCAGGAAAAGAAATGCCAAGAATGCATGATCACAAGATAGAATGTTGTATAGACGGAATATCATGTATCTTTCCTGACCTTTGTATTTGATTCGAGCGGCATGAGAAAATTTGATATCGACCAGACCGACAGTCGAGAGAGATGTCAAAATTTTCTTAGGCAGCAAGAAACAAATACAAGCACCAGGAAGGTTACTATAATATATTATTTCATGCTTTCCTGTAGGATATCGAGAAATAGCGGTGAAAATATTTTTCGATATTACACGGATACGACCAGTGAGAATACTGATTTGTACTGATTTTTATGGAAGTCTCAACAAAAAATAGCTTTAGAAGCATGAAATAAATAGAATATTTGTTGTTTTTTTTCAGTGAAAGATCGAAATTTTTCATCGAGTGAACATCATCGGTAATATTTTGACGAGTGGTGCAGCCACTCGTGAAAATATTACCGATGATGTTCACTCAATGAAATAACTGTGCCACTCATCAAAATATTACCGATGATGTTCACTCGATGAAATAAATTTCGATGGTGCGCCACTCATGAAAATATTACCGATGATGTTCACTCGATGAAATAAATTTCCATCTTTCACCGAAAAAAACAAATATCCTCTATATATTCCTTTCATTAGATACCTACAACTTTCAACGACAAAATATTGCAATTATTGAAGTATTATTCGACAGACAAAGCAAATAATGCAGTAGTTGGTAGTAACTTCATTTTTATGAATGGAGGATGGATATCAGAATGTAACATTTTGACAAATCCAATTGCAAATCAATACATGTGAATTCCATGCACAAGATACATCATCATACCATATTTGGATCCATATTCAACACTGTGTAGATGCACACTTTTTTCTGTCATGTGTGATATTTTATCTGTGGGCGCTGCATGTACTAGTATTTGAGCTGAAAAAGTTTCAGGGTCCGTATTCACCAACCATTCTTAAGAATGTTCTTTGTCTTGTACTTCAGAATTTTCTACATTTAAGAGTAACACAACTCCTGATTGGCTAAACCATTTGGTTTAGCCAATCAGGAGTTGTGTTACTTTCAAATGTAGAAAATCTTGGAGAATAAGACAAAGAATATTCGTGAGAATGGTTGGTGAATACGGACCCAGGTATGTAATAATACACCATTCTTGACAGTATTTAAGTCCTATCACTCTCACATATTTATGTCTACCTGAATTTCATCAACACTCGACTTGAGCTCTCCTCCAACTCGCCTCCATGTGACCAGCACTGCTGTAGAAGATCAGTCTCAAGATCTACTGAATACAGACTGGATGCTTTAACCCCTGTATCATGGGAGACCCCTATGAATACAAGAACAGCTGCCATATCCTTAACTCTTTACTAAACGACAAAATTTCAGACTGGTCCAAAGCATTTGCAGAAGACAAATGGGACTGAAAAATTGAAATTTGTTATGGGTAGGGTAGAAAACATTCTGGGAAAAGGGGAAAATGCTGGTTACCAGCATTTTCTCTTTTTTCCCACTATGTTTTCAAAAGGCTTCTTTTACAGGGTCGTTAAAAATCGAGATTGTGTGGTAAAGGGTTAATCCTTTACCAAACAATCTTAAGTTTTAACAACCCTTAAGGAAAAGGAGAATGTTTCTACCAATATCAAGACAAATTCCAATATTTGAGCCTTATTTATCGCCTGCAAATGCTTTAATTTTTGACAAGTCTCAGATTTTGGTAAAGATTTATCTACGGAGCCACAGAGAACCCTTATGAAAAGAACAGCTGTCATATCCTGAAACAACCTTTTTAAAAATTACAGTCAAAACAAAAAAGACCTGTAACACTGTACAATTTATTCAGTTAAACTGCAACTTTCAACATAACATTATGCAATCATGGACCATATTCACGAGATATTTTCAATTTCATCCTGGTTTTAAAATCCAAGACAAGTCATCTGGGTAATTCTTAAGAACATTCTCGGTCTAATTCTAGATTTAGAAAGTAACTCATCTGAATGGGTAAACCACTTGGTTAACCAATCAGAAGTTGTGTTACTTTCAAACTGAGAAAATTCTTGCGAATATGACGAAGAATATTTCAATCTTTTTACAAGACAAAATTTTAGATCCATCTAAACTGAAAGCATTAACAGACAACAAATCACAAGTGCTTAAAACCAAGGTATTTGTCACCTTGGTAGAAAACATTTTGGGAAATGGAGAAAACGCTGGCTACAAGCATTTTCCCCTTTTCCCAAAATGTTTTAAAATGGATTTGTCCCCAGGGTCGTTAAAAGAATGATTGGCAAATACAGACTGATTGGCTGAGACACATCATCACAACAAATCAGATGGTTTGTTTTTACATCTAGAATTAGAATATGACAGACTGTTGGTGACTACAAGCCCTGTCTATAAAGTAATCTATCGTTATAGCTGTTAACATTTTACCACGCAATCCAATGTTTTACCAACACTGACAAAGAAGACTTAAAAACACTGTGGAAAAGGCAGAAAATGCTGGTGATCAGCATTTTCTCTTTTTCCAACGATGTACGTTCTGTACCCATCCCAAAACAAATATCAATTTTTTTAAGACAAATTTATATTGTGATCTACAGATGCTCTCAATTTGGTATGTCTAATATTTGGTCGTTTGGTAAAGAATTTATAGCTCATGGTCAAATCCCAAATACTGCAATTTCAAATGTCTTTCAACTGATACATCTCACCCTATCACACAGTGTAGATCCAAGATCAGACTGCATCTTGATCCATGCTATCTACAAAAGAACATCAAGATAAACAGCCAAAGGGCTGACTGATTGCTTTCAAGAGAGATCCTGGAAAATTTGGAACGCACACTTCTTTATCAGGGTGTATTGAATCTCAAACTCATGACCGGAGGAAACATTGGTGTATTATTGTTGGACTGGAAAGAGTCGTTCCCGCCGTTTGTTATAGAACTATAACTGTCATCCATTCGTACTTCAGGTCTCGCAGGGCGTTCTTGCCTCATCTGCTGTATTTGTTTTAATATTGCCTTTGCTTCCTCTCTGGTCTGTAAATACAGAATTTTATGTTGTAGGAACTTTCCTGGTGCTTCTATTTGAGCCATGCTCTGTGAAAAGGGGGCTTAATGCATCTCCGTGATGCATGATGCCAAGCAAGCCATCACATGATCATGGATCCATAAAGTCCTTTTTGTCTAACAACGGACTGAATCATGAGGTAGACTGGTCCTTTGACAAACATAAAATTGACCAATAGCGGAGTTTCAGCCCAGGTCAGCCTGCACATGCTGACCTGGGTCAATACTTTTTGCAAATGCATTAAGCCCCCTATTCACAGAGTATGGCTCATTTACTTCAAGCAACATGAGAAAATATGACATTGCACGAGACCAGAGGCCGAGCGAGATGGCAAAAGTTTCCTACGGAGAGTGTCACAAATACTAGCCCAAGGAAAGTTGCAACAACATAATCCTTTTGTTACCCACCTACACCTTTTAACAACAAAATAAATATTACATAACATTGACATTTTATTTGAAAATGGTAAACAAAATAAAACAAATAATGGTTTAGTGGACAGTAACTTCTTCTATTGAATGGCAGATGAATATTATACTGTAACAGTTTGATTAATCAAATCGCAAAACAACATGTATATTTTCCATGTGCGAGATACGTCATCATACAATATTCGGAACCGTATTTGATACTGTGTCAATACAGATTTTTTCCTGTCATGTGTGTTATTTTATCTGTGTTTTTAAACCAGAAAAACTACAGGTATATAATAATGGATTATTCATTTGCTTATTTACATGACAACAAAATCTAAGACTTGTCCATATCAGGGAGCACTTGAAGACAGCAAATCAAATGTGATTCTAGCGGTCTTGTTCTTGATAGAGTAATTGAAATTTGCATTAACTCTTTACGTGACACAATTTCAGCCTGGTCCAAATTGAATGCATTTGCAGACAACAAATGTTATTTAAAACATAAAATTTTTCTTTTACAGATTAGAAAACATTGTGTGAAAAGGAGAAAATGCTGGTTACCAGCACTGTTTCCTTTTCCCACAATGTTCCAAAACACTTTTACCTTGGGATCGTTACAAGCCAGGATTGTGTGGTAAAGGCTTTAACACCACAGAAACAAACTGTGTGAGGCTTTGCATTTCCTACCTACTCCACATTCCTCATAATTAAGTACAATGGCAAATGCTGAAAAAAGACAAATTACATTAACTATGAAGATATAGAAAGACATCAAACCTCAGTGTATATAGAACACCTTTGTGCTGCATCATAAGCCTGGTCAAGTTGACCTCGTTTGAGATAATAGTTTGCTAGGTACTTGTATGATTCACTGTGGCCCTCATAGCTGTAAGTCTGAATAAGATGGGAAAAGTTGTTTCATTTTTCTACCACAGAACTAAGTAATATCTAAAGGTTTACACAAGAAGAAATGTATTGGTTCAAATAGCAGTAACAAAGTTGAAATATGAGCCATGTTCTGGCTATAGGGTGTTTAACTCTTAACCACACAATCCCGACTTTTAACGACCCTGAGAAAGAAGCCTTTGAAAACATTGTGGGAAAAGAAGAAAATGCTAGTAACCAGCATTTTCTTCTTTTCCCACAATGTTTTCTACCCTTTAAGAAACAAATTTTATGTTTCGAGCAACATTTGAAATGTCGTCTGCAAATGCTTTCAATTTGGACTAGTCTACCTTTTTGTCGTGTGGTAAAGAGTTAATACCTCTCCATAATGAATTATACCAAGCAAGTCATCTGATCATAAAACCCATTTAGTCTAACAACCAACTGAGTCACAAGGTAAACTGGTCCTTTGAGCTGCAGAAAATTGACCAATAGCAAAGTTTCGACAAAGGTCAGCCTACGCAGGCTACTGGTCAATTTTCTGCTAATCAAAGGACATTCTACCTCGGAATTCAGTTGGTTGTTAGACAAAATGTATTTAATGGATCCATAAATGTGATGACTTCCTTGCTATAATGCATCATGGAGATGCATTGAACCCACTTTTTCCAGAGCATGGCTCATTATTATGTATATTCCTCACAAAAAGTCAAGCAACAAAATCATTTTTTTTAGTCCTGTGAAATATTTGATTAGTTAACTTTATATGCGAAGAAAAGCACATTATTTCCACATGCAACTGGCAATTATTTTTTACACCGTTAACTTTACAAAATAATGTGTTTTTCTTCGTAAAGTTAACTGGTCAAATATTTCAAAAGACTGAAAAAAGAGAAATGATTTTGTTGCCTGACTTTTTTGTGAGGAGTATCTTTTGATTCATATTTATCATGTTCATATGTTCCCCATATGTTTACGTAATATTAGTTAAATATTGAAGATGGTGCTGTAAAGAAACTCACCCCTTGCACGAAGGCTATATTTAGGAACTCTGAGTAAGCACCAGCTGCTTGATCCTCCTCTTCTAGTTTTTCATAACGCCTGTGAGAGAAACCAGAGAGAGAGTGAAGGGAGGTTTCTTTTATACTTCTAGAGCTTAGACAAAAACTTATGTTAGAATATAGGACTGTTTGGGAAGTGTTTAACTCTGTACCAAATGACAAAATCTAAAACTTGTCTAGATTGAAAGCATTTGCAGACAACAAACTAAATGTTGCCAGTGTGATGATTTCAATCTTTCAAAAGGTAGAAAACATTGTGGGAAAAGGAGAAAATGCTGGTTACCAGCATGTTCTCCTTTTCCAACAATGTTGTCAGAAGTTTGTTAAAACCTGGGAAGGGTTAACAAACGAATTCAGTTTTTACGTTCTTGCTGAAGAAGGACTGGAAATGCTTATACCTCATAAAAATCCTTATGCAAGTCAGTCTAATGCAAGCTGAGCATTAATTTCTGATTTACAGAAATGCAGTCAAAGCACTTCATTTATTATTTGTTTAACTTTTGGAGCTTTGATTTCTCTCTCTTTTTTTTTTATTTTCAATGAAATAAAGTTCACAAGTTAGTATTTTCTTCCAGTGTGAAGCATGAAAGAAATTGAAAGTTTGAGCACAAATTTGGTTTGGCATGAATTCAATTTTTATTAGTGCTTGCCCAAGAGATATGAAGGGAAAGGATTGAACACATGGTGGGAAAAGGAGAAAATGCTGGTTAGCAGCATTTCCCCCCCTTTTCCCACAATGTTTTCAAAAGGCCTTTCCCTTAATGTCATAAAAACTCAGGATTGTGTGGTGAAGGGTTAATACTCCAATTCTTGTTTATTTCAGAGACATTGAAAAGATGGAAATTTTTAAATTCAAGCCTTGGGTCTCCACATTCCATATACTATACAACGAGTATATCATCCTGGTGTGTTTCTTGATTGTCGTCATGGCTATCATTCTGTATATAAAACGGCTCAAATTGTGTTCACCATCTACACAGCTATCCGGCCTCAGTCGAGTTCCGTCGATGTCTTATTTTATGACTGATATTGACCAAGTGGAGCAGGGAATTCGATACTCGGAAATTTTTACATATCCGTGACAGATTGGTTCTACTTTGTCTTTCATTCTGTATCTTTGTGTTTTCCCCCGGTTTAGCTCGTTAAGATTTGTCCAAATCCAAACATGTGCTATGAACAAATTAAAGGTGGATTAAATGGTGGGATTTGTCTTTGAAAGGATGAAAAATCTAGTGAGGATAGGGGAAAAACCCGAATAACAGGGCTCGTATTCACCAACTCGTCTTTTGAACATTCTTGGTCTCATTCGCCAGAATTTTGGTTTATCCAATCAGAAGTTGTGTTACTTTCAAATTTAGAACATCTTGGAGAATAAGACAAAGAATGTTGTTAAGAATGGTTGGTGAATGTGGGCTCAGAATTTTCTCCGTTTCTGTCAATGTGCGCAATCCTTCCTCAAGGTTGAAACTTGAGATTGAGTGGTATATGATTAGGGTATATGGAAAATGCAACATTGTTTGCAGCATGGAAACATGTGAAATCACTAAGACTTAGTAAACTACATGACAAGTTTCCTGATTGGCTGAGACAGAACACCTAAGCCAATAAGATAGCTGGACTTATGATTAAAAATTTGAACAGTATTTAGAACTTGAACATTATCTGGCAAAAGGGGGCTTAATGCATGTCTGTCATGCATTTTATCAAGCAAGGCATCACATAATCATTCAACCATAAATTCCATTTTGTTTAACCCTTTCCCAAACAAGCCCTGGTTTTCACGTGTCTGCAGTACAAGTCTTTTGAAAACACTGTGGGAAAAGGAGAAATTGCTCGTAATGAGCAATTTCTCCTTTTCCCACAGTGTTTTCTACCCTTTTTGACAACTTTCTACCATTTTCATCAAATTTAAAATTGCCGTCTGCAAGCTCTTTCAATTTGGACCAGTCCAAAATTTGTCGTTTGGGAAAGGGTTAAAAACCAACCAGGAATCACGGGGTAAACTAGTCCTTTGACATGCAGAGAATTGACCATTAGCAAAGTGTATCAATCTCAGGTCAGCCTGCGTAGGCTGACCTGGGTCGATACTTTTTGCAGATGTATTAAGCACCCTTTTCACAGAGCATGGCTCATTTCTTCTAAGATAAGAACAGTATTTAGGTTTTTAAACCCTTATAGTATTGATCATACAGGAGTTTTGATACCATGCTTCTTTTATCAACCAGGCCAGGTAGATCAGTTAGCGTATCCAACTTGTGACCGAGTGGTTTGGAGTTTGATACCCGTTTGTGGTAAACTTTCTTTCCTGGGAGTTTTTGCCTCTCATCTCTGATGCATGTGAGAAAATTAGTCGGTGACTTTGAAAGAAAGTTGTATCGGTACTGGTATGAGAAAGCCAGGAAACACATGCGTAGGTGCTCTGACTGCCATGATATGATCTAAGCTGTTGAAATGGCGTTAAACTCCAATACAAACAAATTCTTTAATCTTGAGAAGATTTACAAAAATATTTTAAAAGCAAAATATGTTGGGGGAATTGGGTGTCAAAATAGCATATTTATAGACTTTGTGGTCAATACAATCATTGTATTGTGGGAAATTATCTTATTATTATAATTCTCTGGGAATTTAAAAAAGTATAATTGTTAAAAGTACATGTTGAATTTTAGAAATTAAATATATTAGAAATTTGTCTCATCGCTGAAACATGATTTTGTGTTTGTTTTGTGTTTAGTACTTATTCAGTATGATTTCTGTCATATCACAGTGGCCAGTGCTGCAAAAAATGCATTGCTTTTGTACAGCACTCTTTCAAAGCCAGAGGCTGCTATCCCACGTATACAGTAAGTGGCAAATTTTGTCATCATATTCGGAATTCCCATACACTTACATGAATTTTTCAGTGTGCAAGAAAATTAATTACACTGCTTCTGATCATTTTATCATAAGGAAAACTACTGGTAGAAAGCAAGGTTGCTGAAGCTCTTTACACTAATATGCAAATAGTGTTTATCTCTGACATCAAAGTTGTAGCGCTCTAAAATATGAAAGTGTTTTTTCCACTATATGTTGGCACCATTGCAACATCAGTTTAAAAAAATCTTCTTTCACAGTTTTGATGTAATTTTTACAAAAATCATTGCTATCTTGCTACCAAATACTTTATGTATTTGGCTTGGAACCACATACATGTTACTTGTAAAGCTTGTGTATAGTCCAAGTAAAGAAATACCAAGAATGCATGATCACAAGATAGAATGTTGTACAGACAGAATATCATGTATCTTTCCTGACCTTTGTATTTGATTTGAGCGACATGAGAAAATTTGATATCGACGAGACTGAAGGTCGAGAGAGATGTCAAAATTTTCTTAGGCAGCAAGAAGCAAATACAAGCACCAGGAAGGTTACTATAATATATTATTTCATGCTTTCCGGTAGGATATCGAGAAATGGCGGTGAAAATATTTTTCGATATTACACTGGTACGACCAGTGAGAATACCGATTTGCACTGATTTTTATGGAAGTCTCAACAAAAAAAGGCGTTAGAAGCATGAAATAAATAGAATATTTGTTTTTTTCGGTGAAAGATCGAAATTTATTTCATCGAGTGAACATCATCGGTAATATTTTCACGAGTGGCACAGCCACTCGTGAAAATATTACCGATGATGTTCACTCGAAATAAATTTCGATGGTGCGCCACTCATCAAAATATTACCGATGATGTTCACTCGATGAAATAAATTTCAATCTTTCACCGAAAAAAAACAAATATCCTCTATATATTCCTTTCATTAGATACCTACAACTTTCAACGACAGAATATTGCAATTATTGAAGTATTATTCGACAGACAAAGCAAATAATGCAGTAGTTGGTAGTAACTTCGTTTTTATGAATGGCGGATGGATATCAGAATGTAACATTTTGACAAATCAAATTGCAAATCAATACATGTGAATTCCATGCACAAGATACATCATCATACCATATTTGGATCCATATTCAACACTGTGTAGATGCACACTTTTTTCTGTCCTGTGTGATATTTTATCTGTGGGCGCTGCATGTACTAGAATTTGAGCTGAAAAAGTTTCAGGGTCTGTATTCACCAACCATTCTTAAGAATGTTCTTTGTCTTGTACTTCAGAATTTTCTACATTTAAGAGCAACACAACTCATGATTGGCTAAACCATTTGGTTTAGCCAATCAGGAGTTGTGTTACTTTCAAATGTAGAAAATCTTGGAGAATAAGACGAAGAATATTCGTAAGAATGGTTGGTGAATACGGACCCAGGTATATAACAATACACCATTCTTTACAGTATCTAAGTCTGATCACTCTCACATATTTATGTCTACCTGAATTTCATCACTCGACTTGGGCTCTCCTCCAACTCACCTCCATGTGACCAGCACTGCTGGAGAAGATCAGTCTCAAGATTTACTGAATACAGACTGGATGCTTTAACCCCTGTATCATGGGAGACCCCTATGAATACAAGAAAAGCTGCCATATCCTTAACTCTTTACCAAATTTTAGACTGGTCCAAATTCAAAGTATTTGCAGAAGACAAATGGGACTGAAAAATTGAAATTTGTTATGGGTAGGGTAGAAAACATTGTGGGAAAAGGAGAAAATGCTGGTTACCAGCATTTTCTCCTTTTCCCACTTTGTTTTCTAAAGGCTTCTTTTACAGGGTCGTTAAAAGTCGGGATTGTGTGGTAAAGGGTTAATCCTTTACCAAACAATCTTAAGTTTTAACAAGCCTTAAGGAAAAAGAGAATGTTTCTACCAATATCAAGACAAATTCCAATATTTGAGCCTTACTTATCGCATGCAAATGCTTTCATTTTTGACAAGTCTCAGATTTTGGTAAAGAGTTATTTACGGAGCCACAGAGAACCCTTATGAAAAGAACAGCTGTCATATCCTGAAACAAAACCTTTTTAAAAACAAAAAAGACCTGTAACATTGTACAATTTATTCAGTTAAATTCCAACTTTCAACATAACATTATGCAATCAGGGACCATACTCACGAGATATTTTCAATTTCATCCTGGTTTTAAAATCCAAGACAAGTCATCTGGGTCATTCTTAACCCTTTCCCACACAAGCCCTGGTTTTCACATGTCTGCAGTACAAGTTCTTTTGAAAACACTGTGGGAAAAGGAGAAATTGCTCGTAACGAGCAATTTCTCCTTTTCCCACAGTGTTTTCTACCCTTTTTGATAACTTTCTGCCATTTTCATCAAATTTAAAATTGTCGTCTGCAAACTCTTTCAATCTGGACCAGTCCAAAATTTGTCGTTTGGGAAAGGGTTAAGAACATTCTCGGTCTAATTGTAAATTTAGAAAGCAACTCATCTGAATGGGTAAACCATTTGGTTAACCAATCAGAAGTTGTGTTACTTTCAAATTTAGAAAATTCTTGCGAATATGACAAAGAATGTTCCAATCTCTTCACCACAAGACAAAATTTTAGATCCATCTAAACTGAAAGCATTAACAGATGACAAATCACAAGTGGCTAAAATCAAGGTATTTGTCACTGACAGGGTAGAAAACGTTGTGGGAAATGGAGAAAATGCTAGTTACAAGCATTTTCCCCTTTTCTTAAAATGTTTTAAAATGGAATTGTCCCCAGGGTCATTAAAAGAATGGTTGGCAAATACAGACTGATTGGCTGAGACACAACACCACAAATCAGATGGGTTGTTTTTACATCTAGAATTAGAATACGACAGACTGTTGGTGACTATAAGCCCTGTCTATAAAGTAATCTATCGTTATAGCTGTTAACATTTTACCACACAATCCAATGTTTTACCAACACTGACAAAGAAGACTTAAAAACACTGTGGAAAAGGCAGAAAATGCTGGTGATCAGCATTTTCTCCTTTTCCAATGATGTACGTTCTGTACCCATCCCAAAACAAATATCAATTTTTTTTAAGACAAATTTATATTGTCATCTACAGATGCTCTCAATATGGTATGTCTAATATTTGGTCGTTTGGTAAAGAATTTATAGCTCATGGTCAAATCCCAAATACAGCAATTTCAAATGTCTTTCAACTGATACATCTCACCCTATCACACAGTGTAGATCCAAGATCAGACTGCATCTTGATCCATGCTATCTACAAAGCGCATCAAGATAAACAGCCAAAGGGCTGACTGATTGCTTTCATAAGAGATCCAGGAAAATTTGGAACGCACACTTCTTTATCAGGGTGTATTGAATCTCAAACTCATGACCGGAGGAAACATTGGTGTATTATTGTTGGACTGGAAAGAGTCGTTCCCGCTGTTTGTTATAGAACTGTAACTGTCATCCATTCGTACTTCAGGTCTAGCAGGGCGTTCTTGCCTCATCTGCTGTATTTGTTTTAATATTGCCTTTGCTTCCTCTCTAGTCTGTAAATACAGAATTTTATGATGTAGGAACTTTCCTGGGTGCTTGTATTTGAGCCATGCTCTGTTAAAAGGGGGCTTAATGCATCTCCGTGATGCATGATGCCAAGCAAGCCATCACATGATCATGGATCCATAAAGTCCTTTTTGTCTAACAACCGACTGAATCATGAGGTAGACTGGTCCTTTGACAAACATAAAATTGACCAGTAGTGAAAAGTTTCAGCCCAGGTCAGCCTACGTATGCTGATCTGGGTCGATACTTTTTGCAAATGCATTAAGCCCCCTATTCACAGAACATAGCTCATTTACTTCAAGCAGCATGAGAAAATATGACACTGCACGAGACCAGAGGCCGAGAAAGATGGCAAAAGTTTCTTACGGAGAGAGTCACAAATACTAGCCCAAGGAAAGTTGCACCAATATAATCCTTTTGTTACCCACCTACACCATTTAACAACAAAATAAATAGTACATAACATTGACATTTTATTTGAAAATGGTAAACAAAATAAAACAAATAATAGTTTAGTGGGTTGTAACTTCTTCTACTGAATGGCAGATGAATATTATACCATAACATTTTGACTGATCAAATCGCAAAGTAACATGTATATTTTCCATGTGCAAGATACATCATCATACAATATTTGGAACCGTATTTGATACTGTGTGAAGACAGATTTTTTTCTGTCATTTTATCTGTGTGCAACGTACGTTCTTTTAACCAGAATGATAGATTGATTGTATAGTGTTTAACGCCGTTTTTCAACATTATTTCAGTTATATCGCAGCGGCCATTGTACCTAGCCATGCTTTCCCACATAATAACCATCGTCGAAACAATGGTCAGCGGTGAGAGAGAAATGAATCCTGTCGCAATGACTATCATCAATCCTTGGAAAGAAATTGGCCATGCCAGAATCGAACCAGCGACCCCCTGTTCTAAAGTCCTGTACGCTACCGACTGAGCTACCTGGGCTCGGCTTTAACCAGAAAAACTACAGGTATATAATAATGGATTATTCATTTGCTTATTTACATGACAACAAAAACTAAGACTTGTCCATATCGGGAGCACTTAAGACAGCAAATCAAATGTGATTCTAGCGGTCTTGTTCTTGATAATGAATGAGTAATTGAAATTTGCATTAACTCTTTACGTGACACAATTTCAGCCTGGTCCAAATTGAATGCATTTGCAGACAACAAATGTTATTCAAAACATAAAATTTGTCTTTTACAGATTAGAAAACATTGTGTGAAAAGGAGAAAATGCTGGTTACCAGCACTGTTTCCTTTTCCCACAATAATTCAAAACGCTTTTACCTTGGGATCGTTACAAGCCAGGATTGTGTGGTAAAGGCTTTAACACCACAGAAACAAACAGTGTGAGGCTTTGCATTTCCTACCTACTCCACATTCCTCATAATTAAGTACAATGGCAAATGCTAAAAAAAGACAAATTACATTAACTATGAAGATATAGAAAGACATCAAACCTCAGTGTATGTAGAACACCTTTGTGCTGCATCATAAGCCTGGTCAAGTTGACCCCGTTTGAGATAATAGTTTGCTAGGTACTTGTATGATTCACTATGGCCCTCATAGCTGTAAGTCTGAATAAGATGGGAAAAGTTGTTTCATTTTTCTACCATAGAACTAAGTAATATCTAAAGGTTTACACAAGAGGAAATGTATTGGTTCAAATAGCAGTACTATAAAATTGAAATATGAGCCATCTTCTGGCTATAGGGTGTTTAACTCTTTACCACACAATCCCGACTTTTAACAACCCTGAGAAAGAAGCCTTTTGAAAACATTGTGGGAAAAGAAGAAAATACTGGTAACCAGCATTTTCTTCTTTTCCCACAATGTTTTCTACCCTTTAAGAAACAACTTTTATGTTTTGAGCCACATTTGAAATGTCGTCTGCAAATGCTTTCAATTTGGACTAGTCTACCTTTTTGTCATGTGGTATAGAGTTAAAACCTCTCCATGATGAATTATACCAAGCAAGTCATCACATACATGTAATTCTTGATCATAAAACCCATTTAGTCTAACAACCAACTGAGTCACAAGGTAAACTGGTCCTTTGAGCTGCAGAAAATTGACCAATAGCAAAGTTTCGACAAAGGTCAGCCTATGCAGGCTACTGGTCAATTTTCTGCTAATCAAAGGACATTCTCACCTCGGAATTCAGTTGGTTGTTAGACAAAATGTATTTAATGGATCCATAAATGTGATGACTTCCTTGCTATAATGCATCATGGAGATGCATTGAACCCACTTTTTCCAGAGCATGGCTCATTATTATGTATACTCCTCACAAAAAGTCAAGCAACAAAATCATTTTTTTTAGTCCTGTGAAATATTTGATTAGTTAACTTTATATGCGAAGAAAAGCACATTAATTCCACATGCAACTGGCAATTATTTTTTACACCGTTAACTTTACAAAATAATGTGTTTTTCTTCGTAAAGTTAACTGGTCAAATATTTCAAAAGACTGAAAAAAGAGAAATGATTTTGTTGCCTGACTTTTTTGTGAGGAGTATCTTTTGATTCATATTTATCATGTTCATATGTTCCCCATATGTTTACGTAATATTAGTTAAATATTGAAGATGGTGCTGTAAAGAAACTCACCCCTTGCACGAAGGCTATATTTAGGAACTCTGAGTAAGCACCAGCTGCTTGATCCTCCTCTTCTAGTTTTTCATACCGCCTGTGAGAGAAACCAGAGAGAGAGTGAAGGGAGGTTTCTTTTATACTTCTAGAGCTTAGACAAAAAACTTATGTTAGAACATAGGACTGTTTGGGAAGTGTTTAACCCTGTACCAAATGACAAAATCTAAAACTTGTCTAGATTGAAAGCATTTGCAGACAACAAACTAAATGTTGCCAGTGTGATGATTTCAATCTTTTAAAAGGTAGAAAACATTGTGGGAAAAGGAGAAAATGCTGGTTACCAGCATGTTCTCCTTTTCCAACAATGTTGTCAGAAGTTTGTTAAAACCTGGGGAGGGTTAACAAACGAATTCAGTTTTTACGTTCTTGCTGAAGAAGGACTGGAAATGCTTATACCTCATAAAAATCCTTATGCAAGTCAGTCTAATGCAAGCTGAGCATTAATTTCTGATTTACAGAAATGCAGTTAAAGCACTTCATTTATTATTTGCTTAACTTTTGGAGCTTTGATTTCTCTTTTTTTTTATTTTCAATGAAATAAAGTTCACAAGTTAGTATTTTCTTCCAGTGTGAAGCATGAAAGAAATTGAAAGTTTGAGCACAAATTTGGTTTGGCATGAATTCAATTTTTATTAGTGCTTGCCCAAGAGATATGAAGGGAAAGGGTTGAACACATGGTGGGAAAAGGAGAAAATGCTGGTTAGCAGCATTTTCCCCCTTTTCCCACAATGTTTTCAAAAGGCCTTTTCCTTAATGTCATAAAAACTCAGGATTGTGTGGTGAAGGGTTAATACTCCAATTCTTGTTTATTTCAGAGACATTGAAAAGATGGAAATTTTTAAATTCAAGCCTTGGGTCTCCACATTCCATATACTATACAACGAGTATATCAACCTGGTGTGTTTCTTGATCGTCGTCATGGCTATCATTCTGTATATAAAACGGCTCAAATTGTGTTCACCATCTACACAGCTGTCCGGCCTCAGTCGAGTTCCGTCGATGTCTTATTTTATGACTGATATTGACCAAGTGGAGCAGGGAATTCGATACTCGAAAAGTTTTACATATCCGTGACAGATTGGTTCTACTTTGTCTTTCATTCTGTATCTTTGTGTTTTCCCCCGGTTTAGCTCGTTAAGACTTGTCCAAATCCAAACATGTGCTATGGACAAATTAAAGGTGGATTAAATGGTGGGATTTGTCTTTGAAAGGATGAAAAATTTAGTGAGGAAAGGGGAAAAACCCGAATAACAGGGCTCGTATTCACCAACTCGTCTTTTGAACATTCTTGGTCTCATTCGCCTGAATTTTGGTTTATCCAATCAGAAGTTGTGTTACTTTCAAATTTCGAAAATCTTGGAGAATAAGACAAAGAATGTTGTTAAGAATGGTTGGTGAATGTGGGCTCAGAATTTTCTCCGTTTCTGTCAATGTGCGCAATCCTCCCTCAAGGTTGAAACTTGAGATTGAGTGGTATATGATTAGGGTATATGGAAAATGCAACATTGTTTGCAGCATGGAAACATGTGAAATCACTAAGACTTAGTAAACTACATGACAAGTTTCCTGATTGGCTGAGACAGAACACCTAAGCCAATAAGATAGCTGGTCTTATGATTAAAAATTTGAACAGTATTTAGAACTTGAACATTATCTGGCAAAAGGGGGCTTAATGCATGTCTGTCATGCATTTTATCAAGCAAGACATCATTCAACTATAAATTCCATTTTGTTTAACCCTTTCCCAAACAAGCCCTGGTTTTCACGTGTCTGCAGTACAAGTCTTTTGAAAACACTGTGGGAAAAGGAGAAATTGCTCGTAAGGAGCAATTTCTCCTTTTCCCACAGTGTTTTCTACCCTTTTTGACAACTTTCCGCCATTTTCATCAAATTTAAAATTGTCGTCTGCAAACTCTTTCAATTTGGACCAGTCCAAAATTTGTCGTTTGGGAAAGGGTTAAAAACCAACCAGGAATCACGAGGTAAACTAGTCCTTTGACATGCAGAGAATTGACCATTAGCAAAGAGTATCAATCTCAGGTCAGCCTGCGTAGGCTGACCTGGGTCGATACTTTTTGCAGATGTATTAAGCACCCTTTTCACAGAGCATGGCTCATTTCTTCTAAGGTAAGAACAGTATTTAGGTTTTTAAACCCTTATAGTATTGATCATACAGGAGTTTTGATACCATACTTCTTTTATCAACCAGGCCAGGTAGATCAGTTAGCGTATCCAACTTGTGACCGAGTGGTTTGGAGTTTGATACCCGTTTGTGGTAAACTTTCTTTCCTGGGAGTTTTTGCCTCTCATCTCTGATGCATGTGAGAAAATTGGTCGGTGACTTGAAAGAAAGTTGTATCGGTACTGGTATAAGAAAGCCAGGAAACACATGCGTAGGTGCACTGACTGCCATGATATGATCTAAGCTGTTGAAATGGCGTTAAACTCCAATACAAACAAATTCTTTAATCTTGAGAAGATTTACAAAAATATTTTAAAAGCAAAATATGTTGGGGGAATTGGGTGTCAAAATAGCATATTTATAGACTTTGTGGTCAGTACAATCATTGTATTGTGGGAAATTATCTTATTATTATAATTCTCTGGGAATTTAAAAAAGTATAATTGTTAAAAGTACATGTTGAATTTTAGAAATTAAATATATTAGAAATTTGTCTCATCGCTGAAACATGATTTTGTGTTTGTTTTGTGTTTAGTACTTATTCAGTATGATTTCTGTCATATCACAGTGGCCAGTGCTACAAAAAATGCATTGCTTTTGTACAGCACTCTTTCAAAGCCAGAGGCTGCTATCCCACATATACAGTAAGTGGCAAATTTTGTCATCATAGTCGGAATTCCCATACACTTACACGAATTTTTCAGTGTGCAAGAAAATTAATTACCCTGCTTCTGATCATTTTATCATAAGGAAAACTACTGGTAGAAAGCAAGGTTGCTGAATCTCTTTACACTAATATGCAAATAGTGTTTATCTCTGACATCAAAGTTGTAGCGCTCTAAAATATGAAAATGTTTTTTTCCACTATATGTTGGCACCATTGCAACATCAGTTTAAAAAAATCTTCTTTCACAGTTTTGATGTAATTTTTACAAAAATCATTGCTATCTTGCTACCAAATACTTTATGTATTTGGCTTGGAACCACATACATGTTACTTGTAAAGCTTGTGTATAGTCCAAGTAAAGAAATACCAAGAATGCATGATCACAAGATAGAATGTTGTACAGACAGAACATCATGTATCTTTCCTGACCTTTGTATTTGATTTGAGCGACATGAGAAAAAATTGATATCGACGAGACTGAAGGTCGAGAGAGATGTCAAAATTTTCTTAGGCAGCAAGAAGCAAATACAAGCACCAGGAAGGTTACTATAATATATTATTTCATGCTTTCCGGTAGGATATCGAGAAATGGCGGTGAAAATATTTTTCGATATTGCACTAGTACGACCAGTGAGAATACCGATTTGTACTGATTTTTATGGAAGTCTCAACAAAAAAAGGTGTTAGAAGCATGAAATAAATAGAATAATTGTTTTTTTCGGTGAAAGATCGAAATTTATTTCATCGAGTGAACATCATCGGTAATATTTTCACGAGTGGCTGTGGCTGTGCCACTCGTGAAAATATTACCGATGATGTTCACTCGATGAAATAAATTTCGATGGTGTGCCACTCATGAAAATATTACCAATGATGTTCACTCGATGAAATAAATTTCAATCTTTCACCGAAAAAAACCAAATATCCTCTATATATTCCTTTCATTAGATACCTACAACTTTCAACGACAAAATATTGCAATTATTGAAGTATTATTCGACAGACAAAGCAAATAATGCAATAGTTGGTAGTAACTTCGTTTTTATGAATGGCGGATGGATATCAGAATGTAACATTTTGACAAATCCAATTGCAAATCAATACATGTGAATTCCATGCACAAGATACATCATCATACCATATTTGGATCCATATTCAACACTGTGTAGATGCACACTTTTTTCTGTCATGTGTGATATTTTATCTGTGGGCGCCGCATGTACTAGAATTTGAGCTGAAAAAGTTTCAGGGTCTGTATTCACCAACCATTCTTAAGAATGTTCTTTGTCTTGTACTTCAGAATTTTCTACATTTAAGAGTAACACAACTCCTGATTGGCTAAACCATTTGGTTTAGCCAATCAGGAGTTGTGTTACTTTCAAATGTAGAAAATCTTGGAGAATAAGACAAAGAATATTCGTGAGAATGGTTGGTGAATACGGACCCAGGTATATAATAATACACCATTCTTTACAGTATTTAAGTCCTATCACTCTCACATATTTATGTCTACCTGAATTTCAACAACACTCGACTTGGGCTCTCCTCCAACTGGCCTCCATGTGACCAGCACTGCTGGAGAAGATCAGTCTCAAGATTTACTGAGTACAGACTAGATGCTTTAATCCCTGTATCATGGGAGACCCCTATGAATACAAGAACAGCTGCCATATCCTTAACTCTTTACCAAATTTTAGATTGGTCCAAATTCAAAGCATTTGCAGAAGACAAATGGGACTGAAAAATTGAAATTTGTTATGGGTAGGGTTGAAAACATTGTGGGAAAAGGAGAAAATGCTAGTTACCAGCATTTTCTCCTTGTCCCACTATGTTTTCAAAAGGCGTCGGCCGCTTCTTTTACAGGGTCGTTAAAAGTCGGGATTGTGTGGTTAATCCTTTACCAAACAATCTTAATTTTTAACAACCCTTAAGGAAAAGGAGAATGTTTCTACCAATATCAAGACAAATTCCAATATTTGAGCCTTATTTATCGCCTGCAAATGCTTTTAATTTTTGACAAGTCCCAGAATTCGGTAAAGATTTATCTACGGAGCCACAGAGAACCCTTATGAAAAGAACAGCTGTCATATCCTGAAACAAAACCTTTTTAAAAATTACAGTCAAAACAAAAAAGGCCTGTAACATTGTACAATTTATTCAGTTAAACTGCAACTTTCAACATAACATTATGCAATCAGGGACCATATTCACGAGATATTTTCAATTTCATCCTGATTTTAAAATCCAAGACAAGTCATCTGGGTAATTCTTAAGAACATTCACGGTCTAATTCTAGATTTAGAAAGTAACTCATCTGAATGGGTAAACCACTTGGTTAACCAATCAGAAGTTGTGTTACTTTCAAATTGAGAAAATTCTTGCGAATATGGCAAAGAATGTTTCAATCTCTTTACAAGACAAAATTTTAGATCCATCTAAATTGAAAGCATTAACAGACAACAAATCACAAGTGGTTAAAATCAACTATCAAGGTATTTGTCACCGACAGGGTAGAAAACATTATGGGAAATGGAGAAAATGCTGGCTACAAGCATTTTCCCCTTTTCCCAAAATGTTTTAAAATGGACTTGTCCCCAGGGTCGTTAAAAGAACGGTTGGCAAATACAGACCGATTGGCTGAGACACAACATCACAAATCAGATGGGTTGTTTTTACATCTAGAATTAGAATATGACAGACTGTTGGTGACTACAAGCCCTGTCTATAAAGTAATCTATCATTATAGCTGTTAACATTTTACCACACAATCCAATGTTTTACCAACACTGACAAAGAAGACTTAAAAACACTGTGGAAAAGGCAGAAAATGCTGGTGATCAGCATTTTCTCCTTTTCCAATGATGTACGTTCTGTACCCATCCCAAAACAAATATCAATTTTTAAGACAAATTTATATTGTGATCTACAGATGCTCTCAATTTGGTATGTCTAATATTTGGTCGTTTGGTAAAGAATTTATAGCTCATGGTCAAATCTCAAATACTGCAATTTCAAATGTCTTTCAACTGATACATCTCACCCTATCACACAGTGTAGATCCAAGATCAGACTGCATCTTGATCCATACTATCTACAAAAGCCCATCAAGATAAACAGCCAAAGGGCTGACTGATTGCTTTCATGAGAGATCCAGGAAAATTTGGAACGCACACTTCTTTATCAGGGTGTATTGAATCTCAAACTCATGACCGGAGGAAACATTGGTGTATTATTGTTGGACTGGAAAGAGTCGTTCCCGCTGTTTGTTATAGAACTGTAACTGTCATCCATTCGTACTTCAGGTCTCGCAGGGCGTTCTTGCCTCATTTGCTGTATTTGTTTTAATATTGCCTTTGCTTCCTCTCTGGTCTGTAAATACAGAATTTTATGTTGTAGGAACTTTCCTGGTGCTTGTATTTAAGCCATGCTCTGTGAAATGGGGGCTTAATGCATCTCCGTGATGCATGATGCCAAACAAGCCATCACATGATCATGGATCCATAAAGTCCTTTTTGTCTAACAACGGACTGAATCATGAGGTAGACTGGTCCTTTGACAAACATAAAATTGACCAGTAGTGAAAAGTTTCAGCCCAGGTCAGCCTACGCATGCTGATCTGGGTCGATACTTTTTGCAAATGCATTAAGCCCCCTATTCACAGAACACAGCTCATTTACTTCAAGCAGCATGAGAAAATATGACACTGCATGAGACCAGAGGCCGAGAAAGATGGCAAAAGTTTCTTACGGAGAGAGTCACAAATACTAGCCCAAGGAAAGTTGCACCAACATAATCCTTTTGTTACCCACCTACACCTTTTAACAACAAAATAAATATTACATAATATTGACATTTTATTTGAAAATGGTAAACAAAATAAAACAAATAATAGTGTAGAGTCCCGATCTTACTTCCTCTATAGTTCGTATTTATTTATTGATTATTTGATCGTGTTGAAACAAAAGTTGACTCTGTGTGTGAACACTCGCGTATCTTGTGGTGCACGAGTTTTACACGCATTATTTTCACTCATATATGCAGTTATTCGTGTCAGCCGGTCAAATTAGGAATTCGCCCGTTTAGATTTTACTTACTTCAGGTCAAATATAGCGTCTTTGTACTCGGTCACGTCCGTTTGTCCTCGTATTCATCATTTGTTAGCTTGAAGCCACGCGCTTCCGTATCTTTGTCGGCCATTTTGATTTACCCGGTGTAACAGTAAATTTCTCCCTAGCAACCCTAAAGAAGCTGAATTTCAACCGCCTACTGGTCAAAACACCCAATTCCACGATGAAAAGGTCTTATTCGGTACGGAAATGCCGATTCAGCATTTATTTTTCCTTTTACTATAATGTTTCATAGACTTTTGGGTTTCTGTCCCGTTGTTATAGATTCTGACCTCAAGATTTTGGTTGCCAGTACACAATGTTTGACTGTGTACATCCGTCAGCCAATCATTTTGTATCTTGCACGCAAATTATTTTTGCGTGCTGTTTCACCCCACAACAGTTTTGTGTGTGCACACAACTATTTGTTGTGTGCATGCAAATAGTATAAATACCCGTGCATTGCGTCAGTCTTGGTCTCCAACTTCCATCAAATTTACGAGGGCAACTTTTAGGTCTTTCAATTACCAAAGGTTAGGAAAACAACAAAGGTTTTACGACACACTATTTTGTTTAACGATTAACCCAACCATCCCATCCTTGACCGGAGGTGACAGATTCGTGTGTTTTTTTTTTACCGTTTCAACACAAAGGCTTTTTGCGAAGATCAGAACCAGAAATCAACAAAGAGTTAAATAAAACGCTTATTTTTTGCTTTATCTGCGACATTTCGTTTTAGTTATTTATCCAGTACCGCCCTCAGGAGACCAGCTTTTGTTCTTGTTTTCCTTTGTTTACCGGCCCATCCAACGACCTATCAGAGTTGTGCAGCCTGCGCGCAACATAATTTTGGTGGCAGAGGTGGGATCCTATTATTTAAAGGGGTCCAGTGATACGAACCACACGTCGTGGAAGTAAATTAACGGCATTTAGGCCTAACATGGATCAGCCCGGATCATCTTATGACGACGGGGAAGTTTATTTTAGACAGCCGAGTTGTAGGACAATTGATGAAGTAGGAAGGTGTAATAGGGAAGACAGCCCTGCAAGATCCGTTCGCAGTGATGACGATGATCAGTCTGCATCAGCTACAGATCCCGAGACTTTTGCAAACAGCGGTCAGCAGCCTTGCAATGTACACACAAACATAACTTCAAATGGTGATAGGGATACAGATACAAGCTCACAAACACATTTGCTGAACAGCATTTCTGGTGTTCTTAAGGAAGTTGTGTCTGAACTCAAGAGTCTTAAGCAGGCTGTTCCCCAGAGTAGTATAGTGGGAGGTATTGGGCCAAATCACTCATACCTTACTACAGGTAATGTTGGTTGCGAGGATCACATGTACAGACAAAGGCCTCGACACACTTATCACAATGTGAATCAAAATCAGCAGAACGACCATTTCCGTATGACTAACACTGAGTATGACAGAATCAGATCAGGCTATAGAAATAGTCCACCTGACAGGCGAGATATGGACCACCCATACATCAGGAACAGCAGGGACAGCCCCAGGGCCGTGCATGCCCGACCAAGACTAGCAGAGAACATTAGGATACCCTCTTTTACAGGTAAAGAGGACTGGTCAGTGTGGTTGGCCAGATTTGAGGCCATAGCGGAAAGGCATTCCTGGAGTGATGAGGATAAACTTGACCATCTATTACCTCGCATCGAGGGCCAAGCGGCTGACTTTCTGTTTGGACAGCTGCCAAAAGCAACCCTGAGTAGTTACGACGACCTTATCAACGAGATGCACACCCATTATAGGGTGATCGAAACTCACAGAGCTTTCGCTACAAAGTTCAGTAGACGAATCCAAAGGGTAGGCGAGACAGCTGAAGAGTTTGCAGCCGACCGTAAGATGCTTTATGATAAAGCACACAGCTACAGAGATAGGCGAACAAGAGAGGAGGACTTGGTGCAAAAGTTCCTTGACGGCCTAAGAGACGAAGAGATAAGGTTTGAAGTCGAATTCCATAAGGAACCACGGACAATAGATGAGGCGGTGTATCACGTGGTGAATTTTATACAGACAAGAAGCAGTCAGGGAGGCGAAAGAAGGGCGAAACAAACCAGGATGGTTCAATTCCATGAAGATGGCAGGAGCTTTGAACATGACAATGTTGACCAAATACCCCTGCAGAAGATAGAAACGAGCGAACCTTTGCATCAAATCAGTTTGAGCAAAGATCCAACACCACTTCTAACGAAGATATTAGAACGGCTAGATAAACTAGAGGCAGTAAATGGAGCAAGACCTAGAGAAAGCAAGGGCAAATCCGATAAAGAGTGTTATTACTGCCACACCATGGGTCACTTTGCGAGAGAGTGCCCAGAAAAAGGTAGGAGAGCCAAGACAGGGTGGCAAGGCAAAAATCAAAACCAAACAGAGAAACCTTTAAACTACCAAGGACCAACCCAGGTGGCCAGGGAAAGGTCCCAGTAAGCTCAACAGGCCACGGGAAAGAAGAAGTTCCGGATAAAGGACTTGAGGGTCAAAGTCAAAAGGTGCACCTAAACGACGGGGTCTACGTGAAAGGTGAGGTAAAGGGCCAGAAGATCACATTCACCGCCGATACGGGTGCGGCTAGGTCAGTGCTATCAACTAAGGTATTTCAGAGACTAGAGAAGGAGAGAAGACCAGAGCTGAGGAAATCATGCAATCTTCGAGGGGCAAACGGGGCGCCCATAAGGGAGATTGGCAAGGGTGATTTCAAGGTGCTGTTAGGGTCTTACGAATTAGTCCATGAGTTTGTAGTTGCTGACATTGAGGACGAAGCACTGTTAGGCTTTGACATATTGATGGGCAGTGAAAAGGGGCCAGCCGACCTACTTCTTAGCAGAGGAACGATAGTGCTAGATGGGGTCAGTGTCCCCTGTTTCCAAGTGGGTCGTAGAAGCAGGTCTAGGCGAGTAACAGTTGTAGATGACGTCACCAATCCTGGGCAAACCGATGCAGTTATTGAAGTCTTTGTCGAAAGAGAAGAGTTTGATGATTTGGCAAAGCAGTCCGAGTACTTAGTGGAACCAGTCCAGTTATTCAAGGAGAAGTATAGCCTTGTTATGGCTTCAACATTGATTGACATCAACAAGAGTCCCACGTGTAAAGTGAGGGTCCTTAACCCATTTCCTGTAGAAGCAACATTGCATCAGAACGTGTATGTTGGCAATGCAGAACAGATAGAAAGGATTGTCAGTGTGCTAGCAGACAGCGAAAATGAAGGGGAGGATGGCTGCAATGAGTGGATAAGACGAATAGGCGCAGCCCCTCGAAAAATTACAGATGGGTTCAACCTTAAGGTAACCAGAGATGCCAGTGAACCCGTGATACCAGACCACTTGGCAACATTGTATGAAAAATCAACAGCCGGTAAAAAGGACTATGAGAGAAACATGGTGGCTTCCCTGTTGAATAAGTACAGTGACACATTCTCCAAAGATGAATGGGACATAGGATTAACCAACCTGACGGAACACTCCATAGACACTGGAGATGCCAGTCCTGTCAGACAAAGGCCGAGACGTGTTCCTCTCGCGTTTGCTGCTGAGGAGAAGTCGGCAATAGATGATCTTATGAGAAAGGGGGTAATTCAGAAGAGCACTTCCCCCTGGAGCAGTCCCATTGTATTTGTTCGGAAGAAGTCTGGGGCGGTCAGACCTTGTATTGATTATAGAAAGGTCAATGCATTAGTTAAACCGGACGGCTTTCCACTTCCTAGGATTCAGGACTGTCTCGACGCAGTAGGAGGAATGACCTTGTTCAGCTCATTTGACCTGACGAGTGGGTATTTTCAAATCCCCCTGAAGAAAGAGGATATCCCAAAGACGGCATTCACCTGCAAGTATGGCCTGTATGAGATGACACGCATGCCTTTTGGTTTAAACAATAGTAGTGGGACATTCCAGCGGACAATGGAACTGGCATTACAAGGGCTACAGTGGCAAACCTGCCTGGTGTACATCGACGACATAATCGTTTATGGCGCGAACTTTGAAGAGCACATGCAAAGAGTCGATGAAGTGCTTGGTCGAGTAAAGCAGTCAGGACTAAAACTTAAACCAGACAAATGCCAGCTTTTGCAAACCGAAGTAGTCTTTCTTGGGCATATTGTGTCTGGGGAGGGAGTGCGACCTGACCCGAGTAATATCGCAAAAGTTGCAAATTGGCCAAGACCCTTGAACCCAAAGCAAGTAAAGCAATTTGTAGCAACTGGGTCATATTACCGTCGATTCATTAAGGATTTTGCCAAGATTGCTCGACCATTAACCGAGCTGACCAAGAAGGATGTTAAGTTCACTTGGACAGATGAGTGTGAACATGCCTTTCAGAAACTAAAGGAGAGACTTACTAGCACGGATGTGATGGGTTATCCTCTGAATGATGCCGGCACATTTTACCTTGATGTTGATGCATCTGGAGTTGGTATAGGCGGGGTTCTATCTCAAATACAATCTGGGCAAGAAAGGGTGCTTGCATATGCGAGCAGGTCACTAAACAAGGCTGAACGCAACTATTGCGTAACAGAACGAGAACTCTTAGCAGTTGTTTACTTCGTGCAGTATTTCAGGCAGTACCTTTTGGGGCGCAAGTTCATTGTTAGAAGCGACCATCAAGCCCTACTTTGGCTTTTCAGTCTAAAGGAGCCAAATGGCAAGATTGCTCGATGGATTGAAATCCTAGCCGCCTTTGATTTCTGTGTTGAGTACCGACCAGGGAAACAGCAGCCACACTGCGATGCACTGTCCAGGTGCGAAAATCCGAGAGACTGTGAGTGCAATGAGGTAGACATGACCGAAGTGATCAAATGTGGCCCGTGTCGCAAGTGTAAACGAAGAGCAGAAACCATGGCCCTTGAAAAGCCAAACCAAGGTAGGCCAGCAAATGCTAATAACAGAGATGCTGTTGCTGAGACAAGAGAAGACATAATAAGAGGAGTTGATGAACCTTCTACGAGTTGTGACACAATAGACTGGAGGATGAGCGGACTGATGACCACTGCTGGGGATATGAGGAAAAGTCAGCTAGAAGATGAAGATATAAGACCCATCTTAGAATCGAGAGAGCAAAATGCAAAGCCTCCAAAGGAGCAAATTGACATTGGAAGTCCAGCAATGAGACACTAATTCTTACTATGGGACAACCTCAAAGTTGTGGGTGGTGTACTGGTCAAAGAATTCGCAAAGCGTGATCGTACTGGAACCGTTGGTCAAATGGTGATACCAAGAGATCTGAGGAAGGAGGTCCTGAGGCAGATGCATAGTGGTATTATGTCTGGTCACATGGGAACGAAGAAAACTAAGGCAAAAGTAGGCCAGCGGTTTTATTGGTTCAATATGAAGGAGGACATCAAAGTGTTTATTCGACAATGCGATATCTGTGCCAGAGACAAGAAGCCACCAAGAGCGCCAAGGGCACCTATGGGTTCGGTTAGAACTGGAGCTCCATGGGATGTCTTGGCCACAGACTACCTGGGTCCTTTCCCAATCACAAATAATGGCAATCGCTACATTCTTGTTCTTACTGACCTCTTTTCTAAATACGTTGAGGTGATTCCGGTTCCAGACCTAACAGCTGAAACTTGTGCTAATAAGATAGTTAACGAATTCATCAGTAGGTGGGGATGTCCACTGTCAATCCTAAGTGACCAAGGCAGAACATACGAAAGTAAGGTTTTCAAAGAACTGTGCAGAATGCTGGAGGTGAAGAAACTTCGGACAAGTGTCAGAAACCCCAGATGCAATGGCCAGGCTGAGAGGTTCAACCAAACTTTGTTGAAAATGTTGCGAGTGTACTTGAAGGGTGAACAAGAGAATTGGGACATGAACCTTGGGTGTCTTGCAGGTGCCTACAGGGCAACTCCGAACGAGACCACCAAACTGAGTCCAAATCTCATGACTCTTGGTAGAGAGGTCAGACTTCCAGCCGAACTCATCTTTGGTTCCGTTTCAGATCCGGCCCAAGCTCATGTTACCAATTATGGAGACTATGTCAGTAGCATCAGGGAAAGGCTGAAATCAAGCTCATGCTGTAGCCCGGAAACACCTAAAGTCCTCGTGCGAAAGGAGCAAGGCCATTTACGACAGGAAGATGTTATTCCATCATTATGATGTGGGTGATGTTGTATGGTGCCTCTCTGAAACCCGTAAGGTTGGGGAGTCGCCAAAATTGGTACCCGCATATGAAGGCCCTTGCTTAGTAGTGCAAAAGCTATCCCCTGTATCGTTCGTCCTTAAAACAAACAATGGTCAGTCAGAGCGTGTGGTTCATCACAACAAACTCAAGCCATATGAAGGAACTAATGTTCCCAACTGCGTTAACAAATTAAAGAAGTCCTTAAATTAGGTAATCAGTAGTTTCACTTCTGCATATGTTGGTCTTAGCTAGGCAGGTTCAACATCTACAGCATCAGCAGTCTTCTGAAAAGATCCTCACACGGCGGTTTCTTCACGATTTAGATTTTACATCGGGTCCGGGGTGGTGTGCGCGCGCCACAAGAAAATCTGTCAGCTCTCCCCACATTGCCTCGATTAATACCCTCTAGAAGTCGAAATGTCTTACCAAAAGTGCAAGAAGGATATCTTTATATTTTCAGAATATGATGGCAGATAGACGAGGGAAGTGTTATACGTGTCTTCACTGCCAGGCCCAAGGCAAGACGTACGTGGAGGCGCGCTACAGAATGGTGGCTGACATCTACAAGCACCACCTGGCCTTAGACAGAGCACCATTCTACTGTACCTTGTGTCTGCTGCGGTGTTCAACAAAGTCAGCCCTTGTAAACCACGTTTCCAAGTACAGTCGACACAGGCAAGCAGTAACAGAACTTGGGCAAGTCGCGAGCCAACGGTTTCTGGTTGAGAACCCTAACCCTGCTACAGTCATACAGGGCACTGACTTCAGAGAACTAACGAGCGAGGAAGCAAGTAGGATGGTACCAACTAAACCTGCACCCGAGTCTGGAGACGAGGCGTTTGATGCCTATGACCAGCAGTTTGTAGCCCGGCCTCTGGTTACTTTGAGTCAGACCCCATCAACCATGAGCAACAACCTAATCAGCATCCAGGTGACTCCTATCTTTTCCTCAGCCACCACTGAAGAAACCAAAGTTAACCCTGGAGAGTCCTGTCCCCTCGATCACAACAACTGAAGTTAAGCAAACAAAGCCAGAACAAACACCAAGTGTAGTCAATCCAATGCTGAGCCCTCTACTGACTTCAACTAACATGGTGCCAATTCCGTCAGCATCATTGAACACACCAGTGTTAGGTTCCACCACCAGTTTTTTGGACCAGTACGTTGACAATGCCTCGACAGAGTTGGACTATGATTTTAATGATGACCTGACTGTTAAAAGTTTACCGATATCCGTCCAGGCTCAGGAAAAGGCAACAAATACAGACAAGGCCACTGAGGCTGAGGCGAAACCATCTCCAAAGAAGGAGGAGACCACTCAAAATTTCCAGGCAGGGGAGGCGCTCGTGAACGTGATTCGGACGGCCGTTGGACAATTAGCTGACGCCTTTGAACAGAACAGTCGGGCCATTAGGGGCATAGATAAGACATTAGGGACGCTGACCGACGTCGTGACAAAGATGAGCAGGACACTAGAAAGAATGGGTGAGGAGCAAAGGAGAGAGCACGAGAGGAGGAGAGAAGAATTGAGGGACCAAAATCGAGATAGAAGTAGAGAGAGCACATCAGAGACACACAGGAGAGAACATAGCCGCGAAAGAACAACAGTGACCCATGAGAAACCAGAGAGACGCAGCGAGAAGCATAAGAGCACTGACGTGAAGACCGATAAGAAGTCAAAAGAAAACAAGCCGCTGAAGTCTTCATTAATAAGAAATAGGACTTTGAAGAATATTGTTTAAAAGTGAAACTGTTTCAAGTGCTACTACGGTTTGAAGATAATCTGGACAGAGTTTTAGATCCATTATGTGAACTAAGTTTTAAGCTGAAATGTGATAAACCAAGTGATAAAACATGTGGTACTCGGGGACTGTAATTTAGGCCAACAGTGATATCAACCTAAGCTAGATTAATGAACTCTTGAAGTGGACTTTAAAATGTAGAAGTGTTATTTATTAAGCCTGTTATTGTTAAAGTTTTAAAAGGTGTTTAATTGTTTTAAGCAAAAGCATATTTGTCATAGTTATTAACCGATGTTAACGGTACAATCCCGTGTCTTAGCATTTAGCTAGAAATTTTTGAAAAGAAGAAAGTACTAGTGGCAAGCATTGGCGGTTTTCTACCTTACCAGTCATTTTGTCATCTGTTTGTTATTTGTCAGTCTGAACTTTGACAAAGTAAGAGGGGGAGTGATGTAGAGTCCCGATCTTACTTCCTCTATAGTTCGTATTTATTTATTGATTATTTGATCGTGTTGAAACAAAAGTTGACTCTGTGTGTGAACACTCGCGTATCTTGTGGTGCACGAGTTTTACACGCATTATTTTCACTCATATATGCAGTTATTCGTGTCAGCCGGTCAAATTAGGAATTCGCCCATTTAGATTTTACTTACTTCAGGTCAAATATAGCGTCTTTGTACTCGGTCACGTCCGTTTGTCCTCGTATTCATCATTTGTTAGCTTGAAGCCACGCGCTTCCGTATCTTTGTCGGCCATTTTGATTTACCTGGTGTAACAGTAAATTTCTCCCTAGCAACCCTAAAGAAGCTGAATTTCAACCGCCTACTGGTCAAAACACCCAATTCCACGAAGAAAAGGTCTTATTCGGTACGGAAATGCCGATTCAGCATTTATTTTTCCTTTTACTATAATGTTTCATAGACTTTTGGGTTTCTGTCCCGTTGTTATAGATTCTGACCTCAAGATTTTGGTTGCCAGTACACAATGTTTGACTGTACATCCGTCAGCCAATCATTTTGCATCTTGCATGCAAATTATTTTTGCGTGCTGTTTCACCCCACAACAGTTTTGTGTGTGCACACAACTATTTGTTGTGTGCATGCAAATAGTATAAATACCCGTGCATTGCGTCAGTCTTGGTCTCCAACTTCCATCAAATTTACGAGGGCAACCTTTAGGTCTTTCAATTACAAAAGGTTAGGAAAACAACAAAGGTTTTACGACACACTATTTTGTTTAACGATTAACCCAACCATCCCATCCTTGACCGGAGCTGACAGATTCGTGTGTTTTTTTTTTACCGTTTCAACACAAAGGCTTTTTGTGAAGATCAGAACCAGAAATCAACAAAGAGTTAAATAAAACGCTTATTTTTTGCTTTATCTGCGACATTTCGTTTTAGTTATTTATCCAGTACCGCCCTCAGGAGACCAGCTTTTGTTCTTGTTTTCCTTTGTTTACCGGCCCATCCAACGACCTATCAGAGTTGTGCAGCCTGCGCGCAACAATAGTTTAGTGGGTAGTAACTTCTTCTACTGAATGGCAGATGAATATTATACCATAACATTTTGACTAATCAAATCGCAAAGTAACATGTATATTTTCCATGTGCAAGATACATCATCATACAATATTTGGAACCGTATTTGATACTGTGTGAATACAGATTTTTTTCTGTCATTTTATCTGTGTGCAACGCACGTTCTTTTAACCAGAATGATAGATTGATTGTATAGTGTTTAACGCCGTTTTTCAACATTATTTCAGTTATATCGCGGCGGCCAGTGTACCTAGCCATGCTTTCCCACATAACCATCGTCGAAACACTGGTCAGTGGTGAGAGAGAAATGAATCCTGTCGCAATGACTATCATCAATCCTTGGAAAGAAATTGGCCATGCCGGAATCGAACCAGCGACCCCCTGTTCTAAAGTCCTGTACGCTACCGACTGAGCTACCTGGGCTCGGCTTTAACCAGAAAAACTACAGGTATATAATAATGGATTATTCATTTGCTTATTTACATGACAACAAAAACTAAGACTTGTCCATATCGGGGAGCACTTAAGACAGCAAATCAAATGTGATTCTAGCGGAGCGGTCTTGTTCTTGATAATGAATGAGTAATTGAAATTTGCATTAACTCTTTACGTGACACAATTTCAGCCTGGTCCAAATTGAATGCATTTGCAGACAACAAATGTTATTCAAAACATAAAATTTGTCTTTTACAGATTAGAAAACATTGTGTGGAAAGGAGAAAATGCTGGTTACCAGCACTGTTTCCTTTTCCCACAATGTTTCAAAACGCTTTTACCTTGGGATCGTTACAAGCCAGGATTGTGTGGTAAAGGCTTTAACACCACAGAAACAAACTGTGTGAGGCTTTGCATTTCCTACCTACTCCACATTCCTCATAATTAAGTACAATGGTAAATGCTAAAAAAAGACAAATTACATTAACTATGAAGATATAGAAAGACATCAAACCTCAGTGTATGTAGAACACCTTTGTGCTGCATCATAAGCCTGGTCAAGTTGACCCCGTTTGAGATAATAGTTTGCTAGGTACTTGTATGATTCACTGTGGCCCTCATAGCTGTAAGTCTGAATAAGATGGGAAAAGTTGTTTCATTTTTCTACCATAGAACTAAGTAATATCTACAGGTTTACACAAGAGGAAATGTATTGGTTCAAATAGCAGTACCAAAATTGAAATATAAGCCATGTTCTGGCTATAGGGTGTTTAACCCTTTACCACACAATCCCGACTTTTAACGACCCTGAGAAAGAAGCCTTTTGAAAACATTGTGAGAAAAGAAGAAAATGCTGGTAACCAGCATTTTCTTCTTTTCCCACAATGTTTTCTACCCTTTAAGAAACAAATTTTATGTTTTGAGCCACATTTGAAATGTCGTCTGCAAATGCTTTCAATTTGGACTAGTCTACCTTTTTGTCGTGTGGTAAAGAGTTAATACCTCTCCATGATGAATTATACCAAGCAAGTCATCACATAATTCTTGATCATAAAACCCATTTAGTCTAACAACCAACTGAATCACAAGTTGAGCCGCAGAAAATTGACCAATAGCAAACTTTCAACAAAGGTCAGCCTACGCAGGCTACTGGTCAATTTTCTGCATGTCGAAGGACCATTCTACCTCAGGATTAAGTTGGTTGTTAGACAAAATGTATTTTATGGATCCATAAATGTAATGACTTGCTTGCTATAATGCATCGTGGAGATGCATTGAACCCACTTTTTCCAGAGCAAAATCATTTTTTTTTTGGTCCTGTGAAATATTTGATTAGTTAACTTTAAATGCGGAGATAAGCACATTATTTCCACATGCAAGTGGCAATCACTTTTTACACTGTTACCTTTAGAAAACAATGTGTTTTTCTTCACATTTAATGTTAACTGGTCAAATATTTCAAAAGACAAAAAAAAAAAAAGAGAAATGATTTTGTTGCTTGACATTTTGTGAGGAGTATCTTTTGATTCATATTTATCATGTTCATATGTTCCCCATATGTTTATGTAATATTGGTTAAATATTTAAGATGGTGCTGTAAAGAAACTCACCCCTTGCACAAAGGCTATATTTAGAAACTCTGAGTAAGCACCAGCTGCTTGATCCTCCTCTTCTAGCTTTTCATACAACCTGTGAAAGAAACCAGAGAGAGAATGAAGGGAGGTTTCTTTTCTACTTCTAAATTGAGTTTTAGACAAAAACTTACTATCGCAACTGAATGCTTTCATTAATGAAAGATGTTGCAAGTGTATGTGTACTGTGGGCCAGAAAATGTAACCTTTTATCAAACAACAAAATATGCTGGTGACCAGTATTTTCTCCTTTTCCAACAATGTTATCTATCCTTCCAAACAGGGATTTCTATTTTTAATGCACAAATATTTTGCCGTCTGCAAAAGTTTTTGATCTCAGCAAGGCTAAAATTTTGTCGTTTGGAAAAGAGTTAACGGAGGGACATTTCATTGTGATGCAGTGTCTAAAAAGTATATCAAGGCTTTCATTTCTCACCTTTTAGGGTTGTGGGTTGTTTAACTGTTTGGCTATGTTACTGGCAGCGTGTAGGTTCCTATAATATCAAGCTGTCTCGTGAGACTTGTTCATCTTCTAATATGTACAAGAGTGCTTTAAGAGAGAGATAACTCTATCTGACTGGCGACGATAAGTACTATTTGCACGAGGTAATGAACAAACCAGAAAATTCTTCTTTTGACTCAATTTTCATAATATAGTAACATGACAAACTTACTTGGCAAGTTTCAGAAGTGATACACCTTCTATATCACCTACTCTGTGAGCTTTCCAGTAACATTTTATAGCTTCAGTGATTCTGTCCAGTTTTTCATAGGATTCACCAAGAGCCATCACCATTCTTGAATCATTAGGCCTAAAATTTACAATGAAAAATTTGACTGGATTTCCAAGAAAGCAACTTTGTATTGGAGTTTTGACAGCTAAAGTCAGTGCATATACACCTGTGTTTCCTGGCTTTCTCTCACCGGTACCAACACAATTTAGTGTTCAGACTCATTTTTCACATGTATAAGAGGTGAGAGGCTAAAAATCACCATAATAAAAATTTGTGTCGACCAGATATCGAACCTGAAACCACCAGGTCATGGTTCAGATACCCTAACCACTGAGATACCCGGGCTGGCAAAAAAGAACCAACTCGCTTCACTTCTAATATGAATGCAGTTGACAGTTCCAGAAAGAATTGTGGGACAAGGATTATTGCGCCATTTTCAGCAATGTTTTCAAATGTGTCAACCCCTAGTTTTAAAGACCCTCTAATGGATGGCTTTTGAAAACATTGTGGGAAAAGCAAAAAATACTTGTAACCAGCATTTTCTGCTTTTCTAACAATGTTTTTTAGCCCTTTCAGAGACAAGATCTATCATTTCAGTCATGTTGAGTATCATCTGCAAATGCTTTAAATTTGGATTGGTCTATAATTGTTTAGTTTTACAGAATCTATACACACTTTGGACTTGGACTAATTTATGGGTCCTAATCCTATTGAATTATCTTAGTTTGACCAAACCTTCTGAAGGCAATATAACCGGTGTATTGAACACTGCATCCAGATAAACTAAATCACATTACAATACGAGCTCTCTTGACCCTTTACTACACAATCCCGAGTTTAAACAACTCTGAGAAAGAAGCCTTTTCAAAACACTGGGGGAAAAGGAGAAAACCAGCACTTTCTCCTTTACCACAATGCCTTCTAACCAATCACCTACACATACATCATACAACCTTCTTAATTATGAGGTACACCGGTCCTTTGATATGCAGAAAATTTATCAAAAGCAAAAAGTTTCGGCCCAGGTAAGCCTGCGTAGGCTGACCTGGGTCGAAGGCTTTTGCAAATGCATCAAGCCCCTTTTTGCCAGAGCATGGCCCATATGCATCATACCTTAGTCTTTGAGCATTTCTATAATAGTACAAACAGTAATACGGCATCTTGAGTATTTCATAAGTCTGACCAAGTCCGTACCATGCACGATAATCCCTTTTGTTTACCTCTGTAAATAAATATACACATCAGTTAAGTTTTTACCAGATGACAAAACTGCGGAATGATCCAAACTGGAAGCAGTTGCAAACGACAAACTCAATGTTGTTCAAACGATGGCAGGTGGCGGTTAATTCTCTAAGCTTTGAAATAAGAACAAATTCTAGTACAGCAAAATCATTACTAAATCTGTGTTTATGTCAATGCTTCTTTAATAAATTAACATCAGCAGACACCCTTTCTTTGTCTTGCAGAAGACCATTTTGGAGAGTATTGTCTCAACTGCAGAAATTGCTCCTGAGCAATATCTCCGATTGCTTCAATATTTTCATATGTATTAATGAATAAAGCTTAACTCATGTTGTCCAATATATATAAAGGATGTCATGGGGAAATTTGTTTAGGATGTGACATGTTAACTCTTTGCCAACAGACAAAATTTAAGACGTGACCAATTTGAAAGCGTTTGCAGATGACATATACAGTGTAGCTCGAATTATGATTTGTTTCTTTGAAGATGTAGAAAACATTGTGGGAAAAGGACAAAATGCTGGATACTAGCATTTTTTCCTTTACCCATGATGTTTTCATAAGCCTTTACTGTCGAGATTGTTAATAGTCTGGATTGTGCGATAAAGGATTGAACAGTAGAATGGGAATGTGTGGTACAGGATTACACAGTAGAATAGGAATAACTTCTCACCGTGAATCAATTGCTTCTTTTTTCTACAGTCTTTCAAAAAGTTATCTACAAATATACGTCCCTCACTCAGAAAAAGAGGGTTTAATGCATCTCCATGATGCATCATATCAAGCAAGTCATTTCATAATTATAGATCCATAAAATCCATTTGGTCTTACAACTGACGGAATCCTGAGGTAGAATAGTCCTTTGGCAGGCAGAAAATTGACCAATAGCAAAAAGTTTCAACCCAGGTCACCCTGAGAGGAATGTGCAGGCTGACCTGGGTCAATACCTTTTTGCAGATGCATTAAAACCTCCTTTTCATAGAGCATGGCTCATATATTTGTCTATTGTCTACTGTATTACAATTATCTTAAATCATATAACAACTACAGCTCATGTTCCTGTGTTCTATTTGAATGCATACTTAACCCTTTATCAAATGATCTTATATTTTTAGGACCCTAACAAAAGCCTTTGAACATATTGCTGGATTAGAGAAAATGTCAATAACTAGCCTTTTCTCCTTTCACAATGCTTGCTACTCTTTTACCCTTAATCATACAATCCCAAGTTTTAACAAACCCCTCAAGATCCTTCGTGGCTCAGAGGTAAAGTGTATGACTTGTGACCTGGAGGCCACCAGTTCGAGCCCCTCTGGATCAACTGGGTTTTTCATGGGAGTGTCCTTGGGCAAGACACTTCAGAGCCCTAGCCTAGTACTGGGGGAACCCAGGAAATACATGAATATGTGAGCTGTCATCATGATATGACTGAAATAGAGTTGAAAGCAGTGTAAAACACTATTCAATCAATCAATTAATAACCCTGAGGAGGAGCTTTTGGAAAACAATGTGGGAAAAGGAGAAAATGCTGGCAACTAGCATTTTCTCCTTTTCCCAAATGTTTTCTACCTTTCTTTCCACTATTTGATAAAAAATTCCATTATTTGATTAAATCTTATACTGTCATCTGCAAATGCTTTCAATCTGGACAAGAACTCATTTTTGTTGTGTGGTAAGGCGTTAGACTTACATTTCCTGTTCAAATGCTATCAATATGGACAGAGGAAGCTTACCTAAAGCCTGTCTGTAAGCCTGTATTGCTGCATTAGTGTTCTTCATTTCCATATATTCATGTCCCATGAGGGTCCAAGCCGACAGGTAGAGTGGATTTAATTTGATTGATCTTTGAAAGTATAAGGCTGCTTTCTCATGTTGAGATCGTAATGAATAATAATTGCCTACAATACATAAAATACATGCAACATCATGACGGTCCTTCATTGCTCATCAAAGTACAAAAGCAAATACTTGATGGAAATGGTTTTTCCTACACCACCTGGTGCAAACTAAAATGATCCCAAGGTGCCCATTTCGATAATCGTATCAATGAAACATACAATACAAAATATTAGTCTCAGCCGATCAAATTGCTTGACTTAGGTTCAAAATTAGGCAAGTTTTCAGAACAATTCACAAATATGGTCCCTAGTTACCATATACAGTATTGCTTCAGCCATAAGTTGACAAACAAGAGGGCCATGATGGCCCTGTATTGCTCCACTGCCTTTTAAATACATGTATAATGTACTTAACTGGCATTTATAGAGACATAAATTGTAAGAAGTTTGTACGGCAATAAACTTGCAAAGAGAAAATAGCGTAGCCCCCCCCAGCCACCCCGCACCTTTTAAATGAAAAAAAAAAAAGAAAAAAGTTATATTTTTTCAAATGATGGTTTCAGTGAATACAAGCAGGTGTAATCAGATATTGTTCATACCAAATATTGTTCATACCAAATATTAGTGCACTCTAACTCAGACAGTAAGAAACTTTTGACTACAAAAAACATATGCAGCGAAATAAACTGTTTACTTCCTCTTGTAGCAAAACAGTAACAATGAGGTGTTATAAATGTAATGTTCTGTCAGTTATAAGATAGATTTGGGATTACAAGTTAATCAAAAATATCTTTCTATGATTTCAGGTAATAGGTTCTTTAAATTGAATCCCGTAGGTGTAATCCAACTTGGCAGAAAACCATCCAGTAATTAAGGGTACAGAAAACAAAACTGCGAAATCATGACTACAGGTAAATCTGGTCGTCCCATGTTTTCCTTGGATTTTTTCATCGCTAGGCAGGACCTAGGTCATTAACTAAAGTACAGGTTGATTTACAAATGAGTGGAAGAAAATCCTTCCTACATTCCTCAAAAAACCCACTTCAACTTATGACCGAGATCAACCTTTGACCAAAGCAATACAGTACATACCTATAACACAGCAAGTCTCTACTCTGTATTTGTCAATATCACAACATTTGTGGGCTAAATGGGCCAGCTCATAGCGCATTTCTTTGATGTATAGGAGATTACTGTATGTGTCCATGTTTTCTAATCTATAAGGATCTAGCTTCTGTAGCTCATTAAAGGCACTGACAGCCGGCTCAACAACTGAAAGAAAACACAAAAAATATACACAAACCTTTCTCTATACTGAAGCAAACATGCTTATACATACGAGCCATGCTCCAGCAAAAGTGGGCTTAATGCATCTCCTAGATCCATAGTACCAAGCAAGCCATCACATGCTTATGGATCTAGGATAGCCAATTTTTTTTTTTTTAAAAAATGTACTTGATCATGAGGTAGATTGGTCCTGGGATATACAGAAAATTGACCAATAGCGAAAAGTTTCAGCCCTGGTCAGCCTGCCCAGCCTGCCCAGACTGCGCAGGCAGACCTTGGTCAATACTTTTCGAAGATGCATTAAGCCCCTTTTCACAGAGCATGGCTCATATCTACATGAAAACTTCAGGAAAATAGCACAGCTCAAGTAACTTTCAAATTTGAAAGAAAAAAAAGAAGACCAACCATCTAATTGGACACAATGACCAGTACCTCTTTCAAATCTAACCTTACCATAAGAAGCTTTTGTTGCTGGTGTAGATCAAGATCACACTGCACACAAGATGCAGTTTGATTTCTGATCTACACTGGCCACCACATTATTCTAGATTATGATAGAATTATTGCTTCATCCTACTGTAGAAATGTATTTATAGCCCTTGAAAAAAAGTATCCTTTTTCTTTGGTAAAGAAAGAGTTAAAAGTCCAAAGGCACTATCTCCCATGTACTGCTACATGTTGGTTCCTCTCAGCATAAGGCTGAAAAACATATTGGTGTAAGAGACTGGTGCTCATATTAAGAGGAAAACCCGTATCATTTCCTCCATCTAACCAAAAAAAAAAAAATTTGAAAAAGTTTAAGGAAAGGTGAAAATACAGGTAACCAACATTTTCTCTTTTTTTTTTTTACATTATTTTCTACCCTTTCAAAAACTAATCCCATCATTCAGCAACTCTTAACCCTTTACCACACAATCAAGTATGAATGAACCTCAGAAAAGAGGAACCTTGAAAACATTGTGGGAAAAGGAGAAAATGTTTCTTTTCCCAGAATATTCTCTAACTTTCCACGGACAAATCCCATTATTTTTGCTACATTTTAACTCTTTACCACACAATCCCGAGTTTTAACGACCCTGAGAAAGAAGCCTTTAGAAAACATTGTGGGAAAAGGAGAAAATGCTCGTCACCACCATTTTCTCCTTTTCCCACAATGTTTTCTACCGTTCCCAAAACAAGTTTATTTTTTCCTTCGCATTTATTTTGTCATCTGCAAACGCTTTCAATTTGGACCAATCTAAAATGTTGTCGTGTGATAAAGCGTTAATTTATGTCCTCTGCAAATGCTCCAACTTGGAACAATCTAAAACTTTGTCGAGTGGTAAAGAGCTAACCTTTTACCACAAAATCCCAAGTTTTAATGACCATGAGGTTTGGTTTGTATTGGAGTTTAAGACCATTTTAACAGCTTAGGTCATATCATGGTGGTCAGCGACGCACCTATGTATTTCCTGGCTTTCTCACACCAGTACTGACACCACTTTCTTTCCAAAGCCACTGACTATTTTTCTCACATTCATCAGAGGTAAGAGGCGAAAAATCGCTGGAAAGAAAGTTTGCCTCGACCGGGTATCGAACTCGCAACCACCAGGTCACGAGTCCGACATGCCAACCACTGAGTTAGCCAGGCGAGCTAATGACCATGAGGAAGAAGGCTTCTGAAAACAATGTGGGAAAAGAAGAAAATGCTGGTGACCAGCATGTTCTCCTTTTCCCACAACGTTTTCTAACCTATCAAAGAAAGAAATCATCAGTTAAGCTACATTAAGCTACATTTAATTTGTCATCTGCAAATGCTTTCAATTTGGTCGAGTCCAAAATTTTGCCGTTTGGTAAAGAGGTTAATATGCCATCTGCGAATGCATGTATTTTCAATATGGACCCAACAGATCTAAAATTTTGTCCTCTGGTCAAAAATTATACCTTTATAAACAATAAATGATACCATACCTCTCATGTTATGATAAGCCACAGCAATGTGGGCTAAAACATAGGTACTTTTATGAAATCCATTTTCTTCTAAGTCCTGAAAGATCTTTAATGCCTCATCATTCAGTTGTAACTCCAGATAGCCTAGTGCAAGGAAAAACTGCTTGATCCAATGATCACATAATGCTATTGACATCAACTGAAATAACAGTAATTGTTAACTCTTTACCAAACGACAACAATTTGGAGTCATCCAAATCGAAAGCATTTGCAGACAACAATTAAAACGTGGCTGAAATTTTGAGATTTGGCTTCGAAAGAGTAGAAAACATTGTGGGAAAAGGAGGAAATGCTGGTTACCAGCATTTTCTCCTCTTCCATTCATGTTTTAGAAAGCCTTTTTCCTAAGGGTTGTTTAAAGTTGGATTGTGTGTTGGAGTGTTCACTTAACTCTTTACCAAATGACAAAATTTTAGAATTATCCAATTTGACAGCATTTGCAGACAACAAATTAAATATGCTCCATAGATGAAATTTTCTTAGAATGGGAAGAAAACATTTTAGGAAAAGGTAAAAATGCTGCTTAGCAGCATTATCTCCTTTTTCCACAATGTTTTCAAAAGCATTTCACATAAGGGTTGCTAAAACTCGGAATTCTGTGGTAGAGTTTACAAGAACTGGGGGGAAAAATGGCTTTTTACTCTGCAAAGTGCTCTGATAGGTAAGACAGATGTATATACCTAAGAAACCCTATGCACAAAAATGTCTAAGATCAAAAAGAGATAATTTTTGCATGCTTAGAAGCAGACATATAAAAATTGTGTCTTGCACATCTTTAATATCTTGTTGCAAGTTGTAACAGGTTTCAGTGCAATGACTGCAAAAGTGAGGGAGAAGATCATGACACAAAATACAATGTTAACCCTTTACCAAGAGACAAATTCTTGACGCTTCCAAATTGAGAGTATCTGAGACAACAAATTCAAAAGTGATATAAATGAACCAAAGTTCTTTGAAAGAGTAGAAAACATTGTGAGAAAATGAGAAAATGTTGGTTACAATGTTTACAAAAGCTCCAGTTTAGAATGTTTCAATGAAATGACTGCAAAGCTGAGGGAAACTTCGTAAGAAATTTTCCAATGCAGGTCCATGGATAGATAGACAGATGGACAACATGTCCCTTAGCTCTATACCAAAATATCCCAAGTTTTAACGACCCAGAAAGAGAAGGCTTTAGAAAGTATTCTGGGAAAGGAAGAAACTGCTGGTAACCAGCATTTTCTCACAATTTTTTCTACCCTATCAAAGACAGAAATCATCATGTGAGCTACACTTAATATTTTGTCTGCAAGTGCTTTCAATTTGATTGAGTCCAAAATTTTGTCATTTGGTAAAGAGTTAACTCTGTGCCACACAACATATTTTAGACTTGTCCAAAATTGAAAGCATTTGCAGATGACATATTAACTCATTACCAAACAACTAAATTTTAGACTGTTCCAAATTGAAATCATCTGCAGATGACAAAATAAATGCGATTGAAAAATAGAAATTTGTTTTGGGAAGGGTAGAAAACGTGGGAAAAGGAGAAAATGCTGGTTTCCACAAATTTCTCCTTTTCCCACAAGGTTTTCAAAACGCTTCTTTCACAGGGTCGTTAAAAGTGGGGATTGTGTGGTAAAGGGTTAAATGTGACTCAAATGATTGTATCTGTTCCTGAAAGGTTTGAACACAGTGTAAAAAATGGTTAAATGCTGGTTACCAGCATTTTATCCTTTTCACATGATGTTTTAAGAAGCATTCTTTCTCAGGGTCATTAAAACTTGAGATTGTGTGGTACAGGGTTAAGCAAAAGGTTTTTGCTATGGGAGATAGTGACTTCTCCCAAACTAGTTCCTTACCAGACAGCAAAATTTTAGACCAGTCCAATTTGAAAGTATTTGGAGTCAACAATTAAATATGTCTAAAATAATGGGATTTGACTGTGGAAGGTTAGAAAATGCTGAGGAAAAGAAGAAAATGCTGGTTACCAGCAATTTCTCCTTTTTCTGCAATTTTTTTAAAAGTCTTTTTACTCCTCAGAAAGGTTTAAACATGGGACTTTTTGTAAATGGATACCAGTCCAAGTTAGAAACCATACCATTTCTCTGTCACTTATCAATGGAACAAGTTCCTGCCAAGCCCCCCAGTGCATAGGCTCTAACTGAATGGCCTCAACTAACACCTCCAGGGCATCTTTCATCAGATCTAGTTTTTTAAGCACTACGCCATATCTACAAATGTAAATATTACATATGAGCCATGCTCGGTGAAAGGGAGGTTTGATATACATGTATATGTGAAAAGTATCAACCCATATCAATTTGTGCACTATGTGCAAGCTGACATGGGTCCAAATTTTTTGCTGTTTGTAAATTTTCTGCCTACCAGAGGACCAGTCTACCTCTGGATTCAGCTGGTTGTTAGACAAAATAGATTTCATGGATCCATGACTATGTGATGACTTGCTTTGTACAATGCATCAAATAGATGCATTAACCTTTTCCCAAATGACGAATTTTGGACTACTCCAAATTGAGAGAGTTTGCAGATGACAATTTCCAATTTGATGAAAATGGCAGGAAGGTCTCAAAGCGGGTAGAAAATGCTGTGGGAAAAGGAGAAATTGCTTGTTACGAGCAATTTCTCCTAAGACCTTTTCCCACAGTGTTTTCAAAAGACTTGTACTGCAGACATGTGAAAACCAGGGCTTGTTTGGGAAAGGGTTAAACCCCGCTTTGCCAGAGCATGGCTCCATCATCTTGTCCAGGGGTTGTGTTCACCGTTCACCAAAAGCAAAGCCTAGCAGCTCAGTCAGTAATACACATGGCATGAAATAAAGAGGTCCCTGGTTTGATTCCCATACTTGGCCAATTTCTCTCACAGGACTGATGAGTCACTGCAACAGGGTAGTCACTAGACAGCCAGCACCTTGGAAAGAATGTTGTGCAAAGCACTGGTGAAAAAAAGTCCAGGAGAGATGGATAGGTTAATCAGCATCATCAAACAACTTACAAGTACATAGAGTATCCATCTAATTCCTTGTTAGCATATTTCTTACAGAGTTCCACTCTCAGTGTGCGTAGATGTTCATTTTCTGTGTGATCAGGAGGACCTGTAAAGTAAACATATAGATACTTTTGTAACCCTTTGCAAAGTAATCCCAAGTTCTAACGACCCTAAAAAAGATAGATTTTGAAAACATTGTGAAAAAAGGAGAAAATGCTGGATTTTCTCCTTTCCCACAATGTTTTCTACCCACACCTTCACCCCCTCCCCAAATGATAATAGTAATAAGTAATTTTAACCCTTTACCAAACAACAAAGTTTCAGACTTGTCCAAATTAAAAGCATTTGCAGACAACAAAATAAATGTGACTCAACAATTGAAATTTGTTTTGGGAAGGCCAAAAAACATTGTGGGAAAAGGAGAAAATGCTGGTTACCAGCATTTCCTCCTTTTCCCACAATGTTTTCAAAAGGCTTCTACTTTAGGGTCGTTAAAACCCATGATTGTGTAGTAAAGAGTTAAGTAAAAATCCTTATTTAGAATATTCTAATATAGGCACCCAGTGTCCTGCCAGGGATCATTCACAGAAAGGACAATGGTCCAATAAACTGTCTTAACCCTTTACCACACAATCCCGTGTTTTAACAACCCTGAGAAAGGGGCCTTTTGAAAACATTGTGGGAAAAGGAGAAAATGCTGGTAACCAGCATTTTCTCCTTTTCCCACAATGTTTTCTGTCCTTTCCAAAACAAATTTCAATTTTTTAGTCACATTTATTTTGTCGTCTGCAAATGCTTTCAATTTGTACGAGTGTAAAATTTTGTCGTTTGTTAAAGAGTTAAATACAGGATATACAAAACAAGAGCACCACATGTGGGTGCCAACGCTCGGTCGGCTGGTGCTTGATTTTAAGCGAAGTTTCTAAGTCGAAATAGGAGCATGACTGTGTCAAAGTACTTTGATGGTTACCTGCCCTTGTCTTATTGGTTCCCCTCTTTGATAGTTAGCAATTTGTCCATGCTTGAAGTAAATATCTTCAGTAATAACAGAAATACTGTAACATGTCAGAAGCTTTTGCAGATGACAACCAGGCTATGGCAATAACTTGACATTTTCTTTGAAAACAGCTTAGCTATGGAAAAAAGACAAATGCACTACAGACTCATTCTCACATCAATTTCAAAAGGACAAAGCATTGTGATGAAAAATGTTTCTAATCAATCCGACGATGGCTAGAATTCTGCCTTGGCAGCACACTGGGCACTCTAACCCTTTTACAGATGATTGTATGTTTTCACAACCCTGATTGAGAGTGCTTTTGAAAACAATAAGGGAAAAAGAGAAAATGCTGAAAACCAGGTGTCTTCTAGTCTTCATTTACCTTGAAACTCCAATTTCCACAGGTGCATATAAAGTTAGAAGTTTAGAGGGGGGCTGTAAATTTTCAGGTGGCAATTTTTTAATACCTTAATCTAACCCTTTGCCAAATAATCCCATGTTCTCATAACCCTGGAGAAGAGGGCTTTTGAAAACATTTTGGGAAAAGGAGAAAATGCTGGTAACATTTTCTGCCCTATCAGAAAGCTAATGCTAATTGGTACCAATGTTAAATTTGTCTTCTGCAGATGTTTTGAATTTGAAAGACTCTGAAATTTGTCGCTTGGGGAAGGGTTAACAAGCCCACATTGTTTGTAAGTGGTGGATGGGATAAGAGCATGATTAAGTACTCAGTGATAATAATTCAACTCATTCAATCTGGTTTTTGTCTTTGAGCACATTACTTTAGCTCTTTACCAAACGACAAAGTTTTAGCCTCGTCCAATTTCAAAGCATTTGCAAACAAGAAAATAAATGTTACTCAAAAATTGAAATTTGTTTTAAGAGGGGTAGAAAACATTGTGGGCAAAGGAGAAAATGCTGGTTACCAGCATTTTCTCCTTTTCCCACAATGTTTTTAAAAGGCTTCCTTCCAAGGGTCATTAAAAGTCGGGATTGTGTAGTAAAGGATTAAAACAATTGTGGCACACAGAGAAGTTGCTTGGACTTTTTTAAAGTCATTTGCAACAAATCATTTAACTCTTTACATAACAACAAAATTTTGGATTTATCAAAATTCATAGCATTAGCCCACGACAAATCAAAGGTGACTCAAATGATTAAACTTGCATTTAATTGAATAGAAAGCACTGGAGGAAAAGGACAAAATGCTAGCTACTGCCATTTTCTCCTTTTCCCACAATATTTTCCAAAGCCTTCTTTCTCAGGTTTGATAAAACTCGGGATCGTGTGGTATAGGATTAAGGTTAAGAACTAAGCAGCATACCAATCGAATCTGGTTGTCTGTCTAGTTTCCGTTTCTCATCTGCCAAGTATCTTGAATACATGTGGAGAAAGTAGCATCTTGGATGGGAGCAGTCTTTCAGAAAGAATGCGGCCCTGTCATACTCTTTTAAGTCAAAGTAAGATGTCGCAAGAGAAAAGCTGTCATATTCAAGAAGGAATTGCTGAAATGATATCAATGCTTTATTTTTAAGTATACAAGTTGAAAGGCTCCAAGCCAATGCTCATTGTGCTAGAAAATCCCGTAACCAGCACAAATTCTCTCTAAAAATACTATATTTACATGTCAATTCCTTTAATCTTTATCAGTGATAAAATTTGAGACTAATCCAGACTAAAAGCATTAGCAGACAACAAAATAAATGTGACTCAAACTGAAATTAAGTTAGGGAAATCAAATCCACTTAAAATTCCTAAGGAAATGAATTTTAAAGTTTGAAAATGTTTACTCTGTTTTCAATATTTTGCCTTATGCTTTTATCAAAAAACCATTGCATTTTGGGAAGGAAAGAAAACATTTTCCAGAAAAGGAGAAAATGCTCTTTAACAGCATTTTCTCGTTTCCCCCAATGTTTTTAAAATGCCTTTTCTTCAGGGTTGTTAAAACTCATTATTGTGTGGTGATGAGAGTTAAAGGGAGGCATTTAGTTTTTGGTCAAAACTTTGAACTAAATTGATCCAATTCATTTTTTTTTTTTTCATTCATGTATTGTACATCCACATAATATAAGCAATCATTCACTAACTTCTCCGGACAATAACTCTAGATAAGCTTTGTGAGATGTATGGAGTGTATACAAAAACCATAAAGTGACACATAGCCTTTTTTTTTTTTTTTTTTCAAAGAAAATCATTACATAAAAATATTGGCAACTACCTACATACTAACTTCATAATATTATACTGTTCATCAATTTTTACTGTGGTTGATACAGATCAGAAGGTAATAAAAATGATGAAAAAAATATAAAATGTGTTTTTCTGATATACAAAATATGAATACACATGTATCTCCCTGTGCATACATAATAAGTCATGGTCACCATGTGATTTTGAAAGTATCACGGTGATAAAATCATACAAATTATTATTGTGACATCATATTTGAGCAAGATAATGAGTTATCAGATTTTTAAGCACCGGAGCATTGTTTCCAGTCTAGCAAATGTCTGTGCATTTATGTAGAGTTTGATGACCTACAAGTGAAGATTTATCAACCTAGATAACAAAAATTTTCAAAAAAGGAGCATAACTGTGTCAAAAATATTCCAAAGTTACCTGCCTCTCTTGCATGTGTTGACCTCTTTAAAGTTAACAAGCAGCCCAAGTTTTAGGTCATATTCATATGAAAATGTGAAAATTTAAAAATATTTGCATGATGAATGGGATATGACAATACCTATTTCTCCAGAACTGCAAAGGTCGAAACTAAGCTTAGTTTCTTTCATTGAAAATTGTTTTAATAACCAAATCTATTGTATCATTATAGATTTTCCTAACTTTTATTCCAGTAACTTGTACAGATCATAAAAGCAATGGATCAATGGTAGATACTTTCATGCAATCTTTCATCAATTCTTTACATTTACCAAACAATTCTGTGTTTTAATGACCCATAGGAATAGGACTTTCGAAAGCATAATGCGAAAAGAAAAAAATGTTGGTAACAAGAATCTATTCCATTTACTACAATGTTTCCTAACCTTTCAAAGAAAAATCTGATCATTTAAGTCCCATTTAATTTGTCCTCTGCAACTGAATTTGAATCTGAATGAGTTTACAACTATGTCTTCTAGTAATGATTTAACCCTTTGCCAAACAACCCCGTATTTTAATGAAGGCTTTCGAAAAGATGAATGGAAAAGAAGAAAATGGTAGCAAACACCGACCTCCTCTTCCTCCCTAAATGCGGAATTCTTCAGACTGTCTATGTCAACAAACTCACTCAAGGCATGTGAGAGTTCTGCACACCTGGAATGTAAAATGTGCTAATTATGAAAACAGATCATTGTCTCTGCACAAATATTAGGGAACTATCTAAAAAACTGTTGAGAATCATCCTCAGATGTGTCAAACTTTCTTGTTCCTCTACAAGTTCTCTGTCTTACCTACTGTACATATAACTATATCATCAAGTGTCTTTATTCCCCAAGTGCCCTTGAACTGGTGATTTACAGCTCATAAAGCACATAGTCTGATGACATCACACAGTATTTCTGGTTGTAACCCTTACCAGTTTTCACGTTTTATTGCACCTCAACCAAACGCGAGACAAAAACATGTTAAAAATAGTTATTTTGTCTCCGTAAATAAAATTTAACACCATTTTTCTTATTTCTGAATAGAGTCCCTTCCTGAAAAATGCAAGGACCTGTTACTTTCTGCTTCAATTACAACCGAACTACCGGAATTAGGGCACGCCATGTTTGCTCAAGAAGGTCGATGACATGCATATTTTTGTGTGTACCATGCCTTAGATTTTTTTTTTTTTTTTTTTTGTTATAATTTTTACATGAAAATGATCAGAAATGATTTTTTTATGAGGGCAAGTACTTTCTAGTTTACATTCTGGTTTAATCTCTTAATTTCATAATGTTGTTTCCTTGTCACGGAATACGGACACTCGAGGCTACATATTAAAATTTCAGGAGAAAATCCTCGGGCACAACTTTTGAAGAAAGTGGTAAACCTTCTCATGAAAGAAGTGAAACCTCTTGTTGCGAATTTGCGGTTGCCTCATTCTCTCACTGTAGTCCAAATATTTAGATGTATACATGCTTATTTACCTTTCAACATTTATCATCGGACATTTCACATTTTATTTTTCTTATTGCATGTAACGTCTAAACGGGTCCCGTTCAGTTCTATGTAGCAAATCCGATCTCTCTAAAACCAGTTTTATAACGAAAGAGAACTTCATTTACCTGTAGGAAGAACTTTTTTTGAAAATATTCAGCCGCTGTCTTGATAAATAACGGGCAGATTCATTCCGAATTCAATAAAATCACTAGCAAGTGGGACTGCCGACAGAGTGGCCGCCATGTTTTTCAGTCATGCAGACGGTTGCATAACAAATAAGAATTGACGTTAAGTTTATGAACGAAATCTGTTGCAATAATCAAACATGACCGAAGCGAACAAAATTTCGTTTTAAAAAAAGACATAATACCATTCTATAAGTTGCACTGATCCGCACGTGACGGTTCATTCGGAACAATCATATCTCTTCCACGGCAATTCATAACAAAACAGAGTGGTGTTGAATCGGAGTGGATTTAGCTCATAAATAGGCAAGTTTTGGACAAATATCCCTTTTCAATCGAGAAATTATTCATTTATCTTACTTTTGATGTAAATTTTATTGAAAAAGTTCACTTGAAAGTATCCAAATTTGCTGTTCAAACAGCGACAAAATTCGATGTCGGAGTTTGCTAAAGGAAACTATGAAGGAGCCGATAAGACCCTACGTACACGATGAATATCAGAATGAAAAATAACGTACGTAGGGGCTTATAAATAGGACTACACTCACTGGAGCTCCACTATCAATTGGTGACTGGACATTTCGGCCCATAACAATTTCGGCCCATAACGATTTCGGCCTGTGGTTTGGTGTATCATAAATATTGTACGACCTGACGAGTCCTTTTACTAACTGTTTGGTGGATAAAATTGCACTTTTGAATATTGTTTGTTTTGCATCAATAAACAATTTGGATATTTTTTTACGTCCTGATGGAATGTATACACATAGTAAAAGAGTATGTACAATATGAGCAAAGGAAAACCAATATAATCATACGGCAGACGTTAAATCTTGGTTTGTATCGAAGATCAGACTGTAAATATCATGTGTAATCCTGTCTAGACCTACTCCATCCGCAAAAGATACTAAGTTGCCATCGACAGTGGAAGAGTTGAGAACTAAATTTCCCATCTCCTAAATTTTGAATTATCTAAGTTTAGCATCAGGTAGCGAACGTTATAAATTGAAGAGTTTTCATCAATTTAAAAGTAAATCTGATCTTGATGTACGCTCTCCACGACGGATATTTAGGTCTCCGTCGGAACTGAAATGGTCAAGTTAAATCGTTAAATCCATTGTTTATTGATCTTTTTACCTCCTTTTTTGCAGGCAAATTTAATCATACTCTCTTTTTTGGGTCCTCCAATCTGGGTTAAGGGTTTAAACCATCCAGTAATGTCATAATATCGTCAAAAATATCCGTCAAATTTAGGTGCACGCTTCGTCGCGTTTTATTATCTTGTGTGTTGTGAATCTAGTCTCCTTGACAACCAAGTAAATGTGAAACGGGTATTTTATTATCATATTGTGCTAATTAGAAGTACGGAGCAGTGTAATTAGTAATAAAACTGTCATAATTGCCCTAAAATGGTGGTGATCAAAGACAACTGATATCAACAGAAGTTCCAAGTTCTGACTTGTATACTGTAACAATTTTGTGCTAAATTTCTCCTCCAAATCACTTTTTCTGGGGTCTAGAAATACTCGTATCACAATCTCATTCTGTTTTTCAATTCTTAGCTGTTCTTTAGAAATGCTTTTTTTAAAATACTACAAGGCATGGGTTAAAAAAAAAAAAAAAAAACATGAAAACCCATGACAAACCTAGTATCAAATTAACATCGTCCGATCATAGCCCCTTCAAACTGACTTTTTTAAACCTAGATAACAACTTTATATAGCTGACTTGTATAGACGCTATATAATTTATAATGTTGGAGCTGGGATATCAATTACTACGAAAAACGTCAGAAAATTTCTTATGAAATAAAGTCTATTATCGAACGACGTAGATCGGAAAGGGAGAGGTGTTTACTTGTCGGCGTGAGTGCTCTAAAATTTGTGTAATTTAAGACGGGGGAAAATAATTGACATAACATAACATAACATAACATAATCTTTATTTGGCATTAAATATACACATATTCATAGCCAATACAAATACAATAAGCACGAGATGCGAAAAGAATGTATGTACATATACAAATTGAAAAAAAGTGCGTGTCGGTAACACATGAAGTAATTCATGTTTTCCGAAGGAAAATAATTGAATGGATGCAACTTCAGTAATTATTTTCAATAATAATTAGCACAATCAGTCTTGTTTTGTGGATATTTTTATTCGTGATAATGGATTGTTTACCAAGGATTTATGTTTTTAACCCTTTATCACACAATCTCGAGTTATAACGACCCCCAAGGAAAGAGACTTTTGTTAACATTGTCGGAAAAGGAGAAAATGCTGATAACCAGCCTTGCCTCCTTTTACCACCATGTTTTCTACCCATTCAAGGACAGATTTCATAATTTGTGCAGCATTTACTTTGACGTCTGAAATTACTTCAATTTCGATCAGTCTAAAATTTCGTCGTTTGGTAAAAAGTTCAAGGACATGGTAAGGTAACTGTTTTTAAGTTTATTTCACTATAGCATCCAGATCAGAGAAGAATTTAATTGCTTAGTTAGCACTTAATTTTTCTCCTGACCTAAGATGACCCTATCGATGTCGTGGGTACTAACTCATTGTCTACATGTAATAGTTCAAAACAACACAAGGTTTTTAGAAGGATTGCATAACGTTTTTCATGCTGAAGTCCAAATTAACACTTTCATCTGTTCCATGGTAAAATTGGGAAAAATATGGATTTGTGGTATTGCCGAGGTATGTATAACTTCCCAAATTTTCATGAAAAAAAAAAATTAAAATGATATCTGGAATTTCAAAATTCCTAGAAATTAGTCCTTACTGAAGGCTCTGCATAATGAACTATCCTTAGAAAATATACGTTCTTCAGCTAAAACTGAGTTTGAAATTAGTTATGACTGGCAAGTTTACAAGTCTGGAAATGCCTTTGTGTTATTTCAAACAATGACGCTAATCCTCCCTTGCCCAATACACAACGCGGCTGTTTTGTTTGGCAAACCTTCGAAGGAGTAGGACCAGCTGCTAAAACAATGTCATATAAAAGCAATCAATCAACACAAAGAGTGATAGCAAGACAGGTCGGAGCATGCAAGCTGACAGACAAACAAACAGGGAAACATTCAAGTGTCGTTCAATTGGTATTTAGACTATGGGCCGAAATCGTAATGGGCCGAAATTGCTATAGGCCGAAATTGTAATGGGCCGAAATTGTTATGGGCCGAAATGTCCTGGAATCTCCCTTGACAATATCCCACCCACTTTTTTTACAATACCAATTCGACAAAGATGCGGTATTGATAACTATTATGACGAAAATAAAACTTTTGAAGTCTATAAATAACTTAACCATTTTGCACTATGGATTAAACGTCTGTAAGAGCATTCTTTGTTGGCCTCAATGAGGTCTTTTTTGACTTCAGCAAGATTCCAAGTTCCCACTTCCGCCATTTTGTATTGGATGGGCCTAGTGTAAAACGGTTGAAACTAAAACCACACGCGTCTGCAAATCAAGAAGGCATTCATATTGATTATGATTATAGTAAATATAGAATTTTTATGTATGTTATTTATATATCAATAATAATATATTTTAGCATTTTTTTTTTTTCGAAGTATCAATACCTTTAAAGCAACTTTTTACATCTAAATTACTATGAAAGTTATTTCTTACTTTTTTCCCAACAAGTATAAATTTGACTAGAAAATGTATGCACATTTTCTAAAATTGTAATCAGCACTACTCTGTCGATTATTTGTTTATCCAAACACCCTATAAGCGATTCTTAGTCATACCCAAATGATAAATGTATTAAATAATAGTGGTATAACCAAGACACAAAAATCCTGTTGATCAATAATATATTATCTTTATGTATTTCAAAGCTGTATGTGAAAAGTAATTTTTCAACCCTCAACCAAACAAACCTATGCCTTTCACGCTTCTGAGATAGAACTTTTAGAGAGTGTTTTGGAAACAGAAGAACTTGTTTGTTTAAAACCCTGCTCCCTTTTCCCACAATGCTTCCTATACTATTGAATATATATTTTATCTTATTCCCCATAATCACTAGTGCATTGAACTGTCTTCTGTAATCTTCTTCAATTTTCGATAACAGAAATTTGTCTGTTTGGTAGAGGATTAAGATAAACATTTTCAACTTGATCTTTGAAAATTGAACAACATGAATGACTCATGTAAGGGGTAGTTGGGATGGCTCTCCAGCCCTACGCTCCAAAGATAAACAGGGACAATAAATGGGTAATTACCGAAATTAAAAAAATAATAATACTGATATAACTACAACCATTCTACAAAAAAATCAAATTTCAATGCTTTTATTATCAAACAATTTAATAGCTGGACCACTTGTGATCTAAGATTCTGAAAATTACAGTATAATTTAGGAAAAGAACTACATGAAATAAGAACTGAGTTGGGAAAGAATGTCTTTAAAAAAATCTAAGATTCTAAAATTACAACATAGTTTAGGAAAATGGAAAATTCTTACATGAAGTAACAATTGGATTGAAGTAAAAAAAAGAAATATTTTTTAAAAAAAATAGTAGGCTGAAGAGGAACTTGAAAAGGAATATTTTAATCTCGTTGTGTGTGTGTGTGTGTGTGTGTGTGTGTGCTCAACTGGAAGAAAAATAGTCACAAGTAACTTCGACTGCAATTACTTCTTTTTCCTCATTGTTTTTCATTTTGTTGAAGAGTGGAATTTTTTATTAGATATATATATCAAGATTACATATTAATCCAAACTGTTGTTGAAAAAGGAAAAACAGTCTTAAATAATTGTACAGACACCTTTTAGTATCTCATCACGATTCGAGTTCCCATCCAAGCACTATAACCACAGCTACTTGAACAGTACTATGCTTTAAGTAATCATATAAATAAGTTTGCTCTCCATGATGCATTTATGTGCACTTTATATAATGAACCAAAATCTGATGAGGATGGTCCAATTACACTTTTGTAGACATAGGGTATTGGGTAATGTTAAAAAAAAAATCAAATTACTTGATCTAAATAATACAAGAAAATGATCATTCCCTGTCATATTAATCAACGTGTTATGGTGTAAATAAATACCAAGGGTATCAATGGGGTCCAAAACCTGCTAGTCAAATTATCTCCCTTTCCAGATGAAGACCAAGGGTAACCCAATAACAGATTGGTCCTTTTACCTTAATTCCTTCACCTTTATCATTAATTCTCTTGGGAATGTTGCGATAAATATGGTATGATTTATGATACATGTGTAAGGCCCACATGTAATTTCATATCAAATTATATTCTCAAACGTCTGAAACTACATATATATCGATAAGTAAAACAATCTAACAAGATTTATATGAGCTATTAGCTCAAGAACATTACTGTGTGGTGCAACAAAATCAAGGATAAAAACCGAGTAATCCCCTTATCAGGATCATTGTAGCACTGGAGAGGAATCAAGGGAAATAACTGAAGAATGGCCCTCATTAGCGATACCAGTGCTTGTACGTTAGTGTCATAAATGTGCGAGCAAACCCACCATCAGCAGAAGCATGTGCATATTACTATTTATCTGATTTCATTATCAAAGGCAGCGCATTCAGCCTTGCCGAAAAATCGCTAAGCCTAATTCTAAGGGGCCAAGAGATATGGCTCCAAAGTATCTTTGTTTTTCGAACAGATTAATTATATAAAAATTAAAAAAAAAAAGGGGGGGGGGGGGGTTTACACAGGTCTACGTGCTGAGGTTTAAATCAAACATGGACAACCACCTATAGCATTTTAAAAAAAGCAGAAAAAGAGAACAAAGTTGCTACAACTTGATAGAGTCTAGATGAAGATGATTTTATTTGCCTCTAGATCTGTTCTAGAAGACTCGGCTGCAACTATATCTAAAGGCCCGTAGTGCCGTCCAGATTCAGACTATTTGTCAAAATCTTTGTAAATCTACCATTCAGTAGGAAGAATTGTTGACATTTGTTTTTGCTTTTGGACCTGTTGTCTTGCATCTTGAAAGAAACAGTGCTAAATTATGTATTATTGTGAGGAGCAAACTGCAGCAGGATTTCCCCCCTTTTAAAACAAAGAAAAAATGCACGTGAAAATTATAATGAAGCCTCCCCAAGCATGCGCATGCGCCACTGTAGCGTTCTCGGCAACAAGCATTTCCGGTAAAAGGGCTTACATATTTTCAGTTGAGTGCCATTCTAAATGATGTATCGTAAGGAAAAGCCCCTTCCACTGAAAAGTAGCGCATCTATACTCTGTAATAATTTAACAGTACTCAATAATGTTGAACGCGGTTCACTGAATTATGCTGTCGTCCACAAGTATTTGATAAATATGGTTTGCACAAGTACAGATGGTTCGCAGGTGACGCATAAGCAGGTAGTTTGTAAGGAACCGTCGGCAACACAACAAGGAAACTCTATGATAATGCAGGTAAATTCCATGCAATTTAACTCTTAAGCACACAACAAAAAATTAGATAAGTCTAAATTGAAAGCATTTGCAGACGACATAATAAATGTGACTGAAAAAATAGAAATTTGTTTTTGGAACGTTAGAAAACATTATGGGAAATGGAGAAAATGCTGGTTATCAGCATTGTCTCCTCTTCCCACAATGTTTTCGAAAAGCTTCATTCTCAGAATCATTACATCAGGATTGTGTGGTAAAGGGTCAAACTAAGACGACAGATGTTTAGACTTGACCAAACTGAAAGCATTTGCAAAATGAATGTTGCTCGAATGATAGGATTCCTATTGTATGTGAAAGTTTAGAAAACACTGTGGGAAAGGAAGAAATTGCGGGTTACTGGCATTATCCATTTTCCCAAACTGTTTTCAGAAGTGTTCTTTTTCAGGGTCTTAAAAACAAGGAATTGTTTGGTAAAGGATTACCCCTTTACCAAATGACAAATATTTAGCCTTGTCCAAATTAAAAGCATTTGTAGACGACAAATTTAGTTTACCCTAAATATTGTTATTTGTCTAAGAAAAGTTAGAAAACATTGTGGGAAAAGGAGAAAATGCTGGTTACCAGCATTTTCTCCTTTTCCCTTAATGTTTTCAAAAGGCTTCTTTCTCAAAGATTGTTAAAAGTCGGGATTGTGTGGTAAAGGGTTAAACATGTAACTTCACCCTTAATTTGGTTTACTTGTATTTTTATGACTCTGAGGTAGGAAGCTGTTTGAAAACATTCAGGTGAAAAGTCTTTTCCCCACAGTATTTTCTTCTCTTTTAAACCAGCATTATAACTAGAGTGCAAGAAACAAAAAATTGATATAATAAAGTTTTCTTAATTAATGATTCAGTTTTGTTTTTATTGATGAGGGACTTAATGTATATATATGCCCTTTTCTCATATTTTCATATTGTCATAAATGTGATAGTTTCTTACATGCCATCAAAGTGGACAAACACAGCACAGATTTAATTTACATCTACCAATAGACAGGATAAGAGTCAGAATTCATTTGTGGAATAGGAAAAATACAACTAACCTATTTAACCAGCATTGGGACTTGACCAGACGCTTTCCCATAACTTCGTGAATCATTAAAAAAAAAAAACCCAAAGTCATTTCAAATGTTTTCAAATATGACATCATACTGGGGGTATTCATATTCTTTTTACTTATCATAGATACCTTTTTTGTGGCATACTTCTAATTAATGGGAATTTACTGAATAGAAATGCTGTGTTGCACAGACAACTGATGAATTATGGAGAAAAAACATTATTTGAGACAAAAATGTGATTTTTACAATCGTGATATTATTTTTGACACTTTATCAGTATAGTTATTCATAATTATGTTCATTTGCTAATTTTGAATTCTAATGTTGAAAGTGACCATTTTTTGCAAATGTTTCCCTCTGATCAAGTTGCTTTTTCAAGGAGTTGAAGATAATCAAGATAAAATACCTCAGTTATTGAAAGGTTGCAAAAATGAACTAATCAAACATTCTTCTCTTATTTTTTGTCAATTTTAGACAAGATGGGTCGTTTTACCTTGTGGTAGATCAGTCTTAGTGTTGACTTCTCTTGGTGGGATACAGGTAATTTTTGCTTTTTCGTTATCTACCCCTTGTAGCAGTGAATCAATGAACTGGACATTGACAGACGCACCTTATCTGTTTTGAGGTGTGTAAATTGCGACATCAAGGCTTTTGTTTTTCAGAATATCTTCAAAGAAGCAGACAGTGCAGATCCAAATTCAGACTTCATGTTCTGTGCTGTCTGATCCTTGATCTACACTGCTTAAAAAAGCAAAATAAATCTGGGCACAGTTCCACAAAGGTTAACCCTTTACCACACAATCCTGAGTTTTAACGATCCTGAAAGTGGAGCCTCCTGAAAACATTGTAGGAAAAGGAGAAAATGATGTCATTTGAGCTACAGTTAATTTATTTTCTGCAAATGCTTTCCATTTGGTAGAGTCCAAAATTTTATCTGGTGGTTAAGGGTTAACTTTTATCCTGCTAAATAAATTAAATGAAACTTTCAAACTGATAGAAGAAACCCAAACTTTGCTATATCAAAGTATTTTTCAGGTGAAAATATATCCTTTTCGGACAGTGTAGATCCAAATTCAGACTGCATGTTCTGTGCAGGTCATTGAGTTGCGCATAGCAGCGTAAGGGTTAATATACTCTATAACTCAGTGTCACCTCCTGCAAATTACTTTTTTCTTATCTTGCAGCAGCCCAGTTTGGAAAACATTTTGGCAAAAGAGATTGCTTATAACAACCAGTGTCTCATTTTTCTCCAGCCTCTTTCACATATTGTCATATATTAAACCCTAACTCTTTGCCAAACAATGAAAATATAGACTTGCCCACGTTGAAAGTATTTGCAGACGACAATTTCACTCTTTACCAAACGACAAAATTTTAGAATGGTCCAGATTGGAAGCATATGCAGACGACAATTTAAATGTAACTCAAAAGATGGAATTTGTCTTTCATAGGGTAGAAAACATTGTGGGAAAAGGAGAAAATGCTGGTTACCAGCATTTTCTCCTGTTCCCCAATGTTTTCAAAAGTCCTCTTCCTCAGGATCGTTAAAACTCAGGATTGTTTGGTAAAGGGTTAAGTGTGACTTACATGATGGAAGTTGTCTTTAATAGGGTAGTAAACATTGTCGGAAAAGGAGAAAATGCTGGTTACCTGCATTTTCTCCTTTCCCACAATGTTTTAAAAGGCTTCTACCTCAGTGTCGTTAAAATTTGGGATTGTGTGGTAAAGGGTTAAAGTGCCTTTCACAGTTATAGTTGCCTTTGCGGCCAGTGTAGATTAAGATCAAACTGCACAAAACATGCAGTCTGATCTTTGATCTACACTGTCCAATTTGCTGAGACATCCTGGACAAAAGCAACCTTGAAAATTGCAAATTCTTTGGGTCTTATTTTTAGACTGATAATGTGTAAATTGACTTTATTTAGTGCTCTAAGGGTTATACCTGAATTGATTTGTAATATACCTATTGTTACAAGATTGCTTTCAAAGTCATCTACCGCAAATGTATTACAGGAGGAAATGATTTACATATGAGCCATGCCCTGTGAAAAGAGAGCTTAATGCATTTGCAGACAAAAGTTACTGTTGTGGCTAAAATGGTGGAATTTGTTAGAGGGTAGAGAGCGTTATGGAAGTAGGGAGAAAACGCTGGGTACCGACATTATCATCTTTTCCAGTGTTTCCTCAGGGGCATTAAAGGACTGGATTATTTGGCAAAGGGTTAGAAATTAATACAAAATGTATTTTTCTTACAGATGTTTGAATACGATGGATCAGCTATGTTGTTTTGGTATGCTCTAGCAGAATCACCTAGTCCTGAAACAGCTGGTAAGAGATGAACATTTACAACAATACGAAACATGTTTTCAACCCTTTACAAACTAGTACCATGCTTTTATGACCCTGAGGAAGAAGACTATTAAAAAACCTTGTGGAAAAAAGGAAATGCTGATTACCTTTTCCCATTATGTTTTCTACACTTAACACTTAACCCTTTACCAGACCACAAAATTTTAGCGTAGTCCAAATTGAAAGCATTTGCAGACGACAATTCTAATGTGGCTCAAATGGTGCATTTTTTCTTTGATAGCATAGAAAACATTGTGGGAAAAGGAGAAAATGCAGGTTACCAGCATTTTCTCCTTTTCCCACAATGTTTTCAAAAGGCTTCTTTCTTAGGGGCATCAAAAGGCAGCATTATGCGGTAAAGGGTTAAAATGCTTTTGCGACTATAGTTGCCTTTATGGCCAGTGAATCTCAAGATCTGACTGCACACAAAATTTGCAGTCTGATCTCTGATCTACACTGTACATTTTACTGAAACATTATAGAAACAAAATGAAACTTGAAACCGCAATTATTGTGGTCTTAAAACATCTGTTTGGTTTTTGGTGCTCAAAGAGTTAACACAAATTCTATCAGTTGAGACACATTTAATTTGTTGTCAAATGCCTTCATTGTAGACAAGTCAAAAGAAATATCCATTGGCAAAGAGTTAAAGAAATATCTCAGTGATATCAGAGACATAGAAAACACAGTTGAAAAAAGAATGTCACACAGATGCATCAAATTTAACCAAAAATACTCTGCAAAAAACATCAAATGGTGTCTACAAATTTCAAAATTTTCTGGGGAAGATGGTGCCTGGTTTTATGCATATGGTTGGTGCCTGGTGTTATGCATTTGGTATTGCCAGTGCATATTTTGAAGGCTATACCCCAGGCTGTTGACATTGTTGCGTTTATTTGTATGAGGATTATTGCAGACCTCTGCAAAAGTACAAAAATGATCTAGTAGTTTTTGTGAATTGGTTTGGTCTACCATCTTATTCTCGTAGGTTAACTCTTTACCAGATGACCAAATTTAAGATTTGCACATGTTAAATTTAATCTTTACCACACAATCCAAAGTTGAAAGAGAAGGCTTTTGAAAAAATTGTGCGAACAGGAGGAAATACTGGTAACCAGCATTTTCTCCTTTTTCCACAATATTTTGTACCCTACTCAAAGATAGAAATCATCAGTTTATCTAGGTTTATTTGTCGTTTGCAGATGCTTTCAGTTTGTTCCAGTCCAAAATTTTGTCATTTGCTAAAGGGTTTAACTCTTTAACACACAATCCCGACTTTTAACAACCCTGAGAAAGAAGCCTTTGGAAAACATTGCAGGAAAAGGAGAAAATGCTGGTAACCAGCATTTTCTCCTTTTCCCACAATATTTTCTACCCTTTCCAGAACAAATTTCCTTTTTTAAGTTACAGTCATTTTGTTGTCTGCAAATGCTTTCAATTTGGAGTAGTCTAAAATTTTGTTGTTTGGTAAAAAGTTAAGCATTAGAGAGAAGTTATAGTACATCTTTTACACTTTGGATTGTCACATAGTGTGTTTGCAAAGTAGTTGTTTCAAGTCCCAATGACTGCAGCTTTTGTTGTGTTTCATTCCATTTACCATTTGAGAAAGTACAGTCATGTCTCAATGAAAATACTGTATCAAATACTGAGTTTATAAAAAAAATAATATTGATAATAATTAAAGAAAAAATGTTAACAATTTAGTGTAAGTTGCGTTAGACATTGTAATAATTTGTGCATTTTAGATCAAAGTAATTTTGGGAGAGGAATCACAGGTTTAGCTGACAATCTTATTTGTGTGGGTAAGTATGCATTATCAATGTCTTTAAAGTGCCTTTCAAAATAGAAATTACTCTGCGGCCAATGTAGATCAATATTAGATTTCACAAAACATACAGTCTTATCTTTGGTCTGCATTGCCTGCTATGCTTAGGCATTCTGGCTAAAAGCAACCTCAAAAAGTGATATTACTTTGTCATTTTTTTCGAGACTAGAAATGTCTGTGTATTTGGTGCCCAAGAGCTTTATAACCTACAACAGTTACTAAACAGATTTATTTCACTACATTAATAGACTGTAGTCTATCTGTTTCCAGTATAGCTTTGTTTCAGCTATTTAAAACCATTTAGTGTCTCTTCATGAAAACAACATTCAGTGCAGCTGCTCACAGACTTTTAGATAAAGTTGGACACTCTCATTCTTGCATGTTGTTTCTTTGTTTAAGCATATGCTAATAAGTATTCACATGACAGATTTTTATTAGAAAAGAGTCTAAAAAGCATTGTTCCTATTATGTCATGTCTTTTGTTGTGTACTCAACACAAGAGTTTCCAAAAGGAAGAGTTATTCAGTATCAGTGTTTTATGGACATGCTGAACATTTTTACTTACTTTTTCAGGGACACAACAGGGCCATATTCTAGTGTTTAGTATTCCACCCAAGGGAACAAATGTAGCTCTAACAGATACTTTAAAAGGCAAGTCGAATCTCTCCTCAGAATTTTTCCTCCTTTAGTCTGTTAGTCTATCTGTCTGTTACTCTCCATGAATCCACAGGGAGTTTTGAACAAATAGCTTATTTATTATGTTAACCTTTTGTGTTACAAGCAAACCTTCCCACCTCTGTCATTCATATAGCGTTTGCAGCTGCTTTTTATGTATGTTTTTAAAGTCACTTCATGAATTGTCCTTTTCTTTCTTTCTTTCAAATATATCTGCTTAACATGAAATGTACTGGTATTTGGTACCTTAAAATACTTATAGTATTTAGTTGATACAGGGTATTCCAAAAGATATGTTACAGCATCACATATACATAATGTATATTGTTTGCAAGATAACAGAATAAGTTTTATACCATTGACAAGTTAAAAAATACAGGTTTATGACATATACATTATGTAAGGTAACGCTGAACAAGAAGGCGGCTAGCGCCCTTTAACTCTTTACCAAATGACAAAATTTTAGACTGGTCCAAATTGAAAGCAGTTGCAGACAACAAGTTAGATGTAGCTCAGATGATGATTTCTGCCTTTGATAAGGTAAAAAATATTGTGGGAAAAGGAGAAGGTGCTGGTTACCAACATTTTCTCCTTTTCCAACAATGTTTTCAAAAGGTTTCTCTTCTAGGGGTCATTAAAACTCGGGATTGTGTGGTAAAGAGCTAAATGGTATAAATTGTACTGTGCTATCGTTACCTCAGACATATTTGACACTAACATATGAGCCATGCTCTGTGAAAAAGGGGCTTAATGCATTTGCGAAAAGTATTGACCCAGGTCAGCCTGTGCAGGCTGACCTGGGCCGAAACTTTTCGCTATCGGTCAATTTTCTGTATGCTCAAGGACCATTCTACCTCATGATTAAATTGGTTGTTAAAAAAGGTGCCTATTACGGATCCGTAATTACATGATGGCTTGATAGGTATAATGTATTACGGAGATGCATTAAGCCCCCTTTTGCCAGAGCATGGTTCATATATTTTTGGACACCCTTTGCATTTTTTACTCTAAAGTCAAACCTGTGCATGTGGTTACTTGTATTAAGTGACCACATGTTGTAAACAGTCATAAATCTTGGTTCTGAAATCTGAGGTTTAATGATAAAAGTGCCTTTTCCTAACAGTCCCTTTTGTTTCAGAAGCCAGTATTGTTTGTTCCCTTAAACCTTTATCACACAACTAAGTTTAAACTTTGCCAAACCAAAAGCACTTGTGAATGAAAAATTAAATGTGGCTCAAATTGTGGAGGTTGCTTTTGATAGGTTAGAAAACATCGTGGGAAAAGGAGAAAATGCTTGTTACCAGCATTTTCTCCTTTTCCAACAACATTTTCAAAAGCCCTCTCCCTCAAGGTCGTTAAAACTCAGAAAAGTGTGGTAAAGGGTTGACTACCATACCTCTTAAGAATGGTTTTGTTGTATTTTAACAGTTCATAAATGTGCAATAGCAGATCTTACCTCTGAAGGGAAAATTTTAGTGAGTAGTGATGAAGAAGGAAATATCATTACATGGAAATATGACCAGTCTTTGTCACAGATGACAAAAATACCTGGAAATGGGTAACATATCAATATTTGATAATTTTGTAGAATGTCTCTTTTTCTTTTCCTACATTGTTTTACCTGTCCTTGGTCCTATTTGTGTAGGCTTATTTGCCCGAGATCTTTATGCAGAATATCATCTTGATAGTTATTACTCATCACTTGCTGCAGACAACTTAAAGACCCAGTGGCACCCAAACAAACAATGCAACTGTTAAGATGCATTTAAATTTAAATCATGCCATGTGAAAGTAAGGAAAATATTTCAAAGATTTCTGGACAAAAGCAACCTTGAAATTGCAATTAATTGGGTCTTACCGGTACTTCGGTACTGAAAATGCTTTTAAGTTGAAACCATTTGCAGATGGCAAATTCATTGTGAAGTGAATGATTGGACTTGTTTTTGACAGGTTAGAAAACAAAGTGGGAAAAGAAGAAAATGATGGTGACCACCATTTTCTTCTTTTCCCACTCTGTTTTGTAAAGGTTTTTTTTTTAAGGGTCATTATAGGTAGGGATTGCATGTTAGAGGGTTCGCGTTAAAAAAAATGTTTACATGTGAATGTAATAATTACTGTTTTTCTCTATAATTTCAGAGATCCATGCAGTAGTTTGGGATTATGGAAAGGTATAATTGTTGGTGCCTTTGGAAATGGTCAGATAAAAGTGTTTGATTGTACAACTGGTAGAATAGGGGCATGTGTGAACGCTCATGCTAGATGGATCAATGCTATTGATATAGCTAAACACAGTGGATTGGTAATTTGTGTTTTTTTTTTTTTTTTTGTCAACTACATGTGAGCCATGCTCTGGCAAAAGGGGGTTTTATGGGTCTCTCTGATGCATTATACCAAGCAAGTAACCCCATTACTATGGATTCATAAAATCCATTTGTCTATCAGCCAGCTGAATCCTGAGGTAGAATTGTCCTTGGACATGCAGAATGTTTACAAATGGCATTAGTTTTTGACCCATGTCAGCTTGCACAGACTGTGCAAGCTGACATGGGTTGATGAATTTTGCAGATACATTAAGCCTCCTTTTCACAGAGCATGGACCTTTTTCCTCATTGTTTTCTACCCTCCCAAAGGCAACTTTTAGTCATTTGTGTAACATACAGTTTGTTGTCTGCAAATGCTTTTAATTTGGACCTGTCTAAAATTTTGTTGTTTGGTAAAGGGTTATGATAAACATTAACCAATGTTGGTGTTACCTATTTTACAAGTATACCGTCCAAGTTCAGTGAACGTATTGCCACACATAATTTGTCTTTGTTGATGCTTTCACAGTTAACAGTTTTAAGAAAGTACAGGGAAAAAAGTCATTAGTTTGCCTGGTTTTCCACAAATGTTTTCATGTCGTCAAACATTCAAGCAAGCTACTTTTTACCTTCCTTCAGATGTTTCTTCTTAACTCTTTACCACACAATCCTGAGTTTTAATGACACTATAGAAGTAGGTTTTTTAAAACATTGTGGGAATAGAAGAAAATGCCAGTAACCAGCATTTCCTTCTTTTCCCACAATGTTTTCAAAGATCTCAAAGACAGACACTGTCATTTGTGCCCCATTTTTTTTTGTCACCTGCGAACACTTTCAATTTGAACTGGTCTAAAATTTTGTTGTGTGTTAAAGAGTTAAGTCACTTGTGCAAGTTTGGCTATGAAATTGATAAATGGACAATCATAGAATTTTTAGTTCCTTAATTAGAATAATTCTAAGAACAGTGTAGACATAGACCAGACTGCAAAGTTTCTGCAGTCTCATCTTAGCCATATTTGAAAAAGCACTTATGTTGCCTGTGGTACATATGAAAAGGTACCTGGTCTGGTAACCACTTAAATTCCAAACCTACAGTTCAATTGAGATATAAATGTATAAATGTCTGTGAAGTAACTAGTAATTATAAGTTTTTGGGAATTTTCCAGGTTGTGTCAGCTAGTGAAGATACATTTGTTAAAGTCTGGCAGCTGGTTCCTGGTCCGAGCCCAAGTGTAAGTCATTGCTAAATTGTGATGTTTATAGCTTTCCAAATTTCAAAGAGAAAGTTTAAGTGTTGTCAGCCCTGTTGTCGTCTGTGTTGGTGCCATTGTTATGCAAAACTTTGACTGTTCTGGTACCATTGACCATGTATATTGGGAAAAGTGAACAACTGTTGTGCCTAGCACCAGAGCAGAACATTGTAAATATATGAGCCATGTTCTGGCAAAAGGGGGTTTAATGCATTGCAGTGATGCATTGTACCATGCAAGTCATCACATAATTGTGAATCCATCAAATCTACTTTGTTTATCAAATGGCTGACATGCAGAGGTAGAATGGTCATTCAACATGCAGAAAATTGACCAAAAACAAAAAGTTTGACATGGGTCAGCCTGCCAGGACTGGGTTGGAAAAGGAGAAAATGCTGGTTACCAATGTCAAATTTATGCCTTTCACACATTTTTAAAAGCTTTCTTTCTCAGTGTTGTTGAATTCGGGATTGTGTGTTAAAGGGTTAAATGAGTTCTTCATAGAGGCATCAGGAGATTAATTTCAAATTTTCATCTGTTAATATTTTCAGATTGAGTATAAATATGGAGACAGTGTGACAGATCTTCAGCTTACAGGTGTCAAGTTTATACATGATGGGGGAAAAGGTTTCTGTGTCACAGGATATGACAGCTCTGATATGATATTTTTTGTTCAATAAGGAATGTCCAAAGACATATAGCTTTATATTTTTTTTTTTTTAGTTTTTATTCATTTTTGTCAAAAATATAACCTTTAACCCTTTACCAAACAGCAAGATTTTAGACATGTCGAAATTGGAAAGCATTTGCAGACGACCATCTAAATATGGCTAAAATGAAAATGGTGTTGTCTTTCAAAACATTTGCTAACAACAAATGTAACTCAAATCAACAATTGTCCTTAATGGTAGAAAACATGGTAACAAAAGGAGAAAATGCTGGTAACCAGCATTTTCTCCTTTTTCCCACAATGTTTTCAAAACCTTTCTTTCTCAAGGTCATGAAGACTCAGGATTGTGGGTTAAAGGGTTAAATGATAATTTAACACATTTACTCCTGCAGACAATTTTTTGCATCTTGTTGCCGATGACCATTTTTGAAAACATTGTGGCGAAAGTAGAAATTTTTCTCTGAGCATTTTCTCCTTTAGCCACAATGATTTCATAAGTATTTTTATTTGCACTGAACCTTATGTTGACCATCCCTGTTCTACAAGTGAGCCATGCTTTGGCAAAAGGGAGCTTAATGCATCTCCGTGATGCATTATACCAAGTAAGTCATTGCATAATTCTATATTGACCCACAAAATCCATTTTGTCTAAAAACGGCTGAATTATGGGGTAAAAATGGTCCTTGGACATGTCAAAAATTAACAAAAAGCAAAAAGTTTCGACACAGATCAGCCTGCACAAACTGCACAGGCTGACCTGGGTTGATGCTTTTTACAGATGCACCAAGCTCCCTTTTCACAGAGCAGGGTTCAAATGATTTATAACTTTTTCTACTGCAAATGTGTCAAGAGGTAATGAGTTAACCTTTTACCAAACAGTCTCATATTTCCATAACCCAGAAGAAAATATTTTGGGAAAAGGAGGAAATGCTACCAACTTGCATTTTCTCCTTTCCCCACATTGTTTTCTACCCTTTACGTCACAAATACCATTACTTGAGTCATATTATGGAAGCACTTGGTCTTTCGTTGGAGTGGGCAAGACACCTCTGGGCCCTAACCTAGGAACTCGGGACACACATAAATATGTGAGCTGTTGGCGTGATATGACGGAAATAATGTTGAAAGCAGCATAAAATAACAGTCAGTTAATGAACCACATAAAATGTCTATAAATGCTTTAAAATTTTTGGTCAGTCCGAGGTTCATTGACCTTGAAGAAGAAGTGTTTTGAAATAATTGTGGGAAAAGGTAAAAATGTAGGTAATCAGCATTTTCTCCTTTGGCCACTCTGTTTTCTACTGTTCAGGACAATTTTAACTTTTTTAGGTACATTTGTTGTCAGCAAATACTTTGGATTGGGACATACATTTAGCTTTTTGTTTCAGTAGCGTACCCCTCTTCCGTGTCACTTTACCAAACAATCCTGTGTTTTAACAAATCTACAGAAGAAAGCTTTTGAAAACAATGTGGTATAGAGGAATATGTTGGTTACCATCATTTTCTTCTTTTTCCCACTATGTTCACAAAGTTTTAGAAAACAAGTATTATTACTTAAGATGAAACTGATGTTTTGTTTCCAAATGTTTTCATTCTAAAATTTTGATGTCTGGTAAAGAGTAAAGTGGGCATAAAGACCTGCAAATGTTAGCCAAGAATGCAATTTGATGTTTTTTTTGTTTTTATTGATCTTAGTTTTTCCTGAGCTTTTTACCTGATGACAAATTTTTAGACCAGTCCAAATTTAAACAAGTTGCACTTGAAAAATCAAATATTGCTCAAAAGATGGAGTTTGTCTCAAATACAGTAGAAACTATCATGGGGAAAAAGGAAAAAAATGCTGGATTCTCCTTTCCCTGTGATGTTTTCAAAACCTTACGTTAAAACTCGGATTGTGTGGTAAAGAGTTGTCTTTCCTTTGCTCTTTGTCTCACCTAATAAATATGGCCATACATTGAACACTGGCCTTCACAGGTCAAAGATAGCTGAACTGTAGAGCACCAAACAAATGCAGTCATCCATGCATTAATAAGACTTTTTCACAGATATTTTCTGATCACTTGTCTCCAAAGTATTCCTAATTCTTTAGTGACTAAATATTTGCATAAATTATTATATAAAGTTATCGAGATGTCCCTGTGGGAAGGTAAAGTTTTGAGAGGGTATTAGAAAATTAACGCACTTCTGTAGCTGTAATGTTAGTCAAAGTGCATTGTAGCTGTAGATAGTTCCAATATACTATTGGTTGCCATAAAATGCGAGACATGGGGCCATATTTCCCAACCACTCTGAATTCTTACCAACCCTAAATTCCAAGACTAAACATTTGATTAGCCGAGTTAATGTCTCAGCTGATCATATGGCTAGGCTTGGAAATTTGAATTAGAAATTAGAATGGTTGGGAAACACTAGTGCTGACTTTTTGCAAACAATTACCGTTTTCTTTGCTATGTTTGTCCTATTAACTCTTTACCAACAATCTGGAGTTTTAATGACCCTGAGGGAGAAGCCTTTTGAAAACATTGTGGGAAAAAGAGAAAATGCTGGTAACCAGCATTTTCTCCTTTTCCCACAATGTTTTCTACCCTATCAGAAATAGATATCAGCAGTTTGAGCTACATGTACATTTAATTTGTTGTCTGCAAATGCTTTGAGTTTGGTCAAGTCCAAAATTTTGTTCTTTGGTAAGGAGTTAAATTGTTGTTGATGTTGTTCCTTGGGGCTAATTGTCAAGTCACCCTATTAATAGACCAGATTTCAATGAGTCATTAGGACAGTAAAACATACTGATCCTATGCCTGGATCTGTATAGAAACATGGGAATACATGGAAAGTGCACACTGGCCGTGAAAAATCAGAAATAATGCAGATTCAGACACAAAGAAAATAAACTTATTAATCTTTCAATTTTTCATTTCTACTGAAATATGTATAGTTCATTACAAATCATATATTATTGTCAAGTTATAAGAGTTAAAAACTGGAAGCACATAAAATGCAGATGAAAAAGAGATATCTTAGCAGTTTAACCTTTTACAACATGGAAAAATGTAGACTTGTCCAAGTTGACAGTAGTTTGTAGATGACAAATGTATTTTCTGATAGTGTGAAATAACAGTTGGGAAAAAGAGAAAATGCTGGTCACGAGCATTTACTCCTTTTCCCACAATGTTTTCAAAAGGCTAATTTCACAGGATCATTAAAATTCTGTAGTGTAAGGTGAAGGATTAACATCATGGGATGTCAATTAGCATCAGATCTTTAACATCACTTGTCACTCTTTATCAAACAACAAAGTAGGAGACTTGTCCAAATTTATAGCATTCAAATGTGACAAATGTCATTCAAATGATAGAATTTGACTTTGAAGGGGACGAAAACATTGTTGGAAAATGAAAAATGCTGTTACATGCATTTTCTTCTTTTCTGACAATGCTTTCAAAAACCTTCTTTCTCATAGTCTTAAAAAATGGATTGTTTGGTAAAGGGACAAATCATTACCTCCTAAAACAAATCTGCAGAGACAACTTAGAAAATATCCTTGAAAAAAATTGGAATAAATTGTGGTCAAGCCTGTGATTTACCTGTGAAAACATTGGCAAAAGGAGAAAATGCTTGAATTAATTTCTCTTATTGCCGCTTATGTTTTGAAAACCAATCTGCTACAAGATGTAAGAAGTCATCATCAGAAGGTTGAGAGTTAGGCCATTAACTCTTTACCAAACAACACAATTCTAAACCTGTCCAAATTGAAAACATTTGCAGACAACAAATTAAATGTTCCCCAAGTCATGATTTTTTTTTTTGAAAGTGTAGAAAACATATATGTAACTAGCATTTTCTCCTTTTCAGTAATGTTTTCAAAAGCTTTCTCGCTTAGGGTAAGGGTTTTGTGTGGTAGAGGGCTAACTTATTCAGTATATTTGTTTGTTCATGAGACCATATCGAGTTGTTATTACTGTTGTTTCTGTTAACATGTCAAGCATAACCTTAAAACTTTTAGCTAACCCCCAACCACCCACTGTCCCCTTTTTCCTCACCTGTCTCCTTTGTTATGTGCAATTTGTGAAGTATTTAATTATTCAATAAAACAGAGATAGATGTAGAAGTTTGTTTTGATTTAATTTCGAGAAGTTTCTATCTTTCGAGCTGTTCCTAAATAAAGTGATAATCATCATTTTCTTTGAGATGTCAACCTGTTTAAAAAGAATGGTACCCCCCCCCCCCCGAGTTTTAATTTTACATACAAGTCTGTTCAAATTGATAATGAAAAAACAAAAAAGAATGAATTGCTGGGAAATTCATTAATGATTCATACATGTGTTTTAATATGATCATTTACATGAATAAAAGAGAGTACTTTTCTCCTACTTTTTTTTTTAACCCTTTACCAAACGACAAAATTTTAGACTTGTCGAAGTTGAAAGCATTTGCAGACGAAAAATTGAATGTGGCTCAAATGATTAAATTTGTTTTTGATAGGGTAGAAAACATTGTGGGAAAAGGAGAAAATGCTGGTTACCAGCATTTTCTCCTTTTCCCACAATGTTTTCCAAGGGCTTTTTGCTCAGGGTCGTCAAAAGTCGGGATTGTGTGGTACAGGGTTAAGGAACTGTATACAATTCGTGTTGAATGTATTTTTTGATAAGTAACTGGTTAGGATGCTCAAGTCCCTAATCAGTTTTAATCATATGGTGATTATTGCCACTGCATTTTGTAGTCCCCTAAACATGACATATAAGGAAAGTTTTAAGTACCGTTAGTTAACAAGAAAGCAAAGAGGCCAGCTGAAATGGGTAAATGTATATACAAGTAGACCTATTTCTGACAACTCTTAAATTAAAACTGTACAGTTTTGTACATGGAGAATTAAAATTTGCCTGCAAAGATGGACTAACAATTGATAATGACAGAAAATACATGTAGACAGCATGTCCAATTTGCTCAACATGTACTGACAGTTAATCAAGAAATAGTCCCTATCGCATGACAAGTATCCTTTAACTCTTTACCAAACAACAAAATTTTAGACTTGTCCAATTTGAAAGGAGCTGCAGACGACAAAATACATATGACTGGGAAATTAAAATTTGCTTTGACTTGATAGAAAACATTGTGGAAAAATGAGAAAATGCTGGTTACCAGCATTTTGTCCTTTTCCCACGATGTTTTCAAAAGCCTTCCCTTTCAGGGTCGTTAAAAGTCGGGATTGTGTGGTAAAGGGTTAAAAGCCATCTATTTATCACAGTCTCTGTGATTGTAATTTTTGATGGTGATATGCCCCCCTCCCCTACTAAGACTGCAAAATGAATGAATATTTCTTCATGAAATATTGTATATCCAGAAAGAAATCTGTTGTCAAAATCATGTTGTAAGATGCTTGAACACTTTCTGCAACCTTTTTTCAGATATTTAGCGCTTTACACAATAATTAAGTTTTGGACGACCATACTGAAAGCATTTGCAGACGACATATATGATGTAGCTCAAATGATGATTCCTGTCTAGGATAGGGTAGAAAACATTGTGGGAAAAGGGGAAATGCTGGTAACCAGCATTTCTCCTTTTCTCACAGTGTTTTCAAAAGGCCTTTTTCCTAGGGTCTTCAAAACTCTGGATTGTCCGGTAAAGGATTAACTTATTTTGCAATAGCATGGTCCACAAGCTAAATAACTATGATTTGCTTTGAAACACTCTGTTCTTGAACATCACAGATAGATTTTGTACCTTGTCTAAGGGGCACATATCTACCATTGCAGCACTGTAGGGTGTTAAACAATGAATTTGTATATAAGATCAGGAGAATAAAGCTTGTTTCTTTGGGTTTGTATCTTTTTGAGGGGAATGTGATGGTACATCTGGAAGCTGGAAGTCTGAAAAAAAAAAATTAAAATAGGATCAGTAATTTATCCATTTGTTACATTATGTAAAGTGCACTAAGATCTTTATCAAACATTCATGTAATTACATTTTTCCAAATTTCCTGCTTTTGTCTAGCCAAAGTGAGGGACCTACTGCACATTGTGAAAAGAGACACAAGGATTTAGCCTTTTACCAACCGATTCCATCCCAAATTTATGCAGAAGACTTCAGACATGCAAACAAGAGGAAACCCTGCATTTTCTTCTTTTCCCACTTTTATCTTAAGTTTAATTTCCTATGTCAATTGGTATGTGAGGGTGATGGGCATCCCTCACCATACTGAACGGTTTACCAGTACTAGATGAATACATAAACATTAAAAATGACCTGTAAGTAAACAACTATTAGTGTGACAATAAAGCTTTTTTGGAAGACAAAAAGTTAGAGGAAAAAAATGGAAAGGAACAAAAATGAAAATGTGTGTTGATTTTCAAATATATCCATACATCTTTTAGCTCATAGGAGGTTTGTTGTACATATTCTGCAATTGTCAAGTCATTCCTATTAATTTTCAAAAGTTCCCTTGATCTACAGACGTCCAAGTTAATCCTTTACTGAAAGTTCAAAATTTGCATGCACAGAAATCAATGAACATTTTAATTTCTGAACGCCTAATTTATTGTATTATAAGATCCTAAAAGCATGTTTCCCACAGTGCTTTCTACTTTTTCAAAGATCAATTTTATCAAGACAGTCACATCCGAGTTGTCATCTGCAAATCATTTCAGCATGAACATATCTAAATCTAGTTGTCTACAAAGGAATTTAATGCGGATGATTCTAAAATTTTGTTGCCTAATACAGAGTAAATACATTTGATTTCACTTGTTCAAAAAATAACAAATTTAATGCCACTTTACCCTCTAGCATTGCCAGCAAACTGCTATCACTTGCTTTGTCTTTCTGTTCTGTTTTATCTTGACTTAGTATTTCTGCAAGTTCTTTTTCTAGTTCATCATCAAATTCCTTTTGTGTGTCTCGTGCCCTACCCTCTAACCTCACAGAAGGTAACTTATTTAACCCTGAAGCACCAATTTCAGCACCATCGTCTTGTAATATATGGCTGAGTTCATCTTCCAACTCACTCTCTGTTGGTTCATCAACACCAACTTGTACTCCAAGCTCTGCAGAAAGGTCATCCTGACTCTGGCTAACCTGTTACCATAGAAACAAGGTAATGTCAACTTATTCAATTACAGTACAAATAGGGCTTATGACCTCCCCGCTGCTGACAGCTCTGGAAACATGCAGAGAAAAATAAACTGGTTGAAACAAGCAATTGCTACTTTTCAGAATAAAGTTTCCATACTGCCAACAATATTTGAGCCATGTTCCATGAAAAGAGAGTTTAATGCATCTGCAAAAAGTATAAACCCAGGTCAGGCTGTGCAGTCCTTGCTACTGGCAATTTTCTGCATGTCAAAGGACCATTCTACCTCTATCCAGTTGAATGTTAGACGTTATGGATCTATAATTGTGTTATGAATTGCTTGGTATGATGCATCATGGAGATGCATTAAATCCCCTTTTGCAAAAGCATAGCTCATTTTCCTTTTCTTAATTAACATAATGTCTGTTAACAGCTATCACATGAATAAGCAGACCTCTAGATAAGAGGGAGTGATGGTATTCTAGAGCCATTATTTCTCTTCTAAACCGTATGTTGTGGGTACTGATTAGAATCGTCTCGATGAGATGATTTTAATGAGTACCCATTACATAAGATTTAGTTGAGAATAATATTTTCAATTTTGAAATCAAAATCACTCCATCTACCTGGAACTCTGAATAAGTATTATCCGTTCATGTCCATAGAGTAAAGGCATTTACAGGATTTAGAAACTGAAATGAGACTCTGGACATATTTCATTCTCAATGGAAACCAATGATTTTTATTGAATTTTATCAAAATGAAAATACCTGCAACAAAACAACAGAGGAAATAATTAAAAGGATCAACACTGCTGATAAGCCACAAAAATTTGATTAACCCATTGCAATAAAAGCAGTTTTGCTTTGATACACCATTTAGCATGCAACAAAGTAGAACTGATTGATGGATATAACCCTTCATCACACAATCCCAACTTTTAACGACCCTGTGAAAGAAGCATACTGAAAACATTGTGGGAAAAGGAGAAAATGCTGGTTACCAGCATTTTCTCCTTTTCCCACAATGTTTTCCTCCCTTCCCAAAACAAATTTCAATTTGTCAATCACATTTATATTGTCGTCTGCAGATGCTTTCAATTTGGACCAGTCTAAAATTTTGTCGTTTGGTAAAGAGTTAAATGATGCTGAAGACATGCTTACAGGAGCAATCACTTAACACTTTACCAAACGACCAAATTCTAGACTTATCTAAATTGAAAGCATTTACAGACGACAAACACAACATGTCTCAAATGATGGAGCTTTTCTCTAAAAGGTTAGAAAGCACTGTGAGAAAGGGAGAAAATGCTGGTAACTGCTAGTTACCAGCATTTTCTCCTTTTTCCACAATGCTTTCAAAAGGTGCTTACGTCAGGGTCATTAAAACTTGGGATTGTCTGGTAAAGGATTAACTCTTTACCAAACGACAAAATATTGAACTCATCCAATTTTAAAGCATTTGCAGACGACATCAAAATGGCTCAAAAGATAGGATTTGCCCTTGAAGGAGTGGAAAACATTATGGGAAAAGGAGAAAAGGCTGGTTACCGGCATTTTCTTGTTTTCCCACAAAATTTTCTAAAGCCTTTTTCTTCAGGGTTGTTAAAAGTAGGGATTGTTAGTAAAAGATTAACACAAGTGATCTAATACCTGACCTTCATTGAAGTACCTTTCCCATAAACACCCCCCCCAAAGCAAGGGATGCCTGTGAGGTTAACTCTTTACCAAACGACAAAATTTCAGACTGGACCAAATTGAAAGCTTTTGCAGATGACAAATTAAATGTGATTCAAATGATGTTTTCTGTCTTTGATGGAGTAGAAAACATTGTGGGAAAAGGAAGAAAATGCTGGTTACCACAATGTTTTCAAAAGTCTACTCTTTCAGGGTCCTTAAAAGTCAGGATTGTGTTGTAAAGGGTTAAGCCAACGTAACCACTGAGTAACACAGGACCCCTAGTTGTACAATGAAGAGTAAAATAAACCTACATCAGCTAGATTATCCATGATTTCTGAAACATCCTCTGCTGTACTTTTAGCAGTGATTCCCTTCAAAATGGCTGTACCACCTTCAATTGCTCTTAAAACCTGTAATTATATCATGTACTTCTTAACATACATAAAATTCAATTCAATGAATATTAACCTATATATTTGTAAATAACCCTCAAGTAAAAAGCTCTGTAAGAAAGTAAACTCCAATGGAAAACATCAAGAATTTCAATTGAATTATTTAGACAAGTCTGTACAATAGATTGGACACAATGGGCGTATTCCACTCACCTGTTCTGGCACAATGTAATGGGTTCCAGAATACTCCTCTGGAACGGGCAAAAGAAATATTTCAGCACATGTGCCCTGTTCTGGAATGATGTTCTGAATGGAGCATTTTTGGAACATTGTTCTTATCAATATTAAAAATGTTTTGTCTTTCATTTGTTCTAAACTTTATAACAATATTGCTTGTCGATATTTGGTATATGTGTCTTTTCCCCTTTTCAATCTATTGTTGGTGATTAGAATGCTATTCTAACCTATGTCATAATTAAACATCAAATCTACAGCAAACTTTTCTAGAAAATAGGGAAACTGTACGGGCGTATTAAATCACCTCAAGACAATTTGCTGAGGGTTAGTTGTTATAATCACATAGCTCTTTAGCAAACATCAGAATTTCAGACTTGTCTAAAGTGAAGTATTTGCAGACGACAAAGTCAATGTATATATATGTCGATAATGATTCTCCATGTGACAGAATGTAAACTCATTTGCATCGAAAGCAACTGCAGGCAACAAATTAAGTGATCTTTGCCTGGGAAAGGGTATAAAACATTGAGCGAAAAGGATGGTAACCAACATTTTCCCCCTTATCCACAATATTTTCAAATGCCACTTACAACATTATTTCAGCAATATTGCGGCAGCCAGTGCACTTATCCATGCTTTCCTGGAGTGTCTAATAGCAGTACTTTTCAAAATATTCTCCCAAGCCACTGGCTGCTTTTCCACATAACCATAGTCAAAATAATGATCAGCTGTGAGGGGAAAATGAATCCTGTCACAATTACTATCATCAATCCTCACAATCCTCAGAAAAAAATTGGCCGAGCTGGGGATTCAAAGCAGCGACACCATGTTCTGAGGCCCTATACCCTACAGACTGTGCTTCCTAGGCTAAGCTACGACTAACTGCCTACAATCTGCTGCAGTTGCTTTTAGTGAAAATTCTAAAGTTGTAAAAGGGACATAACTGAGTCAAAGTTATTTTCATGGTTACCTGCCCCTGTTGTATGGGTTCTCCTTTTGATAATGACTAATTAGTCCAAGTCTGATGTAAATACCTGTGAAAATGACAGGGACACTATAAAATGTCCAAGTTTTTGGAATTCCAAGTGGAAAAGGGGACATAACTTTATCAAAAGTATTTTGATGGTTACCTGCCCCTGGGTTTCCCTTTTGATAGATAACAACAGATCCGAGTTTGAAGCAAATGTCTTCAGTAATGACAAAGATATAAAATGTCACAGTTTTTGCATGAAGATACAGACTACAACAATGCCAGGATTATGATGATACCTTGATGTTTTCTTTGAAAGTAGCCAAGCTAAAAACCTGCTAAAAAGCATCACGACAGAGAGAACTATTCACGGAGTTATTCCTTATCATATTTCATGTTGGAAAGCAAAGTTTTGTGAAAGAAACTATCCACTACTACATCTCTTACCATTTCATTGGATTCTGCTTGTTTGATTCTGTACAAAATGTCTTCTAAAGTGTCTAGTGAGCCTGTCAGCTTGTCTATTCTATTCTGTGCGAGTTTTCTTTTTCTCATACAACTTATTGCCTGAAACAGAAGTTAGACATTCTACATAAGATTGATTCTTTTTTTCTTCATATACATGAAACTCTTTATCACATAATCCCAACTTTTTACAACCCTGAGAAAGAAGACTTTTGAAAACATTGTGGGAAAGGAGACCAGCATTTTCTCCTTTGCCCACAATATTTTCTACCCTATCAAAAACAAAATCCAAAATTTTAGCCACAATTAATTTGGTGTCTGCATATACTTTTAGATTTATACCAGTCCAACATTTTGTAATGTGGTGAAGACTGAACAATTTCCAAAATTTGCCTTGTTTATATGATCTTGCAAAAGAGTTCTTAAAAACCTGCCAAAATCCATATTGTGAATAGGAGAAAATGCTGGGCCCAGTTTCAAGAAAATAATTAAGTCTTTTATTTTACTTAAATCCGCCAAGTGGCATATTTTCCGACTTGAGTTAGTTATTTACGACACAAAATACATTAACATTAACTCTTTACCAAACAACAAAATTTTGGACTCGTCTAAATTCACAAGATAAACGTGACTCAAAAATTAAAATTTGTTTTCAAAATGGTAGAAAACATTGTGGGAAAAGGAGAAAATGCTGGTTACCAGCATTTTCTCCTTTTCCCACAATGTTTTCAAAAGGCTTTTTCTTTGGGGGTCGTTAAAAGCCAGGACTGTGTGGTAAAGGGTATACAGACTTAGTAACATTATCAAATCCTAAGATGACATGCCCTTTCAGACTCAACTCAGCAAAGGACTTAAGTACATTAGCTGAGTTAGATCTGTTTATTTTGCTCAGATGACTCTCAAACATTGTGTCAAATCATAAGTTTGAGAATGTTATTACAGTCTGATAATGTTAGTGAAATGTGTCTCAAAAAAACAAAATGAACTTTCATAAGGACCTGAGAGCATAAGTGGATTTGAGTTAAATATGGGACTTAAGTTTTTTTGTGAAATCGAGCCCTGGTTATCAAAAGTTGTTCCTTTTTTGCCATCTTATTTTCAAAAAGGTCTGCAACATGATGAAAAATCATCTAAGGATGTGATGTGTTACGTTCTGAAGCCCAAACAGATCACTTTGTAGCCAACTGCACTTACAGCAACTCCTGTGTAAGAAACACCAACAATCCATCAAGATATGAGCCATGCTCTGTGAAAAGGGCACTTAATGCATCTGTGAAAAGTATCGACCCAGGTCAGCCTGCACAGGCTGATCTGGACCAAAACTTATCGCTATTGGTCAATTTTCTGTATGTCCAAAGAGCAGTCTACCTCATGATTAACCCTTTACCACACAATCCCAACTTTTAACGACCCTGAGAAAGAAGCCTTTTGAAAACATTGTGGGAATAGGAGAAAATGCTGGTAACCAGCATTTTCTCCTTTTCCCACAATGTTTTCTATCCTTCCCAAAACAAATTTCAATTTTTCAGTCACATTTATTTTGTTGTCTGCAAATGCTTTCAATTTGGACTGGTGTAAGATTGTGTTGTTTGATAAGGAGTTAAGTCAGCTGTTAAAGAAAGTGGTTATTATGGATCCATAATTATCTGATGGCTTAATTGGTATAATGCATCACAAAGATGCATTTTTACGCTTTTGGCAGAGCATGGATCATATACATGTATAACAGAAACAGATAATTCAAACCAGAAACTTACCAAACTTTTATGGCCTTGTTCTTTCAAAGACAGAGCTTCCTTCCCTAAACTGAATTGACAAAAGATAATGCTCTATAATACACCAATAAAAACATACTTTTTAAAAATATTTTGGCTATGGTTTAACCCTTTACTACACAACCCTGATTTTTAACAACCTTCAGGAACAAGCCTTTTAACCCTTACCATGCCCATCACATATATTTACGCTTTTACTTGGTCTCCCACTGAGTGCCAATAGCGTTTATTTACGTTTTGAGGATTGAGTGCAAAACTAGCCTCGGTCTCAGTAAATATACAAATGTATGAATGGAAATTTAGCACTCATCTGTTAAATAAATATTTTCACACAATACTATCTAATACACAAAAATATCTTGGGATTTTCCAACATCAATGCACAATTATTCATTTTATGAAAACATGGCGGCAGGAAGGATGTCAGCAGGGTTTTAGAACTGATTTTTGGCACAAATGATTCTGCAGATGAGGACAGGTTGGATTTTTCTGATTCCAAGAATGATTAAAAAAAAAAAAATGTTTTTCATAAAGTTGACATGTTACGCAATGAAGATTTGCAGCAATCTGTGAATGATGTTGACTATTTACCGGACACTGAGAGTGGGTGGGGAAAGGACAATACCTGCTCAATAAATATGCTGTTGACCACTGAACGGGGGCAAACATGTGATTTAACTGGTGATTTACAGCCCTCAGACCTCTTTTTGACTATCTATTTAATATGTTTTATAACAAACAGGCAAAATCCTTAATGTAAATATATATTGAAAAGGGCTACACTCTTTTGAATAATGCATATTGTAAAATTTGAAACTCGAAGTACTATTCAAATTATGAAATAATTTGCTTGAAAAAGGGTTTCACTGTCTTTGTTCCACCAAAACTGTCTTTCATTTATGTCAGCTACATAATGATACAGGTTTCTATGAACCAATGAGATGCTGATTAGGACTTATGTCATAATAATGGATAAAATCCTGTCAAGCACAAGTTTGTTTTGGTACATAAATCTGACATAAAGTTGCCAGTAATTTATCTGTAGTTCAAATACAGAGAAGAAAATTACATCACTGTAAAGCTTAAATCCTGCCCTTTCCTCTGATATAAATACACCCCAAATACACATCACATGTTGGATGTTATCAGCTCACTAATTGAAATATTAATCAAGTGGGTATTTTTAGCCTGTAGTAAATTTCCGGCACTGTGAGAACTAATAAGCCATACAAAGGCTGCACGGTAAGAGTTAATAATCGGTGTTGGAAAAGGAGAAAATGCTGGTTACCAGCATTTTCTCCTGTTCAAACAATGTTTACAAAAGGCTTCTTTCTCAGGGTTGTTATAACTCAGAATTGTGTGATATTTGTCTTCATAGGATAGAAAACATTGTGGAGAAAGGAGAAAACGCTCGTTACCAGCATCTTCTCCTTTTCACACAGTTTTCAAAAGCCTTCTTCTTCGGGGTTTTCAAAAGAAAGAACTGTTGAGAAAAAGGGTTAATTGACAAAAGCCTGTGAAAATAGGGAAACAGACATTACACTATAGTTATTCTTTGGTTAACTCTTTACCAAACGACAAAATTTTTCACTTATTTAAATCGAAAGCTTTTACAGGTGACCAATGTGACTCAAAAACTGAAATTTCTCTATGAAAGTGTAGAAAACATTGTGGGAAAAGGAGAAAATGCTGGTTAACAGCATTTTCTCCTTTCACCACAATGTTTTCAAAAGCCTTCATCCTTAGGGTCTTTAAAGTTTGGGATTATGTGTTAATGGTTTAAATGGCTGTTTTGGCCAGAGTAATTCAATACCTCACCATGGTGAAGTATGCATCCCAGATAAGACAGCAACTTTTTTGCAGGATGATCTAGACCCACAGTTTGAAAATTGAGTTTTGTAGTAAATTCATTCACCAGAATAAGGAAGCCTTTTTAACATACCTTCTGACTTCAGAGGACATTAGTTTGATCTGCTTTTTAAGAGAATCTTTTGCCAACTGGATTCTGAAAAAAAGAAATAGATACAATCATTCAAAAAAAGTGAGAGAAAAAAATGAAGTCTATGCAAACTTATGGAATCCAATTAATCCTTTACCACACAATCCTGAGTTTTAACGACTCTGAAAAAGAGGCCTTTTGAAAACATTGTGGGAAAAGGAGAAAATACTGGTAACCAGCATTTTCTGCTTTTCCCTCAATCTTTTCTGTCCTTTTACATACACATCTCACCATGTGAGTTATACCCAATTCGTCATCTGCAAAATTTAATGCTTTCAATATGGACAAGTTTAAAATTTTGTTTTGAGGTAAAGGGATAATCCTTTACCACACCTTCCTGAGTTTTAAAAACCTGGATTAAGAAGGCTTTTGGAAACGTTGTGGAAAAGGACAAATGCTGGTTATCAGCATTTTCTTCTATTCCCACAATATTTTCTATCCTATCAAAGACAAATCCCTTGATATGAGCATCATTTGATATATTGTCTGCAAATGCTGTCATATTGAACAAGTGTGAAATTTGTCGTTTGGTAAAGGGTTAAAGTCATAAACCATTCTGGGTAAGCAGCTTCCTGACAGCATGGATTCAACACAGACTTTCGTCCATGGGGTTTAACTCTTTACCACACAGGAAAATTTTAGACTAGTCCAAACTGAAAGCATTTGCAGACGACAAAATAAATGTGACTGAAAATTTGAAATTTGTTTTGGGAAAGGTAGAAAACATTGTGGAAAAAGGAGATAATGCTGGTTACCAGCATTTTCTCTTTTTCCCATGATGTTTTCAAAGGGCTTCTTTCTCAGGGTCGTTAAAAGTCGGGATTGTGTAGTAAAGAGTTAATCCTGTACTACACAATCCCAACTTTTAACGACCCATACGAAGAGGCCTCTTGAAAACATTTTCCCACAATGTTTTCTACCCCTCCCAAATCAAATTTCAATTTTTGAGCCACATTTGAGTTGTCATCTGCAAATGCTTTAAATTTGGACCAGTCTAAAAATTTGTCGTTTGCACATGATTGTATGTAACTTTACTTACTTATGAACATGTATATCTTTCTGGTCTATTTCCTTCTTACTGCCTTTCTCTTCTGTGTGAAGAAATTTAACAAGCTGAAAGACAAAAGATTTGGATAGGGTAGTCTTCCCTTTAACCCTTCACTACACAATCCTGACTTTTAGCAACCCCAAGAAAGAAGCCTTATGAAAATATTACGGGAAAAGAAGAAAATGCAGGTAACCAGCATTTTCTCCTTTTCCCCCAATATTTTCTACCCTTCCAAAAACAAGTTTCAAATTTTCAGTCACATTTATTTCATTGTGTGCAAATGCTTTCAATTTGGACTAGTCTCAAATTTTGTCGTGTGGTAGAGACTTAACCCTTTACCGCACAATGCCGCCTTTTGACGCCCCAGGGAAAGAAGCCTTTTGAAAGCATTGTGGGAAAAGGAGAAAATGCTGGTAACCAGCATTTTCTCCTTTCCCCACAATGTTTTCTACCCTATTAAAGAAAAATTGCACCATTTGAGCCACATTGAAATAAACGTCTGCAAATGCTTTCAATTTGGACAAGGCTAAAATTTTGTTGTCTAGTAAAGGGTTAAGTAACTATTTCTACGACTCTAGCCTCACTTTAAAAATACATATTCTGGATTCTGGCCTCACTGTGAAAAATCCATATTCGGTACTCTATAGAGTCAAATTTGGATTAAAAATAATGTATCTCATTTTACATACTTATGAATGTGTATATCTTTCTGGTCTATTTCCTCCTTAATGGAGGAAAGGATTACAAAAGTTTGATTGATTGAATTGTTTTACGCCACTTTCAATATTATTTCAGTCATATCAGGCTGACAGCTCACATATTCATGTATTTCCTGGGTTTCATCAGTACTGGGCTAGGGCTCTGAAGTGTCTTACTCAAGGACACTCCCACCAAAAACACGGTGGATCGAGTGAGGCTCGAACCCGGGGCCTCCAGCTCACAAGTCCAGCACTTTACTACCGAGCCATACAAGACCCTCCCAAAAAGTTTGAACTTGTGTGTTAATATAAATCAATTTCATTGCTTGTTATGATATTGGAGTGAAATGAAAAAATGTATTTAGGCATCAGCAATAAAGCAGTCAGCTAGACTTGTTTCTCCATAATACATAGCCTGCATGGAAAATGTCTGGTCCATCGAATACCTAAAACAAATCTGTGTAGCCCAATTATTGCATGTTTCACCCTTTACCACAAAGTCCCGACTTTACTGACTCTAAGGAAGAAGCCTTTTGAAAACATTGTTGGAAAAGGAGAAAATGCTGATAACCAGAATTTTCTCCTTTTCCCACAATGTTTTCTGTCCTATCACAGACAAGTTCCCTCATGTTAGCCACATTTAAGTTGTTGTCCGCAAATGGTATCAATTTGGACCATTCTAAAATTTTGTCATTTGGTAACGAGTTGAGTGGATTATGAGAAAATCCAGGTTTTGTTACACTTGCATCATCTCACATACTTTTTTATCTGTATCTACAGCCTGTATCACTATTAGATTTTCATCCTGTAAATGCTGGAGGACAAGAGAAAACTCAGTTTCACTGGGGCACAAATCTGTATACTGCTTCCGTAACTCGGAATATTCAATAATTTCTGTATGACAATCATTTACTTTTCCTGGATGCTTTTTTATCAACTCTCTCCCTTTTTCCTGCAAAAAGACAAAATCAATTCCACGCATAACTATCTTATGCTGATGGCAAAGCAAGTAGTTCAAGAAGAATGCAAGTTCAAATCTGAGCTTGGGCAAACTCTTTTCACAAAATGATGATAGGCAATTAGTCATTTAATCCTTTTCACACTACATACCCATATTAACCCTTAGAGCGCCAAATAAACCTATCAGATATTTTCATCCTAGAAATACGACCCAAATTATTGCAATTTCATGGTTGTTTTTGTCTACAGTGTTTGTGCAAAGCGGACAGGGTAGATCAAAGATCAGGCTGCACATTTTGTACAGCCTGATCTTGATCTATACTGACCGCAAATGCAACTGTAGTCATGAAAGGCGCTTTAAGCGTTAACTCTTTGCCAAACGACAAAATTTTGGACTTTCCCAAACTCAGAATTTCCCAAATGGTTGTCAGCATTTTCTTCTTTTCCCACAATATTTTCAAAAGTCTTCATCTAAAGGATCATTCATAGTTGGGACTGCGGGGTCAAGGATTAATAACGTTTTCATAATTAATGACAACTCAAATTGTAAACTTTTGCAACTATGTATTTTGTATGTTAGGCCGGTGGTCTCTATGTAGCCTGTGGACCCACACATTCGTTACTTTAACATCATATTTTTGCACATGCGCATCATGGCTTGGTAGATGATTTTATAAGACTTTGGAAAAATAATACATCGGGCATATTTACAGATCTTTAATACTTAAAACCCTGGTAGAAACACCATAATAACAATTTTAAGTTCGATCTTACTTGTGTATGTTTTGATCTGAATCACTCCTGTGCAGCATCTATACGTTCGTTCCGCGTAACTGGTCAGTCTATAACATCAAACTGACATCATTTCTCGATTGCTACTTTCAATATACAGTTAGATTTATTGAATATCTTCCATTTAATCCAGCTGGGAAAGTGACTGCAACCTTGATACAATATTATTTATACTGTTTTTCCGTAGTAGGTACGAAAAATAAGCAAGCTCAATCAGATCAAATTCTAATAATGATTGAAACAGGTATCAAGTCAAATAAAATGAAACGTCACTTGGACATGTACACTCGCCAAATTGAATGTGGCATAGTGGATTAAAACCAGTGAACCTAACGACGAAAGCAATGAAATGGCTATGTCATATTTTTGTCTAAGCAAATAGGCCATTTAAACATGAAATAGTGTTTTTACATTAAAAACAGAAATATAAACACAAGGTAAGACTTTACAAACTCTTTTTAACTGTTTTTTATGCATTTTTCAGCATTTTTCTTCGACATGAATTCAGATTTCACCAACTCGAAAAAAGTTAACCAATGCTCGGATGGAATGTAAGTCTGGCGCACGAGAAAATTCTATAAATATATGACGCAACGAATGTATGGGACGTAACAAATGTATGAGTCTTGGGCATGCACTCTGGAATTAAATTGAGATCCAAATTGTGGGAAGAGGAGAAAACGCTGCTTCTCAGCACCAAGCCCCCATAGCTCAGTCGGTAGCGTACAGGACTTGAGAACAGGAGGTCCCTGGTTTGATCCCCAGCTTGGCCAATTTCTTTCCAAGGATTGATGATAGTCATTGCAACAGGATTCATTCCTCTCTCACGGCTGACCATTGTTTCGACCATGGTTATGTGGGGAAGCAGCCAGTGTCTTAGAAAGAATATTGTGCAGAGTACTGGTAAAAGAAACTCCAGGAAAGCATGGGTAGGTGCACTGGCCGCCGTGATATAACTGAAATAATGTTGAAAATGGTGTTACCGGTAAATACCATACATTCATTCATTCATGCTGCTTCTCAGCATTTCTACTTTTCCCACATTGTTTTCAAAAAGTGTTTTCCTCAGGGTAGTTAAAACTCTGGATTTTATGGGAATGAGTTAATAATTGTGACAAGATGCATTCTTCTCTTACAACTGGACACTGCAAGTTTGTGCATGTGGGAAAGCAGCCATTGGTTTAGAGTATTATGTGTAGAGCTAGTAACAGGAAAAACCAGGATCATATAGAAAGGTGCACTGAGAAAGCTGCAATATAAATGAAACATTGCTGAAAGAAAGTAAAGGGCCAAGCAATTGAACAATGGGATAGCAAATGAAACTGTAAGTATTTTGGATAAAGTCTTTCAAAACGATAGCTAAAAGGCGTCTTGGAAGACATTGCTGAGGACAGACCATACACAAACAGATGGGACAAGTTACGCAAATCATACTTATATGCCTTACAATAAAATGAAATACTTCCTGTGTGTACTAAATGCCTAAGATTTTAGAGATAGAATTCGATTGTTATGGAAATCCATTTTTTTAACCCTTTATCACACAATCCCGACTTTTAACGACCCTGAGGAAGAAAGGCTTTTGAAAACATTGTAGGGAAAGGTGAAAATGTTGGTAACCAGCATTTTCTCCTCTTCCTGCAATCTTTTCTACTTTGAAAGACAATTTTTAGGACTAGGGTAAAGTTTTGTCGTACCATAACAAGTTAAACTACTTGGGTGCTGAATAATTTATGTTGGAAAATTTCGATGCAGCGAAGAGACTCATGTATTGCATTTTGCCATAATAGCTCAATATACACTGAACACTGACTGCACGGAATAAATAGTAATGCAAATGAAAGCAGGCTTACTTTGATAACTTCTAATACAACGTATGTCTCTTCTGATTCTGTGGTTGTAGGCTGTTGCCATGAGAACTTTTTTAGACTCCATCCAACTGGTTCCCGTACTAGTTTTTTAAATCCCCATGACAGCCAGCCCCCAGTGTCTGTAGAACCCATATCTGTGAGACACTTCAAGTCACCATTGCTGTAAATATAGAGCCATGTCCATATTTAAAATACAAACACTTGGCATCTCAATGGCTGGGACATTCTGATGGGAGAATCAGAAGTCTAGTCTTGAAATTAACCCTTTACCACACAATCCTGACTTTTAATGACCCTAGGTAAGAGGCCTTTTGAAAACTTTGTGGGAAAAGGAGAAAATGCTGGTAACCAGCATTTTCTCCTTTTCCCACAATGTTTTCTTACCTATCATAAAAATGTCCCACCATCTAAGTCACATTTGATTTATCGTCTGCAAATGCTTTCATTTTGGAGGAGTCGAAAATTTTATCGTTTGGTAAAGGGTTAAGAAATGAGCCATGCTCTGGCAAAAGGGGGCTTAATACATCTCTGCGATGCATGTTACCATGCAAGTCATCGAAAACTTATGGATTCATAAGATCCACTTTTTTTAACAACCGACTTAAACACGAGGTAGACTGGTCCTTCGACATTCAGAAAATTGACCAATAGCAAAAAGTTTTGGCCCAGATCAGGCTGCACGGACTGTGCAGGCTGACCTGGGACGAAATTTTTCGCAAGATACATTAAGCCCCCTTTTCACAGAGCATGGCTCAAATCATTACATTGTTTTGAAAACAAATGAGACATGCTCTGGCAAAAGGGGACTCAATGCATCTCTCTAATCCATTATACCACACAGTTCTCCTCATAATTATGGATCCATAAAATCCATTTTCTCTAATAACTGACTGAATCGTGAGTTACATCCATTCTTTGACATGCAGAAAATTTACCAAAAGCAAAAACTTTCAGCCTAGGTCAGCCTGCAGACTGCACAGGCTGACCTGAGTTGATACTTTTCGCAGATACATTAAGCCCCCTTTTCACAGAGCATGGCTTAAATCATTATATGCCCCTAGAGTAGACAGCTTTTGAAAACAAATGAGCCATGGTCTGGCAAAACTTCAAGAGGGGACTTAACCCTTTACCACACAATCACGACTTTTAATGACCCCGAGAAAGAAGCCTTTTGAAAACATTGTGGGAAAAGGAGAAAATGCTGGTATCTCCTTTTCCCACCATGTTTTCTACCCTAACTAAGGCAGAAACCACCATTTTAGCAACATTAATTTGTCATCTGCAAATGCTTTCAATTTGAACATGTGTAAAATTTTGTCGTTTGGTAAAGAGGTAACCCTTATCCTGCTGAAGAAATGAAACTTTATAGTAGATAGTAGAAGCCAAAAACTTTCCTGTTTCAATGGTATTTTTGGAGGAAAGATATCTTCTTATCTGACAGTGTAGATCAAAGATCAGACTGCACGTTCTGTGCAGTCTGATCTTGATCTACGCTGTCCGCAAAAGGTCGTGGGTCGCGATAAGCAGCCTGAGGGTTAATGCATCTCTCTGATCTATTATACGAAACACTTCTCCTCATATATCCATAAAATCCATTTTCTCTAACAGCTGACTGAATCATGAGTTACATGGGTTCTAAGACATTCAGAAAATTAACCAAAAGCAAAAAGTTTCGGTCCAGGTCAGCCTGTGTGCACTGTGCAGGCTGACCTGGATCAATAATTTTTGCAGATACATTAAGCCCCTTTTTCACAGAACATGGCTCAAATGTAAAGTAGCCATTATGTAGCAAGATTCTATAGCTTTTTATGCCCGCTTTTTGAGTCATAGCAAAGTGACAGCTCATTTGTGTCTCTAATGATTTCACTGTCTTGCCCTAACACACACCCAAATGACCAAAACACTGTGAACCAAACAAGGATTTAACAATAAAAAATCAAGTGCTTTTACAAAAGATACATAATTTTTCTGACCCAGAGGGCTGCTCAGTGCAAACACTTCTTTTCTCACAATGTTTTCGAGACAAGACATTCTTTCCATAAGCTGCGTTTCACTTGTGCAGTATTCTGTAAAAGAAAAAAAGAAGTGGCCTATCAAGGACTCAAACCCTGCACTTCTTGCTAACTGTGGAAATAATATATAAGTCATGCTCTGTGAACAGGGGGCTTAATGCATATGCAAACAGTAACAATCCATGTCAGACTGCACAGGCTGACATGGGTTGAAACTTGCGCATGCTGACATGGGTTAAACCTGTTTGCTATTGGTCAATTTTCTGCATGTCCAAGGACCAGTCTACCTCCAGATTCAGTCAATTTTCAGACAAAATGGATTTTATGGATCCATAATTAAGTGACATCTTGCTTGGTAAAATGCATCACGAAGATGCATTAAGCCACCTTCATCAGAGCATGGCTCATATCAAGTGAGCTATTAGACCATGTACAGCCTAAGTATGGGTGTTTAAATTTATTTGTGGAAGAGATCACAAGGTTTTCTTTGAATTTGGACCCTCAAATTATCAAACAGTTCCAAAAAATTTAGAAGTGATTGCATTCTATTTATTTCAAAGTTGTCAAATGACCCCTTTATGAGAAGACCCAGGAAACACTTTGATAGCCCCATTATGTTTTGCACCTGAATCTTTTATTTCACATTCCAAAATTGCTAACTGCTCCGTATAAATCACACAAGTCTCATGGGATTTTGTATGGGCACAAGGTATAATCAAAGAGGAAGAGAAGACCCCTGACTAGAACTCAAACCTTGAATTCTTCCCTCACAGTGCCAGTGGGACCCGACGAAACTCTTTACAACACAATCACGGGTTTTAACGACCCTGAACAAAAAGCCTTCTGAAAACATCGTGGGAAAAGGAGAAAATACTGGTAACCAGCATTTTCTCCTTTTCCCACAATGTTTTCTTACCTTCCAGAAACGAATTTCAACTTTTGAGTCGCATTTATTTTGTCGTCTGCAAATGCTTTCAATTTGGACAAGTGTAAAACTTTGTCGTTTGGTAGAGGCTTAATTCATTTATAATTACCTAACCAATTACCTCGCCTGGTAGCTCAGTCTGTACTGTACAGTGCTTGAAAGCAGGGGTTGCTAATTCTAGTCATTGGGACAGGATTCATTTCTCTCTCACAGCTGTACAATGTTTTTTCATACTGTTTATGAGGGTAGGCAGCCTGTGGCTTGAAAAATACCGGTTGCAGAAAATCCAGGATGGCATGAATATGTGTATTGACCCCCATGATAATGGAAATAATGTTGCATGCAGCATTTAACACAAAACACAAACCTTTACCAATTGAGCTTTTAGGCTATGTCAGGGCCCTCTATAGGTTTTAATCTTATTGGGCTAGATAACTAAATTTTGAGTCTAGATAGGGCCACTACTTTTCTCCTCAGATTATATTACTGTATCTTTAATTACACCTATGGTAATAGGGTTAAGGGTGCAATTCAATTATATCACATTGTTCAGTGCACCCTTTCACACTTCCCTGGAGTTTCTTTTACCAATACTTTGCTCCATATCTTTCCCAAGCCACCGGCTGTTTTCCCACATTACCATCGATGAAGCAATGATTACCAGTGAGAGAAGAATACCCTGTCGCAATGACTATTATCAATCCTTGGAAAGAAATTCACCAAGATGAGGATTTGAACCAGCGACCCCCTTGTTTGAATTCCTGTGGGCTACCAAATGCGCTACCTGGCTCTGCTGATATCAAACCTGTGCATTTCTTGTAACACTGTCCGAAGACAAGATGGCATTTGTCCTTTCCTCTTGAACTTTTCTCTCAATTCCGAGACAGAAATAAGTGATTGACAATTGTCCAGGCATTCTCTAAGGATAAGTTCAGACCAAAACTTTACTTTCTGTTCCCATCCTTTCGGATTCAAACTACGTTCTCTAAACGGTGAAAACAACACTGTCATTTTCACATCGTCATTCCAGTCTGCAGGTCTCAGACCCCTGGCTTTCTCCATTTTTGCTGATTTTTTTTTTCAGTTTGTTATAACTTATTTTTACTTAGTGACGGTGATCGTTACAAACACCAATTTCATCAGTCATGCAGTATGTTCCAAAGAGTTCCTGATAATGTGTGTTTGTAAAATGTTAATAAAATGTGGACTGCAGAACGCAGCAGAACTAGACAGCAAACCGAAAGGGTTTGTCTAAAGCACAACTAGTTAGAGCAGGTGGTTGCGACATGGATGGGCTTAAAGCAGTGGGAGGTGGTCGTTAAACCCCGCCTTTTGATGACGTCATATACCAGTTAGATATGATTTTATAGGCACACGTGTCACAGAGATTATATATACATGTATGTCGTAGGCTAGATTGGAATCTAGGTAGATCTGGAATCTGCCTAGGCAGATTCTAAATCTGCCTAGGCCAAATTAGAATTCTAATTTGGCCTAGACCAAAACAGAATTCTAGTTTGGTCTAGGCAGATTCTGGATCTGCCTGGGCCAAATTAGAATTCCAGTTTGGCTAGGCAGATACAGGATCTGCCTAGACCAAATTGGAATCTATTTTTTCAGTCTTTTTACTTTAAACAAACACACCGAAAAAAAAAAAGCAAACTTTATTATTTGAATTTTAATATCTCAACTTTTTACTTTTTAACAATAAATAAACATATTTATATAAAAGAAAAAAGGAAAAAAAGTTGTAAGTTATGAATCTAACCCTTTTCATTTTTTTCTGCAGGTCCCAACTTAAATCATATTTTGCAGGAAGTGTAGACAAAGATCAGTAGAAACTTTTGGAAAACATTGTGGGAACAGGAGAACATGTTGGATACCATCATTTTCTTTTCTTCCAACATTGTTTTTAAAGCTTTCTGTCGAACGGTTGATAAAACTCAGGATTAAGTTTTTATAGGTTAGACTAATTTGTTAAAAAGCACATTTAAGACTTTTTTTAAACTGAAAAATGAAAAAAAAAAAAAAAAAAAAAAAATCCGGACAACGAATGAAATATGGCTTATTTTTTTGAAATCTTTACCAGGATTTTTTTTTAAACATTGTGACACAAAGAGAAAAGTACGGAAACCAGTACTTTCTTCTTTTTCAACACTGTTGTTCAAAGATGTATTTTACATGGGTATTAAACTTAGGATTACCCGCTAATGGGCTAGACACTGATTTATAAAAAAAAAAAAAAAAAAATATACCAAACATCAACATTTTCGACCAATCCAAATTGAAAGCAACTTCACACCTTTATGGCTAACAAATTTGGCAGTTAACGATATTTTGGCAATTAACAACTTTCATTGTCTCTTCACACATCATTTGTGCCAGTATGACCCTTCACATATTATTAATTATTATTATTTCAAAACAAATTAAAGAATATACAATATTAACAATTCTACTCTTCCCACTATACTTTCTACTTGATTTGTGAATCGTTTTTTTCTCATTATTGTAACCATATCAATCCTAAAAAACAGGTTTACAACGGTGAGGTAGAATTCTTAGGAAAGTTTCTCCTTTTCCTACAATGCTTACTACTTATTTATTGGATTATTTATCCTGATTTTTTAAAATCATTTTAATCCACATGTTTACGACCGAGAGTTTTTTTTTTTTTTTTTTTTAGTAAAAGCAGTAGTTTTTTCCCCCACAGTTGCTGTGTTTCCCACATTTTTTTCCGCTAAAGTGCAAAACGTTTAAAATTTATTCCTACTCTGAATTTCTGAAAGAAACCGCTTTTAATTTGGGGTTTAAAGTAAATCAGACAGTTTAGATTTAGTCACACTGTATTTAACAAGAACATATTCCAATTTGGTCTAGGCAGATTCTAGATCTGCCTAGCCAAACTGGAATCCTAATTTGGTCTAGACAGATCTGGAATCTGTCTAGACCAAAGTAGAATTCTAATTTGGTCTAGACCAGAATAGAATTCCAATTTGGTCATGCAGATTCCGGATCTGCCTAGATTCCAGTTTGGACTACGATATATATATATATATATATATATATTTTGGGGGGAGGAGGTCCCGAAAAATAGAAAAGATCATTAGTTGAATAAAAGATTCAGTAGAAGTACATCGACTGTGTGAGAAAAATATACAGAAAATGTAGTAGATTTAACTGAATCGACTGTGAGAAAAAAACAATTTATCCCGTTTTCGTTATTTACAATGACCTAACAAAGGGGTAGGCCTAACTTTATAGACATAGCTTTATCTGGCAGTTGTGTATTGCTATAACAGTTTGGGTCATAAATGATGTCCAAAAACAAAATGGCTGACGTCAACTGTGAATGCATTCGGCATACCTCGGGTGATCCGGTGATCAAATCCCTCGGCTGTATCACGTAGCTTGATATGCACCTACACGGTACATTTCGCACATCTCCGGAAGCACACCGCTTTACCGTTACTGAAATTGTAAGGCTCCTCTTTAGAAAGAACTCATGAGTAAATTTTCTATCGTTATCTTTCTAAGAGTATTTGAGTCTGCAAACAGTTTGAACATTCAAGTTTTAGCGTGGTTTATCAATTCCGTCGGGAGCTTTCATCGACAGATCGATAGAAGTGAATAACTTCACAATGGTTGTTCATGTCGTTGCTAAGCGATCTACAGGGGCGCCGCCATGTTTAAGATCATGTGATTGGTAGTTCAAAATGGAAGCCTCCCAAATACAGACGAGGTTAGATGTAGGTACGGAATCGGCCGAGTTGTGACGAGTGCTGTGAATGAGCATTGAAAAACAAAACAGTTAAACACATTCGAAACCAACTTTTTGTAACTTAGTTTTTTCAACATCTTTTTGATTTGATTACATTCTGTATCCTCCTTGGTATGCTGGAATAAAAGTTCCTGATGTACTCAATGGGAATGTTTGTCCAGACGTCCCGAATGGCTTTCTCAAGCTTATCTCGCATGTCAATGATTTCAGGCCGTGTTTTTTCTCAAGTTGTCTTTTCAGTCTATGCCATATTAACTTCTCAATAATATTCAAATCCAGACTTTGAGACGGCCAGATCATCAAACTGAACCTCGGGGTGGATGGAGTAGCGAGGCAACACGATAACCAATCTTCGCCTACTTTTCTCCAAATAAAGATCTTGGTGTCCGTTCCAATATATCCTTTGCGATACAGTGTCCTCTGAACAGTCCGTTTAGAAACTGCATAGTTTTTCACCTGATTAAAAATTCCCGTTATGCCCGATAATGTTTGTTTTCTGTTTAGTTTTACAATCTGTAATGTTCAATGCCCGACCATCAGTTAGTCTGATACCCCGCCGTACTACAAGAGTACGTCAGGCAAAGCGCAATAATGGCGTCCCCAGTTGGTAATATGCAGAGGGGACGAGATAATGTTATTTCACATGATCAGATCGGATCACGGGCTGAATTCAAAAAAGATCGCTTGCAATAAAGTCATGGCAGTGAGTTTTTCTACATACCGTTCTTATTTACCGAGAAAAACTACATATCAGAAATGCTTAAGTATCCAAAATGTCAATGGACCTACATGTATATAACGTCCGAAAACAGGGGTACTTTTAAAATGATTCACAGTCGAATTTATATTTAAACCATACCCCAACAGCACGTTTTAGACTCAGTAATGTATTGTTTTTTTTTTAACAAACTTGATCTCATTTTATGAACTAATCAAACTGGATCACATGAAATTGGGGAAAACGGCGAAGCATATAGGGGTACGCTTTAGGACACCTTTGCCTGACCCGATAACGTGGTGGTAGGGACAGGTAAGCCAGACTACTGTCACGTTCACTTATTTCTGCTGGGGCACCACTTCTCCGTGGTAATTTCATTCTGCGAGATATTTCCGATTGTCCAATACACGAATAATATAATGACACAATAGCCGTTTTCGTGTCAGGGGTGGGTTCTTTCCTTCTCCACTAGGCTATGTCTGTTTACAACAACATTTCTGTGAGTGATTACGTAGTATTTAGAGAAAATTATATCATGTGACGTCACCATACATTGGATAAATCTTTCATTACAAAAAGGGATATAACCCATTAATTTTCATTCTAGTTGGGCAGTACTTATTTGCCTCCTCTATTCACAGTGTAGGACCGGAAGTGTATGTGTTTGGGATTGTATGTGACTTGGGATTCTGTACAGTAGCGGTATGTCACTTGATTGTGAAAAACTGTTTTCACACGCTTTAAATTAAGCTGGTGATTTTTCATTTATTTTGATAGTTATTATAAAGTCCTCAGATCCAGTTATTTTTCTGTTACTATAGACCATATCAGGAATACGTATGTGCGCTGTGAACCTTCCTTAGAGCAAATTGGATGCCTTGATCATTTGACCGTGCTAAAAGTACAAATGATTTTTGTCACATGACACTTCTGTTTTATTAGGTTACTCAGCATTGAAAACCTGTTTTCTGAGAAGGAAATGTATAAACAGTTTCTTTATTCATATTTTTGTGAAAACGTGTCGAGGTTTGGTTAAAAAAAAGTTGACTGCAATCTTCCTTATCCTTCGTTTAAAATGGCACGTTGAGAAAAGACATTTGAGCAGTCACTTGTTAAGCGTTTGTACAGTCGCTTGAGAACTTTGATATTTCATTTTGTACAAAGACTTGAAAAGCCTGTCTTTCATTACGCAGAAAGAAAAAGGACTAAAAAGGACTCTAGATGACGCCTTTTGACGCAAAGAACCTACGATTTTTCGAAAAGAAGTCAGCGAAGATGACTTCTTTTTCACGAAAGGGACTTTCGATTTTACAGAATGGAGTCAGTCATTTTCGCGAAAAGGACTCTAAATTTTACAAAACAAGACTCCTTTTCAAATATTAGGACTACTATTGATTAAAAGATTAATTTGTATGGTGTTTTCAGCATCATTCAGTTATATCGGCAAGTGCACTCTATCTTTGCTGTCCCGGAGTATCGAAAAGTAGTGTCTTGAATGCCGAACTTGAGGAATCCTTTTTCGCGAGAACTCTCGTCTGACGAAAAAGACTTTTTTTTCTCCCAAAAAAGAGTCTTTTTCGTAAAGTAAGAATGGAATACAAAAAGGACTCCTTTTCGCGAAAAAAGAAATAGATATCGCGGAAATGACTCCTTGGATGAAAAAGAAAGACCTCATTTTCTCGAACATTTTGGGACGAATATTCTGGGTATGGTCGATCAAAATTGTCTTAAGTGATGAGATGAAATCAGCCATAGTAGAAAGAATACTCCAAGAACGTAGGAGTATATCTGCTAGACATGGGTTACCAAAGTAAATTTTGGAGACCATTTTATGAAAGAAAAGATTAGTACAGACAATTTAATATTAAAAAGTAGCGCTTTGGCAAAGCCGTCCACAGACGCCCTTGTAGAATGCGAGCGAGCGACCTTAGAACCGAATTCCGAAGAGAAAAGGGTAATTCAGAGCAGTTTCAAGGGACGGACCGCTGCGTTGCGTTGCAGATTATAGAAAATTTGCATATGTAATGTGGAAACTGAATGTCGACCAAAAAAGAAGGAGAAAAAATCAGATTATATGTATGGGCTGAACTCCGATTCCGCGTATACCAGTTAGAGATGGCGCAGAACGAGGAGAAACTGCTGGCGGGGATTTCAATGACTTAATCCCACGATAATGTTTTGATAAAAAGAGCTTGACGATAGAAAAGAGATATCCATTATGAAATAGAACAGTACCAGACCGTCTTGAGAACGCATAAACAATTCTTTAATATGCAATATGTTCTCGTTAATAGAGTGGCATTTCATCCGACCAGGAGAAAAAGAAAGATAAATCAACGTCTGAACATTTAGAACTGTCATTTCTGTCACGATGTCATGGCTGATTGGGACATTGGTTCCAGTCTGCTGATAAGCACCTACACGCCATATAAATCAGATTTTCTGCCAGTTTGTACAATGTTAGTCTAGATTAAAGCCACTAAAACTGGCATGTGCTCGAGTTCCCATTGTAGGAAGGCTTCCACTAACATTTTGGTAAATTTGTCTGAAAACTGCGGGAGGAGAAGAGGACACAAAAGGGACAGATGGACAACCTAATTTCAGTATACCCTCAACTTTGTTGTGGGGGATATAATAAGTGTAAGGATCAGTGGTACAGATAGCCTTGTTTATATGATAATAAGGTTGATCATGCCCTTTTCTAAGGGTAAAGGGCGCGAAGTCTTGCTTGCCGTTTTCTGTATGTTACAATGTGTCCGCCGTCAACCTGTGCTTGAAACAGCTTCTGTCCTAGAACTCTCGGACAGGTTTTATGATAAGTTCACTGTTGACCCATGAAGATATCTATAAATAGTTCCGCTCCACCAGGAAAAAACTCTTTTAAAAATGGCTTTAAGTGACCTTCTACCAGATGCGACCGGAGGTAACAAGTATATATCTACATTTTTAATAACCTTTCCTACTAAATTGATAGACAAGTTTACTTTTTCTACGGTCTCACAGAAATACTCCTTGTTTTACCACATACCATAATTATCCGTGAAAACGTAGTAAGGATTGTTTACTTCTTCATTTTTGGTAGTGCAGGACAAAGTCGGGACACTGTTGTTGTTGTTGTTGTTACAAAAGGCTGCAAACGTATTTAATTTTTTTTTTAACCTTTTCTTGATCTACATTGAAGCGCAAGCTGAACGTGCACTGTTTGAGAAAACAAAACAAAACAAACGATATGGATATGAGCCACGCGCTGGCAAAAGCGGGCTTAATGCACCTCAGTAATGCATTATACCAAGCGGGACATCATACAATCAGGATCCATAAAATCAATTTTGTCTAACAACTGACTCACTCGTCACAACTCGGCCGATTCCGTACCTACATCTAACCTCGTCTGTATTTGGGAGGCTTCCATTTTGAACTACCAATCACATGATCTTAAACATGGCGGCGCCCCTGTAGATCGCTTAGCAACGACATGAACAACCACTGTGAAGTTATTCACTTCTGTCGATCTGTTGATAAAAGCTCCTAACGGAATTGATAAACCACGCTAAAAATTGAATGTACAAACTGTTTGCCGACTGAAATACTCTTAGAAAGATAACGACAGAAAATTTACTCATACGTTCTTTCTAAAGAGGAGCCTTACAATTTCAATAACGGTAAAGCGGTGTGCTTCCGGAGATGTGCGAAATGTACCGTGTAGGTGCATATCAAGCTACGTGATACAGCCGAGGGATTTGATCACCGGATCACCAGAGGTATGCCGAATGACAACTGACTGAATCATGAGGTAGACTGCAGTTCGTTGACATGCAGAGGATTGACCACTAGCAAAAGGTTTCGGCCCAGGGCGGACAGCACAGGCTGATCTGAATGGATACTTATTCACCCCTTTTTAACATAGCATGGCTCATATAAAAGATAAAGTTGGGAAAGGATAACACACATACAGTCTATAATTTTAATCCAAAAGGGTTGTGAAAGGATTCAAAATGGCTACTGAGTGTGAATTCCATTTTAACCCACATAATCCCGATTTTTAACGACCTTGAGAAGGAAGACTTTAGAAAGCAATTTGGGAAAAAAAGATAAAATGCTGGTGACTAGCATGGTCTTCTTTACCCACAATATTTTCTAACCTTTGATAGAAAGATCCAGTTAGTTTGGCACCATTTACTTTGTCGTCTGCAAATGCTTTCAACCTAGACGAGTCTAAAATTATGACATTTGGTAAAGAGTTAAGTGGCTCTGGAACACACTGCAGAAAGTTCACCTTAGTGTACATGTACGAAAGATAAAATCGCGCGACTCATTATCAAATTTGAGAGTAAAGTTTAGATTAAATGTTTTTGATAGGAACAGGTAAGAACACCTGAAATATGACATGATAAATTGGAAAGGGATCTACCTGCGAAATAAATGCGAAAGACTGAATGTATTTCTAGTCAGAAAACATGGCATACAAAGGCCATTGCTCGTTACGAGTTACGAATTATGACTTCCTTTTCCAGAGGCCGAACGGTACATTTCTATGGAGAGCACCTAATAACAAAATATTATATGAAAGTATTGATAGAGGCAAACTGAAAACGGAAATGTCAGTAATTTAATCCTTATCCTGCCACGCCTGACCTTGTATGTACATGTATCTCGCGGGAGATGTAGACCACAGTCGGTATTCACATATGTGCATTCTGATTTTGGTGTAACCCTCCAACTGTCCTTTAAAATCCGATGCTTATAAATAAACTTAGCGACGTTACAGTTGTATTCCAAGCTTTCAGCTGGATAGAATATGGGTTAGTTCAATAAAAGTATCATTTGAAAACAAGATTTAACCACGATTCGGATTAGTTCAACAACAATGCTCTCCCCTTCTTTTATAAATACTGCTTTGGATTCCTTTCGTGAAATCCTAAGTCTTTTCTTGAAAGCAATATACATCTTTGTCACGAAATGGAAAAGGGCTCCTTGTCGTGAAGCCTTAAGTCCTGCACATTACTATTCCTCTTGCGAAAAGGAGTTGTTTTTGTAAACAGGAGTTCTGTTGTGAAAAAGATTATTTTTTGTTGAATGAAAAAGGGTAAGCCTTAAGTACGGTGAGGTGTGAAAAGTTCCTTTCATGAAGCCGAGTCCGGAAGCGCACAGGACTTGAGATCAGGGGTCGCTGGTAGGGGTGCCCAGCTTGGCGAATTTCTTTCCAAGGACTGATGATCAATTATTGCGACATTAGTTCGATAACGGTTGTCTGGAAAAGCACCCAGTGTCTTGGTAAGAATATTGTGCGAAGTACTATTAAATGGAAATCCGGGAAAGCATGATAGGTGCAATTGCCGCCACGATATAACTGAAATGATGTTGAAAACATCATACAAATAAATCTTTTTTGTGAAAAGAAGTCCTAAATTGAGAAGGAGTCTTTGTTGGTGGAATGTAAAGTTCTTTTCACGAAAAGAGCTGACTCCTCTTCGTAAAAATCTAAAGTCCGTTTCGGGAAAAGGAATCAACTTGAAAATTCCTTCTCAGGAAAAAGACTCAAGTTGACTTCTTTTCGCGAAAAGGACTGCTTTTCGTATATTAGACGTACCGGGTACACTCGTCACAAGGCCGATTCCGTACCCACATCACCGGATCATCCGAGGTATGCCGAACGGTACCGGGTACTTTCATCTACAAAGCAACTTCCGGTGGGGGTTGATGTCGGGTTAAATATGTAAATGTTTAGTATTTTTATTGTGCTTTTGAAATTTTATTAGTTATAAAATGTTTCTAGTAGTCCTTTTTCCGTTTTTGGTAACCCTTTTAGAATTTTGTAATGTTCGGTGCATTACAAGGTTAAACTTGCGAAATAAGATGCAGATAACTAGAAGCAATTACTTTGGATAATAAGAGTAGCCGGATGATGTTACCACTGCGTTTTGCAAATGCTTATTTTTACATAACTTGTCTACAATTCAGACTTATTTTTATCAGGTAGAAAGATAACATGAAAATGATCTGTTTAACCATTACTTCAAGAACAGAATTCACAGAATATAACTAGACTTGTCTCTAAAGTATGGATTATATCAATTACTGTCGGAGGTCCTTGAATCGTTGTAGTCGATGAGTCGTTATGTTTTGTTTTTGTCACGTTCTACGTGAGATTTAACATTGCACATACACTGACTGTGGGAAACGCTGTACTACGATTCCTATGTTCAATTCCTGATAAGGGCAAAAAATGCGGCATAAACGGGTAATTTTGCAATAACAATTTCAGAAAAGTTGGAAAAATGTTCAAATTTTCTTATTCCCCTTATTTCACACATTTTCATGGAATTTTTATTGTGTTTTGGCAATATTTCTTTCACTGCACCTTTCAAACTATGAATAATGTCCAGGGCCCAATGATTACATTCATAAAATTTAAGGGCATTATTTTGAAATTGTTAGTTTTTATACCAAGGTGTCTTATATGCAAAGAAACAAAATTGTTGACGAGTTGATAAAATGATAGTAAACTAATATTTTAGAACAAATGAAATTAAGGCCTATAAGCTAGTTACATGGACTTCATTCTCTTTTATTCTGTTTAGTACATTATATCTTAGGGTTCCCGCTGGGCTTCGCATTTGGTGCCATTTGCAATAGATTCTGTAATTTGGCGCAAGAAAAAGCCAAATGGCAAAAGTGAATGCCGCCGATACTTTTCACATCGGGGTGCCGTACATTTTGATACTGGTACCCATCACCGCAGTGTGTGAAAGCGTATCCATAAACGAAAAATCATTTACCAGTTAGTAATTTTCGGCGATACACCCTGTCACGGCAGGTGATCTAAATAACAGTCTGTATATTACATGGGGTTTGTCTAGTTACACACAATACATGCATACACCATGCAATGCTAATAATCAATCAAATGTCAATTTCGCCACGTCCCATCTGCAATCCAAGGGTGTGAACACAGAATTTTTACACAATATGCAGTACTGCCAAACAATCAGGAATCACACAGATTTAGTCGCCGCCCACAATTTATAAAGCCCCGCCTTGATCCTGGGTTATATGCATCCTGTTACAGATATTTGAGGGGCATTATGGTGTGTATTTAGCGACGACCGCACTATGTTCGGGTGGATTAATTTGATAATTAATACATCAATTAAAGAAGATTGGACCTTGGGATAACTGATTTATCGGCTCGCTACTTATGTTTCCAACTGGAATTTTCGCGATCGATTATTCCTTTCACAGTCAAAGAAGTCGGTCGCTATTTTTTTATGTTAACAGTGATCGGTAGATTATGATTATGATCTTATTGCCCATTAATGTTTTCTACCCTTCAAAAGACAAGATTTATCACTTGAGCCATGAATAACTCAGTAATTTCTTGTCAGCCAGAGCTGTCATTACGGACAAGTCAACATTTTTAGCTTGACTGTTTTCGAAGAATATGTTGTCAAGTTATTGCTGTAGCCCTGTTGTCGTGTAACAGGTTTGAAAATTTTGAATGTCACTGTTATTATGGAACCTGGACAAGTTAGTAACTATCAAAAGGGGAACCTATACAACAAGCAGGTAACAATCAAAGCATTTTGAAGCACAGCCATGCCCCTTTTTCACCTTGGGATTTTCCCTGAAAATCAAGCACCTGCTGCCGAACTATAAATATAGATATGGGTGAAAAACTAATCAAATGGAAAAATGTTTTTTCATTTATTTCGATGCACATGATACAACTAAGAGAAGACATTTTATTAAACAATTTTTTATCGTGGCCAACCTCTTGTACTTTCATTTTAAAAATGGCGCCAAACTGGCTCCAATTATTTTAATATTGTGCAAACTTTTCTCATTTGGCAAAAGTGGTGGCACAAGAAAAAAAATGCCCAGGGGGAACCCTGTATCTGCATTGAAAATGATGACTATAGACTAAAACATATTAAAAATTCAACAAGAAAAATTAGGGGAAAAAGCATTAGAAAATAGTTTTACTCTTTTGGAGCAAAATCCAATACCTATGAAGCACAAGTCCAGGTTGTACTCACCTTGCAGGATGATAAAAGCATTCAGATTAGTAAAAGAAGAAAACTCAGAAAATCTTCCATTATATGCAATATAAATGCTTCCCAACGCTCCCGATTTCATCGGGAGTCTCCCGATTCAAGACAAAATACCTGATCACCCTGACATATAATTAAAAACCCCGATTTGGAAAAAATCCTTCATACATGTACGGGTAAAAAGGGTGTGAAAAATTTGTACCCAAGGTATGATGTACTTACAAAACAGTGAAAACACAATGGACAAAGTGGCATTTGATAATAAACGTTACTTTTTTACATAGTCGCTGCTTTCAATATATTTATGACTGTAATGATTGATTTGTTTTTGCTCTAAATATTCACATAAATTTGATAAACAAGTTACAATAATATTTAATAAAGAATAAAAAGAAATTAATCATAAACCAGACTTTTGTTCAATTATTAAAGATATTTGGCCTAGAATGGTTTAAAAATGATCTTTAGAGAGACCAACCGGTACACCTCAAAAAGTCTCCCCCTTGAAACCCCAAATCTCCCCCTTTAAAACTCTCAAAAACCCCCTTTGGTCTTCAAAAAAGTTGGGAAGCATGAAATTGAATGTACCAGACACTACCTTGAGAGACAGGGTACTTGGAAAACAGCAGTACATTGTATTTGGAAAAACTCCAGTTTTAGATTGTTATGAAGAGGCCAACCTAGTAAAGCATTTCAAGACCATGGCATCGTATGGATATGGATACACAAAACAAGAATGTGTGGACATTGCAAGTGATTATGCCATTCACCTTGGAAAATGTTCAGTAAATACACCATTTACAATGAAATGGAGGAGAGGTTTCCTGAAACCTAGGGCATTGGAACATGGAAGAGCAAAGACGGCACCAAAAGAAATTGTAGCAGAGTATTTTATAAACTTGAAAGATACATTGATTAGACATGACTTTTTAGGTAAACTATGCTTGATATATAATGTAGATGAAAAGGGAATATCTGTCAACCACAAACCACCTTACATTGTAGCAGGTTCAGAATTTTGTCCTCAGGCTGTAACATCAGGTAGTGGGAAGACAATCACTATCATAAGAGGGGGAATTGCAAGTGGAGTTGCCATCCCACCTTTTTTTGTATTTCCTGGGAAACGGATGCAACAAGAATTATTAGATGGCGGTTCATGTAGAGTCAATGCTACTGTTAGCAAAACCAGATGGTCCAATGGAGTAATCTTAGGGATTACTGGGAGAATCACTTTTTAAAGTTCATACCAGGGCTTGACAACCAGAAGGTTCTTCTCCTGGATGGGCATCAATTTCACATTTCTATAGACTTAATTGAATGGGCTATCCTGAAAGGAATATTTACATCTGCTTTACCTGCACATACAAGTCATATTCTTCAACCCATGAATGTTGCCTGTTACAGCCCATTTAAACTGATATACATTGCCGGCTGCCATAAACTTATCCGTGAGTCTTCGTCAACCATTACTCAATACAACATATGCAAGATAGCTTGTAAAGTGTATTCTACAGCTCTTTGTACAGAGAATATCCAGGCTGGTTTTAGACGCACTGGTATATTCCCGTTCAATGCCGAAGCTGTCCCAGGAGAATACTTAAAACCAGCTGAAGTATTTCAATATCAAACAAGTCTACAGGACAGCCAAGAGACTGTAGAAGGTGGAATTGTTGCTTCTTCAGGTTCACTACCAATAGATGAAAAAGGATACCATGATGACAATATTTGTGTAGATCTACCTGATGATATGTTTTATGAAGAGTGTCTTCTTTCAAGGGAAAAAAAAACTTGAAATTAGTTAAGAGTAAAAAGGGGAAAGCTCCAAGAAACACAATGAGTAAGACTGTTGTGGGTAGGGAAATATCAGGAAACATCCATGAATTAATGAAAGATCCTGAAAGCAAGCAAAAGAGTAAAAAATGTTATTCCAAAAATCCTCAAACAGTGCAGTGAAAAGATTTGAAAAAACGATTAAACCTAAAAAACTATATTCTGCAACAGCAAATACTGCTCAGCCTAGTCCCTCCACCATTAATATTGTCACATCTGAAAGTGAAACAGAAACTGACTCTGAAATTGACCCTTCTAAGCTGTGCTGTAAATGTGGAAGATTTCAGCCAAAAGAATTAAAAGACTGTTTCATGAGACTAGTATTCACCTCATGGGCACAGTGGGATTCTTCTCAGCACTGGGTACACCTAAAGTACTGCACACCTATAGTTGTCAAAAGAGGAGACACATTCAAGTGCCATCACTGCCAATAATACAGTTTTGATTCCATGAATACTTAGTTTTAAATTTTTGAAGTTTTACCAGTTGCAATTATAGAAGAGTTTTAAATTTTTGAAGTTTTACCAGTTGCAATTATAGAAGACAATTTCAGACATTTCTTTCATTCATGTTCTTTTCAACTAGTTGAACTTGCCAAACATCCTATATTTCATTTGAAAAAAAGAAAATAAAAACATTTAATCCCCTTGAAGAAGCTAAAACATGAGATATGAGACACATCAAAAAATGTGAGACACATAAAAAAATATATATATGGCCGTAAATCCTGTACATATTACTCTAATGTTCACTCCAGGGCACCGAAATATTTATACTATATGATGTCATGACCCTAGGACCTACTGGAAAAATGGCGGCTGCTAAACACTTTTAATTTGCATTTTAACTGTAGAGAAATACTTTTTGGTATAATTTAAAGTGGATGATCGGAAATAAAAGGAAAATGATTTGTTTTTGAGGTAAGCACAGGTTTGTTTCATAAGTTTTTGATAATAGTTTCGGAATCGGGTCAAAGTCTTAGGGTAATAACTCATGGACCTCCGAGGATAATAAAGGTTTTACACAGATGGAAGAATTTGTGGTGGAAGGAAATACTTTCAGTTAGGAACATTTTCTACTTTTGACAAGGCTTTAACCCTTTCACATAATTTAGACTACCAATTCAAAACATCTGCAGACCACCAATTTTAAAATTGGTACAAATGAGCTAAGGTAGAAAAACGTGGGAAAGGAGAAAACGCTGGTAACCAGCATTTTCTTCCTTTTCCCACAAGGTTTTTCAAAGCTATAACATTCAATTAAAACTCTGGATTGTTTTGGAAGGGTTAATCACTGTTTTGCACAATTAAAAAAAAAATCAGATGAAGGAGGTAATGAGGTAATGTTTCAAAGATATATTTTTTTACAGAAAGATGAACACTGACTCGGGTACCAAGGAATACAATGCAGAATATATGCAGAAAGTGTACCAAAGTCTTCTGAAGAAGGAAGGGAACATTTCTCTGGCAGAACTGAATAAATCTCCATCTCTAGGGGAAAGTGCTACCATGTCAGTAAAGAGTTTGCCTGCAGCAGATCCATCACAAATCAGACAAACAGTGAGAATAATCCAATCTAGTGGCTCACAGAGACCACAAAAACAGGTTACTAATTGTTCGTACACAATACAAGATGATCTTAATTGTCTATTATTATAGTCCTCAGAGGGCAGAATTTATTAAATGGCACTTTTCAGTCAAGAATAGCAGCCAAATATTTCTCTTTCAAGGTTTTCTTGTGCCACAAAATGTAACAAAGTAAGGGAGAGTGTAGACCCAGTATCAGACTTCCTTTTCTGTGCAGTCCACACTCTTAATCAAAACTGTCTGCAAAAACATCATAAGCCAGTTCCAGCTCTTTGAGACTAAACAATAATGGAACTGAAGACACCCTTTTTTTTTTCTTTTTTTTGTACATTTAATCTTTTTATACACAGATCAGCTTGATAAAATTTTAATGCATGAAAAGTAATTGTAAACCTCTTATGGTTAAATTATAGTTTAATTTAAACATATTTATTTTAAAATTATTGTTAACCCTTTCCCAAACAAGCCCTGGTTTTCACGTGTCTGCAGTACAAGTCTTTTGAAAACACTGTGGGAAAAGGAGAAATTGCTCGTAACGAGCAATTTCTCCTTTTCCCACAGTGTTTTCTACCCTTTTTGATAACATTCTGCCATTTTCATCAAATTTAAAATTGTCGTCTGCAAACTATTTCAATTTGGACCAATCCAAAATTTGTCATTTGGGAAAGGGTTAAACAAGTTCTCAGATCCTAGATCATTAAGTCTCAATGTGGAAACGATACCAGTAATCATGCTTTTATGTGGACAGTTGCAAAGATTAACACTGCTCAGCATGGGATTCAAACACGGAACCTTTGGTGTGAGAGAAATTGGAAAATCATGCTACTGATACCTGCTGGCAACGCTGCTCATGCAGAAATGTCTTTGAATAAGGGATTTCGAAGTCTGAGCCTTGCAGTGACTAAACCCAGGAAAGACATGAATAAATAAGGGATTAGTGTGATGTGGCTGTGATATTGTTGAAAGTGGTATAAAGCACCAGACCTCCAGATAAGAGGGAGTGATGGTATTCTAAATCCATTGTTTCTCTTCCAACCACTATGTTGTGGGTACTCATTAGAATCGTCTCATTGAGACGATTCTAATGAGTACCCATAACAGAGGGTTTAGGGAAGAGTGATTAATATTTTCAGTTTTGAAATCAAAATCACTCCCTCTATCTGGAGCTCTGAAGCACTATGCATGCAAGCAAATAACCCCCTTGTGTCCTAATTACTCCCACTTTCTGTATGTCAAACTGATTATAAGATTTACTTGCAGCAACATGCTTTTGTTTCCCCTTGTACCTTGTATTTCTTGTTATTTTTATGTAACCTTTTTTTTTTTCTGTAGAATGCTCCAAACAGTGGGGGAGCTGTTAGTCTTCTGAACACACCTACAAGGTAATCTGTCACTCATCCCTCTTTCCTTTTAACCCTTTACAGCACAATTCCGCCTTTGACGACCTTGGGAAAGAAGCCGTTTGAAATCAATGTTGGAAAAGAAAATGCTGGTAACCAGCATTTTCTCCTTTTTCTACGATGTTTTCTACCGTATCAAAGGAAAAAATGCACTGTTTGAGCCACATTGAAATTGTTGTCTGCAAATGCTTTCAATTTGGATAAGGCTAAAATTTTGGCTTCTTGTAAAGGATTAACATTGTGGGAAACCAGCATTTTCCCACATGTTTTATACCCTATCAAAGAAAAAATGCACCATTGGGCCACATTGAAATTGTTGTCTGCAAATGCTTTCAATTTGGACAAGGCTAAAATTTTGTCATCTGGCAAAGGCTTAACATTAAAATTTTTATACATAATGTGATGTAGACGATTTTTGAAAGCAGATGGTGATGCCACACAACTTGAGAAATCATGTCGACCTTTTTAGCTATTTCCTCATGTGCAAATATTTCACAGCCCAATGATACAGTCCTATTTAGCTCATTGTTTTTTGTTGTTTTTTTTTTTTTTTCAATGCTTTCCATCATTTCAATACTGATGTACTATGATACAGCCAGGTCTAAATAAGATTGGTTATGTAGTGCCAATACATATTCATTCACCAGGGCTTTATCCAGGAGTTTTGGGAAAAGGCCCCTAGCCAAACTGGGAAAAAAATTCATAGACAAAATGGCAAAATTGGGGGAAAAAAGATTTAAAAAACCAGTTAAGAACACATTTAACCTTATAATAAACTAATGAATAAGGCATTTCTTGTACTACTGAATCATTGTTAGCTCTTTTTCAACCTTTTTTCTTTGTATGAATGTCCAACTCGTTTGTCTCTCCCCTGAACCCCCCCTTTTTCTAAGTTACCGGTATGTAGGTATCTGTATTTTTCCTCATAAAGGTTATCAAACTATTTTCTGGTAACTGAATGGTGGTTTATATTCCTTCATTATTTTCTATATGATATGTATACAAGTCAAACGGTTTAAGTAATTATCAAGGCAGAATGAGACAGTTTGAAGGGTCTTTGATCAGATGAGGTCAATTTGACATGTGGATAGGATGAGAATCAGCCAATATGGAGTAGCTGATGAGACAAACATGTTGCTGAGAGTTTTACGCTTAGAGCACTTAATTGATAAAATAGACAAATAATGCTTTGAAAAGCAGCCTAAATTTGCAGGGCCATTGCTGTTTTGACTAGAATATCTCTGAAAACTGGCTTGACAAATCCAATATCTCTGAAAACTGGCATGACAGATCCAAGATCTGACTGCATGTTCTGTGCAGTTTGGTCTGAATCTGCACCCTCCACAAAAGCTTTTTCCCAGGTCTGTTGATTCAGATATGGAGATATGGTGTTAAGTGAGCATATTTCTGCTGCAGCTTCAGGTGTTTTTTTTTCCCCTCAATGAAAATGCTATATTTAACTCTACCAAAGACAAAATTTGAAAATATTTCAAATGGTGAAAAGTCGCTGTGGAACATGCTGGTTACATGCAGTTTTTCATACTATACTTTCAAAGCCCCATAGGATTATTTGGTTAAGGGTTAACAGACTTATTCCATTCTTTAGAATCTCATGACACAAGTTAGCAACCATGTAAAATGGTAGTGCCATGGCTGGGAGGAGAGCAAGAGGGGCTATGAAAACAATTTGATACATCCTATGCTGAAAGATGCATAATCAGATCTATGCTGGTTAGTATTGTGAATGGACAGTCTGGTTACTTAGGTTGCAAGCATGGGATAACCAGTCCATTCTGAAATGTTTACATAATGGCCTTTCCGCTAGGGTCATAACCCTTACACAACTCTAGATCCTTTGTCCCACATAACTTCACACGTTCCGCCTTGATAACATTGAATGACCAACAATGGATTACTATTTTAAACTTACGGCTGTTACTACCAGTACTTGCATTTACATCAGTTTGCTCTAAAGCAGAACAATTTTAAATTTTCAAATTCTTTTAAAGCAGTGTTTCATTGCTAACTCTGTCTGTTGCGATTTTGTCCATGCTCAAGTCCAAAATGACCTATCATCATTTCAGCACTTGCTACATATACAGACAGCACTCATTATAACCAGTAACTACATAAAACTAGATCATTGGATCACTTGAAGTTTGCCAAATAATTTTGAAAGCAGACGACAACAAGATGTGTATACATCAGGCGATACAATTGATGCACTCTCTTTTCATTAATAAAGTTGCTGCTTATCACCGACCCCATTTCTAATAATGGTGTTGAAAGTAAACTGCTACAAAATTTCCAGTTTTGCTTGCCAGAGATTTTGATAACTCAGGTATTATGACATAATTCAATGCTTAACATATTGTAACCACCGTTGATTACATAAGTTAAGCATAGGATTATTTTCATGACGCATGTTTACTACTTCTTGCGCTTATTTAGGTTAATAGTAGTTTTTGTAATAAGGTCATCACAGCAGGTATAAGCATTTTAAACGCTGTTAGTAAATGCTGTTACGAGTTGCAATTACATCACTTTGCTCTCAGCGGACAGGTTTCCGAAATTTGTGGTCTCTCTAATCGCCCGGCAAGCTGACCGATCAAAAATGACAAAAAGAAAGTGTGAAACAAGTACAAACCAAAAACTTTAAAGGGTAAAAAAGAATAGATGTTGCATCAAATCCCATTTAGCAAAGCACCTCATTGCTAAGCGCTAGAACTGTTTAAATCAAGAAAAGATTGATATCAGCTGTTGCCAGGATATAATCAAAGTGCTGTTGAAAGTGGCATAAAAAGTATTCAATGAAAAAGCTATATATAAGTGGAGAATTGGTTATGATAGATAACAATATTTTCTTCAACAGTATGATTTCGGGTGAAAAACTAAAGATTGACAAGTAAGAAAAACTGATATCTGGACCTCTTATATATAATTATACATGTACAGTCTTAGCCTGGTCCCAATTGAATGCATTTGCAGATAACGTGTTAAATGTTACTCAAAACATAAAAGTTGTCTTTCAAAGGGTAGCAGGAGTGCAATTTTGGAATTTTCCCACTTGTCCACAGACAAGTTGGACTGAATTTTCTATTTGTCTGCAGCCTAGGTTTACTTGTCGAGATGAATAGAGTAAAACAATGTCAGGTTTGTAAAAATGGCTTTTATTAACCAATTTTTTTCTCACAGTACACTTGTCCAACAACATCTTTATATGTTATATAAAATGTGAACTTGTGCACAATAAAACTTAGCATCATAATTTATACAATATAGAACTATAGCATATCTGAACTATTGTCCTTTCAGAGCCAAGTAAAGTCGGCAAACCAGCTCTCCTTAAACACATGTTTGTGCTTTACATCACATTCTTTGTCTCTCTGCCCTTTAAATATACGCTTCGATACGGCCGATCTTTTTTTTTTTTTTTTTTTTGTAGATAGCAACTGCCTGTAGTGAGAGGCCTCACATAGGGTCAATACACGAAATTTTGTACTTTGAAGGTGTTTATTTCAACATGGATTATGCAAAACTTGGAATGAATAGAGGGTTTGAGGATCGTCATAGACATAAATATGGCATTTCCTTATTTGGTTTGGCTCCAAAATTCACTTGCCTGCGGACAAAGGCTCTGGGAAAATCTACTTGTCCGCTGGCAAAAGGTCCAGAGTCGGACAAGTTGGGCACAGGAATTCCGCACCCCTGGGTATAAATATTATGGGAAAAGAAGAAAATGCTGCTTACCAGCATTTTCTTCCTTTCCTACAATGTTTTCAAAAGCTATCTTCATCAGGGTCATGAAAAGTTGGCATTGTTTGGTAAAGGGTTAAGCCATTAGCAAACAATCAAGTAAATTTGTGACAATGAGGATGAAAGCTTTTGAAAATGTTATAAGTAACAGAGAAAATATTGGTAACCAGCATGTGTGCCTTTTCCCAAAATGTTTCTAGTCTTTTAAAGACAGATCCCATAACTTGAACCTGGTTTTAATTTGTAGATTGCAAATGCTCTTAACCCTTTACCACACAATCCCGAGTTTTAAATGACCTTGACGGCCTTTTGAAAACATTGTGGGAAAAGGAGAAAATGCTGGTAACCAGTATTTTCTCCTTTTCCCACAGTGTTTTCTAAGCTTCAAAAGACAAATCTGATCGTTTAAGTCAAGTTTAAGTTGTCATCTGCAAATGCTTTCAATTTGCATAAGTATAAAATTTTGTTGTATGGTAAAGGGTTAATAAGGATATGTTTAGAATTTTTTCATCTGTTTAAAAATACAAAAATTTTGTTGCGTTACAGTAGTTTGAGTGATGGTAGAATTATGGGATATAAAAAGAGACAAGAGGGCATAAAGGGCAGAGCCAGAAACCCAGCTCAAGATCCATACTATCATCGATGGAAACATCTGAAAAAATATGTCAAACATATGGTTTTCGTAAGTGTTTTTAATGTTTTTTTGTGAATACGTTGAAACAGTATTTTATGCATGGTTTGTATGTGTATTTATGTATGTTTTTTATATGTATTTTTGTATTTCATGTAAAAAATGACACCAGACCTGTTGTTACATACGTTTAAATTCTGTAAACATCCTGATGAAGGTGTAAGCCGAAACGTGGATAGAGGGAATTTTTCAATTAACCTTATACGTGTTGTTATAAATTTATTTCCATTCATGTATTTCATAAAAAGCATGCTGCTGCATTGACCTATGTATGACAGGATACGACACTTATTTCATTGGGATCCTGCAGGAATCCCTAACTTATTTATCAGGGTGCCCTCCTGATGTTCAGGGATCCCTCCCAATTTACAACAAAAGTGAAATTTCACCAATAGACCTTATATCTGTATTTCAGTCATAAGCCCTTTGTGTTTCTAGACACAACCCTGGCATTTTCTTTCTTTTTTTCAGAAGGCTGCGATACATTTTCTATAAAATTCCACATCGCAAAAACACAAGGCATCTTTCAATCAAAAACAGCAATGATTAGACGCATGATGCTGCACTTTGATTTTAAAAAGCGTCTCAGAGACACAGAGAGTCATAAGAGTTTCCGATTGTAATACATGCTGTTATCGATATTTATTTATAGCAAGATGTATTTCTGGTTTTATTTTTACGGATTTGGGGGTCTCTTTAGCTATTGTTGTTACATTATAGGGTTAGTATTTAAGAAGTTCAAGGATTCCAATGGAATCCCTATACTGGAACTGATGGGATCCCTCCTAATATTTTGGGATCCTCAGGATCCCGGGACACCGTTAGTATCGAACCCTGCTCTGAGGGAACACTTGAGGAAAAATTAAGAGGAAAAATAAAATGTGGTTCAAATCATTCTATTTCTCTTGGAAAGGGTAGAAAACATTGTTGAATAAAGAGAAAGTGTTGGAAAATGCTACACAATGTTTTAAAAAGCCTTCTTCATTGAAACTCGGGATTGTTTGTTTTATGGTTAAAACATTACCTCTTTGAACAACTTTGCAGCATACAATTTTAAAAACATTGTGGTAAAATACGGAAAACAACATGAAATAATGGTTAGTACATGTGAAAACATTTTGGCAAAAGGGAAGAATTGCTTATTACGAGCAATTTCTACTTTTGCCATAGTGTTTTCTGGAGTTCAAGCACTAAAAGCCATCCTTCATTGAAAGGATGAAATCAGCAAAACTTTTACCAAACAGTCCTGAATTTTAACAGTGCTAATAAACAAGGCTTTTGAAAATATTGTGGGAAAAGGAGAAAATGCTTGTTACCAGCACTTTATCTTTTCCCTATAATATTTTCTACCTTTCCAAAGCCTCATCCTATCCTTTGAGCCACTTTAGATTTGTTGCCTGCAAATGCTTTCAATTCAGACAAGTATTAACCCTTTACCAGACAACGAAATTTTAGCCTTGTCCAAATTGAAAGCATTTTGAGACGACAATTTCAGCTTGGCTCAAATGGTTAATTACCAGCATTTTCTCCTTTTCTGACAATGTTTTCAAAAGGTTTCTTTCCCAGGGTCGGTAAAAGGCGGCATTCTGCAGTAAAGGGTTAAATTTTGTCCTGTGATAAAGAGTTCAACAGTTACTCATTGCTCTTATCTCAAAAACATGTTGCTGAGCCCAGTGGTGCAGTCGTTAGTGTACAGGACTTGAGACCAGGGCTGGCTGGTTTGAATCCCCAGCTCAGGCCATCATTTCAAAGATGGTTATGTGGGAAAGCAGATGGTTGGCTTGGAAAGAACATTGTGCAAAGTACTGGTAAAAGAAACTCCAGGAAAGCAAGGACAGGTACACTAGCTGCTACGATATAACTGAAACAATGTTGAAAACAGGGTTAAACACCATACAGTGACAAACAAATCAAAAACATGTTACATTTACAGATAAATGCTGCAGTCTGTGATGAGGTGTTCAGGTATGAAGAAAAAGTTGCCAAGGCTAGAGAAGAACGTAGGTAAGCCATACTTTTTTACATTATACATACACAGATTAAAGATACTATAGTATTCATTTTCAATCAGTTATAACCAGATTTGCAGAATTTTGTTATTTGTGTTTAATTTCTAAAATAGCAATGTCTATGGCCCCTAAAAATGAAAAGAAATTTCAGATTTGTCATTGGAAATGAATCTTGTTAGGAGAAAATTATGTCAGGTCACAATTGTAAACAATTGTGGGAGATCAAGATGGTTGAGGGTCATTTGCATACCCCCATCTAAAAATTGAATTCTTCTTTGGTTTTAACATGGGAAATGGCTTACTTGTCTTCTTGTAGGATCATGTCTTTTTCCCTTCTTTCAGCAATCCATTTCATTTACATATAAATGTTTAATGTTTATGCATACACCAAATTTTCGTTTCTTCTGTCTTTGAAATCATTCCACTGCATTCTCGATATAAGATTCTGACATTGTTGAGCGATTTGGTCTCAAGTTCTTGTGACCTAGATTGAGATAGGATGTCTGTGCAGAGTATTTCAACTCAATTTTCTTGTTTGCCACATGCATATGGAAGGTGAAGGTCATACACTGTCAATTCTTGCTGCTTAAGAAAATTTTGACATCTTGCTTGACCTTATGTCTCGTGCAACATCAAGTTTTCTCACACTGATCAAAGTAAATACAAGCATCAGGAAAGTTACTACAACATTTAATTTCATATTTATCCCACAATATTTTAAAAAGCTTTTGTCTTGTGTTCATGTAAAAATGGGACCATTTGGCATCATGTTAAAGAGAACCTATGAGTTACTTCCATCCTTCTGCCCACACAAATCAAACTTACTTGATTTAACTCTTTACCAAATCAAAAAATTTTAGACTGGACTAAATTGAAATCATTTGCAGACAACAAAATAAATGTGGCTCAAAAATAGAAATTTGTTTTAGGAAGGGTAGAAAACATTTATGGAAAAGGAGAAAATGCTGGTTACCAACATTTTCTCCTTTTCCCACACAATGTTTTCAGAGGGCTTCATTCTGATGTTCATTGAAAGTCAGGATTGTGTGGTAAGAGGTTAAAGAAATGTTACCATAGAATGCCATTGATCACCAAACAAAGAAAAATGTGTGTTTCAGGTTTTTATTGCGAAAATTGTTGCATTACCAATCGCTGGCAGAAAATCCACAAACCGGTGGAAGACCCTTGCCACCGGCTCATCTGAAGAGTGGTACAGAAGAGTTATTGTCCGGAATTAAACCAAAGACAAAGAAAAAAACAGCTGTTTCAGGAGATAAAAAGAAACAAGGGAAGGATATACTAGAATGTAAGTACAAACTGAATTACAATCATGTTGTAATCTCTTTATCGAACAACAAAGTTTTAGACTTGTCAAAATTGAAAGCATTTACAGGCACAAAGTTCAGTGTAGCTCAAAAGATAATTTCTGTCTTTGAAATAGTAAAAACATTGTGGGAAAAGGAAAAAGTGCTGGATGCTAGCATTTTCAGATTTCTCCTTTTTCCACAACATTAAAGTTCAAGACCCTACCTCCTCAGGGTTGTGTGGTAAAGGATTAAGTCTTTACCACACAAAAATGAGTTATGACAACCCAGAGGAATAAGGCTTTCGAAAACATCGTGGGAAAAGGAGAAAATGCTACTAACTAGCATTTTCTTTTTTTTTTCCACAATGTTTTCTATCTTTTCCATGACATAGTTCATTATTTTATCAACAGTTCTGATATCATCTGTGAACGCTTTCAATTTGGACTAGTCTAAAATTTTGTTGTGTGGTAAAGGAATTAAACATTGTGGGAAAAGGAGAAAATGCTGGTAACCAGCATTTTCTCCTTTTCCTACAATGTTTTTTCTCCTTCCCAAATCAAATTTCTATTTTTGAATTGCATTTATTTTGTCATCTGCAAATGCTTTCAATTTGGACTAGTCTAAAATTTTGTCATTTGGTAAAGAGTTAAGCAGACAACAAGGAAACTGTACTGTTGATTCACTTTTGCCTGTAGATAATGTTTTTGTGAAGCTGTAGACTACAGTAGAAAGCATGGTTGCAAAAGGTGAAATTGCATGTGATGTGTAATTTTCTCCTTTGTTGTTACGTGTATACGTGTATCTATATCATAAATCTTGATGATAATCAGTGTCTTCAAGTCAACTGATGCACAATTTTTTTCATGTTTCACTTCATCAGGCTAAAGGCCATGTTTGCTTCGTGAGACTTTAAGTTAACTGTTTACAAGATCACAAAATCTTTGACTTGTCTATCATGAAAGCATTTGCAGACAACAAATCATATGGAGCTCAAATAATGGGAACAGCTGAGTTATTGATTGAATAATGTTTCACCAGTACTAGGCTAGAGCTCTGAAGTGTCTGGCCCTAGGACACTCTCATGAAAAACCCTCTGCTTCTAGTGAGGCTTTAATGCAAGGCCCCCAGGCTATGAGTCTTTAAAGTTCCAACTGAGTCACGCAGGACTAGTTGGAATGGTATTTGAAAGGGTAGAAATCTGCCCCAAAATCATGTTTCAAAACTTTTTTTCTTCTGCAATTGCTTAAAAAAAACACACACACAGACACACACGCACACACAGAGGTCCCTGAATTTTCTTGAGTTTTACAAATTTAATAGTTAGGATAATAAGATACTGTTTTATGACAGATGATAGATTGTGAAATATCAGGACATGTGGAGAGAAAAATTGAATGATGAATTATATTTCATCTTCCAGATTGCCTTATAATTGGCTATCAATTTATTTTTAGCTCACCTGAGCACAAAGTGCTCAAGGTGAGCTTTTGTGATCAAGCTGTGTCCGGCGTGCCTCTTCCGTTGTGCGGTCGTCAACATTTACCTTGTGTGCACTCTTGAGGCCACATTTTAAGTCAGATTCTCATGAAACTTGGTCAGAATGTTTGTTTGGATAAAACCGTGGACATGTTCGAAATTGGGTCACATAGGGTCAAAAAGTAGGTCACAGGGCTAGATCTTAGAAAAACCTTGTGTGCACTCTAAAGCTACATTTTCAGCCTGAAACTTATTAAAATTGGTCAGAATGTTCATCTTTGTGATATCTTGGACAAGTTCGAAATTGGGTCATGTGGGGTCAAAAAGTAAGTCACGAGTTCAAATCTTAGAAAAAGCTTGTGTGCACTCTAGAGGCCACATTTTCAGCCTTATATGCATGACACTTGGTCAGAATGTTTGTCTTGATAAAATCTCGGACTACTTCAAAATTGGGTCATGTCGGGTCAAAAAGTAGGTCATTGGGCCAAATCTTAGAAAAAGCTTGTGTGCACTTCTAGAGGCCACATGTGCATAAAACTTGATTAGAATGTTTCGTTTGATAGAACCTTGGACACATACAAAATTGGGTTATGTTGAGTCAAAAAGTAGGTCAGTGGGCCATGTCATAGAATAACCTTGTGTGCACTCAAGAGGCCACATTTTCAGCTTGATACTCATGAAACTTGGTCAGACAGTTTGTCTGGATAAAATCTCAGGCAAGTTTGAAATTGTGTCACATCAGGTCAAAAAGGAGGTCATTAGGCCAAATCTTAGAAAACCTTGTGTGCACTCTAAAGGCTACATTTTCAGCCTGATACTCATGAAACTTGGTCAGAATGTTTGTCTGGGTGAAATCTCCGAAAAGAATGATATCATGTCAAGTCAGGTCAAAAAGTTGGTCATGGGGCCAAATCTTAGAAAAACCTTATGTGACCCTAGAGGCCACATTTTGAGCCAGATTAGAAATTCAAAAATAGGCTAAAACAGTCAAAAAGTAAATCACTTACACTCATGTGTTTTACATCATCATGACCATGATTTTTTCAGCCTTATCAATCCTAGATGACCTTACTCAGGTGAGTGCTTTAGGGCCAATGGCCCTTTTGTTTTGAAAAAAGAGAGGTTATTTACAGGAGGAAAAAGTTTGTGTGCAGTTTAGAGAACAAAATGCTCATGATTCTGATAAATTTACCTGAATTGTTACATCTGTTTGTATTTTTGCAGAGCTAATTCTTGTTATATTTTTCTCTATTAGTTTCAGGCAAACCCAAACCAAAGAAAAGTAAAGTTTCTGGTGGGAAGCTTGTAGTTCCTCCAATCCCATTGGATAGTATTGGTAGACCTATTTTTCCTTTGACCATTGGAGATCTCACAATTCACAGTATAGGGGAGGTAATCATACTTTGAATGTCTTTTTACCCAAATTATTTTCTCATAGATTTTTGTTCTTTCCTGCAGATATCATCGTGGGTTACCCACCATGCTTTGATAACTTACCACTTAGGTTTTGTGACTGTACCATTCAATATCTTATGGGCAAAATAATTATTATTTTTCATGTATAATCTGTGATACTCTTCATTATCTAATAATGACACATCAAGGAACTTATGCTCCATGATTAATCTTGCCAAATAGGTTTTCCTGTGTAGATTTTAACAACAAATTCTCCAATTTCCACAAACTTTGTCTCGTAGCCCTGTACCTCATAATTATGAGTTTTAAAGGCCCTGAGAAAGAGGCCTTCTGAAAATATTGTGGGGAAAGGAGAAAATGCTGGTAAACAGCATTTTCTCCTTTTCCCTCAATGTTTTCTGTCTTTTTACAGACTTACTTCACCATATGAGCCATATCTAATTTGTCGCCTTCAAATGCTTTCAATTTGGACTAGTGTAAGATTTTGTTTTGTGTTAAAGGGTTAAAGCCCCTAAATTTTGATGCAAACCATATTTCTGCCATCAAATTTCCTGCAGGTAGGAATGGAGGGACTATAGGTTGGGTGGAAGACTATACGAAGCTGTTTGTAATAAGCATTTAACTCTTTTTTTCCAGAGAATTGAATTTCAGGTCCTTTCATATTCGAAACATTTGCAGGCAACAAATGATGCTCAAACGATGAAATTTGCCTTTGACTGAGCAGAAAACATTTTTGAAAAGGAGAAAAAATGCTTACAGTATTTTCTCCTTTTCCTGTGATGTTTCCAAATAGCTTCTTCCTCATTGTCTAGAAAAACAGATTGCAAAAAGGGGTAATTTAACAAATAATCTTTGAAAAAGTGAGTAAGATGTCAAAAGTGTTGTGGGATCAGAACTAACTAACAATTCCCAGTTGTACTCTCCTTGTAAAAGGTACCTTCAAAAGCTAAGGATTGCCAGATTTGAATCCCAGCATTGCACAAGAAAAGAACTGAGGTTAGATGAACTTAATTTTTTAACAAGAACCATTCCTCTCTCACAGCTGCACATATCATTGATTTTGTCAACATTTATCCTGCGAGATAAGTTAAAGAAAACTGCCATGCCTATGTAAATACCTGAATAACGTCATTTCCAATTTATTCTTTTGGAGAAAAATATCTCCTTCTCGGACATTGTAGATCTAAGATCAGACTGCATGTTCTGTGCAGTCTAATCTTGATCTACACTGTCCGTGAAAGGTCTGTGAGTAGCACTTAGCAGCTTACTCCTGCGAGATAAGTTAAAGAAAACAGCCATGCCGATAGTAAATACCCGAATAACGTTATTTCCAACTTATTCTTTTGGAGAAAAATATCTCCTTCTTGGACAGTGTAGATCTAAGATCAGACTCCACTTAACAGCTTAAGGGTTAATATGGGAATGTAGCTTGTGGCCTTGTGGCTTGTGTAGAAATTGTAGTTCTCATAAAGCAACATCAATTATAATATTATTTCCAACTTATTCTTTTGGAGAAAAATATCTCCTTCTCGGACAGTGTAGATCTGAGATCAGACTGCATGTTCTGTGCAGTCTGATCTTGATCCACACTGTCCTTGAAAGGTTGGTGAGTCGCACTTAGCAGCGTAAGGGTTAATATGGGAAAGTAGCCTGTGGCCTGGATAGAAATTGTAGTTCTCATTAAGCAACATCAAGAAAGCTATGATAGGTGCTTTGATCTTATTACTGAAATACCACAGAAAATGGTATGAAGACTTTTCCAAACAATCCCATATTTTAATAAAAAAAAGACTTGGCAACATTGTGGGAATAGGAGAAATGCTGGTAACCAGGATTTTCTTCTTTTTCTTACAGTTTGTTCTACCCTTTCAGAGACAAAACTCCCATCATTTTAAACATGTTTAGTTTGCTGACTGAAAATACTTTCAGTTTGGTCTAGTCTGGAATTTCGTCATCAGGTAAAGAGCTAGTAGACACAGAATTTGATGCCAAATGAAACAATGCGAGAGTCTTCTACTATTCTGTTGGGATTAACAAAGACTGTTGTATACCTAAAATATTGTCAGGTGATTTAGACCTTCATGCAAACTCGTTATTTATCTCATAACCTCCCTTTTTTTCAGTGTAATATACCCATTACAAATTTTCTTATGTAATACAGGTTTGGTTTCGGAATTGTGTGATGTCATTTTTGACGTCAATTTGTACGTAAATGTATTTTATGGAGTTTATAGATATTACCGTGTGTGCAACTTCTGATCTTTAATTTGTAAAATATCGTCATATGATAAAAGGAATCTGACATTGGCTTTTGGGGTAAAATTTTATTAAACTAGTCAAGAAAAAGTGTTATTGAGCTTCTCAAAGGCTCACTTAACCCTTTACCACACAATCCCAACTTTTAACGACCCTGAGGAAAAAGCATTTTGAAAACATTGTGGGAAAAAGGAGAAAATGCTGGTAACCAGCATTTTCTCCTTTTCCCACAATGTTTCCTACCCATCCCATAACAAATTTCAATTTTTGAATTACATTTGTCGTCTGAAAATGCTTTCAGTTTGGACTAGTCTACAATTTTGTCGTTTGGTAGAGTTAATAACATTTTTCCTAGACTCCTTTAATAAAATTTTATCTGAAATGCCAACTCATAGCAATTCCTATATATCTGTTATTTCTGAGTTGATTTTTCTTTACAGATTGTTCCATTAAGGTCTGGCTTTCATACATCCAACAGTATATTTCCAGTAGGTTACTGTAGTACCAGAGTTTATGCTGGGTTACAAAGTCCAGATAAACAGTGTTTATACACCTGTAAGATTTCTGATTGTGGGAAAGGACCAATGGTAATTCATTTATAAATTTCTTTACAATAAATGTCAAATGATGGAAAAACAGATGTTTTATATGTCTATTCTTACTTCAAATGGTCAGCCACAGAAAGTAGCCAGCCAGTCATCCAAGTAAGACTGCCTTTTTAACCCTTCAACACACAAGTCTGACTTCTGACGACCCTGAGAAAGAAGCCAGCATTTTACCCTTTTACAACTATGTTTTCTTCCCTGTCAAAGACAAATGCCATCATTGGAGCCATATTTAAATTGTCAATTGCAAATGCTTTCAATTTGGACTGGTCTGAAATTTTGTCGTCTGGTAAAGAGTCATACACAACAGACTAAACCAGCATTTTCTGTTTTTACCTATAGTGTTTCTGCCCTTTGGAAGACAAATAGCATGACATGAGCCATTTTAAAATAGTCATGTGCAACTGCTTTCAATTTGGACAAGTCTAATAATTATCTTGTTGTTTGATAAAGAGTTGATAAATGCACATTTTGAAGAAGGAAGCCCTCCAAATATAATGACAATGCATACATAGACAGAAGAACAAGGCATCAGATTTAGTAAAAGGATTTGACCCCAGCTTAGGCCAGAATATTTCGCCATATTTGACTGTATTTCCAAGACTAGACTGCATTGTTTATGCAATCTGATCTTGATCTACTTGGTCTGCAGAAGAAATCAAAGATTCTCTAAACAATATAAGGATTAATCCTTTACCAAAGATCCAATGTTTTTTTCACAAGCTTCCAGAAGAAGGCTTTTGAAAGCATAATTGGACAAGAAGAACTTTGGTTAGCAGTATTTCCTCTCTTTCCTGATTTCTATTGTTTCAAGTTTTAACCCTTTACCGCACAATGCTGCCTTTTGACGCCCCTGGAAAAGAAGCCTTTTGAAAACGTAGGAAAAGGAGAAAATGCTGGTAACCAGCATTTTCTCCTTTTCCCCCAATGTTTTCTACCCTATCAAAGAAAAATTGCACCTTTTGAGCCACATTGGAATTGTCGTCTGCAAATGCTTTCAATTTGGACAAGGCTAAAATTTTGTTGTCTGGTAAAGGATTAAGACAAACCTGGTCATTTGAGACATGATGAACTTATCTGCAGTTACTGGTTTGGACAACTCAGAAATTTTATTTTCTGGTAGAAGTTTAAAATGCCATTACATCTTGCAAATGCTTTCAATTTAGACAAGGCTAAAATTTTGTCGTCTGGTAAAGGATTAAGACAAACCTGGTCATTTGAGACATGATGAACTTATCTGCAGTTACTGGTTTGGACAACTCAGAAATTTTATTTTCTGGTAGAAGTTTAAAATGCCATTACATCTTGCAAATGCTTTCAATTTAGACAAGGCTTAAATTTTGTCGTCTGGTAAAGGGTTAAGACAAACCTGGTCATTTGAGACATGATGAACTTATCTGCAGTTACTGTTTTGGACAACTCGGAAATTTTATTTTCTGGTAGAAGTTTAAAATGCCATTACATCTTGACCATAACATGTACTTGGACACAATCAGTTGTTGATGAGCAATGCTCTGTGAAAAAGGGGTTAAATGGATCTGCAAACAGTATCAACCAGGGCCACACTACTGACTGTTTGGTACAATGCATCATGGAGATGTATTAACTTCTCACCAAACCATTCCGACTTTTAACAACCCGAGGAAGAAGTCTTTTGAAAACATTGTGGGAAAAGGAGAAAATGCTGGTAACCAGCATTTTCTCCTTTTTCCACTATGTTTTCTACTCTTCCAACAACAAATTTCAATTTTTGATTCACATTCGTCATCTGGAAAAGCTTTCAATTTGGACTGGTCTAATATTTTGTCATTGGGTAAAGAGTTAAACACCCTTTGCCAGGGCATGGCTAAAATTTTCATTCACTTTTTTCAGTTTGAGATTGTACCAGAGGATAATCAACAAGTGTTCAGAAGCAGATTTCTTTCTGAATGTCACAGTCAACTTCTCAGAGCAATAAACCAAGCAAGGTACCTGTATACAATAGTTTGTTGAACTTAGAGAACATAGTATCATGTTATTAGTATTACTATCATCATTACTATGATCATCATTATCAGCAGCAGCAGCAGCATCATAATTTACATCATCATAATCTGCATAATGGTTTTACGAACATGAAAGTTTGCAATAAATGCATAGCTCAAATATAAACCGCTCTGGCTGGGATTCGAACCCGTGCAGCAAATATCCTCGTTTATCAAGGTTTAAAAGACCAATGCACTAACCACTGACCTAAAGAGAATTCTCCCCAACACAATTGTCAGGTATTGATTTTATACAGGAAGAAGCTATGCAGTAAGGAAGGAGTGATCTCCCGTAACACACCCCCTCTTAAGAGAAGTCATCATTTGCTGACGGAAAGACTTTTCAGGCAGGAAGTCTATTAAATAGACAACAAATGGCTGAATGGCCAATAACGGGCAATTTCATAGACAACAAATAGCTCAAAGTCCTTGTCTGATTTTAAAAATGTTTTGCAGATGTAGTTTCAGATGCCAGGCTTCAAAGGTCAAGGTCACAAAAGGGGGTTAAAGGTTACATGCTCTTGATAGTCACCTTGCACCTATATTGTCTAGCTTTGCGGAGTTCTTATTGTAAGGTCAAGGTCACAGCAGGGGTCAAAGGTGATATGCTCTTGATAACCACCTTGGGCCTTTGTTGCCCAGCTAAGCCAAGTTCTTATTGGAAGGTCAAGGTCTCAAGAGGGAGTCAAAGGTGGCGTGCTCTTGAAAACCAACTTTGGCCTATGTTATCCAGCTTTGCAGAGCTCTTATATTGCTTGAGGTTATATGTTGGCACAATTTCCCGTGTAATCAGTCTTTTCAGGTTGTTGTGAGAGTACATGAATTGACCCATTACCACACAGGCTATGTTTTGACATACTAAAAATTGTTTCAAATCAAGGGAGCAATTTGATGGATATGAAGATTATTAGACTTTTTTTAAATGGGATGGCAACACTGTGGGACAAGGAGCAATTGCTTCTAACAAGTAATTGCTCCTTTCTCAACCATGTTCGTAAGTAGTAGTGTATGATGAGCAGGAAGTCATAACTATACAGTAAGGGGTTATATCACTTTCTTGGAAAATTTTAACTTTAACCCTTAGAGAGTAACCCTTAGAGAGCCAAATAAACCTATCAGATATTTCCGATTTAGATACATGATCCAAATAATTGTAATTTCACAGTCGCTTTTGTCTACAGTATTTCAGCATAGCAGACAGTGTAGATCACAGGTCATGTTGCACATTTTGTGCAGCCTGATCTTGATGTACATTGACCAAAAATGCAAGTGTAGTTGTGAAAGGTGCTCTTAGGGTTAACATCAGTGTTTTTTCACTTTATTTATAGGGGTGCAAAGCTAGTAGAAACTACAGGAAAAGGTCCGGAGTTTTTTGGACTGTCTCATCCTGTTGTCCAGAATCTGATCCAGAGCTGTCCTGGAGCAAAAAAATGTAACGGATACAAATGGGTTAAGTTTGAAGTGAACAAGACTCTTACTATTGAACAAATGGCCTCCATATCAGAAGACCCCTCTATAAGTCACCAGGCTTTAAAAGCCAAGATATATGGTAAAGTATTACATTTCTCTACTTAATGAAATGAATGCTTTTTGAGTAGGTTGGAATCAGCCTCTTGATCTATATGTTCTTTTGTGGACATGCACATAGATATGAGCCATGTTCTGTGAAAAGGGGGTTTAATGCATTTGCAAAAAGTATCAGCTCGGGCCAGCCTGAGCAGTTTGCTCAGGCTGACCTGGGTTGAAACTTTTTGCGTTCTGTAAATTTTCTGGATGTCTAAGGACCAGTCTATGTCATGCTACAGTTGGTTTTTACACAACATGGATTTTATAGATCCATAATTATGTGAAGACTTGCTCTGCATAATGCATGACAGAGATGCATTAAATCTCCTTTTTCCCAGTATACTCAGGTATACAGGTATTTGTGTCAAAACCTTTTTCTCTCTTAACTTTGCTGTCATTGTACTGAAACTTTGTACAGCTATGAACTAGAAACTGTAGATGTGAAAAACAGTACTTGGATTTCCACTATAAAGTGTTGTAGAATTATCTTCCCTAGAACAGAGTCATGTTTGTGTGTAATGCACACATCAGTGGTATTTTGTCAAAAACTTAACAGAAACTTGCTGTCTGTCCGTTTGTGGGCCTTTACATAGGATATGTATTGTACACACCTTCCTCAGTTTTGTTGTTGTATCTAAACTTTGTTCAACTGTCAACCAGAAACTATAGGCTTGCAAGACACAATTTTTGTGGATGACTGCTTTCAAAACACAGAAGAGTTATCTCCCATTGAATTGAGACTCTTATTCACAGTGCACATACTAGAATTTAATCTCTGTTGCTTCTATCCCAGCGTTTATTGGGAGTATTAACTAACCAAATGACAGAATTGTAGACCTGTCCGAATTCAAAGAATTGGTAAGTCACATAATTATGTGATATCAACTTAGGCCATTGATGGGATTGTCTTTCTAAGGGTAGAAAATACTGTGGTAAGAGGAGAAAATGCTGTGTAACAATGTTCTCCTTTTCCTACAATATTTAGAGCATCTTCCCCAGGACTGTCAAAAAAGATATAGTTAGATAAAGGGTTAGTCCACTTTCTGTTAAGTTCTAATCATTTCTTTTTGTGTTGACAGGAAGTGCTGACAGATCACCATCCAATTTACGGTCGTTGTTGACCGGGCCTGCCCTAGACTCTCATGGATGAAGTTATGGAAGTTCTTAAACAGTTCTACGCTACCATCTCTAAATACAGATGCAATTCAAAACAATGATGATACAGAGATAGTCCTGCACTACATATTTTACACTGCGGTTTCATGACTGGGATAGAATTCAAAGCAGTTGTTAACCCTTAACTCTTTACCAGACGACAAAATTTTAGCCTTGTCCAAATTGAAAGCATTTGCAGATGACAATTTCAGTGTGGCTGAAATGGTGCAATTTTTGATAAGGTAGAAAACATTGTGGGAAAAGGAGAAAATGCTGGTTACCAGCATTTTCTCCTTTTCCCACAATGTTTTCAAAAGGCTTCTTTCCCAGGGGCGTTAAAAGGCAGCATTGTACGGTAAAGGGTTAACAAAACTAGCCCCATGACCCTGAACAAGATGGCTTTTGAGTAGATCATAGGAAAGAGAGAAAATGCTGGAAACCAGCATTTACTCCCTGTCCCACTATGTCTTATATACCTAATGCAACAAATGTCATGATTTTATCAAAGTTTAGTTTGTCGTCTGCAAAGAGTTTCAAATGGACAAGTATAAAATTTTGACATCTGATAAAGAGTTATAAAAGTCCTTTCAAAACATTTTGACAGTTGCAGATACTAGTTTCTTGGTGACATTGTAAAGTTTTATAGAATAATTGTGTTTTCATGATCCAGAAAAAGTAGGTTTTTAAAATCATTGTGCGAAAAAGAGAAAATGCTGGTAACAAGCATTGTCTCTAGTTCCCATTACATTTTCTACCAATTTAGAGGCTAACATAACCTTTTGAGCCACGTCGAATTTGTCGTCTGCAAATGCAACTTGGTCTAGTCCAGAGTTTGTTGTTTTGTAAAGAATTAACTTTTGACCACACAATCCCGACTTTTAACGACCTTGTGAAAGAAGCCTTTTGAAAACAATGTGGAAAAAGGAGAAAATGGTGGTAACCAGCATTTTCTCCTTTTCCCACAATATTTTCTACCCTTTCCAAAACAGTTTTTTCAGTCACATTTATTTTATTGTTTGCAATTGCTTTCAATTTGGACCATTCTAAAATTTGTCATTTGGGTAAAGAGCTAAGCCGATGAATGTTGTTCAAGTAGAATTATTAAGAATTAAAAAATAACAATTATCAATACCTTTCTTTGTTTATTTACCCAATATAATTTTATTAATAAACATTTTTATTTGTGCCCATTTAAAAACAAACATTTCTATACAATCAAGACTGTGTAGGGTAACACTGTTTTCAACATTGGTTTTGTTGTTCTGCAATGATAGGATACCAGTTTCACCTTTAAAAAGTCCCTTACCACAACTGAACTGGAAAATACAACTTGTCAAGGGTCACAATAGGAGTAGCACTGGCAAGAATCAAACAGAAGGTTCCTCTGTAGTTAAGATCTCTGAAATTTGTTTTCAAGAGTAGTCTCTTACAAAACCATTGTAACAACTAACACAAATTTATGTCGCCCTCTCGAATGAGCCATTTTTTCAACATGAGTTTACCCTTCACCGTACAACCTTCAGTTAAAATGACCTTTACAAAGAAAGCTTTTAAAAACATGGTGGGCAAAGGAGAAAATGCTGGTAACCAAAGTTTTCTACCCTTACAAAGACAAATTCTATCATAGGAGGTGCATTTAAGTTGTGTTTTATAGATGCTTTCATTTTGTACAAGTCTAGAATTTTGTTGTCTAAAAAAGGATTCAGGTTAAATAATAATAAATATATAAAATAGGATGTCAGTGTGTGAAATTTTGTTGATTTATTCGGAATCGTTTGGCTTCTCACTCTTTACAACACCTTTCTTTAGAATGATGTTTCCGTACTGAGCTGTTTCCCTGAAAATCATAATTTTTTTTTTTTAAATAATCATGTCATTTTGCTCAATTTCAGACTGACTCTTGCAGAACATTTTTATTATCGTGAAAAGAAACTTCTTGTAACAAGCTATTTCTCTGCTGAATGGAATTTGTTACAAAAATTTTATATATGAAAACTATGATAATGGAATACTTCATTCTTTGTGTTGAAAAATGAAATGTCAGATAACTCTACAAGTGAGCCAGGCTCTGTGAAAAGGGGGCTTAATGCACTTGCAAAAAGTATCAACCAGGTCAGCTTGCACAATCTGCGCAGGCTGACCTGGGCTGAAACTTTTTGCTTCAGGTCTATTTTCTGCTTGTCAAAGGACTATTCTACCTCATAATTCAGTTGGTTGTTGGACAAAATAGGTTTTATGTGTCCATAATTATATGATGACTTGCATGGTATAATATATCACAGAGATGCATTAAGACCCCCTTTTTGCCAGAGCATGGCTCAAGTATATAAACTCATTTCTTAACCCTTCTCCAAACAATCTGAGCTTTTAATAACCCTGAGGGAAAAGACCTCGAGAACAATGTGGGAAAAGGAGAAAATGCTGGTAACCAGCATTTTCTAATTTTCCCACAATGTTTTCTACCCTATCAACGACAGAAATTAGGATTTTATTTTGTTGTCTTCTTATGCTCTCGATTTAGTCAAGTTCAAAATTTGGTAGTTTGGTAAAAAGTAAACCACATTATTTTTAAAGGTAGTTTCCTGTAAGAAGAAAATGTCTGTAGCCATGTATTAACCTTTTACCAATTAATCCCCTTTTTTAAGCACCATGAATAAGAGACCTTTTGAAAACATTGTTGGAAATGGAGAAAATGCTGGTAACCAACATTGTCTCCTTCTTTCCAAGAATGATTTCTATTATTTCAAAGATGGAAATCATCTTTTGAGCTAGAGTTAACTTGCCACCTGCAAATGCTTCAATTATAATATTTTGTCATGTGAAAAAGAATTTACTGATTCATCAGAAAAAATTTACAAGAAATAATGATCAGCTCAGCTCACCCTGTATGCACAACAGCATAAGCCTTTTTTGCTCGCTCATAAAATTTAAATCTTTCAACCTTTTCTATATTTATCTGAAAAGTAAAAACAGAAAATGCCAATAAAAACTAAAATGGGTGCTGAACTTTTTACCGGACAACAAAATCTTGGACCTGTCCATATAGGAAAAATTTGCAGGCAACAACTTTAATGTTTTCAAATTAATTGTCTTGAAAGAACTGAAAACAAACATCATTTAAAGATACATCCTTACAGCCAAAGAGAAAAAACGCTGTTAAAATTTGATGGACTGTAGAAATGGTTAGAATTAAATCAGCCATGTAAACATAGATGAACAACCAATTTATTATGGTGTAAGGGGCAACATATGGCATGAAGATACAAGACTGATTACAGTTTGATAAAATAAAGATAAAATGAGTTAAAAACTGGCTGAAAATGAGGAGAGATGTATCTTTAAACCTTTACCACACAATTTTGAGTTTTAATGATCCTTAGGAAGAAGGCTTTTGAAAACATTGTGAGAAAAGGTAAGAATGCTGGTAACTAGCATTTTTTTGTTTTTGTTTTGCACAGTGTTTCAATTTCAACCATTCAGGCCATATTTAATTTGTCGTCTACAAGTGCTTTGGACAAGTCTCAGTATTTTGTCGTTTGGTACAGAGTTAAAAATGAGAAAAGCTTGATATCAGCATTTTTTTTTCTTCCTTTACAGATAAAGTTTTCAGAAGTCTCCTTCCTCTGCAAAACAAAAAAATGGGATCATTTGGTTAAGGATTAACCCTTAGCATGCAGAATAAACCTAACAAACACTTTCAATCTAGAAAAAAAAAATCCAAAAAATTACAATGTCAAGGTTGCACTTGTTCAGAATGTTTCAGCAAAGTGGACAGTGTAGATCAAAGATTAGACTGCATGTTTTGTGCAGTCGGATCTTGATCTACACTGGCTGCTAAGGCAACTATAGTAGTGAAAGATGGTTTCAGGGTTGAAAGTGAAAAACTTAATCCACTGGAATTCAACCTAAAGTGTAGTTTTTAAAGGCAAAGGTTTTGAAACCTCATAGCTCATATTCACCACCTACTCTTAAGAACATTTTATTTCTTATTCTCCATGATTTTCTAAATTTGAAAGTAACACAACTTCTGATTGGCTAAACCATTTGGTTTAGCCAATCAGAAGTTGCATTTCTTTCAAATTTAGAAAATTTTGTAGAATGAGACCAAGAACGTTTTTAAAAATGGTTGGTGAATACAGACCCAGTATTTTTTTCACACAAAATACCCATTTCATTTGTGTGTTTTACCTTTAACCCTTTACTGAACAATCCCTAGTTTTAACAACCCTGGGGAAGAAGCCTTTTGAAAACATTGTGGGGAAAGAAAATGCAGGTTACCAGCTGGTAACCAGCATTTTCTCCTTTTCCCACAATGTTTTCTTCTCTATCCAATACATAAATTACTATTTAAGCTACACTTAATTTGCCGTCTGCAAATCCTGTCAATTTGGCCCAGTTTAAAATTTTGTCGTTTGGTAAAGAGTCAACCCTTTACCACACAACCCTGTTTTAACAACCCTGAGGAAGAAGCCTTTTGAAAACATTGTGGGAAAAAGGAGAAAATGCTGGTAACCAGCATTTTCTCCTTTTCCCTTAATGCTTTCTAATCAATCGAAGACAAGTTCCATCATTTCAGCCACATATAAATTGTCGTCTGCAAATGCGAAGATTTTGTCTTGTGGTAACGAGTTCTGGAGCCAAGCCATCAAACTTCTATGTCAAGAAAAAAAGTACTAAGAATTAACTCTTTACCACACAATCACAAGATTTATCAGTCTTGAAGAAAAAATTTTGAAAACATTGTGGGAAAAGAAGAAAATGCTGATAATTAGCAGTTTCTCCTTTTTCTTCAATGTTTTCTACCTATTTGAAGAGAAGTACCATCATTTTCGCCATATTTTATTTGTCTTCTGCAAACCTTTCAATTTCGGGCCAGTCTAAAATTTTGTAATGTTTTCTGTCCTATGAAATCCCATCCTTTCAAACACTTCAGTTGTCTTCGGCAAATGCTTTCATTTTGGGCAGTTCTAAAATTTTGCCAAATTGTTGAGTTAATCCTTTACCAAACAATGCCAAGTTTTAACAACCTCGAGGGAGGCTTTTGAAATCATTACAGGAAAAGGAGAAAATGCCGGTAACCAGCATTTTCTCCTTTTCCCACAATGTTTTGTACCCTTTCAGAGGCAAATTTCAATCTTTAAGTCACATTTATTTTTTCGTATGCAAATGCTTTCAATTTGGACAAGTTTAAGCCTTTACCACACAATGCCGCCTTTTGACGCCCTGAGAAAGAGGTCTTTTAAAAACATTGTGGGAAAAGGAGAAAATGCTGGTAGCCAGCATTTTCTCCTTTTTCCACAATGTTTTCTACTCTATCAAAGGCAGAAATCATCATTTTAGTAACATTTATTTTGTCGTCTGCAAATGCTTTCAAATTGGATCAGTCTAGAATTTTGTCATATGGTAAAAGGGTTAAATTTTTTTCATTTGGTATAGAGTTAATTTAAGATGTTGTTGAAAGTAGACTGCTGCTAGACACAAAATGTATGCAAAACAAAATCTGTTCATTTGTTGTCAAAATTTGACCTTGTAAGATGGTGAAGTTCTCCATTTTTAACCCTTTCCCAAACAAGCCCTGGTTTTCACGTGTCTGCAGTACAAGTCTTTTGAAAACACTGTGGGAAAAGGAGAAATTGCTCGTAACGAGCAATTTCTCCTTCTCCCACAGTGTTTTCTACCCTTTTGGAGAATTTTCTGTCATTTTCATCAATTTATAATTGTCGTCTGCAAACTCTTTCAATTTGGACCAGTCTAAAATTCATCGTTTGGGAAAGGGTTAAACCTTACCTGTTTACTTTCCGCCTTGTCTATGGTGACTTGATACTTTGTCCATATTGGTGTTTGTAAACCTCTAGCCTTGTCCTCAGGCACCCTGTCCATTAATGCTACCTAGAAATACACTATGCTTCTTTGAACCTGCATTGCCTCTTTATCAAACAACAAAATTTTGGACTCGTCCAAATTGAAGGAATCTGCAGATGACAAATCAAATATGGCTCAAATTGTGAAATTTGTCCCTGTAAGGGTTGAAAACATTATGTGAAAAGGAGAAAATGCTAGTTACCAGCATTTTTTCCTTTTCCCACAATGTCTTAAAAACCCTGGGATTGTGTGGTAAAGGGTTAGCAAGGACTGCAAAACATGTAGCCAGACTGTATTAATTCCTCAATATTTGTTAAGAGAATTAATCCTTAAAGCGTCTTTCACATATATAGTTGCCTTTGCAGACAGTGTAGATCAAGATCAGATTGAACAAAATGTGCAGTCAGATCTTTGATCCACACTGTGCGCTTCTCTGAGACTGTCTAGACAAAAGCTACATTGCAACTGAAACTATTTGGGTGTTATATGTAGACTGAAAATGTCTGCTGAAGATATTTGACATTCTGAGGGTCGCATTAACCCTGTTAATTTGTACTCTCTGCCATCAATAACTTCCTTGTTACTCAATTTTTATTTGGAGGTTAACCGTTAGTGGGGATACAAAGCTTAACAGTGTACAAGTGTATCATGCACCACACCTTGAGAACAGGTTTGAATATCAACAATAAAAGTGCACTGATTGAAGCTGGCTACTAAGATAGGCTGAAATATGAGAGAAAAGGCATAAATTCTTCACCAGAGGAGCAAAAATTAAAACTTTCATGCTGAAAGCATTTGAAACTGACAAAATTTTATGTGGCTGTAAATGAAGGATTTGAGCCATGCTCTGGCAAAGGGGAGCTTAATGTATCCCCGTGATCCATGATACCAATCAAGCCATCACATGATTTCGCAATAGACACTTTTTTTAAACAATCGACTGAATCATGAGGTAGACTGGTCCTGAGTCATACAGAAGATTGACTAAAAGCCAAAAGTTTCGGTCCAGATCAGCCTGCGCAGGCTGACCTGGGTCGATACTTTTCACAGATGCATTAAGCCCCCTTGTCACAGAGCACAGCTCATTTGTCTTCCAGAGGGTAAAAAAAAAGGGGGGGGGGGGGGGAGAAAATGCTGGTTAATTAACTATCATGTGGACATGTTTATTCTGCAGATCTATTTGTTGGCCCGTTTAACTCTTTACCAAACGACAAAATTTTAGACTGGTCCAAATTGAAAGCATTCGCAGACAACAAAATAAATGTGACTAAAAATTGAAATTTGTTTTGGGAAGGGTAGGAAACATTGTGGGAAAAGGAGAAAATGCTGGTTACGAGTATTTTCTCCTTTTCCCATAATGTTTTCAAAAGTCTTCTTTCACAGGGTCGTTAAAAGTCGGGATTGTGTGGTAAAAGGTTAAGACACCAGTATACAAAGGCTGCTAGCTTTAACTCTCTACCAAAAGACAGAACATTAAACCAGTCCAAATTGAAGGCATTTGCAGACAACAAATTCTATGTGGCTCCAATGATATGATTTGTGTCTGAAAGGTAAGAAAACATTGCAGGACGAGGAGAAAATGCTTGTCACCAGCATTTTCTCCTTTTCCTACAATGTTTTCAAAGCCTTCCTCTCCAGGGTAGTTAAAACTTGGGATTGTGTGGCAATGGTAATGGGCTAACCAACTAAACATAAACCTCACCGGTTCAGAAACGTACTCATCTAAAGGCATCAGTGTAAGTATAGCTTCCAGTAATTTAGGAATGCCCAAACCTGAAAAGTGATTAACTCTTTACCAAACAACAAAATTGTAGACTTTTCCAAATTGAAAGCATTTGCAGACGACAAATGAAAGGTGGCTGAAATGACAAAATTTTTCTTTGGGAGGATAGAAAACATTGTGAGAAAAAGAGAAAATGTTGGTTAACAACATTTTCTCCTTTTCCCACAATGTTTTCTAAGGCCATCTTCCAAAGGGTCATCAAAAGTCAGGATTGCGTGGGAAAGGGTTAAATGTAATGGTCAACAATGGTAAACTGCCATTAAAACTTTAGCCTTGGTCACACATACATTACATAATATAACTTTTCATACTTTCAAAAAGTGAAGAGAAACATGGTGTTTACAAGTTAACCCAACTGAATCATGAGGTAGAATGGGCCTTTGACATGCAGAAAATTTGAAAACAGCAAAAAGTTTTGACCTTGCAGACTTTGCAGGCTGACATGGGTTGATACTTTTGCAGATGCATTAAAACCCCTTTTCACAGAGCAAGTCAAGTCATTTTGAATATGGAAAAAAGAACTTAATACATGTATTACAATTCATTGAGTCAATTTTATGAGTCTGGAGAAAAAACTTTCATACAACAATTTGAACAAATTTTTTTGTACAGTTGATTGGTTGTATGGTTTTTTAATGTCGTAAATGCCATTTCCAACATTATTTCATCTATACTGCAGCAGTCAGTGCACCTATCCATGCTTTCCCAGAGTTTCTTTTATCAGTACTACACACAATATTCTTTCCAAGCCACTAGCTGTTTTCCAACAGAAGCATCATCTAACAGTGGTCAGGGGTGAGAGAGGAATGAATCCTGTTGCAATGACTACTGGGTATTATCAATCCTTGGAAAGAAATTGGCCGAGCCAGGAATCAAGCCAGTGACTCTCCTGTTCTCAAGTCCTCTATGCTACCAACTGAGCTACCAGGGCTTAGCATATTTTTAGTATGGAAAAAGAGACCAAAATATCAAGGCTGTCTTGGTCAGAATATCTTGCAAAATATTGATCAGTGTGGATTCAAGATCAGGCTGCATGTTCTCAACTGCCTGATGTTGATCTATCTTGTCAGTGAATGTAACTTAGGGCAGCATAGGCACTTTCACCCTTTACCAAGCAAACCTTAGTAACAAAGACCCTGCCAAAATTGCCTTTTGAAAACTTTGTGGGACAAGGAGAAAATGCTGCTTACTTTTCGAAAAATGTTTTCTACCTTATCACTGATAAATTCCATCATTTGAGCCACATTTGTTGTCTGCAATGCATTCAATTAAGACAAGTCTAAAATTTTGTCGTTTACTACAGAGTTAAAGGCTATTTTTTTCCAGTGATCTACTGTGAACTTAGTTAAAAAATAAACGACAAACATAAATAATTACCGTCTGCTCGAACTTCTTTAGGCCCATGGGTACAGATGGAGGAGGTAGGAAAATGTGCGTCTGCTAAAACTGAAGATAGAAATAAGCTTAACTCTTTACCACACAATCCCAAATTTTAACGACCCTGAAAGAGAGAGTTTAAGAAAATATTGTAGGAAAAGCAGAAAATGTTGGTAACCATCAATTTCTCCTTTTCCCACAATCTTTTCTACCCTGTCAGACAGAAATCATCATTGGAGAGGTCATCAGACCTCTCCAACAGTGGTGAGTTTAAAAGGCAGACTGCCTCACAAATTGCTGCCTAACTCCATGCTTTTCTGCGAAATTGTTCTGATATTCAGTCTGTTTCATCATGGTTTCATAAATAAACTGAAATCAAAAAACTGAAATAGGAAATAGACATGTTTTTTTTTTATATGACAGATTTCAAAAAGGATTTGTTATATTGATTTGATTGCAAATGACCTTTCCAGTAGTTGTAATTTTTCATTAAACAAATAAAGCTACACACACAAAAAAAGAATTTCATTAAAAAAGAGAACACTGCGGGAAAAGATCACGCGACTTGAAAACGTGGAAAGAAGGTCACGTGTCTATCATGTAATGCATAAGAGGTTTCTCCTTTTTACACAGCGGCAACCATATAATGCTTTACTTATTTGTTTACATGTACGAAAATATATTGAAATTAAAAGCAATAAGCTATTTAAAAACATTGATGCTGACCTCTCCTGGCTTCTTTTTTAAAGAAGCCAACTTGTTTCAGCTACATTTATATTGTTGCCTGCAAATGCTTTCAATTTGGCCCAGTCCAAAATTTTGTCATTTGATAAAGAGTTAATTCTTCACCATAACACACACTTTCAGACTAGTCCAAATTAAAAGCATTAGCAGATGATGAGATCTTTTGTGAAATGGTAGGAAACATTGTTGTTAAGGGAGAAAATGCTGGTTACCAGCATCTTCTACGTTTCCCACATTGTTTTCAAAAGTCTTCTCTGTGTGCTTTGTTAAAAACCCAGGATCATGAGGTAAAATTTTAAAAGATAAATCGAATACATACATTGTGTTGTGGTATATCAAAAATATCTAACTCGGTTGTGAGAATTGATAAATGTCTGGCCAAAGCTCTACAATTATTAATTCTCCCAACCTTATAACATATTTTTTATATATGACAACACTATGTATGTATTCTCTATTTACATGGTGTAAAAGAAATTGGTGATTGGTTGAAAATGTGGAAATCTTTATTCTGCAGGCCCCTGCAGGCCTTTTGCCAGCAAATACACCTTCTATCTTTTTCAAAAATATTTCTTTTTTCAATTACTGTAGCATACCATATTTACAACAGATCAGTCATACCTATTTCATCCCCGTGGCCCATACAAGCCAGTGTATACAGCAAGTCTGGAGACAGTATTGTAGGAATATGTTTCAGTGGCATTCTTATTGTCTATTCTACTGAAATATAATAATAAAAAAAACTTTGAACGACCCTGGAGAACAAAGAATCAAATAAGCCCTGTGAGAGTGAAGATAAGTTTGAGTATAATTGTTTGTTTTGGTGTACAATACAGAGCTGTATTGACATATTTTAAGTGAATCAACAAAATTTTCACAATTGATCAAGTATGATCAAGTATACTTTCTAAATATAGGTTTTCAAAAGATACATGAAGTTTACAAAATTTACGCCTTTTAACTGGTACAGATAAATAGCTACGGTGATTGGCTCCATTCTGAGGTCATAGGTTAGAATCTGGCGTGGGTTGTTATTTCATTATTATTTCTTTATATCTTTTAGAATTACTTGTACTCTGAGAACAGGGGGGTCCCTGGTTCGATCCCTGGCTTTGCCAATTTCTTTCCGAGGATTGGTGATAGTAGGATTCATTCTTCTCTCACCGCTGACCACTGTTTGGACATTGGGTATGTGGGAAAGCAGCCAGTGGCTTTGAAAGAATACAGTGTGTAGTACATGTACTTGTAAAAGAAACTCCAGGAAAGCATGGATAGGTACACTGGCCGCCGTGATATAACTGAATGTTGCAAAATGGCCTTCAACACCATACAATCAATCATACAGTCAATAGTATTACTCGGCAAAACTGACTTCTCACTCACTTACTTTCGTCAATACTTGGTGAATTTCACAGAGTCATTTGTTTGTAAGGCAACCCAACATGAAATTGTACGATAAGTTTGAGTATGACCCTGTGAAATTTATGAAAGTACTGATAAAAGTAAATGAGTGACAGGTTAATTTTGTTCAATAATACTTGTAGTTACACACATATATGCAAAAATTACTATAACAAGTAATGTTACCTTTAAAATCCTCTGTAAAATTATGGCTTTTAATCTGTACTTTCTGTCTCTTGATTAATATACAATATGCAATATCAATACAAAAATTTTCACCCTTTACCACACAATCACAAGTTTTATTGACCCTGAGAAGGAAAGCTTTTGAAAACAGTGTGCAAAAATGATAAAATGCTGGAGACCAGCATTTTCTCCTTTTTCCACAATGTTTTCTATTCTATCAAAGACAGAAGTCTTCTTTTGGGCGACATCTAATTTGTCCTCTGCAAATTATTTCAATTTGGTCGAGACCAAAATCTTGTCATTCAGTAAACAGTTAACCCTTTACCGCACAATGCCGCCTTTTGACGCCCCTGGGAAAGAAGCCTTTTGAAAACATTGTGGGAAAAGGAGAAAATGCTGGTAACCAGCATTTTCTCCTTTTCCCACAATGTTTTCTACCCTATCAAAGAAAATTTGCCCATTTGGGCTACACTGAAATTGTCATCTGCAAATGCTTTCAATTTGGACAAGGCTAAAATTTTGTCGTCTGGTAAAGGGTTAAAGGTCTTAACAAGTAACTCTGTAACATTGAACCCAGCAATGTTTCTCATTACTGTGTTTTCTTATAAGGTGTAACATGAAAACAGTAGAGAGAAGAAAAGTTATTTAAAATATCATACAGTATGTGTCCCTTTTTTACATGCACTTTTGTGGCAGGTAACTTATTCTGGGCAAATTTCTTCATTTCTCCGTAAATTTTCAATTTGGTCGCCTTTGCATCCACCTAACTTCAATGATATGAGGGAAAGGGTTAACTCTTCACCAGACAACAAAATTTTAAATTCCTTCATATTGAGAGCATATACGGTATATGTACAAACAACAGATTAAATGTGGCTCAAATGATGGGATTTGTCTGTAAAAGGATAGTGATGGAAAAAAAAAAGAGAAAAAGTACTGGTAACCAGCATTTTCTCCCTTTCCCTCCATGTTTACATCTTCTTTCTCAGGGTCATGAACACATATGATTGTTTGGTAAAGGGTCGAAGACAGGATATAACTGATAAAGCAAGTTTTCAAGCTTCAATAACTTCTGCCCTTTCCCTTTTTAGCAGATCTAAATCTGTGACATATTTGGGAGGTAAAGTAGGGCTCCTGTCTCAGTTCAAAACCCAGCTTGTCACAAAATTCTGTACCACTCTCAGGATTGATGACAGTCCATGCATCAGGATTCAATGCGTGATTTCTAATCTTGGACCTACAGCAACACTGTTCAGTATGTTACATGTTCAGGTTTTTTCACTCACCTATGGTAAATGCCATTTTTAACATTTTATTTCAATTAAAAATTATGGCAGCCAGGGTGCCTATCTATGTTTTGCAGGAGTATCTTTTCCTAGTAAATGTCACAACATTCTTCATAGAAACTGGCTGCTGTCCAAGATAAGAATCTTTTAACTGTTTACCACACAACGCCGCCTTTTGACGCCCCTGGGAAAGAAGCCTTTTGAAAACATAGTGGGAAAAGGAGAAAATGCTGGTAACCAGCATTTTCTCCTTTTCCCACAATGTTTTCTGCCCTATCAAAGAAAAATTGCACCATTGGAGCCACATAAAAATTGTCGTCTGCAAATGCTTTCAATTTGGACTAGGCTAAAATTTTGTCGTTTGGTAAAGGGTTAAACAATGGTTCAGAGGTCAGGGAGAAATGAAACCTCAGGCAAATACTTTTAGCAATCTTTTAACCCTTTAGCAAACAATCCCATGTTTTCACAACCCAGAGGAAGAGACATTCTGAAAATAATATAACAGCATTTTCTCCTTTTCCTACAATGTTATTTACCCTGTCAAAAAACTTCAGTTCATTTATAACACTGTCAGATTTGTTGTCTACAGATTTTTTCCAATTTGGAAGAGTCCAAAATTTGTTGTTTGGGAAAGCAGTTAAGGAATTTGGCCAAGCCCTGTATTGAACTAGCTAACCCTTGGTTTCAAGCACTGTATGTTACAGAGTCATCAAGTCAAAAAGTTACGAGTTAAAGGTTTAACTCTGTACAAGACAGCAATATTTTAGACTCATCTACATTGGAAATATTTTTGGGCAACAAATATATATAATGTGGCTAATACAATAGAAACTGTCATTGAAAGAATGGCAGACATTAAAGAGAAAAAAATGCTGATTACATATTTTTTCTCCTTTTCCACAAGACAGCAATATTTCAGACTCATCTACATTGAAAGTATTTGTGAGCAACGAATCATATGTAGCTAATACAATAGAAATTGTCATCAAAAGAGTGGCAGACATTAAAGCGAAAAAAAAATGCTGATTACATATTTTTTCTCCTTTTCCACAAGACAGCAATATTTCGGACTCATCTACATTGAAAGTATTTGTGAGCAACGAATCATATGTAGCTAATATAATAGAAATTGTCATTGAAAGAGTGGCAGACATTAAAGCAAAAAAAAAAATGCTGATTACCTATTTTTTCTCCTTTTCCCACTATTTTTTAAAGGCTTCTTCCTACTGGTCATAAAAACCAACCAATTGTTCAATGTTGAATAATGAGTAAAGGGTTAAGTACTGTACATGTTAACCCAACCAAACAATTTTACTTCTGACCTTGGGTCATATATCGTCACCTAAGAATAGAAATGTTCTATCTAACAATTTAGTCAAAATTGCAAGTTGTACATTTCCCACGCAACTTGTATAAAAAGATTATGTCTGTATTCTACTTAATGGGAATGACAACAATCAAAAAGAAAAGGCTATATCTACCAATCTCAATACATATGAACCACCCTCTGTAAAAAGGGGGCTTAACCCTTTCCCAACCAACAGATTTTGGACTGGTCCAAATTGAAAGAGTTTGCAGACGACAATTTTAAATTTGATGAAAATGGCAAAAAGTTCTCAAAAAGGGTAGAAAACACTGTGGGAAAAGGAGAAATTGCTCGTTACGAGCAATTTCTCCTTTTCCCACAGTGTTTTCAAAAGTCTTGTACTGCAGACACATGAAAACCAGGGCTTGTTTGGGAAAGGGTTAATACATCTGCAAAAAATATTGACCCATGTCAGTCCGTGCAGGCTAATGTGGGCCGAACTTTTTTTTTTTGATATCTTTAAATTTTCTGCACATCAAACGACCATTGAACCTCATAATTCAGTTGGTTGTTGTACAAAATGGATTTCATGGATCCATAATTAAGTGATGACTTTTTTGGTGCCATGGATCACAGAAATGCATCAAACCCTCATTTGCCAGAGCATGATTCATGTCTGTTTGTAGAGAAAGGCCCAATCTAACAAATGGGTCCTTTCTATTTGAACATACATGTATTTCATTAGCTTCCTTGCCATGATGTAATGATAGTGAAAGGTTCTATAATTATGGTAATAAGAATTTTACTATATTATGAAAATTGTCACATCCTAACCCTTCGGCTGCTAAGCTCGGCTCATGGGCCTTTTGCGGACAGTGTAGATCAAGATCAGACTGATCTTAGATCTACATAGTCCGATAAGAGAAATCTTCCCCACCCCCAAAACACATGTACCTTTCCAATAGGAAAATTTGGGTTTATACCATGGGTTTGCAAGTTTCATTTCTTTTATTTAGCAGGATAAGGGCTAGAACATGTGCCCTTTTATCAGTAATAGTGGAAGCATTTTACAAAATTATATTTCACGCCTTGTTTCATAGCAATTATCATCTTGTATACAAGAACTGGATGGCTAAAGTGTTTACTCCGAAACATGATTTTGATGTGGTACTATGGATGTACATGTACATGAAAAGGTATGTTCGCTTTATTTTAGCAAAATCAAGGGCTCATTGTGAATAATATTAAGTTCTCATGACGTCTCCTGATCAATCTGGATGATTCCTTCATGGAAACCCTAACCAGTACTTGTGCCATGATGTTGGCAGATTTAAACCGAGAACCTTTGATGTAGGAGGCAGACGCTTTTCGGCCAAACAGTTTGATATTATCTTGCGAATCTACTCAAGCTCTCTCTGTACTTCAGTCATTAATCTGGTATATGAAGCCAGCTACCTGGTACAAGAGTAAATAATACAATCATATGTATAGAAATTGCATACATTAAAGAGCCATGCTCTGTGAAAAGGGGGGCTTAATGCATCTGTGAAAAGTATCAACCCAGGTCAGCCTGAGCAGGCTGAACTGGGCCAAAACTTTTTGCTACGAGTCAATTCCTTGCATGCCCAAGGACCTGTCTACCTCATGATTAAGTTGGTTGTGACAAAAAGTGGCTATTATGGATCCATTACTGTGTGATGGCTGGCATGGTATTATGCATCATGGAGATTCATTAAGCCCCCTTTTGCCACAGCATGGCTGAAATATAAGACGGCAAGCAGAGAATGATGCAACAGTTTCGGCCACATGTCAGAGTAGTGGGGATTTATTCCCAAATAGACAGGGGACCAAATAAAATAATAATGCCAATACCCAGAATGCCTCACTTTTAATGCCACACAAACTGGCAGTTTATGAAAGTCAAACGAACAAGACATCAAGCAGAAAAAGGAGAAGAAGTGAAAGCCAATTTAAGTCTTCCATTTGCAACAGAAAAATGTGTGAAGGCAATTGTATGTGTGTCAATCAGGCAAGGTAATGGAAGAAAAGGAAGAAAAAAAAAGTACAACCACAGAATTGTGATTGATTCACTTCCAAACTACACAAGACAGCGATATATACAGTGTGATGTTGTTACACAAAACAGCCCAGTCTAAAAGATGGTTGGAAAGCAGCAAAATCACTGCAATATTATCTTTCTATTAATAACTCTGAAAGTGCAGTACTTGGGGTTTTGTGCTGTTGGCTGGAAGGCTTTGTATAACTTACTTAGAAGGTTAACAGTTGACTTTCCAACTCATGACAGTGTTTTATGCTTGTCCACTCTGAAAGCATTCAGAGAAACTCAATTTAATATGGTTGCAATGATGGTCGAAGCCTATTTGAAGATTGAAAAGTTTGTGATAAAAAAGGAAAATGCTACTGAAGTTTCTTTTAGCACATACTATGCTTACAAAAGGCCACTTCTATAGATTGATAGTTTAATGAGCTTTACTACTAGTATTATACCATAGACAAATTTATGCATCTATGTTAACACTTAAGCTGCTACGTGCCACTCACTGACTTTTTGTGGACAGTGTAGATCAAGATCAGACTGCACAGAATGTGCAGTCTGAAATTCGATCTACACTGTCCGATAAGGTGATATTGTTCTCCAGAAAAGTAAGTTTAAAATCACATTATTGGGGTCTTTACTACCATCTTGAAAGTTTTATTTAACTTATTTAGCAGGATAAAGGTTGAGTAGAATATGTAGTACAGTAATGATCAGTTTCTGATGTCATAATAATGCTGTATCCCTTTCCCAAACAAGCCCTGGTTTTCACGTGTCTGCAATACAAGTCTTTTGAAAACACTGTGGGAAAAGGAGAAATTGCTCATAACGAGCAATTTCTCCTTTTCCCACAATGTTTTCTACCCTTTTTGAGACCTTTCTGCCATTTTCATCAAATTTAAAATTGTCATCTGCAAACTCTTTCAATTTGGACCAGTCCAAAATTTGTCGTTTGGGAAAGGGTTAAATTTGTCCATTCTGAAAGCATTCAACGACACATTAAGTTGTGTGAGTTTTTAATAATGATAGTTGCCTTATTAAAGGTAGAAACTTTGTGTTAAGGGAGGGAAATGCTGGTTAGTTGTTTTTCTTTTAACACACACTGTATACAAAAGAATATTTCCCCAAATTGGTCAACATCTGGAAATGTTTGCTTGGTTGTTTGTTTTGTAAAGGGTCAAGGAACCAATAAATATATTTGTATATATATGTATTTTGGCCAGAGGCCTATAATATGAATAAAATGTTGAGTTGAATTAATAATGTAAATGTTAGAGTCTGTGCTAAGATTCTAGACATTGATGATAAACTTGTGACTTATTCTCTTACAAGAAAATTACATGGAACATTTCAAGCTGAAGACAACAGAGGGAACAACCAACCATGCACAAAAATTTCTGGGTCCGTATTCACCAACCCTTCTTAAGATCATTCTTAGTGTTCAAGATTTTCTCCAAGATTTTCTAAATTTGATAGTAACACAACTTGTGACTGGCTAAACCAAATGGTTTAGCCAATCAGAAGTTGTGTTACTTTCAAATCTAGAAAATTCTGGGGAATAAGACTAACAATGTTTTAAAGGATGCTTGGTGAATAGGGACTCTTAACTGTAGTTTGTAATCACAGTTGAAGTTTCCCAAGGATTGCATCATGTTATTAAAGAAAGGGTACCAAAAAAGAATATTGGCCCAGGATCTAAATATCCAGAAGATGAGGGAAATATACAAAGACTGGAGTAAAAAACAAAGAAATGGCTCCTGTGAATGAGTGCTAAAGACTGATTTTCTGTGACAGATCAATCTGTCTTTAAACCCAAGAAGGATCAGTGTTCTATTTGTTCTAAATATCAAAATGAGGGGTACCACAGAGAAATAAAATTGAGGCTACAGAAGAAAAAGAATGGGAAAGACAAAAGGCAAAACTTGACTTAAGTCTCTACCAGACGACACAAAATGTAGACTTGTCCAAATTGAAAGCATTTGTAGAAGACAATTTGAATGTACGTTTTAATGGAATTTTTCTTTGATATGGTAGAAAACACTGGTTAACATCATTTTCTTTTTTGTTTACAATGTTTTCAAAAGGCCTCTTTCTCAGAGTCACCAAAACCCAGGATTGAGTGATAGAGGGTCAAAGTACTGAGTTGCTTGCAAGTTGTTACCATGTACCTTGGTTAAAGGCCCAATAGCAGCCAAAAGTAAATAGTGCACCTGATAAAAGCCATTTAAATTGAAATCATACCATTTAAAAGTATGGAAATCATTGTGAAGATGACAATCTTTTATAGTATGTTCCAAATGTTATTTGCTGGCAGACAAATAAATTCTAAAACTAGCTCAATAGTTGCCAGGTTGCTCTATCTTTTGTTTACATTCTACCTGGTTTTACAAGCTATACATTTATATCTATCTATGGGATAGACCAGTATACTACAGTTTATTTATATGCTAAGAGTAAGAGTTATAGACAAGATGTACACGTCAGACATCTATTTAGAGCACCAACAGCTGCCAAAAGTAAACAAAGCAGGTGTTATATGTACATGTAAATGCATTTAAAATTTAAACCATACCATTTAAAAGTATGGTAATTACTGTGAAGGTGACAATCTGTCATTGCAAGATCAGTCCAAGCTTCGATCACTGGCAGAAAAATGAATTTTAAATGTAGGTCAAAAGTTGCCAGGTCGCTCCACCTTTTGTTCACTTTTTACCTTATCTTAAATTTCTTTTTTCTACCAGCGACTAACTCTTGGACCGATCGTACAATAACAGATTGTCATCTTCACAATAGTTTCCATTCCTTTAAAAGGTATGACTTAAATTCAAATGCATTTTACACCCGCATTGTTTACTTTTGGATGCTACTGGGGCTTTAACTGGTGAAACTCAGGCTAGGTCAAGGGTGACACGGAACGTATAACCGTGCATTAAGTCATGCTCTGTCTTAACATCCCTGTAATAGTGGCTTAAAGTACGGTATTTCTTTATCTACTATGAAAACATAAATTTGTTATACCTACTAGTACCTGTGATTGTAAATATACCTGCCACGGCGTCAAAATAAACAAGGGAAGTAACTGTTTTGCTACACGGTAACTATAACCGTCAGTTCGTATACCGTTTCAGGGTTGTTAAATCGGGGGTAAAGAGTTCACAAGAATAATGGGAAAAGGAGGTTTTTTTTTAACCAATTTTTCCCTTTCCAACAGTGATTTCCAATCATTTTAAATGTAATGCACCTTTCATTCTTATTTCTCCTTGTACTTGTAAATTCGGGTTAAAAATTACCCTATTTGGCAAGAGACTACAGTAACCGTTAACCCTTTCCCAAACGACAAATCTTGGACTGGTCCAAATTTAAAGAGTTTGCAGACGACAATTTTAAATTGGATGAAAATGGCAGAAAGTTATCAAAAAGGGGAGAAAACACTGTGGAAAAAGGAGAAATTACTCGTTACAAGCAATTTCTCCTTTTCCCACAGTGTTTTCAAAAGACTGGTACTGCAGACACGTGAAAACCAGGGCTTGTTTGGGAAAGGGTTAATTTAGTATCACACATCAATTACAGTTCATTAGAGTTTTCTCCTTCCAATATCTTTTTCCTCCCATTTTTTTTTTTTTTCCAAACCCAACTGCGTGGATAGTTCTCAAAGTCTGCTAAGCGCCATGAATATTTAAGTACGTGTAATTACATGATTTTTATAGGAGTTGCAATATTGTTATGATTCTTTTAGGTAATTTATTTAATAATATAAAATGATATAGACAAAACGATCATTTTATTTTTATACGATTTCACACGGTTTTCAGAATTTGAGTAGGATGAGTTTCTAACGTAAATGTTTTGATAAGATTTGTAAAATCAAGATTTGCAACAGAGGCTAAGGATACAAGCTAACACAGCATTGATATTGAGTATGTGATCCCTCTCCGTTAATAACAGTTTGACATCGTCTCGTCATGCTCTCTGTCTGGTCTCGGATTATTCGGAGGTTTTTTTGTTTTTTTTCCCCGTCAAGCTCGTTGGGATTAAGGATAGGGGATGAGGTTGGGCAATACAGATGTACAAGTAGGTACTCTTTCACCACATATGAAATATGGGGTCGGGCCTTATGGTCCATTACAGTAGTTCACCAACAACTCACGCGGCACCAGCATGCATACAATAACATCGGTTCTCCGGAACCTCGTCTAGATACTGCATGGCAGAAAGTATGCACTGGTCAAAAATAATGAGGTCTGTAATTCAATCCTAGCTGATCACCAGTACGTACGGTTGACAAATTTTAATACTCAGTAAAATTAACATATTATATTCACGATTGGTGAATACCATCCCAGATCCGGTGACCATGTATAACCATGGTGCCACTGTGTCGTCATTCTGCCGTTATATCTAACACGCTATCTTAAGCAGGGAAACTACTGGGGAGTTATAATAGATCACAATCCCCGCGGCATCCCTACTTAAAACAGAGGTTGTCTCTGTGTCGATTACTCTAACCATGAATCCACCCGAGATCTGCTAGTGCAGTTATAAAAAAGATGTTTAAAATTTATCAAGAATTTTCGTCATGTGGGAACATCTTCAAGGAAATTTTGTCTGTCACCAAATCGTCTCGCTGTTCACGTCCCTTCGGTCTGCTTGTACACACATGGATGAACTAGGAAGCGGTAAACTGTGTCAGCGCTCAAGACTGTGTGACATTCGCTAGAAGCTTTGAAAATCAGTGACGTTTGTAAGTCTCGTCCATGTTTATGATCGTGTCAATGGGCAAGATTCGAACTTACTGCCCATTACAACGGTCACAACCGAGACAAGATTCACAGCACTGGGAACAAGAACTCAGTATAAGAATATTGCAATAAAAAGGATGGTTAAAACCGGCTACTAAAATTCAGGACGACGCCTTCTTTTCCCCTTTTGTTTGAAAAAATGAAATGAAATAGACACAATTCTGCCATAAAAAAGACCAAAGTTCTACAACTACTTTTCATTAACCCTTGACCAGACGACAAAATTTTAGCCTTGTCCAAATTGAAAGCATTTGCAGACGACAAATTAAATGTTACTCAATTTACTCAAAACATTTTTTTTTTTTTTTTTTCAGAGGGTAGAAAACATTGTTGGAAAAGGAGAAAATGCTGTTTACCAGCATTTTTTCCTTTTTCCATAGTGTTTTCAAAAGCCTTCTTTCTCAGCGTCGTTAAAAGTCTTCATTGCGCGGTAAAGGGTTGAACAGGTTAATTGAATTTATAGCCATTGCCTACTGTATTGAGGATGTACTTAAAAGTAGCCGTAGAGTCCATATAAAATATTCACAGAAATGCTTATAAATAAAACATACCGAGGGCAATCATTGAAACTTTACATACTAGTTTACAAGATAAAGTGGATTCTACATTGCTGCACCTCAAAGGCACCAGCCACTACTCAGCAGTAGAGAAGTATCTATGTTTGTGTGTTTCCCTCGTTGTTGTCTAATCAAAATGCTCACGTAACTGATGAAGTAATGCGGATACTTAAGATTAAATGTTTGTAGGATTTCCCGAAGAATAGGCCTATAGACATAATGGGAAAAAATGCAACATTTGGAAACAATTCGGAAAAGGAAAGGTGCCAAGAATTTGTCGTACAAACAGACCTTTAAGGAAAAATCCTGTCATATACCTATAGAAGCTGTTGGCTAGCCTAATTCAGAGATTCCAAATTCTCCAAAAAGGAGATCACAGTTTTGCATTTCACCTTCATCAAAATTCTTTTTAAATTTGTGGCTTGAAAATAGAGCAGCAGGTGCTCCGTGTTTCTTGCGTGAAATCATTATTAATCAATTATTACTTCCATAATCCACTCGATAGCATGGACATTTTCAGTTAGTTTGTTACAATTTATAGCGTCAAATACCACGATAACTAATAACCCACGATAAGTCCGGAAGCGACGATTATGGAATACGACATTTTTCCCAATCAATAGTGTCTGCTTTTCGGTTTCCGTGTTTTCATCGTGTGCAAAAGTCGTCCTCGTTTTAGCCACTGCAATAAAAATAATCTCTTCAAAGGAGATTTGCCAATTTTCAGAAAACGACGTTGCTTTGAATTTTGTGTGATTTTTGCACTGATATCTCGCGCAAATGAGTAAGAAATGATTAGCTTTCTTTGAAATATCAAGAGTATTGTATTCGTCATACGTGCAAATATAACTAAAAATAAGAAAAACTCTTGGAACTTCTGACTCGAGCACACAATCGAACGGTGTTGGTACAGTAACATTGGTACGAACCGTAGTGCGGAACGTTTATTCGGATTAAAGAACCCACGTTGAGTGAAGTACCGGAAAGGAAAAGAAACCTATATCAGGTAGTTTTCTATTTCGAATATTGTATACCTTCTTAACCCGCTTAAATGAATGTTTAACCATAGGTCACTGAAACTCCATTGGTCTATTACCGGACAACGAATTTTTTCTCATCGGACACCGTTACTATAAATAGCACATTGGCAACTGCATCTATATTGTATATAATAAGACTTATTATATACAACATAGAAGCAGTCGCCAATGTGCTATTTATAGTAACGATGTAAATGAAGATTTGAGTATTCCCTGATATACAGGCGATGCACCAATTCGCAAGTGTTTGATGATCAACCAAGAAAAATGTTAGTGTTCCGTAACAGACCAATGGAGCTTAAAAGGCCTGTGGTTTAACAAAGAAAAGTCGATAAGGATGTTGCACTATAATTTGAACATATACAACGCCTAAAAGGCAAGCAGCGCTAGAAGTTTTTGCTCCTTTGATGGAAGTGAATCTCCTTATCAAATGCCTTCGAACAATAGGGGATAGATCTAGATCTGTATCAGATTTTTATTTCACTATTTAACTTCAAAAATAGATCATCTCGGAATTAAGAAAGGCAAATACTGACAAGCCATCAGTGAAGAAGAAAGACAAATATATGAAATAAGATTTAAAAAAAAAACAGGGCTGTTTCTTTAATGAGCTTGATAGCCCTTTAAGATATTGTCAGATTTCGCGCAAGAATTACGCAAAGGCTTGTAGAAATGTCACGTAATCAATAATGCGCATCCATTACAGGGGATCGTATTCAAATTAGTATGATGTCAAATTTGATATCATAATTTTGACTAGACAGAGTAATGTATTGCAAAGCAGCCAATCCATTATGTGAACGCCAAATTTGCACCTCTTTACTGCATGTAACAGTCCAATGTCTTTACGTTTGAGAAAATAGTGTATTTTGTAGAATCTGTGTTTAACAAAATAATAATAATATTAATAATGATAATAATTAGAAGAACAAAACTCTAAAAAAGTCTCTTATACACGGAAAATCTTTTGGCTGCACCTAGAGTCTTCTGGTAGCTCAACTGGTACAGCAAATTCTGACAAAAAAAATACCAACATTGTAAAAAAAAAAAAAACTCCGTTAAAAGGAAACAAAGAAAACTCCCTATTGCAGGTGGGCCGATTTTATTGCATTGTACTTAACAGGGGAAAAAGACCTAAAGTAGTTCTAGATCAGAATCGACATTTGTTAAACTATATTTAGGGAAAAAAAGATAAATGAATAAAACACGCTAATAACCCCGTCAATCTACTCAGATAAAACATCTACGAGTTTTCTCGGGCCGAGTTGACCCCCCCCCCCCCCCCTTGTGGGGGGAGGGGGGAAAGGCAGGACGAGTTGAATACTGGCCGAGTTGTTTCGCTATCGTTACCGACCAAGACTTTAGAAAGTAGGGAAAACGTCCTAAGAAACGTGAACAAAGTTTTCATTGGCAAGAGTGTGAAAACACTGTAAGAAAAGATCGATTGGCTCATCCGAAAAGGTTCAGCTACTTATTAATTCCCGTAACGTTTATTTCTGTCCATACCTCTCACAGATCTACGGAACAGTCCCAGTTCCGTCGTACCCCGAGTATTCAAATTTGTCTTTTGGCATGAATAACTCAAGTCGATTTCACTATACCATTTTTCAGTAGGGCATTTTTTTCTTTATTATTCTTGTGAAGATATGTAAAAATTACTTATCATCTCCTATGTCATGAAAAATTCAAACATGCCCAAAACAATATGAAAACAATAAATTCTTTATATGTGTTAACCAACTATAGTTTTACCTTCCTCCTCTACTATAGTTGCAGTCGCATGTGATAACACGGTTTTGGACATCCTCTATAGGAATAATATTTAACCAATACTTTATACAATTTGAGAATATAGATTACCCACACAGAAGTAAACGTCCACACTCGCCAAGAGCTAAAAACCCACATTTATTTTGAGATTTAAAAAAAAAAAAACATTCTCTAATACACATGATGAAATATGCACAATGCATTAAATTTTATTTTATTTCGAAGTGTAGCACATACGAGTACATGGTGCCATGTACATGCAAGGTACAATGCACGTTCTAAATAACATATGAATAAGGTAAAAGGAAGTAAGGATCGTAAAAAAGAAAAGAAATAAACGAACAAAAAAGCGTTCAAAAATTCACCATTACCTTTTATGGAAGACAAATAATTCACTCAGCTTGAAAAATTACTAAATCATATTTACTTATCTTTTCTCAGAATTTCATTGAAAATGGAATTCTCATTTATGCCAACAAAAAGCACCACACCTCGTTCCATCATATGTCCGTGTTGGTTACTGAATTAGTATCATGTTTCAACGATATGTAATGCAATCTGCCCTACGGTACAAGTACAAAACACCGCGTGCAAGGTGCATCCAATGTATCCAGTTTCGGAAGCTGGCGGGAGGCCCGTATATCGGGTGTTTGTATTTGCACAATTCTGATGTTGAAAAAAAATCTAATTTGTGACCCCTATCCAGAAACCACGGCCGGTAATTCTGGTATAAATTATGTATGGAAACACCAATGTCTCATAAATTGCAGAATTTCAAATCGATCATAAAATTTTCTTTTTCTTGACACCAAGATTTGTATTAGTATTTATTTTTCTGATATTAAAAAAACAAAACATTATTGTATACTTGTAACTTTTAACCAATAACCAAACCCAATAACTTTAGACTACTAGAAATTAGTAGAAATGGAACAAAGGAGAAAGAATTAGAGAAAAGAAGTGTACCTGTCTGAAAAATGTTGTTATAGGCTATGATACCTTTTTCCCATTTTTGACGCTTTCGAAAGTTGTCCACACCAGGCATAAAAAAAAGATGTTGATTGCTGTTTGCATAGGTATAAATTTGAATTAACATGAACGGGCTGCCCATTTCGGCCGGAATACCATATAGAAATAGCGGAAAGATCGGTCTCTACGTTCTATGCAGGATGATCTTGATCTACAATATCAACAAAAGTAACCACAATTACTTTCTGCAGCGGCTAACAATTATGAACCATTGTTTGAAAATTTTGGTTTACACCGGTATGTGAAGTGCGACAAATCCTAACAACCGAAAGGAGGCAGGTTCAAATCCATTTTACACATTGCCGAGCGATCAGCTGGGACCATATGCACCAGTCATTCTTAGGAACATTCTGGGTTTTATTCTCAGGAGATCCAAGATCAGACTGCACGTTCTATGCAGTCTAATCGTGATCTACACTGTCCGCAAAAGGTCATTGAGTCGGGCTTAGCAGCCTAAGGGTTAAAAACATGGTTGGAAAAAGAACAAAATACTGCTAACCACCATTTTTTCCTTTTCTACCATGTTTTCTATCTTAACCCTTTTCCAAACGACAAATTTTAGACTGGTCCAAATTCAAAGAGTTTGCAGACGACAATTTTAAATTTGATGAAAATGACAGAAAGTTCTCCAAAAGGGTAGAAAACACTGTGGGAAAAGGAGAAATTGCTCGTTACGAGCAATTTCTCCTTTTCCCACAGTGTTTTCAAAAGACTTGAACTGCAGACACGTGAAAACCAGGGCTTGTTTGGGAAAGGGTTAATATAGACAAAAATCATTATTTGACGCACATCTGATTTGTCGTCTGCAAATGCTTTCAATTTGGACCAGTCTAAAATTATGTCGTCTGGTAAAGAGTGAAGGCTCTTTCTATGGACATATATGTAAAACATTTTGTCAAGAGGAGAAATTGCTCGTTACGAACAATTTCCTTTTTTGTCACAATGTTTCTGAATGTGCTCTGCTACAAGGCACAGCTAATTACCCATCGCTTCGTACATTTTGTTCTGTTGAGACTGGTTTACCACTGTCGACGACGACGAAGCGATTTAATCAACCGTTGATACATATGCCTTTACAGTGGACAGCATAGAAAAACATTGTGGGAAAAGGTGCAATTGTCTGAAACAAGCAATGGCAACTTTTTGCACGATTTTTTCCTACTCTGTTGCAAACCAGTTTTTACTTCCACTGTTTTCCTCGACTGTAATCGTAGTAGTTCAGCAGGTCTAAAGTAGCCTGTGCAGAGATGATTTAAAAGTGCTGAACTCTGGGAAGTTCTCAAGTTCTATGCTCGTATCCAGAAATAGCGAGTCTTACATTAGATCCTAATCTTTGGCGATATAGTAACCCAGGCTGGCTCAGGGTAATGGTCCAATGATATACCGCCGTAAGATAAGTGAAATAGCTCAATACTTAACAATTCTAAATTTTTTTTTTTTTCTTTTTTTCTTATATGTTTTACCACCCCGCAGTGTAATATAATGCACTCGTAAATTAAACTCCTAAAAAGAATTTCACTTTCATGTCGAATCATGGTGAGGGAAAGTGATAGTTTTAACAATTTTCGCGACTTTGCCAACATTAAGAGTAGATCTGCAGCGATTTGCGTACTGGACAAAGGAAACTGTCCGTCGTCATTCGCTTTACTAAAAACTTAGAGTCTGCTCGGGACAAAACCGGCTATTAAAATGCGACAGTCTTGGTTGTAAAAAAAAAATATAAAATAGATCTATACCCATCTATGTACTTTGTCATGGTTTTACAACACCAAGAGAAATTGATGTACCTCTATAGTACTGTGATTGTTGTACGTTAATCAGGGGAACAAAAACCTGAAAAATGGAAGCACCTATGCCATGACAAAGTTATTGGACAGAATGCAAGCTGTTACATCTCTCCTTCACATTTATTTCTCCCCTGAAGCACCCGGATGTTGACGTGGCGGGAACCGTTGTCATTCAATATGGCGACTACATTGTCATCCGAAAACAAAAACATGACAGCACATGACAATGGCCTTAATGATTTACCGACTAAGTTTACAATCTGTTACAGCTGCGAAACAAACGCACAGAACATACATGTGAAAGCCACCAGTGAAATGAAACGTATCAGAAAACACTTTAGAATAAATGACTTATATTTAACCCTTATCTTGCTATATAAGTGAAATAAAACTTTCAAGCCGATAGTAAAAACCCAAATTTTACTATTTCAAAGGGTTTTTTTTTTGGGCGGGGGGAGATATCTACTTATCGGACAGTGTAGGTCCAGGACCAGAATGTATGTTTGGTGCAGTCTGATCTTGATTTACACTGTCCGCAAAAGGTGGTTGAGTCGTGCTTAAAGCAGCCTAAGGATTAAGAAAGATTTTTTTTGGTCAGCCTACATTTTTGTCAACATAGCTTTAATTTTCTTGAAATGTATTGAATTAAAAGAAAAACAACTACATTTTTGTCAACATAGCTTTAATTTTCTTGAAATGTATTGAATTAAAAGAAAAACAATTACATCTCTCTCTCTCTCTCAGAAATTGACAAATATAGACGTTTAAATGACAAACGAAAACGACGATAACCCATTTTTGTAAAAAGTAAAATACATGTAGATAAGAAAGAAATCCAACTCACGTTTTCTGTCTTAAATATGCAGGAACAGTAAATTAGGATCTGAACAGTCGAAGAGGGTATGACAGCTTTTTCATGAAATTTTATCATCCTTGTTTAAATTACCATTATATCACTAAGTTCAAGTCTGAGTATCTGAAAGCTTCAGTTTTTTTGGTGATTTCTATGAATGTGTTGCCTTATATTCGGAGAAGTTTCGATGAGTAATAATTATACTAGTAGCTTCTAAACCAAAGGAACAAGAGCGAGTACAAATATATATTTATATAAGTAGTCTACAATGTTTTGGATACTCTCATCTCATTAAATAGTGTAGTAGTGCCTCTGCAAGCATGACCATTCAAACCTGCTGCTTAAGTGATTTCTCAAGATGTACACAGCAATTTGGTTGGGTTTGTATTGAAGTTTAACGCCATTTTAACAGCTCAGGCGGCAGGCCATATCATGGCGATCAGTGACGCACCCATGTGCTTCCTGGCTTTCTCACACCAGTATTGACATAACTTTCTTTACAAAGCCACAGACTACTTTTCTCACATGCATCAGAAGTGAGAGGCGAAAAATCGCCGGAAAGAAAGTTCACAGTGTAGAACCGGAAGTATGCTTTATATGTGACTTGGGATTCTGTACAGGGACGGTCTGTCACTTGGGTGTTGAAAATTGTGTCCGCACGGTAAGTCAAGCTGGTGTTTTTTTTTTTCATTTATTTTGATGTTACTATGAAATTTTCATATCAATTTTTTTTTTTTTTTTATGTATAGAACATATCAGGAACCTGTATGTGCGCTGTGTACCTTTTTTAGAGCAATGGGGATGCTTTGATCATTGACCTTGCTAACAATACAGATGATTTTGCCCAAATATAATGCCGTTTTTATTCGATTACCCGGCGTTAAAAACATATTTTCCCAACGGAAAATGTATAAACAATTTCTTTCTTCATATTTTTGTGAAAACATATCAAGGTTTGGTAACAGTGTCGACTACAGTTTTCTTTATCCTTCATTTAAAATGGAATGTTAAGAAACTTACAGTTGTACAGTCGCCTGAGATCTATTAACCGTTTGCAAGTGACTGTACAAATTTATTTTCTCAACATGCCGTTTTAAACGAAGGATAAGAAATATTGCAGTCGATTTTGTTACCAAACTTTGACATATTTTCACGAAAAATATGAGGAAAGAAATTGTTTATACATTTTCCGTTGAGAAAACTTGTTTTTCACGCTGAGTAATCGAATAAAAACGGCATTGTTCTGAGACAAAATCATCTGTACTTTTAGCACGGTCAACTGATCAAGGCATCGCCATCGCTCAAAGGAAGGTTAACTGCGCACATACGGGTTCCTGATATGGTCTGTATATAACAAAAAAAATGACTGGATATTAAAATTTCATAATAACATCAAAATAAATGAAAAAACACCAGCTTGACTTATCATGTGAACACAATTTTCATCAACCAAGTGACAGACCGTCACTGTGCAGAATCCCAAGTCAGATACAACGCATACTTCCGGTCCTATACTGTGAAATTTGCCTCAATCGGGTATCGAACTCGCAACGAGCAGGTCACGAGTCAGATACGCTAACCACTGAGCTACCCGGGCGGGATATACATAGCAGTAAATATTCCAAACTAACCAGTGTGTTGGGTCAGTGTCAAAGAATGACAGGGTCGCTCAGTAGTGTGCTTCTACATATCTCAGGGGCGCAATCAGAGGTTTCAAATCATTACGTACGCGAAATAAAGAGTGTTATTTCACTCTTAGGCTGCTAAGCGCGACGCAGTGCGTTTTTGCGGACAGTGTAAATCAAGATGAGACTGCATAGAATGTGCGATCTGATCTTCATTTACACTGTCCAACACAGCGGGATATTCCATCGAAAAGAAACAGAATCAAAATCACGATATTTCGCTTCTTACAACAATGCCATTCGTCGAAGGTAAGTAAGGTAAGGAAGAAATTATCGCCACCGCCCCTCCCCCTTTTTTTTCCTTTCTTGTTTCCATAACTCATGAATGCAAAACTACTCAATTTTATGACATTTTTTTTTTTTTGCGAGAACTGAAGAATCCAGACTTTCGGTGATATACTGGACAAAAATACTTTTACACAGTTATCTCCCTTGGACAAAATATCATATCTTGCGAAATATCATGTTCGCTCACATGCAAAATTCACTGTTCTTGCATTCAAGAAGTGACGAAAATTGACCCATGGCTAATTTTCGGAAGTTGATCTCTTAATTTGTTTGATTTGACCAATTAGCCAACATGTGAGTTAATATACATATACCTGTTCAAAACTGGCAGTGACTTATAGGCCCATGGGGTCGGGTGTACCGTTGTTATTAATGCTGTTGTATTTTTTGCATATTGTTCTGTACACATATCGATATAATGAACTACTTACTTACTTTGCAAAACTGCTCGATTTTATGACAAGATATGGAAACTAGTTATGAAAATTTATTATTTTGCATATTGTATTTTTTGTATAGGGTACGTGTTATATTTGGGTGAACAAAAGATTTGAGCCGCTCTCTGGCAAAAGGGGGTTTAATGCATCCCGTTTGATTCATTATACCCAGCAAGTCATAATTATGAATTTATAAGATCCATGTTGTCTAACAACCAACTAAATGCGAAGTAGACTGGTTCTTTGCCATGCAGAAAATTGGCCAATATCAAAAAGTTTAGTATCAGGTCACCTTGGGCCGACTGCGCAGGTGACCTGGTTTTCACAGAGTATGATTTTGATCAATTGTTCTGTTCTAGATGCGTCGGATGATTGGTAAGCTTTGGAAATTCGGAAAAACGGCAAGGTTTCGAAAATTTAGATGAATAAGAATATTCTTTCCCCGACAAAGCGAATACACCCTTCTTCTGATTCATTTCCGTTCACATGAAAACCCTTCAAAATCAGAGATCAAAAGCTGACATGTCAGCATATTACACTATCTTGCAGGACAACTTACTCGGGAGTAATCATGTGACCCGGTTTCCATGCAACCGGATCTGTTTCTGATTGGTGGGCAACTGTCCGCGTTTGACAGAAAACATGTTTGTTTCGATGTCATTGTGTCACATGATCCGATTCGTTCTTATTACCCATCATTCAGTTCGCGTACCCTCGATCCCATGTGTATACAACCCCCAGGAAGAAGGCTGTTGAAAACATCGATAACCAGCAATTTCTCTTTTTTCCACGGTGTTTTCAACCCTTTTAATGACAGATTCCATCAGTAAAGCTAATTGTCTACAAATCTTTCAACACGAACGAGCCAAGCCCCGTAGCTCAGACGGTAGCGTACAGGACTTGAGTACAGGGGGTCGCCGGTTCCCGGTTTAGCCAATTTCTTTCCGAGGATTGATGATAGTAATTGCGACAGGATTCATCCCTCTCTCACCGCTGACCATTGTTTCGAGGATGATTATGTGGGAAAGCAGCCAGTGGCTTTGAAAGAATATTGTGCGGAGTACTGGTAAAAAGAAACTCCAGGAAAGCATGGATAGGTGTATTGGCCGCCGCGATATAACTGAAATAATGTTGAAAACGGCGTTAAACACTATACAATCAATCAATCATTCAATACGAATGAGTCTAAAATATTGTCATCTACTATTTAAAGAGTCAACTCCCTTTTATATTTCTTTCGTTTTTTTTTTTTTTTTTAACAAAAATACAAGAATATTACTCCAAATGTCACTTTATCCGTTCACCGGACAAAACTCTTTGTTTTCCTTACACAAAATGGAGCGAGTATATTCTGTTTGAGGGATAGAAAAATCTGTTATTTTGCTTTAGATTTGTAATAACGCCTTCTGTTGCTGCAGGAAATGGGTGTGAAAATTTTGCAAAAAGATATTCGTCGTTAACATGTTACTTTTTTCTGTCTTCTATGTGTCCACTCAAATTGACACACTGACGGAGTATTGAGAGACTGACAGTAACCCACTAATAAGCCATACGGACATTTTTAGCACATAAGTTAGACGGGAATGATTGCAGATTCAAAGCTCCCCTTGTTTAGAATGTTTCAGCCATTTCGATCTGTGTAGATCAAATCTGACTGCACGTTTTGTACAGTCTGATCTTGATCTAAGCAGCCGCAAAGGCAACAAAAGTTATGAAGGCGCTTTGAGGATTAACCCTTTACCACACAGTCCCGACTTTTAACGACCCTGAAACAGAAGCCTTTTGAAAACATTGTAGGAAAAGGAGAAAATGCTGGTTAGCAGCATTTTCTTTTTTTCCTACAATGTTTTCTACCCTTTCCAATACATACATCACTGTTTAAGCTACACTTAATTTGTTGTCTGCAAATGCTTTCAGTTTGGTTTAGTCTAAAATTTTGTCGTCTGGTAAAGAGTTAATTATACTGCTAAACAAATGAAATGATACTTGGTAAAAACTCAGCTTCAAAGGTATATTTTTGGGGAAAATATCTCTGCATTGGACAGTGCAGATCCAGGATCAGACTGCATGTTTTGTGCAGTCTGTTCTTGGCCTACACTGTCCGTACAAGGTCTTTGAGCCGTGCTTAGCAGCCTAAGGATTAAGATTTCGTATTGTGCATGTTTCCGAAATCACGAGGCATTTGCATGACCTGTAGGTAACAACAATTCGAAAATGTGGATATTTTTTTGTGTTTATTTACGATGGGAGAAAGAAAATTTTGCTGAATGTGCTGGCTTTTGACCTACTTTCCGGTACTGATTTTAAAAAAAGAAAATGAAAAAAAAAAGAAATTTGTTATTGGTCGAAAATGTAAACATGTTTACTCTAAAGGCCCATGTGGTCAAAAAATGTAAACCTGCTTATTCTAAGGGCCTCTGCATATTTACTGGCAATTTACGCCGTCTGTCTTTTTCAAAGATAGTTCTTGTTTATCTTGCAGCCGATTATTTCTATGAACATTGTGCATTGTGATAGGAGAAAATGTCCTTAATAAGCTATTTTTTCCCTTTGGCGCATGGCATACTACACCTTCTCCCCCACCTTTCTTTCTTTCTCTCTCTAGATGTATCTACCCCCGCTCCTTCGCCTTTACAATAAAATTGCATCCGAACTTTGCCGCCCCTAGCTTGTCAAAAGTCAACTCTATACACATTCTAGTTTCCTTTCGGTGTCGGATGTCCCAGGATTGCCATGGTAACCTGGTTGCTGTGGGAATTGTCTCAACAGCCAAAAGGCGTGGGAAACACTAGGTGATAGACTCGTTTAAGATGTGGGTCAGTATTTTCTCTGTCCATATTTAGATCAGCCATTCACCCAAGATGAACCTGGATTCTACGATTCTAGTACGGACTATTTTATTTACCTGATAAAATTTTCCTGAAAACATTAACTTTTATTATGCATTTATCTATTCATTCATTTAGTAATTACACCCCCTTTTTTGGGGGGTGGGGGGTGAATTAATGGAACTAATGTGTGATATATAACTGATTTATTGTAATTAAATGTAAGCCATGCTCTGGCAAAAGGGGGCTTAATGCATCTCCGCGATGCTTTTTACCAAGTCATCACCTAATTTTGGATTAATAAAATCTTTTCCAACAATCGATTGGATCTGAAGGTAGAATCATGGATGGTTCCCTGACATCCAGAAAATTGACCGATGGCAAAAAATTTCAACCCACGTCAGCCCTGCGCGGACTGTGCAGGCTGACATCGGTTGGTACCTTGCAGATGCATTAACCCTTTACCACACAATCCCGACTTTTAACGACCCTGATGAAGAAGCGTTTTGAAAACATTGTGGGAAAAGGAGAAAATGCTGGTAACCAGCATCTTCTCCTTTTCCCACAATGTTTTCTAACCTTTCAAATTCAAATTTCAGATTTTGAGTCAAATTAATTTTGTCGTCTGCAAAAGCTTTTAATTTGGACAAGTCTAAAATTTTGTCGTTTGGTAAAGGGTTAAGCCCCTTTTTCACTGAGCATGACTCATATTCATAGTTCTTTGTTCCGAATTAAGGGTCGGCATTGAATAAACTGGATAAATAAGGGTGTTTTATTTCGGAACTTATTCTTTCGGGGAGTGGGGTTGTTACTTAATTCTTAGAACTTATACTGCTTGTTCTTAACAGGCTTTCAGAAATTAACTTGCTTACTTGCTCTGAATTATGACAGATAGTTTTGAAACATAACCAAAGCCTGGAAAGGTATATGTTATTCACGCTGCCAACCTGACAGTGATTGCCAAGAATACGAATGTTCAGTTGGTGTTTTTGTTACTGGAGGACAGTTCCTGTGTGATTGTTGTTGTTGTTAATCTTACAAAAGCAAATAATATCAGCCATGCTGTGCATTAACTCTTTACCAAACGACAAAATTTTATGCTAAACGACGTCAAAGCGCCAAAAACCATCAGAGTACTAAATGACGTCATGTCGTCAATGACAACGTCATTTCAGTTTGAAAATAATGGCGGTATGAAAGCTGTCACAAAATGTAGAGGGCATTATTTTCATGTTGATTTTCTTGAAAAAGGCGTAAGCCGAAATATTGAAGAATAGTAAACATTTTAAAAGTGTGACAAAATTTTAGACTAGTCCAAATTGAAAGCATGTGCAGACGACAAATTGAATGTCATTTAAAAATTGAAATTCATTATGGGACTGGTAGAAAACATTATGGGAAAAAGGAGAAAATGCTGGTTACCAGCATTTTCTCCTTTTCCCACAATGTTTTCAGACGGCTTCTTTCACAGGGTCGTTAAAAGTCGGGATTGTGTGGTAAAGGGTTAAACGCATTTGAGCCGTACTCTGGCAAAAGGGGGCTTAATTCATGTTTGTAATGCATTAAACCGAGCGAGAACATTACCTAATAATAGATCCATAAAATCCAAGTTGACAAACAACTGACTGAATGATGAGGTAGAATTATCCTTTGACATGCAGAAAATTTTATAGTTAGCGAAAACTTTCGGCCCATGTCAGCCTGCGCGGACTGCACAGTCTGACATGGGCCGAAGCTTTTTTTTTTTTTAGTGCATTAAGCCCCCGTTTCAAAGAGCATGGCTCATATCAATCGTTGATTGATAATTTTTGATCATCTATATTTGGCTTTTAAATGGTAACTATCGTTTAATTTAATTCTATTTACTTTGTATTGATTGTGAAACAATTTCCGAGTGACTGGCGGGGGGGGGGGGGGGGGGCGCAATGGTTGACCACGCTTATCAGTGAATTCGAACACGGAGCCTCTAATCTGATAGACTTTTATCCCTTTACTGCTCAATTCCGAGTTTTAATGACCCAGATAAAAGAAGCTTTTGAAAACATTGTGGGAGAAGGAGAAACCAGCATTTTCTCCTCTTCCCAAAATGTTTTGTTCCCTTTTCAAAACAAATTGCAGTTTTCTGCATTCAAATTCATTTTGTCGTCTGCAGATGCTTTCAATTTGAACAGCTCTAAAATTTTGTCGTTTAGTATATATGTAGGAAACCATGAAATCCACTTTGTCTTACAAGTGACTGGTCCTTTGATAAGCAGAAAAGTGGCCAATAGCAAAAAGTTTCGATCCAGGTCAGCCTGCGCGGACTGCGATACTTTTCGCAAATGCATAAAACCCCCTTGTCAGAGAGCATGGCTCAATTACAGTTACATACATTTCAGTCCGCTGGAGAGCTTTCCGGAAGTGCCCGATCCTCTTTCTGTGACGAGAACATCCGAATAACTGTCACAAAGGTAAATGACGTGAAAGATGGTGTCGACAAATTGCACAAGACAGATAAAGATGTGGAACCTCGTTTTCAGTACGATGTACACGAAAATCCTCCCATCCCGCTGACCATTGGATTTGCGCTGCAAGTAAGTTTAAACTTTCTAAAAGTAACGGAAGTAAGAGAATATGTCAATGAAAGTCCATTGGTCTATCGCAGAATATCGAAAATTGCATTAGTTGATCGTCGGACACCTTGGCTAAAAATAGCACATTGGCGACTGCCTCAGTATCATAATATGTGATTAAGAGGCAGTCCCCAATGTGCTAATTTTAGTAACGGTGTCTGATGTTCGAACAGTGAAAAGTTTGATATTCTGTGATAGACCAATGGAGTTTAAGTGGCCTAGAGAGTATCTAAAGAGTAAAAGAAAATAATATCCGTGAACAATTACCTTCATCTGTAAATGAACGCATTTTTTTCCTATCACATGGCACTTTACCAACATGTTCGAAAGAAAGATGTCAGATGGCTGCTCTCCTTGATGCATTATACCCAGCAATTCGTCATATAATTATGGATCCATAGAAATATTTTGTCAGGCAATAGACTGAGTCATGAGGTAGACTGGTCCTATGACATGCAGAAAATTGACCAATAGGAGAAAGTATTGACCCAGGTCAGCCTGCGCTTCAAAACTTCAGGAATCCTGGCCCTATTTCATGTCATCAATATTATGGTACATATATGAGCAATGCTGTAGTCACTCTCTTGCACTACGGATCATTCCCATTCACCTCTGTAGTTGGCTCAGAAAGTAGGCCGTTATCACGTGATATTTTCGTCACATGACCATAACTCAAAATGGCGACACAAACGCCGGTGAAAGAAAGACCAATCGATTGTTTTGTGTGCTGTTCAAACAGCATACGGCCAATCAGACTTAGTGGTAGGAAATGTGAAAAAGAGGGATTTTCTGAAAAGCTTAAATGTCTTTTAAAGGACGATAACTTGTTTTTTTTTTATTTTGTTTAAATTGTCATCATTTATGGGCGCAGCCATTTTTTTTACAATTGGCGTAAGATTCTGATCAGTAAAGAAGCTTGAAAAAATAGTTCTATTGTATACAGGTAAATTCATCAGTTTGAATGCACCTATAATGTATCCGGAATCATATTTCCTTTGTCTACTTTATTATGTTACACTTGAAACAGTTAAACAGTAACAAAACATGTTTTTCTCGGTTTGACAAGATTCTTGTCATTTAGCCCGTTGCAGATATGTATGGTGAGAGTAACGAACGACAACTCTGCTCGGAGATTGTGCTGTAGTTAGTAAAAGGGGATTTAACGCTCCCCGTGATGCACCATACTAAGCAAGTTATAATTCAATAATGGATCCATAAAATAAATTTGTTTAACAACCGACTGAATCATGAGGTAAAGTAGTCCTTTGACATGCAGAAAGTTGACCAATAGTGAATAGTTTCGACTGAGGTCAGCACTGCACAGGCTGACCTGAATCGATTCTTTTTGCAGATGCATTTAGCCCCTTTTACAGAGCGTGGCTACAATTATAATGGAAAACAAGTGAAAGTAATCCTTAGAAGGATTCAGTGTTAACGGAAATATCATTCTCTCACCGCTGAACACTGGAATTGGCTGAAAAATACTGTTGAAACATCCATGAAACGGCATTCAAGCAATTGACTTTTTTTTATGAAAGACAAATAGAATACGTACATAGTGTTGTCGCAGATAAAAAATATCTAACTCGGTTGTGAGAATTGATAATTGTCTCGCCAAGGCTCGACAATTATCAATTCTCCCAACCTCGTTAGATATTTTTGATCTACGACAACACTATGTACGTATTCTCTATTTATAATGGTTCATAAAACAGTTGTCGTTACGCAGAGTGTTGTTATAAATATCTTTTTAGAAGTAGCTGTATAAGTATTTCATGTGTCAATTTTCTATGCAGCAAGCACTGCTCTCGTTATCTCGAAGTCTGTCTACGTCGTTACTGGTTGCCGACATACTGTGCGCCCGCAATGATGAGGGTTTAAAGGCCAAGCTCCTGAGTACCACGATGTTTATGTCTGGCCTATGTACCCTTTTACAGAATACTGTTGGTATTCGGTACGTGAATCTTGTACTTTGTTGTTTATGAAATGTTTCTTCTGACATAGTACCGACCACGTTTTTATACTTGTGATTTTTTTTTTGGGGGGGGGGGGGGGGAGCGAGAATAGGGAGCCTTGATGTTGAAGTCGGACTTGCTTCTCTTTAACTTATAACCAGACGACATGATTTTGTCTTGCCCATGTGAAAAGCATAAATTTGCAGACAACATATTATTATATATGGCTCAAACGAAGGGCATTATCTTTGAAAATGGTTGGAATCATTGTGTGAAAACTCAGGTTACAGGCATTGTGTTTTTATGCCTAAATGCCTGCAACAAGCTATCATGGTTGCCAAAATACTGGATCTTTATTTTAATAGAATTTTTTAACGATGGGTATTTGGTTTCGGTATATCAAAGTTTTTTAACCCTGCTTTGTAATGTTGCTTTGTGTTTACGTGATCCTTTTATCGTTGGATCTCTGGAAAGTGTTTATTACATCAGAGTCAGATATCTGTTAGAGATGCTGAACAACATTGTCCGCAATTTCAACAGAATAGTGACTTTACCCTGTATCTGCTGAAGGTATACTGCTGACTCACAAAAATAGATGAATGAAAATAAATTTCGTGATACGTAGCCTGTTGGCAGTATACTGAAACGGTTGATAGAAATACGGGGGATAAAACAACAGATCAGACTGCACTTATATTGAGACTCTCCTCTAAGCACATTCATAGTCTAGATCAGGCCTGATGTTAATTTCTTAACCCCTCGGCTGCTAAGCGCAACTCACTGACCTTTTTGCGGACGGTGTAGATGAAGATCAGTCTGATCTTGGATCTACGCTGTCCCGTGAGGAGGTATTTTTCTCCAAAACATGTCTGAAATAACATTAGGCGGGGTCTTACAGTCAGCTTGAAAGTTTCATTTAATTTATTCAGCGGGATAAGGGTTAATAATGTTTCTCTATTACCAAATCCAGCTGCCATGGATGGTGTTTGAATGCATGAATGGAAACTATCAATCCATGAAGCGGAAGCAATGAAGAAAAGTGCATACATGTATATAGTTGAACCATGCTCTGGAAAAAAAGGGGCTTAATGCATCTCCCGTGATACATGATACCACTCAAGTCGTCAAATAAAGATGGATCCATAAAGTTCATTTTGTATAACAACCTACTTGTTCTTTGACATGCAAAATACAAGAAAAGGCGATGGCGAAAAGTTTCGGGCCAGGTCAGCCTGCGCGGACTGCGCAGGCTGACCTGGGCCGAAACTTTTCGCAGATGCATTAAGCCCCCTTTTCACAGAGCATGGCTCAGTTAGAACAACAAACACCCAAGCCTCTCTTTTTTTTTTCATTATTTTATCCAGTTTACCGTTGTATCAAGGTCCAACGGCGACATACGTAGTTCCATTATTGGCCCTGGGTACCTTGCCACAGTGGTCATGTGATATTGCCCCGATTGGCCGTAAGTTTTGTGGTTGGCTCTTATGTATGTACATGTACCAATATCTTTTCTAACTCTTTAACGAACGACAAAATTTTGAACTGGACCAAACTGAAAGCATTTGCCGACGACAAGTTAAACGTAGCTCAAATGACGATATCTGTCTTTGATAGGTTTGAAAACAATGTGGGAAAAGTAGAAAATGCTAGTTACCAGTATTTTCTTCTTTTCCTACAATGTTTTCCTAAGCCTTCTCGTTCAGGGTCTGTAAAACTCGGGATTGTGTGGTAAAGGACTAGAGAGACTGATAGAGGGGTAGTTTTAAAATAGCATACCTCAGTTCTGGGCCTCTTTTTACCAACTATGCTGCACTCGATTCTCAGTCTAAATTCTAAGATTAACCATCTGATTGGATTTGACAGAGCTCTTGATCAATGTGTTGGCCATTCTGGACAGAATTTATGCATTACATGTATTTAGAGATGTTGCTGTATAAATCTGTGTTGGTTTCAACAAGCGGAAGTAAAATAGAGTAATCTGAGAAACACAGCAGTTATAAGAGTATATATCAATTATTTTGCATTGGAATGTTAGTATGTACGAAAGAATTTAGTAATAATTTTTATTTGACTGCGTGATAATTTAGAATAGAGAACTGCTTGACATAAAATAAACGCCGATCATACTGTCAAAAAAGAGCTTACTGTACAATTTATAAAGAAGTCTGATGTTAAAATAGAGGCAAAACTTCTATTATCAATATCGCTTAAAATTTCGTTGTGTGTTTCATTTCAGCTGGAAACCAAACGGCCAACATCTCAGATATAGTTATGCCAGTTTCATCAACCACAGTTAAAATCCATAAGGTAATCTGCGTTTGCACATGGTTGTTCTTTTCTAAATATAATACTTGTATATGAGCCGTGCTGTGTGAAAAGGGAATTTAATTTATCTGCAAAAAGTATCGATCCAGGTCAGTCTGGGCAGTCCGCGCAGGTAAACCTGGATCGAAACTTTCTGCTAGTAGTCAGTTTTCTACATGTCCACGGACCATTCTACCCTGTGATTCTGTCGGCCGTTAGACAAAATGAATTCTATGGATCCTTAGTTATGTAATGACTTGCTTGGTATAATGCATTATCAAGATACATTAACCCTTTCCCAAACGACAAATTTTGGACTGGTCCAAATTGAAAGAGTTTGCAGACGACAATTTAAAATCTGATGAAAATGACAGGAAGTCCTCAAAAAGGGTAGAAAACACCGTGGGAAAAGGAGAAATTGCTCGTTACGAGCAATTTCTCCTTTTCCCACAGTGTTTTCAAAAGACTTGTACTGCAGACACGTGAAAACCAGGGCTTGTTTGGGAAAGGCTTAAACTCCTTATGCCGGAGCGCCGCTCATACATAGACTATACAAGAGAACAATGAAATCTATTGATTAGTACACGGTAGATTTTTAATGAAGTCTCCATCTCATGGTGAATGGTAAATCGTCGAAAGTATTCGGAAAATTTATTTCAGTCACGCTCCGGCGAAAAAGAGCTAAATGACTGGATGTATCTTCGTGATGCATTATACAAAGCAAGTCATCACAAAACCACGGATCCATAAGATTCGTTTTCTCTAACAATCGACCAGAACTGGGGATAAGACTGGTCCTTTGACATGCAGAAATTTGACCAATGTCAATAAGTTTCGACCCATGTCAGCTTGCGCTGACTGTGCAGGCTGGCATGTGTCGACATTTTTTGCAGATACATTTAGCCCCATTTTCAAAGAGCACTGCTCATTTTTACGTGTATAGTAGGTCTGGCAGGAATAATTTCGTTTCTCTTCTTTAAATTTCAAATCGACGGTCTTTATTTCAAAGATATTCTTTGGCCAATAATTCTCAAGGTCGTTTATACAACAAAGCCTATGTCTGTTTAAATAAAAATGTCGCACGATAAGCGCAACTCATTCAATCTTTCTGAGTATATATTTTTTAAACATGCATGATCGATGGTTTGCCCATGATAAAAGCGTACATTGATATTCGAACGAAAAAATGAGCGAATGGCGGTTCATAAAACCACACCCAGGGCTCTACTGTGCCAAAACTAATGCGTTCTTGTTCTTTTTACACGACTAGGGTCCGTATTTACCTACCATTTTTAACCCTTAGGCTGCTTATCGCGACCCACTGACCTTTTGCGGACAGCGTAGATCAAGATCAGACTGCACAGAACGTGCAGTCTGATCTTTGATCTACACTGTCCGATAAGGAGATATCTTTCCTCCAAAAATACCTTTGAAACAAGAAAGTTTTGTGCTTCTACTATCTACTATAAAGTTTCATTTCTTTTATTCAGCAGGATAAGGGTTAAATGCGTTCTTGTCTTATTCTTCAAGATTTTCCAAATTTGAAAATAACTGGCGTTCTGACTGGCTAAACCATTTGATTTTGCCAATCAGAATTTTGTTACTTTCAAATTTGGAAAATTCTGGAGAATAAGACTAAGAATATTCCTAAGAATGGTTGGTGAATATGGACCCTACTGCACTTTGTATTACAGCTAGAGGGTAGTTTAATGTTGGCCGGTGCTCTTCACTTCCTGGTCGGGTTGACGGGCTTGGTAGGATTCTTACTGAGGTTCATCGGACCGGTGACTGTAGTGCCTGCACTGACCATCATGGCCTTGTATGTGTATATGGCCAGTGTCAAATTTGCCAAGGCTCAGTGGGGAATATGTCTGATGTAAGTTTTTTCTTAAGACTTCATTCTGTCTTTACCTATATTACACTCGTTTAATACATGTGCATCTAGAACATGGGGTGCGGGGAGGTCCTTTTCAAAGCTTAGTGCATGAAACTTTTGGTCTCAGACTTTGCAAAGAAAATAATCAGTCGTATTGCAGATATTATTTTGTCAATAAAAGGGAATATCATTGCCAGAGCTGCTCAACAGTCCTCCACCGTCAAGACTTAAACTTCTACCTTCACATGCACATGTATCTTATACATGTGAACCATTCTCTGGCAAAACGGGGCTTAATGCGTCTCCGTGATCCATGATGCAAGCAAGTCATTACATAATGAGGGATGCATAAATCCAATTTTTGTCAAACAACCGACTGAATCGTGAGAGAGAATGGTCCTTGGACATGCAGAAAATTTACCAAACGCAAAAAGTTTCGGCCCAGGTCGGCCTGCTGGGACTGCGCAGGCTGACTCGATAATTTAGCAGATGCATTAAGCCCCCCCCACCTTTCACAGGGTATGGCTCATATATGTCTTGAATTGGTGTTTGGTACCGAAATTACTTTTGTTTAAGCTTTAAATCAGACTCATTGCTACGTTCGGCTGAGAATTTAATCAAATCTATTGAAGAAAGTAGGTTAACAGACTGGGTTTGACTCCAATCAGCAATAGTTTATGTCAGTAATATCTCCCCCATTTTTTCAGGACTGTCGGAATAGCAATCATACTATCATTCTATCTCGGAAAGAAGAGTACACCAATACCAGCTTGGTCTAGGAAGAAGGGTTGTCATGTCAAATTCTTTCCTTTCCACAAAGTATTCTCAGTAAGTATGGAAATGTTGGCCCTCCGCTTGCACAGTGAGTAGTGCAGAGGATAATGTGATTTACTGGTTTAAAGAGAGCATATCTTATTGAAGAATGGTGGATGCCATTGTGCCAACCTTTCATGTATCACTGAGTGATACATGAAAGGATGGCACAATGGCATCCACCAGTCATTGTCACTACTGGCTCTATCTATGCATGAAAGCAAACCTCTTACAAGTATATCGTTGTTGGTTTTAAGTTCGTTTGAAAGATGCACTTTCTCTGATTAGTACTGATTGTCAATGTAGGACAGCAGACATTTGCTTTGAGAATTTTCTGTAAAAAGTACTAGAAAGAAATGCTTAGAAAATAGTGACGTGGGTATATTTTCGCCAACGGACATAACAATGATAAAATTTGTTATACTCCAGACATTCAGGTCTGATAGATTGTCGCTTTGCTCTCTTCAGGTCCTTATAGCTACCGTGTTTGGCTGGGTGCTCAGTGCTATTCTGACTACTGCTGGTGTCTTCAGCGCGGACCCGACGAGCGACGCCTTTTTTGCAAGAACGGATTCCCGACTGTACATTGTCAAGGACACTGACTGGTTCATATTTCCATACCCAGGTATTTTGTCCCAGTAAAATGAGCAATGGTCTGTTAACAGGGGGGCTTAATGCATCTGCAAAAAGTATCGATCCAGGTCAGCCTGCGCAGACCGCGCAGGCTGACCTGGGCCGAAACTTTTTGTTATTGGTCAATTTTCTAGATGTCAAAGGACTAGTGAACCTCATGATTCAGTCTGTTGTTATACAATAATGGACCTTATATCTTCTGACCTCATGCGTCATTGAGCATGTTATCATACCTTAAACCCGAATGAAGATGTCTGTGATGAAAAGAAAACGAACTGCTTTAAAAATGCTATTGTCTAGAAGGGCTGAATGCTTGCAGAGAATTGTAATTTCTCGTTGAAACTAGGGTTCTTGGTGTTTCAGAAAAAGCACTTGAACAAGGACTATATCTTAATTTTGATAGACTTACTTTTAACACATGTACAATTTTGAACCTGTTTTGTGCAAAGTTCGTTTCCCTTTTTTAGGTCAATTTGGTAAGCCAACGTTTGACACTGGTGCGTTTGTTGCTTTCCTCATGGGAACGATTGGGTCCATAATTGATTCGATTGGAGACTACTACGCATGCGCAAAAATATGTGACGCACCTCCGCCTCCGAAACATGCAGTAAACCGTGGAATTGCTGTAGAAGGTTTTATGAGTATGCTGGCAGGATGGGCTGGTACTGGACATGCCACTTCGACTTTCGGGGGTAACATAGGGGCTATTGGTATAACAAGGGTAAGAACCTGAACATGTTGACAACTGAAAATACTGATTGTGAACGAAAAGCGAACATAACAGTTTTCGGTAATCTCCTTCCAACATAGAACTTCATGTGAATATCTGGGGTCTGCATGCGGGAATTATGTGGCGTTTAATTAGAGAGAAATTAAAAAACATGTTATAATGCAGAGTTCTACTCTATGTTGAATGGAACAAGAGTCAGGAAATGTTACATATTTTCGCCCCCTGAGTGATCAATAAAAAATGAGAACAAAGAACCAGCTTAAAATTACTTTAAAAAAAACCCTGACTTAACCCTTAAGGTGCCAATCTCGACTCACTGACCTTTTGCGGACAGTGTTGATCAAGATCAGACTGCACAAAAAGTGCAGCCTGATCTTTGATCTACACTGTCCGATACGGTGTTTCTTTCCGGTGAAATCAACTTTGAAATTGTAATATTTGTTGTTGTTGTTTTTTTTTTACAGTTACGTGGAAATTTTTGTTTCATTTATCTAGCAATTTAAGGGTTAATGCGGACTTGAGAGATAAATTTAATATATATGCCCTGTTGACGTCAAGGCTGGAAATGAGAAATTGTTAATTATGATATTGGTAAAAGCTTTGAAGCTAATAAAGAGCGGGAGAAATAAAAAATATAAAAATAATGTACTCTACATGTACATGACTGAAAACGTAAATTTGATATATAGCTGCATACAAATTCACATGCCTCTTGAACTAATTAAAATAAAAAGTTATTTTAGTAATATAAAACGCTGTAACTTCATCTGTATAACATATTTTAGGCCTAATTTTTTCATGCAGGTGGCCAGTTTACGGGTGTTCCAGACTCTGGGTCTCTTGTTTATTATATTTGGTGTGATTGGAAAACTGGGTGCACTCTTTGTTACCATTCCCTACTCGGTGGTCGGCGGTATGCAAATCATCAACTTTGGTGTCCTTGTGGGAGTGATGTTGTCTAATCTACAGTTTATAGACTTGCAGTCCAAGAGAAATATGTCAATTATTGGTATATCCATGTTAATTTCTATGATGATGCCTTACTGGATACAAACGACAAAGAATCCAATCGACACAGGTAGGACAGTCCACAGGCTTTTAAAGATCCATTGGTCTATCACGGAATACTAAAATTTTCCTTGGTCGACTATCGAACACTTTTGCATATTGGTGCATCGCCTGTATATCACGGAATAATCAAATTTTCTTTTACATCGTTACTGTAAATAGCAATTTGGCGACTGCCAATGTGCTATTTTAGTAACGGTGTCCGAAAAGGAAAATTTCGTTATCCCGTAATAGAACAATGGATTTTAAGTGGCCTATGGACAGTCTCATGTGATCCCCTCCCTCCCCTATATGACTTTGCAGGCTTTCCGATTTATTGTAACAACTGAAGTAACGATAGTAGTAGTATAGTATTTTGACTATTCCTTGCATTTCCTCAGATATCTGTGTATATGCTTTATTCTTAGGATCAAATGAAATAATTAAACCAAAGTTGTAGATCTTTTTGATTGTCCTGATGAAATCAAAAAGTAACATAGGTTAGTCTGTCAGAATGACAATCCCATGATCTTAAACATGGCGGCACCCTTTTAAATTGCTTAGCAGCGACATGAACAATCACGGTGAAGTTATTCACATCTATCGACAGATGTCGATGAAAGCTCCCAACGGAATTGATAAACCACGCTAACAATTGAATGTACAAACTGTTTGTCGACGGAAATACATGTATTCTTAAAAAACTATCTATAGAAAACTGTGACCTGTGTTGTCTTTTTTAAGAGGAGCCTTACAATTTTAATAACCGCAAAACGGCGTACTTCCGGCGAAGAAACGTACCTTGTAGGTGCATATCAAACCACGTGATACAGCCGAGGCACTTGATCATCGGATCACCCAAGGTTTGCCGAATGTGCATTTCCTCTGTCTTGGAGTTCGGTATGGTGTAATTTCAGGTATTGAAGGTCTAGATAACACCATTATGATGTTTCTTGCCAACCCCGTCTTTATGGCTGGATTAATTGCCTGTTTTCTGGATAACACGATGCCAGGTATGTTTTTTTCATTTAGATACTGACTTGCGAAGCAAGAAGTAGTTCTTGTCACTCTTCTGTATTGCGAGGCGTATCGTCATCTAGCATGGCGAGGTTTACAATATTTTTCTACCACAGATTAACCCTTTACCACACAATCCCGACTTTTAACGACCATGAGAGAGGTACCGGTAACCAGCATTTTCTCGCTTTCCCACACAATGTTTTCTACCCTTTCCAAAACAAAAAAATCATTTTTTAGTTACTTTTGATTTTTGCAAATGCTTTCAATTTGGACCAGTCTAAGATTTTGCCGTTTGACAAGAGTAACTGCGGATGCTGCAGTTTGATTGCATGGGTTTTTAGATTGAATCCTCAAGCCAGTTTAGAAAAATAAAAATATTTCTTATTTAATTATTGTTGACCAACGAAAAAAAAAAAAACATTTATTAAAGTGTCAGCTTACTTTTCGTGCTTCATTTATGATGCATATGTTTAATTGCAACGTGAAGCGTAATTTTACCTTTATTTTACACCAGGCACATTGCAGGAACGTGGTATTTTAGCCTGGCAAGCAGAGTTTGAGAACAACGTGGAGGAACAACATGACAAATGGTGCCAGGACGAAGAACGGGCGCAGAAACTAGCGAACACTATTTACGTCATTCCTTACGTCAACAAGTACTTAAAGAAAATACGGGCACTTCGTTTTGTACCTATAAGTCCTACATTTCAGTCGTTTAGAAAACGGGGTCAGATATATATTTCAGCGGAGGAAAACAATGTACTTTAACCATAAAACTAGAAAAGCGACCTAGGTACATTCAGGGCAGAGCAGATCAAGATCAGACTGCACTGAACGTTTAACCCTTTCCCAAACAAGCCCTTGTTTTCACGTGTCTGCAGTACAAGTCTTTTGAAAACACTGTGGGAAAAGAAGAAATTGCTCGTAACGAGCAATTTCTCCTTTTCCCACAGTGTTTTCTACCCTTTTTGAGACCTCTCTGCCATTTTCATCAAATTTAAAATTGTCGTCTGCAAACTCTTTCAATTTGGACCAGTCCAAAATTTGTCGTTTGGGAAAGGGTTAATCTTCACTATTCTATCATTTGAACTAGTCTGGTAACAGTGTATTTCAGTTTTTCCCTGGTGGAAAATGTAAATTTTCACTTTTGGAGACATACTGTTACCATTTAATGTATTTGAGCCATGCTCTGGCAAAGGGGGGGGGGGGTTAAATGCGTGTCCGTGATGCATTATACCAAGCAAGTCATCACATGGTTATGGATTCATATTTTCATTTCGTCTAACAGCCAACTGAATCCTGCGGTAGAATGGTCCGTTGACATGCAGAAAATTGACTAAAAGCAGAAAGTTTCGACTTAAGTCTGCCTGCACGGACAGCGCAGCCTGACCTGAATCGATACTTTTTGCAGAATCATTAAACCCCCTTTTCACAGAGCATGGCTCAATTCGTAACGACTATTTGTCTTGCTGCAGGCCACGGTATAGTACATTATAGGAATAGGAGATAGTTTCAAATGTCTTCATCCTAAGGCTGCTAAGCTCGGCTCAGACCTTTTGCGGACAGTATAGATCAAGATCAGACTGCCTAGAATGTAGTCTGATCTTTGATCTACACTGTCCGATAAAGTGACTTTTTCCCTCTAAAGATAAGTTTCAAATACTAGTAGCATTATTTGAGCATTTACTATCAGTTTGAAAATTTCATTTCACTTATTTAGTAGGATAGGGCTAATGTATCTGCTATGGTTCTACAGTCAACTTGTTCTGTAATTTTCCTTCTTTGTATATTAATATATCTCACTCGATAAGTTTGAATCTATATAAAGTGAGATGTGAGTATGATCTATGAATTAGAATGTACTTGTTTGCTGATGTTAAACAATTAGGTAATTTCTTTATTTATTCTAGAAAGCTATGTATTATTGTAAACACTTAAAAACATGCTTATAATATATTTAGTCTCTACTTATAAATCTACATCTATTTTGTCTTATTTTTTCTTCTTTTCAATGCCCAATAGTGACCAAAAGTAAACAATGGGGTGGGAAAATGCATTTAAATTTCATTTATAAATTATTGTGAGGATAAAAATCAGTTATTGTCCGGTCGGTCCAAGTATTAGTCACAAGCAGAAAAACCCATTTTCAAATCAGATAAAAAGTAAACCAAAGATAGAGCGACCTGGCAACCTTTAACCTAGTTGCAGATTTCACTTTCTGTCAGCAACTGTACAATAGCAGATTGTTATCTTCACATTAATTTACATACTTTTCAAAGGTGTGATTAAGTTTGAATGCATTTTAATCTCAGCACTGGTTACCCTTTGGCAGCTGTAGGTTTGGCCTTTAAACAATTAAATACATATTTAATGTATATTATAGACACTCAGACTGTTGATTTGTTCCATAACAATTACTATTTCATTACATTCACAAGGGTAAATATATTAAAGCCGTGCTCTGTGCTTTTCGCAGTTCACGCAGACTGACCTGGGCTTAAACTTTTCGTTATTGGCCAATTTTCTTTTTCTGAAAAATGGATTTTATGGATCCATAATAATGTGATGACTTGCTTGGTATCATGGATCACAGAGTCACTGAGATGCATAAAACTTCCTTTAGCCAGAGCATGGCTCATTTGTAAATTACAGGGGTTTCAAAGAGGAAATTCCACAAAGAGGAATTTGTTTGAAGCACAGATGCCTTATACAACTGTGCTTTCTAATGATTCTTATGATTGATTCTATAAGAGAAACTCTGCTGTTTTTCGGCGCTTTGATGTTGTTTGTCCCTGTAACACTGCTGATAGGGTCTAAAATCTGTTCTTCACGCTGCAGCCATCTGGTCACCAATGACGTCATTGTAGTTCATAAATAATAGTGGGGTGAAAATTGTCACAAAATCTAGAAGGCATTAATTTCATGATTAATTTCTTGATAAAGGTAGGAGCCTTTTACCGCTTCACAGAAAGATGTCTTTCAAAAAAGAAAATCTACCTGACGAAACATTTATTATGTGTTCTCAGATAAAATATCTATGCAAGAAAACTACCACAAGGAAAATGATAAATCAGAGAAGATAAATCACATGTACTTAGCACTTTTAATTATCAAAATCATATAACCACATGCAAATAAAAACAACAGATTTCTTGATATTACAAACAATGGCACTAATTTGGTGACAAATGAGCATTTATCAAAAATAGATTTTAGAAAGCAACCTTAACAAATGTTTATGTCAGTTGGATATTGTTTCCTGATAAACAAAGCTGATACAGAAATCCATTTCATCATTTTATGAAATAACCCCCTTTGTTTTCAGTTTTACCCTTTACCACACAATCAAGAGTTTTAATGACCCCGAGGAAGAAGCCTTTTGAAAACATTGTGTGTAACCAGCATTTTCTCCTTTTCCCACAATGTTTTCTATTCTACGAATGACAAATTTCATGTTTTGAATTACATTTGTCTCCTGCAAATGCTTTCAGTTTGGGCAAGGCTAGAATCACCAAGTATGTTGTTTGGTAAAGAGTTAATGCAGCCATTATGGTTTATCTTTTCTTACACAGGTTCGAGTTCAGCATTGTGTGATATCATAATTATGTGATGTCACTTTTTTACTACTTTCATAGAAGTGAGTAAGGTTTTCCCTCAGAAAGTCACAAGTCCATTATGTGATTTAAAAAAGAAAATGACATTAATTTGCTTTTGAGATAAAATTTCAAAATACTTATACACCAAAGGCTTGCTGCACAACATTTTCCCATACTCATTTCATTAAATTATATCTCAATTTATTACAGATTCTATATATCTGCACTAAAGAACCAGCAGTTTTTATCTAAGAAGATTATATATCACACGCAATTGTGTTGGTCACAGAAAGAAACTGCATGTAAGCACCCGGATGGATCTTCATAAACATTTATAACCCTTTAACACACAATCCAGACTTTTAACGACCCTGAAAAAGAAGTCTATTAAAAACATCGTGGGAAAAGGCATTCTCCTATTCCCACAATATTTTCTACCCTATCAAAGCGCGAAATCATCATTCAGCTGCATTTAATTTGTCTGCAAGTGCTTTCAATCTGTCTTTTCGTAAAGGGTTAACAAAAGTACCCAAGCTAGGAAAGGCATTATGTGGAATAATGTTTGAATAAGTCACCTTAAGTCAACCCTTTGCTTGAACTCTTTCAAACTTTACCCATTACCTCCTGAAACAAAATGAAGGAGAATACTACAGATTATTCCTTACAAATATGGATAACCAACAGGAAATTAACTTAACTCTTTACGAAAAAAAAAAACAAAAAAAACTTTACACTGGTCCAAACTGAAAGCATTTACAGATGACATATAAAATCTAGTTGAATTGATTGTATACATCTATGAAAGTGTAGAAAACCTTGTGAGAAAAGGAGAAAATGCTGGTTACCAGCATTTTCTCCTTTTCCAACAATGTTTTCAAAAGGCTTTTTCCTCAGGGTTGATAAAACTCCAGATTGTGTAATAAAGGGTTTTGATATATTACGGAACAAAGGATACAGTACTCAGTTTTGCAAAACCTGATTCAAGAGGTATGAAGTTAACCATTAAAATGCATATCACAACTGAGTTGCCTTAGCAGACGGTGTAGGTCAAGATCAGACTGAACAGGACATGCATAGTAATCTTTGATCTACACTGTCTCCTTTGCCCAAACATCAATCAAATTGGAATTATTTGGCTTAATTTCTACACTGAAAATGTCTGCAAGGTTTGTTCGCTGATTTACTGGTTGAGCAAAGGTTGAACTAATTTTGCCCTGAATATGCCAGAAATAGATCTAACAGAAAGAGCAAAAGTAGCCCATCTGCCTCTTGGGCTTTTCTTGTTTCTCCAAAATTTGAGCCATGTTACGTTGAGGACAGGTTCATACATAAAATACTCATTTCAATTTAGGCCAGACTGTAACATCATATACAAACAAAGATAGAAAAAATAAGCAAAACATGAAGCAGTAATTATTCAATAAAACAATTATAATAAAAATGCAAAGTGGTTTGAAAACTCCTTGTTTTTTTTTTTCAAACAAAAATACACATGTATAAACCATTAAATGGTTACATGAACACACATAATACTGCATAAAACAATCTGGCACAAAGCCATGCATATGCAATGTATCCTCCTTTGAAGATACCCCCAACTATGACACAAAACGACCCTTGGGGTCCCGAGTCGCTCACCTTGGGTCTATAACATAATTGAGCCATGCTCTGAGAAAAGGAGAGTTAATGCATCTGCAAAACATATTGACACAGGTCAGCCTGCGCAGTCCAAGCAGGCTGACTTGAACCAAAACTTTTCGCTATTGGTAAATTTTCTGTATGTCCAAGGACCAGTCTACATCATAATTCAGTTGGTTGTTAAAGTGAATTTTATGGATCCATAATTACGTGACGACTTGCTTTTTATAATGCATTACAGAGATGCATCAGACCCCCTTTTCACAGAGCATGGCTCTAATGTTTTGTTGTTCGGTTTTCAATTTTGTTTTCAACAGTATTTCAGTTGTATCATCAAAGTCAGTGGACCTATGTGTTCCTGCAGGTTCATTTTACCAGTACTTCACACTGCAATCTTCCCAAGGCAGTGGCTGCTTTCCCCAAATACATCATTGAAACACTGAACAGTGCGTAGAGAAGGATGAATCCTGATGTAATAAGTAATATCAATCCTTGAGTTCAGCCGAGTTGAGATTCAATCTCTAAAACCCTTAACTACAAAGTTTAATATATACCGGTAATTTGTTACCAACTGCGCATTTAAGTCTGGCAGTAACATAGGTGGCATCCACGGCTGATATCTGAGAAAGTGAAAAAGACCATAATTAGGTATTGTAGATGCATGCAGTGTGCACATGGTTTTTCTTGATAAACATGAAGCATAGTCTAGGCTCTGGACTCTATAAAAGGCTTACCCAAAATAAAATCTAGTCGCAAAGTTTTTCCCCAAAACATTAAAGTCCATTTTTAGGCTGGTCCAAGATCTCATCAAGGCAATCATTCCGACAAAGTTTCATAAAAATCGGAGTAACAGTGTGAGCACTAGTGTGAACACAAGCTTAACCCTCATGCTACTAAGTGTGACCCACTGACCTTTTGCAGACAGTGTAGATCAGGATCAGACTGCACAGAAACCTGCAGTCTGATCTTGGATCTACAATGTTCAATAAGGAGATATTTCCCCAACCCCCACAACTTTGAAATACCAACATTTTGGTTTTTACCATCAACTTGAAAGTTTCATTTAAGTTATATAGCAGGATAAGAGTTAAAATCAGCGACATATTATGGAGGACAGATAACAGACACTGGCTTATCATGGTATCTCACCTTTTTGCACTTCGTACCCGGGCGAAAATCTCAATAAACCCCTTTTCCCCACCTCCCTCCACCCGTTGTTTGTTGTAATAACATGGAACTCGGATAGATCTTGGGATCTCGTGCAAGTGTTTTTTACAGATCCACAAAATGAGAAAATGTAAAAAAAAAAGTCATATTTGTCATATTCCTATGCTTAACCCTTTACTTCATAATGTCGTGTTTAACCCTATACCAGACAACAGAATTTTAACCTTGTCCAATTTGAAAGTACATGTAGTTGCAGATGACGATTTCAATGTGGCTCAAATGGTGCAATTCTTCTTTTGACAGGGTAGAAAACATTGTGGAAAAAAGGAGAAAATGCTGGCTACCAGCATTTTCTCCTTTTCCCACAATGTTTTCAAAAGGCTTCTTTCCCAGGGTCGTTAAAAAGCGCTATTGTGCAGTGAAGGGTTAAACGACCTTGAGGAAGAAACACCCTAAAAACATTGTGAGAAAAGATGTAACTGCTGTAACTCCTACAGCAATTCTACCCTTGCTAAGTTGGCTACTTTTAATTCAGTGTCTGCAAATGCTTTCATTTTGGACAAGTCTAAAATTTTGTCATCTGGTAAAGAGTTGAAACACAGGGTTTTCGACACAAAGCCTGTATGAGGGTGCTTTAATTTGTGTCTGTTCCTTGAATACATTTCAAACCTAAACTCAAAAACAAAAAGATTAACCCTTAACCACACAATGCCAACTTTTAATAACCCTTTTGAAAACAATGTGGAAGAAGCCTTTTGAAAATATTGTGGGAAAAGGAGAAAATGCTGGTAACCAGCATTTTCTCCTCTTCCCACAATGTTTTCTACCCTATCCAAGACAGAAATCCCCATTTTAGTTACATGTAACGTGGCGTCTGCAAATGCTTTCAACTTAGTTCAGTCCAAAATTCTGTCGTTTGGTAAAAGGTTAAACATAAAGCAAAGAAACATCTTATTCCAACAAACAATGTGTAGTATTAAGGAATGTTCAAACCTGATTCTTTGCAAAACAAACATCTAATTTCTGTTTTTCCTATGTAATATGCTTTTTTTTTCCCCTTTACCCTTTTCAAGAGGTAAAATAATATGTCAACTAAGAAATAAACGTTCTGGATTCAGTCTACACTCTTTTAGACCCTTTTTACTAAAACGAGACTCTTTCAGCCTTTACCACAAATCCCATGTTTAAACTACCTTGAAAAAGACATCTTTTGATGACCATGTGGGAAAAGGAAAAAATGTTGGTAATCAGCATTTTCTCCTTTTTCAGCAATGTTTTCATTTTCTCCTTTACCAGCATTGTTTTCTTCCCTTTTAAAATCAGTTCCCATGATTTAATCTACTTTTTTGATTTGTTGTCTGCAAATGCTTTCCAATGGGGCAAGTCAAATATTTTGTTGTCTGGTAAAGAGCATGCAACAAGCTGTTCATTCCATGCACACCATGTTTTCTATATCGTTCACAAAAGGCATTTCTCCTCCATTACACCACTGGCTAGAATTATGCATCTTCACCAGACAACAAAGTTTTACACTCTTTCATAATGATAGGACTTTGCAACTAGAATTCTGGCTAGAATTCTGCATCTTCACCAGACAACAAAGTTTTACACTCTTTCATAATGATAGGACTTTGCAACTGGTTAGTAAAATTTTCCTACTTGACAAATATAAACTTGACAATGTATGGAAAAGACCAACAACAGAAAATTACAAGAGCAATCCATGTGGGTGCCAATGCACAGATGCAGTTGCTTAAGTTTCAGTGAAAATTTTAGGTCAAAAAAGGGGCATAACTGTGTCAAAAATATTTTAATGGTTACCAGCCCCTATTGTATGGGTTCCCCTTTTGAAAGTTACCACCTAGTCCAAGTTTGAAGTAAAGACCTTTAGTAACGACTGAGGTATTACAGAATGTCAAAGTTTTTGCACCAAGATAACAAAGATGACCACAACAGGGCTACAACAATACCTCAATATTTTCTTCAAAAACAACTGAATTAAACATCAAAATTAGTAAAGGATTTTCTTCTTTTCATTTTTGTCCATTGACTATTTTATCTCTTTTTTTTTTTTTCCTTATAATTTTCATTTTTTTCTCCTCATCAAACAAACTTTACATTACAATAAGTTTTATACTTATAAACTAAAAATGGATATGACAAAAACATCGCAAAGAGAATCATTACATTGTATTTGTTTCAGTATAGGTCAACTCTAAACCACATAATCCCAAGTTTTTGACACTTTGAAGGAGAAAGCTTATGAAAACAATGTGGGAAAAGGAGCATTTTCTCCTTTTCCCACTATGTTTTCTTCCCTATCAAAGTCAGAAATCATCATCTGACCTCAATTTAATTTGTTGCTGACAAATGTTTTAACCCTTAGGCTGTAAAGCATGACTCACTGACCTTTTATGGACAGAATATATCAAGATCTGCCTGCACAGAACATGCAGTCTGATCTTTAAACTACACCGTCCATTATGGACATATTTTCCTCGAAAAATTACCTTTGAAATAGCCAAATTTGAGTTTTTACTTTTGACTTAACATATCATTTCATTTATTTAGCAGGATTGGGGTTAAGTTTGGTTGACTCCAAAACTTTGTTGCTTTGTAAAGGCCTAATAAGCTAGCACTCTCATGCAGGTGCAAATGCTTCAATACGGTTACTTTTTCTGTGAATTTAAGTTGAAAAACAGAGCATAACTGTGATAACTCTTATCGTGCTAAATTACTTAACTCTTTACCACACAATCTGCTGGTAACCAGCATTTTCTCCTTTTCCCACACTGTTTTCTACCCTTCCCCAAACAAATTTCAATTTTCTAATCACATTTATTTTGTTGTCTGCAAATACTTTCAATTTAAACCAGTCTAAAATTTTGGCGTTTGGTAAAGAGTTAAATGAAACCTTCAAGCTGACAGTCAAATCAAAAACCAGATTAATGCAATTTCAAACTTATTTCTTTGAGAAAAATATCTCCTTAACTCTTTACCACACAATCCCAACTTTTAACGACCCTGAAAGCAAAGGATTTTGAAAACATTGTGGGAAAAGGAGAAAATGCTGGTAACCAGCATTTTCTCCTTTTCCCGCAATGTTTTCTACCCTATTGAAAAGAGAAATCATCAGTTTAGCAACAGTCAATTTGTCATCTGCAAATGTTTTCAATTTGGACCAGTCTAAAATTTTGTCGTTTGGTAAAGAGTTAAGATCCAAGGTAAGACTGCAAGTTATGTGCAGTCTGATCTTGATCTACATTGTCTGCAAAAGGTCAATGAGTCATGCTTAGCAGTCTAAGGGTTAAGAATATTTTAAGGGTTGCCCTCCATTCCGTGATGAAATCCCCTTTTAATAGTAAACAAGTAGCCCCAGTTTGCAGTAAATGTCTTTCATAATGATAAAGGCAAAAAAATGTGCAAATTTTCTCAAAACAGCAACAACAATGCAGCAAAGGCTATGGCAATACCTCTAAGTTTTCTTCAAAACCAGCATAAAAGCATTTGCTAACCATCTTTATTTCCATGTCAAACCTACATAGACTGTTAGGCCTCTAACTTGATGAAATACTTTGACTTCGCCAATCAGATCTAGCAAATCTCAAGATTTTAAATCATATTAAGAATTACAAAAGCAACTGGAATGGCTAGAGATTATGTATCCCTCAGCCAGAATGAAAAGTGGTGGAAAAAAGAAAATATGAAAAATCGAACACCATAAACATAAAACACATTAAAAAATTTGCAAAAGTAAGTCAATCAACTTCATCCTTAACCCTTTAACACACAATCCTGAGTTTTAACAACTCTGGGCAGGCATGGAAAGCATTGTGGGAAAAGGAGAAAATGCTGGTTACCAGCATTTCCTCCTTTTCCCACAATATTTTCTACTATATAAAGGACAAATTTCATCATTTGATTCATTTTAATATATGTTGTCTTCACATCCTTTGAATTTGGATGAGCCTAAATTTTTGGTGTTTGGTAAAGAGTTAAATCGCTGTACAGCTACAAGCTGTTCTAGCAAACGAAAGTAGATCTAGGTCAGACTGTCTTATGGAACCATTGTAGACCAAGATCAGACTACACAGAACATGCAATCTGATTTTAGAACTACAAAATCCTCAACTTTTTTTCTTCAATATACATGGGGAAAACCTTCAAACTGCAACATTTTGGTCTCTTTTCCATGACAGCCAAGTCAATTCATTTAGTGCTCTAAGGGAAAAAGATTCATGAGATCATTCAAAGCTTAACTCTTTACCAAACAAAAAAAATTTAAACTGGACCACATTCAAAGCATTTGCAGACAACAAATGAAATGATGCTTAAATGATTGCATTTGTATCAAAGAGGGTAGAAAACATTGTGAGAAAAGGAGAAAATGATGGTTAGCAGCATTTTCTCCTTTTCCCATGATGTTTCAAAATGCTCTTTACCTCAGGGTCACTGAAACTTGGGATTGTGTGGTAAAGGGTTAAAGTGTTATTACTATTATTCAAGTAAGTAATTAGAATAACAACACTACGTATTGTTGAAAAAATAAAAAGCAAAATCAATATTAAACAAGATTTGGGACAGAGAAACCCCTGTATTTTGAGTTTTAAATCTGGAAGAAACTATGTTCCAAAAGCAGGAAAGACACTTATGACCAAGTGACAATGAGAAAGGTGATGCAGGAAGGCCGCGAATGAAAGCACTTGTAGTATTGGAACAGTTGGAAAAACCACCCCACAGCTACAATGCGAGACCCCTTGGGATAAACTCTGGTGCTTCAGGATTTAACTTACTGCATGCTACCTGCAAAATACAAAAAGACCCAACTTTGCTTCAATATTTTCATATAACTTCTTACCATATGATAAGATTTTTAGTCTTGTCCAAATGGAAAGCATTTACATACAAGTGAACATATTAACTCTTTCCCACACAATCACGGGTTTTAACGACCCTGAAGAAAAAGCCTTTGGAAAACATTGTGGGAAAAGGAGAAAATGCTGGTAACCAGCATCTTCTCCTTTTCCCACAATGTTTTCTAACCTTCCCAAAACAAATTTCAATTTTTGAGTCACATTTTTCTTGTCATCTGCAAATGCTTTCAATTTGGACACGTCTAAAATTTTGTCTTTTGGTAAAGGGTTAAATGTTGTTCAAAGTATCGAATTTGTCATTCAAAGGGTGGAAAACATAGTGGGAGAAGGAGAAAAAGATGGTTACCAGCATTTTCTCCTTAACCCACAGTGTTTTTCAAAGCCTTCCTCGTTAGGACCATTTCCGACTGGAATAGCGTGATAATAGGTTAACTCTTTACCAGATAACAGCATTTTAGTCTTATCCAAATTGAAAGCATTTGCAGATGATAACTGTGACTCAAATTATGATTTCTCTTTGAAAAGACAGAAGCCACTGAGGAAAAGGAAGAAAATACCTGGTAGCACATTTCCTCCTTTCCCATGCTATTTTAACCCTTCACCACACAATCCTGACTTTTAACAACCCTGAGAAAGAAGCCTTTTGAAAACAATGTGAGAAAAGGAGAAAATGCTGGTAACCAGCATTTTCTCCTTTACCCACAATGTTTTCTACCCGTCCCAAAACAAATTACAATTTTTTAGTCACTTTTATCATCTGCAGATGCTTTCAATTTGGACGAGTCTGAAATTTTGTCGTTTGGTAAAGAGTTAAATGTTCACCTTGATAGGGTTGCTTATATGTGGAATTGTATGGTAATTCAACAGGGAAGCAAGGGATGTCCTAGGGAGCCAAAAATCCTTCGATCCTTTACCACACGACAAAATTTTCGACTAATCCAAATTAAAAGCATTTGCAAACTACAAATTAGATATGGTTCTAATGATGGAATTTGCCCTTGATGGTGCAAAACATTGTGGGAAAGGAGACAATGCTAGTTACCAGCATTTTTTCCTGTTCCCACAATCTTTTCAAAAGCTTTCATTCTCAGGGTTGTTAAAACTCAGGATTGTGTGGTATTAATTGAAGAGGGAAAGGACTATTTTAAGTCATTGAAAAAGTGATTTTTTCTTTACTTTGTAGTAATGGATTTAACCCTTTACCACACAATCTCTAGCTATAACTATCCTGAGAAAGAAAGAAAGCTTTTGAAAACATTGTGGGAAAAAGAGATAACAAACATTTTCCTCAGTATTTTCAACTCAACCCTTTACCACACAATTCCAACTTTTAACGACCCAAGAAAGAAGCCTTCTGAAAACATTGTGGGAAAAGAAGAAAATGCTGGTAACCAGCATTTTCTTCTTTTCCCACAATGTTTTCTAACCTTTAAGAGACAAATGTTATGTTTTGAGCTACATTTAAAATGTCTGCAAATGCTTTCAATTTGGACTAGTCTACATTTTTTTCTTGTGTGGTAAAGAGTTAAATACATATACTATCATTTGACCCACCTTTGATTTGGTGTCTGCAAATTCTTTGAATTTAGTTTAGTTTGAACATATTTATCTTACATCGACTGACCAAGTTCTTGCAACTTATACTAATCTCTCTCGGTTCTGCTTCCTGGAAAGTACACCAGCTTTCGCAACGAATGCATGGGCCAATGAACAATCTTAGAGTTGACACCCTCTCCCAGTCATCAAACTCGGGACTTAATAAGTCATGGTTACAAGGCCAATGCTCCACCTCAACACTATGGACACCATGACTACATTTTGAAGTTACAAGTCTATAGTTTTGTTGTGTGGTAAAGGAGTTAACAGACTTACCAGTACAGTTCTATTCTCTGCCTGTAAAGCAGTGGGCGGTTCTGTATGAAACATAGGTACATATGAAGGCCCAACCACCTGTTGATTCATACAGTAATACTGCCATTGTGCCTCCTCCTCAGCCCACATCTCTTCAAAACATGCTGCAATGAACTCTTCCTCTAAAAGCTGTTGCTCTACCTGCAAGATGTGCATGTATACCACACAATCTTGACTTTAACTCTTTACCAAACGACAAAATTTTAGACTGTTCCAAACTGAGAGCATTTGCAGATGACAGATTAAAATTATGAAATTTGTCTATGAAAGGATAGAAAACATTGTGGGGAAAGGTGAAAATACTGGTAACCAGCATTTTCTCCTTTTCCCAAAGGTTTTCGAAAGTGCGAGTTTTTGGGGGTTGTTAAAACTTGGGACTATGTGGTAAAGACTAAAGGGTTAAACAACCCTGACAAAGGTAAGCAGCATTTTCTCCTTTTTTCAAAATGTTTTCCAAGCCTGGTGTCTATGCTGTCAAAAATAAAACTGGTCATTTGAGCAAACTCTAGAATGCTGTCTACACTTGCTTTCAATTTAGACAAGTCTAAAATTTTGTGGTTTGGTAGAGATAGCAGACACAACAGTTTTGCTCCTTACCATTCCTTCCATGCATTATGTACAAAATTTGTCAGAGTTTAAGTCTTTATCACTGTTTTAGCAACTCTAAGGAGATGGCCTTGGAATTAATGTGGGAAAAGGAGAAAATGCTTGTAACCAGCTCCCTTTCTCAGTATGTTTTCACAAGCCCTTGTCTGGGTCGTTGAAAGTCAAGATTTTCTACCCTTTTAACAATCCTTGGCTAATTTGTACAAATTTTAAGTCCATTGTATGCAGATGCTCTCAATTTTCAAGTTTTAGATGATATTTGGTAGCCACCAGCCTTTAATGTTTATTACTTTCGCATGTCAGTATGTCTTTACAATTTCTTTACAATTTTGAAAGTACAGTACTGTGCTACAAGCCTTTAACCCTTTACCACACGGCAAAATTCCAGACTCCTCCAATATTGCAGGAATTTACAGATGCCAATATAAGTGTTTTTCAGATGATAGTATATATCCTTGAATAGGTAGAAAACATTGTGGGAAAAGGAAAAAATGCTGGTTACCAGCATTTTCTCCTTTTCCCTAAATTTTTTTCAAAAACCTTCTTTCTCAGGGTTGTTAAAACTCCCGATAATGTGGTAAAGCTTCATCGGTCCATCAGGTAGCACCAAAATTTTTATTGCTCAATCACTGGACATGATTACTAAAAATAGCACATCTGTGCATCACCTCTAAATCTTAATACAGTATGTAATGGTTTGTACAGAATTAAAATTGTCGGCCACATCACTTTCAGGTGTTTTCTCAACTGAACAATTCTCAATTAACCCTTTACCACACAAACCCGACTTTTAACGACCCTGAGAAAGGAGCCTTTTGAAAACATTGTGGGAAAAGGAGAAAATGCTAGTAACCAGCATTTTCTCCTTTTCCAGCAATGTTTCATACCCTTCCCAATAGAAATTTCAATTTTAAAGTAGGATTTATTTTGTTGTCTGCAAATGCTTTCAATTTCAACCAGTCTAAAATTTTGTTGTTTGGTAAAGGGTTAATCACAGCCTTATGAGAACAATGCGTACCTCTCTCTCAAAGTCTTCTATTTCTTCATCAGTCACATCATTCTCAGCAACTTCTACAGAAACTGTTCCTTCATGAACAGGAACTCCTGATAACAATGGATCTTTATCTCTCAGACTTTTAGGAATTCTCATATTCATCTTTACTGAAATGAAGCAAAACACATAGTGTCAGTGAGAACTAAAGACATTTTAGTGACAAAATTGGATTTTAAAAAGTGAATCCTGTCACAAACAATCCTAGTAATGGGTCTGAGGAATCACTGAAATACTGAAAAACCACCAACACACTAAAATACCCCTATTATTTTAATAGTAAGGTCAGATTCACAGAGTTGAATATGCATAGTTCAATCAGAATTTATGGTTATAGACACATTTGAACTTGATGTGTGTTCATTTATCCCTCCCCAATATTCTTTTCTCTGATTGTCTTCTGTTGTGCACAAGTTACAAATGTGGAAAATGACAGAGACATTCTGGAAAAGGAGTATACTATTAGGAATGTCCTCATAAGATTCTAAAGGGAGACCATCTTTCTTCATTCACATGATCAAAGTTCTTGTTATTAGTAAAAAGTAAAATGTTTAAAAACTAATATTGTGATCAAAATTACCATAGAGAACTTCAAAGTTTTTAGAATAATTACTAAGAAACTGGATGTTTTGGTAATTGGCTGTTTCTGCACTGGGCCATTTTGGGAACTGAACCATTATGGAAGTAGGCTGTTTTGACCCCCATCCTGATGTCTAAATGACTGTCATTCAAAGGTTGAGAGAAAAACTCTTAGCAAGACGTAACTGTTGCAAAGTAACAGTTAAACATTCCATCTACATGTACACCAAAATAAACATATCTCATTACATAATGGGAAATTTGGGTGTCACAATATTAATCTGAAAATTTCTTCTCATGAGTCTGAAGAACTCCTAAGACTAAACCATCACCTGTGGTGTCCATGGTTATGAGTCAGAGCGTCGGCCTCCTAACCTGGTAACCATAAACTCCAGAGTTTGATACCAGGTAGCAGGTGTCAACTTTGGGACTGTTCATTAGCCCTCACTTTTGGCGCCAGTTCTATATGTAGTTCATATATAGTTCATACAGTAATCAAGGACAGCTGTACGATTGTACATAAGCTATTTAGCTTCTACAGGCCCTTTTTGATGAAGTTTTCTAAGATCTAATTTGTATTCCCAATACTTTTATCTCCTATCTCACTAATGTTGTAAACTAGACACTAATTCTTATGTGATTGAGATCATTTGTGCAGATATATCATATATCTGATTTACTGTACAGATGATTGTGAGTACTTTAAACAACTATTTAGATTAAAAAGACTTAAGATACAATTTAAGAATGCTGGAGAAATTGTCCCCAAACTGCATGGGGAGAGTGCTGGAGAAATCGTCCCCCCCGGGGGGGGGGGGGGGAGGGGGGGTAACATTCTAAATATAGACTGCTTAAAAGACCACAGCAGTCTAGATTTTGCTATCTCAAAGAGTTGCCGATATGTAAAAGGCAAATGATTATTTTAAGATTGATTCCTCCTTTGGTTTACCATCCATCTTTGTAATTTATTGATAAATATTTGTAAGGAATATCTCCTGCTGTAAGAAGAGGTAATTTTGCTGTTTTACAACTATTCAGGTCTCAAGTGAGAATCAACTAGTATTGATTGTGTGACGTCATTTTTTGTAAGCAAATTAGCAGATGCTTTACCTGTGGGAAAAAGGATTTTGTGGGATAAAGGGGTGGATTTAGCGAGACAGATAAGGATCAAAACACTCTGCTGTCTTGTCTAATTGACAGAGTTAATAAAGGATAAGTGGGGTCACCCTTAGTCTTAGATTGCCCATGTTTCATGAATGTGGTCAGGTCTGGAAATTTTAAGATGAAGTTTTTTCGCTATGCAAGCTTGACAAGGTGAAGTCGAGCCACTGAAGGCGACTTCTTCACCCATATCACCCTGTAGCTTATTCCTTGCATATACATACATGTAACTGGATTTACGTTTCATGGTGTTTGAGTCCTGCGTTAGGGGTGGCCTTGTTGCTTGGTTCGATTTCTGTCGCTTGATTGTGATTGTGTTCATTGGTTTGATCCTGTGTGTGGGGGGGGGGGAGGGGTGTGTGTGTGTGTGTGTGTGTTAACCCTTTCCCAAACAAGCCCTGGTTTTCACGTGTCTGCAGTACAAGTCTTTTGAAAACACTGTGGGAAAAGGAGAAATTGCTTGTAACAAACAATTTCTCCTTTTCCCACAGTGTTTTCTACCCTTTTGGAGAACTTTCTGTCATTTTTTATAAAATTTAAAATTGTCGTCTGCAAACTCTTTCAGTTTGGACCAGTCTAAAATTTGGGAAAGGGTGAATCAGATCCTACATTTTGTATAAGTAAACATTTCCTAGATGATTCCATGTTGAAAAAGTGGACTGAAAAGGTTGATTTAATTGCAACCTATCCAACATTTTTTCACCACTGTAAACAAAAATTTCCCAACAATATTTTCTAGAAATATTGAAAACATTTCTGAAAAGAGGGAAATACATTTAATTGGGCTCTCTCCTTTCCCACCAATGCTTTTTTGTACTGTAAAATTGAGGTGATTTTTTTTATTTCCATTTTAGCCACAGTAATTTCGTTATCTACAACAGCTCTGAATAGTATTACTCATGAATTGTTTATCCTTATTATATATAATAATCTCCTATTAATTGATGAATTGCTCCGAATTTGGACATGTCCAAAATCTTGTCTTTAGGTAAAGGGTTAAGCAACTTTAGTACCATATCCAGTCAACTGATGCAGGTGATACAAAATAATTGTGAATAAAGCACATTATCAATTATCAACTAAAAATGTGTTTGATAATTAAGATGAATTTTCAGAAACACATCCCCCCTTTTTTTTTTCATATAGTGTGTGAGTGTGTTTTTTTTTTTTTAGAACAGGACCTCATTATGAAAAATATATTTCAGGCACTGGTATGACTTTTTCCTCAATGAAATTGGTTTTTTTTTTTGTAAGCAATAATCAAGAACTGGATTCAATACTCAAGACATTCTCATGAGAATTTGTCAAACTTCAGTTTTATCAATATCGTGTGTTGATATTTTTGCGTAAATTGAGACTAATTCCGCAATTTCATCTTTGTTATCTGCTACGAACAGATACAAAGTATAACCATTAAAGATTAGTGTAAGTTGCAGGAAATTGTTTCTCAATCAATGTTAAATATATATGTTTTAATTGATCACCACCTTTTCAGGCTTTTGTGAAGAAGTAAACCTTGACCCGCCATTTTGTTTACAATTGTGTATTTCCATTTTGTTTACAGTCATGTCACTGAAAGAAAGCGTTTGGCAAAACATATAGTTTGCATATATATCTAAAATGCACAAGCCTAATTTTTAGATGGATAAAACTTCAACTTACAGCTTAATTCTTGCTGTCAATGTTTACTGCCAAGTTGTCCTTCTAGGATGTCAATTTCTGTTGTAAACATCAATAAACCGCTTTACCCTATTTTTCATGCGAATAAAATATAGTTCTATTTTAATTTTGGTCAAAGAAACAAACATGAACTCAAAAAAAGAAAAAATCGATCTTCTATTTTTTCAATTACTTATACATGTAATATGACCATAGAATTTTTTTCGTATCATGACTTTCCATTTTTGGCACAGAAGCGTATGGATACATGAACTGATAATCGGATTGTTTATAAGTTTTCAGAAATTGGGACATCATCTGCCTATGGATAATCCTCTTGTAAATTACTTTCAGCGTGAATCAAGAAAAAATTAAAGGATAGACGGCGTAAGAGATGCTGGATTATGAATATTGTAACGGCCTTTTGGCTCAATATGAAGTAAACTTGTGAAAAGTAACCCCACGAGCAATTGCCTCTTTTTCCTCACTGTTTTTCATTTTGTTGAAATTTAGTACTCGGGTATTGGGTTATGAAAATGTTAAATTGCCAAATAGCACAAGGAAAGAATCATTCACTACTACATAATTCTGCTATGGCATGAATCAAGGCCCCAGGGTATCGATTAGCAAAAGCAGCCCTTGCTCATAGTGTTATCATAAATGTGTGAGCAAATATGCCAGGAAGGGCCCACCAAATGAACATGTGTACAATTTTGACCAATTGCAAATTACTATTTATTTATTCTTTATCAGTACCAAGAAGTAGGTCAAAAGCCAGTGCATTCAGCTATGCCGAAAAAAAACTTGAACAAAACAAGGCTGTCGTCGCTGTTACCTGGACCACTTTTTTGGGCTGATTGTGGTATTGGTATTAATTACCCATTTTTTTTTTCTTTTCAGCCGATTGTTCTTTCGTGCTTACTTGTGATTTCACTGATTTGTGAGCATCATCAACTGCGTCACAAGTTATTGATTAAATAATAACTAACGCTCATTGCTCGTGCTCTTGTCATCAATAGACCTGGACAAGGTGTGAGAACAAGCGGTCACGCACAGTGCTAAACAATGCAGATACATAAAGACACCCCCTTGATTAATTTCATAATTGTTAAAGGAGACATGGTAAACTCTTTGACCGAGAATGTATCAAGGATTTATTGATTGATTTTCCGTTTATTTATCGTTGCCACCGGTTTCTCTTACGGGCGCAGCCTTCAGGTTTTGTTACGGGGGATGGTGCAAGATACAGGACGAAACCCATCATCTTTCTTCGAAGATAGACCTGTCTGCTGTGACGCATCACTGTCCTAATACAGGATAAATATTAATGTGCGGTGCGTAAAATTGCCGCTAAAAAAGCAAGCGGAAAATGGCTATAAATGATGTCTGTGGAAAAATCAAGCCAATTTTTGCTACAAATTTCTTAATAGATCTAATATAGTAATTTCAAATGGGAAAAATAGTTTTACAAAATAACATTGTTTAATGCAAATCTCTGTATACAGTTTCTAAATACAGACACCGGGATTTGTGCAACAGCCTGACAACAAAAAGTTTCAAATAATGTGGACCCCGGGCATTATCTTCCGCTAGGTGGCATTTTTTCAAATACATCATGACATGCCCAGCAGACAACGAGACCCTGGGCTTGTTTGTCCCAAAACCAGCTCTGGTCAACAAGAGAGGGAGAGAGAGAGGTAGAAATACTGGAATGGGCCAGAGCAGACCTGAACGCACAGAATGGACCGTAATCAAACCCACACCCTCAGGTGACCCTGAAACATGACGTTTACAAGACATACGCTCTACCGCCTGAGCTAGTACTGGCTGGTTGTTTTTATCATCTGGTTACATAAAAATTTGACTATTCCATGTATTAAATATACTTGCTCTCTATACACCAGGCACCATCTGAGAACAGACAGAATTCATAGCACAGCAACAGAAGCAACCTTATATAGACAGTAGCTCTATAGACAAATTCCATAAATTCCACCTGGAGGCACATATGCCTTCAGTACATTCTCAAATATAACAACAGACCAGAATTAGAAACACTTTTCCATGGGTGAAAGTTAGCAAAACTGAAATTAATGAGCTTTTTGCAGGGGGGCCAGCATGGCCCTGCTTACGGGCTAGGAGGCCAGCTGCCCCAGGAAGCTCCAGAAACATTGCTTTTTTATTCATGTTAAAACCCTTTTCGTGGCGTCTTCGTTTCAAAATGACTTCAAGTGTTTTCTTTCTCAATGCATGGCCCTAAAGCGCTCATCTGAATAAAGTCATCTACAGCTTCGAAAGCTGAAGAGATCCTGGTTTTAATGATGTAAAACATGTGAATAATGACCTACACTTTTTGAACCAATATGACCCTATTTCAACTTTTCCAAGATATCATTAAGACAAACATTCTGACCAAGTTTCAAGTATCAGGCTGAAAATGTTTGCAAGGTTTTTCTAAGATATGGTCCAGTGACCTACTTTGAGCCCAGATGTGACCTACTTTGGAACTTGTCCAAGATATCCTCAGGACAAATTTTCTGACCTAGTTTCATGAGACTCAGGCTTAAATTGTGGCCTCTATGGTGCACACAAGGTTTTTCTAAGTTTTTGCCCAGTGACCTATTTTTTGACCCGACATGATCCAATTTGGATCCTGTCCAAGATATCATGACAAACCTTCTAAGTTTCAAGAGTATCAGGCTGAAAATGTGGCCTCTAGAGTGCACACAAGGTTTTTCTAAGATTTGACCCTGTGACCTACTTTTTAATCCCACATGATCCAATTTCAAACTTGTCTGAGATATCAACAAGATAAAAATTCTGACCAACCTTCATCAGTATAAGGCTGAAAATGTGGCCGCTATGGTGCACACAAAGTTTTCCCAAGATTTAGCCCTGTGACCTACTTTTTTTGACCTGACATGACCCAATTTCAAACATGTCTATGGATTAGCAAGACAGAGATTCTGACCTTGTCTCATGAGTATCAGGCTAAAAATGTGGTCTCTTGAGTACATACAATGTTTTTCTATGATTTAGCCCAGTGACCTATTTTTCAACCTGACATGATCCAATTTCGAACTTGTCCAAGATTTTATAAAGACAAACAATCTGACCTAGTTTCATGAGTACCTGACTGAAAATCAGGCCTCTAGCGTGCACACAAGGTAAATGTTGACAACCGTACTACAAATGATAGACGCCAAATACAGCATGATCACAAAAGTTCGCCTGGAGCACATTGTGCTCAGGCGAGCGAAAAACCTAAATTTTGTAAATAAACTTGTGCCATACCAAAGCAGGCTAACAGGGATTGATACTTTCAAGGACATGGTTGTTTTCATTACTAGCCATTTGAAATTACATTCATTTGTACATAAAAATCTTCTATGTGTACATACATGCAGGCCCAAGCCTTTCTTTCCATTTGATCTGTACATAGCTGTACAAAAATGCAATTCCAGTTCCATCAGGCATTATTAACCATTCACTGTATCCTTCTCCACGTAAATCTCTTTCATTTGAGCAACTATGAATTTGTCATCTGCAAATGCCTTCAATTTAGGCTTGTCTAAAATACTGTCATCTTGTAAGGAATTAACCATTAGGCTGCTTATCACAACACAATGACCTTTAGCATTCAATGTAGATCAAGATCAGACTTTCGATTTTTACATTGGCCTGAATGTTTCATTTAACATGTGTAGCAGTTTAACTCTTTACCAAACAACAAAATTTTGGACCAGTCCAAATCGAAAGCAATTGCAGACAACAAAATTAATGTGGCTGAAAAATTGAAATTTGTATTGGAAAGGGTAGAAAACATTGTGGGAAAAGGAGAAAATGCTGGTTACCAGCATTTTCTCCCTTTCCTGTTATGTTTCAAAAAGACTTTCATTCATGGATTCATGAAAAAATTGCGGTAAAATGAAACATTATTGCAAGCAATTTCTCATTATCATGTCTATTGTCATAATAATTTTTTCAGTAAATGGTCTGCTGCGAGATGTAGGTAGTCTGCAAGATGCAGGTCGTCTGAGGGAAGTTCCTGTACATGTTATAAGTGAGCCATGCTCTGAAAAGGGGGCTTAACTCTTTACCACACAATCCCAACTTTTAACGACCCAGAGAAAGAAACCTTTTGAAAATATTGCGGGAAAAGGAGAAAATGCTGGTTACCAGCATTTTCTCCTTTTCCTACAATGTTTTCTATCCTTCCCAAAAACAAAGTTCAAATTTTGAGTCACATTTATTTTGTTGTCTGCAAAATTTTAATAACTTCAATTTGGAACATCCTGAAATTTTGTTGTTTGGCAAAGGGTTAATGCACCTTCGTGATGCATGATACCAAGCAAGCCAGCACAGAATTACGCGCCCATAATAGTCACTTTTTTAACAACAGACTTAATCATGAGGTAGACTGGTCCATGGACAAACAAAAAATTGACCAATAGCCAAAAGTTTCGGCGCAGGGTGGCCTGCGCAGGCTGACCTGGGTTGATACGTTTCGCAGACGCATTTAGCTCCCTTTTCGTAGAGTATGGGTCAAGTTATTTAGCACTGTAAGGGTCAAAGTGCAGACATGGTAAGTATTTGCTATTTAACAAATTTTGGACTTGTCCGAAACCAAAGCATTTGCACCTATGGGTTAACTCTATACCACACGACAAAATCTTAGACTTGTCCAAACTGAAAGCATTTACTGACAACAATTTAAATGTGGCCCAAATAATGGAATTGGTCTTTGAAAGGTTAGAAATCATTAAAGGGAAAAGGAGAAATGCTGGTTACCAAAAATCTTCTTTTGGAGGTCATTAAAACTCGGGGTTGTGTGCTAAAGGGTTAAGTCTGTATTATACAACAAATTTTGGACTTGTCCAAAACCAAAGCTTTTGCAGGCAACAAATCACTTGTTTAACAGAAAAATTTGTTAAATACACCACGCGATAAATGTGGGACGAACAAGCTCGAATGAAAGAACCCAGAGAGAAGAAGCCCAGGGCTAAACTAATTTTGGGACGAACAAGCCCGGAACCAAAGTCATGATTGGACAATAGAATGTTTTCTTTTTATACATCATTCTTAGTCACAGTGTGGATTTATACAGTTGAATAATTAAATGTACATTGATGGTCTTGAATTGCCCTGCACTCCAACACCTTCAACAATTCATCAGCTTTAAAATATGTTCCTATCATTTTGGAAGGTTCGATTCATCTGCATGCACTAACTTTATAAATGAATTAACATCAAATTTGTCAGCGAAAATCGGTAGTAAAAATATCCGTAAGCAGTGCGTTTAAAACCTAACCATTTCACTGCCTGTTAGCACTTAAATATCCTGTATTGACAGCATAGATGAAGATCAGATTGTATGTAGTAAGAAGTCTGATCTTCAATATAAAATGCCCACCACCTGATACAAAACTCTGATCAAAATTCGTCAGCGCCTATCGATAAATACCTAAGGAGATCAAGAATCAAGATCAGATAGGACTTAATGTGAAGTCTGATCTTTCATATAACACTCCCACCATTTAGGTCTACCACGGCTCGTATTAAAAAGTTTTATACCTTGTGTAACTTTACATATTTGATTTTGTGTGCCGAGTATGTTATGGTTCGAAATTGTCATGGTCCGAGATGTTGTTATACAATATCAGGAAAACTCTAACAAGAAAAAATGAGGCATGCTGGGTCAATCGAATACATATTTATACCTTTAGATACGAGCAGTACACTAATTTTATGAGAAGAAATTTTACCGAGGTTTTGAAACAGCTACTTTGGGAGAATGAGCACATTGTCATTCACATAGTGTAAATAGGAATAGATGGCAACATCGCTCATCACAACTCGGGCGATTCCGCAACTACTTCTAATGATTTGATCAACAGATCACCAGAGGTTTGCAAAGTGTTTCTTTCAATATTACAGCCCACTAATTTGAAGTTATAAATAAACTCATTAGGGGTCGAAATTCTTAGTCAAACACTTTCGCACGATTAACAACGCACATCTACTAGAGTTTTTTTGTGAACTAAATTCTAACTATAATGATTTTTTTTTCATTTTCACGGGTCGCTTTTTTTTTAGTGTAGCGAGATGCATTGCAAGTGGTACTTTGCACTTTTACTCGGGTTTTTCCGTAAGTGCTTGGATATGGGTTGAAATGTTGGTATACATAATTGCTATGGCCTACGGCTTGGCAAGCCAAGCCCAGGCCAAAAACTTGTTTGAGGGGCATCAGTTTAGGTGTACACGGTGTTCTTTGAAACTAGATAAATTAGATAACCACCAGTGATGCTTGTCATTTGCCAGGGCCATTTCTTTTCTTATCCTACATAAATGTAGATGTACATGACGTAGCCCTCACAAAAGGCTTTTGCGTTTAAATGTAGATGTACATGATGTAGCCCTCGCAAAAGGCTTTTGTGTCTGGGAAAAAAAAAATGTTGCATGCACTTTTTCCGAAAAAGAGCAATTTTGAATTTTTGCACAGTATATGAGCCATGCTTTGATAAAAGGGGCTTAATTAATGCATTTCCGTGATGCATTTGACTAACAACCGACTTAATCATGAGGTAAATTGATCCTTTGACATACTATACAGAAAATTGACAAGTGTTAAATAAACATATGTAATCCCAAATTAATTTACATATTTTATTATATGACTTTCTATATACTACTACAACATAGAGGAAAGAAGTAAAGCAATGCAGATGGGGGTAGGTTTATATACTCGCTCTCTCTAGCTCACATATACGTGTATGCATGTAACTCTTATTCATAATGTCCCAACAAGTAGCGAAAACTTTTGGCCCAGATCAGCCTGCGCTGAGTGCGCAGGCTGACATGAATCAATACTTTTCGCAGATGCATTCAAGCCCTTTTTCAGAGAGCACCGCTCAAACTCTGTATTTCAAGCATTTTAACAATGTTTTCTTAGTAACGAGCGGGTCAAACTTAAATTCATAAGCACCGTTAAAATTAGATTTTTTCTGATGAATCTGGATGCCCCATGTTCTTCACAGATTGGTTACCTTCCCTAATATGTATATTTTCAATGGGGACCAGTTTATGTTCTATAGCGATTTATACTATAGCAAAAACATCGAAAAAATGAAATTTGGCATAGTAAAACAAGGTGCAGAATATGAAATTTTGTAAAAAATTTGAGAGTATACCGTCCCTTTATTCAGTGTTACGTGCAAGCAGTTTAACACGGAATTTCGTCATCACAATTCAGTGTTGAAAATGAGAATTCACATAGTAAGCATGAACTACTGCTTTAAGTCTTTACCACACAATCCCGACTTTTAACGACCCTGAGAAAGAAGCCTTTAGAAAACATTGTGCGAAAAGGAGAAAATGCTGGTAGCCAGCATTTTCTCCTTTTCCCACAATGTTTTTTACCCAATCAAAACGAGATATCAGCATTTTAGCAACATTAACTTTGTCGTCTGCAAATGCTTTCAATTCGGTCCAGTCCAAAATTTTGTCGTTTGGTAAAGAGTTAAGAGTTAATTAGGGCAATGTGAAAAGTCCTTTCACGCCCCACGCGCCTTTTTTAGTAAAGCGTCATAACCCTGCTTTAAACCAATTATGATCTGATACCTTCTTATTTACCGGTTGTAAAACAACAATATACGTCATTTAGAGACTGTGACAAAAGCACCAAAGACTTAGTAACATCAATCGACGATGGTATGAACTAAAAGAATTTATAAAGGCTGAAGCCAAATATTCTTTGGGAATGCTAACATTATTATATTTAAATGGTGGGAAAGGCGTTAGATTTTAATTATTAATTCTAAGTTTACACGACAAATAAGGTTCAAATAAACACAATAGATCTAGATGAAACTCAATTTTATTCCATTTTTTTTTATAGCTTCGCACCAGGGATCTTCCTGTGTATACAAGATCCCTGTTCGCACTAAATATATCAAAGTACTGAAAGTACTGACAGACTAGCAAATTTGATTGATTGATTGTTTGTATGGTTTTTAACCCTGTTTTCAACATTATTTCAGTTATGTCGCGGTGGCCAGTGCACATATCCATGCTTTCCAGGAGTTTCTTTTACCAGTACTCAGCACAATATTCTTTCCAAGCCCCTGGCTGCATTCCCACATAACCATTGCCAAAACATGAGAGAGAAATGAATCCTGTTGCAATGACTAGATCATCAATCGTCGGAAAGAAATTTGCCGAGTCTGGGATCGAACCAACGACCCCCTGTTCTCAAGTCCTGTATGCTACCGACTGAGCTGCCAGGGCTATGTGTGCTGATGGTTAACTATAATCCAGTTTAAGTCTAACCCTTAAAATTCCTAAAAAATGTTGAATGAAACTTTTAAGCTGATGGTAAACACCTGAATATTGCTATTTCAAAGTTACATTTTCGAGAAAATATATCCTCTTATTGGACAGTGTAGATCCAAGATCAGACTGCACACTCTGTATAGTATGAACTTAATCCACACTGTCCTCAAAAGGTCAGTCAGTCGCGGTAGTGCTGGTAAAAGAAACTCCAGGAAAGCCTGGATAGGTGCTCTAGCCGCCGCAACATCACTGAAATAATGTTGAAAACAGCGTTAAACACCATGCAATCAATTAGTATATATCCAATAGCACAAGATCTAGTTAACTATTTAACTCTCTTTACAAAATGAAAAATTTTACACTCGTCCAAATTCAAAGCTTTTGAAGACCATAAATTAAATGTGGCTGAACTCATGAAACCTGATTCCAAAAGGGCAGATAACAATGTGGGACAAGGAGAAAATGATGGTTACCAGCGTTTTTTCCTTTTCCCGCAATGTTTTCAATGGGATTCTGCCCTGGTGTCGTTAAAATTGGGATTGTTTGGTAAAGGGTTAATATTCAAAATGTAAAATAACAGTTTAAGATAACAGTTTAACTGTGCACAATGATCTAAATAATGAATGACTGAAGGAATGATAAAGGTTCCCTTTCCAGGGAGAGTTAATGCAGCTGGGATTTGCTACAAGTTACCTAGGTTTATCTATTTTTAGATTCATTCATAATCTTACAGTGGTGTAGGAATAACTGATAATAACCTGCTTTCCATAGATCACTTAATTACATATAAGCGAAGATCTTGTACCTTATAAATGACATCTTGTTCAGTCTTTGTAAGAAGACATGTTCAAATTGGAGTGGTAGAGATTTAGTGGTTTTTGTCAAAATAGTCATATATAACAGAATTAGGATTTCTAACAGAAAGAAGTTTTTTACTGTGAGGCAGTATTTGGCAACTGTGGGGTTTTTGTTTGTTTACTTTGACTCTGGGTCAATCATGATGCCTATAGACTAGCTTCGCTAGTCTAAAAATGATTCACACGGTGTCAATGAAGTATACATGTTTGTTTTATCTATCATTATTGAAGATACAAAAAGTTTAAGTAAGATGAGCAGATAATTGTAATTTTTTATATCTGGGGTAAGAATTCTCCAGCTAACTCTTGCCCATGGTTCGACTTGTCAAGAGAACTCGTACCCTTGAAATAAAGATACAGTCCCGCAGCTTCTCTAGCAACTGTATGTTTTTTTTGTAAGGGACACAACTTATCATTTTGCATGTCAATTGTAAAGGAGTTCTTTCCCTTGTTTAAATTGACGTACATCCAACAGCCAATCAAATCGAAGATTGTCTGGATCCTAAACAGAGCTGGTTCCATTTAAACGTTCACTCACTGACAGATGTTGTAAGAGAACAAGCAGAGAACCATTGAACAGATGAAAGTCGCCATTTTCACTTTACCACACCCTGTCAGTCAAATTAACGAGCTAGTGGACTGAATTAGGGTCTGAATCGGACCCTTTTACAGGCCCATTAACTCTCATAGACTAAATGGAATTAGAAAATATTGTTGCAAACACCGTATATTTGAAAGCACGAGAAGGTAAGCGGAGTAGCGAAATCGAGGTCGTCGATTCTAATTTGCATGTTTCAATCTTGAGTTGATGCTCGAATGTGATTTCCTTACAAGTTTATTTTTCCTCTAATCTCTGCCATCATCTTGTTGTGTTCTTTTCAGGCGGCGGTGGCAAACGGAAAGGAAAAAGTAAAAAATGGAAGCAGATACTGAAATTCCCTCACATTTCACAGTGCACGCATTTAGCAAAGAAAATTCGTAAGTGACAGTTTATTTTTCCGTCATACATGTGCTGTCTGTAAAGCCCAAAGCCTTCTGTCATTTTGTCCGCGTTTGTATTCAGCACAGGCACAAACGTGAATACTGTCACTCTAGATATATTTGTTGTATGGAATGCTACCACCAGATCTTGTTGCTACATTCTTGTAAAACCTGTTTTCTCTTGTTCTGAAATGGTTTTTGAAATGCATTGTAAAAAAGATATATGGTAGTTTTGTTAAACCGTTACAATACAATCTGGAGTTTAAACAACCCTGAGGAAGACAGCATTTGAAAATATTGTGGGTAATGGAGAAAATGCTGGAAACAGCACTTTCTCCTTTTCCAGCAGTGTGTACAGTATGACTTCCATGGCAAACCCAAGCATTTCAGCAAAGTTTTCTTGGGCTTTTCGTTTGTCTTTTTACCGTATAGTGATTGTTTTTTTCCAGTATAAATCTGTCACAAAAATAACTTGATAATTTTGTAACAAAGCCATGATGAAGTCAGTTGGCTGCAAAACACATTCAGTTTCAGTGAAAATGTGTTATGGGTATCCTTCAGGTTATAAATAGGACTCCTTATAAAATTGGAACACAGTTTTTGTCTGTTTGAATCATGTCGTTAGATTACCTGAAGTTAGTAACTAGGTTAAGTTTCCTTCAACTTACACCATTTGTGCAGAAAGACATCCAGTGAATTTTATTAGATGAATGGTTCTGAAATGATTTCCAAAACATGCGCTGTAATGATAACACTGTGTTCTGGGTCTGTATTCACCAACCATTCTTAAGAATTCAGCAATGTTATATTGAAAGTGTTGCACAGAAATTTGTCCTGAAAGGACCATTGTCACATGTAAGACTAAGTACAAATCTCCGGGGTTCCTGATCAATTGAAATGAGGCAATAACTAAAGATAATATTGGTAGAATAACTTTATTTTTGTAAGATATTGAAGACAAATGAGAATTTACATGTACACTAAAATAAAGTATTAAGTTAACAATCAAGTTATTAATGACATTGTTGAACATGTATAGCTTGTTAGCTAATTACAGATATACTGTTCTTAAAAAAAAAAGAAAAACAAAACATTGAAACATTGTCTTAGTATACATATATGAGCCATGCTCTGTGAAAAGGGGGCTTGCTGTATCTGCAGGGTTGGTCAGCCATAAATTTTTTTTCTTCCCCTTTTTTTTTCTATTTTCTTTCAAATTAATGGACATGTAACATGAAAGAATTCAAGCTATTTTCTTCTCTGTTACAATTATATCATGTATAACAACTGCAAAGTGACCATAAATGTTAGAGTCACTTCTGCTGGAACAAAAAACATTGGATGATTTGTTTACAAATTCCATGCGATGTCTAGATATTTTTACCGTGGCTTCTTTCCTTTGTCCGTTTCTTTTGACTGCATACGCTTTCCTGGTAGTGGGTGTTACTGTAACTGAATTCTCCTCATGGGCAAAGTATTGAAATAGGATCTGAGCTTATAAATGCCCCGAAATGGGGACATTTTTTCACATTGACTGAGAGAAAGTCGTCACCATTTTTGAGTAAGTCAACAGTCATGAGGATGCTAATTTCAAGCATCTGAAAGAGGGTACACACTGGAAATTTTTCAACGAAATGGGTGAAAGGGAAATTGTTTGACAGAATAGAAATCATCATGGTCTGAAATTGACATTTGAGCGAAAAATTCCCAATGCTGTTCTAGGTCTACCATCTGAAAGTTGTTGGTGGTCATATTATTTACCAAAATGGAATGAAACAGCCTGGGATGAAACACATGGCACGAACTTGTCAAAAGTAAAAAGAAAAGGCTATTGGTTAGGGTCAGTTGTGTCATCTGAAACACGGGTGTTTTTTTCCAGTCTAACTTGCTTGCCAGTTGGTATCATGCATCACGGAGATGCATTAAATCCCCTTTTGCCAGAGCATGTCTCATATATAAATGGTAAAGTACTGTATAAATGATGTTTACCAGCATCTTCTCCTTTTCCCACAATGTTTTCTACCCTTTTGGAGTCGGGCTTCATCAGTTGAGCCACATTTAGTTTGTAGTCTGCTACAGCTTCGAATTTGGACAAGTGTAAAATTTTCTCCTTTAGTAAAGAGTTGAGGAAATACAATTAAAAAAAAAAAAACTTTTTTTTTTTGCCTCATCTGAGCATGAAATGCTCAAGGTGAGCTTTTGTGATCGTGCTGTGTCTGTCGTATGTCATGTGTTGTCCAGGCGTCAACAATTACCTTGTGTGCACTCTAGAGGCTACATTTTCAGTCATATACTCATGAAACTTGGTCAGAATCTTTGTCTTGATAATATCTCAGACAAGTTCGAAATTGGGTCATGTTGGGTCAAAAAGTAGGTCATTGGGCCATATCTTAGAAAAACCTCGTGTGCACTCTAGAGGCCACATTTTCATCCTGAAACTTATGAAACTTGGTCAGAAGGTTCGTCTTGATGATATCTCAATTTCGGTCAGACACATCCGAAAAATTGGGTCATGTCAGATCAAAAAGTAGATCACTAGTCAAAAGTCAGATCAAAAGTCAAAAGTCAGATCAAAATTGGGTCATGTCAGATCAAAAAGTAGGTCACTAGGCTAATTCTTAGAAAAACCTTGTTTGCACTCTAGAGACCACATTTTGAGACTGATACTATTGAATCTTGGTCAGAATGTTTGTCATTATGATATCTTGGACAAGTTAAAAATTGGGTCATGTCCAGTCAAAAAGTAGATCACTGGGTCAAATTTTAGAAAAACCTTGTGTGCACTCTAGAGCCCACATTTTCAGCCTGAAACTCATGAAAGTTCGGTACAGTGTTTGTCTTGATAATATCTGGGACAAGAATGAAATTGGGTCATGTCCGGTCAAAAAGTAAGTCACTGGGCTAAATCTTAGAAAAACCTTGTGTGCATTCTAGAGGCCACATTTGTAGTTGGATACTCGTGAAACTAGGTCATATTGTCTGTATTGATAATATCTCAGACAAGTTTGAAATTAGGTCATTTTGGGTGAAAAAGTAGGTCACTGGGCAAAATCTTAGGAAAATCCTGGGTGCTCCATAGAGGCCACATTTTCAGTCTTACACTGATAAAGATTAGTCAGAATGTTTATCTTTTTGATATCTCATACAAGTTTGAAAGTGGGTCATGTCGAGGCAAAAAGTAGGTTACATGGTCAGATCTTAGATAAACCTTGTGTGCACTCTAAAGGCCACATTTTCAGCCTGATTCTCATGAAACTTGGTCAGAAAGTTTGCCTTCATGATATCTTGGATAAGTTTCAAAGTGGGTCACATCTGGTCAAAAAGTAGGTCACTAGACCAGATCTTAGAAAAACCTTGTGTGTACTGTAGAGGCCACATTTTCATTCTGATACTCATGAAACTTGGTTAGAATGTTTGTTTTAATGATATCTTGGACAAATTTGGAATTTAGTCCCATTGGTTCAAAAAGTAGGTCATTTGCACCCATGTGTTTTTAGCTTTACTGGCCGAAGGCCAGCGGGCTTATGTCATGGCCCGGTGTCTGTCGTGCATCTGTCCATCTGTCTGTGCGTTAACTTTTATTTCAAACATCTTCGACTCTGAAACTACCCATCCAATTTTCATGAAACTTCACAGAAATGATCCTGCCATGGTCCTCTTCAGAATTTCTTGAAAGAATTTGATTCCTTCAAAAACTCTGGTTGCCATGGCAACAAAACTGAAAAATATTGGAAATCTTTAAAAATCTTCTTGTCTGAAACCATAAGGCGTAGGGCTACCAAATTTGGCATGTAGCTTTATGTAGTAGACCTCTATCATGTTTCTTCAAATTATAACCCTGGGGTCAAAATTGGCTCTGCACCAGGGGTCACAAGTTTAACATAGGCTTATATAGAGAAAACTTTAAAATTCTTCCTGTACCTAGCCATAAGGCCTAGAGCTACCAAATTTTGCATGTAGCTATATCTATTGGGCCTCTACCAAGTGGGCCAAAATTTTAGCCCTGGGGTCAAAATTGGCTCTGCCCCAGGGGTCATTAGTTTTACATAGGCTTATATAGAGAAAACTTTAAAAATCTTCCTCTACCTAGCCATAAGGCCTAGAGCTACCAAATTTTGCATGTAGCTATATCTATTGGGCCTCTACCAAGTTGGCCAAAATTTTAGTCCTGGGGTCAAAATTGGCCCCGCCGTAGGGGTCGCAAGTTTTACATGGGCCTACATGGTGACAAATTAAGAAATCTTCCTATACCTAGCCATAAGGCCTAGAGCTACCAAATTTTGCATTTAGCTTGGTCTACCAAAAGTGCCCGAATTACTGTCCTGGGGTCGATTTGGCCTCATGTTGGGGAGGGGGGGGGTTCACAAGATTTACATGGGCTTATATAGGGAAAACTTTTAAATCTTGGTGTACATAGCCATTAGGCTTAGGGCTGCCAAATTTTGCATAATAATAGCATTATCTAGTGGACAACTACAAAGAGGGCCCAAGTTACAGCCATAGGATTAAGTTTGGCCCTGCACCAGGGGTCACAAGGTTTACATGGGTTTATGGAGTGAAAACTTCAGAAACCGGCTTGTTACTAGCCGTAAGACCAAGAACTCCCAAATTTGGCATGCTATTCTTCTAATACACATATTCCCCATTTAGTCCGACTGTAGCCCTGGGGTCAAAGTTTTATAAGGGCTTATATAGTGAAGACTTCTCGACAATCTTCTTGTTTCTAACCATAAAGCATAGGACTAAGAAATTTGGCATGTTTTGAGCCTTGGGATCAAAATTTGTCCCACTCCAGGGTTCATAAATTTTAGATAGGCTTACATAGTGAAAACTTAAGATATCTTTTTTTATCCTTACTGTAAGGCCTAGGGCTATAAAAATATGGCCATGCCGATTCATATTGTAGACTCCTGCCAAGATTGTTCCATCTTTTTCATTGAAACCACTCTTCCAATTTTGACCAAACTTTACAGATATCATCTTGCCATGATGTTCTTCAGAATGTCTTCAAAGAATTAAGTTCTGTTAAAAGCTATGGTTGCTATGGCTACAAACCTGAAAAGTATTGAAAAACCTTTAAAAATCTTTTCCAAAAGCTTGTATTTACTAACATCATTGCAGCTCATGAAAAAGATACTGCTTTTTAGCTCCACAGGCCTAAGGCCATCAAACTTACCATCTCTGAAACTGCTTCACCCAATAAGTCACAAGCTTTACATAGGCTTATATAGTGAGACCTTAAAAGGTCTTCTTGTTCCTTACCTTGAGTTACAGCTGTAATATTGTATGAGTGTAATCTAAATAACCTCTTCCAAAGTTATTCAAGTTATGTCAAAATTAGTCCTATCTCATGGGTCATAAACATGTGCTTATAGCATGAAAATTAAAAAAATCTTCTTGCTCCTAACCGCAAACCCAAGGGCTACCAAATCTGGGTCACTTTTGATATTTTTTTTTTTAGCTCACATGAGCACGAAGTGCTCATGGTGAGCTATTGTGATCGTGCTGTGTCCGTCGTGCGTCGTCCGTCGTCAACTTTTTACCTTGTGTACGCTCTAGAGGCCACATTTTCAGTCCAGTCCTCATGAAACTTGGTCAGAATGTTTGTCTTGATAAAATCTCGGACAAGTTCGAAATTGGGTCATGTGGGGTCAAAAACTAGGTCACTAGATCAAATCCTAGAAAAACCTTGTGCATGCTCTAGAGGCCACATTTTCAGGCCAATCCTCATGAACTTTGGTCAGAATGTTTGTCTTGATAAAATCTCGGACGAGTTCGAAATTGGGTCATGTGGGGTCAAAAACTAGGTCACTAGATCAAATCTTTGAAAAACCTTGTGTACCTTCTAGAGGCCGCATTTTCAGTCAGATACTTGTGAAATTTGGTCAGAATGTTTGTCTCCATAAAATCTGGGACGAGTTCGAAATTGGGTCATGTGGGGTCAAAAACTAGGTCACTAGGTCAAATCTTCGAAAAACCTTGTGTAGGCTCTAGAGGCCACATTTTCAATCAGATATTCATGAAACTTAGTCAGAATGTTTGTTATGATAAAATCTGGGACGAGTTCAAAATTGGGTCATGTGGGGTCAAAAACTAGGTCACTAAATCTTCGAAAAACCTTGTGTACGTTCTAGAGGCCACATTTTTAGCCTGATACTTGTGAAATTTGGTCAGAATGTTTGTCTTGATATAATCTCGGACAAGTTCGAAATTGGGTCATGTTGGGTCAAAAACTAGGTCACTAGGTTAAATCTTAGAGAAACCTTGTGTACGCTCTAGAGGCCATATTTTCAGTCAGATACTTGTGAAATTTGGTCAGAATGTTTGTCTTGACAAAATCTGAGACGAGTTTGAAATTGGGTCATGTGGGGTCAAAAACTAAGTCACTAGGTCAAATTTTAGAAAAACCTTGTGTATGCTCTAGAGGCCGCATTCTCAGTTCGATCCTCATGAAACTTGGTCAGAATGTTTGTCTTGATAAAATCTGGGACAAGTTCAAAATTGGGTCTTGTGGGGTCAAAAACTAGGTCACTAGGTCAAATCTTTGAAAAACCTTGTGTGTGCTTTGGAGGCCACATTTTCAGTCGGACACTTGTCAAATTTGGTCAGAATGTTTGTCTTGATCAAATCTCAGACGAGTTCAAAATGGGTCATGTGGGGTAAAAAATTAGGTCACTAGGTCAGATCTTCGAAAAACCTTGTGTACGCTCTAGAGGCCACATTTTCAGTCAGATACTTAAGAAACTTGGTCAGAATGTTTGGCTTGATAAAATCTCACATGAGTTCAAAATTGGGTCATGTGGGGTCAAAAACTAGGTCACTAGGTCAAATCTCGAAAAACCTTTTGTACGCTATAGAGGCCACATTTTCAGTCTGATACTTGTGAAATTTGGTCAGAATGTTTGGCCTATTGACTCAGGTGAGCGATCAAGGGCCATCATGGCCCTCTTGTTTGAAATTAGCCTTGCATCCGGGGTCTTATGTTTTACAGAGGCTTCATATGGACGAAACTTGAAAATCACCCTATTTATAACCATACAGCATAGACTTGTATTATTTTGGCATGTGGCTTTATCTTGTGGACCTCTACCAGTGTTCAAGTAATTATAGCTCTGGGATCAAAAATGGCTTTGCCCTGTGGGTCTTACCTTTCACATGGGCTTTTACAGAGAAAACTTTGTAAGTCTTCATTTTGAAACCATTTGGCTCAGAATTGAAATGTTTAGTATTTATGGTTTATATTTATAAGCCAGTGGAGCGATACAGGGCCATCATGGTCCTCTTGTTTATCGTTAAAAGCAGGATCTCTTCAGGTTTATCAACTGTAGTTGTCTTCACTTAGGTGAGCGCTTTAGTCCAGTGGCCCTCTTGTTTACTTTTGTCTTTCTGCTTTAAGGATGATTTGCCAGTTTTTCACTTATGATTTTTAAAGCTGAAAGCATTTGCAGAAGACATAGGTGGCACATGTGATGGGAGTGGTCATTGAAATAATAGAAAACATGGGAAATAGAGAAAATGCAGGCTACTAGCACTTTATCTTTTTCCCATAATTTTTTCAAATGCCTTCTTCATCAGGGTTGTTAACAGTTTGGATTATTTGGCAAAGGCAGGGTATGAAATTCCCATATATTTACTTGCAAAATGTAAGTCAGAGTTGGAAAAGCGAGCTGAAATTTCTAGCACTCAAGAAAAAAATGTGAGAGCAAATTATTACTCAAATGAACTGAACTTTATATGTGAATACAAATAAGGTAATTCTTTTCGTTTTAACCCATTCCCACACAATCCCGACTTTTAATGACCCTATGAAAGAAGCCTTTTGAAAACATTGTGGGAAAAGGAGAGAATGCTGGTAACCAGCATTTTCTCCTTTTCCCACAATGTTTTCTACCCTTTCCAGAACGAATTCTAATTTTTCATTCACATTGATTTTGTCGTCTGCAAATACTTTCAATTTTGACATGTCTAAAATTTTGCAATTTGGTAAAGGGTTAAGATAAACTGTAGTCATGTTGCTCTGAGAAAATCCTTTGACTGCTATTTATAATTTTTCAAGGAATTCAGAAATATAAACTGTTACCCGCTGTATCTTCCACTACCGTCTGACACAAGGATTGATAATGGGCTGCCAGAAAAAAATGAAAACTTATTCTCAGCTCCTATCAAGTGTACATAAAGCATCTTGAAAAGTGAGAACCATGTAATCGCCTAGCAACTGCGGATGAAACATCGCATCGGAAAAGATTAGGTCTAGCGACTTTCTTTGTTTTCACAAAATTTGTGTCCACATAAAATAAAAGGAGGGCCAAAGGAGCATTGTTGTCAAATGACAATATGTTCAATTTCAAGTTGTTCGAGTGGCTTTACAAACAACCCCCCCCCCCCCCCCCCCCAAAAAAAAAAAAAAAAAATATCAGGGGGGGGGGGATAAAAAAAAAAAAGTCAGACCCAGTCAGACCCAAATTTTATGAAGAAATGCTTCTAAACCTAGAGCATCATCTTGAACTGTACTGAATTGAAAAACACCTCAGTATCACTCAAGATTACAGAACTGACCACTATAACATTGGTGAAATTCGATGCATTTTCTTCCGCGAGCAGGCGATTTCTAATGCACATCATATGTAAATTGAATCTCCCGAAATAAAGAAAAACGAAAATGGTCCACATACTGAATTATGATCTGGTACACCTAACAGAGCACATTGCAACTTTCTCCTATGTTAATAATCGGATAATATCAATGAAAAATTAATAGAATAGATCTAGAATGAAATTAGAATTTATGGCTCAAATTAGACACTAAAAAGTAAATATATAGTGAACTGTACTGCACTGTTAAAAAGTTGTTTTCAAAACTTGCTGTAATTCCTTTCTCTTTGATTTTCAAACTTTAACAAAAAGAGTAGATCTAAAGTCGAAAACAAAATGTGCTACTTAACCCTTTACCGCACAATGCCGCCTTTTGACGCCCCTGGAAAAGAAGCCTTTTGAAAACATTGTGGGAAAAGGAGAAAATGCTGGTAACCAGCATTTTCTCCTTTTCCCACAATGTTTTCTACCCTATCAAAGGAAAGTTGCATCATTTGAGCCACATTGAAATTGTCGTCTGCAAATGTTTTCAATTTGGACAAGGCTAAAATTTTGTCATCTGGTAAAGGGTTAAAGGGCTTCAGAAAAATGCAAGTCCAATATAACTCTTTACCACACAACAAATTTTTAGACCAGTCCAAATTGAAAGCCTTTGCAGACAACAAATAAAATCAGATACAAACGACAGTATCTGGCTTTGAGATAGCTGAAAACATTGTGGGAAAAGAAGAAATGCTGGTTACCAGCATTTTCTTCTTTTCCCACAAAGTTTTCAAAAGCCATCTTTTTCAGGGTTGTTACCGGTATATCTCCGGATTGTGTGATAAAGAGTTAATTTTGCCAGTGGGATGAAAAAAGGGACTTGCTGAAATTTGCCAGTGGATTATAAAAAAAAACGAAATTCGAACCCTGAAAGGATTTACAGATATACCACTGGCCAACTATTTCCCAGAAATATTTGAGTAGCTTTGATATTTCTAAGCACTGTGAGTTGTGATATGCCAGGGTCATTCAGAGTTCAAATAATTCCACATGTTACACTCAAGTTCGTGTTAAATTGATGTATGATTAACAACATTCTTAATATTCTTGTAGGGGTTCCTGGGTGGCTTAGTAGTAAAGTGTAGGGCTCATAACCTGGAGACCAGGGTTTGAGCCTCGCTGGAGGTACCGGGTTTTTTTCTGGATTATCCGTGGGCAAGACACTTCAGAGCTCAAGCCTAGAATATGTTAAACCCATCTGATGTGCTAAACCCATTACCACACAATGCCAAGTTTTAACGCCCCTGAAAAATTAAACTTTTGAAAACATTGTGGGAAAAAGGAGAAAATGCTGATAATCAGCATTTTCTCCTTTTCACACAATGTTTTCTATCCTTTCAGAAACAAATCGAATAATTTTTGCCACATTTAATTTGTCATCTGCAATTGGCGTGAATTTTGACCAGTCGAAAATACTGCTGTCTGGTAAAGGGTTAATTAAGTTCTCTGATAGGATAGAAAAGGAGAAAGGATAGTTGGTAAAGGGGGTTGTGCAGCATTTTCTCCGTTTCTCACAATGTTTTTGAAAGCTGTTTCCCTCAGGATGGTTTCAAACTTAGAATTCAGGATTGTTTGGTAGGGGAAAACCGGGTAAATTCAGACAAACATATAAATCTGGATGGTTCCCTGAAATCCACTTTTTTTTTTCTTACGAAAAGCCGAACCAATTCCATAAACCATCACCTCTTTGAAATGTGTTTTCTGTCCTATTTAAGGAATTCCATAAAGTAATGACATCACAAAGATGGTGACTTAGTTAAACTTTCTTAAAATCATCCACCTTAGCGTTCTTTTTGATAGTTAGCTGACTTCAAAACAGGGCGGTTCACGCAGGCCCCGTTCTCGAACCAATAAAAAGTATAGTATGAAGGAAAACTATTACAGAAGGGATGTTTGTTGACAGATGAATTTATAAGCAACACGATTATAACAATTTTGACTTCTTTTAGACAGAAAAATGAGAAAAGAGATTTTAGGTCGTCTAAATTGCCTCAACTATTATTCAGATGTGATATAAATTCAGACTGGCAGAAATCAACGTATAAATTGGTACAAACTGATAGCTAATGCTACCCCCTGGGGTTTATTCCGATCGGTGCTTCCAGAAACCCTATTGCTGTAAATAAAACAAAACTCATTGTATGGAATAAATATAACAAAACTCATTGTCTGGAAAAGGATTGATAAAGGTTCATTTTAATATTGATAAGTTGTTAAAGAAAATTCTCGGAATAACAAACAAGTGGATTTAATTACAGTCATTCTTATCAAAACATTCTATGTCAGTGATCAACTGATTAGAAAAGAATGTTATGCAGATTGATAAATCTCATCTCCTAAGATCTCTAATTGATGATTTAGCCTAGTTTTTTTAAACAAAAGTTCAAGCTGTCAGAATTTTACTCTTCCATAACTGACTTGTCCGGGTTTCCCCTCTTTTGTGTCCGTAATTTTCCTATTGCGTCTGAATTTACCCGTTTTCCAGTAGGTTAAAAAAATGCTCTTTCTCAACATCTTGGCTCATATTTCACTAGACATTTTGCGAATAAAATGCAAGTAAAATGATAGCCCGAAGGAGTATCGGTGGACTTGCGTCCGAGTTTCACCACTATACCGCATATACCGCTAATTAAACCTCCGCAAAGGTGCTGTAAAAACTGTCTGAATTTACCCGGTTTTCCCTTACAGGGTTAAGCAGTGAGAGAGATATGAATCCTGTAACAATGGCTATCCTGTATCATCGATTCCAGGAATAAATTTTGCATAGCTGGGATTTCCAGCCCTATACGTTACCCAATCACCAGGCTCAGATTAAGATCAGACTACATGGAACATCCAGTCTGATCTGTTGTTTACACTGCCTAACATGATGTTAGACGCTGTAACAAAACAGATTATCTTTTCCCTAGAAGCATTAATTCTTACAAAAATGACAAAGTGAAAAGTTTTTGCAATGATGAAATTCAAAGCATTTGCAGATGACAAATTTTATGTTACTCAAAATAATTATAAACATTGTCTTTGTAAGGGTAGAAATGATTGTGGGAAAAGGAGAAAATGATGATAGCATCTCCTCTTTTTCCCACAGTATTTTGAGAAGTCTTCTTCCTCAGGGTTGGCAAAACTTGCATTTTTAGCTCCACTGGCCGAAGGCCAGCGGGCTAATGTCATGGCCCGGTGTCCGTCGTGCGTCCGTCCGGTCGTCCATCTGTCCGTCCGTCCGTGCGTTAACTTTTATTTCAAACATCTTCTTCTCTGAAACTACCCATCCAATTTTCATGAAACTTCACAGAAATGATCCTGCCATGGGCCTCTTCAGAATTTCTTGAAAGAATTTGATTCCTTCAAAAACTCTGGTTGCCATGGCAACAAAACTGAAAAATATGGGAAATCTTTAAAAATCTTCTTGTCGGAAACCATAAGGCATAGGGTTACCAAATTTGGCATGTAGCTTTATGTAGTAGACCTCTATCAGGTTTCTTCAAATTATAGCCCTGGGGTCAAAATTGGCTCTGCCCCAGGGGTCACAAGTTTTACATAGGCTTATGTAGAGAAATCTTTAAAAATCTTCTTGTCGGAAACCATAAGGCATAGGGCTACCAAATTTGGCATGTAGCTTTATGTAGTAGACCTCTATCAAGTTTCTTCAAATTATAGCCCTGGGGTCAAAATTGGCTCTGCCCCAGGGGTCACAAGTTTTACATAGGCTTATATAGAGAAAACTTTAAAAATCTTCCTGTACCTAGCCATAAGGCCTAGAGCTACCAAATTTTGCATGTAGCTATATCTAGTGGGCCTCTACCAAGTGGGCCAAAATTTTAGCCCTGGGGTCAAAATTGGCCCCACCGCAGGGGTCACAAGTTTTACATGGGCTTACATAGTGACAACTTAAGAAATCTTCCTGTTTTGATTTTTTTTTTAAATTAGCCTTGCATCAGGGGTCTTATGTTTTACAGAGGCTTCATATGGACAAAACTTGAAAATCACCTTATTTTTATGGCTTTATCTTGTGGACTTCTACCAGGGTTCAAGTAATTAAATAGCTCTGGGATCAAAAATGGCTTTGCCCTGCGGGTCCCAACTTTCATATGGGCTTTTACAGAGAAAACTTTGTAAGTCTTCATTTTGAAACCATTTGGCTCAGCATTGAAATGTTTATTATTTATGGTTTATATTTATAAGCCAGTGGAGCGATACAGGGCCATCATGGCCCTCTTGTTTTTGTACTTGTGGTGAAAAGTGTCATAACAGTTAACCTTTACTACAAAACCCCAAGTTTTACAAATCTTAATAAAATAAACATTGTGTGCTTTCTAGAGGCCACATTTTCCGTGAATACTCATGCAAATTGGTCTGAATGTTTGTCTTGGTTATATCTCAGACAGGTTTGGAATTAGGTCATATTGGGTCAAAAAGAAGGACACTGGTTCAAATCACAGAGAAACCTTGTATGCACTCTAGAGGCTACATTTTCAGTCTAATACTTTAAAAGAAGTTGGTCAGAATGTTTGTCTGGACAATATCTGCAATAAGTTTGAATCGGGTCAGGTCAGGTCAAAAAGTAGGCACTTGAACAAATCTTAAATAAACCCTGTGTACACTCTAGATGCCAGATTTCAGTCCAGTATTAATGAGAATTGTTAGAAAGTTTGTTATGACAATATCACAGAGGGGTTTGAAATTGGGTCCCACCGGGTCAAAAAGTAGGTCGCAGGATCAAATCTTAGAGAAACCTTGTGTGCCTTTCAGAGGCCAGATTTTCAGTCGATAGTCATGAAAGTTGGTCAGAATGTTTCTGTTGTTAATATCTTAGACAAGTTTCGAATTTGGTCGGGTTTCAAATTTGGTCACATAGGATCAAAAAGGTCACTGGGACAGATCATAGAAAAACCTTGTGTACACTCTAAAGGCCACATTTGCAGTCGGATGCCACTAAAAAATTGATCAGAATGTATGTCTGGATGATATCTTAACCCTTTACTACACGAACCCTCCTTTTAGTAACCCTGACGAAAAGGTGTTTTGAAAACATTTTGGGAAAAGCAGAAATACTAGCATTTTCTTCCTTTTCCCAAAATGTTTTGTGGCCATTCAAAGACCAGTTTCATCATCCAAGATATATTTGATTTGTCGTCTGCAAATACTTTCAGTTGGACCAGTCTAGAATTTTGTCCTTTGGTAAAGATTTAAACAAGTGTGATATTGGGTCATGTTAGGTAAAAAATGTGGGTCATTGGGACAAAACTGAGAAAAACAATGGGTGTACTCTAGAGACCATATTTTCAGTATGATACTCATGAAAATCAGTGAATACTCATGAAAATCAGTGAATACTCATGTGTTTTACATTATTTCAATCAAGAGCTCTTCAGCTTCATCAATCCTAGATGACATTACCTAGGTCGAGTGCTTTAGGGCCAATGGCTGTCTTGTTACGGGGTAGTGTCCATGTCTGGCCTGTAACTTCTTTAATTAACCCGTTCCCAAATAAGCCCTGGTTTTCACGTGTCTGCAGTACAAGTCTTTTGAAAACACTGTGGGAAAAGGAGAAATTGCTCGTAATGAGCAATTTCTCCTTTTCCCGCAGTGTTTTCTACCCATTTTGAGAACTTTCTGCCATTTTCATCGAATTTAAAATTGTCGTCTGCAAACTCTTTCAATTTGGACTAGTCCAAAATTTGTTGTTTGGGAAAGGGATAAGGATGAGTTTTAATATAGGTACCTTAGCAGAATTGCCAACCACATAGAAACCATGTGTCATATGCAAGAACTATGTCAGTAGGTCAGTGGTCAAGGTCACATCAAGGTCAAATATGTTTTAAAAAAAAGAGAAGTTTTGTTGGGGGGGTATGTTGGGGTCCAGCCTGTGAATTTTTTAATTGTGAATGAATTACCGTAACTGTGCACAATTGTCAACCACATAAAGATGATGTGTCACACACACAAACCATGTCATTAGATCTAAGGTCAAGGTCCCAGCATGTTCAGAACACAGGTGAACGGCCAGCGACAATGTAAATCCTATATTACACACTAATATACTGAAAGGTAAACAACTTGTAATGTATTTTCAATACCCCAGTTGCGCATTCCATGCTGTTTACAAGCCATTTTACTACCAATGTTAACATCCATAGTACCATTCGATACCGGAAACATTATTCTACAAGAAAATCATGTCACAATTTGAGCCATTTCAAGTTGCTAAGAAATATCTAGCTCGAAACTGTCAAACAACCCAACTCGGAAGAGATCCGATTGCATTGATTCGCGAAAATTTTCAGGCGATAAAACCCATTTTCAACGCGAAAGCCGTTGAATATTTGACAAGTATCATTTCGGGTCGAGCAACATTAACCCTTTACCGCACAATGCCGCCTATTGACGCCCCCTGAGAAAGAAGCCTTTTGAAAACATTGTGGGAAAAGGAGAAAATGCTGGAAACCAGCATTTTTTCCCTTTCCCACAATGTTTTCTGCCCTATCTAAGAAGAATTGCACCATTTGAGCCACATTGAAATTGTCGTGTGCAAATGCTTTGAGTTTGGACAAGGCTAAAATTTTGTCATCTGGTAAAGGGTTAAGACACATAAACCTGAAACATTAAAATATTTGATGTGAATAGGCTGTATAAACCTTATTTCCATCGGTAGATCTGTCCAGCGCTAAGCCATCTGCCATTTTGACGTACTACGCATGCTCGGTTTGTTTTTCAAAACATGTTTTCTCATTGGTTATCGATGAAGGTGTGTCTGGACCCGGCCATTGAGAAAACGCGATACAAAAGTATGCTTAGTAGGCCATAAAGGATGACAGTTTAAACGGTTGGACATTTTCAGATGAAAAAAGGTTCGTACAACACAAAAAGATATTTAAGTTCTATTTTCAGTGCAGATATACTTTTCACTTTGTAGGCTTCAAATGCACCTTGCACAAGAACGAACATTTTTCGCGTTGAAAATGGGTTTTATCTCTTAAAGATTTTCGCGAATCATTGCAATCAGATCTTTTCCGAGTTGGGTTGTATGGCAGTTTCGAGCTAGATATTTCTTAGCACTATGGATACTATGGATGTTAATATTGGTAGTAAAATGACTTGTAAACAGCATGGAATGCGTGACTGGGTTATTGAAAATACATTACGAGTTGTTTACCTTTCAGTATATTAGTGTGTAATAAAGGATTTACATTGTCGCTCGCCATTCACCTGTGGTTCAGAAGTGTTTGTAATAGTTGTGTCTGTAGTCAGTGTTCATGTTCACAGCTCACAGGAAAAGCTTAAATTATTTTGGGGGGAGCATCAGTCACTGTGAAAACATTAGACGAAATAGGAGAAAATGATAGCTATCAGCATTATTCTATGTTTGCAATGATATTTTTAAAAGCCTTCTACCTCAGGGTCATAAAAACATTCGATGTTTGAATGAGAATGATCATGATGTAGGCACAGAAACTGCTACTTTTCATAATTGAGTGAAGGTGAAAATGAACATGTAATTACTGTCACCATTACCTCATTCTTTCCCATGATCATTAGTCCTTTACATAAACCATAAATTATCTAATAGCTGTAGCCTATTATGTTTTAACTCCTTACCACACACAAAAAAAAAATTGATTAGACCAAACTGACAGCATTTGCAAACAACAAAGTAGATGTTGCTGAAATTATGATGTCTCTTTGAAAGGGTAGAAAGCATTGTAGCTAAAGGAGAAAATGCTGGTTACCAGCATTTTCTTCTCTTTCCACAATGTGTTAAAAGGCTTTCTTTCAGAGGGTTGTTAAAACTCAGAATTGGTAAAGACAGGGTTTCTGTTTACGACGTAAAAGTATCAGATTCTGTATGTGGATGAAAATCAGCTCGGAAGCAAAATATCAAAGCTGATCGCATCCCTTGGACACAGTAAAAAATGAGTCAAAACCATGATTTAACTAGATCTACATCGATAACGAAAACAATGCAAAATACCGGTATGAAGATTTAACATTTCTTACACAAACTGACCACTGGAGTTCCAAAGTGTCTATAAGTAGCTCTTGGTGTGCCAAGATATACCAGAGAAAGATAAAAATAGATCTGTCTGGCGTCGACTTCGACTGGTTACCTGTGTTGTGCCCATATTGTCTTTTCCGTCAAACTGATCATAGGAAAACAGCTGTCGTTTAGCATTTCTCCCCTGAAGATGGCTTTCGGGGCCAAAAAGAAAAAGCATCCGCCATCTTTCCAAGATCCTGCCTTCCAAAATTAGATGCTAAGAGAAATTTATCTGTATTCCTCTGTTCGTGTAAAGGTGTTTGATTTGTTATGAAACTAAGCAGAAATAAGGTTTTTACAACAGGTTTCATTGACTCTCAAAGAAGTTCAATTGCGACATAAGATTCGTTTTATTTCAAGCGATTGTGACCGGTGTGCACAGAGCATTAAATGTGCAAAAGGTTCCATAAAGAAGTCATTTGAAATAGCTTCTTTTTATCCATTAACAGTGTTTCCGTACCGAGTCTTCGGGACCCAGTGCAACTGCAAAAGTTGAGTCCCATTGCGTTCATTCTGAGTCCCATTTTTGCTTGCATAAATCGTCCTTTTATTAAGGCCAAATTTGGTTAATGGATAAAAAGAAGAAGAACGACCCTGAGAAAGAAGCCTTTTGAAAACATTGTGGAAAAAGGAGAAAATGCTGGTAACCAGCATTTTCTCCTTTTTCCACAATGTTTTATACCCTATCCAAAACAGGAATCATCATTTGAGCTACATTTAATTTGTCATCTGCAAATCCTTTTAATTTGGTTCAGTCTGAAATTTCGTTGTTTGGTAAAGAGTTAATTTGCTGTTGATGGGTACCCCTCCAGCATCTAGGTAAAACTGTTCAAGGATGAAGTGTGAACATTTTTCCAGATTTTTCTTCTATTCATATCAATGATCACACCCCAGCCTGAACTGATAAGCCTGCTGATGAAACTGAAATCTTATCAGAATAGTAGGGTTTCCTCAGTACGACAACCCTTTACCAAAAAATCCCGAGTTTTAACGCCCCCAAGGGAAAGGGAAAGGACTTTTGAAAACATTGTGGGAAAAAGAACACATACTGGTAACCAGCATTTTCTCCTCTCTCCCCCCCCCCCCCCCCCCCAACACACAAATTTCATCTTTTATTCAACCTTTGTTTTCTGCAAATCCTCTCAATTTGCACCAGTCTAAAATTTTGTTGTTTGGCAGAGTTACTGCTGTTCTATCATTAGGGTATGATGGTATACAGAAGCTGTGTATTGTTATATAGGCCTATTTTTGTGAACTCTTCGCCAAACTATCCTCTGATTTTGCATCCTTTAGGAAGAGGACTTCTAAAAACATTGTTGGAAAAGGAGAAAATGGAAGTAACTAACATTTTTTTATCCTTTTCCAGCATTAATTTTTACCCTAGAAATTAGAGACAAATTCCATCATTTCAACCTAATTTTATTTGGTTGTTTGCAAATGCTTTCGATAGTTGGACAGGACTAAACTTTTGTTGTCAGGTAAATTTACTAGCCCATGTGCGAATGATTAATTGAAGATCAGGTACTATGAAACTGTTGATAAGCAATATAGAAACATTCACTTTAATGAAATGAAAAAATGTTAGACTAGTCCATGTAGGGATTGATTGTAGAGAGAAGTTTCAACATGGCAGAAATGATGGAATCCTTGTTTTAACTCTTTATCAAACGTCAAAATTTTATTTAGAGTTGTCCAAATTGAAATCATTTTCTGAATGAATTTCAGGCTTCTTGGATCAGCTGATTTTACCACTCGGCCGATTCCGTACCTCCATATAACTTGATGAACAGATCACCCGAGGTTTGCCGAATGCTGATTATATGTGTACTTGGATTGGCATTCCGCAAACCTCGGGTGATCCTTTGATCAAATTCCTCGGCTGTATCACGTAGATTGATATATGCACCTACATGGTGCATTTCTTCTCGAGAAATACGCTGCTTTATCGTTCTTAAATCAAATACTCCACTTAGAAAAAGAAAACACTCGTCACAATTTTCTGTTAGAATCTTTTTTAATACATTTCCATTGAAAAATATTTTGTAGGCTACATTAATTTTCTAACTTGGTCTATCAGTTCTCATTGATGCTTGGAAATTTGAAATGACCCAGGTTTTTTTTACGCTCAAAAATATCTACCTAAGCGTCAATCTGACGCATGAGCTTATCGGCTAAAGCTTCAGAGAAATTAGCTTGCGAACCTGTACCGGCAGATGTATGGGCTTTAATTAGTTACACAATCAGTATCAAATGTGAAGGACACACACGGCTCTGTTTATCACAGTTAATCAAACTGGCAGGCCATTTTTATGAAAACATGATAAAAGTGTTCATCCCTTTATCTAGTGTAAAATGACAGGTGTTAGAGTAACTTGCTATCCTAATTGAAAATTCATGTCAAACGATGTGGAAAAACTTTTCCAAAAATTAATTGACATGAAAAATCGGACGCTGAAAAAAACGTGAAAACTCATGACACAACAAAGGTCAGTTTGATATCGTCCGATCAGAGGCATTTCAATCTATGTTATCGTCTTTAATAATAATGAATAATAATAATGAATTTAAACAATGAATTTACAGTCAAATCTCTCTATAAATCAAGAAGTGGAAGCCAAAATATCTGTTTTGTAGTGAGTAAAAAGTATTGGTTGCTTTATGAAATAAAAATATATCAAAACCAAATCCAGTCATTTAAGCCACATTTGAATTGTTGTCTGCCACTACTTTAAATGTGAAAGAGTTTAAAATTATGTTATTTGGAAACCTGTTAACACATTGTTTGTGTCCGTTTAGTCAAATGCATGCTAGGGCTGCAAGTTAGAATTCATCTCTCCATCTTTCTGATGATCAAGTGCTTGGAATTACTAAACAGTTGTAGGTCCAATCAGTGTTTGAAAATGCACTCATAAATGTGAGAATGAGGCACATAACACATGAAAAATTGTGTTAATTTCACCCTTATCTGTCAATAATAACTGAGTAATTTTGAGCCTTGGACATGAAAATTTTCTATTTGATTCTTGGAATTTCCATTTTGACTCTTGAAAGTTAGGGTCCAAGAGTCAATGGCTCTTGGATTGAGAACCCTGGTATCCATATTTTAGCAGCACATTTTCTTGTTATACAATGCTCAGCATATAACAGATGAAAAGAATGAAATAAAATTGCCATTTTTCTGTCAGTCTTACTAGCTGGGCACTATATAAAATAGAAACAAAGTTAACATTATGGGATTGAAACATACTATGTTCAGTTATGGGTACAGTCATTTTATTTTACTCCTATCATAAGAAAAATGATGCTTAAATACTCCTTGGCTCAAAAAATTATCTGGGGCTCAGCCATCACACCAGTTGACGTGGAAAATAAAACCTCAAAAAAAATAAAAGTTATTCAGTAGGATAAGGGTTATGGGATAATCTTTTCTGCCTCTGAAATTCAGCATAAATGCTTCGATTATCAATTTTTGAAATGCTTTTGAAAGAAATATCAAATATAATCACATATTAAGATAATGCCCGTTGAAGGGAAAAAAATGAAATTTCATTTCCAGATTGAATTCATGGTAATGTCTGTTTCAGTTCCAGTTTATTGAGGAGATTTGTTTCTTAGAAATGTTGTCTAAAAGTAGGAAAGAACTGAAAACCTGCAGTTGAAAGTATATTAGCCATGCTTTGTGAAAAGGGGGCTTAATGCATCTTCATGATGCTTTGCACCAAGCCAAACATCACATAACTAGGAATCCATAAAATCCACTTTGTCTAACAACCTATAGAATCATGAGGTTTCTTCTCTTTGGACCTACAGGATATTGACCAATAGCAAAAAGTTTCGGACCAGGTCAGTCTGTGCAGGGTGCGCAGGCTGACCTGGGTTGATACTTTTTGCAGATGCATTAAGCCCCGTTTTCACAAACTATGACTCATTTATAGTCGCAGATGAAATTGGGATGAAAGACTGCTGTCCTTTGGCTCATCACACAACGAACAGGCAGGCATAAAATCTTATCACTGTTTTGTTATGTATGCATATGATATATTTTGGCTTTTTCCTGGCAGGAATCACAGCTTTAGTTTTATCATTGACCTTTCAACTGGGTTTGCTTACAAAAATGTTTTACATTCCTGTAACTCTTTACCAAATGACAAAATTTTAGACTTGTCCAAATTAAAAGCATTTGCACACCTCAAATGAAATGTGCTTCAAATGATGGGATTCGTAGTGGGAAAGAAGAAAATGCTGGTTACCAGTATTTTCTCCTGGAACTGCCATATTTTTAAAAGCCCTTTTCCTCAGGATCTTTAACCGTTTACAACAAAATCCGGACTTTAACAGATCTGTAAGAGAAGGCTTTTGAAAACATGGTGGGAAAAGGAGAAACCAGCATTTTCTTTTTTTCCCACAATGTTTTCTGTCCTATCAAAGATACATTCATCATCTGCAAAGGCTTTCAATTTGATCCAGTCTAAAATTTTGTGATTTGGTAAAGGGTTAAAGCATTGGATTTTGTAATGAAGGGTTAACTCTTTCCCTAGCTAGTAAATAAATTGCATTTTTTCAACGCCTTGAAATACTGTTCTACTGCAAAATAAAGAGACTGTTCTTTTATAATCTAGAATAAAGAGTAGATCAGAGATCAGACTGTGCAGTCTGATCTCTATTTGCAATGCCCATAAAAGCTTTTAAGTGTTATCTTTTGTAGGAAGGAACAAAAGGTATTGAACTTTTCAAAGCAAATATGTGTTAATAGTTGTAAAAGACAAAATGACTTGAAAAGTCACTGGTATATCATGAGACAAATCTTGATAATTGCAATGTACTTTGTGCCTTTGCTAATTAATACCCTTGCACCAGGGTTTGAAAATAAGAATAGATATACTTCTTGTTGCTTTTATAACAAACTGTATAGGCTTGTAAAACGATGCTATACCCTTGCCTTTGTCAGATACATGTTTATGAATGAAATTGCAAATCACCATTACAAGTGAAAGTTCTTACGCAAAATTTGATTTGTTAACCCTTAAGCTGCTAATAGCTACTCGATGACCTTTTGCGGACAGTGTAGATCAAGATCAGACTGCACAGAACGTGCAGTCATGATCTTTGATCTACACCGTCTGATTTGGCATTTTCTTTCTGGTAAAATCAACTTTGAAAAGGTAATGTTTGGGCTTTTAGTATTGAGTAGAAATTTGCATTTCATTTATTCAGCTGCTTAACTCGTTGACATACGACTAAATTTTAGACTCATCCCAATTGAAAGCATTAGCAGATGACAAAATAATTTTGACTTAGAAATTGAGATTGTTTGGGGAAGGGTAGAAAACATTGTGGTAGAAGGAGAAAATGCTGGTTACCACAATATTTTCAAAAGGCTTTTTTCTTACGGTCGTTAAAAGTCGGGATTGTGTGGTAAAGGGTTAAGTGTTAACTTGGTCACAACATTCAATGAATGTCTCATTATAGAAAGTTTTGACATTATACAGGCCCCACAAAAAAGAGGACAATTATGGCAGTTTGTAGAATGAACTGAACGCTAGTTCCTTGATTATCTCAGCCATTGTAAATTAGCAATATAGACATTGATTTAAACAATTATTGCTATTTTGAAGAAAGATCCGATCATTGGATATCTTTTTGGACTTCTGTGATTGGCTGAACAATTCTTAGCGATTGGATATTTGAAAGTTCAGATTTTTCACAGGAAGCAGTGGAAGTGACTGTGCCTGATTATAGGCTGTTATACTCTGAGGAGAATGCTTCCCTTAGCCCTGTACCAAACAATCCTGCATGTTAATGGTCCTTTGGGGAAGTTTTTTGAAAATAATATGGGTAAAGAAGAAAATGCTGGTTACCAGCATTTTCTGCTTTGTCTTACATAACTTTTATTAAAACCATGTCAACATATTAACTTATAAACTTAACCCTTTACCACACAATTCCGAGTTTTAACGAACCTGACAGAGAAGTCTTCGGAAAACATTGTGGGAAAAGGAGAAAATGCTGGTAACCAGCATTTTCTCCTTTTCCCACAATGTTTTCTAGTCTATCAAAGACAAATTCCATGATTTGAGCCTCGTTGAAGTTGACATCTACAAATGCTTTCAATTTGGACATGTATCAGATTTTGTCGTGTGGTAAAGGATTGAAGAGAATTGTCAACATAGAAGTATTGCCCTTTTCTCCTCTGAAGCAGACCAGTTTTGAAAACATTGTGGTAATAGGAAGAATTGTGTGTTAAAATCAATCTCCTTGTACTTCTGCCATTGTTAACATGAAATATTTGTTGTATTTTCATTTATCTTAATGAAACAAAAAAATTTTAGACTTGACCAAATTAAAAGTGTATGAAGAAGACAAAACAAACAGGGCTCAGAAATTGAAATTAGTTTTTGGAAGGGTAGAAAGGGTAAGATTGATTGATTGAGTTGTGTTTTACGCGGCTTTCAACATTATTTCAGTCATAACACGGCAACTGCTCCCATATTTATGTATTTCCTCCTGAGTTTCACCAGTACTAGGCTAGTGCTCTGAAGTGTCCCCCACGAAAAACCCAGTGGATCCAGTGAGGTGCGAACCTGGGACCTCACGGTCACGAGTCCTACACTTTACCACTGAGCCATGCAGGACCCCAGAAAACGTTAGAAAAAGAGAAAATGCTTGTTACAAGCCTTTTTGTTTTTTGCATAATGTTTTCAGAAGACTTTCTCTTTAGGTTCATCAAAACTTGGGATTGTTTGGGGATTGGCTAAACCAAGTATGGTCTTACCGGACATCCATACTGTATAAGGATGTTTACTTTACATTAACTTTGTTCCATGAAATTTTATGAGCTATTAACCCTTATGACCTCACACTCACAATCATGAGTTTTAACAACCTTTGGGAAAGAGGCTTTGAAAACATGGGAAACATTGGAAAAGAAGAAAATGCTGGTAACCAGCATTTTCTTCTTTTTCCACAATTTTTTCTACCACTTTGAAGGCAGAAATTGTCTTTTGAGGGACATTTAATATGCTTACTGCAAATGCTTTCAATTTGGATGAGTCTAACATTGTGTCATGTTGGAAAGAGTTAACTCTTTACCACTGGACAAAATTTTGGACTGGACCAAATTAAGCTGTAGATGACAAGTTAAATCTAGCTAATATGATGATTTCTCATCTTGATAGGGTAGTAGGTTTTATCAAAATCTTACTTTCAGGGTCATTAAAACTCGGGATTGTGTGGTAAAGAGTTAAGTAGGTATAAAGTTTGGACAGTGCAGATCAAGATCTCATCTCTAGGAATGGGAAATCTGATATTAGATCTACATCTATGAATGGGTTTTGAGATAGTCTTTGTAAAGCATCCTTGAAATAATAATGTTCATTTATTAAACCCTTAAAGTGCCTTTCTTAACTATGGTTGCCGTTGCGTCTAGTGATGGTCAAATTGTTCAGTCTGATCTTTGATCTACACTGTCCGCTCCGCACTGACCCGAAAGACTAAAGAAATCTCTGTTATCTGGGCCCAATTCTAAATGGAAAACGTCTGCTAGGCCCTTTATGGTAACCTCTTTACCAAACAACAAATTTAAATGTCATTCAAATGATGTAGCTTGTCTTTGATAGGATAGAAAACTTTGTGGGAAAAGGAGAAAAAGCTGGGAAAAGGAGAAAAAGCTAATTACAAGTATTTTCTCCTTTTCCCGCATTTTTCAAAAGCCCTCTTCTTCAGGGTCATTCAAAGTCAGGATTTTGTGGGATAGGGTTAAGTTTTTGCTGTCACTGAAATGACAACTGTCTTTGAAACAGTTGAAAACGTGGGAAAAGAGAAAACGTTGATGACCATGTTTTCAAAAAAAAAATTTCCTCAGCGTTTTTAAAACATGAGCCATACTCTGTTAATGCGTCTGCGAAAAAGTATTGACCCAGGTCGGCCTGTGCAGTCCACGCAGGCTGACCTGGGCCAACAGTGTCCGCTATCTGTCAGTTTCCTGAATGTCCGAGGACCAGTCTACCTCATGGTTAAGTCAGTTGTTAAAAAAAGTGGTTATTTTGGATTCATAATTATGTTACAGCTTGATTGGTATCATGCATTACAGAGATGCATTGACTCCTTACAACACAATCCCGACTTTTAACGACTCTGAGAAAGAAGCCTTTTGAAAACATTGTGGGAAAAGGAGAAAGTGCTGGTAACCAGCATTTTCTCCTTTTCCTACAATGTTTTGTACCCTATCAAACAAAAATCATATCATTTGAACCACATTGAAATTGTCGTCTGCAAATGCTTTCAATTTAGACTGGTATAAATTTTTGTCGTCTGGTAAAGGGTGAAACCCCCCTTTTCCCAGAGCATGGCTCATATGATTGTTTGGTGAAGAGTTAAACTACAGTTACTTGTGGTATAAATACAAACCAACCTGTTAGAGCCATGCTGGTGCGAAACAGGGTTTAACCCTTTCCCAAATGATAAATTTTAGACTGGTCCAAATTGAAAGAATTTGCAGATGACAATTTTAAATTTGATGAAAACGAGAGAAAGTTCTCCATAAGGGTAGAAAACACTGTGGGAAAAGAAGAAATTGCTCATTACGAGCAATTTCTCCTTTTCCAACAGTGTTTTCAAAAGACTTGTACTGCAGACACGTGAAAACAAGGGCTTGTTTGGGAAAGGGTTAACTCTTCACCACACAAGAAAAATTTAGACTGGTCCAAATTCAAGACATTTGCAGACGATAATTTAAATGTGACTCAAGTAATGGAATTTGTCTAAGATAGGGTAGAAAACATTGTGGGAAAAGGAGAAAATGCTGGTTACCAGCATTTTCTCCTTTTCCCATGATGTTTTCAAAAGGCTTCTTCCTCAGGGTCCTTTAAAGTCGGGATTGTGTGGTAAAGGGTTAATGCATCTCCATGGCGTGATACATTATACAAAGCACTTCATCACATAATTATGGATCCATGAAATCCATTTTGTCTAACAGCCCGCTTAATCTTGAGGTAGAATGGTCATTGGACCTGCAGAAAAATATACCAGGGCAAAAAATTTTGTGAGGACTACACAGGCTGACCTGGGACGATGATTTTTGCAGATGCATTAAACATCCTTTTTACAGAGCATGGCTTATTGCATTTTGTGAAGAAAGTGTCACTGAATGAAATAGTTTGTATCATAATTGTACAGAATTTTTAGTGTTAGTTTCAAAATATTTTCTGGTTGATTGCTCGCTCGTAGGAAAAAAGGACACAATAACTATCAGCACTAACGATCTGATCAGTGATTTTTCATGTCTACATTTTACGAATGAGATTATTGACGTCATCAATTTTACATTAGTACAGATTAATCTCTAGAAAAAAAAAAAGATTTTATATGATGTATATGAATCTATTTACCCTTTACAACAGTCCCGACATTTAACGACCCTGAGAAAGAAGTCTTTTGAAAACAATATGGGAAAGGGAGAAAATGCTGGTAACCAGCATTTTCTCCTTTTCCTTCAATGTTTTCTACCTTCTATGGACAAATTTCAAGTTTTGAGCCACATTTGTTTTGTCATCTGCAAATGCTCTCTCCCAAATTTGACAAGTCTAAAATTGTGTCGTTTAGTAAATTAATCTTTTACCACATAAACCACACAATTCCCAGGTTTTAACAACCCAGAGGAAGAACCTTTCAAAAACTTGTGTGGGAAAAGAAGAAAATGCTGGTAACCAGCATTTTCTTCTTCTCCCACAGTATTTTCCATAGGCTCTTTTAATAGGGTAGTTCAAACTCTGGAATGTGTGGTAAAGAGTTAAACCTTTCCCAAACGACAAATTTTGGACTGGTCCAAATTGAAAGAGTTTGGAGACAATGATTTTAAATTTGATGAAAATGGCAGAAAGGTCTCAAAAAGGGTAGAAAACACTGTGGGAAAAGGAGAAATTGCTCATTACGAGCAAGTTCTCCTTTTCCCACAGTGTTTTCAAAAGACTTGTACTGCAGACACGTGAAAACAAGGGCTTGTTTGGGAAAGGGTTAAACAATCCTGAAGAAAAGGCCTTTTAAAAACAATTTAAAAATTTTGTAGTGTGATGAAAAGTCAAAGGTGGAAAGCCAACAAAATTTTTGTTAAAATGGGAATGAAATGTCAAGTTGAAGACAGTTGCATGTCTGATTTCCAATTTTTTAGCTCTACTGGCTGAAAGCCAGCAGAGCTTATGTCATGGCGGGGTTTCCGTCGTCCGTCCGTCCGTCTGTCTGTCCGTCTGTCCGTCCGTCCGTTAGTCTTTTTCTTGTTTACGCGATAAAGTCTGCATTTGTTGCCGGATTTTCATGAAACTTGCACAGTTTGTTTATCTCATCAATAGCTTCAACCCTATTGAATTTGAAAAAAATCCAACAAACAGTATGGGAAAAGTAGCCATTTCAAGTTGAAAATTTCCAGTTCTTGTTTACGCGATAAAGTCTGCAAATAACTTCAGATTTTCGTGAAACTTGCACAGTTTGTTTATTTCATCAATAGCTTCAACCCTATCGACTTTGAAAAAAATCCAACAAATAGTATGGGAAAAGTAGCCATTTAAAGTTGAAAATTTAAATTTTCTGTTCTTGTTTACGCAATAAAGTCTGTATTTCTGGTCAGATTTTCATGAAAATCACACAGTTTGTTTATCTCATCAGTAGCTTCAACCCTATTGATTTTGAAAAAAAAATCGAAGAAACAATGTGGGAAAAGTAGCCATTTCATGTTGAAAATTTCCAATTCTTGTTCACATGATAAAGTCTGCATTTGTAATCAGATTTTTGTGAAATTCACCCAGTTGTTTTGTCTCATCAACAGCTTGAATCCTATTGATTTTGAAAAAAAATCCAAGAAACAATGTGGGAAAAGTAGCCATTTTTTTTTGTTGAAAATTTACATTTCCTGTTTAAGGGATTAAGCTTGTAGTTTGGGTTGGATTTTGGTCCCTGCCAGTAGAGCATATTCAGGCCCTTCAGGGCCTTCTAGTTTGCCAATACAAACCCGTGCATTAATTTTTATATCAGAGAAATTAATAAAATCAACAAGGTCCATACAGTTCTTCTCAGTGTCATGATTTCTCCGTTACATTTTTTTAGCCCACCTGAGCACAAAGTGCTCAAGGTGAGCTTTTGTGATCGCCCAATGTCTGTCGTCCGTCGTCCACAATTTCTTTAAACATCTTCTCCTCCTAAACCACTGGGCCAATCTTGATGAAACTTGGCAGGGATGTTCCTCAGGTGAAGCTCTACCAAAGTTGTTCAAGTGATTGAATTCCACCCATAACTCTGGTTGCCATGGCAACCAAAAGGAAAAAAATAGCAAAATCTTTAAAAATCTTCTTCTCTGAAACTAGAAGGCGTAGAGCTTTGATATTTGGTATGTAGCATCTTCTAGTGGACCTCTACCAAGTTTGTTCATATGATGTCCCTGGGGTCAAAACTGGCCCAGCCCCGGGGGTCACAAGTTCAAACATAGGAACAAAGAAGGAAAACTTTAAAATTCTTCTTCTCTGAAACTGGAAGGTGTGGAGCTTTGATATTTGGCATGTAGCATCTCCTAGTGGACCTCTACCAGATTTGTTCATATGATGTCCCTGGGTTCAAAACTGGCCCCGCCCAGGGGGTCACAAGTTTCAAACATAGAAACAAAGAAGGAAAACTTTAAAATTCTTCTTCTCTGAAAATGGAAGGCGTGGAGCTTTGATATTTGGCATGTAGCATCTCCTAGTGGACGTCTACCAAGTTTGTTCATATGACGCCCCTGGGGTCAAAACTGGCCCCGCCCCGGGGGTCACAATTTTCAAACATAGGAACAAAGAAGGAAAACTTTAAAATTCTTCTTCTCTGAAATTGGAATGCGTGGAGCTTTGATATTTGGCATGTAGCATCTCCTAGTGGACCTCTACCAAGTTTGTTCATATCACGCCCCTGGGGTCAAAACTGGCACCGCCCCGGGGGGTTACAAGTTTCAAACATAGGAACAAAGAATGAAAACTTTGAAATTCTTCTTCTCTGAAACTGGAAGGCATGGAGCTTTGATATTTGGCATGTAGCATCTCCTAGTGGACCTCTACCAAGTTTGTTCATATGATGTCCCTGGGGTCAAAACTGGCCCCGCCCCGGGGGTCACAAGTTCAAACATAGGAACAAAGAATGAAAACTTTAAAATTCTTCTTCTCTGAAACTGGAAGGCGTAGAGCTTTGATATTTGGCATGTAGCATCTCCTAGTGGACCTCTACCAAGTTTGTTCATATGATGTCCCTGGGGTCAAAACTGGCCCCGCCCCGGGGGTCACAAGTTTCAAACATAGGAACAAAGAATGAAAACTTTGAAATTCTTCTTCTCTGAAACTGGAAGGCGTGGAGCTTTGATATTTGGCATGTAGCATCTCCTAGTGGACCTCTACCAAGTTTGTTCACATGATGTCCCTGGGGTCAAAACTGGCCCCGCCCCGGGGGTCACAAGTTTCGAACATAGGAACAAAGAAGGAAAACTTTAAAATTCTTCTTCTCTGAAACTGGAAGGCGTAGAGCTTTGATATTTGGCATGTAGCATCTCCTAGTGGACCTCTTCCAAGTTTGTTCATATGATGTCCCTGGGGTCAAAACTGGCCCTGCCCCGGGGGTCACAAGTTTTGAACATAGGAACAAAGAAGGAAAACTTTAAAATTCTTCTTCTCTGAAACTGGAAGGCGTGGAGCTTTGATATTTGGCATGTAGCATCTCCTAGTGGACCTCTACCAAGTTTGTTCATATGACGCCCCTGGGGTCAAAACTGGCCCCGCCCCGGGGGTCACAAGTTTCGAACATAGGAACAAAGAAGGAAAACTTTAAAATTCTTCTTCTCTGAAAGTGGAAGGCGTGGAGCTTTGATATTTGGCACGTAGCATCTCCTAGTGGACTTCTACCAAGTTTGTTCATATGACGCCCCTGGGGTCAAAACTGGCCCTGCCCCGGGGGTCACAAGTTTCAAACATAGGAACAAAGAATGAAAACTTTAAAATTCTTCTTCTCTGAAACTAGAAGGCGTAGAGCTTTGATATTTGGCATGTAGCATCTCCTAGTGGACCTCTACCAAGTTTGTTCATATGATGTCCCGGGGGTCACAAGTTCAAACATGGGAACAAAGAAGGAAAACTTTAAAATTCTTCTTCTCTGAAACTGGAAGGCGTGGAGCTTTGATATTTGGCATGTAGCATCTCCTAGTGGACCTCTACCAAGTTTGTTCATATGACGCCCCTGGGGTCAAAACTGGCCCCGCCCTGGGGGTCACAAGTTTCGAACATAGGAACAAAGAAGGAAAACTTAAAATTCTTCTTCTCTGAAACTGGAAGGCGTGGAGCTTTGATTTTCGGCATGTAGCATCTCCTAGTGGACCTCTACCAAGTTTGTTCATATAACGCCCCTGGGGTCAAAACTGGCCCTGCCCCGGGGGTCACAATTTTCAAACATAGGAACAAAGAATGAAAACTTTAAAATTCTTCTTCTCTGAAAGTGGAAGGCGTAGAGCTTTGATATTTGGCATGTAGCATCTCCTAGTGGACCTCTACCAAATTTGTTCATATGATGTCCCTGGGGTCAAAACTGGCCCCGCCCTGGGGGTCACAAATTTCGAACATAGGAACAAAGAAGGAAAACTTTAAAATTCTTCTTCTCTGAAACTGGAAGGCGTGGAGCTTTGATATTTGGCATGTAGTATCTCCTAGTGGACCTCTACCAAGTTTGTTCATCAATTGACCTGACAATTGGTCAGAAATTGGATTATGCACGTTGAGTGAATTTAGCCTGTTGACTCAGGTGAGCGACCCAGGGCCATCATGGCCCTCTTGTTTTCCTTTCTTAATGTTTTTAACTGTATCAACAAAATTGAAAGCATGTGCAGATGACAAATCAACTGTAGCTCAAAAGATGGTTTCACTCTTTCTTTCTTGGAAATTTATGAATGGTTACCCAATTTGATCCTTTTCATACAATGTCTGGAAAATCTTTCTTCTTCAGAATCATTAAAACTCAGAATCAAATGGTTAATCTGTTACCTTGAATATGCAAATTGAAGAGTGTCCCAAAGAGAGAACTAGTGCAATTATTTGCATATGTATAGTTTTTGAAATTTCTATTTTCAGCATTGACGTATAAATACATCGTAACACAGCAGCCCATTGGTAGACAGTTGTTTCGACAGTTTTGTGAACGAAAGCCAGATCTAAAAAGGGCAATCTACTTTTTAGATGAAGTGGTGAGTGCTATGTTAATCACAGTAAATTATAATTATGCTTTTATTTAAGTCTTTTACTACTATATGATTAACCCTTTACCAAACGACAAAATTTTAGACTGGTCCAAATTGAAAGCATTTGCAGACGACATTATAAATGTTACCAAAAAATGGAAGTTTGTTTTGGGAAGGACAGAAAACATTGTGGGAAAAGGAGAAAATGCTGGTTACCAGCATTTTCTCCTTTTCCCACAGTGTTTTCAAAAGGCTTCTTTTCCAGGGGCGTTAAAAGGCGGCATTGTGCAGTAAAAGGTTAAAGGCCCAATAGTGGCCACATACACAATGCTGGTGTTAAAATGCATTTAAATTTAAATCATACCATTTAAAAGTATGGAAAATATTATGAAGGTGACAATCTGTTATTGTGTGGTCAGTCCAAGCGTAAGTTGCTGGCAGAAAAATGAATTTCAAAATCAGACAAAAAGTAATCAAAAGATAGATTGACCTGGCAGCATTTAACCTAGTTTTGAAATTAATTTCACTGCCAGCGACTAACACTTGGACCGACTGAACAATTACAGATGGTTATCTTCGGAGTAATTTCCATACTTTTAAATGGTATGATTTAAATTTAAATGAGCCATGCTCTGGCAAAAAAGGGCTTAATGCATTCCTGTGAAGCATCGTACCAAGCAAGTCATTGCATGATTATGGATCCAAAACGTCCATTTTGTCTAACAATGGACTGAATCATGAGGTAGAATGGTCCTCTGACAAAGAAAATTGACCAAAAGTGAAAAGCTTCGGCCCAGGTCAGCCTGTGCGGACTGTGCGGGCTGACCTGGGTCGATACTTTTCGCAGATGCATTAGGCCCCCTTTTCACAGAGCATGGCTCAAATGCATTGTAATACCTGGTTTTGTTTACTTTTGGCAGCTATTGTTATTTTAACTAGTTTTACATTTTCAACGGCTGCAAACACAGTCTGCTGCAAGATAAAGAGACAGTGGACAGTGTAGATCAGAGATCAGACTGCATGTTCTGTAAGAAAAAAGTTTGTTGCAGTGACTAACCGTAACCCTTATCCTGCTAAGTAAGTGAAATGAAACTTTCAGGTCGATAGGAAATGTTGCCAAAAGCTGCTATTCCAAAGTTATTTCCTGGGGAAAAATTCTCCTTATCAGATATTGTAGATCCAAGATCAGACTGCATGTTCTGTGCAGTCTGATCTTGATCTACACTGGCTGCAAAAAGCCAGTGACTTGCGCTTAGCAGCCAAAGGGTTAACTCTTTTTCCAGATGACAATATTTTTGACTGGTCTGAATGTAAAACATTTGCAGACAGCATTAAATTTGGCTCAGATCTTTTGCTTGCTTGATCTGAATTCATGATCTGCATGCAAAAATGATTTCATGATAAATGACTGATTGTTACAGGATCATGATTGGCTTAACCCTTTCCCAAACGACAAATTCTGGACTAGTCCAAATTGAAAGAGTTTGCAGACAACAATTTTAAATTTGTTGAAAATGGCAGAAAGTTATCAAAAAGGGTAGAAAACACTGTGGGAAAAGGAGAAATTGCTCATTACGAGCAATTTCTCCTTTTCCCACAGTGTTTTCAAAAGACTTGTACTGCAGACACATGAAAACCAGGGCTTGTTTGGGAAAGGGTTAATTGTCACGGGATTGATTGGACCTTGCCTCACACAGCAGGTGACAGGGGTTCGAATTGATTCGGTGATTATTGGATCTGTGTAAATCTTTGGTTGGATTTGTTTCTAAAAGGTTAGAAAACATTGTTGGAAAAGGAGAAAATGCAGGTTACTAGCCTTTTCTCCTTTTTTCACAAGGTTTTCATGAGTCTAATTTTCCAAGGTCGTTAAAACTCAGGATTGTGTGGTAATGTGTTAATCCCTTTACCAGCTGCAGACAAATTTATGTATCTTGCAGAAGGCCATTTTTGAAAACATTGTGAAAGAAGGAGGACTGCTCACAATATCTTTGCCAATATATTTCCACATGCATTCATGCTGGTTATCCAGTTATGTACATTAACCCTTTACCACACAATGTCGACTTTTAACGACCCTGGGAAAGAAGCCTTTTGAAGACATGGTGGGAAAAGGAGAAAATGCTGGTAACCAGCATTTTCTCCTTTTCCCACAATGTTTTCTACCCAGTCAAAGAAAAAATGCACCATTTGAGCCACATTGAAATTGTGGTCTGCAAATACTTTCAATTTGAACAAGGCTAAAATTTTGTCATTTGGTAAAGAGTTAACTGTTCACCGCACAATGCCGCCTTTTGACGCCCCTGGAAAAGAAGCCTTTTGAAAACATTGTGGGAAAAGGAGAAAATGTTGGTAACCAGCATTTTCTCCTTTTCCCACAATTTTTTCTACCCTATCAAAGAAAAATTGCACCATTTCAGCCACATTGAAATTGTGGTCTGCAAATGCTTTCAATTTGAACAAGGCTAAAATTTTGTCGTCTGGTAAAGGGTTAAGGACGTGTTTTTTCTCATTGTCATCAAAACAGGGGATTGTGTGACACAGACTTTTTAACCACACAATCCCAAGTTTTAACGACCCTTAAGAACATTGAAACATTGTGGGAAGAGAAGAAAATGCTGGTTACCAGCATTTTCTCCTTTTCGCACAATGTTTTCAAAAGGCTTCTTTCCCAAGGGCATCAAAAGGCGTCATTGTGCAGTAAAGGGTTAATGCTTTCAATTTGGACCAGTCTGAAATTTTGTGGTTTGACAGACTTAATAAAAATAAAACCACCCTTTAGTCTCCTTTCAGGAGAGTTTGAGAAGGATGGATACATCTCCAGAAATAAACAAAACTCTGCTGCCCTGTTTGTTCTGGCTTCTTTGTTTACTAGTATCCATGGTTACCTATGTAAAGATGATTTGAAGAGATTTTTAAATATTTAGATAGTATGTATGTAGTCCTAATTATAAGTCAGGTTGGTTACCTGAGCTAGAAAGAAGGGCCTAATACTTGATAATTCTTCAATGTGAAATGCTTTTTTAAAAGTAATTGCTCTCATTTAATGGCAGCCGGTGTATCTATATAATGCTGTATCACATGCACTATATCTATCATAACATGGAACATCAAATAGGGGTCAGGATTCCGGATATTTTGAAGATATTTTGTGTAAGCTTGCTTCACTTTGGAACCACCTACACCATTTTGTACCACCTGTTTTGATTGAAACTGCCTGCATGTGGGACATTGCCCTCATCAGTCTAGTAAACATCAGTCTGGTGTTTCCCACACCCCTTTGGTATCTCCCCTCCCCATTAGTATTTTTTCCCACCTAAGTTATGTATTGCCCACATCCCAATATCAGTTTGGTGTTTCCAACACCAGGTTGGTAACAAATTCATCAGTAAGGTATTGCCCTCTTAAGTTTTGTACTGCTCATAACAGTTTTGTGATTCCAATATAAGTTTGGTGTTCTAACACCAGTTTGGTACAACCCCAATTATAGCAAGGTATTGTCCTCTAAGTTTTGTATTGCCCACATCAGTTTGGTGATGTCAGTGTTATGGTAGCTTGGTATTTTCTGCATCAGTTTTTCACCTCGATCATCAGTAGGTTATTGCACACTTAGGTTTTGTTCTGCCCACGTCAGCTTCATGATTCCAATTTCAATTCGGTGAATTCCTCATCACTTCGTTCCCACTGTCATAAGTAAGGTATTGCCAGCTGAAGTTTTGTGTGGCCCACATCAGTTTAGTGATACCAACATTACTTTGGTGTATTCCACATCAGTTTGTTCTCATCATCACCAGTAAGTTATTGACTACCGTGTTGCCAATATCAGTTTGACAATTTCCAAATCAGTTTGTTATCAACATCACCAGTAAGGTATTGGCTACTTCAGTTTTGTATTGGCCAGATTGGTTTTGTAATGACCATGTTTGTGAGGTATTTTCCATATCATTTTGTTACCTCCCTTATCACTAAGGCATTGGCCACTTGATTTTTGTATTGCCCACAGTAGCTTAGTGATGCCATGATCAGTTTGTTGTTTCCACATTGTTTTGTATTACCCACACTAATTAATTTGTACCTCCTATATCAACTTGAATCCAGCATCAGTTAGGTACTTCCATCATGAGATGCTCTGTGAACAAAGCATGGCTCATGTCCAGGAAGTGACAGGCTAACAAGATAAAGAAAGAGGACCTGGACAGGTTGTGTCAAACTGTGAATCAACCCATCATTGATCTAACAACCCCCAAATAAAACTAAAAATTCTGGAATTTCATATAGTATAATGTACAGGTTTTTTTTTGTAGATGTCAATTTTTATTTCTTAACAAAACTTATGCATATGCTTATTGATTAACCCTTTACCACACAATCCTGAGTTTTAATGACCGAAGAAAGAAGCCTTTTGAAAACATGGTGGGAAAAGGAGAAAATGCTGGTAACCAGCATTTTCTCCTTTTTCCTACAATGTTTTCTACTTTTTCAGGGAGATTGAGCTTATTTATATCAATTTTAAATTTGTCTGCAGATATTTTGAATTTAGAAGAGTCTGAAACTTGCTGTGATTGAAAGGGTTGACTATGTTGTTCTTATTAGTTTTCGCCAAGGCTCGGTAGCGTACAGGACTTGAGAACAGGAGGTCCCTGGTTCGATCCCCAGCTTGGCCAATTTCTTTCCGAGGATTGATGATAGTCATCGCGACAGGATTCATTCCTCTCTCACTGCTGACCATTGTTTCAACGATGTTACGTGGGAAAGCAGCCAGTGGCTTGGAAAGAATATTGTGCAGAGTACTGGTAAAAGAAACTCCAGGAAAGCATGGATAGGTGCACTGGCCGCCAGTGTGATATAACTGAAATAGTGTTGAAAACGACATTAAACACCATACAATCAATCAATACAATCAATCTTATTTGTTTTCAGGGGGATTATGAACTCTCACCAGACGAGAAAAGATTTGCTAAAGCTCAACAAATTTATGAGAAATATTTATTAGCTGAGGTATGTACCATTGTCATTTAATTTTAAAGCAACTTGACACCGGTGTCTTTTTTGAAAAGTTTATTATAAGATGTTTACAAAACATCTGCAAAGAGGGTCCTCAAAGAAAGATTGTATTAGAATACAGATTTCAAAAAACATGATGGATATTATTTTTTGGCTACATTTCTTTTGCTCTTTACCAAACAACAAAAATTTTAGACTGGTCTAAAATCAAAGCATTTTCAGACAACAAATAAAATGATGTGCAGAAAGGGTAGAAAACATCGTGAGAAATAAGGTAAAATGCTTGTAACCAGCATTTTCTACATTTTCCACAATGTTTCAAAGACAACTCCCATCATTTGAGCCACATATAATGTGGTGTAGTCTAAAATTTATGTTGTAACTTGAATGGTAGAGAGTTAACTCTTTACCCAACAACAAAATTTTGGACCAGTCCAGATTAAAAGCTTTTGCAGACAACAAAATCTATGTGAATCAAAAATTGAAATTTGTGTTTTTGAAGAGTGGAAAACATTGTGGGAAAAGGAGAAAATGCTGGTTACCAGCAATTTCTCCTTTTCCCACAATGTTTTCAAAAGGCTTCTTCTTCAGGGTCGTCAAAAGTCCGGATTGTGTGGTAAAGGTCTAAGTAAGATAATCGTTGAGAAGGGTTTTTTTTTATTCTACTACAGTCATGCATTGTGTCCAAATAAGGAAATAGACGGATATAACTGCACAAAAAGTACTTTAACCCTGCACAAAACAATTCCGTGTTTCAAGTAGCCTAAAGAATAAAATTTTTTAAACATTGTGGGAAAAGGAGAAAATACCCATATGTAGCATTATCTCCTTTTCTGTCAAATTTCTCGAATCTTTTTAAGAGAGATGCCATTACTTGGGCAACATTTCATTTGTCGTCTGCAAAGTGCTTTGCATTTGGATGTGTCAGAAATTTTGTTATGAGGTAAAAAGTTAAACTCATTGACTCTTGAAACAAATGTGCAACTGATGACCTAGAATATAAACAAAATTTAAAATACCATTAACTCTTTACCAAATGACAAAATTTTAGACTTGTCTAAATTGAAAGCATTTACAGATGACAAGTTAAATGTGACTCAAATGATTGGATTTGTTTCTGAAAGGTAAGAAAACATTGTAGGAAAAGAAGAAAATGCTGGTTACCAACATTTTCTTCTTTTCACACATTGTTTTTAAAGGCTTCTTCCTGGGGATCGTTAAAAATCTGGATTGTGTGGTAAAGGGTTAACTCTTTACCAAATGACAGAATTTTGGACTGGACCAAATTGAAAGCATTTGCAGATGACAGTTGTTGCTCCAACGATGACTTCTGTCTTTGATAGGGTAGAAAGCATTGTGAGAAAAAGAGAAAATGGTTACCAGCATTTTCTCATTTACCTACAGTGTCTTCAAAAATTCTGTCCTTTTAGGGTCGTTAAAACAAGGGATTGTGTTGTAAAGATTTAATCATTTCAAAGGTTTGATTTGTTACCATATGAAGGTATTAATTTTGCAGACAGGTGTCTGAATAATAGAATTTATGTTCATAATAGTAGAAAAAATTGTGGTGGAAGGAGAAAATTCTGATTGTTGTTTGGTAAAAAGATATCTCTTTACCATACAATCCTGATTTTTAACAACCCTTGAAGTAAGAGGCTTTTGAAAACATTTTGGGAAAAGGAGAAAATGCTGGTAACTAGCATTTTCTACTTTTACCACAATGTTTTCTGCTGTTTCATAAACAGAAATCACCCCTTGTGTTACATTTTGTTGTCTGCAAATGCTTTGAATTTTGTCGTTTGGTAAAGAGTTAACATAGTGGAAAACAACAAAATGCTGGTTAACCAGTATTTTCTCCTTTTCCAACAATGATTTCTATCCTTTCAAAAACATATTGACACGGTTTTTCAGATGATGTGGTTTTTCTTCTGAAGGGTAAGAAACACTGTAGAAAAAGGACAAAATGCTGGTATCTACCGTTTTCTCCTTTTAACACAATGTTGTCAAAAACATTCTCGCACAGGGGTATTAAAACTCAGCATTCTTTAGTTACTTCAGAGCTGTAAGGGTTAACCCTTTACCACACAATCCTGAGTTTTAACCCATTACCACTCAATCCCTACTTTTGACGCCCCTGAGAAAGAAGCCTTTTGAAAACACTGTGGGAAAAGGAGAAAATGCTGGTAACCAGCATTTTCTTCTTTTCCAACAATGTTTTCTACCCTTTCCAGAACAAATTTCAATTTTTCAGTCACCTTTATTTTGTCGTCTGCAAAAGCTTTCAATTTGGACCAGTCCAAAATTTTCTCGTGTGGTAATGAGTTAATGACCCTAGAGAAAAGGCCTTATGAAAAAAACTGCAGGAAAACGAGAAAATGCTGGTTATCATCATGTTCTCCTTTTGTCACAATGCTTTCTACCCTTCCATAAATATATTTCTACTTTTTAGTCATAATTAATTTGTCGTCTGCAAAGGCTTTCAATTTAGGCATGTCTAAAATTTTGTTGTTTGGTAAAGAGTGAACCAACTGAAGCATCAGGCAGAATTTTTCACTATTATCAGTAACCCTTTCCCAAATGACAAATTTTATACTCTTCCAAATTTATAACATTTGCAGACAACAATTCAGAATTGGTGCACATTTTAATAGGCTAATGTTCATGTATAGGGAACCAAACATTGTGCCAAAAGGAGAAAATGCTGTTTACCAGCATTTTCTCCTGTTCAAACAATGTTTTCAAAAGCTTTCATTTCCAAGGTAGTTAAAACTTGGGATTGTGTGGTAAAGGGTTAAACCTACACCACACAGTCTGGAATTTTTATGACCCTCAGAAAGAAAGCTTTAAAGCTCAGAAAGAAAGCTGGTAACAAGCATTTTCTCCTTTTCTCACGATGTTTTGTACCCTTCCCAAAATAAACTTTAATCTTTGAGTCACAATTACTTTGTCGTCTGCAAATGCTTTCAATTTGGACTAGTCCAAAATTTTGTAGTTTGGTAAAGAGTTAACTGTTTATTTCAGTGTCATAGTTTATCATCATGTTACAAATTTATAGATGTGTTTGAAAAAAAAAATTCTGGAATTTTGGCAGGATGTAGAGTTTTGGGTGTTCCTAGTGTTTTAGGTCAAACTGACATTGATATCTGATTCTTCTGTACTCAGACTTCAGAGTTCATCCCTCATCTATATAGGGTCCTGCCTAACTTGGTCATGAAGGTTTAGGATTTGTCCAGCAGTCTGGGGTTTGAGATTAGCTCACCTGAGCACGTAGTGCTCAAGATGAGCTTTTGTGACCATGTTGTGTCCGGTGTCTGGTGTCATTCATGTATCATCAGTCGTGCGGTCGTCAACATTTACCTTGTGTGCACTCTAGAGGCCACATTTTCAGCCAGATCCTTGTGAAACTTGATCAGAATGTTTGTCTTGATAAAACCTTGGACAAGTTCAAAACTGGGTCTATTGGTTCGAAAAGCAGGTCACTGGGCCAAATGTTAGAGAAACCTTGTGTGCACTGTAGAGGCCACATTTTCAGCCTGATACTCATTTAACTTGGTCAGAATCTTGTCTTGATGATATCTTGGATAAGTTCGAAATTGGGTTACATGGGTCAAAAAGTAGGTCACTGGGCCATAATTTTATAAAAACCTTGTGTGCACTGTAAAGGCTATATTTTTAGCCCAGCACTCATGAAACATTGTCAGAATGTTTGTCTGGTTCTAAACTCAAGACAAGTTTGAAATGGGGTCACTTGGGGTCAAAAAGTAGGTCACTAGGCCAAATCTTAGATAAACCTTGTGTGTATGCTAGAGGCCACATTTTCAGCCTAATACTCATGAAACTTGGTCAGAATGTTTGTCTTGATAAAATCTTAGACATCGTACAACTTTGGTCACATCACATCAGAAAGGTCACTGGGCCAGATCTTAGAAAAACCGTATGTGGACTCTAGAGGCCACATTTTCAGCCCAATACTCATGAAACTTGGTCAGAATGTTTATCATGTTAAAATCTCGGACACTTTTGAAATTGAGTCACATCAGGTCAAAAAGTAGATCACTGAGCCAAATCTTAGAAAATCTTTTTGTGCATTCTAGAGGCCACATTTTCAGCCTGAACTCATGAAAATAGGTCAGAATATCAAATTGGGTCATGCTGGGTGGAAAAGTAGGTCACTGGGTAAAAACTCAGAAAAAACCTTGTGTGCACTTTAGAGGCCACATTTTTGGCCCGATACGCATGAAACTTGGTCAGAATATTGGTCTTGGTGATATCTCGGACAGGTATGAAAATGGGTCATGTCAGGTCAAAAAGTAGGTCACTGCCAGGCTTAATCTTAGAAAAACCTTGTGCGCACCATAGAGGCCACATTTTCAGCCTGGTACTTATGAAACTTTGTCAGAATGTTTGTCTTGATGATATTTTAGACTAGTTCAAAATTGGATCATGTCAGGTCAAAAAGTAGGTAATTTGGACATTTGGACAGATCTGGGAAAAACCTTGTGTGCACTCTAGAAGCCACATTTTTTAGCCTGATACTCATGAAACTTGGTTGTCTTGATGATATTCCAGCCAAGGTTAGAATTGGGTACGACACTTTAAAAAGTAGGTCATTGGGCCAAATCTTTGAAAAACCTTGTATGCAGTCTAGAGGGCACATTTTCAGTCTGATACTCATTAAATGTCATCAGAATGATTATCTTGATGATATCTCTGACAAGTTGGAAAGTAGGTCAAGTCAGTCAGTAGTAGGTCACTTACACTTGATGTTTTACATCATTTAAACCAGGATTCTTCAGCTTTATCAGCCTTTATCAGCCATAGATGCTTTTACTCAGGTGAGCGCTTTAGGGCCAACGGCCCTATTGTCTTGTTGCTTTAGGCTCTAGGAGTGCCTTAGATCAAGAGACCAGGCCTAGTGCTGGTAGAATCCAGAAGACACCTGAAGGGCTGAGTTGTCAGTGTGATATTACTGGAATAACCTTGTAAAACTGTTTAAGCTGTTTACAACACTTTACCCAAGTTTGATCAACCTTGAAAAAGTAGGCTTCTGAATGCTTTGTTGGAAAAGGAGAAAAATACAGGCAGCCATTTTCCTTTTTTTCTGCCTTCCTTTTCGTACAATGTTTGCTACCCTGTCAGAAACAAACTCAATAATAATGAACAAGTCTAAAACTTTGTCTTCTAGCAAAGAGTTAACTCTTTACCAAACAACAAAATTATAGATCAGTCCAAATTAAAGTGTTTGTAGATGACAACTAAAGTGGGGCACAAATGACATTACCTGTTTTTGAGATCTTTGAAAACCTTGTGGGAAAAGAAGAAAATGCTGGTTACCAGCATTTTCTGCTTTTCTCACAATGTTTTCTAAACCTTTCTTCTTCAGGGTCATTAAAGCTCCGGATTGTGTGGTAAAGAGTTAACTCTTTACCAAACAACAAAATTTTACTGGTTACCAGCATTTTCTCCTTTTCTCACAGTGTTTTCAGAAGCCTTCTTCAGGGTCGTTAAAACTTGAGATTGTGTGGTAAAGTCAACCTCATTGTATCCTCTGTAAGTTCTGGATAGCAGTAGGTGTTTTTGCAGAGTGTGGACTCAGATCACACAGCTGAGAACCTGCAGGAAGCCAGTGACCTGATATGCAAATTTAAATGCTTGAAACCTATTAAGGCATTTGGTTAAGCAATACTAAACAAAATTGAAAGCATTTGCAGACAAAAAATTAAAGTATCTCAAAAATTAAAATTCGTCTGTAGAAGGATAGAAGCTGGTTACCAGCATTTTCTCCTTTTCCCACACCCAAAAGCCTTCTTGTGGGTCAGTGAAACTCAGATTGTGTGGTAAAGGGTTAAAAAAGTTCTGGCAATGTTATCAATGTGTGTAGTCTTTTAAAATGCTCTTTGTGACATAAAGACATGAAGACTCGGAAAGATTTTGTAGATCAAGATCCGACTGCACAGAAGTTTGCCGTCTGATAAATATTGATCACTATGACATTTCAAAAAAATTTTGGTCAGTACTGCCTTAAAAGTGCTACTTGTTTGTTTTGTTGTCTGTCGTTAAAGATATATTTCAATTATTAAGCAGTCAAGGAGCAAATCATTATCTACTCTATGCCAGTAGGGGAAAATACTAATTATTCCATCTTTTGATACACATTTGTCTAATACAAATGCTTTGAATTTGGATAAATCTAAAGTTTTAACTGTCTTCTGGTAAAGAGTTAATATCCCCCAATATATTTCAGTAAATACATCTTTCTGGGCAGATCCTTATGAGCTGGGACTGTTTTTAATTTCCAATTTTTAACTCTTTACCAAACGACACAATTTTAAACTCGTCCAAATTGAAAGCAGTTGCCGACGACAAAATTAATGTGACTCAAAAATTGAAATTTGTTTTGGGAGGGGTAGAAAACATTGTGGGAAAAGGAGAAAATGCTGGTAACCAGGATTTTCTCCTTTTCCCACAATGTTTTCAAAAGGCTTCTTTCTCAGGGTCATGAAAACCCGGGATTGTGTGGTAAAGGGTTAAGCTCCAAAGGGAGGAAATCCTCCTAACCCTTTACCGCACGGCAGAATTTTAGACTCATCCAAATTGAATGCATTTGAAGACAATAATTTAAAATTAATGTTGCTCAAATGATAAGATTGGTCTTTGATCGTCTTTGAAATGCTAGAAAACAATGTGGGGAAAGGAGAAAATACCCATGTACCAGCATTTTCTCCTTTTCCAACAATGTTTTCAAAAGAATTTTTTCTCAAGGTCATAAAAAGTTGGGACCGTGGGGTAAAGGGTTAAAGGAGGAAAAATGACACCCCTGCTATTATGGGGTATGTTTAAATTTGGAAGTATGTTTTCCTGACAGTATAAATTATGCATCTAAATACTATATTACATTAGCCTCCTTTCTTTTTTTTATTCTGTATTACAAACTGTTGCATAACCCTTTCCCAAACGACAAATTTTGGACTGGTCCAAATTGAAAGAGTTTGCGGATGACAATTTTAAATTTGATGAAAATGGCAGAAAGTTATCAAAAAGGGTAGAAAACACTGTGGGAAAAGGAGAAATTGCTCGTTACGAGCAATTTCTCCTTTTCCCACAGTGTTTTCAAACGACTTGTACTGCAGACACGTGAAAACCAGGGCTTGTTTGGGAAAGGGATAAAAGAAGCTGAATAACAAGGATTTCAAGACAGCACCATACAATCAACTCTTTACCACAAACTCTCAACTTTTAATGACCCTGAAGAAGGAGGCTTTTGAAGACATTGTGGGAAAAGGAGAAAATGCTGGTAACCAGTAGAAAACACTGTGGGAAAGGGAGAAATTGATGCTGATGAATTTTCAGACTTTTCCAAATTAAAAGTATTTGCAAATGATATAGTATCAAGTGTAGCTCAAGCAATGGAACATGTTAAAAGTGTAGAAAAAATTGTGAGAAAAGGAGAAAATGCCTGTCATCAGCATTTTCTCCTGCCCTCCCCCCCACCACCGCCAAGCCCCCGTCACTCAGTTGGTAGAGTACAGACTTGAGAACAGGAGGTCGCTGGTTCGATTCCCGGTTCGGCCAATTTCTTTCCGAGGATTGATGATAAGGCATCACAACAGGATTCATTCCACTCTCACCGCTGACCATTTCGACGATGGTTATGTGGGAAAGCAGCCAGTGGTTTGGAAAGAATATTCTGCGGAGTACTGGTAAAAAGAAACTCCAGGAAAGCATGGATAGGTGCACTGACCGCTGTGATATAACTGAAATAATGTTGAAAATGGCGTTATACACCATACAATCCTTTTCTTTTCTTTCCCCCCATTGTTTTCAAAAGGGTTTTTCCACTACAACACAAAAACTCTGAACTGTTTTATAAAGGGTCAATTTATTCAGCATTCTGAAGATTACAAAAGGTAGTTTATTATCTAAAACTGAAAGATAATAGACAAAATGCTTCAACCAACACCCATCTATCCTGTTACATGCTGCACTTAGCCCTTGAAAGTGCTCCATCAGGCTTTACTTGGAGCTCAAGATCAGCCTCTCAAAATGATTGATCTGATCGATGATCTACACTGTCTGCCACTTTGACATTGTGAAAAGAACAGCCTTGAAATTGCGACATCTGTATCTTTTGTTCTGAGTGAGAATGTCTTGCCTAAACCTTATTGCCATAATAGACTGTATCTAAATATTTAACCCTTTACCACACAATCCTGAGTTTTATCATCCCTACAGAAGAAGACTTCTGAAAACTGGACACCAACAGTTTCTCCATTTCTAACAATGCTTTCAAAAGCCTTTTCTTCAGGGTCTTTTAAGGCACAGGGTTGTGTGGCACAGGTTTAACAACAAAAACTTAGAGTTTTCTAAAATTGAAATTTGCATATGACAATTCAACTGTGGCTGGAATCATGAGATTTTGCATGGGAAGGGTCAAAAACATTGTAGGAAAAGAAGAAAATGCTGGTTACTAGCTTTTTTTCCTTTTCAAAAGATGCTTCAAAAAGCCTTCTCCAGGGTCTCTTGTCTTCAAAACATAGGCTCGTAAGGCATAGGTTTATTAGTGCTTAACCCTTTACCACACAGTCCCGACTTTTAATGACCCTAAAAGAAAAGGCTTTTGAAAACATTGTGGGAAAAGGAGAAAATGCTGGTAACCAGCATTTTCTCCTTTTCCCACAATGTTTTCTACCCTATCAGAAAGAGAAATCATCATTAAGAAGCATTTAATTTGTTGTCTGCAAATGCTTTCAATTTGGTCCATTCCAAAATTTTGTGGTTTGGTAAAGAGTTAAAAACTGGAAATTAAAAACAGTCCCAGCTCATAAGGATCTGCCCAGAAAGATGTATTTACTGAAATATATTAGGGGATATTAACTCTTTACCAGATGACAGTTAAAACTTTAGATTTATCCAAATTCAAAGCATTTGTATTAGACAAATGTGTATCAAAAGATGGAATTTGTCTCTGAAAGGTTAGAAAACATTGTTGGAAAAGGAAAAAAATGCTGGTTACCTTTTACTCTTTACCAAACAATATGATTATTTTAGACTTGTTCAAATTGAAATGATTTGCAGACAACAAATTAGGTGTGTCGAATACGATTGGATTTGCCTGCGATTGGATTTGTCCTAAGATGGTTAGAAAACATTGTGAGAAAAGTAGAAAATGCTAGTGACCAGCATTTTCCCCTATTCCCACAATGGTTTCTATAGCCCATTTCCTCAGGGTCGTTAAAACTTGGGATTGTTTGGTAAAGGGTTAACTCTCTACCACACAATCCCAAGTTTTAACAACCCTGAAGAAGAAGGCCTTTGAAAACATTGTGGGAAAAGAATAAAATGTTGGTAACTGGCTTTTTCTTCTTTTCCCAGAATGTTTTTCAAGGATCCAAGGACAGATACTGTCGTGTATGGCCCCATCTTATTTGTCGTCCATAAATGCTTTGGATTTAGACTGGTCTAAAATTTTGTTGTGTGGTAAAGAGTTAAACTTGTTAGGATGATAAATTGTTTGACCAGGTTCATCAGACTTGTTACATGCTTTCACCATAGAAGAGAGTCTTTTTTTTACTTGTCTATGACTAAGGAATTAAGGTCATTAGCTCCCACTGATCCTCAAAATACAAAATTTTCTAGACAAAAAATGGACACTGGCTTGACATTGACAGGAGTTTGTCAAAAGCCTTGCTCAGTTTGCTGGCCCACAAAAACTTTTCAATGAGATAGGAAATGTATGACAGTTTCTGATAAGCCTAGGATTGTTGCATGTCAGTCTGACAGGGAAGTAAATCCATAATAATTTGAAAGCTATTTTCCTGAATTCCAAAGCTGATTACTGGGCTTGTATATCAGTGATAGCAGATTCTACCCTTTCCCAAGCATCAGTGACCTTAATTGGGACAGCTTTGGAAAACACCGTAGCAAAAGAAGAAAATGCTTGTAACCAGCATTTTCTCTTTTTCAATCGGAGCACAATGTTTTCAACCCATCGATTAATAAAATTATAAATATGATAAGTTTAGCCATATTTAATCTGCCCTCTGAAAATGCTTTTAAGTTGTACAAGTCTAAAATCAAGTGTATGGTTAAGAGTTAACTCGTTACCAAACGGCAAAACTTTAGAGAGAAAATGTGGGAAAAGGAGAAAATGCTGGTAAGCAGCATTTTCTCCTTTTTCCACAATGTTTCCAAAAGCCTTCTCTTTCATGGTTTTTAAAAATTAGGATTGTTTGGTAAAGGGTAATTCTTTACTTCTTTACTCTGTACTACATGACAAAAATGTAGACTTGTCCAAATTGAAAGCATCTGCAGACAACAATTTCAGTGTTGCTCTAGTGGTGGAATTTGTCTTTGATTGGTTAGAAAACATTGTGGGAATAGGAGAAAATGCTGGTTACCAGCATTTTCTCCTTTTCCCACAATGTTTTCAAAAGGCTTCATTCCCAGGATCGTTAAAACTCGGGATTGTGTGGTAAAGAGTTAACAAAAATTAGCAGCAGACAACTATGAAAACAATCTTTTGAAATACAGATGATCAAAATGAATTTATCTCCCTAAAGGTTTAACGGTTTACCAAATGACAACATTTTAGACTGGTCTGAATTGAAAGCATTTGCAGACGACAAAATAAATGTCACCAATAAACTGGAAGTTTGTTTTGGGAATGGCAGAAAACATTGTGGGAAAAGGAGAAAATGCTGGCAACCAGCATTTTCTTCTTTTCCCACAATGCTTTCAAAAGGCTTCTTTCTCAGGGTCGTTAAAAGTCGGGATTGTGTGCTAAAGAGTTAACCATTTACCACACATTAATTACAAGTTTTACCTACCCTGAAGAAAAAACTCTTTGAATACATTGTGGAAAAAAGAGAAAATGCTGGTAACATTTTCTGTTTTTCCCACAATGTTTTCAACCATTTTAAAGACAAAAATCTTGTTTATGGCCACTTTTGATTTGTCTTCTGCAAATACCTCCAATTTGGTGAGTCCAGAATTTTTTGTTTAGTATGAGTTAAAGCTGTTATGCAAATTTGTTCCTGAAGGTAGAGAGGTTATGAACTGCTTTAACGCTTAACACCTCTTTCACAACTATTGCTGCCTTTCTGGACAGTGTAGATCAAGATCAGGCTGCACAAAACATCCAGCCTGATCTTTGATCTACATTGTCTGCTTTGCTGAATCATTGAAGACAAAAGCAACCATGAATTGCAATTATTTGGGGGGTATTTCTTACATGAACATTTCTGCTGGTTTTTATTTGGTGCTCTAAAGGTTAATTTTAGAGTATCTGGAGAATAAAGTACAGAAAACCCAGGTTTAGATACAATCAAGAAAATATTCTCAAAAATAGAAAAAAAACACCTTTTATATTTTGTTATAGGGTTTCGAAACTCTCCCTACATAAACAGTGACAATAATGCTGTCCACAGATAAAGGGGCTAGCAGACAGGTCTTTAATGGGTAGAAAACATTGTTGGAAGAGGAAACAAGAAATATCTTTAAAAAGGTAGTCTGCGTAAATTTGCCTGCAAATAGGCAGGGGCCCTTAACCCTTTCCCAAACGACAAATTTTGGATTGGTCCAAATTGAAAGAGTTTGCAGACGACAATTTTTGAATTTGATGAAAATGGCAGAAAGGTCTCAAAAAGGGTAGAAAACACTGTGGGAAAAGGAGAAATTGCTCGTTACGAGCAATTTCTCCTTTTCCAACAGTGTTTTCAAAAGACTTGTACTGCAGACACGTGAAAACCAGGGCTTGTTTGGGAAAGGGTTAAACATGTCTACATGTTTTACCAATCATAAATATCTATTTATTCATTTTTTATCAGTATCAAAAAGTAGGTCAAAAGCCAGCACATTCGGCTATGCTGAAAAACTGGTGGTTGCCAGCATTTTCTCATTTCTTTACCCACAATGTTTTCAAAAGCTGTCTTTGTCTGGGTATTTTCGAAAATACTGGTACATCATAGTTTGGTAAAGGGTTATAAGATAGGAGATATGCTAATTTACTGTAATTCTTGAGATAAGATTTTAAGTTATTGCAAAAATAAGAGCCCACATAGTTTTTGACTTACCTAGTTCTGTTGTTTTTGTCAATTTTCTTTTTTTACATCTTTTTAGCTCACCTTAGCACAACGTGCTAAAGGTGAGCTATTGTGATCGCCCTATGTCCCCGTCAACAATTTCTTTAAACATCTTCTTCTCCTAAACCACTGGGCCAATCTTGATGAAACTTGGCAGGGATGTTCCTTGGGTGAAGCTCTACCAAAATTGTTCAAAGAATTGAATTCCACCCACAACTCTGGTTGCCATGGCAACAAAAAGGAAAAAAAAGCAAAATCTTTGAAAATCTTCTTCTCTGAAACTAGAAGGCGCAGAGCTTTGATATTTGGTATGTAGCATCTCCTAGTGGACCTCTACCAAGTTTGTTCATTTGATGTCCCTGGGGTCAAAACTGGCCCCGCCCTGGGGGTCACAAGTTTGAGCATAGTAACAAAGAAGGAAAACTTTAAAAATCTTCTTCTCTGAAACTTGAAGGTGTAGAGCTTTGATATTTGGCATGTAGCATCTCCTAGTGGACCTCTACCAAATTTGTTAATATGATGCCCCTGGGGTCAAAACTGGCCCCGCCCCGGGGGTCACAATTTCCAACATAGGAACAAAGAAGGAAAACTTTAAAAATCTTCTTCTGTAAAACTAGAAGGCATAGAGCTTTGATATTTGGCATTAAACATCTCCTAGTGGACCTCTACCAAGTTTGTTCATATGATGCCCTTGGGGTCAAAACTGGCCCAGCCCTGGGGGTCATAAGTTCGAACATAGGAACAAAGAGGGGAAACTTTAAAAATCATCTTCTCTGAAACTGGAAGGCGTAGAGCTTTGATATTTGGTATGTAGCATTGCCTAGTGGACCTCTACTAAGTTTGTTCAAATGATGCCCCTGGGGTCAAAACTGGCCCCACCCCGGGGGTCACAAGTTTGAGCATAGTAACAAAGAAGGAAAACTTTAAAAATCTTCTTCTCTGAAACTTGAAGGCGTAGAGCTTTGATATTTGGCATGTAGTATCTCCTAAGGGACCTCTACCAAGTTTGTTCATATGATGCTCCTGGGGTCAAAACTGGCCCCGCCCCGGGGGTCACAATTTCCAACATAGGAACAAAGAAGGAAAACTTTAAAAATCTTCTTCTGTAAAACAAGAAGGCATAGAGCTTTGATATTTGGTATGTAGCATTGCCTAGTAGACCTCTACTAAGTTTGTTCATATGATGCCCTTGGGGTCAAAATTGGCCCTGCCCCGGGGGTCACAAGTTCAAACATAGGAACAAAGAAGGAAAACTTAAAATTTTTTTTTCTCTTAAATGGGAAGGCATAGAGCTTTGATATGTGGTATGTAGCATCTCCTAGTGGACTTCTACCAAGTTTGTTCCAAGGATGCTGCTTGGGTCAAGACTGGCCCCGCCCCTGGGGTCACAAGTTCGAACATAGGAACAAAGAAGGAAAACTTTAAAATTCTTCTTTTCTGAAACCGAAAGGTGTGGAGCTTTGATATTTGGTATGTTGCATCTCAGAGTGGACCTCTACCAAGTTTGTTCATATGACGCCCCTGGGTCAAAACTGGCCCCGCCCCGGGGGTTACAAGTTCGAAGATAGGAACAAAGAAGGAAAACTTTAAATTTCTTTTTCTCTTTAACGGGAAGGTGTAGAGCTTTGATATTTGGTATGTAGCATTTCCTAGTGGACCTCTACCAAGTTTGTTCATATGACGCCCCTGGGTCAAAACTGGCCCAGCCCCGGGGGTCACAAGTTCGAACATAGGAACAAAGAAGGAAAACTTTAAAATTCTTCTGTAAAACTGGAAGGCGTAGAGCTTTGATATTTGGTATGCAGTGATTCTCTTCTAAGTTTGTTTGCCCATCTAAGCGCAACAAGTTCATTGAGTTCAAAATTGGGTTATCTTGGGTCATAAACTAGGTCACTAGGTCAAATTAAAGAAATACCTTGTTGGCGCTCTCGAGGCCACATTATTTGCTCAATTGCCTTGAAAATTAGTTAGAAAGTTTGTCTTTATAAAGTCTCACATAAGATTAATTTGGGTCAACTTGGGTCATAAACTAGTTCACTTGGTCAAATTAAAGAAATACCTTGTTTGCACTCTGGAGGCCACATTTATTGCTCAAATGACCTGAAATTTGGCCAGAAAGTTTGTCTTGATGAAATACCAGATGAGTTTGGATTTGGGTCACCTTGAACCATAAACTAGGTCACTAGGTCAAAATAAAGAAATACCTTGTGGGCACTCTAGAGGCCACATTCTTTGCTTAATTGCTTTGAAAATTGGTCAGAATGTTTGTCTTTGTAAAATCTCACATGAGTCTGAATTTGGGTCAACTGGGGTCATAAACTAGGTCACTTGGTCAAATTAAAGAAATAGCTAGTGGGCACTCTAGAGGCCACATTTATTATTCATTTGATTTGAAAATTGGTTAAAATGTTTCTTTTGATATACCGTAATTTGCTTAAATTTTGGGACAGTAAAAAATAATTAATTTTTTTCGTGTCCCAATACTTTGGTCTACAAAAAATAATTATTTTGTCAGGTGTCCCAAAAATTATGGTCAAACGAGACAATCTGTCATACTGAAAGTCACTCGCCGCTAACCCGTCGAATATTGCCGACGTTCAAATATTGGAACGTCACTGATGTCAGGTTTGCAGGGTGATCTATTTTTAGACAGATTGGAATTCCACCGATCAATTTGAGCACTAAGAGTTTAAAACTTCGCTTTTTCTCATTATTTTTGTTGATTATTAATTTGTCACTCATTATTGTCTGCATCTTTGGATCGCGATGATGTTATTTTGCGTTTATAGATAAATTCACAACATATCTTACCTCCTTACATGTACGTGAGGCGAACGACGTTAATTCCACTTTGACAAGTACCTGCTCCGACCGATCTCAAATTTGATTGGTTCGTCGATCTTCGATCGATAAACCTTGGATAAAACTGTGTACCTTGATTTCTGTTTATAAACATTGAACTCGATTGACCATGAATTACACGCGTGTCAACTCTGTCAACTTCGGATGTACGGTACACACGTTATTATACACGTTATGAATCTTGGATAGAAGTTTATCACACCCTTTTTACACTTACGTCGGATTTCTTTTTTATTTAGGGTTTAAATTAGACTGTCAGGTGATCGTTTTTTTTGTCTTGAATCAGGTAAGTCCCATTGAAATCGTGAGGGTTGGGAAGCATGCAAGCTTACGACGTTAAGTGTGGAGAAATAAAACTACATAGATCTACGCGAATTAGATATTTGCAAACAAAAGTTTTCAAATGGATTGAAAGAATTTTTTTTTGTCTCTAAATAGATAATCACTGTCCCAATTCTTTGGAACAAAAAATTACCGATCTCGTTTTGCAATTTTTAATATGTCCCAAATCTTTGGGTCGTGAAAAATAATTATTTTCGCGATTTTCGATGGTGTCCCAATTCTTTGGGTGTCCCAAAACATACGCAAATTACGGTAGTCAAAGACCAGTTCAAATTTGGGTCATCTGGGGTCATAATCTAGATCACTAGGTCAAATTAAAGAAATATCTTTAGGGCACTCGAGGCCACATTTTTTGCTCAGTTGACTTGAAAATTGGTCAGAATGTTTGTCTTCATGAAATATGAGTTTGAAATTGGGTCACCTGCGGTCAAAAACTAGGTCACATGGTCAAATTAAAGAAAAAGCTTAAAGGCACTCTTCTAAGGTGAGCGACCCAGGGCCATCATGGCCCTCTTGTTTCTTGCTCTTTCTAACCTTCAAAGCACCTTTCCAGACAGTATAGATCAAGATAAAAAATTGTGCAGTCTGACAACTGATTTACACTGTCCTGTTTGCTGAAACATTAGAGGCAAGCTCTGGCAAAATGGGGTTAAATAAATCTCTGTGATGCATGATACCTAGAAAGTCGTCACATAATTATAGATTCGTAAAACCCATAGGTGCACTGATGGCTGTGATATGACCTAAGCTGTTAAAATGGCGTTATACTCCAATACAAACAAACAAAAGCTTTCAATATGGACTTGTCTAAAATATTTCGTCTTGGAAAGGGTTATCTTGTGAAGAGTTGATACAAGAAAGCCTCACTTCATTTATCTAACAATCTAGGGTTTAGTGTTATGGAATTTTATAATTATTAGGCATGGATAACTTTTAGGGTTTTAGAGCTATTTTAGATTTGTAGATTGTTCTCCCCTAAATGTCATGACATTTTTTGCCCTAGTTTCTATTTTCGATCTCTCCTCACTGTTGGCCCTTTACAACACAATCCCGACTTCTAATGACCCTAAGAAATAAGGCTTTTAGAAAACATTGTTTGTGAAGGATTTTCCAGCATTTTCTCATTTTTCCACAGTGATTTCTGTCCTTCCACAGACAAACCCAATAATTTGAGTCATGTTTAGTTTTTCGTCTGCAAATGCTTTCAGTTTGGGCTACCCCAACATTTTGTTGTCTGGTGAAGAGTAATGTAGATATGAAGACAAAAATAAACCTTACAACGACCAGCAACCTATTCTTGTATAAGCCTACCATCTTTTTACCAAACAACATGTCTTAGACTTGTCTATACTGAAAGCATTTGAAGCTGACAAATGTGTGAAATAAGAGCAAATTATAAGGGATGCATAGTTTCAGACAGAGGGAGTGATTTTGATTTTAAAATTGAAAGTATTAATCATTCTCCACTAAATTGATTCTAATGAGTACCCACAACATAGGGTTTGGAAGAGAAATAATGGATTTAGAATACCATCAGTCCCTTTTATCTGGAGCTCTGTGGGATGGAAATTAGCTGGTTGTCTCCTGCAAGTGCATTATAGGAATGAAAATGATCTGTGAACCACTTTTAGCTTACCTGAGCTCAAGTGCTCAAGTTGAGCACTAGTGATTGTGCTGTGTCTGTCGTACATCACCAGTCATGTGTTGTGCATTGTCCAGACATTATGTGTACTCTAGAGGCCACATTTTCAGTCTAATACTCATGAAACTTGGTCAGAATGTTTGTCTTGATAATATTTCAAACAAGTACGAAATTGGGTTATGTCAGACAAAAAAAGTATGTCAAAGGCCTTTCAAGAGCATATTTCATCATTTGAGTGAAATTTTATTTGTTGTCTGTGATTTTGGACAAGTCTTACTTTTTTTCATTTTGTAAAGAGTTTGGTAGAAATTTCCCTATGAACTATTCTTATATGTAGCAATTACAATGGATTTTGAATAGAACTCATTATGTATCATATTCACATACAGTGATCTGGGTCCTCCCTCCATTGTTGACAACACATTTAATCTTGCCTCACCGTGTTCCTTTGCGTTAGGTATTCTCTGAGTTATGGCCCTTTGTGTACTTGTTCAGTGATATTCATGCTTGTTGATTGTTCATGCTTGTCCTACTTCTACCCTGACCATATAGGATATTTCACTTTGAATAGAAATTGTACCTTGCGCAACATGTCCCATTGCAATTAATACTTAGTGTTCCAATGTCATTATATATGAGCCATGCTCTGTGAAAAGGGGGCTTGATGCATCTGCAAAAAGTATCACCCCAGGTCAGCCTGTGCAGGCTGATCTTTGTGGAAACGTGTGGGTATTAGTTAATTAGTCCCCTACTGGCGAAGCCAAAGGGGACCTCAGGTTTGCTGTCCGTCTGTCCATCTGTCCGTCAGTCCGGCAATTCAGTTTTCTGGACTTTTTTTCTAAACGCTGGCACATATTGAGCTGAGTTTTGGTGTGTAAGTCACCCACCATCACTTACAGATCAAGTTCGACTTTCGTTCCGGTCCACTGGTTTTTCACCGATTTACGGGCCTTGGACTTACAGAATTTCACTGATAAATCAGTTTTCCGGACTTTTTTCCTAAACGCTGGTAGGTATTGATCTCAGATTTGCTGTGTAACTCAACCACCATGACTTACAGATCATGTTCGACTTTCGATCCGGTCCACTGGTTTTTCATGGATTTACGGGTCTTGGACTTAAAACTCAACCACCATGACTTACAGATCAAGTTCGACTTTCGATCCGGTCCACTGGTTTTTCACAGATTTACGGGCCTTGGACTTACAAAATTTCACTGATAAATCAGTTTTCCGGACTTTTTTTTCTAAATGCTGGTAGATATTCACCCGACTTTGCTGTGTAAGTCAACCACCATTACTTAGAGATCAAGTTCGAGTTTCGTCCCGCTCCACTGCTTTTTCACGCATTTACGGGCCTTGGACGTACAAAATTTCACTGATAAAACCAGATTTTATCAAGACAAACATTCTGACCCTGGAGTGAAATTTCGCCTATTGACTCAGGTGAGCGATCCAGGGCCATCATGGCCCTCTTGTCTTGAAAATGTGTCAAAACGCACAGAATCATGCATCAAGGAAAACCCTGTATAGAGCTGATTTTTGGTGTGTACATTAACCACCATGACTTACACATCAAGTTCAAGTTTCGTCCTGCTCCACTGCTTTTTGACGCATTTACAGGCCTTGGACTTTAAAAATTTTACTGACATGCCAGCGATACATATGGCCGGTAGGGGACTGTGTATTGCTATGCAATACTATCAGAATGCTTGTTTAATGTATGTGAAAGGATCAGTGTACCTCATGATTCAGTTGGTTGTTAGACAAAATGGAGCCATGATCATCTGATGACTGGCTTGGTATAATGCATCGCGGAGGTGCATTAAGCTCCATTTTCCCAGAGCTCATAATATACATTCAGAAATATTACCTTGTATTTGTTAACTTACAGATAGAGTCACATCAGAATTTATTAACCTTTCTTGGCTATGCATTGTGAGAGAGAACAAAGCTAGGTTAACTCTGTACAATACAGCCAAATTTTAGACAGGTTCATATTGAAAGCATTTGTGGAAAACAAACTATATGTTACAAAAATTAGGAAAATTTTCTTTGAAATGGTAGAAAACGTTGGGAAAAGGAGAAAATGCTGGTTTCCTACAGTGTTTTCAAAAGTCCTTTTCCTTGGGGTTGTTAAAACTAGGGATTGTCTGGTAAAGGGTTAAGTCATGAACCAAGAATAGTATACAAATTGCTGACCAAGTAATTCCAAGACAAGTAACTGTGCATGACAACCAAGATTGTTTGAAGTTATTGTTACTGTTTTAGTTGGCGTTATTGATAGAGGAAACAGAATATTTTAACATTAATTTGTGTAAAAATTTATGTTCTCAATCTGTCAGGAAGCCGTTGTTCATTAGTCCTTCAACCAAACAGCAGAGGTGAAAAAACCTTACCAAATCCACTTGTCCTGAAGGATGAGTGAATTGAAAAAAGTTACTTGTCCTTCTGGTGTCACTTGTCTTACTTTTTAGTCAAAATAGCAAAAAAAATACAGATATAACCATATCTAATGGTGCTTAATTTAGCAGAAAACATATTTATATAAATGTTTTATTTCACTATTTAACTCTTTACAAAACCACAAAATATTAGACCTTTTAGACCTGTCAAAATTGAAAGCAATTGCAGGTGAGAAAATAAATGTAACTCAAAACTTGAAATTTGTTTTTGGAAGGTTAGAACACATTATGGGAAAAGGAGAAAATGCTAGATACCAGCATTTTCTCCTTTTCCCACAATGTTTTCAAAAGTCCCCTTTCTCAGTTTGGTGAAAAGTCAGAATTGTTTGGTAAAGGGTTAACCGACTTACCTTGCGGACCCAGTAAATGATGCGTTGGTAGTAATTAAATGGCATTCTAATAGCAAGTAAATGGCACCTTTTTTGTGAATTGGTAATTCTTTAGACTATGAGTATAAACAGTCTGTTTATCTAGATTTCTGCGAAGAATAAAGTTCATGATATTTTGCTAGCATTGTGTAACTATGGAAAGGTACCCAATCATCTTGCCCACCATCTTGGCCTCTACCGTTACAAGTTCTATCCTTGCTCAGTTCCAAAGTAAAGGATGATAGATGAAACATGTTGACAGAAAATGACAGACATGTGCATAACCTCAGGTGTGAATAAGAGCCATTGGGTATTGATTAACCCTTAGGCTGATAAACACAACTCAATGACCTTTTATGGACAGTGTAGATCAAGGTCAGACTGGACAAAACATGCAGTCTGATCTTGGATCTACACTGTCTGATAAGGAGATATTTTTTGCCCCCAAAATAACTTTGAGACAGAATTATTTGGGTTTTTACTATTGCCTTGAAATTTTCATTTAACTTTTCTAGCAGGTTAACGCTCTACCACACAATCCTGAGTTTTAACGACCCTGGAAAAGAAGGCTTCTAAAAACATTTTGGGAAAAGGAGTAAGTGCTTTTCCCACAATGTTTTCTTCCCATTCAGAGACCAGTCCTATCATTTTAGGCACATTTCATTTGTCACATGCAGAGGCTGGCATGAAAAACATGTCCACATTTTTTTAACCAATCACAAATTCCTATGTATAATTTCATAGCTAATACCAAGAATTAGGTAACCCACCGCCCCTCCCCCAGCTTATCTCATTACCGAATGACTAAATTTTAGGTTGGTTAGTATTTTCTCCTTTTCCCATGATGTTTTCAAAAGCCTTCCTTCGGGTCATTAAAAGTCAGGATTGTGTGGTAAAGGTTTTTTTGTAAAGGACTTCTGTTTTGTTTAATTTCAATCTATGGCTTGCATAATTCAAGTGAGTGGTCATCAGACTCCAGTTTGATATTGATGAAGATTGCTATGTTTTCTTGTCAGTACATATTATACTACGTTACTTATTATACCGCCGCAAACGAAGTTTGTGGGGGGTATACTGGAATCGGCCTGTCAGTCGGTCGGTCGGTCGGTCGGTCGGTCGGTCATGCGGTCGGTCGGGCGGTCGGTCTGTCCGCAAAATCTTGTCCGGACAACTCCTCCTACAGTTTCTGTCTGATTCACGTTAAACTTGGCAGAAGTGTTCATTAGGAGCTGTAGATGTGCAAGACACACATTTTGTAAAAATTCCATCAAGAATTACTGAGTTATTGCCCCTGATTTGACTTAAAAATGCTTGTCCGGACAACTCCTCCTACAGTTTCTGTCTGATTAACTTTAAACTTGGCAGAAGTGTTCATTAGGAGCTGTAGATGTGCAAGACACACATTTTGTAAAAATTCCATCAAGAATTACTGAGTTATTGCCCCTGATTTGACTTAAAAATGCTTGTCCGGACAACTCCTCCTACAGTTTCTGTCTGATTCACTTTAAACTTGGCATAAGTGTTCATTAGGAGCTGTAGATGTGCAAGACACACATTTTGTAAAAATTCCATCAAGAATTACTGAGTTATTGCCCCTGATTTGACTTAAAAATGCTTGTTCGGACAACTCCTCCTACAGTTTCTGTCTGATTCACTTTAAACTTGGCATAAGTGTTCATTAGGAGCTGTAGATGTGCAAGACACACATTTTGTAAAAATTCCATCAAGAATTACTGAGTTATTGCCCCTGATTTGACTTAAAAATGCTTGTCCGGACAACTCCTCCTACAGTTTCTGTCTGATTCACTTTAAACTTGGCATAAGTGTTCATTAGGAGCTGTAGATGTGCAAGACACACATTTTGTAAAAATTCTATGAAGAATTAATGAGTTATTGCCCCTGATTTGACTTAAAAATGCTTGTCCGGACAACTCCTCCTACAGTTTCTGTCTGATTCACTTTAAACTTGGCAGAAGTGTTCATTAGGAGCTGTAGATGTGCAAGACACACATTTTGTAAAAATTCCGTCAAGAATTACTGAGTTATTGCCCCTGATTTGACTTAAAAATGCTTGTCCGGACAACTCCTCCTACAGTTTCTGTCTGATTCACTTTAAACTTGGCATAAGTGTTCATTAGGAGTTGTAGATGTGCAAGACGCAACTTTCGTGAAAATTCTATGAAGAATTAATGAGTTATTGCCCCTGATTTGACTTAAAAATGCTTGTCCGGACAACTCCTCCTACAATTTCAGTCCGATTCGCTTTATACTTGGCAGAAGTGTCCATTTGGAGTTGTAGATGTGCAAGACACACATTTTGTAAAAATTCCATCAAGAATTACTGAGTTATTGCCCCTGATTTGACTTAAAAATCCTTGTCCGGACAAGTCCTCCTACAGTGTCTGTCTGATTCACTTTAAGTAGGTCTTTTCTGTCATATGTATAGTTGGCCAACATTATGCGAAAAGGCACCTTTGGACATTTGCAACAAGTTTGGATCCAGACCAGCCGCTGTGTCTCAGACATATTATCAGATCATGGTCTGCACTTTTTTACACTCATTTAGTTTTGTGTCCAATTAAATTGATACTTTGCATAAATATTCACCAGGAGCAGTAGAGGTTCAAGATGCATTTTTCTCAAATGTTTGCCAAATTAATTACCCCTGAATTTACTCAAAACTTCTTGTCCAGAGAACTATTCCTTCAGTTTAAGTCTTATTCACTTGATATTTGTCATGATATTCACCAGGGGCCCGTTTTACTAAGGTAGTTACGAACAAAATTTTCGTAAGTTTTTACATAACTCTAAAGAAGTGTGTTTTACTAAAAAGGTTCGTAACTGATTCAAGCGTAGGTTTTTGCCTAACTTTACGAACAAAAAATCCTGCCTTAACTTTTGCGTAAGTGTTGCCGATATCAGCGGGGTTCGAACTAGTTAGAATAATTAATCAAGAAACAATTGGAGTAAAAATATGGATTGGCGAAGCACAGAATTCGGTAGAATTAGATCATCCTGGATGACATTTAACTCTTAATAAGGCGATTTCTGCAGTTTGTGAAAACTATTTTTTCACTGTTGCATGAAGGTCACGGCAAACTCTTGCGAGTGTTTCATCTGTTTCGCCTGCACTAGGTCAGAGCCCAACAATGCCTTGTGAAAAATTTCATGTTAACGGTAATCAGGGTTCGCTCTGGGTCTAAAAAAGTTGTCGCCAGCTCTTTCGCCAAATGAAAAAAGTTGGGGCCAATCTGGGGACAGTTGGGGCCAAAAATTCAGGGTCAGAAAGCCAATAGTCCTTAAATAATCGTTTTGCAACTTTTGAAGGCATGCCGAGTTGGCTAGATTCACTTTCATTATCTGAGTCATCGGCTTTACGTTTTCTCACAGACATAGTCACATAGCGATCCATTTTTACACAGAAAGAAAGAGCTAAAAAGTTACCTATTTATACAAAATCGGGAAATAATTGACTCGTGATTGTTTTTTGGACTTACTGAGTAGCGTCCTTTAATTAAAAGCCGGCATCTAATTACCACATTAATCTGTTGTATTAAACAACGATTACTTACCTTTTCGGACTTTCATGCCATGCGGTGTTCAGTTAACAATTATACAATCTACGGCCATTAATCGATGTGATAATAGACCAATTTGTCAAAGTGTTGAAATTGTCCTTATTGCTAAGAAACACCGCTATCGATGCAAAATGTGTCATAAACTTACAACAATCAATATTGCAGCAAGCGTGTAAACACCATCGACAGTTAGTCAAACCTATCAACCAATCAGCGTACGTCAAATCTCCTTTGGTTCTTATCGGAGGCGTTGTCATGACGCGTGACATTCACATGATGTGCTGGCGACTCGAATAAACAATGTCATTGAACTCGCTTAGCTCGCAAACGCTTACGACAATGAATTTCAAAAGAATTTCTTTTTGGGGCCAGCTTGAAAAAAAGTTGTCGCCACGCATTTTCGCCAAATGAAAAAGTCTTGCACCAAATTTTTATTTTTGTCGCAATTGGCGACAATGGCGATCGGCAGCGCGAACCCTGCGGTAATTCCACTGAGGATCGAACCCAGAATCTCTAAATCAAAAACGGAATCCAACAATATATGAGCATCGAGCCTCGGACAACCCTACCGATGTTGCTATTCAACAGCCGAGCCCAGTAGCTCAGTCGGTATACGTACAAGACTTGAGAACAGGAGGTCGCTGGTTCGATCCCCGGCTCGGCCAATTTCTTTCGGAGGATTGATGATAGTCATTGCGAAAGGATTCATTCCTCTTTCACCGCTGACCATTGTTTCGACGATGGTTATGTTGGAAAGCTGCCAGTGGCTTGGAAAGAATATTGTGCGGAGTACTGGTAACAGAAACTCCAGGAAAGCATGGATAGGTGCACTGGCCGCCGCGATATAACTGAAATAATGTTGAAAACGGCGTTAAACACCATACAATCAATACAATGCTATTCAACAATTACATCAATTTATAAGAAAACAAATAGTATTTTTAAACGTTACATCTGTACCCTATTGCTTTATATCACTAATTAGACAAGACCAAGTGAGCATTGGATTAACCCTTAAGCTGCAGAACGTGCAGTCTGATCTGAATCTTCATTGGCCGATACAGAGATAATTTCTTCCAAAATGACTTTGAAATAACAACATTTGAGTTTTTACTATCAACTTGAAAGTCTAATTTCACTGGTTTAGAAGGATAAGGGTTAAAGAAAGAACTAGCGATGCAGATGGTCGTTCGTATTCTGGAATTATCTTCATTTAGTTACAGGAGATGCATTGCTAGAAGAATACAGAACACATTTTGGTCGATTGATTGATTGATTGATCGATTGATTGATCGAACGGTGTTTTATGGCGCTTCCACATTATTTCAGTCATATCATACACATGGGTGTCCTGGGTTTCACCAGTGCTAGGCTAGGGCTTCCAAATGGGTTGCCCAAGGATACTCCCTTGAAAGACACAGTTAAGCTCACAATAGTCGGGTTTTTGCTACTTTGATTATCAAACTGAAAGCATCTGCAGGTGACAAAGCTGAAAGTGGAACAATTGAAACTGACGTTCTTTGCCAAGGTAGAAAACATTGTGGAAAAAGTAGAAAATGTTGATTACCAGCCTTTTCTACTTTTCCCACAATGTTTTCAAAAGACCTCTACCTCAGGGTCGGGGGTCGTGTGGTAAAGGGATAAAGATTGGGTGTCTGTTTGGAATCGGTCGATGGACCTGAATCAAAATATAAATTTGTTATTGAAGTGTCAGTTTTCATACTGATTTTCAGTTGTACCGTATCCTGTATTTTCTGTGTCGATTTTATGTGTGTGTTGAGTCAGTTGTGTTTCTAATCTTTCTAAAATTGTGGTCACATTTGCAACAGTATTTACTATCTTGAAACAAAATTCAGTAATATATATATTCATTACAAGGTAGTGTCTTGACTGATATGTTTACACGTCACAATAAAAGAGCGAACAGTCCCCGGACGAAAAGTGATCTGAGAACAACGAGGCAAGCGACGGGAAAACGGGCTTTCTTTACAGTATTTCCATACATACATCTATATCACTACTGTTATAAAGATATTTTTATTCCATAATCAAGTCATTTCACGTGCTGTATCTTAAAATTTAGATAAAGTTCCATTCCTAGCGAGAACTCAGAGTGTCTGATTTATATACCTCCAATTGGAGAGTTAAGAAAAGTTTACGAAAATACTTACGCAAGCTTTGTAAAACGCACTTAAGAATTTCGTAACTTTTTGCGTAAGTGAAAACTTACGAAAAAACTTACGTAAATTTTAGTAAAACGGGGCCCAGGAGCAGTAGATGTGCAAAGCACAAATTTCATGAGTGTTGGCCTAATGATTACGGAGTTATTGCCCCTAAATTGACATTGCAGAGTTATTGCCCCTTTGACATGAAATATAGGGGCGGGGGTATTTATCACCTTCAGTGATAGTTATTCTAGTTGATACTTGTTTATTTCAGTCTATAGACTACAGAAGTCAAGTGAACATGCTGTTATGATTGTTGTTTGTTCATTTTAGTCTATAAGCTATATACCAGTAAGTTAAGTGAACATGTTGTTATTGGTTGATGTTTGTTTATTTTAGTCCATTGCCCACGGAAGTCAAGAGAACATAACTATTAATGATTTATGTTTGACTTTTTTTTTTGCAGTCTATGGACTACATAGTTCAAGAGAACAAGCAAATGACTGATGTTTGTTCATTTCAGTTTATAAACTACAAAGTCAAGCGAATATGTTGTTAATGGTTGATTTTTTCTTTTTCATTTTAGTCTGTAGACTCCTAAAGTCAAGAGAATATCTTGTTAATATTGATATTTGTTCATTTTGGTCTGAAAACTACAAAAGTCAGAAGAACATGTTGTAATTAGACAATGTTAGTTCATTTTGGTCTCTTCAGTATGAAAGTCAAGTGAACATGTAAATGTTTTGTTTGTTTATTTCAGTCTATAGACAACATAAACCAATTGAACATGTCATTATTGGTTGATGTTTGTGATTTTAGTCTATAGAAGTCAATTGAACATAATTGTTGTTGTTTGTTCATTTTAGTCTATAGACTATATTAGTCAAGTGAACATGTTAATGGTTTGTGTTTGTTTAAGTCTATAGAAAACATAAGTCATGAAAACATGTTGTTAATTTATGATTGATGGTTGTTCATTTCAGTTTGTAACCTCCTGAAGTCCATGAACTTGTTGTTAATAGTTGATGTTGGTTCATTTAAGTCTATACACTACAGAAGTCAGGTGAAGATGTTAATGATTTATGTTTGTTTATTTCAGTCTACAGACTGCATGAATTAAGTGACTAGTAACCAGACTGTGGTTTAAAATTGATAATGCTTCATGTTTGTGTATTTCAGTCCATAGACTACATATTAACCCTTTACCAAACAACAAAATTTTAGACTGGACCAAATTGAAAGCATTTGCAGACGACAAATTAAGCGAAGCTTAAATGGTGATTTATGTATTGGATAGGGTAGAAAACATTGTGGGAAAAGGATAAAATGCTGGTTACCAGCATTTTCTCTTTTTCCCACAATGTTTTCAAAAGGCTTTTTATTCAGGGTCGTTAAAACTCGGGATTGTGTGGTGAAGAATTAAGCCAAATGAACAATATGTTTTGTTTACTTTCATTCCGTACAGTGTGTGAGCCAAGTGAACAGATATAAGATAGTGATTTAGTATTGTTGATGATTTATGTTTTGTTTGATTGTAGTCTTATATTTTAGAATATAGCTAATTCAACATGTTAATGACTTATGTTTATTTCAGTCTATAGATTAATAAGCCAAGTAAAAAGGAATTGGGCTAGTTTAGTTTTGTTAATGATATTTTTTTTCTGTATTTTCAGTCTGTAGACTACATAAGTGAAGTGAATACATTGTTAACCCTTTCCCAAACGACAAATTTTAGACTCTTTCAAATTCAAAACATCTGCAGACAACAAATTCAAAGTCGGTACAAATGTGCTTAAGCTCTCTGATCGGGTAGAAAACATTGTGGGAAAAGGAGAAAATGCTGGTTACTAGCATTTTCTCCTTTTCCCACAATGTTTTCAAAAGTCTTCTTTCCCAGGGTCTCGAAAACCAGGGATTGTTTGCTAAAGGGTTAATAATTACATCAGAAGTAAGGAGAACAGTTTATGATGTATCTATATTTGTTTATTTTCAGTCTATAGACTACATAAGTCAAGTGAATGGTAATCAGACTGTCGCTATCAAAGAGGCATTGTCAGAGAATGTTGTAGACAAAGATTTGTTCACTCAGTGTTCAGAGTAAGTTGTTTTTTGTGCCATTGAAAATTAATGTCCTCTTGGGTGTATACTGGAATCAACCTGTCCTGCTGTCCATCTGTGCATCTCAGCGTGCATATAGGTATATTTGAAGCATACTGAAACTTTATGTGACAATCTACCAGTAACTACAGATCTGCTAATTGTAATTTTCAGGTGTCTTTCCTAAAGTTTTCAAATATAGTAAAACTTGTTTCAGTAGCCACCCCTATTTGGCAGGCAACCTGTGTTAACTCTTAACCACATGACAAAATTTTAGACCAGTCCAAATTGAAAGCATTTGCAGATAACAAATTAAATGCAACTTAAGAATTCAAATTTGTTTTGGAAAGGGCAGAAAACATAATGGGAAAAGGAGAAAATGCTGGTTACCAGCATTTTTCCTTTTCCCACGATGTTTTCAAAAGCTTTTTTTCTCAGGGTCGTTAAAACTCGGGATCGTGTGGTAAAGAGTTAAACAAGCATATCTAAAATTCCCAGAGGAGGCAAGTATGTTGACAGGTATCTGTGCTAAGCAAGCACCTGTCTTAAGCAAGTGCATGTGAATGTAAAGTTTGTTTTCTCTATCAAAGCAATTGGGATGATTATGAACTCATCTTAATTCTTTGCAGTAATCCAGTCTTCAACGGGATTTATTTGCTAATCCAGAAAGTGTAGATCAAGACCAGGTCGTCTTCTTTGCCAGATATTCGGACTTGAAGTTCAGTATCTGCTTGTTTATCCCTATACCACACAATGCTGCTTTTTAACAACCCTTGGAAAGAAGCCTTTTGAAAACATTGTTGGAAAAGGAGAAAATGCTGGTAACTAGCATTTTCTCCTTTTCCCACAATGTCTCTACCTTATCAAAGAAAAATTGCACCATTTGAGCCAGATTGTCGTCTGCAAGTACTCTCAATTTGGACAAGGCTAAAATTTTGTTGTCTGGTAAAGTGTTATAAGTACTTCACTATGAATATTCATTTCAGTTGATTTGGTTAGGGCTACACCATATAGTTTTTTGATTGAAATATTTGAAATAAAGAAAAACTTGAATAAATGTTCTTATAATTAAACTACAATTTTAATTATTTATTGCAAGAATTCTGAAATTTGTTATACACACATTCTTTGTTGTTATAGATTTTTTGTGTGTGCAAGTGACACAATACCCATCTTAACTCTTTACAGCACAATCCCGACTTTTAAAGACCCCAAGGTAATGGACTTTTGAAAACATTGTGGGTAAAAGAGATAATGCTGGTAACCAGCTTTTTCTCCTTTTCCCACGTTTCCTACCCTTTTAAACAAAGATTTCCTAATTAGTGCAACACTTAGTTTGTCGTCTGCAATTGTTTTCAATTTGGACCAGTCTAAGATCTTGTCTTTTGGTAAAGAGTCAAGTATAAACTGAATGTGATAAGTTTGACATCCACCTGGACCAATAGATATTCAAAGAGGGATTGTGCAGGTTAATAATCAGATAATTATATGTTACCTTTTATCAGGTTGCTATCATAATTAAATTACACTACATTTAAACCACTATGTTTATGTTTTCAATAAAATAGAATGAGCCAGTATTGGCTAACAAATACAACAGTCATCACATTCACATTATATAATGACACTTCTTGGTTTCCCAAATGTAAATGTTTATGAAATTATCTACTTGACTGTACCCTTTTCCAAACAATTCTGAATTTTAATGACTCTGCGGAAGAACGTTTTTGAAAGCATTGTTAGAAAAAGGAGAAAATGCTGGTAACCAGCATTTTCTCCTTTTCCAACAATGTTTTCTACCCTTTCCTTGACAAATTTCATCTGTGAATGCTTTCAGTTTGGACTAGTCTAACATTTTGTCGTCTGGTAAAGAGTTAAGTATGTGAGAAGTTGTCAGTGTACAACCACTTTCCCTATCACTGCTTGATTTCAAGTGTTTCGTGGTCAAATGGACCTGCATATCTGAAGTCCTTTTTTCTCATTTAGATAATGTTTGGCTCATTAAAATGGCCTTTTTAGATTTTTAGCTCCACTGGCCGAAGGCCAGCGGGCTTATGTCATGGCCTGGTGTCCGTTGTGCGTCCGTGCGTTAACTTTTATTTCAAACATCTTCTTCTCTGAAATTACCCATCCAATTTTCGTGAAACTTCACAGAAATGATCCTGCCATGGTCCTCTTCAGATTTCTTGAAAGAATTTGATTCCTTCAAAAACTCTGGTTGCCATGGCAACAAAACTGAAAAATATTGGAAATCTTTAAAAATCTTCTTGTCTGAAACCATAAGGCATAGGGCTACCAAATTTGGCATATAGCTTTATGTAGCAGACCTCTATCAAGTTTCTTCAAATTATAGCCCTGGGGTCAAAATTGGCTCTGCCCCAGGGGTCACAAATTTTACATAGGCTTATATAGAGAAAACTTTAAAAATCTTCCTGTACCTAGCCATAAGGCCTAGAGCTACCAAATTTTGCATGTAGCTCAGCCCTGGGGTCAAAATTGGCCCAGCTGTAGGGGTCACAAGTTTTACATGGGCATACATAGTGACAACTTAAGAAATCTTCCTGTTTTGATTTTTTTTTTTTTTTTTTTTTGAAATTAGCCTTGCATCAGTGGTCTTATGTTTTACAGAGGCTTCATATGGACAAAACTTGAAAATCACTGTATTTATAACCATACAGCATAGACTTGTATTATTTTGGCATGTGGCTTTATCTTGTGGACTTCTACCAGGGTTCAAGTAATTATAGCTCTGGGATCAAAAATGGCTTTGCCTTGCGGGTCTCAACTTTCACATGGGCTTTACAGAGAAAACTTTGTAAGTCTTCATTTTGAAACCATTTGCCTCAGAATTGAAATGTTTAGTATTTATGGTTTATAAGCCAGTGGAGCGATACAGGGCCATCATGGCCCTTTTGTTATAATCTCCCAAACTTCAGAAAAGATTTGTCACTGAATTAAGTATGGTGATAGGTGGCAAACTAATGGGCTACATAGCTGAATGAGGTATTTTTAGATTTTGGGCCAGAACCTCACATGATCATTAACACATGTCAATGATGTTGGATCGTTTTCAAATAAGTGCATAATGACAATGTATTTAATCTTATAAAAATACAAGGAATTATCAATAGCAAAGCTGGAAACCTGTAATTTGAAGGTCATGGTGACACCTAATTACTGAATGTAACCAGTTTCTTAGCACAGGAAAGTATGTAAAATATTATTTATCGAAAAACTTTATTGAAAAGATTTAGGTCAGAGCAAAAGAATCTAAAAAGGCCCCTTTAACCCTTTCCCAAACGACAAATTTTGGACTGGTCCAAATTGAAAGAGTTTGCAGACGACAATTTCAAATTTGATGAAAATGGCAGAAAGTTTTCAAAAAGGGTAGAAAACACTGTGGGAAAAGGAGAAATTGCTTGTTACGAGCAATTTCTCCTTTTCCCACAGTGTTTTCGAAAGACTTGTACTGCAGACACGTGGAAACCAGGGCTTGTTTGGAAAAGGGTTCAGCACACTGTTGTAAGAAATACTGCCATGTTGACTGTTTTCAAAGAAAATGTGTAGGTATTGTCATAGCCATGTTATTGTCTATGTCATCTTTGTGCAAAGATTTGGACATTTTATGCTCTCTCATTACTGAAGATCATTACTTCAAACTGGAGCTAGTTGTTTACTCAGCTCCAAAGGACAACATTTTAGAATAGTCCAAATTCAAACCAAATGCAGGAAACAAATGTGAATCAAATAATTGAGGAGAAAACATCATGGAAAAAGGAGGAATGATGGTTACCAGCATGGCCACCGGCATTTTCTCCTTTTTCCAACAATGTTTTCAAAACCCTTCATCTGTAGGATGGTGAAAACCCAGGATTGTTTAGTGGTAAAGTGTTAACTGATAAAAAGGGAACCCATATGAGAAGGAAAAGTAACTGGCAAATATTTTTGGCACAGTTATGTCCCTTTTTTAAACCTTAAACCTATCCCAAACCACACATTTTGGACTCTTTCAACTTCAAAACTTCTGCAGATGGCAAATTCAAAACTGGTACAAATAAGCTAAAGCTCCCTGATAGGGTAGAAAACATTGTGGGAAAAGGAGAAAATGCTGGCATACAGCATTTTGTCCTTTTCCCACTGTGTTTTCTACCCCTGGATTCAACCATTTGAGCCACATTTATTTCTTGTCTGCATATGCTTTCAGTTTTGACTAGTCTTGAATTTGTCTCCTGGTTTGATTTAGGGAACAGATATTATATGAGGTGGATTTATTGTTGGAGCGTCCAAGGGCATGATACTTCAGAGCCCTAGCCTAGTTCTGGGGAAACCCAGGACAAACATGAATATGTGAGCTGTCACCGTGATATGACTGAAATAATATTTAAAGCAGTGTAAAGCACCATCCAGTAAATTAGTCATTATGTGTGTTCATGTCTCTTTTCAGGTTAGTCAAAGAACATCTACAGAAAGACCCATTTCAGGAATTTTTAGAAAGTATTTATTTTAAGCGATATTTACAATGGAAATGGTTAGAAAGGTAAGTTTTTGAAGTATTGGTTCTGTACAACACCCTCCATTGTTTTAACCCTTTCCCAAAATGACAAATTTTAGACTGGTCCAAATTGAAAGAGTTTGCAGACAACAATTTTAAATTTAATGAAAATGACAGAAAGTTCTCCAAAAAGGTAGAAAACACTGTGGGAAAAGGAGAAATTGCTCGTTATGAGCAATTTCTCCTTTTCCCACAGTGTTTTCAAAAGACTTGTACTGCAGACACATGAAAACCAGGGCTTGTTTGGGAAAGGGTTAACTCTCTACCATATGACAAAATGTTAGGCTTGTCCTAATTGAAAGGGCTTGCAGATGCCAATTTAGACAAGACAAATTTTTGATGCATAGCATCAAAGAAGCCGGCAATTTTTTTGTTACCATCAATGAGAGAGGTGCTTTAGGAATAACTCGCTTATCAGAAGTTGTGTTACTTTTAAATTAAAAATTCTGGAGAATAAGACTAAGAATGTTCTTAAGAATGGTTGGTGAATACAGACCCAGTAGAAAATTTTACCGACTGCAACAATTTGGGGGCTAATTAAGATTTTTTTTTTGCTGTGAATCCTATTTTTTGTTTAACTCTTTACCAAACGACAAACTTTTAGACTAGTCCAAATTAAAAGCATTTGCAGACAACAAAATAGATGTGACTCAAAAATTGAAATTTGTTTTGGAAAGGCTAGAAAACATTGTGGGAAAAGGTGAAAATGCTGGTCACCAGCATTTTCTCCTTTTTCCACAATGTTTTCATAATGCCTCTTTCTCAGGGTTGTTAAAACACGGGATGGTGTGGTAAAGAGTTAAACACTAATATAAACTTCACTATTTTTCCTGCATGCATTCGGAAATTTACATTCAGTAAACAGGAATGGTGCAATTTTGCTCTTCAGATAAAAGCATGGTCATTTTGGATTATGTATTTTCTCAATTTTGACAAGATCAAAATACTGTTATCATTCTTACATGAATATGATCCTACATACCGTAGTCAGACCTCCAGGTAAGAGGGAGTGATAGTATTCTAAATCCATTATTTCCCTTCCAAACCCTATGTTGTGGGTACTCATTAGAATCGTCTCGATGAGACGATTCTAATGAGTACCCATAACATGGGGTTTAGTGGAGATTGATTAATATTTTCAATTTTGAAATCAAAATCACTCCCTCTATCTGGAGCTCTGCCGTAGCTGATGCATATTATTGCATGATCACTTGACATTCCAACCAGCCTTCACAAAATTTTAGCCAACAGCTAAAAAACCTTTACCAAACAATTACATGTTCTAATTAATGACCCTGAAGAAAAAGGCTTCTGAAACCATTGCGAGAAAAGTATAAAATGCTTGTCACAAGCATTTTCTCCTTTTCCACAATGCTTTCTATCATTTCAGAGCCAAATCTCATCATTATAGAACAGAACAGAACATATATTTTAATAGACGTGTACAAGTGTACATAGTCAAAATTACATGTTATATTCAACAAAACATTTGTCAAGGTCTCTCTCTGGCTCTCTTTATAACCAAATCTAAATTTGTCGTCTGCAACTGCTTTGAATTTGGACAATACTGTCCAAAATTTTAGCCCTGTCCAAGTTGAAAGCATTTGCAGACGACAATTTCAATGTGGCTAAAATGATTGCAATTGTTCTGAAAGGTTAGAAAACATTGTGGGAAAAGGAGAAAATGCTGGTTACCAGCATTTTCTGCTTTTCCAACAATGTTTTCAAAAGGCTTCTTTCTCAGGGTCGTTAAAAGTCGGGATTATGTGGTAAAGATTTAATCCTTTACTAAACAATTATATGTTCTAGTGACCCTGAAGAAAAAAGCTTCTGCAACCATTGCAGTAAAAGTATAAAATGCTTATCTCAAGCATTTCTTCCTTTTCCTACAATGCTTTCTACCATTTTAGTGACAAATCTCATCATTGTAACCAAATTGGATTTGTCGTCTGCAGCTGCTTTGAATTTGGACAAGTTCTAAATTCTGTTGTAGGGTACAGAGTTAAGAGGCTAACTAGTCCATTGAAGAAGTACCATCAATTTGTTTTTCCTTTGCTTCTTGCTTTATTTCTTGATTCTTAGCTATTGCCTTACTAAACTGAGCAATAAAATATTTTCAAGTTTGGTTTGACTATGAAAATCTGAATAGCCCCCTTACAATGTAATAGTTGAACATGTAAATGAGCCATGCTCTGGCAAAAGGGGCTTTAATGCATCTCCGTGATCCATGATACCAAGCAAGCCATCACATAATTAAGGATCAACAATACATGTAGCCTCTTTTTTAATACAATCAACTTAATTATCAGGTAGACTGGTCCTTAAATATACAGAAAATTTACCAATAGCGAAAAGTTTCAGCCCAGGTCAGCCTGCACAGTCCAAGCGGGCTGACTTGGGTTGATACTTTTCCCAGATTCATTAAGACCCTTTTTTCACAGAGCATGGCTCAAGTGCAATGATGTACAACATCAGTCAAAAGCTGTCGAGGGTCATTTATAACTAGGTGCAAAACCCAAGTTTGGCTGGAGCCCTAAAGCCACAAAAATAAGTGCAATACCCTTAAATGCTACATCAAAAGTTCCATTTCATTTCCTTTCAAGCCTTACTTTAGACCTTTGAAAGGGTAGAAAACATTGTATGAAAAAGAGAAAATGATGGTAACCAGCATTTTGTCCTCCTCCAACTACGTTTCAATAGTATTCTTCCTCAGGGTTATTAAAACATATGAGACATGCTCTGGCAAAAGGGGACTTAATGTATCTCTGTCATCCATAATTCAAGCAAGTCATCACATATTTATGGATCCATAAAATCCATTTTGTCTAGCAACCAACTGAAACGTGAGGTACATTGGTTTTTGACATGCAGAAAAATTACCAAAGCAAAAAGTGTCAGTCAAAGTTAGCCTGCGCGGAGTGCGCAGGCTTACCTGGGCCAATACTTTCTGCAAATACATTAAGCCCCCTTTTCACAGAGCATGGCTCATAAATAAATGCCCAAGGATTTAGTGTGTCTCAATTGTGCTCTAAGTATGCAAGGCTTGTCACAACAAAGGTACATTCTTACAAAAAAGTATGTATAAGAAATGTGTTTTTCAAAATTTTGATTTTTTTTACCAAAATATGTGGAAGAGCAGCTTTAATTGCAAGCGTACCGCTTTGTTATTTTCACGTGATGAAAACAAAAACTGAGGTGTGTTCTTTAGAGCGAGATTTTAGGCCTCTCAATAAGATTTTAATCGGGATATCTCGCGCAATTTAGTCGAAATTTTTCAGTGTTGCGCGAGATATCCCGATTAAAATCTTATTGAGCGTTTTTAGAAATAAGAGTTCAAATACAAAATCTGTAGTTTCCATGCTCGCAATTTTTGTGAACAGCACAAGGAAAAAAAATGCGCTAATCTACTTACACGTAGTAGTATCAGGGGAGGTAACCAGTCCATACTAGTTTAAGAAGAGTTACGCTGCCTGTGGGGTCAATCATTAATCAGTTAGTAAATAAATATCTATAAATACGAAATCTTTACTTTTCATGCTCGAAATTCATCTCAACAGTTCATACAAAAAAATGCATAATTTTGAGCTTAATAGCAACATACTATTAAAAGTATTTGAGTGAATATGTTGGAAAAGTTGTGCAATGATGTATCCCAAAATTCCCCATGTGCGTTAAAAAAAAGCATTCCAATTGGAAGCCGGCTTCAAGAGCCGGCTTCCAATAAGCCCAAAATGGTAATTTGAAAAACATTGTAGGACATGGAGAAAAAGCTGGTTACCAGCATTTTCTCTTTTTCCAGCAATGTTTTCAAAGGCCTTCTTCCCCAGGGTCTTTAAAACTTGGGATTATGTGATAAGGGTTAACCCTTTGCCGCACAATGCCGCCTTTTAACGACCTGGAAGAGAAGCCTTTTGAAAACATTGTGGGAAAAGGAGAAAATGCTGGTAACCAGCATTTTCTCCTTTTCCCCCATTGTTTTCTACCCTATCAAAGAAAACTTGCACCATTTGAGCCCCATTGAAATTGTCGTCTTGAAATGCTTTCAATTTGGACAAGGCTAAAATTTTGTCTTGTGGTAATGGGTTAAGTGCTTCTTCTAGACTTTGATACTTCTGATTGAAGTTTGATAAGTGAAATAAAATCTTTATCTATTACCTGTGTTTATGTTGATGCACAAGATAAGTGGAATATTTTGGTATAAAAACATAATAAAGCAGAGCATTGTTTTATGAGTTTAAAATTGGTTCTTTCAATGCAAAAATATCACCAAACTCTACCGAAAAACAAAATTTTTGACTTGGCCGAATTGAAAGCATCTATACATGATAAAAGAAATGGGAATAAAAAATTGAAATTGGTTTTCAGTAAGGTAGAAAACATAATGGAAAGAGGAGAAAATACTGGTTACCAGCATTTTCACCTTTTTCCACAACATTTTCAAAAGTCATCTTCTCTAGGGTCGTTAAAACTCGGAATTTTTTGGTAGTTTTTCTAGGACTTTCATCTGTAGCTTGCAGGAGATTTATGCACCCCATGCCTACCCCCATCCCCCTGTAAGCCTAAGTAGCTTGGTAAAGTACATAGCTTGTGATCCAGTTTTTATGAGCTTGAGCCCCAGCTTGGGCAAGCCCTTCTAGAGGATTGATGCTAGTCATTGTGACAGGATTCATATCTGTCTCACATCTGGACATTATATTGATGGTGTTTGTGTGGAAAGGCTGCCATTGGCTTGGAAAGAGTGTAGTGCTAGGAGCAAGTAAAAGAAACTTCAGGAACACATAGATAATAATTATTATGTGAAAAAGCACAGGGATTATAACTAAAATAGTTTTGAGAGCTTTGGCAAAAAACAAACAAACAACCTGTAAGAACATAGCTGAGGATTATTTACTGGGTTCTCTATGTCTGTCTTTCTGTCCACTTATCCCAGGGTTTTCATTTTGAAATGAAGCAACCGATTGATTGACAAAAACAACAGGCTGAGGGTCAAGGGGGCCGCCTAGGCTTTGGTGTCCATGATAAACGTATCATCGCCTACGATTGGATAATTGGATGCAAGTATCCAATGAATGACTGCGTAACATTCATAAACCAATTGTTTCTGGTTTCGCGGTAAAATTGAACCGGTGTCGCTGTACAGTTACCAACGCGTGAAATATTTTCGATATAAACAAGGTGATCGATTTTTCAAAGATCCAGCAAAAACAACCGATTAAAGGCCGATTTCAACCGATGTTTTTGATCGGCAATCGGCTTTAAATGAAAACCCTGTTATCCATCTGTCTATCTGGAAGAAATATAGTTTTGCCTTGCTAAATCAGAGGCATTTTGACATAGAATGATGACCATACATGCAGTTGGTCACTCTTCTTGCTGAGTGTAGTTATATAGTAAAAAGACTTCTTAACCCTTTGCCGAGCCCCAGGAGCGCAGTTGGTAGTGCACAGGACCTTAGAATGGGGGGGGGGGGGGTCTCTGGTTCAATACTCAGCTCTGCTAATTTCTTTCTGAGGGTTGATGTTTGACATTACAACAGGATTTATTCCTCTTTCACTACTGATCACTTTTTTGGATGATGGTTATGTGGGAAAGCAGCCAGTGGCTTGGAAAGAATATTGTGCAGAGTACTGGTTAAAGAAAATCCAGGAAAGCATGGATAGGTGCTCAGGCTGCCACAAATCATTCCAATCAACCAACCAACCAACCAACCAATCAATCAATCAATCAATCAATCGATCGTTTGAACTTGTGATTGTGTGGTAAAGGTTTACATGTGGCTCAAGTAATAGACTGTCTTTTAAAAAGGAAGAAAACATTTTCGAAAAAGAAGAAAATGCTAGTAATCATTTAACCCTTTCCCAAATGATAAATTTTAGACTGGTCCAATTTGAAAGAGTTTGCAGACGACAATTTTAAATTTTATGAAAATGACAGAAAGTTCTCCAAAAGGGTAGAAAACACTGTGGGATAAGGAGAAATTGCTCGTTATGAGCAATTTCTCCTTTTCCCACATTGTTTTCAAAAGACTTGTACTTCAGACACGTGAAAACCAGGGCTTGTTTGGGAAAGGGTTAAATATTAAACAGTTTAACTTCTCTCTGGCAAAGGGGGCTCAATGCATCTCTGTGATGCACTATACAGAGCAAGTCATCATATCATTATGGATACATAAAATCCATCTAGTCTAACACCCAATTGTATTACGAGATAGAATGGTCCTTTGACATGCAGAAAATTGACTAATAGCAAAAAGTATCCACCCAGGTCAGCCTGCGCGGACTGCACAGGCTGACTGTGGTTGAAACTTTTTGTAAATGCATTAAGCCCCCTTTTCACAGATCATGGCTCATATGATTAAATGCACCGGAGACATGTGATACAGGGGGACTGGGTTACAGAGTAATGCAATTAACAGGAGTTTGCCACTGCTCTGCTTTGCCATTACATGTATTCTGTTTAAGATTCCTAAAAAAAAATCAAGGCAATTGAAATCGGCCCATTCTCCTTATTGTGCGTAAGTGCTCATCAAAGATAATTTTTATATTATCAAATATTTATGTATTTTACTTGTTGGGTTTTTGTGAAACAGTTTAACGCTTTAACACACACGAAAATTTTAGACCCATCCAAATTGACAGCATTAGCAGACAACAGTTACATTGTGGCTCTTATGATGTGATTTTTCATTGATAGGGTAGAAAACATTGTGAGAAAAGGAGAAAATGCTGGTTACCAGCATTTTCTCCTTTTCCCACAATGTTTTCAAAAGGCTTCTTCCTCAGCGTCGTTAAAAGTCAGCATTGTGTGGTAAAGGGTTAAAAGAACGTTTACAAGACAATATCCTTGATCAGACAGTATTGTTTTGAAATAAAAGTATCTTCTTTTTTTTATCTACGAAAGGATTGTATAACATATATATGGAAAAATAAAGATTAACTGATAAAAGATAGTGCTGCTGATATTTAACATCTGCAGTTATTACAAAACAGAATTTCATAACCATTTCACCATGCGGATGCATTTCATAGTGCAACTAAGTCATGCATTTTGAAACGGTACATGACAAGATGAGTAATTTCTTGAAATAGTTTACCCATCACTAAACAATCCTGAATTCTAATGATCCTATGGAAAAAGACTTTTGAAAACACTGTGGGACATGGAGAAAAGGCTGGTAGCCAGCAATTTCTCCATTTCCCACAATGTTTTCTTTCCTTTTCAAAGACAAATTTCATCATTTTAGCCTGTTGATTTGTTGGCTGCAAATGCTTTAAATTTGGATGAGTTTAATAATTCCTTGTATAGATAAGAGATAAGATACTACCTGCTAAGGGCCACTACAGTTAGGTTTTGTGAATAATCAGATAAATCATTCTGCAATTTAACTCTTTACCAAACGACAAAATCTTAGACTGGTCCAAATTGAAAGAATTGGCAGATGACAAATAAGTTAGCTGAAATGGTTGTAATTATCTGTGAACATGTAGAAATTCTTGTGGAAAGAGAGGAAAATGCTGGTTGCCAGCATTTTCTCTGTTTTGCAGAAGGTTTTTGTAAGTTTTTTTTCCCCGGGGTCCTTAATTCTAGGGATTGTGTGGTATATAGTGAACCCTTTACCTCATAATCCTGAGGTGGAACAATCCTGAGAAAGAAACTATTTGAAAACATTGCGGGGAAAAAGGAGAAAAAAGCTGGTAACCAACATTTTCTCCTTTTTCCACAATGTTTTCTAACCTTTCAACAACAAATCCAATTGCTTGAGCCACATTTGATTTGTTGTCTGCAAATCCTTTAGACTTGGACAAGTCTAAAAATTTTTTGTCTAGTAAAGAGCTGCTTTCTGACCTTGGATCTACCAATAAACAGTTCATTAATTAAATTTTTTACACATTCTGCATGAATTTACATGTACTTTATTTGTTTGTTTTCTAACTCAGAGTTACGGAATAATTAACCCTTTACCGCATAATGCCGCCTTTTAACACCCCTGGAAAAGAAGCCTTTTGAAAACATTGTGGGAAAAGGAGAAAATGCTGGTAACCAGCATTTTCTCCTTTTCCCACAATGTTTTCTACCCTATCAAAGAAAAATTGCACCGTTTGAGCCACGTTGAAATTGTCGACTGCAAATGCTTTCAATTTGGACTAGTCCAAAATTTTGTCGTCAGGTAAGGGGTTAAATCATTTTTAACTCCACTAGCATAGTTATTGAATTGCCAAGCACCTGAGCATGCATCTTGTTGGATAAGAAATAAACAAAGCATGACTTAGTTATTTGAGTGGCAGTCTGGCCTAGATGAGTATAATGCATATTCGTGATGCATTGTACTAAGCAGTTCATCACATATAATAGATCCATAAAATCCATTTTTCTAACATCTGACTGAATAATGAGGTAGAATGGTCCTTGGACATGCAGGCAATCGACCAAATAGCAAAAAGTTTTAACTCATGTCAGCCTGCACGGACTGCACATCCTTACATGAGTTGATACTCCCTCCCCACCACCCACCCCGCGGCATTCAACCCCCTCCCCCCCTTTCCAAGGCCAAATAGTATGATTTATATTGTCAAAATTTACATAAAATTATAGATCAATGATTTTCACATACATGCTACTCTTCATTTCAGCCAACCAGTTACAAAGAATACATTCAGAATGTATCGAGTGTTAGGGAAAGGAGGATTCGGGGAGGTTTGCGCTTGTCAAGTCAGGGCAACAGGGAAAATGTACGCCTGCAAAAAACTCGAGAAGAAAAGAATCAAAAAGAGGAACGGGGAGGCAATGGCATTAAATGAGAAACAGATTCTTCAAAAAATTAATTCCAGATTTGTTGTAAGTATTTCCTAAAGAAAGTAGATTATTTTACCCTGTCAAAATGACTAGTTTCGGGGCCTAAAATGGTTTCAGCCTGTTGGTATCTGTACATGCGCATGGGCATGTTTGAGACATTCAACAACATTAGCAACAATTTTGCTGCCATTGTGTTTGAAATTTGGTATAACAATTAGTCCTTAGAGCATCAGATGAAACCAACAGAAATTTTCATCATGGAAATTTGTACAGCCTGATCTTGATCTACACTGGCTGCAGAGGCAACATTAGTCTTGAAAGGCCCTTTAATCCTTTACCACACAATCCCGACTTTTAACGACCCCAAGGAAGAAGGCTTTTGAAAACATTGTGGGAAAAGGAGAAAGTGCTGGTAACCAGCATTTTCTCCTTTTCCCACAATGTTTTCTACTGGATCAAAGAGAGAAATCATCATTCTAGCAACATTTGTCTTCTGCAAACGCTTGCAATTTGGACCAATCCCAAATTTTGTCGTTTGGTAAAGAGTTGACCCTTTACCACACAACCCAGAGTTTTCACGCCTTTTGAAACCTTGTGGGAAAAGGAGCAAATGCTGGTAACCAGCATTTTCTCCTTCTCCCACAATGTTTTCTACCCTATCAAAGACAAATTTCATGTTTTGAGTAACATTTATATTTGTCGTCGGCAAATGTTTTCAATTTGGACATATCTAAAATTTTATAGTCTGGTATATATTTAAGGGTGAACCCCAAACTGGATGTTCAAGATGCAATTTTAAGAGGTTTGAAATTGAGCATTTAGGAAAAGCCTCTCTTTTAACTTCCTTGTGTATGATGTTTAACCCTTTACCACTCGATCCCGAGTTTTAACAACCCTCAAGGAAAAAGCCTTTCCACAATGTATTCTGCCTTTCCAAGCACAAAATTCAAGGTTTGGGCCACATTTATTTGTTGTCTGCAATTGCTTTCAATTCAGATTTGCCCAAATTTTGTTGTTAGGCAAGGAGTTAACAGTTTTCAACATTATTACCAGCATTTTCTCCTTTTCCCACAATGATTTCAAAAGGCTTCTTTCAAAGGGTCATTAAAAGGCAGCAATGTGCGATAAAGGGTTGAAAATCATAAAACAGCTTCAAACAAGCAAACTATGTTGCTTTGATTTTGTCTGATTTTCATGTTTTGCTTCTTTTCCAGGTTAGTTTAGCCTATGCATTTGAGAGCAAAGATGCTCTGTGTTTAGTATTGACAATAATGAATGGAGGTGATTTAAAGTTTCATATTCATAATATGGGAAATCATCCAGGATTTGATGAAGAACGTGCTATTTTTTACGCTGCAGAAATAACCTGTGGACTTGAAAACTTACATAGTGAAAGAATTGTTTATAGGTAAGTACCACCATATACCTGTAAACTCTTTACTAGATTGCCGTATGTTAGGCTTTTCCAAGTTGAAAGCATTTACAGACAACAAACTTAACCCTTTACCAAACAATCCCGACTTCTAACGACCCTGTGAAAGGAACTTTTTGAAAAAATTGTGGGAAAAGGAGAAAATGCTGGTAACATTTTTTCTACCCTTCCCAAAACAAATTTCGATTTGAAAGTTGCATTTATTTTATCGTCAGCAAATGCTTTAATTTCAACCAGTCTAAAATTTTGTCATTTGGTAAAGGGTTAATGTGGCTCAAATGATGGGATTTGTTTGTGATAGGATAGAAAACTATCTGGGGAAAGCAGAATATTGGTTTAAAAAAAAAAAATGAATCTTAAGATGAAAGTTGGAAACCTTAATACGTAGTTTTACAGTTCATTTTTCTGCTAGTGACTGGAACTTTGGTAGACCTTGCTGTAACATCTTGTCAGACTCTTATATTATCAATACTTTATACCCTTTACCAATACAGTCCCAACCTTGAGACAAAAATCTTTTGAAAAATTTGTGGGAAAAGGAGAAAATGCTGGTAACCAGTATGTCTGCAAAAATCAACTAAAAACTGTTTTTAATACTTTAACCATTAAAAAAAAAAGTTCACATAACTAACAGAAAGGATTTAAACCTTTATTGAATGGAGTTTATTTAAAGCTAGGAGTAAATGAACAAAATGGGCAAACATTTGAGGAAAATATTCTTTCTCGTTTACATTTACTATATGGAAAATATTGCTGGAAAAGGAGTTATTACTTGTGAAAAGCATTGCTGCTTTACACACAATGTTTTCCTACGCTACTGGCAGCAGGGACATCGAAAGTTACATTTGTATGGTGTCATTAATATTTTTTTTTTCTCTTCAGAGATTTGAAACCTGAAAATATTCTTCTAGATGACAATGGTAAGACTTTGTATTAGATTTTATATATGCCTTTCGTCCACAGAAAGAATTTTTCTTTTATGCTTTTCAGTAGTTTATAGAAATCTTACAGTGATTTATATCCTTATAATTCACCGGTGAATGTTATAATTCACAGGTGAATGTTATAACTTTTATTTTTGACATGCCAAGGATATTTTCAGAATTTGAATGAAATTTTAGTGGGTGAATGTCACGTTTTATGACGTGGTCAACATCACTCATGACGTCATTATTACAGCTAGTCTTATCAGACTATATTTTTTACGATGAGCAAAATATTAGGCGTAAAAAGAAAGGTTAAAGTGAAGACCATAAAAGAAATGGGATAATTGTTTGTTTCAGTGTCTGATCGAAATTTCTTTCATCTTGTGATAAGCAAAGGTCATATTTTCACTCGATGAAAGAGATTTCGATCATACAACGGAACAGACAATTATCTTCTATATTTTATGTTGCACAGCATTGCACTTAGTTATTTTGGGCCTTTAGTTATTTTCCATTCAATACTCAACTTGAAGTCAGCATTCTGATTACTGTCTGATCAGTTGATATACAACATCTTGGCCAATCAGATAGCTCGTTTTGGATCTAAGAATTAGAAAGAAATTCAGAGTGATTGGTGAATATACATGTATTCCCAAAGCCGAGCCTTATAGTTAAGTCAGTAGCAGACAGGACTTGAAACCAGTGGTTGCTGGTATGAATTTCCAGCTCAGCCAACATCTTTCCAAGAATTGAAAACAATCAATGCAACAGAATTCATGTCTCTTTCACCGCTGATCATTGTTTTGACAAAAGTTATGTTGGAAAGTAGTGATTGGCTTTGGAAGAATATCCTGTTAAGAATTGGTAAAAGAAATTCCACAAAAGCATGGAAAGGTGTACTTGCTGCTGAAATATAGCTGAAATAATGTTGAAAGTGGGGTTAAATACTATACAACAAAGCAAACTAAACTGTGATTATTTCATGTCAGAGAGTAAAGTGTAGGAAAAGGGTGTAATTAGACAAGTATTATTTCACCACAAATTCTTGTGAAATTGCGGAAATTGTAAAGTGAGTCAATTTGTGAGAGTCGTAATTATTATATTATCAAACCTTTACCAAGCAATCCCGAGTTTGAACAACCCAGTTGAAGAAGGCTTTTGAAAACATTGTGGAAAAAGAAGTTGCATTTTCTCCTTTTTTCCCCAGTGTTTTCTGCGCTTTCAAAGGCAAATCCCACAATTTGAACCATGTCTGATTTGTCTTCTTCAGATGCTTTGAATTTGGATAAGTCCAAAATTGTGTTGTTTGGTAAAGAGTTAACCCTTTACCACACAATCCTGACTTTTAGGGACCCAAAGAAAGAAAGAAACCTTTTGAAAACACTGTGGGATAGAGAGAAAATGAGGTAACCAGCATTTTCTCCTTTTCCCACAAGGTTTTCTGCCCTTTCAAGAACATATTACTTGATTTGTCTTCTGCAAATGCTTTGAATTTGGACAAGTCAAAAATTTTATTGTTTGGTAAAGGGACAAAGCATTATAATCCTTGTTGTTTCTCTCTGTGTAAGGTTAACCCTTTACCATATGAAAAAAAAAAGTCTTGTCCAAACTCAAAGCAGTTGTAGACTACCAATGACTACAAATTATAGAAGCTAAAATGATAAAATTTGTCTCTGAAGGAATAGAAAACATGGTAAGAAAAGGAGAAAATGGTTGCTCCCAGCATTGTTGCCTTCCCCCTTTCTTTTTTCATAAGTCCTTCCTCTTCAGGGACATGAAAAAACATGGATGTGAGACGTGGAATAGTTGTTTAATCCTGTACCACACAATCTGGAGTTTTAAAGACCCTGACAAAGAAGTCTTTTGAAAACATTTTGGGAAAAGGAGAAAATGCTGGTAGCCAGCATTTTCTCCTTTTCCCACAATGTTTTCTACCCTTCCAAAAGCCAATTTTCATTTGTGAGTCACAATTATTTTGTGTTGTCTGCAAATGTTTTCAGTTTGGGCAAGTATAAAATTTTGTTGTGTGGTAAAGGGTTAAGGGTTAAAAAACCCTTTCGTTGCATAATAATTCAATTAGGTCCCAGGAGCTTTGGTATGCAATAATTGAGAAGAAACAATTATTATACACTGTACTCTTAGCATGCAGGGAACTTTGGGTGCTGCTGCAAACAATGTACAGCAAGATCAGACCTCACAGGAATATTGAGTCTGTCTGAACCTGGATCAACTTAGATATTTTGTCAGATAGTGTGTCTAAAACAGCCACAGGTCTTTACCAAAAGATAGAATTTCAAACACAACCAAATTGAGAGCATTTGCAGATGACAAATCAAATGCTGCCCCAATGATGGGACATTGAAGGGGTAGAAAGCATTGTGGGAAAGGAGAAAGGGCTGGTTACCAGCATTTTCTATTCTACCCACAATGCTTTCAATTCAAAAACTGCCTTCCTGTGGGTCATAAAAACTCAAGATTGTGTGGTAAAGGAATAACCTTTATGCTAAATGAATGAATTGGACAGTTTCAGTATGTGCAAAAGATGCAGATACAGCAGTGTCAAGGTTTTTCTGATCAGAATATCTGGTAAAGTAGGAGAGACTCCAGATCCAAGTTAAGAATGCATATTCTGTACAGTCTGATCTCAATATACACTGTCCAGCAGGTTTAGTACTTTACTAAACATTCCTGTGTTTTAATGATCCTGAGGGAGATAGCTTTTTAAAACATTGTGGAAAACATAGGAAATGCTGGTAACCAGCACTTCTGTTTTTCCCCTTAATGTTTTCTACTCTTTGAAAGACATATTCCATCATTTGAAGCCCATTTAATTTGTTGTCTGCAATTCCTTTAAATTTGGTTGAGTCTCATATATTATCATGTGGTAAAGAGTTAAGGGTTAAAAATAGTGATATGTGGATCCTTCGTATGAACAATAAATGTCCATTGAATGTATTGTTTGAGCTCATAATGAATTGTCATTAACCCTTTACCAGACAAAATTTTAGACTTGCCCAAATTGAAAGCATTTGCAGATGACAATTTCGGTGTGGTTCATATGCTGCAATTTTCTCTTGATAGGGTAGAAAACATTGTGGGAAAAGGAGAAAATGCTAGTTACCAGCATTTTCTCCTTTTCCCACTATGTTTTCAAAAGGCTTCTTTCCCAGGGTCATTAGAAGGCGGCATTGTGCGGTAAAGGGTTAATGCTGTTAAGCTGTTATTCATCTATTTAATGTCTTTGTAGGTCATGTAAGAATATCAGACCTTGGTCTAGCTGTAGAGATACCTGAGGGAGAATCCATTAAAGGCAGGGTTGGAACTGTCGGCTATATGGGTGAGAAAATCTTTACTCATTTCCATACAACAAAATTTTTAAACTAACCAACATGGAAAATATTTGAGCCATGGTCTAGTAAAAGGGGGCTTAATGCATCTTCGTGATGCATTATACCAAGCAAGCCATCTCATAATTACGGTATGGATCATAAAATCTGTTTTGTTTAACACTGGACTATATCATGTGGTACTATGGTCCTTGGACATGCAGAAAATTTACTAGAGGCAAAAAGTTTGGACCCATGTCAGCTTTGGTGGACTGCACAGGCTTGCATGGGTGGATACTTTTTGCAGATGTATTAAGCTTCCTTGTCACAGAGCATGGCTCATTTGCAGAGGACAGTATGGCTCATATGGTGGGCTTGTTAGTGATCCCAATATGACTGTGGATGTTGACCTGCCGTAAAACTTCATTCATTCATTCACTCATATGATGAGATTTGTGTTTGTAAAGGGTAGAAAATATTGTCGAAAAAGGAGAAAATTCTGGTTAATAGAATTTTCTTCTTTTCCTACATTGTTTTCAAAACCTCTTCCTTTTTAGCTCAGCTGTTTTTGAAGAAAATGTAGAGGTATTGTCATAGACCTGGGATCGTTGTCTGCATTGTTGAACAAAAAGTTTTACATTTTATAATTATAATATCTATGTTATTACTGAAGATATTTGCCTCAAACTTAGACAAGTGATTGATTATCAGAAGGGGAACCTGTAAAACAAGGGCAGGTAACCATCAAATTGTTGTTGACAGAGCTATGCCCCCTTTTCAACTTTGAATTGTCTTTGAAAATCAAGCATCTGCACCCAAGCGTTGGCACCTTCGTGCGGTGCTCTTGTTTTGGTAAAAACACAAGGTGTGTTTACAGTATCACAATATCTGTACCAAAAACAAGATTGAGATCTATTCCTTTGTTATGACCATAGTTACTTCAATTTTTAATGTAGCCCCTGAGGTAGTGAAGAATGAGAAGTATACATTTAGCCCTGATTGGTGGGGACTTGGCTGCTTGATTTATGAAATGATCGAAGGCAAGGTAAGAAATAACCCCTCTTACAATCCTCGTTTCTCTGTGTCCATTACCCTTGGCCTCATCTTTCTGATTATATTTCATTCTATCTTTGCACCATCCTGTTTCTGGCTTTGTTTTTCTGTGCTGTTTATGTTCTTTCCTTCAGCTACAGAATTTTTACTTGTTGCCTCCTGACAATATAAGCTGCAGGCACTTTTAAACATCCTCTGCTAGATGGTTTTGCAACTTCTGATCTATAATTTGTGAAATATCGTTATGTGATGAAAAGAATCTGACATTCATTGGCTTTTCAGATAAAATTTTATTAAACTAGTCCAAAGAAATGTTATTAAGCTTGCCAAAGGCTCACTTAATAACATTTCTTCCTAGACTTGTTTAATAAGATTTTATCTCAAATGCCAACTCTTGTCAGGTCCTGTATTTCTGTACTTTTGTTCAATTCTTGTTAATGTAGCAGTTTTGATTATTTAAAGTAACACAGAAAATTTTTTCATGCATCATTTAACTAGTGGACGATTTTTGCTTTTGGACCCTCAAATAAATAAGGTGAGAGTTCACAGGATTCCCAGACCTCAAAGTTGAGGGAAAACTCTGATTCTGAAATTACATTCCAAATGAGTGTAAAATGCATTTTAAATGAGTCAAAGTAAATTCAAAATTAATAAACCCTTTACCACATGGCAGAATTTTAGAGCTGTCCAAATCCAAAGCATATGTATACACCAAATTAGATGTGGCTAAAATTGTGAAAGTTGGCTCTGATGGGATAGAAAACATCGTGGAAAAAGGAGAAAATGCTGGTTACCAGCATTTTCTCCTTTTCCCACAATGTTTTCAAAAGCCTTCTTTCTCAGGGTCATTAAAACTCGGGATTGTGTGATAAAGGGTTACTGTAAACCGGGAAATGTTCGCGACAAGAAATGTCCGCATTTTTTTCCTCACGGGCTTATTCGCAACAATTTAACTTAGCGATCACGAGGGGGGTCGCGAAATTAGCGAAACATTTCTCGCTTAGAACGAAATCATAAATACTGTACACTGACCTTTCTTCGTGACTCGGCATTACAGGTGACATCTACTTATCAATTTCGATTTAAATGTATGAGTGAACAGTTTTAAGTCAGAATTGTTCATTCAACTGAGATCGTATTATAATAGTATGTGTGCAACATGTATCAGTAGGTATATCTTTATCAAAATGTCCATACGTAGATTTCTAACTCCACAAGTTCTGTCACGTTTACAATTGTCGTCTCAAAACTCTTTCAATTGGGGTAGTCCAAATTTTCTTACGTGTGAAAGGGTTAAAGCAAGCAGTATTGTATGATATGATCGAGATTACAAACTTACAGTTAGTTTGTAACACTTTATATTTCTGTGGTGAACATCTCACCTTTTCACGTTGTTGGTCACAACCTATAGTGAGAAGTCAATCCCCATGACGACGTCAATTATTGTAAACCACGCGGACACTAGATTAACACTTTACCAGATGGCAAATTTTCAGACTGGTCCAAATGGATTTGGGTAGGGTAGAAAACATTGTAGAAAAAGGAGAAAATGATGGTTACCACGATCTGTCCGGAAACGCACAAATTAAGGATGAAGTGAAACGCCAGTTTACTTTGTGGTGTTCAGACATTGTTGGGAAACAATTGGAAAAGGGTGGCTCTGTTGAAAAACTTGATATTGACTTAAAGCTATCGACAGTTAAGCCCATTCACGCACAATGGATGATCCGGGACTGTGAAAAGATTAAAAATGGAACAGACGTAATCAAATCTGGCTGGTATCGTTCGGGAATATTAGAAAAGTAATTCACAATGAACACAACCTTGGTGGTTTGATAGACAATCATTTAATTAAATAACAGACAGTTTGCATATTGACAAGATATTTCACATGGCGTAAATAAACACTATCCCCTGAACTGTAAGTAAACACCTTGAACAGAGACTAATGTTCGCGATTTCATGAATTCTGGCTGATTCGCGGCAGATTATGTTCGCGTCACATACCCTGTTGCGAATCTCGCTAACATAAAAAGCGCGAAATGACTTCCTGGTTTACAGTAATTTACATTCTTATTCAGCATGTCAAGAAGATATGACATGATATATAATTACAGGCTCCATTTCGGGCAAGAAAAGAGAAAGTAAAAAGGGAGGAAGTAGACAGAAGAGTTAAAGAAGACAAGGAGACCTACTCATCAAAGTTCTCAGAAGATTGTCGGTCTATATGTTCAATGGTAGGTTATTTATTCCCTGTAGTTTTCAATCCTAGGGTCCAGAGAACCTTGCACATCCGAGTGGAAATGAGTGTAAAAAAAGTTTGCCTAATGATCTAGCAATCCTGGATCAAACCTGTTGCTTTGTTTGTTTGTTTGTATTGGAATTTAACACCGTTTTAACAGCTTAGGTCATATCACGGCAGTCAGTGCACATAGGCATGTGTCTTCTGACTTTTTCATACTGGTACTGACACAACCTTCATTCCAAGTCTTTGACTACTTTTCCTAAATGAATCAGAGATGAGAGGCGAAAAATTGCTGGAAAGAAAGTTTGCCCCTCAGGTCACGAGTCTGATACACTAACAACTAAGCTACCTGGGTGGGCAAACCTGTTGCTTACATCATCCCAGCAAAATGGGTAGTAATTGTTTCCCTATCTTGCACAGCAGCGGCATAATGCTAGATCTAGTAGAAATCTAGGAAACATACAAATAAGTGAACTGTGGCTTTGATATTACTGAAATACTATTGACTTAGGTGATAAACATCATTGAATCAAATAAAGCACTGGAGTGGAAGCAGCATACCTGTTGACGGCTAAATCTGATTGGTATAGCTCAGATTCTGGAATAGTCAGTGGTCTGTATTCACCAACCATTCTTGATAATATTCTAAGTCTAATTCCCAATAATTGCTGAACTCTTTACCACAGGGTGAAATGTTAGACTTGTCCAGATTGAAAACATTTGCAGACGACAAAATAAAAGTGACTCAAAATGTGAATCTTGCTGTTGGGAGGGTAGAAAACATTGTGGAAAATGGAGAAAATGCTGGTTACCAGCATTTTTCTCCTTTTCCCACATTGTTTTCAAAAGCCCTTTTCACAAGGGTCTTTAAAAGTCAGGCTTGTTTGATAAAGGGTTAAAGTTCAAGGTGACACAATTTCTGAATGGATAAATGAAACATTGTGTTTTGGCCAGTTAGAAATTTTGTTACTTTAGATAGAAAATTTTGTCAATTGGTAAAGGGTTAAGTTATTTTTTGTGACTGGTCTAGCTTATTATTGTTTTTGTTTCCATCAAAAAGAGTTGATAATTATTTGTATTTTCAGACAGAAAGCATATTTTGATCCACATCAAGTTTGTCATCTGCAAATGCTTTCAATTGGTCAAGTCTAAAATTTTATTTGTTGGTAAAGAGTTAATCCTTTACCAAACAACCATGTCTTTTCATGACCCTATGGGAGAAAGCTTCTGAAAAAAGTAAAGGAAAAAAAATTAAATGCTGGTCACCAGGATTTTTTCTCTCTTCCCTCAATTTTTTCTACCTTTTGAAAGACAAAGTGCAATGTTTGTGCCATATAAAAATAATTGTTTTCAATATTGATGAGCCTGAAATTTTGTCAATTGGTGCAGGGTTAAATTATTTTTTGTTTCTTGTTGAGTTTATTATAGCTTTTGTTTTCTACTAAGAGAGTTGATATTTGTGTGTCTTTTCAGTTGTTAGAAAAAGACCCAAAGAAGAGATTAGGCTGTTCAGAAAGCGGTGCTAAAGATGTTAAAGAACATTTGTTTTTCAAAAATATCAATTTTAAGCGGTTGCAAGCAGGACGATGTGACCCACCTTTTTTTCCAGATGTAAGTGCCGAAGTTGACAGGCATGATAGTGGATAGATGAAGGAAGAGAGAAAGACAGAGAGAGAGAGAGGCTTTACCACTAGCCACTTTAGCAATTACTTTTACTTTTTTTGAAAACATTGAAAGTAAGGGAAAGTAGATAATGCTGGCAACTATCACTGTTTGCCACAGTTTGAAAGAAAAATCCATTTGATTCATTTAGCACTCTGAGGGGTTAAATTAGAGGAAAAAGGCAATATTTGCTGTGATAAGGAACCAGTCATCACTGAGTGGTAAGGAATCATTCCTGTTGCGATGATAAGAAATAATTCCTCTCTCAGTGATAAATATTAACTTGACTGTTATTTTACAAGAAGGCAACCTCTGTGAATGCTTATGATAGGTACTGGTCAAGCTAATAGAGGTAGCAGTGATAAAACTGTAAAACTTCACTGTATCACAGCAAAGACCGATCAATTCAGTAATTTACAAGCATGAAGACTAAAGTTGGAAAAGGAGAAAATGGTGATATCAAGCATTGCTTTCAGCATTTTCAGTGCATGCAATGTTTTCTTCCCTTTGAAAGACACTCTCATCTTGTGAGCTTCTTTTAAGTATTCGTCTGCTCTCTGTGTGGACAAGTCTAAAGTTTTCTTTTCTGGCAAGCAGTTACCTCTGAATCAAACATGAGCCATGCTCTGTGAAAAAGGGGTTTTATTCATCTGCAAAAAGTAGTCTGTGCTGGCTGACCTGGGTTGAAACTTTCTGCTGCTGGTCAATTTTCTGCATGTCATAGGACCATTTGACCTCATGACTCAGTTGTGAGACAAAATTGATTTTATGGATCCATAATTATGTTATTACTTGCTTGGTACATGCATAGTGTATCATGGAGATACACTAACCCTTTCCCACTCAATCCTGAGTTTTGACAACCCAGAGAAAGAAGCCTTTTGAAAACATTGTGGGAAAAGGAGGAAATGCTGGTGACCAGCATTTTCGCCTTTTCCCACAATGTTTTTTACCCTTCCTAAAACAAATTTCAATTTTTGAGTCACATTTATATTGTCGTCTGAAAATGCTTTCAATTTGGACCAGTCTAAAATTTTGTTGTGTGGTAAAGAGTTAAACCCACTTTTCCACAAGCAGCACTCCTGTATGAGCCATGCTCTGTGAATAGGGGGATTAATGCATCTCTGCGATGCATCATACCAAGTGAGACATCACATCATTAGGGATTTGTAAAAATCATGTCTAACAACAGACAGTATCACAAGATAGACTGATCCTATGACATACAGAAAATTGACCAATAATGAAAAGTTTCGGCCCAGGTCAACCTGGGTGGACTGCACAGGCTGACCTCTGTCTATACTTTTTGCAGATGCATTAAGCCCCCGTTTCACAGAGCATGGCTCATATATATATAGTACCACTTTGAGCTGTCTTGATTTTGAAGGCATAGTTCAGGTCTATTCGTCGAGAAGAGGTGATAATCACAAGGCTCCAAATCGGACATTCTCGGTTTACACACTCCTGGCTTTTAACCAGAGAAGATGCACCAGAATGTATTCAATGCAACGAACACCTTACAATAAAACATATTTTATTAGATTGCATTGACTTTCAACCAATTCGTGAGAAATACTACAATGTTGACAGTATGCACAACCCCTTTGAAACAGTCAACATTGATTCAATTATTACCTTCATCAAAGAGATTGGTCTATACAACAAGCTGTGATATTTTCTTAATTAACTTTTTAAGCCGTTGTGTAAACTCATATTTCTACTCCTTAAACCTTTTTATCTCCAGTTGCATCTCCTTAATGGGAGGATTACCTCTTTTGAGGGCATCTTATCTCATTGGAGACGGGACCTCTTTAATGGGAGTATTTTGATCCCATTGGAGGCTCCACCCTTTCTCTATTCACATTCTTAACTTTTTCATCTAAAACTTTGAGTAGGCAGGGATTGCCCAGCCATTCAATATTATATTTTATGCACATTATCAGTTACACATAACCTTTCATCATTTAAAGACTTTTTCTTATCATTTTAAGACTGTTCAAATTTTTTATCACAGTCTTAAGTTTGCATCTCTTAATGGGCGGATTACCTCTTTTGAGGGCATCTTATCTCATTGGAGACATTCATTCTTCATTTAAAGACTCCTTTATTGTGGCGCCGCATGAGCGGTGGCACTATATTTTTATTCGGTTTTGTAAAGTGCCTATGGAGGCAGCCATATTGAACTGGTACCATGCTTTGTTTTAACATCCACCTATATCTACTGTACTTTGATTACCAGATCGGGGTCCATAATAACTTTTTTATTTATTTGTGGGGATTTATTTTTTTGTTTTTGTATATTGCACTTTCATTGTTAGATGGATAAAAACACGGATCGTAGAGATATCAACATTTTCCTTTCGAAAAATAAAAAATGCATTTCGAATAATAACTCACGTGATCAAAAATTATCTGTCACAAATTTTCGAAGCCACCATTTTAAATATCTTACGCTGGAAAAGGTTAAGAGGCATTTTCAAGCTCTTTGACCCTAGAGCACCCTATGTGGTACTTGTTATCAATTTAAGACTGTTCAAATCCTTTTTTCGCAATCTTAACATCATTATTCAAAACCTTTTTGTGTTAATAGGGAAGCCCTGTTGCTCAATTATATCTTTCATGCATACTAAGATCACGCATGATCATTCATAATTCAACTCTTCTACTGTCAGCATGTCTCAAATCTTTTCAGAAAAAAAATCCGCCTTAATCGTTCCTTCAACACAGATATGCGCGCTAAATGACCAAAGCTGTCAATGTGCCATAAAACAACATTCATTCATTCAGATTGTTATGTTTGTTTTACCTGCAGCCTCGAGCAGTTTACTGTAAGGATGTTTTAGATATTGAACAATTTTCCACGGTAAAGGGTGTGAACCTGGACCCCAGTGATGACACATTCTACAGCAAGTTTAATTCAGGAAGTGTATCCATACCATGGCAAACTGAGGTAATCTGATTGGCATGTAATATGATTGTTATTTGCTCGGCTTTTTCCTAAGAAAACATTGAAGTACTGTTATAGGCCAAAATTTAATTCAGGAAGTGTACCCATACCATGGCAAACTGAGGTAATCTGATTGGCTTGTAATATGGTTGTTATTTGCTCGGCTCTTTTTTAAGAAAACATTGAGGTAATGAAGTAGCCCAATTGTTGGCTCCATTTCCTGTGTTGTCTGAAAAATTTGACATTTTCTGTTATCTCTGTAATTATGAAAGATATTACATCAAACCTCAGCCAGTTGTTTCCATCAAAATGGAAATCTATAGTGTACAAGTAGGGCAGGTAATTTAACACATTTTCGATACCATAATGCTCTCTTTTCAGCTTAGAATTTTGACAGAAAAAGCACTCACAGCAGAGCATTGGCAACCATGTGCAGGGCTCTTGTTACATGTTTATATGATAATACTTTGTAAAAATACTACTTTGTGTAATTATAAAGACTGATCAATTGTTTCAATGTAGGATCTATAAAGCAAGAAGACCAGATAAATGTGGAGCTGTCTGATTCAAAAATGATTACTTCTTTAGTGAACATTACTTCTCTACTAAAACCAATGTTGTGAGTACTCATTAGAATTGACAAGACAGCTCTAATGAGTACCTATGGCATAGGTTTTAACAAAAAACTGACAAAGTATTAGCATTACTGTTTAACCCTGTATTGGGGAAAGAAAAGGTTTTACCGCACAATCCAATATGTTAATAGCATTGAAAAAAATTCTTTGGAAAACACTGTGGGAAAAGGAGAAAATGCTGGTTAACCAGCATTTTCTCCTTTTCCCACAATGTTTTTGAAAGTCTCTTTCCTCAGGATTGTTCAAATACAGGATTGTTTGATAAATGAGTGAAAGGGAAGAAATCATTATGTAAAACTTTAAGACACAGATGTCTGACAATGCTTTCAATTTGGACAAGTCTGAAATTTAGTCATTTGGTAAAGAGTAATAACAATCTTTTTTTTTTATTGTCGATTCTACACCAAGCGGTTTTTTTTTTAATCTTGATATCTGCAATTTCTAGAATTTAAACATGTTTGATTGCTTTAGGATATTCAAGATTTGTATTTAGCTCTCCTGAGCACAAAGTGCAAGGTGAGCTTTTGTGATTGTGCTGTGTCCGTTGTCAGGCATATGTCATCTAGTAAAATTCTAGACTGGTCCAGATAGAAAGTATTTGCAGACGACAAATTAAATGTGGCTCAAATATCGTAATTTGTTTTGGGAAGGGTAGATAGCATTGTGGGAAAAGAAGAAAATGCTTGTTACCTGTATTCTATCTTTTTCCCACAATGGTTTCTAAAAGGTTTTTCTTCAGGGTTCTTAAAAGTTGTGATTGTGAGGTAAAGGGTTAAATGTTGTCTGTTGTAAATGTTTTCCTAGAGTTATTGAAATAATGCCTTTGTTTCTTTAATTTAGATGATTGAAACAGAATGCTTTCAAGAGTTAAATGTGTTTGGGGAGAATTATTCACCGACTCCTGACTTGATGGCTGGGGCGCCTCCTCCTCCCCCAAGCAGAAACCTTTTTGATAGATTATTTAAACGTAGGGTAAGTATCTTACTCATTGAAATAGTGTTGCTAGACTCAATGAGTTGACTTGAGAAAATAAAGGTTAAAAAAACTATGGTTACTCTTTTGTTCAGCTAATTTACCTGGCAAAGGTATGACTTAGAATGTATTTATCCCTTTACCACAGAACAAGGTTTAGACTCTTCCAAAGTAAAAAAATCTGAAGACTACAAATTGAAAATTGCTAAAATAAGCATAAGCTCTCTGATAGGATATAAAACATTGTAGAAAAATGCAGAAAATGCGGGTTACTAGCATTTTCTACTTTTTAGCTCACCTGACCAAGAAGTGCTCAAGGTGAGCTTTTGTGATTCTACTGTGTCCGTCTTCCATTTTGCCTCATCCTTCATCCCGGCTCGTCAACATTTACCTTGTGTGCATCATAGAGGCCACATTTTCAACCACATCCTCATGAAACTTTGTCAGAATGTCTGTCTCGATAAAATCTTGGACAAGTTGGAAATAGGGTCATGTTGGGTCAAAAAGTAGGTCACTAGGCGAAATCTTAGAAAAAGGTTGTGTGCACTCTAGAGGCCACATTTTCAGCCTGATACTGATGAAACTAGGTCAGAGTATTTGTTTTGATGATATCTCATACAAGTTTGAAATTGGGTCATGTCCAATCAAAAAGTAGGTCACTGGGCCAAAACTTAGAAAAACCTTGTGTGCACTCTAAAGGCCACATTTTGAGTGTTATACTCATGAAAATAGGTCAGATTATTTGTCTTGATGATATCTCAGACATGTTTGAAATTGGGTCATGTCAGGTCAAAAAGGTCACTGTGCTAAATCTTAGAAAAACCTTGTGTGCACTCTAGAGGCCACACGTTCAGTCAGTTACTTATGAAACTTGGTCAGAATGTTTGTCTTGATGATATCTTGGATGTGATTGCAATTGGGGCATGTCGTGTCAAAGAGTAGGTCATTGTGCCAAATCTCAGAAAAACGTTGTGTACACTCAAGAGGCCACAATGTCAGCCTGATACTCGTGAAACTTGGTCAGAATGTATGTCTTGATAATATCTTGACAAGTTTGAAATTGGGTTACATCAGAGCAGAAAGTAGGTCACTGGGCCGAATCTTAGAAAAACCTTATGTTACCCATAGAGGTCACATTTTCAGCCTGATACTCTTGAAACTTTGTCAAAACATTTGTCGTGGTGATATCTTGGACAAGTTCGAAATAGGGTTACATTGAGTAAAAAAGTAGGTCACTGTGCCAAATCATAGATAAACCTTGTGTGCACCGTACGGGCCACATTTTCAGCCTGATACTTATGAAACTTGGTCAGAATGTTTGTCTTGATGATATCTTGAATAAGTTTAAAATTTGGCCATGTTAGGTCAAAAATTAGGTCACTCACACTCATGTGTTTTACATCATTAAAACCAGAATCTCTTCAGCTTTATTAACTTTAGATGACTTTACTCAGGTGAGCGCTTTAGGGCCATTGGCCCTCTTGTCCCCAAATTCTTTTCTAAAACATTCTCCACCAGAGTCGTTAAAATTCAGGATTGTATGGTAAAGGATGAAAGACTTGCTAAAGAGTTACCTCTTTAACAAATAACAAATTTTCAGACTTGTCCAAATACAGAGTAGTTGTAGATAAACTTTTAAATGTGGCTCATAATTATGGTAACCTGGTCTTTGAAAAGGCCATAAAAAATCGTGGATAAAGAAGAAAATGCTGTGTACCAGCATTTTTCCCTGTACCATGATGTTTTCAAAAGCCTTCCTCCGTAGGGTTGTTAAAATTGAGGTAGTTTGTGAAAGGGTTGTTTGTAAAATGATGTCTTCACAACAGTTTTCTCTCTTCTTCTTGTCAAAGCTGCTAATTGCATTTAATTTTTTTCAATTAACACATTACCACACAATCCTGTGCTTTAACAACCATGAGGAAGAGGGCTTTTGTAAACATTGTGGGAAAGGAGAAACTGCTGTTAATCAGTATTTTCTCCTTTTCCCTAAATGTTTTTAGTGAATTACAGATAAATCCTACTATTTGAGCCACATTTCATATGTCGTTTGCAAATGCTTTCAATTTGGTCCAGTCTAAAATTTTGTTGTCCTGTTAAGAGTTAAGCTTTCTACTAGAACACAAGTTCAGACTTGTGAGTAAAGAAAGCATTTGCAGGTGAAATTATCGAATTTTTTCTTTGATATAAGAGAAAATTGTGTTGGAAATGGAGAAAATTGTGTATAACAACATTTTCTTCTTTTCTCCTAATATTTTCAAAAGCTGCCTTCTTCAGGGTCGTAAATACAGATTTTTTTTTCACTTTTTACAAAATTTGAGTATCTATATATGCAATGTTTTTGATATTTCAGCCCAGGGAATCTCAGTCTTGAAACTGGGTCATCATGTACGCTACTTCAGGAATTTCATTCAAGTTCGGAGCCGAAAATCATCAATTAAAGGAATGTTTCTGGATGAGACAAAATTGTAGAAGCACTTCAACTAAGTCAGAGTTTCACTGTGCAAAGATAGAAATGTGGCAAAATTGATGAATGAATATGGCTTTCTTGCATTGTTCTGACGGCGCATTTTACTCTGCAAATTGGAATTCATTTTTAGTATGTATAATGTGTATGTGTGTGATAGACGTAGATGGAATGATGTGGATTGTTCTACCTCCACTCTGTTTTTGACAGGTATTGAAGATGACAAATGTTTTGAAATAGTGTTGTTTTGTGTCAACCAATGTACTGAATGTCATGGAAAAATAGACCATGAAAATGACCTGTTCAAAATGATACACATTGACTTTTTATACGTTATGAGAAGTGACAAACGTACATGGAGAATTCATTAATTCCAGTGCATTGTGGGATTTCTTTAAATATGCAGTGTGATGGAAACACTGACAGGCAATGCATTATGGGTACTTTTTGTGAATGAAATATTATTTCTAGGATATTATGGGAAGTTCAGCGCACCTTGTGAAATGTTTTTTGTTCTGAAAACTCTTTTGTATGATAGTCAATTTTCAGGAGATCATATAATAAACAGTGTATTCATACATGTAGCATAATAGTCATGTTACAGGTTAGAACGAATGTAGTTATCCCTTTACTGGATGGCTAAAGTTTAGACTTGTCCAAAGTGAGAGCATTTGCAGACGACAAAACAAACATGGCTCAGATGATGCAATTTGCCTTTTAACCCTTTACTAAGTTATAAAATTTTGGACTCGACCAAATTAAAAGATTATGCTGACAACAGTTTAAAGGTTTCTCAAATGATTATTTCTGTCTTCGATAGGGTAAAAACATTGTGGGAAAAGGAGAAAATGCTGGTTGCAAGGCTTTTTTCACAGGGTCATTAAAAGGGGGCATTGTGTGGTGAAGGGTTAAAAGGATAGAAATCGTTGTTGGTAAAGGAGAAAATGCTGGTTACCAGCATTTTCTCCTTTTCCTCAATGTTTTCAAAAACCCGTTTTCTTCATGGTCATTAAAACAAGGGGTTATCTGGTAAAGGGTTAATTTCTGCTCTGATCTATTCACTAGACCAGTAATATGTGTTTATTTGCTTGTTTTTTCAATAACATTTCACTAGTACTTTATTTTTTTACCCTGCTCAGACTGTTTGAGGCATGCACTAACCCTTATCCTGCTAAATAAGTGAAAGAAACTTTCATGCCAAAAGTAAAACCCAAGATTTTGCTATTTCAAAGCTATTTTTGGGGGGGGGGGGATATCTCCTTATTGGACAGTGTAGATCCAAGATCAGACTGCATGTTCTGTGCAGCCTGATTTTGAGTCATGCTGAGCAGCCAAAGGGTTAAAAACTGAGAAGAGAATGAACTTCAGCCGTTTTACAAACAAACTTTTGTTTTACAACCTTGAGGTAGTAGGCACTTGAACATAGTTTTCTTCCAGTGTTGTTTACCCTTTCAAATTCCATTGATTGAGCCACATTCAATGTCATCTGCAAATGCCATCAATATAGACAAATCCACAATTTTGTTATCTGGTGTAGAGTTGCACAATTTAACCCTTTCCCAAACAACAAATTTTAGCCCCTTCCAAATTCAAAGCATCTGCAGACGACAAATTTGAAAGTGGTACAAATGAACTTAAGGCTTTTTGACAGGGTAGAAAACGTTGTGGGAAAAGGAGAAAATGCTGGTTACCAGCATTTTCTCCTTTTCCCACAATGTTTTCAAAAGGCCTCTTCCTCAGGGACGTGAAAACATGGGACTGTTTGGTAAAGGGTTAACCCTTATAGCACCGAATAAACCTAACAGACATATTTTGTCTGGAAATAAGACCCAATTAATTGTTGTTTCAGGCTTGTTCTTGCTGTTACTGTCTCAGCAAAGCAGACAGTGTAGATCAAAGATCAGACAGCACTTTTTGTGCTGTCTGATCTTGATTTACACTTTCTGTAATGGCAACTATAGTGGTGAAAGGCGCTGTAAGGGTAAAAGAATTTATTTCACCTCAAAACAGAGATAATCATGCTGATATCCCGATATTTTATCTGTGTGTTTTCAAATTTGTTCCTTGAGGTCACGACTGACATTAATAAAGTATACAGACAAATGATAGAATGAAATAGCCAAATGAAAAAATTACAAATAAGCTCAAGATGATAATTATTATTATTATGTTTATTTACCACATTGTTTCTAAGTTATCTGCAGCAGATGAGTTGCATGTACCTATATGAGTACCTACTATTATTTAGTGTGTGGTTCCTGTTTGAGACTTATTACCTCACTGGATGGTTTTTGTGTGACAAATGGTTCTTGCGAATGGATTTACTTGCTTAAGTTCAATATCTAGTCTCCATAATACAATTTATTCTTGCTTGCAGACCTATGATCACCGGCTGGATTCCTGTGACGTAGAATTTCTATTTTAATACATTGCTTCTTCTTGGCATAGCTTGTATAACATAAGTATTTCTTTTATGCTTTTCAGTAGTTTATAGAAATCTAACAGTGAATTATATCCTTATAATTCACAGGTGAATGTTATAACTTTTATATTTTTGACATGCCTGGGATATTTATAGATCATGAATGAATTTTTAGCGGGTGAACGTCACGTTTTATGACGTGGTCAACATCAATCATGACATCATTATTAGAGTTAATCCATATCCCACCAGATTGAATAGGCTATTTCGCTCATATTTTTCACAATGAGCAAAAAAATTAGATGTGAAAAGAAAGGTTAAAGTGAAGAGCATAAAAGAAATAGGATAGTAGTTTGTTTCAGTGTCTGATCAAAGTTTCTTTCATTTTGTGAAAAGCAAAGGCCATATTTTTCCACTCATGAAAATATAGCCTTTCCTTTTCACTTGCTGAAAGAAATTTTGAATATACACAGAAACAGACCAGTATCCTCTATGTATCTTTTGTATGTTTTAAAATATTTTCTGTGAGTTTTTTTCACAATTAGACATAGACAGGTGCATTTAACTCATTACCAAACAACAAAATGTGAGACTTGTGCAGATTGAAAGCTTTTGCAGACAGTATCTTGAACATGACTCAAACAGTGGGATTTGTCTTGGGAAAATTAGAAAATGTTGTTGGAAAAGGTTACCAGCATTTTTTTCCTTTTCCTAAAATGTTTTCAAAAGCCCATTTTCTCAGGATTTTTAAAACTTGTGATCATTTTGTAAAGGGGTGAAGCAGAGCCTTGTCTCAAAACGTCGCCATTAATCAAGAATCACTCATAATGAAGAGCAATTTTCATTGTTATTTGATGAAGTGTTCTGTTTTTAGCTCGGCTGTTTTCAAAGAAATGTCAAAGTATTGTCATAGCCCTGTCGTCTATGTCATCTTGAAAACTTTAACATTTTATAATATCTCTGTTATTACTGAAGATATTTACTTCAAACGTGGACAAGATGTTAACTATCAAAAGGGGAACCCATACAAAGGCAGGTAACATCAAAATATTTTTGACAAAGTTATGCCTCTTTGCAAGTAGAATTTTCACCAAAGTAACTGTAGCCAAGTGTTGGCATCTGCATATGCTCTTGTTTCTGCAAGCTGAAAGAGGGGTTAGGGGTCAGTCATTAAGTTACACTTGTTGAATGTGAGACCTTTGTGTTTCTGTATACAATGTGCTACACTTGGAAATTACTCCTTTTTGATAGAATAGTTGTACATTTGTAGTTGTTCGAACTCTTATTGTGATGATCATGTGTAAGAATTGTGTAAATGTCAAGGTTTTTATTTGTGTATATGATGGCTGTTAACCCTTTACCAAATGATAAAATTTTAGACCAGTCCAAATTGAAATCATTTGCAGACGACAAAATAAATTTGGTGAAAACAAGCCCATGTTTAAAAATTTTGATCAAGAAAAGAGACATGCCTGCATATGACTTTTCTGTTTCATGCTTTTCTGTAGTTTCTCAAGAAATAATGGTGGATTATGGTGATATTTCATGGTTACGACCAGTGAAAAATACCAATTTCATATTTTCTAACTATTCAATTGAAGGCGGAAACAGTAGCCCCTGCACTCTTGTGTAAGCAGCGCATGCCATTCAACCATAGGTAAATATGATGTAATTTATGCGCATTTACCCTAAATATCTCATGCTTTACGTAATATTGTAAAGCATTTGTATGTCTAGGTGAGTATCTATGAGGAATTACCGAAAGCAACTGAACTGGATTTTGATGAAAGTCCCAACAAAAAAAGGGTTAGAAGCGTGAAATAAATAGAATATTTAGTGGGGTTTTTTTGGTTTTTTTTGGTGAAAGATCGAAATTTTTATCATCTCGTGAACATCATCAGTAATATTTTCATCGTGGGTGTGCTATTCACGAAAATAATACCGATGATGTTCACTTGATGAAATAAATTTCAATCTTTTACTGAAAGAAACAAATATCCTCTCTATATTTACTCCATGTTAATTTTATTTGCATCATCTTGCCATGATATTTCAAATAAGTGGTGCAGTTCTCATTTTACATTGTAAGGATAATATGAACTTTGGTAGCCAAAACAACATCTATCTCTGTGCAATATTGCGTTAAAGGTCTTCCCTCCATGTTTGATTCAACTCACTTAACACTTTACCAGACAACAAGATTTTAGATGTGTCCACATTGAAAGTATTTGCAGTTGACAAAATTGATGTGGCACAATGGATAGGACTATTAATAGTTAGAGCAGAAAATGTTGTTGAAAAAGGATAAAATGCTGGTTACCAGTATTTTCTTCTTTTCCCACATTTTTTCAAAAGCTGTCTCGCTAAGGGTTGTTAAAGCTTGTGACTTGGTGGTAAAGGGTTAAACTCGATGAACAACATATTTGTATGACCCCAAGAAAGAAAGCTACTGAAAACACTAGAAAAGAAGAAAAATGCTGGTAACATGCAATTTCTCCGTTTCTGTATGGGGAATTAACCAGTGTTTTCTCCTTTTCTGACAATATTTTCTACTCATTCAAAGACAAATTACATTTTTTGAGTCACATTTGATTTATTGTCTGCAAATCCTTTCAATATGGGTTGGTCTAAAATTTTTGTCATCTGTTTAACCCTTTACCACATAATGCTGACTTTAAACGACCCTGAGGAAGGTTTTTGAAAACATTGTGGGAAAAGGAAAAAATGCTGGTAACCAGCATTTTTTCATTCTCCCACAATGTTTTCTACCCTTTACAATAGAATTTCATGTTTCAAATAACAGTTAAATGGTGGTCTGCAAATGCTTTCAATTAATAGTGCTACAGTTTTGTCATCTGGTAAACGTTTAATAATACTATATAGGCAGGCCTATATCCTCAGGCCTATATCCTCTATCTTGGCATCAATCTGTGAAAACCTTATTCCTCATGCATTTTGAAGAAATTTGTGCACCTCATTAGATGATGTCAGAATTTCAGTCCATTTTTCCTCTCAGCTTCTTTCTATCAGATTCAGTAAACAAGGGAGATAATATGTGTCTGAACTTAACACATTGCAACTCACAGACAACTTTTTTGCCTTTCAGGAGTTCTTTCTTTAAGCATTAACCCTCTACACACAATCCAGAGTTTTAATTACTCTTAGGAGGAAGCCTTTAAAAACACTGTGGGAAAAGGAGAAAATGTTGATTACCAGCATTTTCTCCTTTTCCAACAATGTTTTCTACGTTTTAAAGACAAGTTCCATCATTTGACTTGCACTGAAATTTTCTCTGAAAATACTTGCAATTTGGACAAGTCTACATTTTTGTTGTTTAGTAAAGGTTAAGGTACAGGAAAGCATTTCAAATGAACAAGGACTCCTTTGCCACAATTTAGTTTTGAGTTATTTTTTAGAATCAATATAACTTGATAGTTCAGACTTATCTGTTGGTCCAACATGTACCTGAATCTGGAATTGATAGCTTGGCTGTTTTTGAAGAACATGTCAAGGTATTGTCATAGCCCTGGCGTCATTGTTGCTGGCCTTCTGCATTGAAATCTGTGTCATCGTGCAAAAAACCTGATATTTTATAGTATCTCTGTTATTACTGATGATATTTGCTTCAAACTTGGGCAATGTTATAACTCAGTATTTGCTTTAAACTTGGACAAGTTGCTCTCTATCAAAAAGGGGAACCTATACAACAAGGGCAGGTAACCTTCAGGTATTTTTGACACATTTATACCCCTTTTTTCGACTTAGAATTTTCACTGAAAATCAAGCAACCGCAGCTGTGCATTGGCATCTGCTTGTGCTCTTGTTCGGAATTAACTGTAACAATTTTGCACAGAAAATCACCCATGTAATCATGTAATTGAGGAAATCAGTCTTCTTTATATTGCCTTTACCTCAACTTAGCTGTAACATAAAGACCTTAAAACACTGAGCACACTGTATATCAAGATCAGACTGTACAGATGGTGTAGTCAGATCTTGGATCCACACTGACTTTCATGTGAGACCTTAGTGCTAAAACAACCTTCAAATTGGAAAAAAGTTGATTATTTTCAAGAACTGGGAATGTTTATTTCATTTTTTATGTACTCTCAGGGTAAAGTGAGTAACTTGCCATCTCCTTTTACTCTTTAATCCACAATCACAAGTTTTAACGACCCTGAGGAAACAACCTTTTCTAAAACCTTGTGGGAAAAAGAGAAAATGCTTGTAACCAGCGTTTTCTCCTTTTCCCATAAGGTTTTCTACACTTTCATAGATGCATACAGTGCCATCATTTCAGCAGAATGTGACATGCCATCTGCGAATGCTTTCAATTTGGGTAAGTCCAAATTTTGTGGTTTTGTAAAGAGTTAAACCACTTGTTTTGTCATGCAGCAAACTATTCTTAAAAAGAGTGTTGCTTAAGAAATTGCTCATAACTAATTTAGCTTCCTTTAGCCATGATGTTTCCACATGTATTCATTTGTTAAACCTTAATTCCTGTTGATAGTCTGTTATGTTCAAGAATGTTTTAAATTTGTCTGCTGCAAATTTGTCATGGGGGCTAAAAGTAAAGGCTGTTAAAATCACAGTACAATAATGATTTTGATAAAATTTTTCAGGAATAGTAACTTGCTTTTTCCTAGAAGATCATGTAGAAAAGTAATGAATGGTAGTAAAAAGAGTATGGAAGGAATAAAAATCTTTTACTTTGTTACAGTAAGGGCAGTTCTGGGTTTTTTTGTTTGTTTGTTTGTTTGTTTAGAGTTAGTTATTTTTGTGTAGATGGTAAATGAGTTTTGTACTTTTAAAATGGAAAAGCTAAAACGTTGACACACACAATAAAATTTTACATTTGGCCAAAATGAAAGCATTTGCAGAAAGCAAATTAAGTGTAGCTAAAATGACAGGATTTTTTCTTTGAAAAGATAGAAAACATTGAGGGAACCAGCATTTTCTTCTTTTCCAACTGTTTTTATAAGGCTTTTTCCCCAGGGTTGTTAAAACATGTTATTGTTTCTTACAGTGTTAACTCGTTACCACACGATGATGAGTTTTAAAGCCTCAGGAAAAGTAGACTTTTGAAAACATCATGGGAAAAGGAGAAAATGCTGGTAACCAGCATTTTCTGCTTTTCCTACGATGTTTTCTAACCTTTCAGAAACAAATCCTATCATTTGAATCACATTCAGTTTGTGGTCTGCAAATGCTTTGAATTTGGGCCAGTCTAAAATTTGTTGACTGGTAAAGAGTTAAATCTCAAATACTGTTCAAGATAAAATCAAGGTCTGTGAAGGAGCAGCAAAAGGCTGATACATTTTTTCTTACCAATATGGATTTTCGTATTGTTTCAAAACCAGTAATGCACTTGCCAAAATCATCATCACTTTCCCCAATATTAGATAGGTCTGCTTTTTCAAATTGCTTTGCCCTTTCTTGCCAGCTAGTTCATAAATGTAGCTACGGTATTAACCCATTACCAAAATGGCCAGTGTTTTAACAACCTTGAGGAAGAGAGCTTTTGAAAACATTGTGCAAAAAAGAGAGAATGATGGTAACCAGCATTTTGCTTTTTCCCGTAGTACTATTTTCTACCTCTTCAAATGAATTGAGCCGCCATGAGTTAACCCTTTACCAAACAACAGAATTTTAGACAGGTCCAATTTAAACGCATTTCCAGGCAAGCTGAATGTCGATCAAATATTGAAAATTCTGTTTTCTCTAGCATACTAGCTGGTTACATTGTAGATAGATTGAAGTAAGTCATAAGAAATGAAGAGTATTTACTTCATGAGGTGACTGTTTTGTGTTCAATCTGCTTTAAAAAAACATAATTACACTGGACTTTGTAAATGTTTGAATTAATGTAGTTGACAAGTGCTACTTAATGTATAGAAACAGATGTAGTGGTTTGGCTTGACTGTTATTACAAGTGACAGTATAGATCAGAGATCAGGGTCCATATTTACCAACCATTCTTAAGAATATTTTAGATTTGAAAGTAACACAACTAAACCATTTGGTTTAGCCAATCAGAAGCTGTATTACTTTCAAATTTAGAAATTCTTTCAGCATAAGAGTAAGAATATTCTTAAGAACGGTTGGTGAATACAGAACAAGTTTCTGTGTTCCATGTAATATGGTGTTAAGTCAACATTATCACTGAACTGCGAAACGTTTTTGTTTTGTGCACTCTGATCTTGACCTACAGTGGCCACAAAGGCAACTAAAATTATGAACGGCACCTTAATGGTTAAGTTACCTGTAGTAGTCTTAAACTTTTATACATCTTTAACTCTAACCAGCTTGGGAAAATTTTAGAGGTGCCTATATTTAAAACATTTACAGATGACATATCATATGTGGCTTGAATCATGGGATTTGTCTATGACAGGCTAGAAAAAAGTTGTTGGAAAAGGAAAAAAAAAATGCTGGTAACAGTTTTTCTTAATAGCCTTCTTCCCCAAGGGTGATCATAGCACATGTTTGTTTTGTAAGGGACTGAATGATTGAATTTGGTATAAAAAGAGTTTCTCACTTCTTCGTGTAAATTTTTGTATTTGTTGCTTATATGGTTATGTAGATTGATGAGCAAGTTTGCTTGGAATTTTGAAAAAGGGTGGAAATTTGGCAGCAATGCTAGAGCCTTCCTTTTGTGCAGTCAACTCTTAGTAATAGGAAAAGAGAAAATATTGTAAAGAAAATTAATGATGTTTCAATGGAACAAAATTTAACCCTTAATCCTTTACAAAATAAATCCCGAGTTTTAACACCCTCAGGAAGAAGGCTTTTGAAATGTGGGAAAAGGAGAAAATGCTGGACACCAGCAGTATCTCCTTTTTCTCACAGTGTTTTCTTCCCTTCCAAAGACAGTCCGCATCATTGGAATATAATCGTCTGCAAATATTTTCAATGTATATAAATAAAATTGTGTCCCCTTGTCTAGAATTTACCAGCTGATTCTTTGCTTTGCTCACTTTCCACATTATTTTCAACAGCCTTGTTCATCAGGGTCATTATAAATAAGGACTGCCAAGTAAGTAGTTAAGCTGAAATGTGTGGAAGTTTAGTAACATAAAAACACTGAACCTGATGGTCATTTATTTTGTACATTAACAATTTACATACAGTATAATAATATTTTTGTCACTGAGAAAATGGTGTAATTATAATTTTTAGGATGAGAGAGCCATGCATATTCTGTAAACCTATTGCACACCTGTATGTTAGTAGAAAATCAAGTTTTTTTAAGTTCATGTGAATACATTATATATGTGTATATATATGTACTATGGTGCGTCATATTTACAGACATTGTGTACAATTACGAATTTCACCTGCACCAATCATTGAACCTGATTATTTTGTCATTTTTTCTCTGATTAAGAATTTTTGATTTTTCATTTCTTTGAAAAGCATATTTTTCTCACCAAATAGGTATAGTTTTATACAAAATGCAATCATATTTGTAATTTTGCAGTCACTTTGCATTTACCAACCATTGTTATTAATGTTTGAATTGCACATTTGAAAACAAACATACTTCTGAAAGCTTTATACTAAATGGAATACATTTATATGTGTCAGTGTTTAAGCCTTTACAAAACAATCACAGGTTTTCATGACCCTTGGAAAGACAGCTTTTGAAAACATTGTGGGAAAAGGATAAAAAGGCGGTAACCAGCATTTTCTCCCCTTCCCGCAGTGTTTTCTTCCAAATTAGAGACCATAAGCTCATTTGTACTGATTTTGAATTTGTTGTTTGTAGATGTTTTGGATTTGAAAGTCTAAAATTTGTTGTTTGAGAAAGGGTTGATCAGTGTTTTGCAATTCATTACATATTTTGTCCAGAATATCCTCTCTGGTCCTGTACTAAATAAGTGGGTTTTTTTTAAACCCAAAGAAAAAGACTTGGAAGCATTGTTGGAAAAGGGAAAATACGCTGATTACCAGCATTTCCTCCGCTATGTTTTCGACTGTATCAGAGAAGTTCAGCGCTTAGTCCTATTTTGAAATTTGTCGTCTGCTGATGCTTTGAATTTAGATTTCTTTAAAACCTGCTATTTTGGAAAAGTTCGATGTTGGCCAATGTATAAATCAAGGAAGTGAAGGGGCAGTAATTCACCAACCATTATGTTTCAAAACTAGCCATGTGATAGGCTGAAATGTCTTGTTTCAAACAGTCATGTGACTAGCCTTGGAATTTCATCTTGGAACAGTATGGTAAATGGTTGGTGAATATGGCCCCGTAACAGGTTAGAATGCAGTTCATTTTGGTCTTGGTTGCAAAAACAAAGAAAGTGGTCTTTGAACCCTAAGGAGTACTTTTGTAGCCAGACGACAAAATGAAGATTTGTCCAAATGTGGTACTGGTCATATTTCTTATGTAGAAGTGAAGATGAATACATTTGAGTGTAACTATTATTTTTTTTGTATGCCTATTTTGCACATTCATGTTGCACACATAGTCTAAACCCTGCTCTTTTTAATTCTTTAATGGATGATGAAATCATAGACCAGTCCAAATTCAATGTTCGCAGGTGATAAGTTCAATATGACTCAAGTGATGGGGTTTGTCTTGAAAGGGTGGAAAACATTGTGAGAAAAGGAGAAAATGTTGGTTCCAACATTTTCCACTTTTCCCACAATGTTTTCAAATGCCTTTTTTCCCAGGGGTGTTAAAGGTCAGGATTGTGTAAATGTAAATTTCTTAAATGGTGGAACCCTTGGAATGACAAAATGTAGTTTAGGTGTACTTTATTTCCTGTAAAGATCATTATCAGACTTGACAGAAGTCTAGTTTGATCTTGGATCTACATTTTCAATTGACGAGAAATACTTGAGGGTATTTTTTTTTGATGGTGTAGATCAAAATCAAATTGGATAGAAACATAGCTTGATCTTGGATCTACCTTGTCCAATATGGTTATGGCAGAAGCAGCCTTGAAATGTCAACTGTCTGGAAAAATTTGCAAAACTCTTTTTAGTAAGGAATTGACATGAAAAGACATGTTTTTTTTTTAAAAGAAATACCTTTGCAGGAGCAATTTGTACATTTTTCATATTGTTTGTAAAATAAACTCAATTTTGTAGTCTTCTCAGTACAAGACACAACGGGTGAAAAATTAAAGAATCAGCGCATGGTAGAGTAAAATATTGTGGAGCACTGACAAAGTGCATTCTTGTTAATAATGTATGGAAAAAAGTTCTGCACATAACTGTATGACATGGTTTTTGTAAGAATTATTTACATAAGCTTGCTTAATTATTTTACCAGATGATAAATTTTAACCCTGAAAGCACCTTTCGCAATTTATGTTACTTTTGCAGTCAGTATAGATCAAGATCAGTCTGCGCAAAATGTGCAATCTGATTTTTGATCTACACAGTCCACTTTGCTAAGACATGCTTGACAAGACCAGCCTTGAAACTAATTATTTGGGTCTTACTGCTACTTTTAAAATGTCTGTTGAGTTTATTCGGTGCTCTAAGGTTTAAGACCTGCGTAGATTGAAAGCAAATGCGGACAAATCAAATGTGATTAATATTTGTGTTTGAAAGTTTAGAAAACATTGTTGTCCTTTGCCCTAAATGTTTTCGAAAGCTTTCATTCTTAGGGTCATGGAAACACAGGATTTTTTGGTGAAAGGTTAAAGAAAACATTGTACTGCTCACAACTCATTGTTTTTTGTTTATAACTTACAAAGCTGTCGGGAATGTATCTGTCTTTGAATACCAATAACAATAATAGTTGCTTTTTCAGATGGTGTAGATTGAGATAAGATTGCACATAATGTGTAAACGTGGTAGGAAAAGGAGAAAGTCTTTGGTCAGTGTTTATGAAATTTTTTTCATTCTCAACTCAGTTTAGCATGAAATTTCAAACTTGTATAAATGTAATTTGATAAACTTTATGGAGTAACTTCTGAACGTTAGAACTTTTCTTTGTCCCTGTCCAATTAATCATTCTTCATTTTAGATTTTCATACAGTCTTTGAGCATAAATGGGACTTTGAGCACAAACTCAGTTGAGCATGGACTCAAATTCTATAAGCACAGGCACTGGTTACCAGCATGACTAGCATTTTCTCATTTTCCCACAATGTTTTCGACAGTGTTTTTCCCACAGTGAATTAAAGTCATCATCCTCCTGGATGTAATCACACAAGATTGTTAACCCTTTACCAAACAATCCCAGGTTTTCACGACCCTTGGGAAGAGGCCTTTTGAAAACATTGTGGGAAAAGAAGAAAATGCTGGTATCCAGCATTTTCTTCTTTTCCCACAATGTTTTCTTCCCTCCCAAAGGCAAATTTCAGTTTTTGAGTAATGTTTAACTTGTTGTCTGCAACTGCTTTCAATTTAGACAAGTCTAAAATTTTGTTGTTTGGTAAAGAGTTAAGTAAATGAATAAAAACCTGTGGAGAAAAAAAATAAAGCTGTGCAAATAATAGATTTATGGAAAATCATAAAGAAAACAGTGAAAATTCAAGACATTTTCTCCTTTTCCCACTATGGTTTCTAGCAGGGAACCAGCATTTTCTCCTTTTCCTACCCCGTTTTCCACCCTGTCAAAATACTTTGGTTCATTCGAACCCCTTACGAATTTGTTGTCTGCAGATGCTTAAAGTTTGGAAACGTCTAAAATTTGCCCTTTGTTATTTATTAACCACACAACCCTGACTTTTAACGACTTGAGAAAGAAAGCTTTTGAAAACATTGTGGTAAAAGGAGTAAATGCTGGTAACCAGCATTTTCTTCTTTTCCCACAATGTTTTCAACTCTTCTGAAAAGAAATGTCATTTTTTAAGTCCCATTTATTTTGTCATCTGCACATGTCTTCAATTTGGACCAGTGTAAAATTTGTCATGTGGTAAAGAATTAAAGGGTTAATTATCACACTTTGACATTGGTATTTTCAAAGTTGTCTGCTGCAGATTTGTTTCAGGAGAGAATTGGACAGCAGAGTTGTATAAAGGCACTAGCATTGGGGAACGGGATATCTATTGCCACACTGGATTATAGACCATGTCATTTATGTACTTCTTTCATATTGTTGTTATTGTGTATTTATTTATCGACCAAACAAAATTGATTTAAACTGAGTTTTTCTTGTTTTTCTTTATGTCAGAAATCAGTTATGTCGTAATCAAACAACAAAAGTTTAGAGTAGTCAAAATTGAAAGCATTTTCAGGTGACTCATAAAATGTGACTCAAATAAAGTGATTTATATTTGTTAGATCAGAAAACATTGTGGGATAAGGAGAATATGCAGCATTTTCTCCTTTTCCAACAATGTTTTCAAGGCCGTCTTCAGGGTAATTAAAACTTCTGGATGTGTGGTAAAGTTTTAGACACTTCCAGATCAATAGCATCTGCGGGCGACAAATTTCAAAGTGGTACCAATGACACTGAAGTTTCAAGTTTCAAGTTTTATTCATTCTCTCAGCACATTTACATTTATGTGATATGAGGTAACAACAAAACATGAAATAATTATTACCAGGCTGTATGGTATATCAACTACAAGATATATGAAGAAAAGGAAAACAAACATTACTGATACATAGGTGAACAGAGTGAGGGAGGAAAGACTAATGGAAAAATCTGTACGGTTTGGTACCGGTCATAAAATTAATGAAAAATACAGTATAGGAACAAAGTCAGGCGGATAGTTTACAATTTTTCAATACAATAAATGAAAACTTTGCTAGTTTAGTTAGTTTCTTGGAAATATTTTTGTTCATAATATTATTAAAGGTATAGATATTCGGATTTCTACATTGGATACTCGTCAGAATATGTGTTCTCTCATTATCAAAAGCATTACACCGAAAAAGATATTGAAATTCATCACCAACCTCATTTAGAGAACACATTTTGCACTTTCTATCACTTCTTTCTAATCCTAACCAACGACCCTTTTCTATTGGAAGATAATTATTACAAAACCTAAAATTAATAACAGACTGGAGAAGCTTACCATCTAAGGTGTTAAAAAAGTCTTCAAATTTATGTTCGAACTTGTACATTCTATAATTAATACATTTTCGGGAACACATCAAATCAGAGTGCCAAATTTGTAAAAATTGAGATTTTAGAATATCATCAACTCTTTTCAGAAGCATTATTTTTGAGCCAGTATAATATTGGCCATTCCAAACAAAGCTTAAGCCACAACTGTCCAAAGTATTTTTAACAAATTCAAACCATTTCAGTTGCCGATTTGGTGCATTGTAGTAATTCAATAAGAAATTATAAAGAACTGCAGATAATTTGTTATTTTCTATCAGTAGATCAAACCAATAGCCAATAACACGTTTCTTCACAATTACTGACAGTGGGAATCTTCCTAAATCCCCATACAACATAACATTAGGTGTATTCTTTTTCACGTGTAAAATATATTTCATGAAATCTGTACGAACCTTTACAACAGCAGTTAAATCACCAAAACCCAATACTTCACAACCATATAATAAGACGGGCACTACCATGGTATCAAAAAGCTTTAGTTGACATTCAACGGATAGGTTTAAGTTACGTATTTTTTTGGAATAGACTAAATATTGCTTTCTTAGTTTGTTGGACGGCATACTCTTTTGCAGCAGCAAAAGACCTGCTCCTGCAAAAAACTACACCCAAGTAGTTAAATTCACGGACAATTTCAATCGTATGATCACCTATTCTCAAATCACGTTTATTACTTGCCCGGTCACCAGATATAAGGATTTTCGTTTTGTCAAAATTAACTTGGAGCTTCCATCTTTCGCAGTATTTAGAAAAAAACATTCAACGCTTCAACTAGACCCTCTTCTGTTTTGGCAAAAATAACCGTATCGTCGGCATATAATTCAACAACTAATTTAACAAAGATATCTAAATATTCATCACTAAGATCTAAGTGCGGCGCTCCATTATTTATCAAGTAATGTTCTAAATCATTCAGGTACAGAGAAAATAAAAAGAAGCTACCTGCATTTTCTCCTTTTCCCGCATTGTTTTTAACCTTTTACCAAACAATCCCAACTTTCAGCGATCCTTAGAAAGAAGCCTGGTAACCAGCATTTTCTCCTTTTCCAACAATGTTTTGTACTCTTCCCAACACATTTCAATTTTTCAGTCACATATATCATGTCGTCTTTAAATGCTTTCGGTTTGGACTAGTCTAAAACTTTGTCGTTTGGTAAAGAGTTAAAGGGCCTCTTCCCCAGGATTGTGAAAACGATGGGCTGTTTGGTAAAGGGTTAAACCCTGAACCGTTTGACCTAGTATTAACCTGGGCTGTGTTTTAAGACAACGTCGAGTTATTGTTGTAAGCCCGGCGTTGTCATCATCGTCTGCGTCGTGGTGCAAAAACTTTGACATTTTAATTTCAGACTCCAGATCCAGTCGTTGAAGGCATTTTCATAGTCCTTTTTAGGTATACTGTGAAGACACTGGAATATATACTGTGAAGACACTGGAATATTGCAGATCGGGGGTGTTTGCGCTGAACAAATTTTCGACCTGAAGGGTATTTTTTGTAGCTTTGGAATCAAAAAGAAGTCACAATGGGGGCATGGTCAGGTTAATACGCAGTATGGGGGAGCACAACGATTTTTTTCCTGCTTCAGAAAATCTTGCACTTCGTACAAAAGACAATGAATGATGGTTTAAGCAAGCTGAAATAGAGTTGACAGAAATGAATTCCAGTGTCTTCCTAGTATACCTAAAAAGACTATGAAAATGCCTTCAAAGATTGGATCCGGAGACTGAAACTTTATATATCTGTTGGAGCTGAATTTGAGGGAACAAAATAAAAAAATTAGCGAAACCTATGAAGAATCAAATTTTAGGTGCCTGGATGCATTCATATTTGTACACTCCTCGTAATTACATCAAACTCGGACAAGTTGTTCACTATCAAAAGGGTACCTGTACTTTAGCAGTAGTTAACTATCAAAGTATTCTGACACAGTTTTACCCCTTTTTCTACTTACAATTTTCACTGAAAAACAAGCAACTGCAGCTGAGGGTTGGCGGCCGCATGCGGTGCTCTTGTCCGCCTTTTCTCACAAACTTTGTCTCCGCCATGAAATGGCAAGGGACATTTAGCATTACCCCTACGTGTGTATGTGTCTTCGGTAAACAGTGGTGTTCATGTCCGGCCAATGACTCCCACGTGCAATGGTCCAATTGTAAAATAATTTGGCACAAATAATCACCATGGATAGATGATATGTTGCGTGCAACAACACTGTTGCCAGCTCAAAGGCCAAGGTCACAGTGCTACAATTGGAGTAATGACAGGTGTTTCTGTCCGGCCAATAACTTACAGGTGCATGGTCCTATACTAAACTAGAAATGTGTCAACACTGACACAGATGCCTCAGCAACATGACGTAGATCAGTCATGGTATAGTTCTAAACTCAGACAGGGACATATAGCCATAAAAACATTTCATATGTATGCAAAAAATTTTTCACCAAGCACTGTGACCTCGACCTTTTAGCTGACAACGTGGTTTTGCTTTCGACATGTCTGTTTATGCCAATCATTTGTGCCAAATTATTTTGATATCCAACAATGCACATCAAAGTTTAGGGTCTGACACGAACACCATCTTTTTCAATAACACAGACACAGAGTTAACACTATATGCCCATGTGCCAATTTATGGCGAGAGCATAATAAGGGCAGTTGCCTACAAAGATAATAACTCTCGCTTCGTAAGTCTAAAAAGCTTACCTCTGTGTTTACTATGAAGTGATTTTCAACAGATAATCTAAAAATCATGAGAACAATACAGCCTGCTATATGCACTGCTGATCATCTGTATTCGACGTATAAGTAAGGGAGATAACTCCAACACTAAAGTCAGAGCTATCCTGACATATCATGACACGCTATTTCATGTTCTTAGCAGCTTTACAAACTACCATTAAAATGACTCCACTTGTAGAAGACTTATGGCCTGCACAAGATTTTACAACCAGCAGAGATCACTGAAAACAGATGGCGTAAGCCCAAGTTACAATTCTTAAATGCACCTCTCCTTGATGTCCGCAGCATCCCTATTCATTATCACCAAAATATCTTAGTTGAAAGAGTTTCATCCTGAAGAAAATTTAACAACCTTGGGAGATAACTCAAAAAATAGAGTTGTCTTTCTTGTATGTGTCATCCCTACTTATAACCTTTGATGAGGTATCAATGGGTTAAAGGGTTATCGCCTGTACAAAATTTAACAACTAAGGGAGATAATTCATGAAGTCAACTTTGTACTGTGATGTCGACTTTTAATCTGGTGACATGATTTCTTTATGCAACACACCGTTTACCAATGGTGATCTTTTGTGTCAATTAATTTTGAAATCCAACCAAGTGGGCTGGACACAATCAACCATCATAACTATAAATGTAGCGAAAATTGACCATGTTAAAATAAGCAGTGACCTTGACCTTTCTGCTAGCTAACTGGTTTTGTGTGCGATATATTGTCTACCTATGGTGATCATTTATACCATACTATTCAGAAATAAAACTATGTCGCAAGCTCAAAGGTCAAGGTCACAGTGCTTGGTTGAACTTCACAATATTTGTTAAAATTGTACTGATGACAGGTGTTCCTGTCCAGCCCATAAGTGTGGCATGCATGGTTGGATTTCTGAATAATATGGTACAAATGATCACCGTGGATAGATGGTGTATCCCGCGCGCGCGCGTGTGTGTGTGTGTGTGTGTGTTCGGTAAAGTGGTGTTTGTGTCCGGCAAATAACTTCCAGGTGCATGGTCCGATTCTGAAATAATTTGGCACAAATGATCACCATGGATAGAAGACGTGTCTCGTAGAACAACAATGTCACCAGCTCAAAGATTAAGGTCATAGTGTTTGAAAGAACTTTTTCAATATTTGCTACAAGTATAGTGATGACGGGGAATCCTGTTCGGCCCACAAGTGCGACATGTATGGTTGGATTTCTGAATAAAATGGTACAAATGATTACCATGGATAGACGACATGTTGCGTGTAACAACCCTGTCGCCAGCTCAAAGGTCAGGGTCACGGTGCTTTGTTAAACTTTGTCAATATATGCTACAATTATAGCAATTACACGTGTTTCTGTCCGGCCCATAAGTGTGACATGCATGGTTGGATTTCTGAATAATATGGTACAAATGATCACCATGGATAAATGATGTGTCGCGTGCAAAAAACGTTTTGCCAGCGGAAAGGTAAAGGTCATAGTGCTCAGTTGAACTTTTTCAATATTCGCTACACTGAAAGTAATGATGGCTGGATTTTGAAAATATTTTGATCAAAAGATCACCATGGATGGAGGATGTGTCGCATGCAAGTACCATATTGCCAGGTTGAAAGTCAAGGTCACACTTCTCAGTTGACTCGGTGAGTTATCCCCATGTCATAATCCTTCGATATATTTCATGATACTTCATCAAGTTGTAAAGGTTACATACAAGAATGCAATTTTGACTCTAATTTTGAAGTTATCTCCCATAGTTGTTAAATTTTCTTAAGGTCAAAAGTTCTCTAACAATTGAGATACTCTGGTGATAATGAATAGCGATTAACATCAAGAAGGGGTGGTGCATTTAAGAAATGTAACTTTGGCTTACTCCATCTATTTTCTGTCATCTCCCCTGGTGGTAAAATCTTGTGCTGGCCATGGCCCCTTCTTGATGTCCTAAGCATCCCTATTCATTATCACCAGAATATCTTAATTGATAGAGAGCGTTTGCGTTCTTGTATGCAACCTTTACAACTTGATGAAGTGGAGTCATTTTAATGGCAGTTAGTAGTGCTGCAAAGAACATGAAATAGGGTAGTCACGATATATAAGGATAGCTCTGACCAGAGTGTTGGAGTTATCTCCCTTACTTATTCTTGTGTTGCAGATAATCAGCAGTGCATGCAGCTGGCCATATTTCCTCACGTTTTTTTGTTGTTGTTGAACATTACTTAACGGGTACATGCAAACAAAAAATTGAGTTTCCCAGATTTAAGCTTCGATAGCTATTGTCTTTGCACGCAACTGCCCTTATTATGCCAGCGCCATAAAATGGCAAATGGGCATATAGTGTTACCCCTGTCTCTGTATGTGTGTTCTTGGAAAAGGTGGTGTTCATGTCCAGACCTTAAATTTGATGTGCATTGTTGGATTTCAAATTAATTTGGCACAGTGATTGCCATGAACAGGTAACATGTTACGAGCAATAGCATGTTGCCAGCTTTAAGGCCAAGGTCACAGTGTTTTGCTAAAATTTTCACATATGCAGTGTATATATAAATTAAAATGTTTTTGTTGATAAACATGGCTATAGTACCATGACTGTGACACATTTCTAGTTTTTTTTTTTAATTGTCTTGTTTTAATAACTATTGCCTCAACCACGGTTTGCATTAGATTACTCTGCAAATGTCCTTGTAATAGGGATTATTAAAATGAATTTAGATTTTATGCTTTATTACAAGTAGAAACATTGTGGTGAAAGGAGAAACTTCTCATTATGAGAAATTTTTATGTTTGGCACATTGCTCTTCAGAACAAAAGTTGTCAGCTGTTGAAAATATATTAAGGATGTTTTTGTGTATACTGAATGGCCATGGAGCTGCAGAAATTGTGTTTCATGCATGGCCATGAAAAACTGCTGAAATACATGTACAGTAGTAAATGGTGTGCTGCTTGCGTTATGAAAACATGTACATGAAAACATGCTGGAATAAATTTTAAATCATACATCAATTACAAATTACCATATTTCAATTTTGAAATCTGAAGATGTCAACTATAAAAGTAAGACAAATTAGGAAAAAAGGATTTATTTTTCATGCTGGATGTTCCATGTGTTCGTCAGATGGGATTTTTAGCCCTGTACCACACAATCCTGTGCTTTAAAACAGTCGAGACAGTAGGCTTATGGAAAATTTGTGAAATAAGGAGGAAATGCTGAAATTCACCATTTTCTTCTTTCTCCACCGTGTTTTCTGTTCTTTAACTCATAATTATGTGCTACAAATATGTTACTGTCTACAGGTGCCTTTGATTTGTAAAAGTCTAAAACTTTTTGTACGGTAAAGAGATAAGTACCACTCTCTGACAATTATTATAAGAGCCGAAGTTGCACCAAAGAAAAATGAAATGATAAATTGTGTATGTGCTTTCAGCAATCAGACAGACTTTTTCTTCACACCATTTTGCAGTAACAGGATGTGAAAAACAAGTACATGCATTTGTGATATTTTTTTATATGAAAATATTTGTGGCGATAAATGTAATATTTTGGCTGTGTTAAGATTCACATTTTTTGGTACAATAGATCTAAGTGAAAATAATATTTCGATTCATGCAGGAAAAAGTTTTGTGTAGTGAAAAAATGGAATTATCAGAGCCCATGCTCAATTTCGAATGCACAGACATAGAAAGAGAAACACATCCATCGAGGTGAGTGTTACATTTCTTTGTGTATAATTGTACTCTATGAGCAGTAATTTTATGCCCCCGCCATGAAAGGGGAGGGACATATAGAGTTACCCTTGTCCGTATGTGTGTGTTCGGTAAACAGTGGTGGTCGTGTCCGGCCAATAAATTCCAAATGCATGAATCGATTCTTAAATAATTAGGTACAAATGATCACCATGGATAGACAGTGTGTCGTGTGCAAGGCTCGTGTCACCAGCTCAAAGGTCAAGGTCACAGCATTTGGTTGAAGTTTGTCAATATTTGTTACAATTATAGTGATGACAGGTGTTTCTGTCCCGCCAATAACTTCCAGATGAATGGTCTGATTCTAAAATAATTCAGCAAAAATGATAACCGTGGACAGACAACTTGTGGCATGCAAAATTCGTGTCGCCAGCTTAAAGGTCAAGGTCACAGCATTTTGTTGAACTTTGTCAATATTTGTTACAATTATGGTGACGACAGGTGTTCCTGTCCGGCTAATAACATCCAGATCTAAAACAATCCAGCACAAATGATCACCATGGATAAATCGTGTGCAAAAATCGTGTCGCCAGCTTAACGGTCAAGGTCACTGTGCTTGGTTGAATTTTGTCAATATAAGCTACAATTATAGTGGTGTCAGGTGTTCCTGTCAGGCCATTAACTTCCAGGTGCATAGATTAAAAAAAAAAAAAAAAAAATGATCACCATGGATAGACAATGTGTCGTGTGTAACAACCGTGTCGCCACATCAAAGGTCAAGGTCACAGCGGTTAGTTAAACTTTGCTACAATTATAGTACTGACGGGTCTTCTTGTCCGGCCCAAAAGTGTGACATGCATGGTTGGACTTCTGAATAATATGGTACAAATGATCACCATGGATAGACAGTGTGTTGCGCACCAAAACCATTTCGCTAGCTGAAAGGTCAATGTCACAATGCTCAGTTGAACTTTGTCAATATTTGCTACATTTATAATAATGATGGTTGTTCGTGTCCAACCCACTTGGTTGGATTTCAAAATTATTTTTCACAAAAGGTCACCATGGATAGATGATGTGTCCACAAGCAAGAACTGTGTCACCAACTTTAAAAGCCAAGGTCACAGTTCTCATTTGACTCCTTGAGTTATCGCCCATAGTTGCTAAAGTCTGTGAAGGTCATAACTCTTTAACCCGTCGATGTATTTTCATGATACTTCATCGAGCTGTAAAGTATATTAGTAGACTTGTATGTCGCATAAAAAAAAAACCTCTGACCTTTTTTGAGTTATCTCCCATGCTTGTTAAATTTTCTTAGATGAAAACTCCACTACCAAATGGAGATATTTTGGTGATAATGAATAGGGATGTTTAGGACATCAAGAAGGAGAGGTGCATTAAAGAAATTAACTTTGGCTTACTCCATCTATTTTCAATTATCTCTCCTGGTAATAAAATCTTGTGTAGGCCATCACTCCTTAACCAGTGAAGTCATTTTAATGGTAGTTGGTAGAGCTGCTAAGGACATGAATGACATCCATGAAAAATGAAGATAACTTTGAGCCGAGTATTGGAGTTATCTTCCTTACTTATACTTAGGATGCAGATGATCAGCAGTGCATGCAGCAGTCTGTATTTTCCTCATGATTTTTTCATTCTCTTGCTTCTCAGACTTATGCTTCTAGACTTATTATCTTTGCAGGCAACTGCCCTTATTATGCCTCTCATAAAATGGCAAATGGGCATAAATTGTTATCCCAGTCTGTGTGTGTGAATTATTAGAAAAAGTGGTGTTCATATCGGTCCTTAACGTTGATGTGCATTGTTGGATTTCAAAATAATTTGGCACAAATGATTACCATGAACAGACAACATGTTGCAAGCATCTCAGCCGGTGACATGTTTACACAGCAAGTGAGCTTGACCCAATACAAAACAGTTTGTTTCTACTGACAGTGAGTGTCAGACAAATATTGCAGGAGCAATTCGTTAAATTTTTATACCCCGCCATACAAATGCAGCATGTGTATGTATGTATGTATGTATGTATTCAGAAAAAAAGGGTGTTCGTGTCCGGCCACTAACTTTCAGGTGCATGGTCTGATTCTAAAATAATATGGTAAAATGATCACCATGAATAGGCAACATGTTGCATGCAACAATCATGACGCCAGATCAAAGGTCAAGGTCATAATACATGGTTAAACTTTGTCAATATTTGCTACAGTTACAGTGTTTCTGTCCGGCCCATAACTGTGACTTGTATGGTGGATTTCTGAATAATATGGTACCAAACAACAAAATTTTGGATGCAACCAAAAAGAAAACGTTGGAAGATGACAAATGTAGTTCAAATGATGATTTCTGTCTTGGACAGGGAAGATAAATCACAGAAAAAGGAGAAGTTGCTGTTTACCAGAATTTTTCTCCTTTTGCCACTATGTTGTTTTTTTTTAAAGCTTTCTTTTCCAGGGTTATTAAAACTTGGAATCCTGTGAAAAAGGGTTGAAAACAACTCATTGCCACAAAAGTGCACAAGAACTTTAAGAAATTATATTAACAAGAGCGGCAAATTGTCGCAAGATACGCCCGTCTTACCCCAAGTTGTAAAGTTGGGGCATAATAATGATAAAGGGGAGGTATAGAAAAATAGTAGTGCAGAATATTTTTGTTACTGTTGATTGAAGATAATGGCAGTGTATTTGTGTTGACGGAACTCTTGTTTATACACTTTATGTTGATATCCATAGATACGATAGTGTTGAATTTAAGCCTGAAAAATGACTAAGGACAATAAGAAAAAGTTAAGGAAGCAATAGTTATGTTTCTAATAATCTGAGATGTATGCATCACTGAAATTTCATATACATAGGTAGTGTAGTAAGAGAGATATGCTGCTGACAAAATTTAAGTATGAAAAAGAAGAAAGGGCAATTACTCATAAGGAAGGAAGATTTATTCTTTGTGTACACTGCACCCCATATGATTACAACAAACACAACTGTCAAATTTAAAGTTAATAGGTTTTAAGATGTGTAAGTTATGCTACCTGGATGCCTGTACGCCATGGCTGATCCCATAATACATCCTGTCTTGAAAGGGTGCATAAAAAATAAGCAATTTATATTTCATGTGCACTGCACTACCCCTTGATGAGATGTATCCAGCCCTAAAATTTCATAACCCGAGGTAGTATAGTTTGAGAGATATGCATCATACAAAATTCAAGTTCGAAAAAAAAAACAAGAAAGGGCAATAACTGAAAAATTAAGCAAGCAAGAGTTGAAATTTATATGCACAGCACTTCCCGTTGATGGAATGTATCCACGCATGAAATTTCATATCCTTAGCTAGTATAGTTCTGAAGATATGCACTGGACAAAATTAAAGTTTCAAAATAAAGAAAGAGCAATAAGTCAAAAATTAAGCAAGAGTTATGGTTCATGTGCACTGCACTCCCAGTTGATGAGATCTATCTACGCATGAAATTTCATCGCCATAGGTAGTATAGTTTTGGAGATATGCTCGAGACAAAATTCAAGTATGAAAATAAGTCAAAAATTAAGGAAGGAAGAGTTATGATTCCTGTGCGCTGCACTCCCCCTTAATGAGATGTATGCAGGCATGAAATTTCATAACCCTAGGTAGTATAGTTTTGGAGATATTCACCGGAGAAAATGCAAGTATGAAAAAGAAGAAAGGGCAATAACTGAAAAATTGAGGAAGCAAGAGTTATGATTCCTGTGCACTGCACTCCCCCTTAATGAGATGTATGCAGACATGAAATTTCATAACCGTAGGTAGTATAGTATTGGAGATATTCACCGGACAAAATTCAAGTATGAAAAACAAGAAAGGGCAATAACTCAAAAATTAAGGAAGCAAGAGTTATGATTCCTGTGCACTGCATTCCCCCTTGATGAGATCTATCCATGCATGAAATTTCATAACTGTAGGTAGTATAGTTTTGGAGATATGCTCCGGACAAAATTCAAGTATGAAAAACAACAAAGGGCAATAAGTCAAAAATTAAGGAAGCAAGAGTTATGATTCCTGTGCACTGCACTCCCCCTTGATGAGATCTATCCAATCATGAAATTTCATAACCCTAGGTAGTATAGTATTGGACATATTCACCGGACAAAATTCAAGTATGAAAAACAAGAAAGGGCAATAACTCAAAAATTAAGGAAGCAAGAGTTATGATTCCTGTGCACTGCACTCCCCCTTGATGAGATCTATCCACGCATGAAATTTCATAACCGTAGGTAGTATAGTTTTGGAGATATGCTCCGGACAAAGAACTGGACGCCGCCCGACCACCCGCCACGGGTGATCCCATAATACGTCCCGTCTTCGACGGGCGTATAAAAAGGAGTTCATTAATAGAAAGGGAAATGGGAAACAATAGGAAATAAACTTATGCAAAATACAATGTTTCAGGGAAAGGAGCAGGCAGTTAATTCTTCAATGTTTTCAAAAGTGGTCTGCTTCAGATTCGTACAGACACATCTAGTACCTGGTACTGGATTAAGCATAGGCCCAAAGGGACATACATGCATCATGTTGCCCAAGCCCTTTGTCTGTCTGTTAAGAATTTCTTTTCTGCCCTATCGCTGATACCCCTCATCCAATTTTGAGAAAACTTCACTCATGGACAATGAAAGGCATAGTAAAGGCTTCAGATGGCAGGTTCCAAGGTCAAGGTCACAACCGCGGTCAAAGGTGACATGCTTTTAAATCATTTCTATTCCATCTCTTGAACCCCTGGTCTGATAATGAAAATATTTCATACATGTATGCACCATGTTGAGATGACATGCAGAGTAGATGTTTCAGATGCCAGGCTCCAAAGGATCAAAGGTTGAAGGTGACATGTTCTTGGTAGCTTCCTTTAGACTTATATGTACTATCCCATTTTTCTTTTTGGGTAAGGTAAAAGATAGGCACAAGATCATTCTTCAACATAACTTTATTGGAGATGTTTATTTTATCACAATACATGTACATGTTTTATCATCAGAATACTGACTGTTTATCACAGAAATACAACTTGCTGGTGCTTTTTCAGTGAAACTTCTACGTCAAAAAATGGGCATTACTCTGTTAACTCTTTATTTAATGACCAAGTTCTAGACTTGCCCGAATTGAAAGCATTTGCAGATGACAAATTAGGTGTGGCACAAAACATGAATTTTCCCTTTGAAAGGGTAGAAAACTAGGGGAAAAGGATAAAATGCTCTTTCTCCAGTATTTTCTCCTTTTCCCACAGTATTTTCAAAAGCATTCTTTGTTAGGGTCATTAAATCTTCGGATTGTGGGGTAAAGGGTTAAGAATGTGTTGAGAGCTACTTTTCTGGTGTGGGTTCCCCTTTTGATGGTAATCAGTTAGCCAAAATTTGTAGTAAATATCTTTAGCAATGACAAAGATACGAGAAAATCGACTATGACAAGACCTCGAAGTTTTCTTCGAAAACAACCAAGCTAAAATAGGGACATCAATACTCAAAAGTTTCTAATAAAAGTTACCATAACATTTTCTATTTTTAGAGTAAAAGTACCATACTTAAAAATTTCTTCAACTATATTTGAAAATTATTCACTAAGAAAATGTTCTTTCTGTTAGTGATTTTTGATAAATGCAACTATGCTGCTGTTTTAGATGTTTTCAAGTTGAAACCACCTCCAGTGAAGCGGGGACCATCTGTCCTTTGTGGTTGTATGACTGGGGCGCCAGCCTGAGCAAGTGCTCTATCTCTCTCCCTGAAAGAAAGAATAAAGTCTGCCACTAGTGTTAGCCACCACTGTGTAAAGCAAAAACCTGTTTTGAGATACCACTTTCTGAAAGTGTTTCAATGAAAAACTGTTGCAGAACAATGCAGAAAAAGGTAAAATGCTTGTCACTAATAATTCTCCCTTTCAAAAGCCTTTTTCTTCAGGGTCATTAAAACTTGGGATTGTTGGGTAAACATACAGTTTCAGCAGCAAAGTGGGTGCGCCATTAATTCTATTTCAACGGTCACGTCATGTTTATATTTATTCTGTACAAATTTACTTGCATTTGAAAATATTTTGACTAAACCAGTATTTCAAAGCAGGGAAACTTTTTTTGGCATTAACAATACTGGAATACTGAAAAGATCTCTGAAACTACAACAAAATATCCTTCAGAGCAAGAAAATGTATCTGATGCTGTGAGATTGACTTTCAATGCCTTTCGTCTTTTGGTCAAGCATGTTTTACTTTCGTGATCATCATCTTTTTTGGTTTATCTGTTCTGGCCACTGGTTGCCCACACTGGCAATGTTTCCAGAAAGCTTCTCGCTGTTTTTGCAGAGTAAAGTTCAAATGAATTGCAAGTTATGTCTGGTCCTTGTAAGTGCTCAGCTTATAGCACAGTCACATTGGAGAGTCTATTGAAAGTCTCATCTAAAGGACAACTAACAATTCTAGTTGGCCAGCCTGGAAATCAAACTTGCACCCTAAAGTATTCCAAGATTACAAATCCCGTGCTATATCGCTTAGGCCTTTCCAGCTGAAATACCTATATCAAGGTTCATCTGCCTCATAAAAATAGTGGGACTATTTTTACTGAGCTTGAGAGTAGGAATTGTTTTTTTCAGCAGACAGTTGATAGACAGACAGACATGAAAACCTTTTCCCAATCCCACAATATTGACTCTGCGTATAACGAAAAACTATGGACTTCTAGTATGATAAGATTACCTTGCATAACTTATAAGAGGACCATACGAATAACAAAAATCAATTTCAACTTACTTCTGTTGTTGCTCTTTCTTTTTCTGCATAAAATATTTCTTTTTCACCTCCTGTAGTTCTCTGGCTATCCTTTCTATCTCATACTTGTACTCGTTTACCTGGGATTCATACATGTTCAACTCGGATGCCATGGACTGAAATAGAACATACCCCTGCATTTTTATGACTGTAGGTAAGACGGCTTTTTTATTTCTTCCTTTTCTGGCAATGTTTTCTGCCTTATAAAAGGCAAATCTTACATCTGAGCATTCAATGTCTGCACAGGCTTGGGCCTGAAGTTTGTACGAGCTTAAGATTTGTGGTTTGGTGAAAAATAAAAATTAAATTTCTTAACCATCTGGCTGCTAAGCACAACTCACTGACCTTTTGTGGCCATTGTAGATCATGATCTGACTGCACAGAATGTACAGTCTGATCTTGGATCTACACTGTCCGATAAGGAGATATTTTCCCCCCCAAACACCTTTGAAATAGCAACCCCCCCCCCTTCCAAATACTTTTTTGAAAGTTTCATTTCACTTATTTAGCAGGTTAAGGGTTAACTTAGAAGATAAACTTTAATACTTGTTTCAGACTGGTCTTTTGACAAAAATATGCTCTGCATTTTTTCCAATTGTCACAATGCTTTTTCTATCCCTTTCTGTCCATTTTCATGTCTCACTTTTTCTACTTTTCTTATCACTGCATTCTTACGAACATGAAAGTTCGCAACAAATGCATAGCTCAAATACAAACCGCTCTAACTTGGATTAGAACCTGTGCGGAAAAGTTCCTCGTTTATCAAGGTTTTAGAGACCAATACACTAACCCCTGAGCTAAAGAGAATTATTTTTAGCTCAGGGGTTACTGTATCGGTCATTTAAACCTTGATAAATGAGGATATTTGCTGCATGGGTTCGAATCTCAACCAGGGCTGTCTGTATTTGAGCTATGCATTTGTTTCAAACTTTCATGTTTGTAAGAGCATACTTCTAGAAGTTCTGCAAATTTATGCATTAACAGACTTATTCTATTCAAATATACTGGAACAGTATTGCCATTACAGGATAAGTGAGAAAAAAATTGAATTAAAATAACCATATCCTAAAAAGCCTGAATGTACAGACAAACCATCATTCCAAAAGACCAAGACAAAAGATTTTACCTTCATCTGTTTTGTTTTCTCCTTCAGTGTTTGTTGATAGATAGAGAGTTGTTCAGCCACTTCTGGACCTGGCTGACGAGCAAGGATGTGTTTCAGTTCTAGATATAGCTTCTCTTTCTCTTGGATCAGCAACTCTTTCTCAACAACTTCTTCAGTTTTAGCAATCAGTCTCTTTTGCAGGGTGTGGATCTTTTGTATATTCTCAAACTGACTTGGATCACTACCCTGTAGGTGTAAGACATTCATTTTTTGTAACCCACTACAACACAATCTCAAGTTCTAACTCTATCCCACAGGACAAAATTTTAGACTCATCCAAATTGAAGGCATTTGCAGACAACAAATTTAATGTAGCTCTAAAGATAATGTCTTTAAAATGGTGGAAACATTTTGGGAAAAGGAGAAAATGCTGGTAACTAGCATTTTCTCCTTTTCCCACAACATTTTCTACCCTGTCAAAGATAAATTCTACCATTGTAGCCACATATATGTTGTCTGCAAATTCCTTCAACTTGGGAGAGTCTTAAATTTGTTGCCTGGTCAAGAGTAAACTCTTTACCAAGTAACAAAGTTTTAGACTTGTCAAAAGCATTTGCAGACCTCAAGTAAAAGCGGTTCAAATGACAAGACTTTGCTTTGACATGTTTAAAACACTGTGGGAAAAGGAGAAAATATTGGTCACCAGCATTTTCTCCTTTTCCGACAATGTTTTCAATACCTGATTTCTTCAGGGTCCTTAAAACTTGGGATCGTCTGGTATGAAAAGAGTTAACCCATTACCTCCTGAAACAATGTTGCAGCAGAACCATCCTTGTAACATAAGGAAAATCAATGTGAATTCAGGTTTTATAACCTGAATTCATATGAAACCACTGAATGGGCCACTTCTTGTTTTCAAAACTCTTACCTTAGAAATTTGAATTTTGAACAAAAAGAACCTGTTGGGCATAGGCTCTAAAGCCAAAATTATCAATCACTGTAAATTTTAGTCTATAATGTTAACTCTTTACCACACTGCAATAATGTAGATTTGTCCAAATTGAACGCATTTGCAGACAACAATTTAAATGTGGCTCCAATGATGAAATTTCTCTTTTACAGGGTAGAAAACATTGTAAGAAAAGGTGAAAATGCTGGTAACCAGCATTTTCTCCTTTTCCCATAGTGTTTTCAAAAGCCCTTTTCATCAGGGTCATTAAAATCGGCATTGTGTGGTAAAGGCTTAAATTCCAAGACAAGCTATTTGATTGGCTGTGCCATTCTGTCTCAGTCAATCAGATGGCTCGACATTGAATTCAATTGAATTTTAAAATGGTGTGTGAGAACAGACCTAGTACAATATTCCTTACCATAAAACAAACCATAGTTTTCCAAAACATCACAATAGCATGTTCTCACTTAATAGAGAGAAACTGTAAATTTGCTTACCTCAAGTTTTCTCCATCTATGAATATTCATTGGATTTTCTAACTCCTCTTCCAGTGCTTTACATCTTGTTCTCTCCCGCAGAAGTTCTCTCTGAATGTGGTATACTTCCCGTCTGTGAAACACACAAAATTAGGAAAAAAAAATTCTACTTCGATCACTTTTTTTTTTCTCTCAAAAAAAAAAAAAAGAACTTGAAGTACAAGCTGTCTAAGGATAAGAAATGCAACTTGAGTTTGCCCTTATCCTGCCATACACAAGCTTGGACATATATTGTGTAGAGTATATACCAGGATAAACCTGCACATAGGTACTCTCTGATCTCAGTTTGCAACCTCTGCCTTTCTGTTAATGGTTTCAGTCAGACAATTTCCACTAAATGCTAAGAAACTTTTTGTAATTGTCAACATAAATTCAGCAGGGTAGAGGTTAAACGAACTTTAAGCTACTGAACTATATGTATACCCTTCTATCACCCAAGAAAAGTAGCTAGTCTTACAACTATTGATGTATTACGAACTGGCTTGCATTTAATCATAATCATAAACAAACAGTTCCACGTTTTTGAAACCCTGAGCAAGGCGGCTTTTCAAAACATACAAAAAAATAGGAAATGGCTGGTAAGCAGCTGCTTCTTCTTTTCCAACAAAATTTTCTATTCTTTCAATAGACAAATCTCATCATTTGTGCCATAGTTAATTTGTCATTCACAAATGCTTTCAAATTGAATGTCTTGGAATTTTCGACATCTGAAAGAGCAAGAAAGGTGGTCTTTAAGAGAAGACAGTTTCTCAAACAACTGTATTTTACCTCAGATCCTCAACGTTGGCTACATTCTTCTGGAGAATGCCTTTCTCCCTGCGCAATTTCTTGATCTCAAGTTTCAAAACACGAATGTCTTCTAACCTCTGATTGTACTGAATCTCACCCTTGTTTAATGTAGACTGCTGGATCTTGATCTTTTCATAGAGCAGGGCCAATTCATCATTTCTACGCACAAGCTGGGTACCAAGGATGTCCCTTTCACTGATTACCTGAAATTCACATTTTTTTGTGTGTGTATAATCAGTGTATTCTGAATCAAGATATGTTATTTCTGAAGATGGATGAATCTTTCCGATAGTGCTTAGCCTTTTACCACACAATGCGACTTTTAATGATGGAGAAGAAGCCTTTTGAAAACACTGTAGGAAAAGGAGAAAATGCTGGCAACCAGCATTTTCTCCTTTTCCCAAAATGTTTCTACCCTATCACAGAGAAATCACATCATTTGAGCCACACTGAAATTGTCATCTGCTTATATATAAATGCTCTCAATTTGGACAGGCCTAAAAATTTTGTTTTGTGGTAAAGGGTTAATTCAGAAAACGCAAAATATATGAAAAAGATGAAAGAAGAATGGGTCTCATATCTAATACAATCATGAACAACCAACGGAGTTATGCATGTCTTTACTTATAACATGTAGATAAAGAGAAATAACATATCCATCACTCTTATTCAAGGGGAAGCTCTTATCAATAGTTTTTTAACAAGTATGCAGTGAAAAATTGTTTCTTTATTTGATGTCTAACCCACTTTCAATGTTATTATTCAGCACTGTACCACAGTGGCCAGTGCACCTATCTATGCTTTTCTGGAGTTTCTTTAACAAGTTTTTGGCAGAAACAGTGTTTCGAAACCACTGACTGGTTACCAGCATTTTCTCCTTTTTCCCAACAATGTTTTCAAGAGCCTTCCATTTCAGGGTCATTGAACAACAGGAGATTGTATGGTAATTAATATTGAAAACTCATGTATTACAAAAGTGTTTTTATAAATGTCTCCTGAAAATTTGTAGTAGGAAGTAGTGTGTTCAACTTTTAACTCTTTCCCAGATAAAAAACTTTTTTAGACTCTTCCAAATCAAAAGCATTTGCAGACGACAAAATAAATGCGACTCAAATGATGGGATTTATATTAAAAAAGGACAGAAAAGATTGTGGGAAAAGGAGAAAATGCTGGTTCCCAGCATTTTCACCTTTTCCCACAATGTTTTCAAAAGCCTTTTTCCTCAAGATCTTCAAAACTTGGGATTGTTTTGTAAAGAATTAATCAGAACAATTCACCAACCTGATCCAGCTCTTTCTTTTGTCTCACTCTTTCTGCATCAGCCTCTGATATAATCTTCAGTAATTTCCTTTCTTCAGCCTCTTGGGCTTCAATATAAGCCTTGTTCTCAGCTGTGAAATTGGAAACAAGATTTAAAATAAGTAGAGTTTCTTGAACAAGTATTTTGAACTAAGCCGCAAATCACTGTAAACAAGAGTACAGCATGCAGGTGCCAACGCTCTGCTGCAGTTGCCTTTAGTGAAAACTTTTAGTTGAAAAAGTGGCATAGCTGTGTCAAAAATATTTTGATGGTTACCTACCTCTGTTGTATGGGTTCCCCTTTAGATAGTTAACAATTAGTGATAGATGCTATAAAATGCCAATTTTTTTAATGACGCAGACAACAACGCAGACGATGCCAAGCCTGTGACAATACCTCGACGTTTTCTTTGAAAATAGCAGAGCTAAAAATTAAGTTATCTTTCCTAAGAGGGTATTTTTCTATTAATTTGGAATTCCATGACAAGCCTTTGAGCCACTGGTTGTTTGAGGCATTCTGTTTCAGTCAATCTGATGCCTTGTCATTGAACTTTGAAAAGAATTTAGTTTAGAAATGTTTGGGATACTGCGGAATTTCATTAAATGTTGATGGTTATTTGTGACAATACTCCTCCAAGCATTCTTACCCTCATTCTCAAGATTCTTCTGAATTTAAAAGTAACACAATTTCTGATAGGGGCTAAACCAACAGGTAGAATGGCTAAACCAACAGGTTTTGCCAATCAGAAATTGTGTTAATTTCTAAGTTTAGAAATAGACCCAAGAATGCAATTGAACATGGTCATTGAATAATGGCCAAGAACTCTAAGGGTATAACTCTAAAATCTCTGACATACCAGCTAACTGCTTCATCTTTTGAAGCTCGGCTTTCAGAGTTTCCTTCTCTTTCTCAACTCGCTGGTGTTCAAGATGTTCCTTTACAAGAGCTGCCTCTTTAGCTTGAATCTCTTCTTTCAGTTGATCTATCTGATGGTTCATGATCTTCAGCTTTCTCTTCATCTCTGTAATCTCATCCTGGGACTCAATCAGATTTTTACTGTACAAGTTACGATCACTTCTTACAGCCTCGTACAAGTTCTGTTGCTGTTTTAGTTTGGTCTCTGCCTCTGCAATCTTCTTCTTATAGTCAAAAATCTGCATTTCTCTCACTTTGACATCTTCCATATGTTGAAGTACCTAGTAATAAATAATTATCCAAACATTAATTACCTTTTGTCAATTTTTCAAAGGTCAGAGTTTTCTAGACAGTAAGGAAGAAAGCTTTTAAAACCTCTATGGAAAAGGTGAAAATACTAGTTACAAGCATATTTCCTTTTCCTACAGTTTTCTACCCTTATAAAGACAAATGCCATCATTTGAGCAAAGATTCAAATTCTATAAATCCATTTATTTTAGGTTTTATACTGGAGCTTAGTCCAGTCATCTTCTTGGCCAAAGGTTACTCATACATATTTTCGGCAAAAGGATGCCTCTACTAAAAGAGGTGTTGCTGTATAAGACAGCAACATTTTCGACTTGTCCATATTGAAAGAATTTGTGGATGGCAAATTAAATGTGGCTTGAATAATAAATGATATTACTACAGAAGGTGGGTATGAAACATTGTGAAAAAAGGAGAAAATGCTACAATCATGACAAATAACAGGTTTTGCTGCATATATCATGCATACCTTCTGTGTCAGATCACTAGCTTCATTGATGTATCTATCACGCTCTTTCTCCAGCTGGTAGATAATCTTTCTCTGTTTCTGGGCCTCCTCCTTGTAATTCTGGATCTCCTGCTCTAGATTTTTCTTACTTTGTTCATGCAGTTTGACGAGACTGAGCTGTTTTGTCGTAGCGTTCACTGCTTTCATCATTTCTTTGTGAAGTAGATCACGTTCCCTCACCAGACTGTCGATGGACTTCTTGTCTGCTTCTGCTTGCTTCTTGGAAGCTTCAAGTTCTGAAATCAGCGAGTGAGATCAGATTATTTACCTTTTATGAAGAGATTCTATGTTTTTGCAACTAAGAATAAAATATCATGGGAACAGGACAAAATGTTGAAGAAACCAGCATTTTTTCTTTTTCCCCAAAATGTTCTATACCCTTTCAAAGACAAAATCCAGGCAACTGTGCATTGTTAATGTGGTAACTGCAACATTGTATTGCTTTCAAAATGGATAAGTCTGAAATTTTGTCATATGTGGAAAGAGTTCACAAAAAAGGTGAAAATATAATAATTCAGTGACTTCTTTGAAATTTTGTCCAAATTGAGTGCATTTGCAGACAACAAATTAAAGTTATCTTAAATGATGGAATTTGTCTGTGCTGGTTACCAGCATTTTCTTCTTTGTCAACAATGTTTTCAAGAGCCTTCTCCCTCAGGGTAGTTAAAACATAAGATTGTTTCATAAAGGGTTAACCCTTTACAACATGATTCCGCTTATTATAATGACCCTCAGAAAGAAGACTTTTGACAACATTGTGGGGTAACCAGCATTTTTTCCTTTTCCCACAATGTTTTCTACACTTCAGAACAAAAATTTCAGCTTGAGTCATATTTACTGTGTGTTGCATGCAAATGCTTTCAATTTGGACAAGTCTAAAATTTTGTTGTTTTGTAAAGGTAAATACAGTTACACAGCTGCCTAAATTCATAAATGCAATTTTATTTCTCTTCTTATTACAGAACTAAAGCATTAATTGTTACTTCTGTATTTCGGGATCAAAATTGAGACTTTTTGTATTTCAAAGGAAACCAACCTCTCTCAAGACCAAGAATTTGTCCTTTCAAAGTTTCTCTCTGAAACTCAAGATCCGACTTGTTATCCTCTACTTGACGGAGTTTACGTTGGATTGTCTCCCTTGTCTTATTCAGCCGTTGGGTTTCCTGTTTCAACTGGTTCACCTCATCTTCTTTGACCTAAACATAACACAGCAAGACAGTTATGTCATTCTTGACTGATTACCTACTTCAAATGACTCTTGCTGACATGAAGCAGCACAACTTTGAAAACACAATGGCAAATGGAGAAATTGCTGGTATTGAGTTAATTCTCCTTCGAGCACAATTGTTTTTTATACTTATTCATGTACATGTATATTAGCCTTTATTGATGTTGATATTTCATATTTTGTGAGGATGATTTTAAAGTATGCTGTACTTAAGATTAGCCCAAGCCTTAATCCTTAACCACACAATCCCACAATCATGAGTTAACAACCCTGAAGAAGAAAGCTTTTGAAAACATCATATTACCAGTCTCACAATATCTCTTATATCTCTTATAGGCTTTACAAGACAAAGGCAGAAAATATAGAAATTGTTGTACATTTGAAAACAACATTGGGTAAAAAGTACTGTAGTAAACAGAGACTCAGTTTTAGCCATTCCCCTTTGCCAAACTGTCTCCAAACTTAATCTATTGATAAATTCTCATGAAGAAAATGTTTAAATGGCCTAGTAAATTCGGAAGTGTCAAAATCTATCCCTGAACCAGAAAGGCTTGATAATTATCATTACCTTTAGTTCTGCAACTCTAGCCTGGTTCTCCTGAGCAAGTGTATCAGTTGATATAAGCTGGTTTTCAAAGTCACCTTGAAGCTTCTGGAATCGGGTGTTTAGAATATCTGAATCCTTCAGAGCTCGTTCATTCAAAATCTGAAAAATAATAGAAACTGCTATAGGAAAGGTAGTAAATGCTACAACAAAAATGGCATACAAAGACAGATGTTTATTGGATACATCTTCATCTGGATAATTTTCAGTAGAATTGGGCAAATAAACTTTTGTCATTGAAAAATACGGAAGGTGGTGGGAAAAAGATAATATATAATCTTTTTAACTCTTTACCACATGACAAAATTTTAGACTGGTTCAAATAGAAAACATTTGCAGACCAAAAACTGAATGTACCTAAAAACTGAAATTTGTATATGGAATGATAGAAAACATTGTGGGAAAAAGAGAAAATGCTGGTTACCACAATGTTTTTTAGCCTCACAAATACAAGTTTCAATTTTTGAGTAGCTTTTATTTCGCTGGTTGTGAATGCTTCTAGTTTGGAAAAATCTAAAATTATCTTGTGTGGTATAGAGTTAAATTGAATGCTGCAAAATTAATGAATATGACGTTTTCAAAGCCTAGAAATACAATTCAGTTTTGTATAAAGAGGTACTTTGGCCATTGTTAGAACCAAGAATACAGTTCTGTGACAAAGCCAAAAAACAGCTATCACAGAAAAATTACCCTTGCAGCCAATGATTTTCATCAAACCTAGGAATGAACTATGGCTATGCTGGAGGTTCAAACTTACAACTGTTGCATAAGAACTTGTATCTCTACAGACTGAGCAACCATGGTATTTGGCATCTGCAGAAGGTTCAACCTACCCTTTGTTCCTTAAGTTGCTGTTCCAGCTTGGAAATATCATCTTTATATCCTTGTATCCTGGTCTGCATGGTTTTGATCTCAGAGGATTTGGCATCAAGATCTGCTTTAGTCTGCTTCAGTTCCCTCTCCATTTTATCACGCTTACGAGTTTCTCTCTGTGCCTCATTGTTACGCATTTGGATATCTTGGCTTAGCTACAATGAAAAAAAGTTTTCTTCCTGATTTTAAAACAAACAGAGAAAAACAACTCAAGAATTAATTCTTAACAAAACCAATTTTATTGTTTTTGATATTAAGGGCATTGACAACAAATTGATAAAATGATAAATGATAGGAAAGCATCTTTGAAAGCATATAAAGACATAGTTGAAAAATGGAAATGCTGCTTACAAGCATTTTCACCTTTTCCAGTGACTTTTTAAAAAGCTTTCTTTCTCCTGGTCATAAACACTCAAAGGGTAACACAAGTGATGATTTGGTCAGATGATCAAGTAAAAAGGAGTCTCAAATATTGGATTACATTAGCATTCACACCATTGGCAGCACTTTCTTCCTTACTTCACAATGGTTTCCATAGCTGTCTACCTGTTAACCCTTTCCCAAACAACAAATTTTGGACTGGTCCAAATTGAAAGAGTTTGCAGACGACAATTTTAAATTTGATGAAAATGGCAGAAAGGTCTCAAAAAGGGTAGAAAACACTGTGCGAAAATGAGAAATTGCTCGTTACGAGCAATTTCTCCTTTTCCCACAGTGTTTTCAAAAGACTTGTACTGCAGACACATGAAAACCAGGGCTTGTTTGGGAAAGGGTTAAACATTGAATTGTTTTGTAAAGTGTTAAAAATATATAAAAAGGGAGAGTAAATATAAAACACTGTATCATAATTCATAAATAGAATACCAAGGCAGCACAATGAGCATGTTTTAGAGCCTTTTCCCAAGGACATGTGCTTTGAAAACATTGTTTAAAAAGGAGAAAATCCTGATAACCTGCATTTTCTCCTCTTCACACAGTGTTTTCTACCCATTCAAAGACAAATACCATCATTTCACTCTTTACCACACCACAAAAATGTAGACTTGTCCAAATTGAAAGGATTTGAAGATGACAATTTAAATGCGACTCAAATGATGGAATTTGTCTTTGATAAGATAGAGTATGCTGTGGGAAAAGGAGAAAATGCTGATTACAAGCATTTCTTCTATTTCCTACAGTATTTTCAAAAGGCTTCTTTCTTAGGGTTGTCAAAACTTGTGATTGTGTGGTAAAGGGCAAAGCTATATCTATTTTGTCTCCTACAAATAATTTCAATTTGTACTAGTTTAGAATGTTGTTGTCTTGTAAAGAGTTAACACAACTGCCGTCTTTGGAAAAAAAAAAATCAACCGACCTCTTGGATTTTCTCCTCGGCCGATGCCTTTTGCTCTTCGAGATGTTGAGATGTGGTGTTAGCCTGGGCAAGTTGTTCCCTCAGTTTAACAATCTCTTGTAAACTTTCATCTCTCTCCTTGGTCAGATCTTCCTTGATCTTGAGTAGCTCATTCACACTAGATTACAACGAAATATATGTTTAGCAGGGCTGTGAGAAAAGGGGTTAATACCAAATGACAAATTTTTAGACTAGTCCAAATTGAAAGCATTTGTATACGACAAAATAAATGTAACTCAAAAACTGAATTTGTTTTGGGAAGGTTTGAAAACATTGTGGGAAAAGGAGAAAATGCTGGTTACCAGCATTTTCTCCTTTTGCCACAATGTTTTCAAAAGGCTTCTTTTTCAGGGTCGTTAAAAGACAGGATTGTGTGGTAAAGAGTTAAATGTATCTTCATGATCAATTATACGAAGTAAGTCATCCCACAATTCTTGATCTTTGTTTATTAAATTTTGTTTATCAACCAACTGAATCATGAAGTAGACTAGCCCTTTGACATGTCAAAAATTTACCATAGCAAAAAGGTCTCACCTAGGTCAGCCTGTGCAGACTGCACAGGCTGACCTCGGTAGATACTTTTGCAGAATGCATTTAACAATCCTTTCACAGATATAGGATTTGACATTTATTAAAAAAAAAAAAACATAGGCTTGCAAACTGACATTTTTTTTGTAGGCAAGTTTATTAAACTCTATTTCCAAAGCCTACAAGTGTCTGATTCATTTGATCCCATAACTGTTTTACACAAGGATTAAGTCATAAATGTGAAGACATTCATGTATGCTTGCATTGAAATTTTTGTTTCTTTGACAGCAATGTATGTGCGAGATGAAAAACAGTTTTCATAGAACAAAAAATTTATATAAGCTTTTTCCTAAATCACTGACTTTGACACATCAATGATAGGGAAATGATGGTCAGACTGTCTTAACCCTTTACCAAACAATCCTGAGTTTTAATGACCATGGGGTAGAAGGCTTTTGAAAACACCATGGGAAAAGAATATGCTACATGTATCAAGAAGCATTTGTCCCTTTTCCCAAGCTTTTTTTTACCCTTTTAAAGACAAATCTCATTGTTTGAGCCAATTTACAAGCTAGGTCAGCTGCAAATGTTCGTAAAATGGACAAGTCTAAAATATTGTAGAAAGGTAGAGATACAAAAAAAATTTCCTTAGGGCTGTTAAAAATCGGACTTGTTTTGTAAAGGCTTACACTTAACTTGTCATTTACTTGCAATAAGTACAAGGCTAAAATTCTGTTGTTTGAAAAAGGGTTAAAAAGTTAAAAGTTTGGACAGATCAAGGAACTACTTTCTTACTGGACCATCTAACTAACCTGTGTTCTTGTCCCATTGTGAGACCTGCCCCTTGTTCAACAAGTTTACTCAGGTTGGCTATCTCCAGTTTTAGCGACTGAATTGTCTCTCTAGCTCTGGTTTCTTTTTCATGAGCAGCATCCACCATTTTCCAGGCTTTTTCTATTTCCTGCAAGATGATTTAACTCTTTACCAAACAACAAAATTTTAGACTGGTCCAAATTGAGAGCATTTGCACACAACAACTTTAATGGTACACAAATTATTAGATTTGTCTTTGAAAGGGTAGAAAACGTTGTGGGAAAAGGAGAAAATGCTGGTTACCAGCATTTTCTTCTTTTCCCACAATGTTTTCAAAAGCGCCTTTTCTTGTTACCATGTGCAGATGATTTTTTTTCTTATTGCAACAGACTACTTTTATTAAAATTGTGGCAAAAGGAGACATACCGGTAGTTCATAACAAGAAATTCCTCCTGTTGCTACAATGGTTCACAGTGTATTTCATGAGGTAGTGGGCTAAATTAGTTTATAAAATTATTCAAGAACTTTATTTTGCAATACCCATTTCAGGCAAGGGCGATATGAAGAAAATAAAAAATTTGGAAACCAATTAATTAACCTCTCGATTTGTACATGACAACTGAAGTTGCTGAGGTGCATAGTGTAGATTAAGATCAGACTGCGTAGTTTGATACTTTGAGAAATAGAACAGTTTAACCCTTTACCAAACAATCCCGACTTTTACTGACCCTGGGAAAGAAGAATTTTGAAAACATTGTAGGAAAAGGAGAAAATGCTGGTAACCAGTATTTTCTCCTTTTCCCACTCTGTTTCTACCCTATCAAAGAAAAATCTCACCATTTGAGCCACATTGAAATTGTCGTCTGCAAATTTTATGCTTTGAATTTGGACAAGGCCACAATTTTGTGCTTTGGTAAAGAATTAAACAGTCTTGAAATTGAGATTCTACATGTTAACATGTTACTTTTACAGACTGAAAAAAGCAGTTAATTTCATCAGAATATTGATGTTGGATGAAGTGTTTTCCCTATTGTCTAACTGCAAAAATGGACCGTAAAATTTCAAAATATCCACTATTACCTAACAGATAAGTAGATTATGATATTTTCATATGATGGAAAGGTTAGTACTTTAACTCTATTACTAAAAAATCTTAAGTTTTAACAAACCTGAGGCAGAAGGCTTTTGAAAAAATCATGTGAAAAGAAGACATGTAACCAGCATTTTCTCCTTTTCCCATTCTGCTTTCTATCCTTTTAAAGTAAAAAAATCCATCATTTGAGCTACCATTAATTTGTAGTCTGAAAATGCATTTGAATTGGGAAGTGTAAAATTTTGTGGTAACGAAATGAGAATTAACTTGCCACCTCAGTGCTCAAAGGATAAAAATTCATACGACATACCTTTTTTAAAGAAGCAATGGTCGCCTGATCTTCTTGCGAGAGTTTTAAAGCCGTGGAAACTTTGGCAGAGTTGGCCACAATTTCTGCGTTGAGTTCCCGACATTTTTGCATGAGCCTCTTCTCACTTTCATGGGATTTCTTCAAGGCCTTGTGAAGTTTCTCATACTCTGCACGGAATCTTTCAAGACTTCGGTCTCCCATCAATTCACCAAGAACCTGAAACAAATAAGCAGAGAGTAAAGCAAAATCCTGAATACTCAATACTGTTGGAATTGAACTGCAGCTGACATCCTTTACCAAATAATCCCATGTTTTCATGACCATTGGGAAGTAGGTTCATGAAAATATTGTGGGAATAGAAGAAAATGCTGGTAATAATCAGCATTTTCTCCATTTCCTACAATCTTTTCTACCCGATCAAAGATGAATTTAATCAAATGAGCCACATTTAATTTATTGTCTGCAAATGCTGTAAATTTGTAGAAGTATAAAATTTTGTCATTTAGTATGAGTTGATATGAAATTAGGTTGAATACAGCGATATATTTGAAAACATTATGGATTAGAACAACTTTTTCTTTCCTCTTTTTGCCACAATAATGTAAAAAGTGGTTTGCTGCCAGACCATGAATCTAATGAAGATGGTGATATTATGGTCGGAATACAGGAAAGATCAAGAAACTAGAACAAATTATTTGTGTAAGGAAGGGATGTTCCTAGCCCTCTCTTCATGCTGATTCAAGGTTATGCTGAGCGGAATGTTCCTATATATATTCCCCAAACATTCTTAACTCTTTACCAAACAACAAAATTTTGGACTTGAACAAATTCAAAGCATCTGTACAAGGCAATTTAATGTGGTTCAAATGGTGAAAATTGTCTTTGAAAGGGTACTAAATATTTTGGGAAAAGGACAAAATACTGGTTACCAGCATTTTCTTCTGATCCCAAAACATTTTAAAAAACATTCCTTCTCATGGCCCTTAAAATTGGGATTGTGTGGTAAAGCCTGTTTTAAAGGGTCAATAAGATACTTAGCCTAGTTCTCAAGAATTTTCCAAATTTTAAAGTTACTCAATTTCTGATTGGCTATGTCTAATGGTTTTAGCCAATCAGAAATTGTATTACTTTCTGAATTTAGAACAAGACCAAGAATCCATTTAGAATGGTTGATGAATACAGGCCTCGAACAGTTTCAGTAATGTTTATGACAGAAAGCAGCCCAAAAGTTTGAAAAATAAAACATTCAAGGATTTCCAACACATGCGTTCTACCGAGAAATGGTTCTGTATTTTTGCAATGTTACTGATAACTTTAGGCTTTTGAAAACATCATGAGACAAGGATAACTAGCATTTTCTCCTTTTTTTTTTTATGTTATTCACCCTTTCTAGAAGAAATCCATTCATCTGAACCACATATTTTTTGGCATCTGGATGTGCTTTTGATTTGGACAAAGCTGAAATTTTGTTGTCTGGTTATCTGGTTAGAACAAAGTCCAGTGTCGAGAGAAATTAATAGATACATGATCATACACCTATGCATGAACTTACTTCTTGGAAATCTTTCTCAAGTGCCTCAAAGGCACTGTCTTCAATGGACGCCTTTTCTTTACTGCCAGACTCCTCCTTTTTTGCCTGTGAAGTTGAATCAAAAGTGTGATAAGGTTCATACTATATGAAATCTGGTAACCTTTTACCAACCAACCTTATGTTTTACGACCTTGGAGCAGAAAGCTTTAGAGACCACTGCAGGAAAAGGAGCAAATGCCAGTAACCAGCATTTTCTCCTTTCTCCAGATTGTACTTTACCCTTTCATTGCAATTACTGATCCCATTGTTTTGTCATCTGCAAATGCTTTAGTAATGGACAAGTCTAAAAATTTTGTTATTTGTTAAAGCTTAATTGATTTTCATTTATTTATTTTTGCCACCAGTTGCCCATCTGGGTTACACCCCCAGACAGCCACCAGTTGTATATGTTACAGGGAATAGTGCAAAATACAGGACAAAACTGGGCTGGCCATCCTAAGCCATTTTGAAATTGTATCATAAGGCTTTGCTGATATTTGTCCCCAAAACATTGCAATTTCGTACACTTGGCACCAATTTTTAGTCACATGATTTGGAAAAAAATTGCTACATGATGTAGCAGACATTCTAAATATATGGCACCTGTCTCTTGTTTCAGTAAAATTACGTGTGATAGATGATTCTAAATGGTGGGGTAAATTTAATCAAGTTGGTTCTGATTATACATCGATCGTTTTTGCTTCTGGAATAATTTTTTTCCATTCCAAAGTTGTATTTTGGAAATTAGAGTTGGCTTCGGAGGAAGTATGTTCGATTGAGTCAAGGTATTCACACAGAGAGTACTGGCTAGACAAGCATGTAGACAGCACCTATGTTTCTTATGACTAAAAGATACTTACAGAACTCGACTTTACACCATGCTCTAATGTAGTCACATATTTTAAAGTGGTCAAACTACTTAGTCAACCATCAAGAGCTTTTCTGTTTTGAACCCCGAGTTAAAATTAGGGTTTTAAAGATGGCTAATATCGGGCCAGAAGAGTAACAATAAATTTCTTGTTTTTGCCCCATTTCATCAATAAACAGTAGCAAAATAATTTTTTCAGGTCTGAGTATCACCTAAATAGCTGACATTATCTACTAAATAATATGCAAGAAAATGCAGTTATTGTTTTGGGAGTGAACGCAGGTGCAGGCCGATATTAGGCGAGTCAACGATAGGTAAAGAAAAGTTTTGGACATATGCAGAGAATAAGATATCTAGCAAAAACTGAAAAAGATATTGAGGCAAATATCAATTTCTCATTAATAAAGTAAAAACTTACATCAGCCATGATGAGGGTCTAATGCTGTTGCCAGACCTTTGAAAGGAAAAGTAGTGAGCTTCAAGCTTGTTTGACCGTTAAAGAAAGAAAATTTTATTGACAACAACAACGTTGTTAAGGACAACGGTGAACATGTAAAAATAACCCAAGTCAAAACATCCCACAGTTATAACGCCCCAGTGTAACAACGCCCCCAAATTTTGGTTAGCCCTGTACCAAACAACCCCGAGTTTTAACTACTCGAAAGAAGAAAACTTTTCAAAACATCGTGGGAAAGGGGACAAATGCTTGTACCTACTATTTTCACCTTTTCTCACACGTTTTCTACTCTTCAAAAAAAAAAAAAGAAAAATTCAATTTTTGAATAATATTTATTTTGTCGTCTGCAAATGGTCTCAAAATGGATGAGTTCCAAATTTTGTCATTTGATAAAAAGTTAAAATGTACCGCAATGGGAAAAAAATTAAAATGCAACAGCCCATTTCCCCTAATTTTCTTCATATATATTTGCTGGGTTGTAGCATCTCGTATCTTAGTGTGATATATCAATATCGCTGCAGACTACATGTAGATCTATATACTGTAGTGATAATCTAATAATATATGAGCCATGCACTTTGAAAAGCATGTTTTATGCATCTGCAAAAAGTATCAACCCATGTCAGCCTGCACAGTCTGCGGTCGAAACATTTTGCTATCGGTCAATTTCTATGCATGTCAAAGGACCGGTATACCTCGACCATGATAAAGTCAGTTGTTAGACGAAATGGATTTTATAGATCCATAATAATACAATAACTTGCTTGTTATAATGCATCTCAGAGATGCATTAAACAGAGCTCCAGATAGAGGGAGTGATTTTGATTTCAAAATTGGAAATATTAATCACTCTCCAATAAACACTATGTTATGGGTACTCATTAGAATCGTCTCATCGAGACGATTCTAATGAGTACCCACAACATAGGATTTGGATGAAAAATAATGGATTTAGAATACTATCACTCCTTCTTATCTGGAGGTCTGATTAAACCCCCTTACAGCCAGTGTGCTACCCATTTATATAATGTATCATTGATTACCATTCTAGGTGCATTCTGGATTTAGCCCGTCAGGTTGGTATTAAATTTGCATGCACTGTGACATCAGATACCTATGATTCGGCACAACAAGGAGCACTTGTTATTAAAATAAAGGGTTTTTTGTCACACCTTTATGTAAATTAACTCTGACCCTATGACGATTTAGATCTGATTTTTCTGTAAGTTGTAATACAAATCTATATATATAAATGCAAAGTATATTTGCATCACTTAAATCGCAGTTAAAACATTTCCAAAAAAAAAAAGAATCAAACAATTAGCTTGATCATTGTCGACCATATGAGACAATTTTGCCTGGCTGGGTCAAGGCAGTAATAATCTTTTAATAACTCCTTATAGCCATCTCCTTTCACAGTCCATACAGATCTGTGGCAAAACAGTTTATTGCTTCCATAATTATTGCCTTATTTTTGACTGAGTAACGTCCTGATATATTGGTGCACAACAAAAGGATGTTTCATTGAAATCCATGTATATGTTTTAAAATACCGATTGCTAAATTTCTAGATTTATTTCATGAAAAGCCCTGTCTGAAAGGAAGATTTGAGCCACAATTCGTTTGAGTTAGGATAACGGTCAGGGCTTGATATCGTTTTCGACGAATGTACATGGTTTTCGACCAAAGTCTTACACCCTGAATATATGAAAGGAAAAAAATGATTGGGCTGGAACCCAGGCTAGAGACAATCCTGTTGGAAGCACTTTCAAGCAGCTACCTGTACATGTATATCACCTCGGTAGTGAGCATGCTGGGGCCACTTATATACTCTTTACCAGACATCAGTATTTCAGCCTTGTGTAAATAGATAGAATATGTAGGTTACAAATTTAATGTGGAACAAGGGCTGCTTTAATGCTTTACCAAATGACAAAACTTTGGAATGGACCAAACTGAAAGCATTTGCAGACGACAAATTAAATGTTGCTAAAATGGTGATTTCTCTTCCAGATAGGGTAGAAAACATTGTAGGAAAAGGAGAAAATGCTGGTTACCAGCATTTTCTCCTTTTCCCACAATGTTTTCAAAAGCCTTTTATTTCAGGGTAGTTAAAAGTCGGGATTGTGTGGTAAAGGGTTAACTCTGGTTTGTTCTGTAAAGTGTTAATCATTGAATTGTTGTCATACTTATATATCTTATTTTACATTATTGGAGAGGTCATCAGACCTCTGCAACAGTGGTGAGTTTAAAAGGCAGACTGCCTCAGAAATTGCTGTCTATAAATCCATCTTTTTTTTGGCGAAATTGTTCTTATACACAGTCTGTTTTGTCATGGTTTTATAAATAAGCCAAAATCAAAAAACCAAATTAGGAAATAGGTCTACGTGATTTGTTTTTGTGTGTCAGATCTCAAACATGATTTGTTATATTGATTTGATTGCAAGTGACCTCTCTCAAAAAAAGGTGTAATTTTTTATTTGAACAAATGAAGCTAAAAACAGAATTTTGTTAAAAATAGAGAAAGAACACTGCGGGAAAAGATCATGTGACTTGAAAACGTGGGAAGAAGGTCACATGTCTGTCATGTAATAATGCATAACCCAGCGGCAGTCATATAATACCTTACCTGTTTGTTTACATGTACCAAAATATATTGAAATTAAAAGCCTATAACAATTCGAAAACACTGATGCCGACCTCTCCTGGCTTCTTTTCTAAAGAAGCCAACTTGTGTTTCATATATTTGGCTGTATTGATGGAATATGTCTTTGAAAGGGTAGAAAATAATGTGGGGAAAAAAAAGACAATAGTAATTACCAGCATTTTCTTCTTTATCTAAAATGTTTTCCAAAACCATATTCATCAGGGTCATTAAAATACAGGATAATTTGGAAAAGGATTTACTCTTTACTAATGCCAAAGTTTTACACTGGTCCAAACTGAAAACTTCTGCAGACAACAAACTATATATTCATCAAATGGTAAGATTTGTCTGTGTTATTATAGAAAACACTGAGGGAAAAGGAGAAAATGCTGGGTACCCAGCGTTTTCCCATAAAGTTTTCAAAAGCCTTTTATTTCCAGGGTTGCCAAATTCAGGATTGTTTGGTAAAGGGTTAAAGTAGCCTACAAGTATTTTTCAAAGATAACTATAAAGGCTGAGGTGGCACATAGAGATATACTGTATTGCTTTGGTTATAGGTCGATCTCAGTCAAAAGTCGAGGTGGTGTTCTGGAGGAATATAAGACTGATTTTGCCTTGGCCCATTCATAAGTCAACCTTTACTTTAGGTATTGACTGAAGTCCTGCCTAGCCATGAAAACAGTTATGAGGAAAATATACGACTATGAAATTTATCAGCTTCAGCCGTAAGTCGATATAAAACAGCCCAAGAAATCGGCATGAAAAACCTACCTTGTCTTACGAAAGAGCCCAGAGAAAAATCATGTTAACGATCAATGTAAAATCAGCCACCATTTTGCAAAGTGATGCATTCAATTTGGTGGTTGTTTTCAGTCTTGAAATTCCACCAAAATAACTGCAATAAGAAGGGTTTTTTTCACCTTTCCCAACAATATTTCTAACATCAGTCTCCCCAAGGGACACCTCTGTGTAAAATGCTGATTTCAGCTGCACTGTTAGTCGTGACCCCTGAAATAGGAGTATCGTTGACCAAGTAGAAAGAAGGCTGTGGATGCTTTTCAGTGAAAATTCTAAGTCAAAAAATGGGGCATAACTCTGTCAAAAAAATCTTTGATAGTTGCCTGCCCTTATTGTATAGGTTCCGCTTTTGATAATTAACAACTTGTCCAAGTTTGAAGCAAGTATCTTCTGTAATATGAGAGATATTATAAAATGTCAAAGTTTTTGCACAACAACACTGACATCGACACAGCCAAAGCCAGGACTACAATGTTTTCTTCACCAAGAGGGCCACTGGCCCTAAAGCGCTCTCCTGAGTAGGGTCAACTAGGACGGATAAGACTGATAAGATCCTGGAAGTGATAATGTAAAACGCACGAGTTTAAGTGATCTACTTTTTGACTCTTTTAGCCTATTTTTGAATTTCTAATCTGGCTCAAAATGTGGTCTCTGGAGTCACACGAAGTTTTTCTAAGATCTGGCCCCATGACCTACCTTTTGACCTGATGTGACTCGAAATCATCCATTACCAAGATTTCATCCAGACAAATATTCTGAACAAGTTTAATGAGTATCGGGCTAAAAATGTGGTCTCTAAAGTGCACACAAGCTTTTTCTAAGATTTGGCCCTGTGACCTACTTTTTGACCCCATGTGACCCAATTTAAAACTTGTCTTGGATTTTATTTAGACAAACATTCTGACCAGGTTTCAGGAGTATCAGGCTGAAAATGTTGCCTCTAGAGAGTACACAATTTTGAACTTGTTGGAAATTTTATACAGACAAACATTCTGACCAAGTTTCATGCGTATCAACCTGAAAATGTGGCCTCTACAGTGCATACAAGCTTTTTCTAAGATTTTGTCCAGTGACCTACTTTTTGAACCGACGTGACCAAATTTCGAACTTGTCAAAGGTTTTATCCACACAAAATTCTGACTAAGTTTCATTAATATCAGGCTAAAAATATGGCCTCTACAGTGCACACAAGCTTTTTCTAACATTTGGCCCAGTGACCTACTTTTTCACCTGACATGACCCAATTTCACACTTGTCTGAGACTTTATCCAGACAAATATTCTGACCAAGTTTCATGTGTATCAGGCTGAAAATGTGGCCTCTAGAGTGCACACAACTTTTTTTCTAAGATTTGGCCCTGTGACCTTCATTTTGACCTTGCATGACCAAATTTCGAATTTGCCTGAGATTTTATCCAGACAAACATTCTGATTAAGTTTCATGAGTATTAGACTGAAAATGTAGCCTCTAGAGTGCACACAAGGTTTTTTTAAGATCTGGCCCTGTGACCTACTTTTTGACCCCATGTGACCCAATTTCGAACTTGTCTGAGATTTTATTGAGAAAAACATTCTGACCAAGTTTCATGAGGATGTGGCTGAAAAAATGCAGCCTCTAGGGTGCACACAAGGTAAATGTCCGCATGGACGCCGGACACAGCACGATCACAAAAGCTCACCTTAAGCATTTTGTGCTCAGGTGAGCTAAAAAAGCCAAGTTAAATAGGAGAAAATGCCAGTGAATACAAAAAGTTAATCTGTCATCACAAACATTTTAGAGAGCAGTTGCATACTTTTTCTTTCACCTTTTAACTCTTTACCAGAGGGAAAAAATAGACCTGTCCAAACTAAAAGGCTAATCATTGTTTTGACAATGGTAATGTGGGAAAGCGGCCAGTGACTTGGGAAGAATATTGTGTGAAGTCCTGGTGACAGAAACTCCAGGAAAGCATGGACATTGTCGCTGTAATAAACTGAAATGATGTTGAAAACAGTGTTAAACACGATAAAATCAATCAATCATCCAAACTGAAAGCATTTGCAGACAACAAATTCAATGTGGCTCAAATGATAGGATTTGTCTTTGAAAAGTTGGAAAACATTGTGGGAAAAGGACAAAATGCTGGTAACCAGCATTTTCTCCTATTTCAACAATGTTTTCTAAGGCATTCTTCAGAGTCACTGAAACTTGGGATTATTTGGTAAGGGGTTAATTCTTTACCAAATCATTTGATTTTCCTTTGAAAGGGTAAAAAAAATTGTGGGAAAAGGAAAAAAGAGTTAAACTATTTCCAAATACTTTTTAAACAATATATCCTCTAGATGACTTCTTTAGTCTATAAGCACAAAAGCATGTGCACTAAAACGGTTGTTGTAAAAGGCAAAATTACTTGTGAAGAGCAATTTCTCCTTTCACTGCAACGTTTTCAATTCATGTATCATAGATTAATCTATGTTGATTATATTTCACAAGGATGTTTTCAGATTTATCCCTTTACCACACAGTCACAAATTTTGAAAACCTTCAAGTAAAAGCCTTTTGAAAAGATTGTGGGAAAAGGAGAAAATGCTGGTAGCCAGCATTCTCTCCTTTTCCCAAATGTTTTCTACCCTTCCCAAAACAAATTTCAATTTTCGAGTCACATTTATTTTGTTGTCTGCAAATGCTTCGAATTTGGACCAGTCTAAAATTTTGTTGTTTGGTAAAGAGTTATCTGTAGCAAATTTGCGTTCGCATATAATACCTTATAATTAGAAATTACAGAAATTAATGCAAGTTAAATCTATAAGCCCCTTAGCCTAGTTGGTAACATACAGGGGGTTGCTTGTTTGAATCCCAAGCTTTGCCAATTCTTCGGGGATTAATGATTATCTTTGTAAAAGGATTCATGCCTCTCTCGCCATGATTCATTGGGTTTACAATGTTTATGTGGGAAAGCCAGATGTGGCTTGGAAAGAATGTTGAGCAAAATATGGGTAAAATAAACTCCAAAAAAAAGCACAGATAGGTGCACTGGCCGCTGTGATATAACTAAATAAGGTTAAAACATTGTCAAATACCACATACACAAAACAAATCAAACTCCAGGGTTATTGAATATGTCTGAAGGGATGCTTGAAAAAACCCTAAATCAGACATTATTACCTGATTTTTTATCAAATAAAAAGTTAGAGTTGTCGAAATTGAAAGTATATTTGCAGACAACAATTCAAATGTTGCTCAAATGATGGAATTTCTCTTTGAAATGATAGAAAACATTGAGGGAAAAGGAGAAAAGCCGGTTACCAGCATTTTCTCCTTTTTTCCCTCAATTTTTTCAGAAGCTTAACATATCAGGATAGTTAAAACTCAGGATTGTTTGGTAAAGGGTTAAAGGAACATCTAAATAGTGTCCTGCACCTATGTATACTCTACTGTATGATTTTACAAAACTCAAAAACAACATACAAGACCCTGTCAGTTTGGAATACTGAGACTTTTGATAAAAAGTTCTGACCCACCATACTTTGATATGTTTTACACTTACCATGCTGTCTATCAGTGCCAAGTATACATGAGCCATGCTCTGTAAAAAAGGGGGCTTAATGCATCTGCAAAAAGTATCGTTCCATGTCAGCCTGCGCAGTCCATGCACACTGACATGGGTTGAAACTTTTTGCTATTGGTCAAGTTTCTGCGTGTCCAAGGACCACTCTTCCTCCAGATTCAGGCAATCATTAGACTACATGGATTTTATGGATCCCTAATTATATAGTGACTTGCTTGGTATAATGTGCCATGGAGATGCATTAAGCCTTTCCCAAATGACAAATTTTGGACTGGTCCAAATTCAAAGAGTTTGCAGATGACAATTTTAAATTTGATGAATATGGCAGAAAGTTATCAAAAAGGGTAGAAAACACTGTGGGAAAAGGAGAAATTGCTCGTTACGAGCAATTTCTCCTTTTCCCACAGTGTTTTCAAAAGACTTGTACAGCAGACACGTGAAAACCAGGGCTTGTTTGGGAAAGGGTTAAGCCCCTTTTTGCTGATGCATGGCTCACATGTATGGTAACAATTGTAATGTAAAGAGGGGTTGAACAGAGAAACTTTAAAATTCTTTGGAAAAATGGGACATTTACCTGATCTTACCTCTCACTGCCAAGGGAAATGTACTTAACTGTTGCAGACAGTATAGAGCAAGATCAGACTGCACAGAATGTGCAGTCTGATCTTTGATCCTTATCGTCCACTTCTTTACTTCATACAACGATCAAAGTGCACCTGCTTTAGAATAGAACATTATTTCTAGCCACTGAAAAAGTTGAATTAATGTGTAAAATGCTAGTTACCAGCATTTTCTCCTTTTTTCAAGATGTTTTCAAAAATCTTCCTTTTCAGTGTAATAAAAATGCAAGTTTACTAGTCTTGGTAAAGTGTCAAACAAATATACAACGTTTTGATACAGTTTTTAAAATGCACTGATTCCATCAATACAAATGAAAAAAAAAAATCACAGTTCCATGAAAAATCCATGTTATACTTTATACAATCACACTGTCACAGCAGTTCTCACTTTTTGGACCTCTTTATGAACATGTAAATATTGTTTTACACCAGTATTGAAGTCTTTTACAATATGTCCATCTCCTTGCAATATCCATTTTGTTGTCAAGAGCCCTTCAATGCCCACTGGTCCCCTAGCATGAATTCTTGATGTACTTATACCAACCTCAGCACCTGGAAAATATTTTCAACTTGTAACTCTCTAGACTTTAACAATCTTTTACATGCTTTTACAGACAGTGTAGACCTAAGATCAGAATGGACAAAATGTGAAGTCTTATCTTTGACCTACACTGATCTTTTGAAAGACATGTATGCCCAAATAGTCTTGCTCTAAAGGAGAAAATGCTGGTAAAACACCTTTTCTCTTTTTCTGGATTTTTTTCCTTCCCTATCAAAGACAAATCAAATTATTTGAGGTACATTTCATTTTTTATCTGCGACATAGTCTTGCCCTAAATGAGAAAATGCTGGTTAAACACATTTGCTCTTTTTCTGGAAATGTTTTTTTTTCTTCTCTATCGAAGACAAATCTAATTATTTAAGCTACATTTCATTTTTCATCTGCAAAATGCTTTCAATATGGATGAGTCTAAAATCTAGTTGTATGGTACAGAGTTAAGCCTTAACCCTTTACCAAACGACAAAATTTGAGACCTGTCTAAATTGAAAGCATTTGCAGACGACAAAATCAGTTTGACTGAAAAATTGAAATTTGTATTGGAGAAGGTAGAAAACATTGTGGGAAAAGGAGAAAATGCTGGTTACCAGCATTTTCTCCTTTTTCCACAATGTTTTCAAAAGGCTTCTTTCTCAGGGTCGTTAAAAGTCGGGATTGTGTGGTAAAGGGTTAATTTATTTTGATACTTAACCCTTTACCAAACAATCCCCAGTTTTAAGACCCTGAGAAAGAAAGTTTGTGAAAACATTGTGGGCAAGGAGAAAATGCTGGTGACCAGCATTTTCTCCGTTTTCCACAATATTTTCTACTCTTCCACAGCCAGATCTTATAATTCCAACCACATTAAAACTGTTGTCTGCAAATGTTTTCAATTTGGACAACCCAAAATTTCTGTTGTTTGGTAAAGATTTTAACCCTTTACCAAATAATCTCATTTTCTTATGACCCTGATGAAGAAGGCTTTTGAAAAGATCATAGAAAAGGAGAAAATGCCAGAATGTTTCTACCCTTTAAAAAATTATCTTAGTCATTTGCAACAAATCTAGTCTATGGTCTGCAAAGGCTTTCAATTAGGTCAAGTCTAAAATATTGTTGTCTGGTAAAGAATCAACGTTTCTGAGGGATGCTTTCAAAACTGTCTGAGGCAAATTCATTTTGGGACTTGATAAGTTAAAAGTACTTGTAAGATCATAATGTTAACTTTTTACTACACAATCCCATGTTTTAATGGCCCTGATAGAGAAGACTTCTGAAAACATTGTGGGAAAAGGAGAAAATGCTGGTTACCAGCATTTTCTCCTTTTCCCACAATGTTTTCTTCCCTACTAAAGACAAATTCCATCATTTGAGCCACATTTACATTGTCGTCTGCAAATGCTTTAAATTTGGACAAGTGAAACATTTTGTCATTTGGTAAAGAGTTAATATAAAATTTTGAAAAAAGATGACCACTAAAACATACCAAGACCAAATCTGTAGCCATCTGCAAACCTTGTACTTGTGTTGTGGAATACACATGCGCTGTCAACCTGATTTAAAAACTGCTTTGCTGTAGAAACTGAAAGTACAATAAGATAACTGCAGAGCAGCCGGGCCCCGTAGCTCAGTCGGTAGTGTACAGGACTTGAGAACAGGAGGTCACTGGTTCGATCCCTGTCTCGGCCAATTTCTTTCCATGGATTGATGATAGTCATTGCAACAGGATTCATTCCTCTCCCACCGCTGACCATTGTTCCGACAATGGCTATGTGGGAAAGCAGCCAGTGGCCTGGAAAGAATATTGTGTGGAGTACTGGTATAAGAAATTCCAGGAAAGCATGGATAGGTGCACTGGCCGCCGCGATATAACTGAAATAATGTTGAAAACGGCGTTAAACACCATACAATCAATCAATTGCAGAGTAATGAAATAATAATTGGAGAACTGTGCTTGGGATGATCATGTTGAGAAGTCAAGTGGAGGAAAATTATAACAGAAAATTTGGTAACTGGTAACAGAAACAATTGAAATTAAACTTGAAAATTTTGTCAAAGAAACATCAAAGAAACAACAAAGAGCCCTGGAAAATTCATTCCATTTACTATTTTTTCTTTACCAGATAACAAATTTGTAGACAACTAATTAAATATAGCTCAAATGATAGAATTTGTCTCAGAAGGGGTAGAAAATGGTCTTTTTGCACAATGTTTTCAAACCTCAGGGTTGTTAAAACAAGGACTTGTATGGTGAAAGGTTAACATATATGGCACCTACCTTACCTGCGTTTATATGTTCTTTCAATTTTCTGGTCATTATGACTATCCAAGAATTTTGCTTGTTACCTTTAACTGTCACCACTTAACTCTATACCACACAATCCTGAGTTTTAACGAACCTAAAAGAGAGGGCTTTTGAAAAAATTGTGGGAAAAGGAGAAAATGCTGGTAACCAGCATTTTCTCCTTTTCCACAATGTTTTCTATGGGATCAAAAATAGCAATCATCATATGAGCTGTACATGTATTTAGCATGTTATCTGAAAAACTTGCAGTTTTGGTTGAGTCTAAAAATTTGCCATCTGGTAGGGAGTTACACCTTTACTAAACAATGTTGACGTCTAGTACTAAGTACTCAGTGTTGGAAGTACTGAAAGTGAAAAACAAAACGGACTCACCATTAGAAGTAACTATAGAATCTGTATGTGAACTGCTATGTGTGTTGATATGTGTGATAGCTTCCTCCACGTTGTTCACTACTTCTATGGTCAGGGCTAGGTCTCCATATTCTTGGTTCATGCTGACCGGCGCTGGTGGACAGAATTTTACCTCTGATTGCAGCTTTGGACCTGAGTACATCTGTACCTGTGGTGAAAAGTCTGAATCTTTTGATTTTTTTTCTTTTTTTTTCTTTAACCCTTTACCAAACAATCCCTGGTTTTCATGACCCTGGGAAAAAAGACTTTTGAAAACATTGTGGGAAAAGGAGAAAATGCTGGTAACCAGCATTTTCTCCTTTTCCCATAATGTTTTCTACCCTATCAGAGAGCTTAAGCTCATTTTTATCAACTTTGAATTTGTTGTCTGCAGATGTTCTGAATTCGAAAGAGTCTAAAATCTATTGTTTGGGAAAGGGTTAAGTTATTCTTTCCTTTTTTTCACATGTCCATACTCCAGTATATGAATAAGTGTATCTCAACAATGAAACTTATGTGTTCATTTTCAACAAGAGCACTGCAGGCAGGTGCTAATGCTTGTCTGCAGTTGCCTGATTTTCAATGAAAATTTTAAGTTGAAAAAAGGGGCATTATTGTGTAAAAAATTCTTTGATAGTTATCTGCTGTGTTGGATGCCCTCTTCCCTCCCCCGACCCCTTTTAGACAGAGAACAATTTGTCAGAGTTTGAAGCAAATATCTTAACCCATTCCCAAACGATAAATTTTAGACTGGTCCAAATTGAAACAGTTTGCAGACGACAATTTTAAATTTGATGTAAATGACAGAAAGTTCTCTAAAAGGGTAGAAAACATTGTGGGAAAAGGAGAAATTGCTCGTTATGAGCAATTTCTCTTTTTTCCACAGTGTTTTCAAAAAACTTGTACTGCAGACACGTGAAAACCAGGGCTTGTTTGGGAAAAGGTTAAGTAACAACAGAGATACTATAAAATGTCAAAGTTTTGCACGACAACGCAGCTGACAACAATGCAGATGTCGCCAGGGCTACGACAATAACAGTGTTTTCTTATAAAAGAACTGAGCTAAAAATAAAGAAATCTATTCTCTTCCAATCATATAACAGTGTACCATACAACCCATTGTGGGAAGAGGACAGAATACTGGTTACCAGCATTGTCTCCTCTTCCAACAGATCTTGAGTTTCCAAAAGGATTTTTTTTTTTTGTAAGCACTATGAGAAACACCACTCTATTGTTCAATATTTTTGTAAACAATTTGGCTGCAGTAATTCATACTAAAAATGTTCTAGAGCAAATTGTGTTTCAAACTCTTGGAAAAGGCAATTGCTGAAATATTGAAAAATAGAGTGTCGTCTTTCATAGTGTTTCATTCATTCCCTGAGGAATTCATAGCATCCTTTTTTGTAAGGGTCGTTAAAATATGGGATTTTTTGGTAAAGGGCCAACGTCAACATGTGACAAAAACTGTCTGCAAGGTGGACAGGAATATTACCTACCTTATTACTTTTCAAAACATCACAGATTTTCTCAAAAAGCCCTGATCTGATATGAGATTTGTGGACCAATAAGGTTTCCATGGCATTACAAGCAGAAGGGTAATCACATTTTGAATCTTCCACTGAAATGTAAATAGGTAAATCTTAACTCTGTACCAAAGGACAAAATTTTAGCCTTGTCCAAATTGCAGATGACAACCCAAATGTGGCTCAAATGATGGGGTATAGTTTTTAAATTGCATGAAAATATTCTGGGAAAGGAGAAATTACTGGTTGCCATTTCCATGATGTTTTAACCCCTTCCCAAACGACAAATTTTGGACTGGTCCAAATTGAAAGAGTTTGCAGACGACAATTTCAAATTTGATAAAAATGGCAGAAAGGTCTCAAAAAGGGTAGAAAACATTGTGGGAAAAGGAGAAATTGCTCGTTACGAGCAATTTCTCCTTTTCCCACAGTGTTTTCAAAAGACTTGTACTGCAGACACGTGAAAACCAGGGCTTGTTTGGGAAAGGGTTAAAAAGCCGTTATTGTCACAGTTGAAAAAACATCGGGATGTTTGGAAAAGTGTCAATGAAAGTAGATCTATATCCCTAGTGTTACATGTACCAGCATTTTCTGATTTTCCCACAATGTTTTCAAAAGCTTTTTTCTTCAGGGTAGTTAAACCTCTGGGTTTGTATGGTAAAGAATTAAATATTAACCAGTGACCTGTCACCTTAAGATAACTGATACATGTATACTGTTGAGAGCAACTTTAAAGTTTCATTCAAACAAATAAAATCAAAGTACTAGCCTATTTTGAGTGCCATATTAGAATCCACTTCTGCATCTACGTAAACATGACATACTCCCTCACTGTGACCAAGTACTGGAATTCCTTGACTTTGGGTCTGGATTGTTCGGACTAGACTGCTGGATCCCCGTGGAATGACTAGATCTATATAGTCTGACAGTTGTAATAAATCTTCAATATCCTCTCGTCTACTGACCTATAGTAAAATACAGTGCTTAACTTTTGTAATAATTACTAGCAAGAAAATGAAATTGATTTGGATAAAAGTATTATATACGCTATAGTCTAGAAAAAGGCAAGTGCCCACATGTGAGGAATTTCCAACCAAACTCAAAAGAAAACAACTGCAAGTTGGCACTATTAACTCTTTACCAGACGACAGAATTTTAGACTGGTCCAAATTGAAAGCATTTGCAGACGACAATATAAATGTGATTGAAAAATTGAAATTTGTTTTAGGAAGGGTGGAAAACATTGTGGGAAAAGGAGAAAATGCTGGTAACCAGCATTTTCTCCTTTTCCCACCTTGTTTTCAATGGGCTTCTTTCACAGGGTTGTTAAAAGTCAGGATTGGGTGGTGAAGGGTTAACTCTTTACCAGACAACAAAATTTTAAACCAGTCCAAATTCAGGCAAGAAATGAAATGTGGTTCTTATGGAGGGATTTGTCTTTGAAAGAACAGAAAACATTGTAGGAAAAGGAGAAAATGCTAGTTTACCAGCATTTTCTCTTTTTCCCTCATAATGTTTTCAAAAGCATTTAAGCCAAGCCCAGGTAGCGCAGGAGGTAGCGTACAGGACTTGAGAACAGGCGGTTGCTGGTTGAACCCCAGCTTTGCCAATTTCTTTCTGAGAATAGACTATAGTCATTGCGACAAGATTCTTCCCCCCTCGCCTTTGATCGTTGTTTCAATGATAGTTATGCAGGAAAGCACCCAGTGGCTTTGAAAGAATACTGTGCAAAGTACTGGTGCAAGAAACTCTGGATAGGTGTACTTGCCATGGCAATATAACTGAAATAATGATGAGAATGGTGCAGACTGTGCAGGCTGACCTAGGTTTTTGCAGATGCATTAAACCCCCTTTTTTACAGAGCATGGCTACTATAGAATTAAATAGATTATCATAACAAATTATTGAAGAATAGACATATACCAGTGCAACTGTTGACTTTGGCACAAAAGGTTCTAGGGCTTCCTGGACAAGTTGGTGCAAGATCTGATTACTGTTACTGGCTTCTTTCCCACCTTTTAGCAATAAACCATTTCCACTGCTTATAGCTAGTGCTGCAACCTGTTAACAAATTTGTATCAAAAAGATTTTACCATTCACTTAATAAATTTTAACTCGTTACAAATAATCACATGTTTTATTGAAGATACTGATAATTAAAAGCTTTTGAAAACATTGTCCAAAAAAGAGAAAATGCTGGTAACCAGCATTTTCTCTTTTTCTTTGAATGTTTTGTACCTTTCCAAAGACATATCACATCACTTGAAGTAAATTTTATTTGTTGTCTGCAAATGTGTTCAATTTTGAATTCAAGTAAACAGTTGACAGTGGAATAAACTTTTGTTAATTTTTTACATTTTTATTATGTTGGTCTTCTGTACAAATGCAGACTTAATCTTTAAGTTTTTATGCATTTACAATACACAGATTTAGTAAACATTGTGGAAAAATAAGCAGTTTCTTGCACAAAGTGGTTGCACCTTTTCTCCCAAGATTCTTATTTCACTCAGAAATGATGTACATTTTCCTTTTCCTTCTTATGTTCTAGCTGTGGTATGTGTTAAACCCTTTACACGCCTTTCATGACTATAGTTGCCTCCGCGGCCAGTGTAGATCAAGATCAGACTGCACAAAATGTGCAGTCTGATCTTTGATCTACACTGTCCGCTTTGACCATTTTGAACAAAATTGATCCTGAAACTGCAAAAAGTTGGGCTTTCACTACTGGACTGAAGATGTCTCTGGTTTATTCGTGCTGTACCAGACAACAAAATTGTAGATTCCTCTAAATTGAAAGCATTTGTAGACATCAAATTAAATGTGACTGAAATGAAGGAATTTATCTTCGAAAGGGTAGAAAACATTGTGGGTAAAGCAGAAAATGCTGGTGACCAGCATTCTCTCATTTTCTTAACAATGTTTTCTGCCATTTCAAAGGCAAATCCCAACAATTAATTGTTTTGTTGTTTGCAAAAGCTGTGAATTTAGACAAGCCTAAAATGTTGTCTTTTGGGTATAGAATTGATGAATCACCCGCTTCAAAACATAGTTCTACAAGAGCACAAAAGTGAAAATTGAGATCAATTAACCTTTAGAGCGCCAAATAAACCTATCAGACATTTTGATCCTAGAAATACGACTCAAATACTTGTAATTTTATGGTTGCTTTTGTCCACAGTGTTTCATCAAAGCTGACAGTGTAGATTAAAAGATCAGGCTGCACGTTTTATGCAGCCTGATCTTGATCTACACTGGCCGCAAAGGCAACTAGAGTCGTGAAAGGTGCTTTAAGGGTTAATTCTCAGTTCATGTTATAAAGTAATCTTTCCATTTGCCAGAATTATTTCAACAGTAGTCAACTGCAAGACATAAAATAAAGTTTTTTTCACAGGTAATATGTTATTCCTTTACCATACAATCCTGTGTTTAACCCTTTACTGCACAATGCCGCCTTTTAACGACCCTGGAAAAGATGCCTTTTGAAAACATTGTGGGAAAAGGAGAAAATGCTGGTAACCAGCATTTTCTCCTTTTCCCACAATGTTTTCTACCCTATCAGAGAAAAATTGCACCATCTGAGCCACACTGAAATTGTCATCTGCTAATGCTTCCAATTTGGACAAGGCTAAAATTTTGTTGTCTGGTAAAGGGTTAAACAACCCTGAGGGAGCAGGCATATAGAAAGCATTGTAGGAAACGGAGGAAAAGCTGGTAATCAGCTTTTTTCCACAATATTTTTCTTTCTTTCAAACATGAATCCTATCATTTGAGCCACATTAAATTCATTGTCTACAAATGCTTTCAGTTTGGACAAGTCGAAAATTTTGTCATTTGGTAAAGAGTTAAATCTTTACCAAACAACAAAATTTTAGACTTGTTCAATTTAAAAGCTCTCAGACAACATATTAAATGTGGCTCAAATGTTGGAATTCCTCTTAGAAAGGGTAGAAAACATTGTTTCTCCTTTTACCACAATGTTTTCAGAAGTCTCCTATAGGGTCGTTAAATCATGGTATTGTGTGGAGATGTATGTTACCTGCGGTAGGCAATCTGGCCTTGACTCAAATATAACCAGTAAAACTCCGATTGGAGCTGTTATTTGTTTTAATGTGAGGTTTTCACTGATTTCTGTCTCTTTTAAAACACGCCCTATCGTGTCAATGGAAGACTCCACTATTTGTCTCAGCCCAGCCACAAGACTTGATAATTTTCCTGGTGTGAGTTTTAATCGTGAGATGAGCACTTCTGTAACACCTGGAAAAATACAGAAATTGAAAGTTAACCAATAAATCACCTGAAAAATAAAACAATCAAACCTTTGGGTGCCAAATAAACCAAATCGAAATTTATAGCCCACTGACTTTTAACAACTCTATGGATGAAGCTTTTGAAAACATTGTGGGAAAAGAAGAAAATGGTGGTAACTAGCATGGATAGACAAATTTCATGTTATGATTTACTTTTAATTTGTCATCTGCAAATGCTTTCAATTTGGACAAGTCTAAAAACTTGTAGTTTGATCAAGTTTATTGCGATTTCAAGTTTGCTTTTGTACAAATTTAAATAAAATGTCCAAGCAAAGCAGACAGTGTCAATCAAAGTACATTTTATGTCTGCAGTCTGATCTTTGATCTTCACTGTCCACTTTGCTGAAACACTACAGACAAAAGCAATCACTGAATTGCAATTAATTAGGTCTTATTTGTGGACTGTAAATGTGTATTTGGCACAAGGGTTAAATAATATTTACCAACAATGCCATGTTTCTTACCCAAGGGAAGAAGGTTTTTTACTCTTTATCACATGATAAAAATGTAGACTTGTCCAACCTGAGAGCATTAGCAGATGAAAATTAAATGTGGTTCAAGTGATGGAATTTGTCTTCGACAGGATAGAAAACATTGTGGGAAAAGGAGAAAATGCTGGTTTCCAGCATTTTCTCCTTTTCCCACACTGTTTTCAAAATGCTTCTACCACAGTGTTGTTAGAACTCAAGATTGTGTGGTAAATGGTTAAAAACCTTTGAAATAAAGGAGCAAATGCTGGTAACATTTATTTTCTTCTTTTTCCTCAATGTCTTCTATACTCTTTCAATGACATATACCATCTTTGAGGCACATCAATTTGTTGTCTGCGACATGATCAGCTTAAGAACTGGAACAGCCTAAAATTTTAAAATTGTCATCTGCATTATAAAGAGATAAAATGTACCAGACTGCTGTGCATGGATCATGTCTTTTCTGTTTGCAGTCAATATATCTTCCTCTCTCTCCATCAGTAAATCAGCCAGTCTGTGAATTATTTGTTTTCTTTGGTCTGGACTTAATGCCTGAAGAGCCATGCTGCCTTCCTTTGCTGGAAAGCAGACAGATAAAATAAGAACTTTAATCCCAATAAAATGCATTTAACTCTTTACCACACGACAAAATTTTCGACTTGTCCAAATTGAAGGCATTTGCAGATGACAAAATAAATGTGGCTCAAAAATTGAAATTTGATTGGGAAAGGGTAGAAAACATTGTGGGAAAAGGAAAAAATGCTGGTACCAGCATTTCCTCCTTTTCCCTCAATGTTTTCAAAAGGCCTCTTTTATAGGGTCGTTAAAAGTCAGGATTGTGTGGTAAAGGGTTAACTCTTTACCACATGACAAAATTTTCGACTTGTCCACATTTAACACATTTGCAGATGATGAATCAAAGGTGGCTCAAATGATGAAACTTGTCTTTAACTGAGTAAAAACATTGTGGAGAAAGGAGAAATGACAAAGTTTTCAAAATTTTCCTTTCTCAGGGTTGTTAAAACTTGGGATTGTGTGGTAAAAGGTTAACTCATTACAATACGACAAAACTGAAGACTTGTCCACTTGCAGACAACAAATTAGGTGGTGCTCAAGTAAGTGGACTCATCTTAAAAAAAGGGCTGAAAATACTGTGGGAAAAGGAGAAAATGCTGCTTTTTCCACTATGTTTTCAAAAACCTCAGTCCTCAGGATCCTTAAAATATGGGATTATTTGCTAAAGGGGTAAGAAATCATCTTTTTTTCTTCTAAACAAACATAATTATCATCCTGCTAATTCCTTAACCATGAATGAAATACAGTGAAATGCTATGTTCTGCTGTGATGTCACAAACAGTGTATGTAGATGAAGATCAAACCATCTCATGTATTTGTAGCCGGGTGTGGTGTAACAGACTTCCAGATAAGAGGGAATGGTAGTATTCTAAATCCATTATTTCTCCTCCTCATCTTACGTTGTGAGTACTCATTACAATCTCCGCAAGATGATTCTAATGAACCCACAACATAGAGTTTAGTGGAAAGTAATTAATATTTTCAATTTTGAAATCAAAATCACTCCCTCTATCTGGAGCTATGGTGTAACTTCTGCCTATACATCCTTGCTAACTTTTGTAGTGATGTGGTAGAGCTGGCCTATAGATCAGGAGGTTACGGGTTTCCTGCCTGGGTAGGTTATTCATCAGCCCGTTACTTTTGGCACTCAACATGGAATAGAGTAGGGCTGTCTTGGAATACATAAAACTTTCACAACAATTTTTTGAACCCCCAGAAATGGCTTGGGGCAGGGGAGGGGGGCGGGGAATTTTATGTGGAGGAAGTATATGAAGCCGGGAGTGACATAAGTCAGCACCTCCCTGCTACTGAGCTAGCTTTTGTAACAAAATGGTAAAGTTCTTGTTTATGGATGAGGAAGTTATTGATCAGCCTGTCACACATTGATATGGTCTAGCCAAATGCAGTAAGCAAACAGCAATAAATGTAGTAGGAATTTTTGTTCAATAGGAAGTTGTTCATTAAATTTATGCAGCGATCTAAAAATTCTCAAAATCTGTAAATTGCGTGTCCAGTATAATTAACCCTTTCCCAAACGACAAATTTTGGACTGGTCCAAATTGAAAGACTTTGCAGACGACAATTACAATCTTGTTACAAGCAATTTCTCCTTTTCCCACAGTGTTTTCAAAAGACTTGTACTGCAGACACGTGAAAACCAGGGCTTGTTTGGGAAAGGGTTAAGTCATAACTGTATTGTCATTTTACCTCTGATAGCTTCCAACTCGACTGGTGAATTCGTGGTTTTTGAGTTGGTGAAGAAAGTTCCAATAGATTTTCCCTGTAAAATATTCAGGATAGCTTTCTCTTCAGTTCCATTACAAATAACAACTGACACGCCATGTTCCAGGGCCCACACACCTGCCATTACCTAAAATGTGTTGAAAATGCATAATTGAGCCATGCTCTGTGAAAAGGGGGCTTAATGCATTTGCAAAAAGTATCAACCCAGGTCAGCCTGCATATTCCGCACAGGCTGACCTGGGCCAAACTTTTTGCTACTGGTCAATTTTCTGCAAGTCTAAGGACCAGTTTACCTCATGATTCAGTCAGTTGTCAAACAAAATAGACTTTATGGATCCATGATCATGCAATGACTTGCTTGGTATAATGCATCACGGAGATGCATTAAGCCCCCTTTTGCCAGAGCATGGCTCAATAAATTTTGGCTCATACTACTTTTGAATGAAGGTATACAAAAGACATGATATGGTGTGCAACACATGAAAAGGGGCCTTCCGATATTTGCGTAAAGTGTTGTCGCAGATTAGCCTGCGCAGTCCGCGCAGGCTAATCCGAGACAGCACTTTACGACTAAGTAGATTTTTTCTCAGGGTCATTGAAAGTCAGGATTGTGTGGTAAAGGGTTAACTGTTTGCCAGAAAATAAAACCTTCAGATATATTAAGCGTTGCTCAAACAATGAGTTCTGTTCTTGAAAGATTGAAAATACATGCAGTTGGAAAAGGAGAAAATGCTAGTAACCAGCATTTTCTCTTTTTCCAACAATGTTTTCTACCCTATCACAAACATCTGCAAATACTTTCAATTTGGACAATTTTGTAGTCTAGCGAAGAGTCAATGTTTACAAACATATGAGCCATTCCCTGGCAAAAGGGGGCTTACTGCATCTCCGTGATGCATGATACTTGATCATGCTGTCACATAATTCGGGATCAATAAAGTCCATTTTGTCTAACAATTTACTGAATCATGGAGTAAACTGGTCCTTGGACATGCAGAAAATTGACTGATAGCCAAAGGTTTCAGACTGCACAGGCTGACCTGAGTTGATACTTTTTGCAGATGCATTAAGTCCCCTTTTCACAGAGCATGGTCCATATTTAGAACATGTGAAAATACAGTTAGAAATGGAGAAAAAGGTCATAATGAGCAATTTCTCCATTTGCAACAATATGCTCAAAATGGGTTTTCTGTAACATTAAAGATGTTAATGTATTACTTAGTCTAAAATCAAAGTAATTTTTATTAAGACTATACCTTTGCCTCCATACCACCAAGTCCAACCTTAGATTTTCCTTTAAACATGATGCTCTCTAGATCCACTTTCGGAGAAAATGTTTTGACGAGGCGGGAGCCCTCAGTTTCAGGCGGTTTATCATACATGCCATCCACATCTGACAGAATTATCAGTAGATCGGCTGACATCTCGACAGCAAGCCTGGCAGCAAGCCCATCATTGTCTTTAAAACTGACCACCTGTAATCAAAGACTTAGGTGTTAATGTATCGTCAGATTTTCTTTAACTCTTTAACCAAACAACAAAATTTTGGACCTGTCCAAATTGGAAGCATTTGCAGACAACAATATAAATGTCAATCAAAAATTGACATTTGTTTTGGATAGGGTAGAAAACATTGTGGGAAAAGGAGAAAATGCTGGTTACCAGCATTTTCTCCTTTTCCCACAAGGTTTCCAAAAGGTTTCTTTCACAGGGTCTTTAAAAGTCAGGATTGTGTGGTAAAGAGTTAACTCTTTACCTCACAACGAAATTTTAGGCTCCATTCATATTGAAACAATCTGCAGACAAGAAACAAAAATGAGACTCAGGTCAATGAATTTGTCTAGTAAAGGAAAACATTGTGGGAAGTTTAAAAAAAAAATGCTTAGAATCAGTATTTTCTTCAAATTGGACCAATCGGAAATTTTGATGTTAGGTAAAGAGTGAAAACTATCAACTCATATCAGCCTGCGCAATCAGCGCAGGCTGACATGGATAAAAACCTTTTGCTATTTGTAAATTTTCTGTATGTCCAAGGACCATTCTACCTCATGATTCAGTCGGTTGTTAGACAAAATGGATTTTATGGATCCGTCATTAACCCTTAAGCTGCTAATTGTGACCCACTGACCTTTTGCGGACAGTGTAGATCAAGATCAGACTGCACAGAATGTGCAGTCTGATCTTTGATCTACACTGTCCGTTACGGTATTTTTCTGGTAAAATCAACTTTGAAACAGCAATGTTTGGGCTTTTAGGATTGAGTAGAAATTTGCGTTTCATTTATTCAGCAGCTTAACCCTTTACCACACAATCCCGACTTTTAACGACCCTGAGAAAGAAGCCTTTTGAAAACATTGTGGAAAAAGGAGAAAATGCTGGTAACCAGCATTTTCTCCTTTTCCCACAATGTTTTCTACCTTTCCAAAAACAAATTTCAAATTTTCAGTCACATTTAATTTGTCGTCTGCAAATGCTTTCCATTTGGACTAGTCTAAAATTTTGTCGTTTGGTAAAGAGTTAAGTGTTAACGATGACTTGCTCTGTATAATGAATCATGGAGATGCACTATAACTCCTTTTGAAAGAACATGGCTCATACTGTTGTTGTCAGGAGTTGTTTGCAATATCAAACAGTCTAATATGAAACAGAGTCCGATTTTTTCATCTTGGACAATGTTCATTCTAAAGCTGCTAAATAAATCAAATAAATATGTCAAGCCAATAGTTTAACTCTTAGCCTGCAAAATTTGAATTGTTGACCATTACAAAAATAGATTTTGCAACTGACCCTTTACCAAATGACAAAATTGTAAACCAGATTGAAAGCTTTTCCAAACGATAAAATAAATGTGACTCAAAATGTGACTCAAAAATTGAAATTTGTTTTGGAAAGAGTAGAAAACATTGTGGGAAAAGGAGAAAATGCTGGTTAATAGCATTTTCTCCTTTTCCGACAATGTTTTCAAAAGGCTTTTTTCCCATGGTCGTGAAAACCCAGAATTGTTTGGTAAAGGGTTAAGTTTATTGATTTTGGAATGCGTACATAGGATCAAAGACAAACCTCTTTACCACACATTCCGGACTAAGAAAGAAAGCTTTTGAAAACAACTTGAGGAAAGGAGAAAATGCTCTTAACCAGTATTTCTCCTTTTCCCACAATGTTTTCAACCCTACCCAAATCAAATTTCAAATTTTGATTCACAGATAATTTGTAGTCTGCAAATGTTTTCAATTTGGAGTAGTCTAAAATTTTGTTGTTTGGTAAAGCGTTAAACGTGGAATTTAGCAGGCTGAGGGCTAGTGTATTTGAATAAAAAAATTTCAATCTTACCTTAGAGAGGTCTGTGTCCATTTCAGGAAGGGATGCCACTGCATCATTGGCATTTATGATTGGTATGATGTTATGATACATAAGTTCACTCAAAGTACTGTGCAAGTTTTGCCGAGTGTAATCACTATGAAAATCCCTCTGTGTTACAAGCACCTGTGAAGGGAAATAGTCAAACCTACTATAGTGGTCACTTTTACCACACAATCCAAAGTTTTACATTTTCTTACAGAAGAAGGATCTTGAAAACAGTGTTAACCAGCATTTTTCTCGTTTTCCCACACTGTTTCTTATCGTTTTAAGAACAATGTCTGTCATTTCAACCACACTGTAATGGTCATCTTTGAAAGCTTTCAAATAAGACAAGTCTAAAATTTTGTTGTTTGATTAAGAGTTAAAGGCCCAATAGTGGCCAAAAGTAAAAAATGTAGGAGTTATGATGAATTTAGATTTGAATCATATAATTTAAAAGTATGGTAATTACTGTGATTAAGACAATCTGCTTTCGTTCAGTCGGTCCAAGTGTTAGTCTCTGGACGAAAACTCAATTTTAAAACTAGGTAAAAAGTTGCCAGGTCACTCTATCTTTTCTTTACTTGATTGCTGTGAAGATCAAACTGATATCTTTGCTAAAAAGGATATTTTGCGTCCTTGACTTCCAACAACTGCTTAGTAAAAGAACTTTGCACACAAGGGATAGTGACCTTTCCTTCAATTTCTCTGAGAATATCTGACTCTTCCTAAACTCTTCTTATATACTATGCCAACATAAGGTGCTTTTTTAAAACAGTTTTAATCAAGATCAGACTGGTTATTAATTAAAACTACCAAAAAATTTGAGAGATTGAGAGATATTGTGGTAACAACAGCCTACAAATTACGAGAGGTTTTGTCAGCTACATGCAAATGTATGGTTTATTCACTAATCAGTCTTGGAGTTAAGTTGTACTGTCTTACACGGACAAAAGATGGTTAACCCTTTACCACACCATCCCAACTTTTAATGACCCTGAGGGAGAAGCCTTTTGAAAACATTGTGGGAAAACGAGAAAACGATGGTAACAGGCATTTTCTCCTTTTCCCACAATGTTTTGTCCCTTCCAAAAGCAGATTTCAGTCTTTCAGTAACATTTATTTTGTTGTCTTCAAATGCTTACAATTTGAACCATTCTAAAATTTTTTTGTTAGGTAAAGAGTTAACTCTTTACCACACAATCCCGACTTTTAACGATCCTGTGAAAAATAGCTTTTGAAAACATTGTGGGAAAAAAGAGAAAATGCTGGTAACCAGCATTTTCTCCTTTTCACACAATGTTTTCCACCCTTCCGAAAGCAGATTTCAATCTTTCAGTTACATTTATTGTGTTGTCTGAAAATGCTTTCAATTTGAACCAGTCTAAAATTTTGTTGTCTGGTAAATAGTTAAACATACTTGAGCTGTTTTGAATCCGTACTGCATGAACATGGCCTCATAAAGTGACATCAGACCACTTTGTCCTGCTGCTGCACATGCCCGTGGTTCTAGGTTTGTCATATTCTGAAAAAAATAACATGATGTTCTGTCAATATATACTCATAACATACCTTTCTTTTTTAACCTTTTACCACACAAACCCTCTTCCAGAATGCCAAACAATACTCTTCTTTAGGTATATGTTAAAGACACTGGTAGATCGAACTTCCAATATCACTACTGGATATCACAGTGTCCTGTGTGCATTTCCGATGCCCATGGAAACAACCAAAAGTCACAAGGTGACAGGTCAGGGCTGTAGGGAGGACGTATAGAACATCAGGCCAAGATTCTTTAAAAAACTTGTGTACAGTGGCGGACTTATGTCCTGGCTGGTTATCATGTGGCAATTTTATGTCGCAGACACCAAGTGCATGGTCTGCATTTTTGATAGAAATCAAGGAGTTGTGTGAAAATGTTTTCTCTATTAAACTTTCTGGTAACAGATCTACCTTTGAGAACTAGTATTTGAGGAACAGGGCCTCTTGAATCGAAGAAAATCACATATAATATGCCATTTGAGGTCTTTTTTCAGTGAGAGCTAACGGGTCTTTCATCATCAGAAGTAATCCAAATCTTATTTTTAGGCTTTGGCTCTGGTTCAAAACGGTGAATCCAGGTTTCATCACCTGTAACTGTTTCTTCCAAATGACTTGGATCACATTTATCATACTTTTCGATTACTTGTGATGCCAGCCCGGTGGGGAAATATCTCGTTATCGGACAGTGTAGATCCAAGATCAGACTGCATGTTCTGTGCAGTCTGATCTCAATCTACACTGTCTGCAAAAGTTCAGTGGGTGGCGCTTAGTAGTCTAAGGGTTAAAAATCATGTAATTTCGTGTTCGCATTGAAAAGTTATATGCATATTCTATGACTATAAAAATGTCCCTCATACATACCAATCGTCCACCTCCATTCAATGTTTGTCTCACACTTTTTGACATGACATTTTCTTGTCGCAGCTTCTGTTTACCAAATGCCACTGCACCACTTGTAACCATCAGTATTTCCTTTCCATTTGCTTGCAACTCTGACACCTATTCCAAGACAATCAAGTTTAACTCTTCACCAAACAACAAAATTTTAGACTTGTCCAAATTGAAAGCATTTGCAGACAACAAAATAAATGTGGCTGAAAAATGGCAATTTGTCTTGGAAAGGATAGAAAACATTGTGGGAAAAGGAGAAAATGCTGGTTCCCACAATGATTTCGAAAGGCCTCTTTCTCAGGGTTGTTAAAAGTCGGGATTGTGTGGTAAAGGGTTAACTCATTATTTTCTAATGCAGTCTCTTTACTAAATGACAAAATTTAGGACTGGTCCAAATTCAAAGGATTTGCAGATGACAAATTGATTCTTGCCCAAACAGTGAGATTTGTCTTTGATAGCATAGAAAACATTGTGGAAAAAGTAGAAAATACTGGTTACCGGCATCAATTCCTTTTCCCACATTTTTTTCAAAAGGCTTCTTCTTCAGGATGGTTAAAATACGGGATTTGTAAAGGGTTAATGTTTTCTATTCTAATTTCTAACAAATTATGATTGTTTCTTTTTGATTATTATAATTTAATCAACTACATAAGTTTTTCAACCTTTTGAAGCAGAGTACTTAATATTTAATCCTTCAACTTACAATTAAATTTTGGAGTTGTCTAAATGCAAAGCATTTGCAGACAAAAAAGTGAACCTCATGCAGCACAATGTGGAAGGTGTCTCTAGGATAGAAAACAAAATGGGAAAAGGAGAAAATACTGGTAACCAGCAAATTCTCCTTTTTCAACAATATTTTCAGAAGTCTTCTTTTGGGTTGTTAAAACTTGGGACTGTGTGGTAAAGAGTTAATCTGCTATCTGCAAGTGCTTTAAATAGAGACAATTATTTACTCTTCTCTAGACAAGGTCATCTGCTGCAAGTTTGATTCATCTAGACTTGTCTAAATTGAAAGCATTCACAGATGACAAATTAAATTAAAACAATGATGAGATTTGTATTTAAAAGTGAAGAAAATATAGTAAGAATGAAGAAAATGCTGGTTACCAGACCTGGGTCTGTATTCACCAACCACGATTCTGAAGAGCATTCTTAGTCTTACTCATAGGAATTTTCAAAATTTGAAAGTAACACAGCTTGTGATTAGCTAAACAAATGCTTTAGTCAATAAAAAGTTGTGTTACTTTCGAAATCTTTCAAACAAGACAAGAATGAAATTAAGAATCCTTGGTGAATATGGACCCTGGGTGTGAGTGCAACTTTTTACAAACCTGTTCAATTATAGAAGCCAGTCTTCCCAAGGCCAGACCACATTGATCCTCTCTTGTGATCACAGCACTCCCTAATTTAACTATGACTCTATTTGCATGCTGAAGGTCACTCCTATACAAAAAATTAGGTTTTTCAGTTTTCTTTGAGGATCTATAGTTTGCTGATAGTGCTATAGGCCTATTCTGTAACCTTTGTTGAACACAATGGCTTAACTTCAGGCAAGTGCCGATTCTCTGTGAGACTTGTCTATGTTTCGTATGCTGTACAATACTGGTGCAATATCTCAATGTTGTAGTTCTGTGTACATTTGGATTTAAATGCATGTATGAATGGCCACAACTCCATATGAATTTCTGTGTTGCCATGCTGCTGTGTTTGATGTCTCAACCTGAAAACATAAAGATCTAATCATTTAACCCTTTACCAGATGACAAAATTTTAGCCTTGTCCAAATTACAAGCATTTGCAGACAACAATTTCAATGTGGCTCAAATGGTGCAATTTTTATTAGATAGGATAGAAAACATAGTGGGAAAAGGAAAAAATGCTGTTTACCAGCATTTTCTCCTTTTCCCACAATGTTTTCAAAGGGCTTCTTTCCCAGGGTTGTTAACTCTTTACCATATGACAAAATTTTAGACCAGTCCAAACTGAAAGCTTTTGCAGACAACAAAATAGATGTGACTCAAATATTGAAATTTGTTTTGGGAAGAGAAGAAAACATTGTGGGAAAAGGGGAAAATTCTGGTTACCAGCATTTTTTTCTTTTCTCACAATGCTTTCAAAAGGCTTCTTCCTCAGGGTCGTTAAAAGTCGGTATTGTGTGGTAATGGGTTAAAAGGCGGCATTTTGCAGTAAATTTCAAATGTCTGACTTCATGTCAATAGCACATGACATAATACGTCATACACAGTAATCAACTTTTTACCCAATGACATAACTTTAGACTTAGCGTTAGACTTTCCTCTGGTGGACAACTTTCTTTAGTTCTTGTATTAAAGTTTCTGTAGTAAGCATGCTTGTGTTATTTCTGTTATTCTCAATAGAGAACCTTTGCAGAAACATTACAAGACTCAAACACAAACACAACATATCCACATAGAAAACATTTGCAGATAACATACTAAATGTAGCCAAATAATCTTTCTCGTCATTGTAAAGTGTATTGTTTTCAAAGGCTTCTTTAATCAAGGTCATTAAAACATAAGATTGTTTGTAAAGGTTGAAAACATTGTTACTGATCTACATGTGCCACACACAACAGTGGGAACACAGCGTCTAAACATAGCGTAATTTAGAACTAAAAATTGGACGGTTACTCAAAGACTTTGGGTTTGCACTGACTTTAAAACAATCGAGAACTTTCAAGGCCCACCCCCTTTCGATTCTGTGAATGCTGGATTGGACTATTACACTATTTCTTCAAGAGAAGAAGTATAACATCTTCAATTGCTTTATCAATTAAACTGCCTGGTGGCAAAACAACTTCTTTTATTTCCGGTTGTCAAGTTTGATTTTTATTAACACAAGATTGTGAATAATGTTCTATTAGAAATTTTATCCCCTAGATAACCAAAAATATGCAATAAACTGGTAAAAATTAAAATGATTATTATCCTTTCAAATTTTTTGACAAAAAGGCAAAACTGGGTAGGTGTTCTATAGCCAGTTGCTTTGATTCGATTAATTTCTATGCTTTCAAATCAATAAGGCACTTTCTTTTCAACTGAATAATGATGCGTATCTTAAATTTAAGCTCCCCAAAGGTATTATGTTTTTTCGGAATTAGAATTTAGATCAAAAGAAGTTAATTTTGCCCGACAAAATGTTTATTCTTGATTGATTTCTCCCACTTCAATAATCCTAAAATAGTCCTTCTCTTGAGGAACGGCATTTTGAGTTTTAAAGGAGATTAAGATGTGCTTACATTGTAATTCAATTTGCACGAAACAGATATGGTACGAAACTGAGTTATTTAACAAAATTATCTCCCTTCGATACTCTCTAAATGTATACAAAAAAGAATGGCTGAATTTTTCGGCAAGTATTCGTTACAAAATTCAGATAAATCAAAGGCATGGATGATGTATACGAGATAGCTGCAAACAAATTCATTTCAAACGATTTTGTGATATATTTACAAATCTGACTTTATGAATTTAATTATCATTGTCTGCTTGAGTTTTCGACTGCTTTTGAGTTTTCAGAATGAGAGATCAAAAACTTAGCAATGTTTTTCGAGACAGTTTCCAAACACTTGTGTTAAACAGCAATCATGGGTAATAATGGTAAATTAAGGGTTGATATGAATCTGTGGTCTATTTTGAGTGAATTGATTGTCACTGTGAATGATGGGAACTTTTCAACCCAGTATGAATTGTATATATCGTAAGTTTTCTTTATTTTTGCAAGATAGTTCTACAACTGTCATTACCAATTTACAGGGTTTTCCCTAGCCTGTGTTTCTTTGAATTTGCAACTCCAAATTTTTTTAATGACCCCAAAAATTTATATGATTGCCTTCTTTTTTTCATTCGAAGGAGAGACAAACCACCCTGTACCAGAAAGTCCAGGGAAAACCCTCCAGTATATCAATCAACATAATTTGATTTTCCTCAATGGTACAATGAAAGTAGAACAGGAGGGATATGTTTAAATCACTGTTTCACAAATCAATTAATTTAATAAGCCACCAAATCAGAAACAAAAAATTTGAGATCTGACTTCAAATCCATGTTTTTCTTTTTAATGTGTCTCTCTGATATAATCTATGTAACAGTGTTGTTTTTTTTTTTTTAAGCTTATTAGACCAATTTCTATAGATCTATATATTAATGTCTACTTACAACGTTAAAAAAAGGGACATCAAATAGAAGTCCAGATGTATACAAACATGCTCAGACTCAAAAATAGTCACACATGATATACAAATTATTTTGTGAATTTAACCCTCCCACCTAGTAGTATTCCTCCCACTGTCATGCTGGCATATGGTCTTGAGTCTCAAATTGTTATTGTGACTTGATGAGCCAGTGAGAAGAGTTACGGTTTCCACTGATTACAGACTAGAATAAATTACAATACTTGTACGTCACTTACAGATAAACATCCTTTATTTCCAATAATTGTTAATTTCGAATCAGTAAAAGGTCATTTGGCTTGGAACAAAAGTGTCAGGAAATTGTCAACAAAAGTGTTTTGGAACTGTCTTCAAATTTGATTTGATTTCTTGATATTTTATATTCAGAATGATGTTCCTACAGCTACATAGGTTGTCATGAAAACAGAATGGATCTTCTTGAAATTGAAAAGATTCTCAACAAAGCAGTTGAACAGGAAAACACTGTTCTCAACCTCAGCAATAGGGGCATGACCATATTACCCAGCAATATTCATAAGCTCAATAAAGTCAGGAAGCTGATGCTAAATGACAACAAATTAGTCATGCCACCCACAGAGATCACCAATCTAGTCACTCTGGAAGAGCTGACCTTAGACAACAATAATCTAACAATGTTGCCTACGGGGCTAGGAAATTTGTGTAGATTAAAATTCCTCAGTGTCTGTCACAATCAGTTAAATCTGTTAACTCAGGATATTGGAGATCTTGTGTCATTGACTCAGCTTTGGCTAGTTGAATGTCAGTTTAGTTGTATTCCTCCTGAAATTGGAAAGCTCATTTATCTCCAGACACTTAGTTTGAGGGGAAATAGGCTTTCTTCATTGCCCAAAGAGTTTGGGAATCTGTCCTCATTACGGTGGTGTTGTTTGGCAGAAAATGAAATTGACAGTTTACCTGTTGAAATGTCTAGTCTCAAATCGTTAGTGTATTTAGATCTGAACAGAAATTTCTTTACATGTGTTCCTGAATGTTTAAGAGAACTGGATGAACTCACATCCCTAAATATGAGGTCTAACAGCATAACTAGTGTTACAGATGATACAATTCTGGCATTGTCTAAATTAACTAAGTTTGATCTTAGAGACAACTGCATTGTGGACAAGCCTGAGCACTGGAAGGTAAACAATTTTCACCTACAAATATTCAACCCTTTCTCAAATGGCAAACTTTAGACCTTTCCGAAATAAAAGCATCTGCAGCTAAGTCAGAATTAGTAAAAAAGATCTGAAGTTATATGATATGGTAGGAAACACTGTGAAAAAAGGATAAATTACTAGTTACAAGCAATTTCTCCTTTTCTCACAATGTTTTCAACAGGCTCTTTCTGTGGAAATGTTGAAATATGGGATAAGGGCTTAAGCAACCTGCAAGGTTCATATTTTACATATATTTTGTGTTGCAACAAAATATTGCAACTAGAAAATTTTTGCCTCAGTTTTACTCTCAGTTTGACTTTGTATAAATATTGTTTAGAAACTCTAAAACTATACACTATATAAACTATTGGTGGAATTTGTTGATGTCTGGTCAAAAGCATTGTACAATTAAACTGAGACATTTTGGTGTATATTTCTTGTTGGGCTGAAACACATACCTCCCAAATCATAGTGTCTTATGGCACAGCTAAGTTGGCTTCTGTTTAATTCTGTGAAACTTTGACCATTCTATTAAAGAATTATATTACTATGTTTTTTTTTACCTTGAAATACTGTCTTAAAAAATGACAGTGTTAATGCAAAATGTGAAGGTGTTTCAACTCTTTACCACACAATCCTGAATTTTAATGACTCTGAAAAAGAAGGCTTTTGAAAACATTGTAAGAAAAGGAGAAAATACTGGTAACCAGCATTTTGTCCTTTTCCCACAATGTTTTCTATCCTATCAAAGACAAATCTTGCCATTTGAGTAGTATTTGATTTGTCTTCTACAAATGGTTTCAATTTGGACCAGTCTAAAAGTTTGTTGTTTGTTAAATGGTTGAAACTTATTTCAGACATTTTCTCCTGATACATTGTTATTTTACAGGGCCTTGAATACATCCTAGTAGGCAAGACTGGCCTGCAGAGTTCATTAGAGAATGGGTCAGACGGCTTTTATGATGAATGTCTGGAAGTCATTGGTAAAACTGATGATGATACAGACGATGACAGTATAGTAGAAAACCATGATGAAAATAGTGATGATGAGGGAGCTGAAATAAAAGTGGACATTTAATCATGGCATAGCATATTACCTCCTGAAACATATTTGTAACAGAGATTATTAGCATGAAACATTGTAGCAAAAACAAAATGCCTATGATATGCATTTCTCCTTCTGCCATAATGTTTCAAAAGCAGTCTGCTGAATATTGGTACCTGGGTTTATAAGCAAAATTATGTTTCTCTGCCTCTTTTAGGATAAACATGTTTCTTACTTGCTGATATGTCCATGTTTCAGAGGTATGAATCAAGTCTAAACTTACTTTTATGTGTCTACAAAAATGAGCTTTAGAACACATTGTGGCAAACCAAGATAAGTCATGCTCTGTGAAAAAGGGGTTTAGTGCATCTGCAAAAAGTTTAGAGCCTGCGCAGCACAATTGGGCTGATCTGGGTCAAAGCTTCTTGCTTTTCATCAATTTCCTGCAAGTCCAAGGATCAGTCTACCTCATGATTCAGTAGGTTGTTAAACAAAATGGATTTTATGGATACATGATATGTGATGACTTGCTTGGTATCTTACATCACCAAGATGCATTAAATTCCTCTTTGCCAGAGCATGGCTCACATATATTGTTCAGACTGAGATTCTGAGCAATTACTCCATATGGAACACTGTTCTTTTGACTCCCTCTACAGCAAGACTGTAGCAATATATTTTTAGTGTTGTTTGTAGAATAGTGAACCCTTTACCAAACATTTTATTTGTCATCGTGAATGCTTTCAATTTGGAGTTACCTTACAAATTAGTGATAGGATATTTTAAAGTGTTAAAAGTACATGGTCATTAAATAGTATTACTCATTTTTAGAATTACCCAAGCACAAAATTGGGGTGACTATTTGTCATTAGTTATTCTTTCTTTGTCCATCATTCTATCTATCTCTGTTATTTCAAATATTCAAACTGGTTCTCATCAGGAATTATTGTTCTTAAAACTTGGGATTGTGTGGTAAAAGGCAAAAAGGTAAAACTTTACAGATTATTGTTGTACATGTATTACCAATTACGCCTAAACCTGGTATTCTTTTGTCTGGTTTCTAGCATCATTCAGTAGTTTGTAAGTTATTTAAATTTACTAGAAGAACAAAGCTCAACAATTTTTTTTTTAATTTACTCAGGTGAGCACTATCAGACCAAATATGGTCCTTTTGTTACAGTAAAATTTGTTTAATACATGTGTTACAAATATAAAAATTTCAAGTCTTTTTGTTTTTCCATCAATTATTACGGTATTTCTGTTTTTCTTAAAGTATCTATAAAAGTTATACAATAGACATGATTTCTTGTTCAGAATCTGCAACCTGTCACCATTTTCTTTTATCCTTAAAAGTGCTGGAGCCAGCTTAAGTTGCTCTATCGGACAGTGCAGATCAAGACCAGACTGCACATATTGTGAAGCTTGATCTTGGATCTACATTTTGTATTTTGTTATATACTCTGGCCAAAGGAACAGTGAAATAGCAATATTTCAGTTGGCTTTCCTGATCTAGAAGGACCATTTGATTTATGAGCCATGCTCTGTGAAAAAGGGGCTTAATGCATCTGCGAAAAGTCAGCCCAGGCTTACCTGGGCTGAAACTTTTTGCTATTGGTCAATTTTCTGTATGTTAAGGGACCAATCTACCTCATGGTTTAGACAGTTGTTAGACAATATAGACTTTATGGATCCATGATCATGAATGAATGAATGAATGTTGTTTTATGGCGCATCGACAGCTTTGGTCATTTAGCGCGCATATCTGTGTTGAAGGAACGGTTAAGACGGATTTTTTTTTCTAAAAAGATTTGAGACATGCTGACAGTAAAAGAGTTGAATTAAGAAGGATCATGTGTGCTCAAAAAGGTTTTGAATAATGATGTTAAGATTGCGATAAAAAGATTTGAACAGTCTTAAATTGATAATAAAGGAGTCTTTAAACGAAGAAAGGTTATGTGTAACTTATAATGTGCATAAAATATAATATTGAGTGGCTGGGCGTCCCTGCCTACTCAAGGTTTTAAATGAAAAAGTTAACAATGTGAATAGTAGTTTAAAATAAATGAAAGTTTAAAATTTAGAAGGGTGGAGCCTTCAATGGGATCAAAATACTCCCATTAAAGAGGTCCCATCTCCAATGAGATAAGATACTCCCAAGAGAGCCAATCCTCCCATTAAGGAGATGCAAACTGGAGATAAAAAGGATTCAGTGTTAGAAATATGGGTTTACAGAACAGGTTAAAAGGTACATGTAATTAAGGAAATATCACAGCTTGTTGTATAGACCAATCTCTTTGATGAAGGTGAAAATTGAATCAATGTTGACTGTTTCAAAGAGATTGTGCATACTGTCAACATTGTAGTATTTCTCACGAATTGGCTGAAAGTCAATGCAATCTAACAAAATATGTTTTATTGTAAGGTGTTCGTTGCATTGAATACATTCTGGTGCATCTTCTCTGGTTAAAAGCCAGGAGTGTGTAAACCGAGAATGTCCGATTCGGAGCCTTGTGATTATCACCTCTTCTCGACGAACAGACCTGTAAGAGGGGTACCATTCGCCAAGGGTTGGTTTAACGGAATGAAGTTTGTTGAAGTGATCAGCATCCCACTGGGATTGTCAAAGAGATTGGATGAAAGGTAAAATTGACGCTTTAAAATCTGTGTAAGGTATTTTAAAATGAGATATGGGCAGAGACAATGCCGACTTGGCAAGTTCATCGGCCTTTTCATTGCCTCGAATACCCATGTGACTAGGAAGCCAGCAAAATACAAACTTGTTTGTATCGGAGAGAGAGGAAATTCTCTCAAGAACAGCACAAATAGATGGGTTCTCAATTTTCTGATTATAAAGAGCCTGGAGTGTAGAGAGAGAGTCTGAGAACAGAAGAAAGCGGTTAGACCTACTTTCCTCTGCTAGACTCAAAGCAAGGTCGATTGCCTTCACTTCAGCAGAAAATATTGAAGAATTGTCAGGAAGGCGACATTTTTTACTTTTATTACCAAATACTGCTGCTGCTGAAACAGCGTGCCCATCCTTAGATCCATCTGTATATATGGGTTTATATGAGTTGTACAGTTCTTTGATTTCCTGATATTGATTTTGGAAAACAACTCTATCTGTGGTTGATTTCTTGTGAGCTAGAAGGTCAAAACGAAATTCAGCAGCCTTTATCAGCCTTTATCAACCATGGAGGGGTATCAGGAATTTTGCTTTCACAAATGGCATCCATGTCAACATGGAGATTGTCCAGATGAGGTTCCATGCGGATACCAAATGGCGTTATTGCATTTGGCTTCCTAGCAAATAAGTTTTTGCAGCCAGGGTTAAAAACTTTTTTGTGTGTAGGGTTGGATGGGTTTGCTTTCAACTTTAACATATATTTAACATATATTGAAGGGATAACTTGAGCCTTCTGTGAGAGAGAGAAGGCTCACTGGCCTCTACATACAGGCTGTTGATAGGTGAGGTTCGAAAAGCCCCAAGGGACGTAAACCCTGATTGTGGATTGTGTCAAGGATCTTCAAATATGATTTGCGGGCTGAACCATACACAATGGAGCCATAGTCTAACTTGGAGCGAATGAGGGAGCGATAGAGACGTAAAAGAACTTTCTTATCTGCTCCCCATTCCGAATGAGCAACTATTTTGAGAAGATTGAGTGCCTTATAGCATTTCTTTTTAAGTGCTTTAATGTGGGGCAAAAAGGACAATTTCTTGTCAAAGATGACACCTAAAAATTTAAATTCTGATACAACTTCAATTCTTGTGTTGTCAAGATGTAGCTCCGGGTCTGGATGATGACCTCGTAACTGACAAAAGTGAACACATTTTGTTTTCGTCTTTGAAAACTTAAAACCGTTTTCATCAGACCATGTCTGCAGTTTGTTTAAACATTGTTGAAGCTGACTTTCAATAATGGCCATATGGCTTGATCTAAAACATATGACGAAATCGTCCACATATAAACAACAATCCACACCAGGGTTAATAGCCTTATTTATACTGTTGATCTTGATACTAAAAAGTGTCACAGACAGGATACATCCTTGTGGCACTCCCATTTCTTGTTCCCTTGCATCTGACAAGGTTGTGCCAACCCTCACACGAAATAGGCGATTATTTAAAAAAGAAGATATAAAAAGAGGCAAGCGGCCTCTGAGACCAAAGTCATGCAAGTCCTTTAAAATTCCGTATTTCCAGGTAGTGTCATAAGCACTCTCCAGATCAAAAAATACTGATACAACATGTTTTTTTATGAAGGCTTCTCTAAGAAAAGTTTCAAAGCGTACAAGGTGGTCAACTGTACTGCGTTGACGTCTAAAACCACTTTGAACTTCAACAATGAGATTATGTTTTTCTAAAAACCAAACAAGGCGGGTGTTGACCATTCACTCTAAAGTTTTACAGAGACAACTTGTGAGAGCTATGGGTCTGTAGCTGTTTGGGTCGGAAGTATCTTTCCCTGGTTTTGGAATTGGAATTACTAAAGCTTCTTTCCAGGAGGAAGGTAAATCACCTTTTTGCCAGATATCATTGAAAATATCAAGTAAGATTGATAGAGTAGTATCTGGTAAATGCTTTAGAAATTGATGATGTATTTTATCTTGGCCTGGAGAGGAATCATGGGCTTTATCTAAAGCGGACTTGAGTTCTTTGAATGAAAACAGTTTATTGTAAAACTCAAGATTGTTGGATTTGAAATTCAGCCTTTTCTTTTCTTCTTTAACTTTATTCCTCTGGAACTTTTCAGAGTAGTTCTCAGAGGAGGACTTCTTGGCGAAAAAATCGGCTAAAGTATCTGCAATATCTTTAGGATTTTCAATATTACTATTGTTTGCAGAAAGATGCTTAATTGGCGAAGAAGCACTACCTTTAATCTTTCTTATCATGTCCCAGACTTTTTTTGTAGTCGTTCTAGCATTAAGTCTGGAAACAAAATGCTTCCAAGACTTACGCTTACTACTTTTAATGGTTTGTCTGGCTTTTGCCCTGGAAATACGAAAAAGGTTATGGTTTTCTGGAGTGGGTCTCAGGTTGAATTTTCTGAGAGCTTCTTTCCATTCTTTTATAGCCGACTTACATTCATCAGTGAACCACGGCTTGTTTGGGCGTTTTAGCTTTGTCGAGGTCTGTGGGACTGACTGTTTTGCCACATCAATGAGCAGCCGGGAAAATAATTCTGCAGGATCAGCACAATCTACAAGTTTGTCTCTTGTAATATTTTGTTCACAGAGAACTTGAAAAAGGTCCCAGTTGGCTTTGGAGAGTTTCCATTTCTTTGGACGTTCACATGTAGATGGCTCAGAAGATGTAATAAAAATTGGAAAGTGGTCGCTTCCACAAAGGTTGTCTCCCACTTTCCAATTAAAATCCTGAAGCAAGGCTGGGCTACACAGAGAAAGGTCAAGGGAAGAGTAAGAGCCAGTTCCTGGATGAAGATATGTTTTTGAATTATTGTCGTTCATAATTGACAAAGAATTATTAGAGATAATGCTCTCCAGTTGTAAGCCTCTTTGATTTGTATCACTGCTACCCCAGATAATATTATGACCATTAAAATCTCCTGCCAATATGAAAGGAGATGGTAGCTGTGTGATGAGGTCATTAAGCTTGTTTTCATTGATAGGAGAACTTGGGGGAAGGTAAATAGAACATAGAGTAATGGTTTTATGGAGGGAAAGACTAACAGCAACAGCTTGTAGAGTGGAGTTTAACGGTATTTGTGTATGGGGGATGTTGTTATTTACAATAACAGACACGCCGCCCTGGGCCTTATCACCCTCTTTGTATATTTTATTATAAATTGAGTGATACCTGAAAGAGACAGTGTCAGATTCCTTCAGGAAAGTTTCTTGTAAACAAATTGCAACAGGATTTTGGTCATTAATTAAAAGAGAAATCTCTTCATGATTTGACTTTAGACCTCGACAGTTCCATTGTATAATATTGTGAGCCATTATGCCCATTAAAAGAATGTAAACATGGGTTATGAAATGTTTCTGTAGGTATTTCATATACCCTATGTATCTATATGGACTATGACTTCAGTCTCAGGTTTTGAGGTTGACCAGGATTCTACATCCTTATCCCAGTCAGTTTGAAGAGGGGTGAGTTCAGAATCGGAGAGTTCTCCCTCCAATTCTTCTTCTTCCATATTTTCTTCCTGCTCATTTTGTTCCGTCAGAGGCTCATACCTATTTGAAATAGGCATTGAATCCTCATTTTTGGATTTCTTGTCACCAGGAGAGCTGGAAGCTTTTGACTTCTGTGATGAAGATGTCTTTTTCTTCGGTGACTTCGACTGAGGTTTTGCTTGGTTTTTTTGGTTGGTAGAAACAGTTGGCTGTTTCTTTACTGATGTTGATGTGAGTTTTTTTGAGTCAGATGAGTTTGTATCTTGCAAACTTGCTTTGTTTTTATTTTTGGAAGAGGCGGATGATGATTTTTGGGTAGAGGATGGAGCTGTGGGTTTGGGTTCAGGTTGTGTCTGTTTGGATGGTTTGGAAGGTTGAATGCCTGGGACTAAGCTCTTCAACTCATTGGCTATTTCTGGAAACTTTTCAAGAAGTTTCTTTGCCAAGAGTTCACAGTTTGAGCAATGTCCTTGTGAAGATATAGGAGATGTGACTTTGGCATAAGAAGTTGCACTAGTCAGTAATGTCTCATCATTTCTCCGGTTTGTAACAATTTTTCTGGCTTCCAAGAAACTGATGTTTTCTTTAAATTTGATGGATAAAATTTCCTTCTCATCCTTCCATACTGAGCAGTTTTTCGAGAAGGTTGGATGAGAAGACTTGCAATTATAACAGAGAACTGGATTGTTGCAAGTTTTCGGATCATGGTCGGGGCCCTCAAAAGCACATTTTGGGCAAACAGGGGTGTTTGTGCAATTGCTTTCATGATGTCCATACCGCTGGCATTTATAGCAACACAGCGGGTTTGGCACATATACATCGACATTCACTGACTGATATCCTATCTTGATGGAAGCAGGTAAGGAGGGTGTAGAGAAGGTTAAAATGTATGTGTGAGTATCTCTACGTACTCCATCTCTAAAAACAGAGATTCTCCTGACATCAGACACAGCCTGAGATTGTAGATTAGTTTTAATCTCTTTTATGGAGTCACAGTAAGACAGTTCTTTGCATATGATGACTCCTTTGCTGGTATTCAATGATTTATGAGGATATATTTTTACATCTAGGTTGAAAAATTTTTTGTGTCCTAAAAGATTTTTTGCCTGCTGTTGGGTAGTGCATTCAACAAGCAGGGTTTCATTTTTCAATTTCCTTATGGATTTTGGGGTACCTAAGATGGAAGAGATTGTTTTTTCTATAACAAAAGGTGAGAGCTTTGTGATACTTTTTGATGTGTTAGCTGACTCAATTACAATAAACCTAGCAAAATTTGAATGTGAAGTAAAAGGAATATCTGATTCTGAATCAGAATCTGAAAGAACGCGCTTGGCTTTTTTTGGGGTTGCCATGATAGTTGTTATTAATTCATTGCTGATACTCCCCACCCGCTTCGGAGCCCAACAAGGGGACATGATCTGGGGAAACCAAACACAGATCATGACAAGGATACATCGGCAATATACTCGAAGTGAAAAGGCTAGACCGGACAAATGTAGGCCCTCAGAATGTCACACCAAGCATAGACTGTCTTTGGGCGGTTACAAGTGTCAATCA